>CM074123.1:57577500-59977500 GCA_037177725.1 Cyamopsis tetragonoloba
GAAATATAGTGCAAGAGTAATAACTTCAGTGTGAAATTTTTCATTGAATTGGTCAAGTTGTTATGAATCTGAATTTCTGATTTGACTGCGTGTTTGATGGAAAAAGTTGGAGTAGGGTGACATGCAAAAATTTTGAAACATTTGTTCGTATTACTTCAAGATCTCTTATGTTATAATTGGTCATTCAATTTTGGCAATTTGTTCAACACTGCCTGGTCTGTTGTCCTTTGACTTGAAGGCGGTAACAGGTCCTCATTAGCTTGTATATTTTCATCAATGACATCCTCATTGACCTCTTGAGCAGATCAGGGGAAATGGTTTTGATGGTTTTAGATGGATTTTAGAGGGATTCCTTGGGTCCAGGAAAAGTTTCTGAAACATATTATGTAAAATGGTTGCTTCTAAATAAGATAATCAGTCATTCCACAAATCTATTAGAGGTGTTCAAATTGGACAAGCCATTCTTTTCACCAAACTAAGTTATCTGTCATTATTTTCTTTTTCCTCCTTTCAAGGTTAGCTGTGATTGTACTTTTCCGTTTTATTATTGCATCTAACCACTTAGAAACTGTGTTATTACATTAGGGAATTTGGGCAAAGGAGACACAACTTCACTTAGCCCAGAAAGAGCTGAAAAAGTTAAAGGAACGACTACAGAATGCAGAAGCTACTAAGGCACAAGTGCTAGTGGAGCTTGAAAAGTCTAAAAGAGTGGTTGAGGATCTCACAGAAAAGCTTAAAGTTCTCAATGCATCCAGAGAATCGGCAATTCAGGCAACAGAAGCTTCAAAGAGTCAAGCAAAACAGCTTAAAGAAGAAAATTATGGAAATCTTGATGGAAGCAACGGTTCTTGGAAAGAAGAGTTAGAAACTGCAGTTAAAAGGTATGCATCTATAATTACAGAAATTGATGTTGCAAAGCAAGAACTGTGGAGTATTCGACAAGGGTGTGATACATCCTTGGAAGCTAGAGTTTCTGCTTTCAAGCAAGCAGCAGAAGCTGAAGATGCGATGAAGGCAAACACTGAAAGAGCATCTGAGCTATCTAAAGAAATTTTAGCTGTACAGGAATCAATTGAGAAAATAAAGTCCACAACTGTCGAATTATGTCAACAGCAAGCTGAAATATTAGCTGAGAAAAATGTTCTAAGACAATCATATGAAGCCACCCTTGAAGAATCAAGAATGAAAACGCTTGCTTTAAAGATGGAATTCAACCCGGAGCTCACCAAAAATCTTGAAGTGCAGTTGAACGACACTATGAATGAAATTGGGGCTCTTCAAAAAGAATTGGAAAATAAAAAGACCTCAGACTTAAACTCCTTGAAAAGCGTCACTTTGGAGCTTGATGATGCTAAGGGATCACTGCAGAAAGTAGCAGAACAGGAGAGTTCCCTTCGAAGCTTAGTTAAAGCTCTTCGGGTGGATCTGGAGAATGTAAAAAGAGAGCATGCTGAATTGAAGGAGAAAGAAACGAAAACAGAATCCATTGTTGCAAATCTGGAAGCTGAGCTTGAGAAAAGTAAGTCTGATCTTGAAGTCTACTTGGCAGAAGAATTTGAAATTAGACGTGCATCTGAAGATATGATCTTGAAATTGAACAAGTTGTCATCTGAAACTGAAAATGCACGGCTGGAAGCAGAAGATATGAAGAACAAGACAGCAGAACTGAAGATGGAAGCTGCGGTTGCCAAACTTGCATTAGAAGATGCAGAAACAAAGCTTAAAGTAGCATTGGAAGAAGCTGAAGCAGCCAAAGCAGCAGAGGCGACTATTCTCAAGCAGATGAGAGTCTTATCTGAGAGGACTAATGTTGATGCTGCTCGTTTGTCAGCTTCTGAATCCAGTGCTAAAATTACAATCACAAGGGGGGAGTTCGAGTCTTTAATTCGTAAGATTGAGGAGTCAGACAAATTAGCAGACATCAAAGCCGGTGCTGTGAAAGCACAGGTTGAAGCTTTGAAAGCTAGTGAAGATGAAGCTCTCGATAGGTTAGAGGCAACTCAGAAGGAGATTGAGGATATAAAGACTCAAACGCAGGAGGCCTTGAAAAAGGCCGAGATGGATGAAGCAGCAAAAAGGGCAGTGGAGGGTGAGCTTCGAAGGTGGCGCGAGAGGGAGCAGAAGAAAGCAGCCGAAATTGCATCTCGAATATTGGCCCAAGAGCAGATTTCGTCGGAGCTATCTCCTCAGCACTATAGGATTCAGAAGCAGAACTCACCTCCAAAAAAAGTGGAGGTGCGGAAGTTAGAAAAAGGGAAGGTGTCAGCTTCGAAGAAAGTTCTGTTGCCAAATATTAGTGGAATCTTCCACAGGAAAAAGAACCAGGTTGAGGGAGGATCTGATTCTTACCTGCCTGGTGAGAATCCTGTTTGAAATTTTGTTGCAGTTTTGTGCAGGTAATGAATGTGAGAGGAACAATATTTGATTATGAGAGAGTTAAGATCAATGCGATCATATTTTTGTGATCATACTCTGAGGGAAAAGAGTTCTGTAATGTCAGTAGTTTGGTCAGGAATTCTGGGTTTATTTTACTAATCGAAATTAAGGATACAGAGTACTAGTTGTTATTACCTGCTGATATTGGGGTTTCATAATCTGGTAGCATGATGAACTATTATTCAGTAAAAAGTATACATTATATCTTATTCTATTCATTGTTCTCATTTATGTCTAATTCTTTATCTTGATTCTTGATGAGAAAAATGTTAGCAATATGTCCTCTCTCTCTCTCTATATATATATATCCACGAGTTGGAACACTTACCGTTATAACTCCATATAAACATCGAATTTCATCAATCTGTCCGATAAATTAAAAGTTCACAGTATATAGATTAATTGTACAAAATTTTATTTGATTGGATAACTTTTTGATCTTTCATCTTTTCACTTCAATTTAATAAATAAAGTGTTATAAAACATACATAAATGTTATTTATATGATGACGTATTTAGTGGTGTTTGATTTTTCTAAAATTTGGTATACATAATCATCATGATAATATTTTATGACTTAACGACCGAATTGATAAAATATTTAATGGTTATATAGATCTTCGTAACATGATAACATGAGTGATATTATTTTTAAATTGAGGAGGGGAAAGTAACCTATCAAAAAATATAAGGGTTTGTATATGTTGCTTCTTTCTTGTTTTTAATATTTTCAGTTTTTTTATAAAATTTTAAAAATAAAAAATAGAATTAAAATATAAAATAAAAACATAAAATAAAAATTACAAATCAAATGGAGAATAATATTTCAAAATTGTACTATTTTTCTATGGAAAAAAAATGGAGAATAATATTGTGATGTTCTAAGCACCCTGTGAATAACACGTGTACCGATTCCACCAACGAGAACTACTCCTAGTTGCAGATGAACGCAGCCTCTACAGACAACATCATCAAACCCCTCGAGAGAGGAAAGAAAGGACACTCACTCTCATTCATTCCCTTCACTTTGTTACTCGCAAAAGCTTCATACTCTGAAGAACGTTTCGGAATTTGGAGGAGGATGATGTCGAGCTCTCGTGACAGAGATGAAGCCCTCACATTCACAATTCCTTCTTCCTCTTCCCATTCTTCCCCCATCACCGTCTCCGACCAACTTGACAGTTACCTCACCGACCCCAGAAGCGCCTCCGGCAGTTTCTCCAACGACGGCCTTCTCTCCGCCCCCGACCTCGCCGCCGATGCCGACTTCGGCTTCTCCCGCCCCGATTTCCGCCAGAGCCCCCTCGTTGGCACCGTCGAGTTCTATGAACGCCACGTGTTCCTCTGCTACAAGAACCCCCGCGTTTGGCCGCCGCGAATCGAGGCTGCTGAGTTCGATCGCTTGCCTAGGTTGCTCCATGCCGCCGTCGTCGCTAGGAAGACCCATATGAAAAAGGAGGTACCTTTCGTTGCCCTTTTGCTGTTTTCAACATATGGGTTTTGCTTTATTTGTTTAGGGTATGATTGATCCACTTATGTGCTTAGAAATTGGTTATTTGGGGAAATGAGTGATCCACTTGAAATTGGTTGGTGGCTCATTTATTTGTTAGTAAGATTTTAACTTTATAATTATGTGTTAAGTGATGATTGAATGTCTTGTGAAAATGCTGCTTGCTGTTGAGTGTTTTCCTCCTCTTTGACTGTGGTTGATTGTGTTGGACTTATGATTCAACCCTTTGCTAGACCCGCCTGACGATATGTGAAGGACATGATGGGACTGAAACATCTAATGGGGATGTACTGATCTTTCCTGACATGATCAGATACAGGTTAGTATGAATTTTTGTTTTTGAACTTCTCATTTCCCTCACAAAGTCTCTCTACTGATGTCCACTCCTTGATCGTTATCAACAACTCGTTTGTGTGAAATTGCAGGAGGTTAACACATTTCGATGTTGAAACATTTGTTGAAGAAGTTCTTGTGAAGGATGGAGAATGGCTTCCTGGAACACCCGAAGCATTAAAAGGTTCTTATGTTTTTGTATGTTCACATGGATCCCGTGATCGCAGATGTGGAGTTTGTGGACCGGTCTTGGTCAGTAGATTCAGGGAAGAGATAGAGTTACATGGTCTTCAAGGTAAAGTATTTGTTAGCCCGTGCTCACATGTTGGGGGTCATAAGTATGCAGGAAACGTCATTATATTTGGATCAAGCATGAACGGAGAAGTCACTGGCCACTGGTAAGGAGAAGACCTTCATGGTTATTAGAGTTCCTTTTTGTGACAGAAGTTTCTATTTGTTATTCTAAATTTTGAGATAAAATTGTTTATTATAGCGGTATTGATGATTCATATGACCATTATTCTCTTTAACTACAATATTTAGGTATGGATATGTTACCCCGGATGATGTACCTTTATTGCTTCAACAGCATATCTTGAAAGGGGATATTGTAGACTCACTATGGAGGTAGTTATTTTCTGTCTTGATTTATTTTCTTTACTATTTTGGCTAGTAAGTTGAGTTTCTCTTAGTTTCGCCGCTGAGTGATGGTCTCTCTCTTCCCCTCCCTTGCTCCTGCTAGCTTTTGGGATATAGGGGGCATTGGCTAGTGTTAGAAGTTAATTTTACATAAAGTTTGTGAGAGAAGGCCTAGAAAAAGTGAAATTTTATGTGTGGTCATAAGGCTTATTATCATTTGCAAGTCAATATAACTGGAAATTCAGAAAGCAAATGAAAGATTAAAAGAGAAGTCAACCGGAAAAACTTCTCCATCAATACAAATTTTCACTCCTTGGTGATATCTAAATTCTTCATTCAAAATTTTATTGCAAATAAGGCTGACATTGTTATTCAAAAATGGTCTCTTGCTTATAGACCTACATGCCCCTTTACTGCCAATGATGTAAAATATGCTTTCATTTTTTATCCTCAAACTTTGAAAAGTCAACCTTGGTTTCCATGTTTTCAAATTGAAACTGTGATTGCATGTTCACACTCTCTATCTGGTGGTATGAGAGCTTTGCTCCATGCACTTTAGATTGCAACTCCAGTTCTCTTGACAGTTCAAACTTTCTATTTACATAAGCCTGCTCTCCTTGCCAAGGAGTTAGCCTTCAGATTTAAGCTATTACTGAAATGAACTATATATGATGGATAATTCCTCTTGCTATGGTATCTCTCTTCCCCTCAGAGTGTTCCAAAACCCTAGCATCATTGACATCTCTTCATGCCCCCATCTTTATGATGGGAAATAATTGATCGTTGATGTCAGATTCCCTCCCTATGAAATCTGATGTTGGCCTCCTGAAATCCCACATATGGTTAATAGTTTATTAGTATTTAACCGGCTGCTGAGCTATGAAAACTTCGGAGAATTGGTCTCCCGTATGCTGACTTATGTTTCTTGTTTCTTATTTCATATTTTAATATTGCTATCAGGGGTCAGATGGGTTTGTCAGTAGATGAACAGGTGCAGAAGCAAGAACAACGGCTTCTGCTGAATGGCTTGAGAAATTTAGAAGAAAGCACTGCAGTCTGTAGATCTCAAGACAATTCCGTGACCTGTTGCCAATCAAATGGTGTGAGCTGCTGCCAATCAAATGGAGACTCTTTCTCTCAGAATCATATGTTAATGGAAAAGAGAAAGGACGCTGATGTCATTGAGGCGGAGGCAAAACTCTCAGCTGATAATAAGAGCAGTGAGACCGTGATCTCTCGGATCAATAGCGGGAAAGGAGCTTCACGCAGGTCTCGTTCCTCATGGCTGGGAAGCACAGCATGGCTAGATGGCTGGGAGCAAGAGGACACTTATGCTGCTCTTGCTGTTGCCTGTGCTGCCGTGTCAGTAGCCGTTGCTTATAACTGCTACAAGCAATTGAGATGAGAGGAATTCAGTGGGTCAGATGAGTTGAGCTTTATCACACTTGTATATTAACCTCATGTTGGGTTGTGCTAGTGCAGTTCTTCTGTAGATCAATACTTAGTTCTAAACACGATAGGAGGAGCTCAATCATTATTTTAATTATTATGTGTGTTTTACTGCTTGCGGAATACTGTTTGCTGAGGCAATTATGATTTATCTGTTAGGTTCATCTGTACATATAAGAAACCTTAGCATTGGAAAATTCTATTCAATGTATAAAGCTTTGGTGTTCCTCAGACTTGATAGGTAACAAGAATCCTGCCAGGGCGTTAAACAATTGAAATTAAACAAGAGAAAAATTGTGCTTCTGGATATAATTTTTCTATCAAAATGGTGGCGTGATTATTAAAAAGGGTGTTATCATTATTAGTCACCATGATCAAAACATTCTCACCCATCTCTTGACCAAAAAGAAGAAAAATCATTGTCACTCTTCTCGTCAATAAAATTTTACCGGAACAACTATAACCACAATTTCATAAACAGTTTTATTGGTCAAACTATTCTTCGGTCACATTTGGTACATTACTTTTTCCTACTGATGATGACATCAAACCTTAAGCGCCTGTTTAGTTCAACTAAGGGGAGGGGAGGAATTTTAATGGAGAGGAGGGGAGGGGAGGGAAAATAAAAGATTTGGTAGTGTGTTTGGTTCAAATGGAGGGAAAGAGAGGGGAGGGGAGGGAATGGAGGGAAAATAAAAGATTTCGTTGGAGGAAATGGAAGAGATTTTATGTGTTAAAAACCCCTCTCTCCCCCTTCCCTCCAAATCCCTCCACTTTTAGAGGAATTCTAAAACACACCAAAATCTCTCCCCTCCCCTCCCCTCCTATTATTTCCCAACCAAACACAAAAATTTATTCCCCTCCTTAAACCCCCACCAAACAGACCCTAAGGCACAAATTGCATTATCATGAATACAGATTTTTCTGGTTCATTTGCATTGACACCGATGTAAAAGTCAGAGAGTTTTCTGTTAGGAAGTGTATAAAAAATGAAGGGTATTTACGGGGACAGATCCAGGGGGTCAACCCATGTAATATTATTTATATATTAAATAGTTCGTATAGAAGTAACAAATGTTGCATAACCAAGTGGTAGATTTTGATGCATTCGAGTTATTTTTCTCTCAAAAATTAAAATTTTTTCTCTTAATTTATAAATTTTCAATATGCTTATTAATTTGTATTATTATTTTAAATTTCGCTTTCAAATCACAAAAAAAAAAAATCCTCTCCCCCCATCAAATGTTTCTGGATCCGTCCTTGGGTATTTACCTAGTTAAAGTTAATATCTATTCTGACCAATTTAGCCTCTCATTTTGTCACTTAATTAGTACAATTAAAACACTCTCAAATTGGTTCCTCAAAAATTAAAACACTATCAATTTAATCCTTTAAATTACACATAAATTTTTTTTAAGGGGCCAATTTGGTGACTAAATTTTGTTGAGGAACCAAATTGATGAAAAACAAATTTTTGAATTACTAATTTGATGTTTCTTTCTCTCTTGGATTAATTATACATAATTCATTTATATTAATTTTTTAAAAAAAATTGGTGAAAATACATTCACATAGATGCAGATAAAGGAGTCGCAACTCAAAATTACACTTCACAATTACCAGACTTACCTACTAGGAGTAGAGCTGGATACACGGGCTGTCAGCCCAACCCCGCACCGGTCCGCAGGTTTAACGGGTAATCCGTATAAGCCCACATTATAAACGGTGCAAAAATCGACGCCCATGTCCGCCTGCAAAGTCCGCGGACATCCACATAACTTTTTTTGTTTGCAGATTTTTTTTTCCAAATTTTTTTTTGCTTTGGACTAAATTACTAAAACTTACATAAAAATGTTTTAAAGAAAGTACATAAAATATTTAACATCTTAGGCATTCAAAATATAAATTTCAATGTAATATACTCCTAACACAAACATTCAAACTTCAAAGTCTAGATTAAGTCTCAATAATTAATAGTACAAACTAAATATCCAAATATTGAAAATAAAAATAAAAAAGTCTTAACATAACAAATATAAATTAAAGTCTAAACGTAATTAAAGGCCAAACATCCAAATAAAAGTCTTAACATATCCAAATATCCAAAATAAGCAATACCAAACAAATTCTAAACTAAGTGTATGTTTGGATTATCTGTGATTATTTGTGAAAATAAGCTGTGAAAAAAAATCGATTGTCAGGCATATTCGATTTTTGTTTAGATATATCTGCTGTCAGAAGTGATTTTTAAAATAATTTGAAGCTGTAAAAAGCGATTTTTTAAGGTTTTTCCTTTATTAAAAAAATAATTAAAAGCTTTTTTAAGCTTTTTTAAGTGCAAAATATAACTATCCAACATATGTTTAGAAATAATCTAATCCAAACATACTCTAAGTTTATAGTACTTTAGGGTTTCTTTTTTTTTTTACATAAGGGAGGTTTGGGTTGGGCCTATAGATTAAAAAAATAATAATAATAAATAAACAGATAGTCCGTGGGCCCATGGATTTGTCCATTTAACCCGCAGGTTAATGGACATATCCGCCTAAGCCTGCAAATTATATGGTTTTCCTTTTTAATAGCCCAAGTCCGTCCAATCTGTTTACCCGCAGACTAGTCCGCGGGCCTCAATCCGTCTACCCAGCTTTAACTAGGAGCAATATTATTTTTTTATATTAATATATGTTAATTAAATTTTTTACATTCCATCTAAACTGTTGAATATACCACTTTAACACATTTCACTTCCACACAGTGACGATTTTGGACCCCGGACTCAAGTGGTGAAATTTTTTGGTTTACAAGAAAATTAACTATTGCTTCTGTCATCTGCAGTTATTTTTTGTAGTGGTTTTGGAGGTTTTTTTTTTTTTTTTTGGAATCCGTTGTGGTTTTGGAGTTTGTGTTGATGACAATTGCTTGGTATGAGGTGAAAATGAAATCACCCTTGTTCTCTAAAAATTTTCATAGGAGTGTTCAGTGTTGCAGTGTTTCATGGTTTCATACTCGTTGATGGATGTAAAATACTTGTCATTGAAGATAGCTATGTGAACTTCGAAGACCATTAGTTTGTCAATTAAAAATATATTTCATTTAGGACATGTTACAAGCATTTTTTTATTCACACTATATAAATATACTTTTTTGGGTGGGTCTTTCACTCTTTTGGATGTTAGCAAAAAAAAACAAATATAATATGAAAAAAAATAAAAGACCAAAATAAAAATTTGCTAAAAGATAAAATATTAAAATTATTTTAGGCACTATCAATTGACACGATTGTACATCCACCTCTGAGCACTGTTCACTCAAGGATTCAGTAAGTGCTTTGTTTGATTTTGGACCATCATGGACCAAGTTCTGTTCTGAGCTCTATTTTTAATTTATGACCATCATGGACCCAAAGCATTTTGGTCAATGTTAAAACCCCATAGTGGCTTTGAATAAACACAAGTCATACCAACAGAATGACAATGTTACTCAATGTTTTTCACAAATTGGCTTCGACAAAATAAAGAAATTGGATTCATTTCATAATCTGAAAGCAAGCACGCGAGAGTAACGAGCTCACTCACAACGAGATAAATTCTTTTAATTGGAGGTCAAGAAGCCATTATTTTCAGAAACAGAAACAATGAAATGCTTTTGGGGAAAAAAGTGAAGTTGCCAAACAGAACAGGCACTACGGCATTTGAGTTTGTGTAAGAAAAGCAGAAAAACATTATTCATGAAATTCAAGCTCCATAGCTTGCTGCTCACATTAAAAGAAAGCTGACTCTGCCACATTAAAGTGAACCAGATATCCAAACAAACTTGGTCACAAAACTTGCCAATGTATTGGTACATGACATACTACTAATCTTACTATCGTCACATAAAGCATAGAATCTACACATAGAAGTGGGAACAACATATCTGGATATAGAAACACAAGAACAAATGCAGGCGATTATACCAAAAAAAATGTATCACGCATAAATTTAGAGCCGGAGAAATCCAAAAAAACTCCAAGCCTTGTGTGAATTTTTTTCCTGCCTTCATATCTTTCAATTGAATTCATATACCATCACTTTTCCACTCGGCATCTAACATCAGCACCCAACAGTCAGGGCACAAGTCAGGAATTTGATATGTTATTGCATTTTTTTGTAACCAACCATACAATCTATAAATAACACTATTCCTTCCAATAAGTCAACTTTAAAATTGTTGTCTTAGAATGTATATAATACAAGTGCCAATACTAATCATGTACTTATATGTTCACTCCAAACAAGCAAACTGCAAAGAGCAATTCTACTCCAGAGTGCACCATACAAGAAGCAATCCCAAGTTTCTTTCAGTATTATGATGTCCAGAACGATTTCCATCCATTGTCAAACATAATTCTCCTCGATCACTTGTTATTTCTTTTTAAAAAATTCGGACAACGTTTTGTTTCAGGAATGATGAAACTAATTCGAGCAAACATGATAACATCACACAGAGAAGTTAACTTTTATACATACTTAAAACTTCATCTCTTTTGGCTTATATTGAAATTATATGACCATATCACTTTGTGTTTGTTCAAGAAATAATCACTTATCAGGGTAAAAATAAAACAATTATTGACCCAAACAGGCACACTTATCAGATAATGTTTTGGAGTTTTCAGTCTATTATCCTATAAAGTGATTCGGTTCCTCAACTGAAAAAAGAAAAAACAAATTAGTTTCATTAAGTTCCTCCAAGCTCCAAAAATGAGAGGCAGAAACACAAATCATCACCATAATCATCATCAAACAGAAAAACACTTAATCCTGTTACAATATTCTGCAACATCTAATCTAACGTTATTTCACAGTACCAAAATCCATTCCACTACAAACATATAGTAACCTAACCTGATAATTGATCATCTAATCTTGTCCATTCCGCTGATCTTATTAGCAGCTTCCCTAACTTTATCAATGTAACCCTGACTGGGAGGAGTAAGAGTAGCCATAAACCGATTCGCCGGAAAAGGCGTCAAATCAGGAACCAAAGCAGCTTCTCTCAAATGCGGAGGCAAAGCTTCAATCGCCTCTTTCTTCATCCTCAACAGCGTAGATTCCGCAGCTTGTCTCGCCCTATTCTTCCTCATCAACACTCTGCTATATTCCTTCGCCAACCTCTTTCCATCTTCCGCAGTTAACTTGTACTTCGGTATCTTCTCCACATCAACTAACCCTAGGGTTATGTAATCCAGCCCCGGCGTCCCCATAATCGTGGGTTCCTCCGATACCTTCAATTTCGACGCTTCTTTTTTTCTCTTCATTATGTCTAGTTCTCGCTGTCTGTCCTTGCTGATCAATCCCATTTTCTCGCGCTCCGCTTCGCGTTCTTGCTGCTTCGGAGTTAGGTACCGAACCGGGGTTGGGGCATTCAAGCATTGTTCGTAGAGATTGATGCGCTCTTGCCTCTCGCGGGAACCGGGTGGGGCTCCGGATTTAGGATCAGGTCCGGATTTCTTTGTGGTGATTCGGGATCGTTTTAGGGTTTGGCCCGCTTTGATCTTCGCCTTCCCTTTTGCCGTGCCGCTCACGGAGCACCGTTGGATGAGTTGGTGTAAAGGATTGGATGAAGGATATAGAGGGTTCTTCAGTTTCGCGAGGCGTAGCATTTTTGGGACGGTGTCGTTTTGGTCCCCTGTGCAGCTTTGATTCGGGATTCGGAGCTCTCTGCCCTCTGCAAGTGGAAATGGAAATGAAGGTAGGGCAAGACAGAACAACAGGAGAGTGATGATGGTTGGTTATGGGCCGCCCCACAATTGAGCAGCCCAGACTTTGCTTAGTAAAAAGACATTATAGAAAATAAAATAGTGAGGGTATGGCTACTTCTAAATGTCTGATGTTAGTTGTCACTCTATTTAAGAGTATTTTTAAAAATACGATTTAATTAAGTATTTATACCACAAATTCTTATTAAAAATAAGTTTATTTATAAAAAAAATATTTGAATACGTTAAAATCAGCTTATTCATCCCAATCATGTAACTCAATTGACAGTTAGTGAGTGCATGGGGACATATGTGGATGGGTACGAAGTTCGATCACCGATTGTATTACTTTTTTATAAATAAAAAAACTCAGCTTATTCTGATTTAAATAACCAAAAAATCATCTTATTCAAATAAGGTGTCAACTTATAAAGACTTATAAATTATTTTTATAAATTGCACATAAACTGTTCAAGACACGGCCTAAATTGTTTTTAATTAAAAAAATTATTTATTAACTATTGAAATTAAAGTATCAATATTTAAATATTATAAAAATACTTAAGTTATTGTTTTGAATGATTTCCCATAGTATGCATTAAATATCTTGCTAAATGTCTTAAAAAATTTATTTGTGTTTTTTAAATTTCACTTACCCAACAACACATTGTAATAGCGGAGCTAGACCTAAATTTTCAGGGGTAGTTAAAATTAAAATATAGTACATAAAATAAATACAGCAAAAATATATCAATAATCCAAATACCATTTTTGTTTAAGAAAGTTAAGTTTAGAGATATTTTATAAAACTAAATTGATTAATGATTGACTACCTTAACAAAATTCATTATTTTATTAAGCAAATATTGAAAAAATTTTAAGTCAATTAATTTTTTTCTTTTATGTCAACTGTTTTTATTTTATTCATACCAAAAACATATAAGTGTTATGAAAATGCTTAATATCCCAAAAATCAAATACATAAATAACTTGTAATATTCATAAAAAAAATAAAAGTAAGTCTTTATTATTTGTCGCAAAAATTCTTAAACATTGACTTAACTACGGTTAATGTAGACCTTTATTAACAGAATTATTTATTAATATATATAAACATTAAAGGTATGTATCAAGAGTTTGATAAGTTGATAATATATATTAAATTTTTATACTAATAAATTAATCATGTTATAAAAAATCTATAGTGACAGGATTAATCCACGTAGCGAGATGGTTCTATCTTATGCTCAAGTAATAAAATAGTAATGTTGATACTTTGATGGTGATCTAAGATGTGGGTTTACACTTTACAACACCTATCAAATAACAACTCCTTGACTATGATGATAATAAAAAAAATTATTTAGTAATATTTGAGATTTGAGATTAATAATTTCCTAATGAAACACAGTTACATTATACTCAATAATCCCATCACCAGTAGTTTGGTTGAGAAAATGGGGCCTAAGCAGAGCAAAACCTTTGGCCATCCTAAACTTGCCTCTTCCTCCGACCACCGCGAGCTCCCGAACAGGCTCCGTCACGGTGTTCCTAGAAAGCACACTGATGGAGCTTCCATTGAACTTACCGGAGGTGAATCCATAATCCATATACATCACCAGTGTCATCTTAGTGTCTTGGCTAGATGACACATACATTCCTCGCGCGTTACCAATCAGCTTTGAGCTTTCCTCTGGACCTTCCCTCAGAGGATTGTCAACGGCAAACACTGTGCCAAATGGTGCCGATGAGACCTTCCTACCGGCACTTGTTTGGTTGCCGCGCACCACCACCACCACCGCACCCGGATGGCTTCCTGTGTGGATGTCATAGTAGTAAAAGTGAAGCCTGGTCACTCTCTCTACTCGATGCTTATGAACCCTAACAGAAGAATAGTATTCACAACTCACCAATTTCGTTCCAATGAATAGCACTACAGTCAATAATAGGGTCAATCTAATTCTCATCATTCTTCCTTTTGATTACCTTTTTTCTAGTTGTTAATCTGCTTTTGTGTTTCTATGATGGTATATTAGTATTTACATTACACACATATATACATGTTTGGATTTGGACTCGTTAGGTATATGTATCACTTTGAATTAATTATTTGAGGAATTCAATCTTTTTATATGGTAAATTTTTTTTGTGGAGTTTGGTATGTTGGGTTGAATTTTTATTATTTACATGAAAATGGAAATAGTATAGTTAGGTGGATATTCAGGATTTTATAATATTTGCTACCATATTCGTGCTTAACAGTATCTGATACTTAACTAGAGATTCAATCGAATACCATGACCGCATTAGACAAAAGATCCTGATTTAATGCAATAAAAAATCTCA
The DNA here is from genome assembly GCA_037177725.1 of Cyamopsis tetragonoloba. Lineage (NCBI taxonomy): Eukaryota > Viridiplantae > Streptophyta > Magnoliopsida > Fabales > Fabaceae > Cyamopsis > Cyamopsis tetragonoloba. Next base: position 57,591,957 of record CM074123.1, read on the forward strand.
AAGTCAGTCAACATGAATCATTCAATTAAAATCTGGTGGGTAAGAGTTCATTTTTTAACGTTCCATTCAATCTCAACCAATCCATCAAAACCTTACTTGCCTGATGTTAATCGAACAGTTTAAGAGTGTGTTTGATAAAATTAATAAATATACTAGTTGAAAGCTGAAAAATTAGTTGAAAATTGAAAATTGGAAGTTGAAAGCAAAAAAGCTACTCCTTTTTGTCCTTGTTATAAAGCATAAATACTTAAATTACGTATACTAATAAAAATAATTAATTGCATCAATTTTCTTAAAAAATGAAATGATATATCAATTTTACCCTTCCTTAAATATTGTGTTTAGTGGTTGGTATAATAAAGTTAAGGCATTTAATAAAGGCAAATAAAGAAAATAACCATAAATACTTTATGAGATTTGTGCAATAACTTATAAAAAAAACCACAAAATTCTTCTAAAATGTGCCTTATAATAAGGACAACAGGGAGTAATTGATAGAGTTAGAAATGTTTGGTAAAACTAATTCTTTAATTAGTTGATAATTATAAAATAACATAGGATAAAAATTTCCTGTCAAAAATTTAATTTTTGATAGATATACATAAAATAGTCTCACAAGCTTATTTATTTCATAAAAGGATCTTTCATCTGATCTTGTCAAACAGACTCTATATCTTAATGTGAATTAACTTCAACTAATAATGCATTTGTACTGTAGCCGATTAAAATTCATTGCCTAAAAGAAGGAAAATTCGATTGTTTTTATTCTCTAAATCAATATTTCATTTTATTTTTCTTTTATTTGCTCTTGAACAATAAGAAGATTTTTTTTCTGCTTTCCATTTTTTTTACTTTCGTTTCAAAGAAAGCTAAGGCTCACACAAGATGACAAATTGTTAAATACATGAAACGTTAGAGTATCCAACCATTCTAACAGATTTGCATCTCAGACAGCAAAATATTCTTTGATGGCTTCCAGTACCCGGTTAGCCACCTCTTGACCAAACAACCTTGGAAAGCTTGAACCAAGATCAATCTCAATAGTCTTGCTTCTTATAAGACCATCCCTTTTTTTAAGATAACCTCTTTCTGCTTCTCCTACTTCTCTCTTGGCACAAGCACAATGATCCAACCATATCCCCAACACTTGCTTTGAAATGGGGTCCAAATGGTTCTTGATGATCTCCTCCATGCGCTCTTCGCCACCATTTTCGGTCTGAATTTGAACCATTATGGCTGTGGGCGAGGAAACAGAGCGGATGTAAAGGGAAGAAGTGAAGTAAGGTTGAACCTCTGGAAGTTTCACCAGAGCCTGCCTGTGTGTGTCCAATTGAGTGTCCTCATAGAAAGTTTTGAGGTCATCTGGCCAGAGCACAAGGTCTTTCCGGGGAAGCAAATCGGCGATGAGAACTAGCGTCGTTGGACTGCTTCGGATCATTTCAAAGACGAAATTCGGTGCGTCACTTGAAGTGTTGAGATAGGCTGAAAGACTTGTTATGTCGAAGGACCCTCCGGTTGGTAGCTCAGAATGCAACCAGCTTCCCAATACAAAATCTACCTGAGACAAACACCAAAAAGAACCAAATTCAGAACAAAACAAATGGCAATGTTTTCCTTCCATGTAAGTAGGTTTTCATTGAATCTCTATTTGCTGATAGAATCATTAATAAGTTTATTAGTAACACAAGATCAACAACAAACAGAAGTAAACTAAACACTGATATCGACTGAGCCATTCTTTCTACCAAGGCAACACTTGAGTTTTTCCCAAATTAACATAGTTGCATAATCATCTCAATAACACTGAGCTAATCTGAAATTGCCATTCAAATTCAAGAAGCATAGGAAAAGACAAAAAAAAAAATTGAAAAAAAATAAATAAAAATCTACACTGTCCATTTGCTTCAGTATCTAATCCCAGCATAATAGATTGAGTACCTGTACCTAGTTCTCAGCACAATGCTCAGATCTCCTTGTAACCCCATTCAAAAATTTAGAAACTCATTAGGCACAAAAAAGAAACTATTTTTTTTTTAAAAAAAAAAAACAAAATTCAACCTGCAAGAGGACTAAAATTCAGCCAAAAAGAAAAATAAATACTAATTGATAAGGGAGCATGGTTATGAAAAAAAGTGAAAATTGGGATAATTAGCATTGAAATTAGGGATTTAGAGAGCATAAAGAAAAGGGGGAAATTACAGTGGAGTTAGTGTCGCCAGCTCTAATTTGAAGTGAAGCTTGGGCAGAACCACTCTGATTCTGGTAATGCTGAACATCAAGGGGAAGAGAGCAAGGAAGAAGCTGAGAGTGAAAGCGATTATCTAATGTGGAAACAAGATCAACCATGAGATTCTTGTGAGAGGCTGAAACGAAGGGGAAGTCCAAGAATTTGGAGCGGCCTTGGTTGTGGGTGTCCTCCATGAGAGAGCAAGAGATCACAGAAGAAGGAGAAGAAAGTTGAAGCCTTGAAGAGGAAGAAGAAGAAGAAGATAAGAGGGAGAGAGGAGAATGCAGAAGGAATTGGCCACAGCCACAGATCATCAGTTCCATAAGGTTCACCTACTCAACTTTTCCACAATGTCATGTACTCTCTCACTTTCAATTCTCTTTCTTCCTTTTTATTTTGTTTTGCTGTATCATACCTTCACCTCTTTAAAATAATTTTGTTTAAAGTTATTTTACAAAGATTAACGAATAAATATAAGTATCACAATCATTAAAATAATTTTATTAAAATATTTTTATTAATGATTGGAATGTTTTTTTTTTTGGTAATATGAAATATTGGTTATTGTACATTATTTTTAATTTTTTTTTATATAATCACAAGTTTCTTTATTTTTAGGATGAGATTAATGCCGTTCGCATTGCATGGCTGACGCTGACTCCTGTGAGTTTTTTAAAATCTCTTTTTTTTTTTGAAAATTTCAAGTGCCAAACATTTTATTCTCCTATATTTTCCTTTATATTTTTAGAATTTTTTACACTCAATTTTTTTCTATCCAAATGTTTTTTTCAAATTTTCAAATTCTAAAGTTCCCAATCTATATTTTTGCTCTTTTTAAATGCTTCATGAAAAGTTTTTCTCTCTTTAACTTGTATATTTTATAAGTCTCTTTTTTTGAAATTTTCAAGTCTCAAACATTTTACTCTCCAATATTTTAACAACTATTCTCTTCCAAATCCTATTTTGAAGTGCTCTATGGAAGTTTTTGTCATCTCTAACTTGTATATTTAACTAATTTGGGCTAGAATGACCCAATCTCATGCATATGAGGCTAGCTCATTTTCTATTCAATTTTATTACCATGAAACTCACTTTGGCTTATAAATTTTCTTAAGAGATGCAAACTAAGTAATGTGAGACTTGGAACTTTTAAAATACTACATCAATATACAACAATTTTACATTCATTTTGTTCTTAAATTCATCTTTCACAGAATAAACTAGTACTTTACTCATACCTTCGCAAGGACTATTGTTGTTGTCTTAGGTGTAGTTATTACACAGCTATCGTTATTACAACGGTAACTTATTCATCCTTAATTGTATCAATTTGTGTTCATTTTTTCTAGTCTTTATTTATTATTATTTTTATTTTAATGGCTATAATGGTAGAAACACTGGTTAAAATGTTGCTTATGAATTGAATTTGGAAGTTTATGATAACTAAGAGAACATGTACTTGGTACAAGAGCCAATGTCTCAGTGGAGTGAGTGCTTTACTTGGTACATGGAAGTTTATAAAAATGTAAGGACATGCGTGTGTAAATATCCAGGTTCAATTCTCGTTAATGTATTTTTCTATGAAAGAAAAAATAGAATTATAAAAATATTCATCTATATCCTCGTTCCCATACTTGCTAAAACAGGATAGCTATAGATACAATTTATGTAATTAAAATATTCTTCTTGACTTTTTTTTCATTCTTTTGTAATTTTATATGAAGAAGTTATTGAATGATTTTAATTTTTTTATTTAAAGTTGGAATTTCTAAGGCATTGATTATTTGTGTCAAAGGATAAATCATTATATTGCGTGGTTGTTGATGACATTTATTAAAGGCATTTAATTTGTATATATAAATATAAATTTAATAAAGTAAAATTGCATTTTTAAGTTGACGTTTTATGAAATACAATAATCAAGGACTACTACTTAATAATAGAATATATCATAAAAATAAACTTAATATAGAAATACATATTATGAAAATAATATTAGAATTTACTATTATTTTTACTATACTATTATGTACGCTAACATTGCTAACATCACAGAAGAACATTATTTTTATCAACAAGAGATTAATTAAAAGTAATACAAATATGATACTTTAACCTAAAATATATCACAACACTACAAGTGAGCAAAAATCAAATACTAATAACTAAGTATATCTTAATCCATTGATAGGATCTAACCTTAACTAAATCTAAGTGATATTAAACAAATAACTATATTCACATTTAAATACTCAAATATTTAAAATTAACTACCTATCTAATTAAATTAACTAACAAAATGCACTCGTGCGTTGTACGTGTACCAAACACTAGTTCACTTCAGAATGACGCAAGATCCTTTACTAGTTACTAGTTTTTTTGTTACATTGACTAGTTACAGTTTTTTTTTTTCAAAGGAGCTTTATTTCAAAAGAAAAAAAATCTCATACTAGTTATACAAACGCTTGAGGGTTGGAGTCACAAAGAAAATAAAATATAATATAATTAGTAAACTAACTCATTCTTAATAAATAAACTTACATGAGATTTATTGCATTACTACCAGAAATAAGTTTGCATAAATTCGAGTATGCAAATTTTTAGAAATTTATTTCACCAGTTGAGTGGATAAGAACATCACTAAACCAACATCTAAACCACTAAAAAAAAGATTAGAGCCTTCATTGTAGTAAATGAGAACTCCATATAGAGAGTGAGAAGACAAGGAGGAGAAAATTCCCTCTCTACCGATAGAGAGAGAAAGTAATTAACTCAATACTAGTTTTTTTTGGTATAACCAAATAACAATAACAAATTCTTGAGTACAATTAAATTTAAAATAATTTTTATACAACTACTATTTATCTTCAACTTCATCACTTCTATATTTTTTTTATCTTTCTTTTTTATTTACTACTTCACATTTTAATTTTTTTTATTTTCTCTCTTTTCTTTTTTATTTCTTTCCACCTCTCCCCTCTTACACTACCCTACAATCTAAAAATGAGTTGTACATAAAACATTTTTCTTAAACTCTTTTTAATTGATTGGAAGAAGATTGTCTCCCCTAAATACTATATCATAAAAAAAAAAAAACCAACCATTCATTTATTTATTTATTTTGTTAGATGGAAAAAAAAACATATGAGTATGTTTATTTTGTATTTTTATTTTAGATAAGTATTTAGACGAGAGATGGAAGGAAAAAGGGCGTTGTTGTGTAACCCGAAAACTCTTATGTATTGGGCCTTGTCCTTTTCCTACTTTAATTATTTGGATCTATTGCCTTTTTTTATATAATATAATTAAAATTAAAATTGTTGTTTTAGTTATGCTGAAGCTCAACCATGAAGCCGCTGTGATCCATTTATCTTTTTTTTTTTTTGGATTCCAAAAAGAGCCCTTTTCCTGATTAAAAAAGCATTCATTGTTTTAGTCGTTTATTAAAAAAATATATTCGTCCATAAACAAATAAAAAATTATATTAGTGGGGCCTTATAGTCAAATTAGTCATAATCCTTTTTGCAGGAATTACACCATCATGAACAAAATTATTCTATTTCAAACATTAACGTTTGAAATGGTATTTTCGAACGACATTAAATTAGAGTAATTTTTTTTTATTTTCACTATTTTACGAATAATAACTTTTAAAAACAGCATTTCAAACACTAATATTCGAAAAAGAGTGGACTCACTCCCAATTAAAAATGGTGTGAATTTTAACCTTATCATTTCATCCATCTCAACCTTCTCCTTTCCAATTTTGGTTTTTAGCTGCATGCCATTAGTTGACTAAAAACAAAGCAACGGAATACTCCAGCTGTTTTTTTTTTAAAAAAGAAAAAGAAAAAAAAGTCGAACACATATGTCTGTTTGGTAAAGTTTATTCTTAAAAAATAAATGAATATTTTTAACAAAATAGCAATTCAACTTATCTCATGTGTTTTTTCTCATTTGCATCACATGTTTAGTTTTTTATTATTAGTTAACACAATCAAAATTAAATGCATTCAACAGATTAGTCAGATAGTTGATGAGACATACTTTGAGTAGTAAGTCTTCAATTTGAACTTCTGTGAATACACTCTATCCTATAAAATAAAAGTTAACACAATTAAATATAATAATACAAATTTTTTATATGCTCACATTTAATTATTTTAAATTAATATTTAATTATATCAGCTAATCAAAAAATAAACATGAGATACACATTAGATAAGTCAAACTAAAAAATGATAGGTGTTTCTTAATCCAACACTTCTCAATATCTACTTAAACAAGATAGATTCCCCTAAATTAAAAAAACCATGTCAAGAGCTATAAGTTTTGTCAAAATAATAAAAAGATATTAGGTTTTGCTTTGATTACGTGCAGCCAATTTTCTTAACACTCTTATCTTGTTGTAGTATTTCTTGGCCCTAAAGATTGCTTGTCTATACGATTTAAGTTTTGCAAAATTGTAAATATATATTTTTTTGGATAAGCCAAAATTCATAATTGTATATTAATGACTTGGTTTGGCATGTTGGCCCTTGCCACTACACTAGTCATTCCCCAATTTCAATCACGTTGCCTCTCAAACTTTTTTCATAAGCCAAATTAATATTTTCATCCATTAACATAATTTTTATTTTCGATTTCATCCTCTAATTAATAAAAGTCTTAAATTAATCTTTTAGTTTTTTGTTTTGTTTTAATTTCGTCTTTATTCATAAGTTCCGCTAAATGACTAACGAAAATATTAAAAACTAGCTTGTTTTGAGGTAGGATCTACACAAAAAGGATGTCGTTTTGACAACGTTTTCAAGACTTTCTGTCAATGATTTAACAGAACTAACGAAAATAGACAAAATTGAAACAAAATGAAAAGTCATCGGACCAGTTTGAAACTTTTACTAGTTAGATGACGAAATAAAATTTTAATAATAATAAGTTAGAGGACGAAAATACTAATTTGAAATTTTTTTTAGATCTTCTTCCTCTAAAATTTAATTCTTTTCAGTGAGTTAAATTCCGAAGTCGAATGCAAAAACAAAATGTTGCAATTTAAAATATAAATAAATGTTTAGTAATTTTGTTATATTTGATTTTGTGACCGAAAGAATTCGGTTGTCACTATTGGATAGAGCTGGCAATATGGGCCGGCATGTGTGGGCTGCCCGGAATAAACCAAACTCGGGCCTTGAAAAGGTGCAAAAAATACATTCGGACTTTTTGGCCCGGCCTGTAAAACATGCAAAAGAAACGGGCCTAGTCCGTCTGGGCTTGGGCCTAGTCCGACTCGGTTAAAATCAATTTATAAATTTATTTTTTACATACTATATTAAAAAAAATAATAATAGGTTCTTTTAAAATAATATATATTATAGTTAACTTTTTACTAAATGCACTATTTGTCTTAGCTTACACACAAAAAAATTAACACAGTTTGATTTAAAAAAACAATAAAAAACATAAATATTATTTTTTAATTTGAAAACTTTTTTTAAAAAGAAAATATAATCAGGTCGGCCCGCCAAGCTTGGAGCCCGCATAAAACTGGGCCCGAGCTTGCTAATTTTTACAAATAACGTAACCGAGCTTTTGAGACTAACCCGGAAAAGCTCGCGACCCAGATGGACCAACCCAGACCGTGCCGAATAGCGCATATTGCCACCTCTACTATTGGATTCTTAACTCAACCTTTTTTTTCGACCCTATTTGCAACTTATTTGATATACTTTTTGCGACCATCTAACTTCGGTCATAATCTTAGTCACTCATTTGGTTTTTATTCTATCAATCGTTGTCATTTTGGTTATAAATTACGACCAATTTGTTTAGTCATGAATTTTGGTCTTCAGAGAGAGTTTTATTGTAGTTTGCATATTAGTCATGGTTCTCTCATGATGTGATTGGTCTACTTAATTTTCTTAACATAAGATCAGCCTAAAGGTAAGGTTGATCAAGTCTGTGCTTTATGTCACAAAAAAAAATGACATGTGTTTTTTAATATATTTGGGCATCATTTTTATATATTTTTTGCGACCATCTAACTTCGGTCACAATCTTAGTCACTCATTTGGTTTTTATTCTATCCTTCATTGTCATTTTGGTTATAAATTACAACCAATTTGTTTTGGTCACGAATTTTGATCTCTGGAGAGAGTTTTATTGTAGTTTGCATATTAGTCATGGTTCATCTTATCTCATGATGTAATTGATCTACCTAATTTTCTTAACTTAAGGTCGGCCCAAAGGTAAGACCGATCAAGTCTATGCTTTATGTAAAAAAAAAAAAACATAATTTTTTAATATATTTGAGCATCATTTTTATATATTTTTACTTTCAAATATTAGAATATTTTAAAGTATAAAAATTCATTCGTTTTTTTTATGAAATATCACTATCCCTTAAATAAAATGCATAAATTATTTATATTGTAATTTTAATAATTCTAAAATATTTATTATTCATGATTTTAAAAATGTATCATTACAAAAATTTGTTTTAACTCCCAAAATTAGTTGGGTCGTCTTAATTAAATGGTTTACAAAGTGCACAATACAACAAAAACAAATCATGTACTTACAATAGAGTAGACTTTGGGTCAACAAATCATCATCTTACGTAAGTGAATGTACATGGACTAAATTGTAGACACCTAAATCATTAAGGAATAGTAATTTCCCTTTTATAATATTAAGTGATAGGGTTAACTATTAATTTAGTCTTTTAAAGATTATCTTGTCATTAATTTAGTTCTCTAAAGAATTTTGTCACCAAATTAGTCTTCTAAAGATCATCTTTGTCACCAATTTGGTCCTTCAAAAAATTTTGTTACCAAATTAGTCCTCCAAAGATGTGTAAGTATACCAAATTAGTCCTTCAAAGATTTAAATATATCAAATTGGTCCATGATGGAGGACTAATTGGAGGACTAATTTGGTAGACTTTGAAATCTTTGGAGGACTAATTTGGTGACAAAGTTCTTTGGGGATCAAATTGGTGACAAAGTAACTTTTGGAGGACTAATTTGGTGGCAAAATTCTTTGGAAGACCAAATTGGTGACATAATAATCTTTGGAAGAATAACTCTTAAGTGAAATAATGAGTTGTTATAGATTGAATTAAATTATTAATTCGATTATAAAGAGCACAATCGTCTCATCTAATCATCCTAATTTGAATTTGGTATCATCCAAAGTAGTTCACTTCTAAATTCAATTCAAATATGACCAAATCCAATTTAATGAGTGAAGCTCCATAATTAATTTAGTCTTTCAAATCAATGATCTTGTAGAAATTCTAATTTTGTTAACTTTATACAAAAATATACACATTAATCATAAAACAATGATAGAAAATGATTGATATAAATGACATTTATAAAAATATATTGACATTAATCATACAAATCAAGAACTAATTAAGAGTTTTATAAAATAAGGTATTAAAATGGCCGTAGTGCCTCAAAAAAATATTTTTCGGATAGGATCATTACTTTCCTAAAATATATTAAATGAATTTTCAAAATTTTAATAAATATAAGGAAATTAAATTAAAGCATCAACTATATGTTTGTCGGTAAACTTATAGTTGTAAATTAATCAATTACTATAGTATCATATAAGATAAGATTAATTCACAATAAAATAATAATAATTATGCATGTCTTTATATATATGTAATAGGAAAGATTTTGATCAACGAGTCGTTTTATGTAAGAGAGAGAATTATGGAAAGTGACAATTTGATTCAGGCAAGTTATCTCTTAATTGAATTATGTATCATGTATACATAGAATATAAAAATGTTATAAAATTAATTTAGCAAAAATATTATTTTTGGAATATAAAGAGCATAAGAGATATACGTGAACAGTAATAATACAAGTAAAATTTTTGTCGTATTTAAAATATGAATTGATAATGAATAAGTGCACGTGATGCTTGTTTGTAGTGACTACTAGTGAGAGAAGGCACCAAGTTGTATTTAGTTAAACAAAAACTTGGATCTGCAACTGCAAATTCCCCTTATTTATTTATTTATTTATTATCATTATAATATTTCCTTTAAAACAGTTGTATTGTCCCATGATTAATTTTTAATTTATGCTAATAAAGCGTAGGAAGGATCACAAACAATGCAAGATCCCTGTTTTAAGCTATTAAAAAAAATAAAAATTCCCTGCTTTAAGATAGTACCAACTCAATGGCAGCCAGTTTTCTTTTTTCTTTTTTCTTTTTTTTTTTAAAAAAGAAAGAAAAGAATGTTAAGTATACCGTCATTATTATATATTCATTTAATTCATTTTACAAGTTACAACGCATTTTTCTTATTATTCTCAGCTGGATTATTGTGCCGGGCATCTATGTTTCAGTTTTCAGCCATTAATTATAATAATTTTAGTTCAACAACAAAGTTTAATAATAATAAAATATTATATTATATTAACCAATAAAAAACAATCCAACAAAAATCTATTCCAGCAAAAAAAACCAATTTTCAAAAGTGAGTAATACGTGAATTACTATCAAATGGCAGCCGGCGATTTTGACTAGTATCTTAACTTTTTGTAATTTCAATTTTGTCGACTATCTTGTCTATTTAAGATATTTGTACCACGGATTAAATGATATTGGTGCAATTTATACTCATTTTTATATCGATTAATAACTATTTGTCAATAATTTTTTTATAAAACTTACTATTGGATTGAAGCTACTTATTATATATATATATACATCATGCCTATAAAATTTTAAATTATTCCGAAATCATTTAATATTTCATTGTAAAATATAATTTTAAGATATATGAAAATAACAAGCAGATAAAGTACTAAACAATTTTGGAATTATATGAAATTTTGTAGACATGATTTATACGATAAGTAGTTTCTATCCAACGGGTTTTGTGAAATTTTTTTCAACAAATTAACCCGTGTAAGAGATCGTAAATATTATACTGATGTTATTTGATCCCTCTCCTCTGTATATATAAATTATATTCATAAATAAATAATACGCATTTAATTAATAAGATATCATTTTTATATTTATGAGAATAAAAAGCATACTAAGATTTAATTATTTTAATTAATTTTTTAAAAAAGGAATTAAATAATTAAGATGATTTGATGATAAAATATTTTGATAATAATTTATTAATCTTATATGCTCAATGTTGATAAAATGAATACATTTGTTAATCAAAATAATTCTAAAAAATGTGCATTTTTAGATATAATTATTTGAATGTATTAACTTAATTCATAACATAAAAATTTAGGATTAAGTATGTTTATTAGTCTTAACTTTGCAAAAATTCGTTCTTAGTTTCTTATATTTCAAACACATATATATTATATTTGGTCCTTTATCTTTCAAAATATTTGTTTATACTCCCTAATTGGAGATATTTTAGTCATTTAATTCTTGTAAAAAAATCAATTTTAAACCCTCAAATAGGTGCTATGATAGATTAAAATTAGATATTTTTAAAAATAATAAGAGACTGATTAAACACTACAATAGAAACTCTTTAAATTAATACTCAGTAAATTAATAAACTCTCTAAAATAATAAATTTGTCCGGTCCCGACTTGGGCCAATGTAAAAAATTGAAAAACTCGATAAAATAATAAGATAATAATTTTTCGGGAGATCCTTTATAATTTTCGGTCCCAAGAAAATCATAAATTAATAATTCATAGAAACTGAAAAAAATATTAGAAATATGATTCAATAGTTGTTTGTTTTCCTTTAAAGTTCAAGTCTATTTGGAGCTCATCTCTAACTTTTCTTATTGCATCCAATAGCTCAGGTGTTGTATTTTTGTATTGTATCATAAAGTTGTGAAGAGTGTTCGACGCCATAAGTGGTTCCTTTCGCGTAACAGGCTCCAAAGACACTGTATCATCTACACCGTCATCCTCTGCATTGTTCTCAATGATAATTTACGTTGAGTCTCAAGGTTCGCTGCAACGTAATTATAAGAGGCATAGATTAATTTGCCTTTTTGTTTGGTATGTACAGTATGTAATTACTTAAAAACTCTTTAAATTAATAATTATTAATTTATCGATAAATTAATAACTCTCTAAATTAATAAATTTCTCCAGTCCTGACATTATTAATTTAAAGAGTTTCTACTGTACTCCAATACGAGAGACTGAAAACATATTTCGAAAATTTTATAGAGTATATATTATAATGTGCACATAATTCTTTTTCCCCTTTTAATTATTATTATTAGGATCTTCATAAATAATGTTTTTAAGACATTAAAATTATCATAAGTGCATGTTATTCTGTTTTCTGAAAATACAGAAAATTAATACTTTTTTATTACACTTACATCCTTAAATAGTATTCGTATGACACTAAATATCATTTATCTTATTATTATCATCTCTTGGCATTTTTTTATTTAAAATTTTCAAAAATTTTATTTAATTTATTTATATAAGGTGTTTTTTTTTTTTTCTATCGCATTTATAAGGTTGAAGACTTGAAGTTGATCTATCCATTATGGAAGGTGTGGACACACAACTTTTTGATACTCTGCTCCCAAAAAAATAAACAAATTGTGAACACGTTGACTTCAACACTCATTCCTTCTCTGACCTCCTTCTATTATTCTAATTTTTCTTTTTAGAATAATGTTTGATTATTTAATGTAATTAATAATATAGCTAATTTTGCTTTGTAGAGTTGTATAACAAGAGAAAAATAAAATATTAAAAATGAAGTCATAGATAAATAATAAACATAAAGAATTAATTATACAATAACTGTATGTGGAATAATAATACTATAGTAGTTGTACATAAACTATATTATGTGTTTCCTTTTATCTATTTATTAAATGATTATAATTTATGATATGGAGAGAGGAGGGATCAGTTTTTATAGAGAGAGTTTCGTATTGATTTAAAATTGTTTAGTACGTAATAATTAATTAAGTGTGACATAAAATTTCATAAATGTATAAAGGTTAACTTTTGTTACTACTTTTTCTGAAACTGAATATGCTCCTAATTAATAAGATATAGTACTGTACACGCATAATTCAATTATTATTATTATTATTATATATATATAGTTAAGACTTAAGAAAGAAGCAATAACTAAAATTAATTAATAGTATTATTATACTAGTATAATAATAATATAATATAGATAAAAATGTGACATGAGGGTCCATGTGGTTGTAACTAACGAAGAAAAATTGCTATCTAGTAAGAGCACTAGCAGGCACCAGCTAAATAAAGCATGGTCCTTTTTTGTCCTTTAATTAATTTACATCTTTAAATGAATTCACACCGTAAACACAATCCTACCACAAAACGATTCTGATTTTTTCTCTTCGATTTAAGAGAAATGTTCGATTAATTCTTCATTTTATTATTTATAACTTATTTTGGTACCCTATTGAAATTAAACACCAAAACAATGGGTTTAGATCCAAAATTTCGGATTAAGAAGCAACAACTTTTGACAAGGATAAATGTAAATCATTAGGAACATGTTGATTTCGGCTTAGGGTTTTCGGAGAAAAATATGACATTTAAGTTTTGGATTAGGCGGGATCAAAATGAATAAAATTTAAAATTACATGAAATAATGTCATTTTACTGGGTCAAAAATAAGTTATTTTTTTCATCAAAACGATGTTGTATATATTATTTAATTATGTGGCATTTAACATATCATGTATGTTGTATTCTGTTAATGGCCATTAATGTCAGAGAATAAAACGATGACAAAGTCGGAGAGTGAACGCTGGATGGCTAAAAGGTTATAGATCATTTAGATGATTTATTTATCACAAAATAATATTATCACACTTTCTTTTTAGTATGTGTATCTCATCTATGTTTTGCTTAACATACCATTAAAAAATTAAAACAATATAATATATGTTATAATTTTATATTGATTATAATTTTTTAAAACAACTAATTTATTACTATATTGAAAAATAAACATTATTCAACATACCATTAAAAGGTTATGATTATTTTTCAAAACTAAATCAGGAGAATATTAAAACAATAAAAAAAGTAATGAAATTACAGTTTACTTTGTACAAAAAAATACTTGATAAAATACTAACTAGTAATATCTATTAGCTATTCAAAGGATCGACCCATGCTTAGATTCGGTACCGTTTGACCCAACTTATTTTTCTCTTAAAAATTATTACAAATAAGAGGCTTAAAAAAAGTCATAAACTGTTTGATAATTTCATTTTTTTTTGAAAAAAAGTTGATCGGCGTGCAGTGTGTGGCAAAGGGTGGTCGCGGGTGGCTGTCCAGCCTTGATTATAGTGATTGGTGAATGTTCAATGAAAATATGAGATTGGAAAAACAAAAAAAAATTCCTATGTGTAGGTTATTTTAAAGTTTTATTTTTCTCTCTTTTCTTCTTTAAAAGAAATTACTTAAAATTTTAAAAGTTTATTAATATTTATATTTAGCCCTACTATTTTTTTATAAGGCAAATGATATTTAGTGCCCTAAGGGTACTATTTAAGAGCCTAAATATAGTAAAAATGTATTGGGATGTGTAGTTTTTTATATTCCCAAAAGACGGGACAATGTGTTCTTATGATTATTTTTCTACTTTTAGTAACTTTATCTAATGCCCTTAGAACACTAGATATCAAAACCCTTTTTATAAATAGAAGATAAGATCAAGATAAACTCAAAAAATGAGCAAAATACTTTTGGCTAAAGGACGGAGTAATGAAGTTGGGAATGACAAGAATATTTTAACTGCATATCCAAAAAATTATGAAAATGTTCAAGTTTCAACCCACTATCACTATTCACTCTCACTTTTAAAAAAGTGATTGAATGAGCTTGTAGGATAAATAGTAATTTGAGTAAATCACTGCTCAAAAAATTAATTTGAGAACTGAATTATCAGCTTAATAATTAAAATAATTGAAATTTATTAGTAGTATGTATTTAGTTTACTTAACATAAAAGTATTTTAGTATAAAAATAGTAAAATTATTATATTGACGAATATATAAAAATATATGTGTAAATATATTTGAGTTAAATTATCGGTTATTGTACTTTTCTAAACGATGTCAGTCATTATGCTTTCTAATTATTTCAAAATACATATTTAATTCTTAATTTGTGAAATTTATCACAATAATGATTATTGACTTTGTGAAATTTATCAAATGGTCACTGATTTGTGAAAATCACTCACAATGATCTTTTACTTTTTAATAAAATCAATCACTTTGATTGAGAGAATAACCGAATTAAATAACATTTTATCACGTCAACGACTAAAAATATATTTCAATAAAATTAAAGACATTAAAAATTAATGGATGGTTACAAATTTCGAGACTATACATTCGAGTACTACTTTTGAACAAGAATCAAGATAAAAATATCAATGATCAATTTATATATATATATATATATATACTACTTTTGAAGAAGAAACACATTAGGCAAACAAAATTAATTACCTCAACTTTATGTTAATGGATGTCATGCAGTATAAAATGGGTAGTTCGTGAGCCCCAACGGTGGCCTCACTGTCACATGGACTCATGCTTTCATTTATGTTTATTTTCTTCTTCAAATCTTTAAATTTATTCACTTTCACTCATCTAATTGAGTTATATAAGAGATACCATTGAAAAGATATTTTCGTCTTCTATGGATTTATACTATTTAAGAGTGTTTAAAATTAATCCAAACCGATCTAAACTAATATAATCGAACCGAATAAATCAAGAACCAAATGAACCGAAAGTCGAACACAACCAAAAACCCAAAAAATTAAAAAACCAATCCAAACTAAACCGAACTTTTATATACACATACATTTTTCTTACAAAATTATAACATTATTCATATTCATACTACTAAATATTTAACAAAAATAATACCATAACTTACTTTTTCATAATTTTTAACGTAACATCATCTTAATATTTTATATTTATCATTTTATAATTTTTTAATCAATTTAAAATTAAATTTTAACATTTTTAGTTTTATATTGGTGAAATTTATAATATATATTTTGTGTTATATCTTTAATGTTTCATTCAAATGTCTAATTTTATATTTAATTTAATTTATAATTAATACAATCTTAAAACTGAAAACTGATCCAAACCAAACCGAAAAATATCGAATCAGATTGGTTCAGATTTCTTTCGTAGTCTAAACCGAACCAAACCAAATCGTAAGTAAACAAATTGATCGGATCAGATGACTTAACCTCTCAAAACTGATCCAAACCGGACCGCCAACACCCCTAATACTATTCTTAAAAGTTTTGAATGTTGAAAATCATTTCTACTTCTGAGGAGAAAGTTGTCCCTAGATGCATATTAGGGGAAAACCTTTGTATTGTGAGAACAAAGAGAACGAGATTTGTTTATCGGTTAAACACACACATCTTTACACTACACTACACTTACTCTTAAATCTATTCCTAATTCTACTCTACCAGGGATTGAGCCATACTCTTTCAACTCAAAGACCTCCTCCTTATGTCACTTGAGCTACAAACTCTCGGCAAGTTAAAGATGAATTGAGGAAGAAGAGTGATGAAGAAGATGAACAGAGATAGAGTGAAAAAATCCAACAAAAAAGATGAAAAATGTGTGAGGAAAGAAGAAGATGAACAATAACATCTAACACTACTAACAAAAAGAACAAATTTATTGGATATAAAATAGTCAGGGAATTAAATAAAAATATGTATCAGTTAAAGGAGAACATCCAAATAAATAAATAAATTAGATTACGGAAATACTAATTTAGCCCACAATTTATTTGTATAAAGTTGAAAAATACATCCAAATAAATAAATAAATTAGATTACGAAAATATTAATAGTTTAGTTATGTTATGAATGCAATTAAATTCAAACTCATGAAAGATGAGTTTCAAATTTCAATATGATAAAGACAACTAACAACGACCCAACATGAAAACATGACGAAATTTGCAGCATGACGCAACTAAAAAAATTATAATTACTCTATATCAGCAATTTTTTTCTCAAAAAGTTTATATGTAGCCTTTTGTTACAATAAGCTTATAACATTTGGACATTTTTTAAAAGGATTTAAAAAGACTAATAACTCTATCTTAAATAAGTTAATAAGTCACTAAATAAATTAAAAAAATAAATAAATTATTTTATATATATATATTATATTAATATTAAATAGACTAACCTATTAGGCTTAGTAGGTTTTCTTAAAGACATGTACTTAACCTTTTACTTAAATATACTTTTTAAAAAGTTTAAACTTGACATTTTTATTAAACAGGTAAGACAAAATTTGACTTTAAATAGGTCACATCATTAACCCTTGTCAGGCTGACTGGTATTTTTTCACTCCTATTGTTACATTACTAATATGATCATACTTATTAACATTAATAATTGTATACTCATTACAAAATATTAAAATAAATTCATGAATGCATATTGGAGACCTTGCCAATGCACATGTCACGTACTACTAAAGAGAAAACTTTACATTCCCAAAAATTAAAATGTTATGAATAAATGTTGGGAGATAAAGTTCCACATTGCCTAGGATAAGAGCTATGATAGCCTTTATAAGGCCTTAGGCAATCCTCTCTTTGTGAGCTAGCTTTTGAGGAGAGTTAGGCCTATGTCATTTTCTAAGATAGTATCAGAGCTTATCCAAAAAAATAGGGCAAGATAAAAATTCAAGAAAAAACGGAGCACAAAGTCCAGGAAAAAAAAGAGAGACCTGAGACAAATGCCTATAACTTGAAAAAAAATGGCCCATTGAAAAAAAAAACAAGTCACAACTAGGTTAAAAAAAAAAACCAGTTAGACATGAGGGGGAGTGTTGAGGAAAAAAGTCCCACATTGTCTAGGATAAGAGCTATGATAGCCTTTATAAGGCCCTAGGCAATCCTCTCTTTGTGAGCTAGCTTTTGAGGAGAGTTAGGCCTATGTCATTTTCTAAGATGGTATCAGAGCTTATCCAAAAAAATAGGGCAAGATAAAAATTCAAGAAAAAATGGAGCACAAAGTCCAGGAAAAAAAAGAGAGACCTGAGACAAATGCCTATAACTTGAAAAAAAATGGCCCATTGAAAAAAAAAAAACAAGTCACAACTAGGTTAAAAAAAAAAACCAATTAGACATGAGGGGGAGTGTTGAGGAAAAAAATCTCACATTGTCTAGGATAAGAGCTATGATAGCCTTTATAAGTCCCTAGGCAACCCTCTCCTTGTGAGCTAGCTTTTGAGGAGAGTTAAGCCTATGTCATTTTCTAATATGGTATCAGAGCCTATCCAAAAAAATAAAAACATAGGGCAAAATAAAAAAAATTCAAGAAAAAAAGGAGCACAAAGTCAAGGCAAAGAAAAAGAAGAGACCTGAGACAGATGCCTATAACTTGAAAAACAAAAAGGCCCATTAAAAAAAAAGACAAGTCACAACTAGGCTAAAAAAAAAACCTGTTGGACTTGAGGGGGAGTGTTGGGAGATAAAGTCCCACATTGCCTAGAATAACAGCTATGATAGCCTTTATAAGGCCCTAGGCAATCCTCTCTTTGTGAGCTAGCTTTTGAGGAGAGTTAAGCCTATGTCATTTTCTAAGAATAAATCTTCTTCAATCTAACACATTTAAGCTTTTTATTAAGATAAATTAGACCTATATAGATTTTACCGTTAAGTAAAGCTACTTTAACCACCAAATTAAGCATGTGTTTGGATTATAATTTGCAAACTCTAATTTGAATGGACTTGATTTTTTAAAGATGCTTTCAGTCAAAAGTGGATTTGTATTGGCATGATTTATTTTTGGGTGTTATTACTTCAAAAGTAATTTTGATAAAGTAAATTATGTTCGGATGACATAAATCAAAAACGCTTTTAAATGTGTAATTACTAAATGGGTATATGCTATATAATTTAATATTATTATTGATATTTTCCTTTTGAATCATACTTTAAATAATCTGACATATTTAATCATTATTATAGAATTTAATCTTTATATTTATTAAGATTTCATCACAAAACCAATTGATAATATGAGAAGTAGTTCAACAAGTATTTAAATCACACCGTGAAGAGTGAGACACGCGATGTTAAACTTATTTCTAACATCTCTCCTCCAACCGAGCCTGCTAGAACAGGCGAACCTGCCAGGCCAGACGCAAGATATCGAAGACCCATACAAATCAGGAGCTTGGTAGAACAGACTAAGCGTTGGACTCTGATACCATGTTAAGGTTCAATCACAAAACCAATTGGCAATATAAGGAGTAGTTCAACAAATATTTAAACTGTACTGCGAAGAGTGAGGCAGGCGATATGAATCTTATTTTCAATATTATTTTTAAAAATACGGTGCCATTAATGAAAAAATGAAAATATACACATAACTATGAAGCTTAAATTAATACTTTAATCGATAAATTTATTAAATAAACTATCAAGCAAAAAAGAAAAAACAGTTCTCTGTAAATGGGACCACAAGAGAGGTTAAAGGGAATACAAGAACGGTTGTTTTAGGTGCAGTATATGATATACCATGAGCACTTTGTTGTAGTATGTGTGTTTGGTAAGCCATTAGACCAATAAAGTGTTTATTAAATATTTTATTATATTCTATTGAGTCTTAGGTGTATTATTATTTTATTAATTTAAGAATTCAAAGCACTTTAATATAATTTTTTAAATAAGGTCTCGCATATATTTATAAATTAATTATCTTATATTTTTTTTATTTTTAATATAAATGTGGTTTATTCTTTTGATAAAAATCAGATGTTAATTTAAATAATTTTGTTAAGCATTCCATTTCAGATCAACATGATCTAAATGAGATGAGGTGCTTAATTAA
The DNA here is from genome assembly GCA_037177725.1 of Cyamopsis tetragonoloba. Taxonomy (NCBI): domain Eukaryota; kingdom Viridiplantae; phylum Streptophyta; class Magnoliopsida; order Fabales; family Fabaceae; genus Cyamopsis; species Cyamopsis tetragonoloba. Next base: position 57,612,067 of record CM074123.1, read on the forward strand.
GGTGTTTAAATAACAAATACCCTAATTGAAGATGGACTTATATCTAACTTAAAAATATTTTTATTAGGTGAAACATTAGTAACCCTACTTGGTAAAAGTCTAAATAACTACATAATTTTGATAGTTACTAGCGTTTTACCCACGTTTTTAATAACACTACTTTAATTAACGTTTAAGGATTTCAGCTCCTTATATTTTTATTATTTTTCAATATTATCCTTATTAATTGATAAACATCCTCTCAATTTTCTTTTTTTTTGTCATTTTATATTTATTAGCTACCTGTCGAGAGCTTGTAGCTCAAGTGACATAAGAAGGAGTTTTTGAAGCTTAAGAAGAAGGGTTCGATTCTCAGTTGGATAGATTCATGAGTAGATTTAAGAGTAGTGTAACGAAGGTGTGTGTGTTTGACTGATAATAAAATACTTATTAGCTACCTTAACAATTAGTTTTACCAAACACTTTTAATTTTATTAATTACCTTATCATCTTTCAACTAATTTATTAACTAGTGTTACTTAACACACTATAAAAAAGAAAAATTATCATTGACACTCCATTGTTGAGGTATAGAGTGATATAAGAAGAAAGAGATAAAAAGTAAATAATATTAATAATGACAATAGATAAAAAAATCAAAATAAAAATTAAATGGGTGATAAAATAAGTATAATAAATAATAATAATAATTATAATATATAATAATAATAATAATAATAATAATAATTATTATTATTATTATTATTATTATTATTATTATAGTACAGTAATTATTACTGAAAAATAACACAACTAACTTTAAAATGTCAATAGAAAATTTAAACCTATCATTATTGTTCCAAAAGCTAAACGCGCAACACAAGCAACATTTTTCCACTTTTTCTCTAACCTTGGTTTAGACCCCTATTCCGTTTGAACAGGGAAACCAAAATTTTCGCCAAACACATTTGCTTTTTTATTGTTAAAACTTAGTTTAGTTAAAAGTATGTTCGATAAAATGTAGTCAAGTTAAAAATTAATTTATTTTAATATAATTTATGTTTGATTATTTTTTATTCTCTCCGTTCTTATATATAAGATCATCTAAAAAAATTGTTTGTCCCTTTTGTATAAGACTCTTTTTTTCAAAATTTTGTACAAATTTAATTATTTCGTACTAAACTATTTTTATTTATTCAACTACTTTTGTGTGGTTCAAAATCAACATATATAACAAAAGAATTAAAGAGAAATTCTCTCACTTATAATAATTAAAGAAAATTAATTAAGTGAAAAGAGAGTAAGATAATCGAAGAATAAGTGAAGAGTGACTTTAAAAATTAATTTAAATTGTTAGACAAATTAAATGACTTTATCTAAATTAATCAATTTCTTTAATTCTTTTGTTTTTTTATAAAAAGTCTTACATATAAGAACATAGGAAGTATCTAAAATTACATGTGACAAACTTAAATATTTGAATAATATTTAAGAAAGTGCTTTCATCGAACTCTACAACGTTAAACCTAAGTTAGCTGAAATGCAAAAAGACTCTTTCGTTCCATCGATCAAACTCATGGTTGGGAGCCTAACTAAGTTTTCTCAACTGAACTCAATATAAAACTAGAAAGATACTTTTGGCGAGCAAATTAAAAACTAAAAACATTATTCGTTATTGAATATAAGAAAAAAAAAAAACCTATCTACTTTAAAACCATTACTTTCTCAAGTCCATAAATTATGTTGGTTAAAGTTCGTGTACATAGATTAAGAAAATAATAATTATGTCATATTTTTTATCTAATTGACTAAAATACCCTTATTTATTATTTCTTGGAAACAATATATCTTCAATCTTCATCAACTACTCCTTCTATCCCAAAATGTAAGACTCCCTAAACAAATATTGCGGGAATTAAGAAAAATGGTTAATTTAGTTAAATACGTTAAATTTGTCTAACAAAAAGTATTACTTTTCAAATTTACCCTTTCAATCTCTTTATATCACCTCTCTCTTAATTAATGTTCATTAAAATTAATTGAGTAGCAACGGTATAATGGTAAAAAAAATTAAATGTGCACAAAAATTCTCAAATGATCTTATAAAATGAGACAAACAAAAACTCTCTAGAGAGTCTTACATTTTGGGATGTAGAGAGTATAATTTTTTGAAAAAACATACACTTAATCATTAAGTGAGGACATAATTGAAAAAAAAAGCATTAATTAAGCTTTGAAAATACAAAAAAACAATACTTTTGAAACAAAAAAAAAAGTCTAAAACAACATAACTTTAGACCGGAGGAAGTATAATAAATGAGAGAATGAATTGAGTGGAAGAAATTTTAAATAAATTTTTATTAAATGCAAGTGGAGATTATTCAAAAAATTGTTTATATTTGATAACGGACGAGTACTCCCGCTGGTCCTAAATATAAGAGTGTATTTGACACAATTAGCTTATAGTTTATAGCTTATGGATAAGTAGATGTGTTTGGTGACAACTAACTTAACTTATGAAAAGTTACTTGAAATAACTTTCAATAATTCTTTTCAATTCTATTCTTACCCTTTTTGAAAATGACAATTAATATTAATATTATATATATATATATATTATAAGTATGTCCTTTTTGGTCATTTGATATAAGTTTAGTTTGTCATATGTTAGTTTTACCAAACACTTCAACTTACTCATAAGCTATAAGTCACAAGCTACAAGTTATGAGTGATATTATAAGCTAATTTTACCAAACAAAGTCACTCCTAACCGAATCACCGGAATTAATTAATGAAAGTTAACTTATTAAATTACTTTAAAAAATAAGATTTTTTTCAATTATATCCCTAAATAAATGTGTTAATAAATATTTTAATTCAATTTAATTAATAACTCTTTCTCTCTTATTTCACTATCTTTCTCTTTCCATTATTAATTGAATTTTTTAAAATTGTAAAAAAGACAGAAGTAAAAATTATTCATAATAAATTAGTTAGGGATTGTTTGATTTATATTTTTATTTTCTGTTTTTATTTCTTGTTTTAAGTCTGAAAATATTTTTAGTTTTTTCAATGTAAAATTTTAGAAAACAAAAAATAAAAACAAAAAATGAAATACAAATCGAACCGTCTCTTAATAACCTATATTTAGGATCAAAAGAATGTTTCTAAAAAATATTTATATTTATGATTAAAAAAAAATGAAGCCCGTAAATGGTTCTTAACTTTTGTTACTTAATCCTTCCGAGTGACTAGTTTTTGAAAATAACTTGAAAAAGAGAAACGCCTCATACTATATATATTGGATGAAAAGGCAATTACCAAATTTATCACTTCCAGCAAAGCAAACTCAATTTCACAGTCAACTTGAGTCACAACCGCTTTTGCCAAAACAGAATTAAAGATTCAACCTTAAAAATCGGCTTAAATCTCTCTGTCTTTGCATTTATCAAATAATTTGGTGTCATGCTCAGGTCAAATATGAATTAACACCACAAACCAAGCCAAATGAGTTTCTCCCAGTTTTAGTGCATAGTTTCAGTAACCGCTATTCTTCTTTAAACACACATTTAATTCTATATAAAGCTGTTGACATTAAAAGCCGTTCTCTTGTGAGAACGAGGAAAGAGAAACAGAGGAAACAAAACACAAAGGGTGTTCATTCAGAAAATCCTGCTTCAATGGCTGGGGTTCTCCAGGATGAACACGAATCCAAACTTGGCATATCCGGTATGGTTCTAAGTGCCTGCATTCTCAATTTCACACACCCCATTTATTTTTTCTCACATTCATGCTTGCACGAATGAAAAAGGAAGCAACTTTCATTCTCATTACACATAAAAATCACATTTTTATGCAGTTTTTTTATCTTTTTTTGCTGTTACAGAGGAAACAGAGGTGGTGGATGACTCTCCAATCGAACAGGTGAGGCTTACGGTTTCGATAACCGACGACCCAACTCAACCGTCGTTGACATTCCGAACATGGACTCTGGGATTAGCTTCGTGTATAATCCTTGCCTTCGTGAACCAATTTTTTGGGTACAGAACGAATCCTCTGTACATTTCCTCTGTTTCAGCCCAAATTGTTTCTCTCCCAGTTGGGAAACTCATGGCTGCGACGCTTCCCACCAAAAAATTTCGATTTCCATTCACCAATTGGTCTTTCACCTTGAATCCTGGTCCTTTCAACATGAAGGAACATGCCCTTATCACCATTTTTGCAAGCGCTGGATCTAGTGGTGTTTATGCGATTAGCATTATCACTATTGTTAAGGCTTTTTACCACAGAGGCATTCACCCTGCAGCAGGATTTTTGTTAGCGCTTTCAACCCAGGTGAGGTGAAACAAATTTGTTAAATTCTGCTTTTTTTCTTCTTTTTTTTTTTTAAAAAAAAAGATTTTTCGAATGTGGTTGGATTCCTTAATTTTGTGTCCTTGGATTTTAGATGCTTGGTTACGGATGGGCTGGGATATTCAGAAAATTTCTGGTTGATTCCCCGTACATGTGGTGGCCTTCAAATCTTGTCCAGGTTTCTCTATTCAGGTATTTCGCATGTTCTTTCATGTTTGGTTGTTTTGGCAAATTTATCTATTTTTTATTTTTTGTTTATTGGAATGAACTGGGTTTTAGGGGTGTTTTGGGACAAAGTTTGCTTAAGTACTTATTATAAGAGATTCTCTCTCTAATGATGTACCAAAAGGTTATTAGAATAAATTAAAATAACTTTTTCTGATAATTTTTTTCTGGTTTTGGATCCTCTACGGGAAACACTAGCATGGATTTTTGAGAAATTGATGTCACCTAATTAGTTGTTTAAAAATTTTCTTTGTCACTAAATTTGGACTAGAAAGATATAATTTGTCACTAAATTAATCTTTTAAATAATTGTTTTGTTTTCAATTTAGTTCTTTAAAGATGTTAACAATAATATTCTAAAGGGATTAATTTGGTGACGACAATCATTTAGTGATATCTTAACCCAATCATTTTGCGTGGGCTTTATTTTTAAATGAAATTTGTGGAAACAAGCTGCACAACTTATAGGAAGATGTAACTTACTTTCAAAAGCCAATCAACCTATTTAATTTTGAAATATTTTAGTTTCCTATTGTAGAAATGATTTTGCTCATAACCTTGTTAAACAAATCAAGAAAAAAACTTCCAATTTATGAATAGTTGAATATTTACAAACTGTTGAAGAATATGGTTTATTGAATGGCAGGGCATTTCATGAGAAAGAAAGAAGGCCAAGAGGAGGAAACACAAGGCTGCAATTCTTCATGCTTGTCTTTGTAGCTAGCTTTGCCTATTACGTCATCCCAGGCTATTTTTTCCAAGCAATAACAACCATCTCCTTCGTCTGCTTGATTTGGAAGGATTCCATTGTCGCGCAACAGATCGGTTCGGGGATGAAAGGACTTGGAATTGGATCATTTGGCCTTGATTGGAACACAGTTGCTGGCTTCTTAGGAAGTCCTTTGGCTGTTCCTGGCTTTGCCATTATGAACATTTTGGTTGGCTTTGTGCTTTATATGTATATTTTGATTCCAATTTCCTATTGGAACAACATATATGATGCCAAGAAGTTTCCTCTCATCAGTTCTCACACATTTGATTCCACTGGTGCTGTGTATAATGTCAGTAGGATTCTGAATGCTAAAACCTTTGACATTGATATGGATAGTTATAACAGTTACAGCAAACTCTATCTTAGTATCACCTTTGCTTTTGACTATGGATTGAGCTTTGCATCCTTGACTGCCACTGTTTCACATGTTTTCCTCTTCCATGGAAAGTAAGTTTCTCAATACCCCTCTTCCACTTAGTTGGTAATTCAATGAATTTGTTGGATTTCCGTTGAAGCAACTGAATTGAGTGAAAGTGTTTGCTCAAAGCAAAAGGGCTACAAAGATGTTGAATGAAAGTATCACCTTTATCTTGTTGTCAATGTCAAGTAATTGTTAGTTCAGGCACAAAGTCTAATTTTGTCAAGGGAAATCCAAACACGGAATATGCTCCATTTTGTGCAATTAATAATCTTACTATCAAATTGACTTTGGCCAGATGAAAGTTCCCTAGCTCGAAGCAAAAGGGTTTCAAATGTCACTTTCATCACGTTGAATGAATGCTAGTTTGACATAAATTCTGATTTTGTGGATTGAAAATCTAAACACACATTATGTATTCCATTTGGTGCAATAAATCATCTAATTTGTTTTATGTCTGTCTATCACACAGAACGATTCTTCATATGTGGAAGAAAACAACAACTGCACTAAAGGGACAACACCTTGGAGATGTGCATACAAGACTAATGAAGAAAAACTATGAACAAGTCCCTGAATGGTGGTTTATGAGCATTTTGATTCTAATGATATTTACTTCCTTGATAACTTGTGAAGGCTTTGGCAAGCAGCTCCAACTGCCATGGTGGGGAGTCTTACTTTCTCTGGTCATTGCATTAGTTTTCACTTTGCCAGTTGGGGTCATTCAAGCAACAACAAATATGGTAATTCACAATGTTCCATTGTTTTAGTATAATTAAGTCTGAAATTTTTTTAGTTTTTATTATTGCTTCAAAGGTTGCGGTGTTTCTCAACATGAATGTATCTTCTTGTGATTGTGCAGCAAACTGGACTCAATGTGATTACTGAATTGATTATAGGGTACCTTTACCCAGGAAAGCCCCTTGCTAATGTAGCATTTAAAACGTATGGATACATCAGCATGTCACAGGCACTCTCATTCCTTGGTGACTTTAAGTTAGGCCACTACATGAAAATTCCTCCAAAATCCATGTTCATTGTCCAGGTAAGATCAATATGGATGCCTAGTTCACAAAATATCATGCCCTTAAAAAATATTCAAAATTTATACACAAAACTTAGATGTAGTGTGGTTGTGTAATTTTCTGATGGAACTTTAACTTTGTGAAGTGTCTTTTATTATGTGGAACTGAGTCGTCAATGCTTTTTATGAAGATGAAACTCCAACTCTAATAAGAGAACAGTACCAGCCCCACCTAAAGAACTGCATCTAAGTTTTCTCCAAAATGTGGTTGGTTTGTTTTGCAGTCTGTTTTTGAGTTTCACCTTGACATGTTACGTTAATGTTTGTTACAGGTATGTTACTGAAATGAAACTCTTAACTCTTATGGGAAAACAGTTTTTCCAACCACGCCAGGCAAACCAAATCTGAGCATTCTCCAAAATTTAATGTAACATGTATAACTAACATTTAGCGATTTCTTCTGTATCCAGTTGGTTGGCACCATAGTTGCATCAAGTGTGTGTTTCGGCACAGCATGGTGGCTACTAAACAGCATTCCACACATCTGCGACGAATCAATGTTGCCAGATGGAAGTCCGTGGACATGCCCGGGTGACGATGTATTCTACAATGCATCGATCATATGGGGAATAGTAGGGCCAAAAAGAATGTTCACAAAGGAAGGCATATACCCGGGGATGAACTGGTTCTTCCTGATTGGTCTCCTTTCACCAGTTCCAGTGTGGATTCTATCTAAAAAATTCCCTAACCATAGGTGGATTGAACTCATCAACATGCCTCTCATAATTGCTGGAGCCAATGGAATCCCACCAGCAAGAGCAGTGAACTACATCACTTGGGGAATTGTAGGAGTTTTCTTCAATTTCTATGTTTATAACAAGTTCAAGGCATGGTGGGCTAGACATACTTACATTCTTTCAGCTGCTTTGGATGCTGGTGTTGCTATGATGGGAGTGTTGCTCTATTTTTCACTCCAATCTTATGGGATTTTTGGTCCTGAATGGTGGGGTCTTGATGCTGATGATCATTGTTCTTTGGCTAAGTGCCCTACAGCTCCAGGGGTCATTGCTAAGGGGTGCCCTGTACTCTGAGTTCTCTATGCTAGTGTTCCATGATACCATAATCAGTACTTTAGTTTCTTCAGCAAAATGTTTATGTACAAAAGAAAGTCAAGTGTTGACTGATTTCTGTTTTCTAAATTTTATTTCTAGCTCTGGTAATTGTAAAAAAAAAAACAAAAGTACAATAGAAAGTTTAATAGCTGTACAGATGGGTTTGAATAAATTACTCCCTCCGTTTCAATAATTCATGACGAGTGTGAGGAATTCTTTTTTTCATTTCTTGTATTTTTAATAAATACTTATAAGGTTAAATATGTTGTTAATTTCTGAATTTTAGCGAAAATTATCCGAACTTTAAAATATTAGTTTTTAGTCGCTAAAATTTTAAAAGGTTCATTTTTAGTTTTTTTTTATATTTTTTTGTGACGTGACAAACTGAGAGTCTTTCATCAGGTTCAAGTGTCAGCACATCAGCTTGTCACCTCACCAAAAAATATACAGAGGGACTGAAAGTAAACTTTTTTAAAGGAGCAATGCTATATTCTCCTAAAACATCATCCTAAATATTCTCCTAATTATTAAGTGGGAAATGTATTTTATAGTTTCAAGATAAATGCATTTAATTTTCTCCTTCAATACATACTTTAAAAGGAATTAGAAAGATATTTCCACATGATATTTAGGAGAATAAATCATTATTTTTTTTAAAGTGACCAATATTTTAAAAGTTTAGGGTCTAACCATAAATTACCCTGAAATTCATGGAGCTAGAAAATATTTAATCCATATACCATATACTTATAAAAAGAGTTTTTTATTTTTAGGTGTGGAGTACTTACTATTGTTGACTTTGATTTCTAGGATTCTGTCCAACTTCTGTTCTACAGCAGCAAACAAGTGAGCGTTTTTAAAATTTATTTTGGTCAAAACTAAATTTGTGGTTAAGTGAGGTATCATTAAATAAAGTTTAAGTGTAAATTGATGGGGAAAATAGAAACTGAAAATGCTAAGTTAATGTAAAAGCTAGAGGCCGTTTGAAATTTCAAACCCCCAATTAGTGGATATAACAAGACTTGCTGACAATGGTGGCAAACGTGGTTGTTGAAGTTGAAATAATGAAAAAACGAATCTGATATTTTGATAAACACGTTCTCATCCTCATAGTCACTATCATGGGGGCATGTATGTTTGTAAGTATGCATATGATTTTGATTTGAAGTGCTGCTCCTTAGACTTATTTACATTCACACACTTATCTATTCTACTCCAAAATCCAAATCTAGAAGCTGTCTACATCACAAACGTTTGCTATTGCTAACCCTACTTTCTTTCTTACACATGACCGGTCCATATTGTTAATGCTCAGGGACTCCTGATCCTGCCCCAAATTCGACCATCCCTAGATAAGAATAACCATTCAACTGTACACACTGTTGGAAAGGCTTCCCATCATGAATTTTGCTTGCAGCTAAAGTGAGTAGTGTCACTTTTATCTTGTCATTTATCTTAGGGTTTAATATGATTTTTGAATTTGGTTTCATCGTCCAAATCCTAAGATAACGACTTCAGTACGAAAGTGCAAGACGTCTGTATTATTCTTTCCCGAGATCATAAGCCCGAGATATGTCTTCGAACGCATTACAAATCTAAAGATCTAAATATAAATCTAGCTATCTTGGTGTCTTTTCCATAGGACCTAATCATGCACTAAGGCATGGTATCTTTTCCATAGGGCCTAATCACACACTTAAGACATGGGTCCTTAGATGCTGGTCCATAACAACCATAATTATCTTAAATTTGTCTTCTTCCTAAACAAATAAGAAAAAAAAAAAACTTCATTTTTGGCCTAAGTTACAATGTAAATAATGTTCTTTATTTTGTTGTTGTCAACAATGTAAATAATGTTATGTGATCATCATGGCTCACTTCCTCAGTGGGGGCGTAAACCTAGTTTTTTTTGGATGATAGGCGTATCTCAATTTTCCATCTTATTAAAAAGATTACAAACATAGTAAATATCAAAAGGGAAAAATTGCAACCACAAAAGTGGTAAAAATAATTTTGAATAAAGTGATTATATAAAAATTGATTTTATAATTATGTTAACCTCCCCATTTTTAAATCCCTTTTAGTCTAAGTTGAATTATTTCTAAAAACACAAAAATTAAAAGTCGGCTTTTCACTTTTACACACAGTGGAACCAAGTATTGGATATTGCTAATCAATTCTGGTAGGGTTCATCCAAATGTATTAATTTGTTCAAACTGAGTTTCACCAATACCACACCATGTCTGCAAGTAAAATAACAAAATTAAAAAAAAAAAAAACACTTAACAAAACATTTTGCTGTTTGTTTGTTTTTGACTTAGTTGCACTGCAAATGAGAAAACCCTAAACTAAAAACTTTCACATTCTAGTTCAAATTTTCATCGTCCATTCACCATGCATTGGGACGCATGAACAAGGCAAGAAAACAGCAACTAGATTAACTGAACATAATGAGAAAATGCCACTTCAATATACCTACATCCAAGAAAAAATTGGCTCTGAAAGCAAAACCCTTTGCGGAAAAATGTTAAAACAGGTGTTAAATATCCTGCTTATACAGCTGAAAAAGCTTCTTATGAAGAAGCAGCGTTCACAAGGCCAAAATCTATTCTCTAATTGTTCATCATTAAGAATTCAGCATATGCACCATATAAATCAAGCCCATGCATCATCCATCTGCAAAGTAAATTGGGTAACAAATGTCAAAAGCAACGGCTAAGATCAGTTGAAGAGCCCTGGATTTAGCCAATCCCTGCAAATAAAATAGAATATAGATTGTGTTAAGTCAATCTGCACAAATAAAGAAAAAGAAAATCTAGGGAAATGAAAGAAAGAATCGCTGTGAGGCAAAAGCACTTACTTGCTTATGTCATCGAGGTGATCATCAAAATCAACAATGTCATACCATTTCTCGGATTGAATATAGTCCAATAATACCAGATTTGCTGATGGCTCTTTGAGAGAGAACCGACTATTCCCATCTGATTGAACTAGCTTCCAGTTCTTAGATGCATCCCTAACATAAAGCTAAACCATAAGAAAAAGGGAATCTTGGTTAATGTAACCAACAAAAAGATGGCTCTATATAAGGGAGGAATCATGTATAATAGCATAGACACTTACAACGTATTTGCATAACATGTTAGTGAGCTTCTCCTTTCATTTTAAAAAAGAAAAATAGGGAAAAAAGGTGTTTTCTGGATGCATCATTTCATAACATGAAACAAATAGCATGAAATCTTTGTAATTAATACAAATGTTAGATGAAGCCTTAAGCTGGCTGGGTTTAAGTTTGCTTCCTGGATAATTAAGTGAAGCACGCAAATTACACACCATGATTTTTTCATTCTCCCACTCTTCCTAGATCAAGTGCTAGCTTGGTTCAATTTACTTTCGAGTACTAATCTTTTCCTTTTACCAAATTCATGACAGAACTTTTGAAAAAAAAAAAAGACTACTTTAAAAAAGTGGTTTCCAAGCATGTTTCAATGTGCAACATGTGGCATATCAATTACATTAAACAAGTATTCCTCTCTTCTAAATTATGCTGAAAACCAGAGAGAATGAAGAACAACACCCAAGTTTTGTCATCTGATCTAAGTTCCAATTTCAAGTTAGGCTTTTAGATACAACAGTATTACCTAAATTTAGAGAATGATGCACCAAAACGAGCCCCAAAACAAGACGGGGAAACCAAAAAAAAACGTAGGCTAACTGCTCAATGTTGAAAGCAAATGGGGAATACAGAAGATACAAATATTCTAATGAGTTCAAAGGTTTTCTTCCTTCTCAAAAGGCTATAAGGATTTCTATACTTATACCAACTAGGAGGATTTCTATATGTCAGGTAATTTGATCAAACTTATTAGCTAGATTCTAGAGAAGCCCAAAAAGAATTCATTGAGCAAGTAAACGAAGTGTTCATATAACAAATTATTATAGTTTAGCATAGGCCTTGATGAATCCGATGTTGCTAACCTGCATTATGGAACTACTGTCCTTGCTATTTTTCAGAGCTCCAAGCTTCTTGTTATCCAACTGTGGAGAATTCAAAAGAAACAGAATGATGATAAACAAAAATACACAAAATTCAAAACAAAATTAGCAAAAATCACAGGACATACCAAGAGAATGGCAGCTTGAGGAAGGTATCGGCAGATGTGGTCACCAATATTCTTCGCCACAGAACCAAGCTCAGTGTCATCAGACCTCTCATTCGCATGAAAATACCCAACTATGTTCAATCCTTTAGCAGAAAAGTATTCCTCTATCTATCTCACACACAATTGTGATTGCAAAAAAAAAAAAAAAAAACATAATAACTTAGGATCCAAAGTAAGCAAGTAACTAATTGACACCCAGAAGAAAAAAAAGATAAACCCAGTTGATGTGGTTAGATGTAATTTAAGAAAGCATGCGTCTTTATGCATATCTTTATCAGTAATTAGTTGGGTCAAAATTGAATTAAAAAGTAAACCCTAGAAAAGAGAGCGGAATAGGGAATGAACCAGAATAAGGGAGATCTCCAATTGGGGAAGAAGAGAGATGTGAGAATGGAAGAGAGGGACGGCATCGGTGATCTCGAGGGTGTCGTTGGAAGGGGAAACGCGGCCGATCAAGACACCGTTGACGGCGGAGGTGGAGTGCTTGAGGGAGTGAAGGACGAGTTTGATGTAAGCGTTTTGTGCAACCTCGTACCTCAAATCGCCGCTGCCCATGGCTATCTCGGATTCAACCAGACACTCACAGAGGTTCCTCTTCCTCTTCCTGTTCCTCTTCTGAATTCTGATGCCAAACACAGTCCACAGTTGACACTTCGCTTTGCTTCTAACGATGTCGTATCATCCTAGTCATAGGTATTCAGTTAACTATACTAGGGGAAAACAAGTGAAGTCACTAATTATTGGGCTCCACATTGGGTTTGAGCCCAATAAATAAGGCCCAGTCATCCAATATTGGGGCGCCCAATTTTCACAACCTCTCTTGATTCATTCACCGCTCATTTTTATTTCTGACGGATATACCTTTTGGGAAGTTCATTCAAAAAATATATATATTTTATTGAAAGGTCAAGTTTATACGGATAAACCTGATTCAAAATTAATTTCGGATGAAACTCATATAAAAATATGTGTTAATTTTCGGATCAACCTCATGTGAAAATTAACACATATTTTCGAATGAACTTGATCTAAAATTAATTTACTTTTTTAGGATAAAGTTAATTTTTGGATGAGCTTCATCCAAAAATTAATATATATTTTTGGATGAGCTTCATCCAAAATTAATGTATATTTTTTGGATGAAGCTCATCTGAAGGATATATCTGTCAGAAAAAAAAGGATGAATGGATCAAGAGGGGGTGTAAAAATTGATGGCCCAATATTCGGTGTGTAAAAGTTTGATTGGGCTTTAGAGAAAAAATAGTTTCATTGGGCTTGTGGGGGCATTGATTGGGGTTATGTTCAACTATTTTCACACTTTGTTGGAAAAAAAAAAACACTATTTTAATCTTTTCACACCAGGTGATTATAAAAATTGTTTGTAAATTCTTATAAACTATTTTCAATTTATTTTTATAAATTTATTAAAAAATTATATTAGAATAAATTAATTTTATTTTATTCGAATAAGTTTTGTAATTCTACATATAAATAAGTTTTTATTTATTTAGAGTTTATAATATAAATATGTAATTAAGTTGTATTTTCAACGTAATAACCTTGTTAACTATTGAGTTAGTTAAGTAAAGTTATTGGCTCATATTTTTGTTGAAACGGTTCAAAATATTAAAAAAAAACAAAATAAAAAACCTGATAAAGTTAATTAAATTAAACGAGTTGAAAATTTACCAATCATAATAGATTAGAGTTGGGTAGTAAGCTTAAGTTGGGTTGGTTTTTTGAGTATTGTTGAATCCATTTCATTTCACTAATATGAAAGTTTTTTTTCCCAAAAATAGTATAGTTTTGTAGATAATTTATGTCTAATCCATTAGAAGAGTAATGATTATCAAAAAAAACTTATTTTTTACGATAAAGTCTTTTTTTATATATAATTAAGAATTAAATCCGGATCAAACAAGTTTGATAGACACATCTAACATGTAATTTGTTAGATAAAGATAATATTTAGAAGTATACTAATAATATTTATTTTCAAATGTGATGTATGAAATAAATGGAACAATACTAAAGTAGGAAAAAATACTCATATATTCATGAGAACATCGTTTATTAAGGAATAAATAAATTATACGATTTTCATAGAACGTTTTGGGTTTATTCTATTCAATAAATCTTAGTTATAAAAGGTCTAAGGTTAGAATTCATATAGATAAAAAAAAAATCTAATTTTGCTTGGAAAGCTAACCTCATCATGATGTGAATATTCTCAACTTTAATAAAAGAATACTTGTAACTAAATAAAAATCAGGTTAGGTTAGCTTGCAACTTTTTATAATTATCTCATTCTGATTATCTTAAATCTTGCTTGTATGCACTTTTTTTTGAGTAATTAAACCAATGTAATTTTGGACATTGGGGTTAAGTTGGGTTGATTTATATGAGTCTTGTTGAATCTATATCATCTCCACTCATATATAAGCTTTTTGTTTTGCAAAAAAGACATAGTTAGGTAGATAATTGATGTCTAATGCATCTAAAATATAAAGATTATCAAAATAAAACTTATTTTAGACAACAAAGTACTTTTTTTTATACACTTGATCAAGAATCAAATTTTTATCAACACATTTGACAAACACATTTATCAAGCATGTAATTTCATAGATAAAGATAGGGTTAAAAACAAATAAGTTCCCTAAACTTTAGTGTATGTGCACTTAAATGCAACTATTTTCAAATTATGCATGTTTGTCCCTATACTTTTCAAACTGTCACTTAAGTACAAAGTTATAACGAAGGTTTTAACCGTTGCTAATTCTAATAAAAATCATCACTAAATGTAACTTTTGTACTTAAGTGCACACTTTAAACCGTACAAGGGATCAAAATACACACTTTAAAAATAGTAACATCTAAGTGCACATACACTAAAGTTTTAGATGACTTATTTTTTAACCCATAAAGATAACATTTAGACGTATATGGATAGAATTTTACTTTTAGATGTGACATCAAAAGGATTAGCTTCTTATAATTTTCGGTAATTATCTTCAAATGAACTAGTCATCTTAAATCTTGTTTGTACTATTTAAACTCGTACTATTCTTCGTCTGATTTGAGTAATCGTACTAGATTGATTTTTGAAAATTAGAATTAAGTTAGGTTAGTTTTCGTGAGTCTGGTTGAATCCATAATACCTATACTCAAATATATGTAAGTTTTTTTTTTCACATAAATGATATAGATTTTTATATAATTGATTTCTAATCTAATTGAAATGTAAAGATTTTCAAAATTTTAACTTTTTTTTAGAACAAAGTCTTTTTTTTACACGTAATCAAGAATCAAATCTTGATCAATACACTTGACAGACACTTCAACCAAACATGTAATTTGATAAATGAAGATAATATTTAAAAGTATAATGATGATATTTCACTTTTAAATGTTATATCAGAAGCAAACACACTCCGTTCAAGCTATCTCAAAATACTGCATGAGCCATACTTTTGTTTCTTTTCCTTTTCTTTGGCAAATCGGGGTCTATCTCCATTGGAAATGGGAGGTGTGCGTGATTCATTTTTATGGGGAAGCCATCAAATGTGCAAACAAGCTGGCCAACATGGGATGCTCATTGCAACATCAACATAGACTCATGCTAGCCCTTTCCCTTTGATTTCTAGCCTATGGCTAGCTGATGTTATGGGAGTTTTTATTCCATTGAATATTTCTGTTTTGTTTTTTTATTCTTAGGCCTTAGCTTTTTTATTTATGAAACAAAAAGAAAGTAGAAAAAACACTCATGTATTTATATGAACACTATTTATTAAGGAAGACAAAAATTACGCAATTTTTCATTTAATATTTTAGGTTAACTTTATTCAATAAATCTCAGTTATAAAAGTTACAACCGATTAAAGTTATTAAGACTTAAAAAAATCTTTGCCCTCAGCCAGTGACATATAATTGGATTAACGATTAACGAGTAGTTGATTCAAGTGAGGCATGTATGTGTTCCGCTTAAGTAAGAGGTCTCTGGTTTGAGCCATCCTAGATAAAAAACCTCATGACAACTAGCCCCTTTTATGATATGGATGTTCCAAGCTCGAGTTGCATAATACATATAACTGATCAAGAATCAAATCGTGATCAACAGGCTTGACATGCCTATTTACCAAACATATAATTTTATATATAAAGATACTATTTAAAAGTATATTAAGAACATTTTACTTTTAAATGTGGTATCGGAAGTAAACCGAACAATATTAAAGTGAAAAAAAACTCATATTTGAGAGACTACCGTTCATTAAGGAAGAAATAAATTATACGTCATTAAATATTTTGAGTCAACTCTATTTAGTGAATCTCACTTATAAAAGTGATCACCGACTAAAATTAACGAGACTTAAAAGAAACTTTGACCTTAACCAATAAAATAAGGTTAGTTTAGCTTCTTCTAAATTTTGGTAATTATCTCAAAATGAATCTACCATCTTACATCTTGCTTGTATACATTATTTAGACTTGTACTATTTTTGTTTGATTTGAGTAATTGTACCATCATGGTTTTCAAAACTAGGAGTAAGTCGAGTTAGTTTTTGCAAGTCTTGTTGAATCTATATCACCTGCACTCATATGTAAGGTTTTTTTTTTCACAATGATTTACTACATGTGTTCCTATATTTAAGACTTTCTATAAAAAAATATACGAAATTTAAAAAGTTAGTTAATTTAGTTAAATTCGTTAAAGTTGTCTAACAATTTGTGTTATTTCCAAAAGTACCTTTAACTTATCTGAACTCATAATGCTATTCTCTTCCATCTTCCCCAATTGTCTTTGAAGAGAGAATTTATCTATGCTATTTATTATCTTTAAACTACAATATAAGGATATTTTAGTGAAAAAATACTAATTATTCACAAACTTTTGGAAGGGTCTTATAATCGGGAAAAATAAATTTCTTTTTATATGGGATACTATATATAAAGACTTGTAGTAATTCTTTAGATAATTGATGTCTAGTTCATTTGAAGTGTAAAGCTCTTCTAAATAAAGTTTTTTTCTTTACACATGATCAAGAATCAAACCTTGATCAACATGATTGACAAACTCATATACCAAACATGTCGTTTGATAAATATTGATAATATTTAAAGGTATACTGATAATGTTTTACTTTTAAATGTGACACGGGAAGCAAACAGAACAATATTAAAGTAGTAAAAAACGCTTCGCCCAAGCTGTGTCTAAATATTGCATGACCCATCATTTTGTTTCTTGTCATTTGCTTAGTTAAATCCGGTCCGTCTCCATTAGAACTATGTTGTATGTGTGATTATATTTATAGAGAAGTCATCAAATGTGTAAACAAGCTAGTCAACATGGGATGTTGGCAGCAACATACAACATAGACTTATGCTAGCCCTCCCGCTATGATTTTCAACCTATGGTTAGTTGATGGCATGGGAGTTTCTACTCCTCAAAGTATTCTTTCTTAGTTTTTGTATTTGGGCTTTAGCCCCCTTCTTTCTAGAAAAAAAGTAAAAAAAAACACTCATAAGTTTATGTGAAAACCGTTTATTAAGGAGGAAATAAGTTACACGGTTTTTCATTTAATGTTTTTGATCAACTCTATTTAATAAATCTCACTTATAAAAGTTACAACCAACTAATGAGACTTAAAAAAAATCTTTAGCCACAACCAATAACATATAATTGGGTTAATGGCTAACGGGTGGTTGGTTCAAGTGATGCATGCTTGTTCAGCTTAAGTAAGAGGTCTCTAGTTTGAGCCCTCTTAGATGAGGGAAAAAAACCTTAGAGAGAAATAACCCCTTTATGATTTAGATGTTTAAGTCTTGTAATCCGTAACATCTTTAGTCATATGTAATCTTGTTGTTTTGCATAAATGATATAGGTATGTAGATAATTGATGTCTAATGCATTGAGGTGTAAAGATTATCAAAATAAAACTCATTTTAGATAACAAAATATTTTTTTTTATACACATGACCAATAAACAAATCCTGATCAAGAATCAAATCATGGTCATAATGCATGATAAACATATTTACGAAGCATGTTATTTAATAGATAAAGATAATATTTAAAAGTATATTAAGAATATTTTACTTTTAAATGTGACATAAGAAGTACAAGAAACAATATTAAAGTAAAAAATAAAAAGTCATATATTAATGAGAACTATGTTTATTAAGGAAAAAATATATTATACAATTTTCATTGAATGTTATCAACTCTATTTAGTGAATCTTGGTTATAAATAAAAGTGATCACCGACTAAAATTAACCAAATTTAAAAAAAAATTAGCCTCGACAAATGAAATAAGGTTATGTTAGGTTAGTTTCTTTTAAGTTTCGATAACTATGGGTGTTCATAACCGAACCAACACATTCTAAACCATCGAAACCAATCCAAAAATCGAAAACCGAACAAACTGAAAACTAAAGAAAAAAAAATCGCATAATTTTAGTGGTTTGGTTCGGATTTTGGTTCATTCAATCAAAATTGAACTAACCCAAACCAAACCACATTTAGTAAAATAGATTTATAATTTTTCTATATTATTCATCTTTCTCATAAAAGATTAAATGATGTGCCCAAAATATTATTTTTATAGTTTAATTTTTCTTTCAAATATAGATATTATTTGAGTTTTTGTCGAATATATATGTATTATATATAAATAATTAAATAAAAAAATAGACAACAAAATTTAATCTAAATCAATACATCATATCTACGTTTTGTTATTAATATTTACTATTTTTATAATAAGAATATATTTTAAAAAATAAACCAAAAAATCGATCTAATCCAAACCGCAAAAGATTAGTTCGGATATCATTTAGAAATAAAACCGATCAGATGATGAAATTATAAAACTGCAAAGACCATATTGGATGAATTTTTCTTTAAAATCGAACCAATCTGCACAGTTAACACCCCTGTCGATAACTATCTCAAAATGTATCAACCATCTTAAATTTTACTTGTACGTACTATTTAGACTTGTACTATTTTTCGGTTGATTTGAGTAATTGTACCACCTTGATTTTGAAAATTGCGAATAAGCTATGTTGGTTTTTCCGATTCTTGTTGAATCCATATCACCAGCACTCATGTGTAAGTTTGTTTTGAGAAATGATATAGTACTATAGATAATTGATGTCTAATCAACGAAAGTGTAAAACTCTTTAAAAATAAAACTTATTTTTGTCAATAAAGTCTTTTTTTTACATATGATTGAGAATCAAACCCTGATCAACAAGTTTAACCGACACTGTTAGAAGTCCCACATCGGCTAGTGATATGGCCATTGTTGAGTTTATAAGGGTGTGACAACTCTCATCCTACAAGCTAAGTTAGGCCCAAACCCAAATTGTAAGATGGTATCAGAGCCTATCCTAGATCCGTTTGTTGGGCCCCCATGTTGTTGGGTGTGTTATTGGGTGTTTGTTAGTCTTGTGTTGTTGGGTCACCCGTTTGTTTGTTCACCCGTATTTCTCTATGCTCCAGCAGTGTAGTGCTGGGCTTGATCCTACAAGCTAGCTTTTGGGATTGAGTTAGGCTCAAACCCAAATTGTAAGAGACACATCTACCAAACATGTAATTTCTTAAATAAAGATAATATTTAAAGGTATGTTGACAATTTTTTATGTTTAAATGTGACACCGGAAGGAAACTGAACAATATTAAATTTTGAAATGCGTCATATATATTTATGAGAACTCCGTTTATTAAGGAAGAAATAAATTATACGGTTTTTCATTTAATGTCTTGGGTCAACTCAATTCAATAAATCTCAGTTATAGAAGTGACCACCCACTAAAATTAATAAAACTTGAAAAAAACTTTGGCCTCAACCAAATGACATATAATTGGGTTAACGAGTAGTTGGTTTATACATGTTTATTCCGACTAAGTAAGAGGTCTTTGGTTCTAACGTGGATGTTTCTAACTCGAGCAAGAGAATACTTGTAACTAAACTAAAAAAGGTTAAATTTGCTTCTTGGTAATTTTTGATAATTATCTCAGACCAAATTAACTATCTAAAATCTTAATGGTGTTTTTTTTGATAATTGAACCAACATAATTTTGAAAATTAGGGTTAAGTTGAGTTAGTTTTTCTGAGTCTTGTTGAATCCATATAATCTCCACTCATATGTAAGTTTATTGTTTGGGAAATGCTAAATAATGCTCTTAAGACACTTTTTATGAAGCCAAAAGTGATAAAAAAGTAATTGAAAAATGTAGCTTAGACGAAACAATGTGTACTTATAATTAGTTTTCCAATTGTAGTAACCTTAACAAGTGTCCTAAGAATATTGTTTAATAAGACCCTTATTATTTCGCATAAATGAAATAATTTCGCAAATAATTAATGTATAATGCATTTCAGGTGTATAATGATTATAAAAAAATAACTTAGTTTTAACAACAAAGTATTTTTTTATACACATAATCTCGGATCAAATTAAGATCCAAACTTAGTTGCTAACTTTTTTTAACTTATACAATACTTAAAAATTAGAAGTTTTTATTTTGAACTTTTAAAAAAACCAATCTTTTAAAGTTTTTCTTCACTAAAAAAATAACTTTAAGTTTAAGATGATTTTAAAAATATTACTTAACACAACTTTAATTTATAAATTAACTTATTAAAAATAGAGAAATTAAAAAAAAAAGCTAGACCAAACGTTATGTAAATAATTTTTTTTCAAGTATCATTACTACTTGACCCTTGAGCCATTTAAACATGAATGACCAACTTAATCTTAATCTTAATTAAATTAATAAATATTAGTAGGTTAATTAATTTAAAATTAAGTACATAATTTGACTGCCTTAAAGTCGTTTCTTACTTAAGAATGCAATACATGCAAAGCATCAGAAAGAAATATTATATATTTTTTTTAAAAAACATTCTTGTACTACATTATAATTTTAAGTTAAAACTTTTAAAAAATAAATAAATATACATATTTACGTAATTCCTGAAAAAAAAGGATGATTTGGTGTATATTTATGACTTAAGAAACAAAGTGATTGTGTTGTCTCTCTTATTATAAGTTTCGCAAACACAAACACTGTCCCTCCTTCCTTCTTTGTTGAGTTTCAGAAAACGTAGAGAAAAGATGAGCGGCGGTGGTGGTTCTAGGGTTCCGATCCCCAACAATGTACGGAAAACCATCCAAGACATCCGAGAGATCACAGGCAAGCAGCACACCGACGATGAAATCTACTCCGTCCTCAGGGAATGCTCCATGGATCCCAATGAGACCGCTCAGAAGCTTCTCTATTTAGGTTTTCCCTCATTTCTCTATTTTCCTTTCTCCTCCTTGCGATCCACTGCGATTTCTTCTTTCTCTTCCCTCGTCCTCTCTATTTTTTCCTTTCGTAGTGTTTGTGTTTATTGACAAATGAAGATAATGATTGTAAGCTTGAAGCTTTACTTGAGTTTTATCGAGGAAGTTGGGTTGATACTGTCAATTCAATTTAATTTGGTTTTTTTAAACCTTTGCTGACTTTTGATTTATTCCAAGTTCCGATGGAGCTGTATGCGGCTCTTCGGACATAGAAAGTTTTTTCTTTTTATTTATTTATTTATTTTTTTTGATGGTCCATTGACAACAATGAGATTTTATATCAGTACTTCAGTGAGGTAAAAACTAACTTTCTGGGATTTACCTTCGTAGGGTTTCTTTCTGTAATGAGGAATTAGCTTTGCTTTTGTACTTAATGTAATTGTTATTGTTTGTTGGTAGCCCTCTTGGGCTCTCAGTTCATACGTGTTTCTTAATTGATGGCTTAAGCACTCCATGCCTCTTACTCATTTATGGTTTCTTGTGTTTATGGCATCTCTGAAATTCCATCATTTTTTTGGATTGTTCCTTTCATTAATGGCTTTACTGAGTTGTTTATTTTCTGTTGACAGATACTTTTCACGAGGTAAGAAGGAGACGTGACCGAAAGAAGGAGGTAAGGTTTTCTCCCCTTCATTTTAAGTTCTGTACTCCTTCCTCTCCTGTTACTTGTGATGCGTTTATATTTAATTTGGTTGGCGAGTGCTCTCAAAAGTTGAGTTGGTGAATCAGATTGATTTGTTACAACCAGTAAAGCATAGGCGACCACATCTTTTTATAAGTTGAAGTTGAAGTGGATGACTCTTTTATTTGTTTATCCAGTAATCTAAGACACAGTCTAGTCGTTGTTTTGGTTGTTGTAAACTGCTGGCTTGCCTCTCACTGTGTTGTAAGTTGCTGGGCATGTTCATTTTATGAGAAACGATTGGTAGACTCCCTGATTATTTTTTTAGAGTTCCTCATCCCCATGAATATCTAAATAGGCTGGTTGCAATTAGTATCTGATATCTGCCTGTTTTAAAGTGTGTAATCATCTGATGTTATTTTCTGAGATTTGAGAGTAAAAGACCCTGGTTCTTGCTTGTGTATGGGCTATTTTATGTGTGCTTTTGTAATTGTATCCTAGTTGACTAGTTGTTAGTGAGTAAAATTTTCCGTTCTTTTTTCGTTTCGTTTGTCAGCCCAACTGATTTGTGTTTAAGTTTATCAATGCAGGGATTGAGCAGCAGGACTTATGAGGAGTCTAGGTTAAAACAAGGTGGATATGGAAGGGGGGGAAGGGGTGCTTCAGGGGGCTATTCCTCTGGCTTTCCTGGTACAACTTTCCCACTTTTTTAGAGCCCTGACTTTGGGTTTTGTGTTATTTTCCTCTGTGTCATCTATGGAATTGGAGATTCATTTCCACAAAAGTGCATCTGGAAACCATCTTTTTCTGAAACAAAAAAATACTTTTGGAGTACCATCACTTTTATGTGTTTTATTTATTATCTTAGCAATAGGTGATTCTTTCCTCCCAAAATTACTTGTGAAGATCTTTTTATCTAGATATTTTGAGTTACGCTTTTATGTTGCTACTGCATCTCTTTTAAATGCAGCAAGAGAAAGTATCCCTCCCTTTTGTGTCTAGTAGGATGAGTCAGTTTTCTTTTGCATTGAGTATTTAGGACATGAACTGTTCTAGTAGAGACCAGTCCTAAGGATCTGTAATTTCCTTCTTCTTTATTAGCTTGTTATTTGTTACCTTGTATTGCTAATGTCACTTGTTAGATGGTGGTGGAGGGAGGAACCTTGCTATTCGAAGAGAAAATGGAGTCAATCATGTTGCAGAGAGAAGTCATGCCCGCTCTACTCAGTCAGTTTTGCAGAAAAATAAGACTAATACTGTATCTCCAGCCACAAGGTTGCAATTTTCATTTATATTTGCTCTAATTTGTTTGTTTCGCCAGATTAACTCTGATTATGAATAAAAGGCAATGGTGGAAAGAAGCAGTGTATTTCTTTCCTATTTATTTGATAAAGAGCAAATATAAGATTCTAACCAAATCTCACATTGAAGATATACTGCTAAACAATTTTTTATTTGTTGTTTTCACAAAAGTTCTCATTCAATGATCTTATCATGTTGATCATGCCTAAATTTCATGTTAGTTAAAAATTAATTTTTACTCTATCATTATTATACATTTTTAATGTACAAAAAATACATAGAAGAATTGCCTACCTGGTCTTTGATTTACTAAAACTTGGCTTGCATGACCAACTTGATAATGTCCCATGGTTCTACGTCTGAATTGTTAGAAGTTACATTTGATATGTGTGTTAGTTAATAGGTGGTGAGGATACACCAGTGTCAATGTTGGCACCATTTTTTATTCTTTTCATGGTTACATGTATCTTCTTTGAAATCAATTTTGTTCAACTGCAGAGTTTCAGCTGCTGCACCCCATGATGCTACAAATCAATCCAATGGGAAGTCAGGTCCTGTGCTTGCTGGTCAGTCTGTCATAGGTAGTGTCCCTAAAAGCGGTTCAGCTGCTAATCATTATAACCATCAAGAAATTATCGAAGCTCAAGCTGCTGTTGTTGTAGCTGCCTCTTCCCATAGTCAGACTCATAGCTCAGCTTCCAGTACTGACCGCGGAAAGTCTGTGTCTAATTCTGATCAACTTCAAACTTCTGTATCTGGTGTCTCCTCTTCTACGGATCCTGTACTGGTACCATCTGTCCCCAGGAATCCTGGTGTCAGTGGTGCTATTAACAGGGAAGTCGGGAGTAACTGGGTATCTGCCGGACCAAATCATGTTATTAAAGGGAACAAAGTTGATCTTCCTGAAGTTAATGATTTATCAGCACCCAAGAATAAAAAGTCTATGCCTGTGAATTCAACAGGCAAAACAGATGACTCACAGAAGCCAAATGAAGTTCAAAATAATCGGTTATCTGAGCCCTCACAACTTTCATCCGCCTCATCCTTGAATGGTTCGTTGAGGTCATCTTCTAGTTGTGGTAGCCAGGCACCTTCAGGTTAAGTCTTATTATATTGTTGTTAAATCTTGTGAGTTGATAGGGTTGCTTTACATATCCTGTTTTCCTATGGAGTTTCCGGTATTGGTTGAAGTCTTACTTGGATTTTATGATCAAAACAATTTTAATTACGGATACTCTCATGGGTTTCCTCGTATTAGAAGGGGGACAATATAAACTGTCAGAAAAGATAATATATAAAGAAAAAACAACTGGATTTGTATTAAATATTTAAGGGATTAGAACCTATGAACCATTTTTTTGTATCGAACTTTATGATCCTGAATGCAACATTTTCCTTCCCATGACGTGTTCAACAAAATTTTCTACAATTAAAGAGAACCCAACATAAATTCTTGAACTCAATTATATTCCCCCCCCCCCCCCCCCCCCAAAAAAAAACAAAATACACAATTGTTTATGAATTCTATGTTCTCTTCAATAATGTCACTAATTATATCCCTTATAATGCCGTTTGGCATGTTCACATGTATTTCTGAAACAGCTAATGTCACAGAGGTTTCAACTTCAGATACTTGTGTGCAATCTTCAGCAGAGTTTAAGCAACATGTTACTTTTCCAAACCATTTCCAAGTACCAGAGGCTTTAAAAAGTGGTCTGACTTTTGGAAGCTTTGATAATGTTGGCCCAAGTGAAAAGTCTAGTGGTGGATCTGGTGGCGACAATAAAACATCTGCTCTTGAATCATCTCTACAGAATGAGGAATCTACTGGTTCTAGGTTTGTAATTCATATGATTTCTGGGTCTCTGCATATCGAGTTGCAGTTCTCTCATTTTCTTTTGTTTCCTTTCACGCCTTATAAATGGTGTAAGAATCATGTATGGTTGGGTTAACATATCATTGTCCTCCTATATTGAACTTTTTCGTCGAGGAAATACCTATAATCTCCTTGGAAGTTGTTGCTAGGAAGGTGGAAAGCTCTACTTGGAGATAGTATAGTACTACCTCTTTCAAGGCCATTTGGCTGTCATTATTCATTGGGCTGGGGTGTTATTTCTTTCATGAATTATTCTGATTGACTTAATTGATTTCTCTTTGTTTTACCAAAGTTATTACTTGTGTCATGGTGTGCTTGTGTAATCTGATTTGATGGCATTTCATGTTTGGATGTAGCAATCAGAGTGCAACATTGGCTGCACAAAGAGATCATCGTGGATATCCACAATCTTCATCATATTTGATTGAAAAGACACCAGCACCAGAAGGCAATTCCATAACTGGTACTGACACAAAGGTTGACCAACCTAAGGAGGTATTATTGGCTCCAGAGGTCCATCCTATTCCGAGTGTTCAAAGTGCTCAAAACTATGGCTTGAATTTCATGTCCACCATGTTAGGGACGCAGCAAGCTCAGTTTGAAGGAACTGAGCCTCAGTCACAAGAAACGACTCGTTTTCCAAATTTTGTTGTAAGCTTTATATCTCAATATCGTTGTCTTACCAATATTTATTGAAACTATATCTCCCAATGTTTATTTCTCTCTCTTTTTTGTTTGGTGTTTTAATTAACTAAATTTCTTTCTATGCATTGAGTTGGAAAAGTTAATAACTGCTGTGTCTGAGATAGTCTGGCATCCTGTGAGCCATCAGCATGGTCGGAAATTGATAGAATTACTCAATATATATTTTCCGATGGACATCAAGCAGCCGTGAGAAGTGAGAATAGTGCTGTGTAAAATAAGTCATGAAAATAAAGTTTGCTTGGATTGGTTAATGAAGCTTTTACATTTTGAAACATGGCTCGTGGATAGAAGAATGCTTACTGCTTGACTAGTTTTTGATAAACTAGACCATTGTCTTTATCATCTAACATGTCTTATCTCGATGAAAAACAAATGGCATTTGATGATCAATTATTGAATCAGGAGATACCTGTCTATTTTTTATGAGATTCAGTGGAGGTTTGTCTAGTTTTGCAGTGTGTATTGGATTAGCACACACTCCCACCTTTTTATCCTCCTAATTCTTTGAACATAACCCTGCTGATTGTTTGGGAGGTATTAAACTAAATGCAACCTATTTTGGAGATTTATGGTTTACCATTGGCTTTTACCAGTAGAACCTGTATGCCATTTCAAATGCAGGAAATTAAGTTTATCTTTGCATTTTTTTTAAGAAATTTATTGGATTTTTTATTATGATTCTTTATATGTTTTCTGCTTTATCTTTGCGTTTTCATGATCCTTTTAATATTGCAGAATGCGAGTTCTCAGGCTGTGTCCCCTAGCCCTACTCCGCCTCTGCAGAGCTCAATACCCGTGACACCACAGTCAGTTTCTCTTTTTAGGCCACCATACCCAACCAACTTCTTCCCATATGGCCATTATTACCCCCCAATTTATGTGTCTCCAATACACCAATTCTTAGGCCACAATGGTTTCCCGCAACAGCCAGCAGCTGGCAACATGTATCTACCAGCAACTGCTGGGATCAAATTCCCTCTCCCTCAATTCAAGGCTGGAACAAATACAGGAAATACGGCTCATATTGGAATCCCTTCTGGATCATTTATCACTCCACCTGTTGGATATGCTCCTAGTCAAGCAATGAATACTGGAAGCTCCACTGGAAATGAAGATCTTGCTGTGTCACAGTTGAAGGAAAGCCAGAACTATACCACAGGACAGCTGGTTGGTTAACTCATTATTGTGCCTTTACCCCTCAGCTGTGCCTCTGTTTTGATAAAATATGAAATTCTAATGTTGTGGTCTTCATCCATTTTTTTAATAAAAATTCATCTGCTCCATTCACACATTGAAACTCTGAGGTTTTCTGTAGTTACTGAACTTTTTGTTTTTTCATTCATATTTTTTGGCTGCAGAGTGAAGGCTCCGCTGTGTGGATACCTGCACCAGGTCAAGATATACCCAGTTTGCAAATGAATTCTCTGTGTAATCTTACTCCTCAGGGTCAACATCTCAGCTTCCCCCCATCACAGGCTGCTCATGGGGCGTTTGCTGGAATCTATCAACCAGGGCAGACAGTAGCCTCACCGTCAACCCTTCTGCAACAGTCTCAGGCTGTGGCGGGGCCTGTTGAAACTGTGGGGCCACCTTCAGGATCTTACCAACAACCTCAGCCTGCACAGATCAATTGGAATTCTAATTTTTAGCCTGGAAATCATTTTCCTGGTGCCATAATGTTCAAATGCACATATGATGTGCTCAGATCCAGGAAGTATGAACACTGGCCTGATCTGAAGTGTAAATAAAAATGCGGCCAAAGAATGAGAAAAGAAAATTAGTATCTGTTTTTGGTGGAGATATTTGGTGCTAACGATTTTGAAGGGTGTTAGTTGCAGGTGTTTTCTATTGGTTTGTTTTTATTTTTGTCTTTTTGAGCCTTAAGTTTATTTATCCCTCACCTGTTCTTTACCCCTTAGAGAACATTTAGTTGTTGCTATAAGAAACTTAGTAATTCCTAGTGATTATATACTAAGCCAAGAGTTCGATAGGGTAGGTGAGATTTACCAATTTTTCCATTCTGAATTCTCACCTGTATATCACATTTTGATAGCAGAGAACATTGAATTATACAGTTCTGTTTGGAGCAGAGAATTTTTACTTCTTTCTTTCGTTAGCACATTTCAAGTTTCCCTGTTGATATTTAAGCAAACCCTTTGCTTTCTCCATGTTTTAATTGTTTTTTTTTTATCGGCGATGTTTTAATTGTTTAATGTTTCCTTTATGTCAGAGTCCTCTCAAGTCTCACTTGATTCAAGTGAGACTCAAGTGAGAGAGGGAAAGACACAATAAAATACAATATTGATGTAAATTTCAAGTACTCATGTGAAACTCACGTGAACCAACACTCATGTTGTGTCTTTCTTTCTCTCACTTTAGAGTGGGACTTGAGATGATTTCAACTCGTTTTCTTCACCGGATTAAGAGTTCTTATTATCTAAGTAAGTCTTAATGGTGATGCATGTATCTGGATGGATTCATTGATTTTTTGAATTGTGAATCGTATTGGAGATTATATTGCACGATACAGCATCAGCATAAGATATACTATAAAATAAAATTCAAAAACACATTGAATAACAGAAAAGATTGAAAACAAAGTAAAAATAGTGACTAGTGACCTTTTAAGTGGTCTTAATTTTTGTTTCCTGAACGGGGCTGCATTGATACAACCCTCCGATGTGCATTGTTTGTGGCCAAAAGTGTAAAGCATATGTATCGACAATACTAACTACGATGCTGATTACTATTTACTACTATCCGGTTTCTGACTTCATTTGTCCATTTAGATATATGACCTTGTTGGTTTTATATGTTACTGCATCTTGGTTAATGAAAGATGTGATAGTCATCTATCTTTATAGTTTGACCTAAGATGCATAATTCGTTGAGCTAGTCCTTTTCTTCCGTTTGCTACTTACGTTTATCAGTGCCTTTCAAAACTTATTTCTGGATGTTTGGTAGTCTATGATTCTTTTAATCAAATGTGTGCGATGTGCTATAGCTCTTGAACTTCCATTAGGTTTAGCCTGCTTTTATGTTTAAAAAATTACTGCCTGAAAAAAAAGATCTTGTGCGCAGAGCAATTAGTAAAATTTATAGAATTCGTATGATTAGTTAGATATAAATAATAGGTGTGTTATTATCTGAAAATTAACTTTTTTTTTTTTAATCTTATTGTCCATGTATTGTTATGCATTTTTGGTAACTAGTTTTAAGTTTTACGAAAGTGCTTCCGGGTACAAAATGCTGAAATAGCACAACTGATTTATAAAGCTACCTGTAAAAAATCTAAACAAAATTTCACTTGTTACTGTGACTGATCTGTCTATACAAAAAGGCCTGCCTGCGGCACAGTGGAATTGGATCTGAATTGCCTAACCGAAGGATGAAAGATGAGTGTGAAGAAATTTTTTTGTTTCTTGTAGTCTCAGACAACAGTGGAGGTAGTATTTACATTTGAATGTGTGCTGTCTTCACTTGTTGATTTGGGTTTTGTCGATGGAAGCTGCTTGCTTGTATTTTCCTGAGACTCTCTCAAGTTCAAACTTGTGTAAATTGACATCCCAGAGAGGGCAACAACAGCCCCACCAATGCTTATAATCCCAGGATCTGAGTCAAATATCAGATATCCTCCCAGCAGAATGACACAGGTTTTAAACTGTCCTAGAACAACATGGGTTGTAGCAGAAGTGGCCCTGCATTGATTGTTTAATGTGAAGGAAGTTAGCTAATGTTGCATGGAGCTACCATATTAGAAATAATGTATCAGAAAGGTTTTATCAGTATCTGACCCCAATGCCAAGGCACCTGACCACTGTAATAGAAAACCAAGAAGAGCAGAAACCAAAACAGCAATTGAGTTGTTTACATCCCACTTGAAGGATAGAACCCCTGGTGGATCTATCCATGGCATCAAAGCCCCTAGGAAGAAAACTGTGATGGGGGTAGTCTTCCACATCAACCTACAATGAAAAAGTTGTTTGAAGTACTGCTATTGACAACATAGTTTTGCCAAGGACAAATTGGGTGCATATTTGGTTTAACCTCAAATCACGTTGGAATGAATTAAATGTGGACCCATTTTAGTATATTTAAGAGTAACTTTAATGTTCTGGATCAAACGCCAAACCAAACACATACTGGGAAGTGGCGTCAAATACTTACGCTAGAGCAGTCCAGTTGCCTTGCTGTTGTAAATTAGACCATAAAATCTTATTTATGGCACTTGGGATTATCCATAAAACTGCAATAACAGCACCAAATATATTGAACTCTAAATCTGTAACAGTTGCAACTGCTACACCTGCTGACACCACAGCCAAAGCCAAAACCTGCATCATTGCAAATGACATGATTAATGCATAAAGGAAAACAAAGAAGGGTGTGGGATACTCCTTTTTTACATATTTGAAAACCTTTACAAAAGAGAAGAAAAGAAAAAGAAGGGAAGGAGAATAATGCCTTGCCTTTTTAAAAGGAACGGTTTTTTTAAGAAGAATGAACTCTGCAAGAACAATTGTTGGGGTAACAGCAATCTTAGCCATTTGGTAGAAACCAACACTGTTATACTTGAGACTGGTGTTTGCAAGGCCAGAGGCAAAAGCCATAACAGCTCCAAGTGAAAACAGAGAAGAGAAAGGAGTTGTTTTAGATGGAGGGGACACAGGAAGCACTGAGATTGCCTTGAAAAATGCAAGGAGAACCCATGCTGTGATGTAGTGAACAAATGTGAGGAAAATTGGAAAGTTGAAGCCAACTTTTCCCATCACCTGTTAAAAAGAGTTATGAATATGAATAAGTGTGCTTGATCAATAGAGTGGAAGAAAAGAAGGAAATTGTACATACCAGTTTGTTTGCCATGATAATACCAACAGCAACCATGAAGTTGAAGGTGAGAGCCACAACTGGTCCACAATATCTCTGCTGTTGGCGCTTCGCTCCTTCTGAGGTTCGGAGATCATTGTAGAGAGATGCTCTGAGTTCTTCCAGTGCTTTACCTGATATTTTTGAACCATGATTACTCCCATTAGCTGAAAATCACAGTTTATTATTGGCATTGGAACAAGGAAAATCTTCAAAACATCAAAACTATATCAATATAAATTCAGTTTGCATGGGAACAGAGGAATTATATATTTGTATTTCATATATTTTATATTTGCAAATAACTGGTTCAGATAGTTTATGAAGTGTTTCCAGAAAAGGTGATTGGAGATGGTGTCCATTTACTTGTGAGAACATAAATCACATTTGCAGAAAAATCTCAAGAAGTTTCTATGATCAGTTACCCAATGTGATACAATTATGATAGAGCATAACACAGACTATAGTGGTTATTAAAAGTAATGTTTTTCAAATGATAAAACAGAATTTCACACAGGCAGGGGAGAATAATATAATATTCAGATAAGATTAAAGATCTGTCCCACAAGAGTTGAACATAACAAAGTTCAAAAGCCAATCCAGGAAAATCAAGAACACAATAAAACAAATACAGAAACAGATGATGGTATAAATCATGGAAATTAGATATAAACTCATGAGTTAAATTATCTAAGAAATTCAGAAAAAAAAGACCTGCTTCGCCGGCATCACTGTCCTTCCTTTTAATAAACCTTCGTCCTTCTTCTCCCCATAGAGAATCCAACCACCCCATAACAACCCTATTCCATGGACTTTGGATCACATCACATATTTAATCAAAATGCCAGAGACCCTTTATAAGACACAACTCTATTTTCTATAGCAATTAAATAGAGAAGCCAGAAACAAAAAGGAAGGTATGGATATAGATATAAATATATGTGAATCAAAAGGCCAAGTTGCTTAACAAACAATCAATGGAGGTGGGTCTAGAAAACAGAAAAATGGCATTGTTCAAGGAGTGGTTTCTCAAATAGTACTACATAAAAGGGAAAAGGTTAAAAAATACAAAAAAAAAAAAAAAAACAAAAAAACAAAGGGAAGTGAAGGGAATTTACTTTGTTGTGTACTTGTACGAGAATATTGCATTTGTTCTGACTATCCAACAAATTTGTAACACGTGTTTCTCGGTAGAAACTGATGTATGTATAATAGTGCTAGAAATTGATGAAGGTGTTGGATTTACGGGGAAGTTAAGGTAACATGATGAGATCAAGATCAAAATCAAAATCAAATGTTGTTATATGATTAAGAAACAGTCAAGAGACACATGTAGCAACCACCTTGAATTCCTCTTTTGGGTAGGATTGTCTCATCTCTTCTTTCTTGATAAGTTGATAACAATAAGAAATATTTCAATTTCATTACTAAAACTAATTAGTTAATTAATTAATTAAACTTGATGCATAAGTTTTATCTTACTCTAACACAATTGAAGATATCCTACCAACTGGTTGGTAACATTAGCCATTCTTTCCTTAAATATGATAGATCCAAAATCTCATCTTTATATAAGAAATATATACTCTAACAAAATAGTACCTTATTTTGTATTTTATAAGTCATTTTAGTCCCTCACGGAATCAGTCATTTTAGTCCCTGACTTTCACTGTCATTGGGCATTTTAGTCCCTAACTATCACTATTATCGGTCATTTTAGTCTCTGAAAGATAAGGACTAAAATGAATGTTCTTATAATTCAGTGACTAAAGTGACTTGCAAAATACAAAGTCAAGGACTAAAATGACTTATCTGTACAAAGTCAAGGACTAAAGTAATTTATTCTCACAAAGTTAAGGACCGAAATGGTATATCACTCATTTATATAACAAACTAGTAGTGTGGTGTATGACTTATTTCAAATTATGATAGAATTAAATTAATAATAAATGCGTATGTTAAATTTTTAAAATTAAATGAATTGATGATATTTTCTTTTTGGTAAAGATGAATTGATGGTACAATTTAAAAGTATGAATTTTTTGGTAAATAATTTAGAAGTATTATTTGATTGTATCATCCAATTTTTTAAAATAACGTATCAATTAAAATTTAAATTATGTACCAAAAAAATTAAAATAAATTTTTTTGAAGTAGATTAGTTGATAGCAAAATTTCAAAAAGTTTTAAGTGATAACACGAAATTTAAAAACTTGTTTCAAAAACTTTAAAGTAATAACTTGTGAAATAAAATAAAGAAAGTATCTAATTTAAAATATGCATATAAAAACATCCAATACGTTGATTTAGTGGTTAATGAGTAAAACTTTAAGTAACTCATCAAAAAAAATAAAGCTTTAAGTAACAGCTCATCTTTTCGAATTCAAGTGCCCTGTAAAAACACTTTCGCCTATAAAATAAAAAGAAATGCACGTGCGTGTCATAATCATCATAATATCATATCATATAATATATAATAAAAAATGCAACTGCATCATTTTTTAATGCATCATTTTTTTTTTTAAAAAAGATTGAATAAGTAGCAATGCTTCATTTTCAATATATATATAGATAAGGTTTCATTCCTTTTTAAAAATAGTAAGAAATTATGTCCATTACTAGAAAAACCAATTATTAATATCATAGTAAAATACATACAAAACAGTCGAAATAATTATAAAAATTTTTAAGCCTCTTCCTTAATTTTATCATCAATCTCGTTCTTTCAAATTAAACTTTTACTTGAAAAAACCAAACCCTTTGTCTGATACTCTGATTCCAATATTCTATATAGTGCAACAATATTGTGAATGAAGTAACGTATGTGTAAGTTTAGTTTAGACGTTGGAAACAACTACAACGGAATTTGCACTTTACACAGTCCAATGTATATTTTGGTGAAAGTAAAAAGAAAAAGAAACACTTGAGTCGAAAAAGAGAATTACAAAATCTTAAATCGGCTAGTAGAACTCAATAGGGTTAGGCTAATAACAGAAACTTTAAATAATTTATATAAAATCATTAGTTCAAACTTTTACTTTTTTTTTTTTTTGTATATGACACGTTAGTATATGTCTAGAACCATATATAGATAGTGGCAAAATGGAAGGAAAAATGGATCCAACTATTTGCTTTGATTGGTGTGAAATTTTTGCTTTAACATATATATGTAGATATTACTCAAAGATATGGCTAGGAACTCAATGATATTATTCCAAGAAGTGATTTTCGCACAATAGCACCAATAACAAGCAGCAGCAACCCTTTTGTATGAGTTCACATCAGTTTTTAAATAAAGAATTAATCACTTCTAATAATAATAATGGATATCTTAAGACCTAATAAAATAAGAACTTTTTTACCAACTTTTAACTGCTGAATATTGTTTGGTAGCATGTGAAGAAGTTCATGGATTTATAATGTATTGAGTGAGTGTGGGTTTCGATCTCTTAAATCTACTTGATATCAAGTATGAAAGAAATAGACGCAATAATTTTATGAGTTTAATATAATAAGTGAAACCTACAAAATTATTGTGTCTATCTCTCGTACTTACATCAATTGAACTTAAAAGAATTTGAATCCAAAGATTCTTGGTATATATAAAAAAAAAAGATTAATTAATGTATAAAAAAGAAAGTGTAAAGTCTTGGTGACTTGTCACCTTCTCATTAATTGTTTGTTGGGGGAAGATTCATTCTATTTGTTAGAAACTTAGAGTGTGTTTGAATTAATTAAAATTAATTGTGAAAATAAGTTGTGAAAAAATTAATTGTCTAAGATATAATTATTTTTTGTTTGGATATATTTACTGTCAGAAGCGATTTTCAAGATAATTTTAAGTTGTAAAAAGTAATTTTGAAGTTTTTTAAAATGATGTCCAATTTTTACCTGAAGGACAAAAAAACTTTTTTTCTTTGTTAAAAGAATAATCAAAATTTTTTTAAATGCAAAATATAACCATCCAACGTATGTTAGAAAATAATTTTTCCCAAACATGGCCTTAGAAGATTCTAAATTTAGATTTTTGTTTGATTTTTTATTTTAAATAAATTTCTATATGTTTTCTCTTTTATTTTATCATTTTAGTTTTCTCTTATTTAAATTTTAGATAAAATGTTAATCTCCCACCCCCCCCCCCTTAATTGTCGATATCCATCATCCTTTCGTGAGAAATTGTATCTTCTCACATTTCTAATTTCTTTTGATTGTCTATATGACAATATTCATCCTCCTTTTAGAAGAAATTTCATCTTCTCACCTTTTTAATTCTAATAATTTATCTATTTTTAATAAAAAAAATTTTTGGAATCTATTTTTTTTGGTCCACAGGGACGACGGGATTATCGCAAGGGGAGGGAAAATGCGAATTCTGAGATTCGAACCCCAGACCACTTATTTATATCCCTGCCACACATATTAATTGTGCTGGGCTCACGGGATAATTTTAAAATCTATTGTGATTAAAAAGAAGATTCAATTTTATAGTGTATTTTTGTTAGTTATCTTTTTTTTTTTGTTATGGATGAATGCTTTTTTATTGAGTTGTTTTATTTTTGCGTATTTAATTTTTTTTTAAACTTTGTATTAATATTAATTTTTCACTTGAGTATGTTGTGTCAATTTTGTTTCACTCCATTTATCATTTCTATTTAATTATATTTTAGTTAATGATTTTTTTATAAAAAGGGGCCTAAGCCCAATTTCGATTAATGATTGTATGAAGATAAAAGAAGTGTAAAACTGTATGTTTAATATGTAATACATGCTTGTTTTATATATATATTTTGATATTTTGAAATTATTTTGAAACTTGCTTGCTTGATGTTCTTCACTTCTTCCTCGATTGAGTGTTTGAGTTTTTCATTTGCATTCTGCTTTGTAATATATGAACCATGAACTACAACGTGTTATTGACCATGATTCCCAATTTGATTTCAAAAATTAATTCCATTATTATCCCTAATTCTATTGCGTTTGATAGTGACACCTTCTTCTGCAATTGGGAAAAAATGCTTAACAAAATTCTAATTCCAATCTTCTGATTATTATTTATTTTATTATTCTTTTGTGGGAGCCTCGCAGATTGGCGCACCTTACGGCGATGGAAGTTGCTGAAGAGGCTAGCTCTGTTGTCTGTCATCACGGTGAACATGGTTCCAAATACACTAGGGTAAACCTTACACTTGCCTATTTTTATTACTCCTACGATAATTTCAAACTTTTATGTAGATATTTTTAGAATTAACTCACTTTTTACTTAAATAAATACTACTTCTTCACTTCTAAGACAACGCTAAGATCACTTTTTTCCTGATGTATAATAAGATAAACAAATAACCAATAGTTTTATTCAATATCATACATTACAGGCTTATACTAGTACAAATTAAGTGAGTAAAATACAATTACAACATCTGCATTTATTGATTCATCATTCTCATCCTTCTCCTTCTTGTCACCCTTTTACTAGGCTGACATCCAACCATTCTCACAAGCCATTGAGGCTTTCCTATTAACAACACTAAACATCCCAAGCCAACCCCAAATACCATTCCACATCCATATCCTATAGCCACCGGTTTCCAACCAAATCCAAATTTCTCTTCGCTCCACAAGCTAGGTGAAGGTGGAGAATGTTGTCCATGGTTGTTGCATTGAATTGACATTGGAAATCCACATAACCCCAAGTTTCCCTCATAGGAATCATTTGAAAATGTATTGAACTGCCCTCCTTGAGGTATCACTCCCACAAGATGGTTATAGGAAAGATCCAAGACTTCAAGATAGTTCAGATTGGCTAATTCTGTAGGAATCCCTCCATTGAGTATATTTGATGAGAGATCCAATGATTCTAGGTTAGCCAAATTTCCTATGGATCCAGGAATAGCACCGATGAATCTGTTATGGGAGAGGTTGAGCCCTTTAAGTGCTTGCAGCGCTCCAATATCATCTGGAATCTCTCCTTCAAAATTATTCCCTGATAAATCAATATTCACAAAGATTGTTGGAATTTTCACTAGCATGACCCTGTTTCTTTTAATTGTTACATTCACGTAATCATAGAACTGGTTAAAGCCACTGTGATCTGAATTAACGCCTGACAATTGTTCAATGTATTGTAAACTACCATGCACTTCAGCTTGAACGATATTCTTCATGGCTTCAAAATTTTGTATGTAGGCTTTTGGAATCGGGCCGCTGAAGTTATTGGACGAGATATCAAAAATAATCAAAGTGGGAAACACATGCTTGGTCTTTAAGCTGGCAATAGTGCCATGCAACTTATTGGCTCTCAAAACCAGCACTTTCAAATATGGCAGAGTTTGAAGCCAATAGGGAAATGCACCCTCTATTTGATTGTTGCCGAGATTTAAAACCTGCAGTTGTCTGCAATTGGATAAAGAATGAGGCAAAAGACCTTGTAACCGGTTGCCATTGAGATTCAGAGTTCTGAGCTGATTATTCTTTGAAAAGATAGTTGGCAAAGTGCCATAAAGTTTGTTCATCTGTAGATCCAAAACTTGAAGGGCTGATAACTTCGCAATGCATCGTGGAACGATGCCTGTCAAGTTGTTGTATGACAAGTTGAGAACCTCAAGAGAAGTACTTGCATGGCACACCAATAAAGAGATGTCACCACTAAGTAAGTTGAAACTAAGATCAAGGTCCGTTAACCCACGATGTCCTGGCAATCGGTCTATTGATCTCAAGAGGTTCTGAGACATGTTCAAAAAGGTTAGTGAATCTAATTCATGTAACCAACCAGGCACTCTTCCATTCAGTTTGTTGTTGGACAGGTCGAGATAACTCAATCTTGGGATTTTTCCTGATAATTTGGGAAATTCATTCAAGCCAACAGATGATAATTCCAGTGATGTTAGGCTAGACAAACTATAATTCACATTGGATTCAAAGTTTAGTGATAATTGGCTATTCTGTGAAAGGGAAAGAAATATCAGATTTGGAAGCTTGGAGAAGATTTGAAAATTGACAGGGCCACTCCAGTTGTTTGATGATAGACACAAGTGAGTAAGATTTCCAAGGTTGAGAATTGATTCAGGAATATTTCCTTGTAGCTTGTTGCTACACAAGTATAGTATCTCTAAGGAATATGATGAAATTGCACTTGCATGCCCTGAAAACTGATTTTTTGATAGATATAAAGTTTCCATAGATGGCAAAGACAAACACCACGAAGGGATTTTCCCATTTAGTAAGTTATCATTTAATAGTAATTTTGTCAGGTTTGTAAAACCTGTTATTTGATTGGGCAGAGGACCTTTTAATTTATTATGAGAACAATCCAAGTAAGAAAGATGAGTTAAGTCAAACATTGAAGATGGGATTTTTCCTCCTAAATTATTATCATTTAGACGGAGCTCTTCCAATTTGGTTAGCCCACCAAAAACATCTGGGATTGAACCACTAAATGTATTGGATGAAAGATCCAAGTGAATGAGATTTTGAAGCTGTGAAAGTGATGATGGGATTAAGCCACTGAGTTGATTATAAGACAGATACAAGTGAATGAGATGTTGAAGGTTTGAAAGGGATGATGGAATTGAACCATTGAGTTTATTGGATGAAAGATCCAAACGAATGAGTTGCTGAAGGTTTGAAAGTGAAGATGGCAGGTCACCTTCTATCTTGTTATGGCTCAAATCTAATTTCTGAAATCTGTTCGATTGATGAAAGACATTTGGAATTTGACCCCTGAGATCACAAGCACTCAGATACAAAGAAGTTAGACGCGGAAGGATTAAAAGTGAGGATGGGATTGAACCGTTGATGAAGTTATCTGAAAGATCCATGGAAGTAAGACTTGTGAGGTTAGAGTAAGATGGGGGAAATGGCCCTTGTAATTGACATTCTGAAAGATCCAAGATACTGAGAGAAGCACTACAACTCAACCTTGGAAGCCGCCCTTGAAGGTTGCTATTACTTGACAGATCAAGCTTTTGAAGATTTGGTAGACAGAGAATGTCAGTATTCAAGTTTCCACTTAATCCAGTTGATTTAAGACTAAGAGTAACCAAAGAGGAAGATCCATTCAGTAGCAATGACACTGAGCCTAGCTTGATTGAAGACATATCAGTATCATCCAAAACAAGCTCCCTTAATCTTGTTGCGTTTTGCACAAGCCTCTTAAAAATAGTTTCTTTCCACTTCAATCCATCATTTAAGGAGAGATCAAGTGATACTAATCTAGAAAGATGTGAGATTTCAGAAGGAATCTCACCTTGAATGTAAGCATATGACAGGTTAAGATACTTCAGACTCT
Organism: Cyamopsis tetragonoloba; assembly: GCA_037177725.1. NCBI lineage: Eukaryota > Viridiplantae > Streptophyta > Magnoliopsida > Fabales > Fabaceae > Cyamopsis > Cyamopsis tetragonoloba. The sequence goes on from CM074123.1 coordinate 57,651,126, forward strand.
TAAATCCACCAAACTGAGGTGACAGTTGGGATGGTAAGAGATAATTGAAAGAAAGGTTAAGTGTTTGGAGATGAGAAAGTTGGAAGAGAGTACTGTTATGATGGATTGTACCTTGGAGCCCATCACAGCCAAGGTTGAGGCCAATGACATGACCAGAGACCGTATCGCAGGTGACACCCAGCCATGAGCAACAATCTGTTCCATTTTCCCATGTTGTCATCTTCAGAGGTTCATCACAAGCATAACCAGTGTTAACAATCAAGGAGGTCTTGAATTCAAGCAAGGCAGTGCTCTGATCGGAACGACATAAGCAATGAGAAGTAGTAGCAGAAAAACAAAGGGATGGAAAATCAAAGAGCCACAAATGTAAGAACAGAATAATTTGAAATAGCAACGACAACCACCCCATGGAAAATTTTGCTTTAGCAATTCAAACTTTATGGGTTAGAAAGTGTTCACGGTTTACTACAAAGTAAACCAAAAATGAAAAGGAAGTATACACGGAAATGTAGCTTGAGAATATAAAAATTTATAGCCAAATTGAGAACACTGTAAAGAAATCAAGCTTTGAAGGACATTGATGACCAGCACAAAAACAAGAATACGTGTATTTGGATTAATTCATTTTCAAGAAATAGTCACTTATTGTATAAGTTCTGTAAGAGAGATTTTGAAAGATAAGTGATTATTTTCTCAAATAATTTTTCTCAAACATTCAATAAGTCAGTGGTCCCAAAATTAAATACAAAATGCAATGTTGAGTTCACTAAGGATAAGGCCCTCATTTCATTCGTAATAAATTGTGTCTCTGTAGGAATAATTTTTTTGGAAAATCTCAATCCAAATGGAAAACTTTTACGTCACCTAACTCCATCTATATTAAATTCAAATGCAGTTGAACCTGTCTATTAAATTGGAGGTACACTGCTGCACACATTGACTTGGAAGTAAATATCTGCAAAGATAGGGACTCATGTTCATAACTGGTTTGATTTTTCGTCTGAAACCTTGCTGCTTGATCACAATGCTACAGCTATTGAGGTCAACAAACCAGAGAGCAAGAGGGGTAATCAAGCAAAGGTGACTAGAATTGACATCGAAAAATTAGAGGTGCACCATCTTTATTTTTTAGATAATTGTTCTAGAAGTTAAAAAAGACACTCTGGATTAATAGTCCAGAAAAAAGAGATGATGCACATCTTAATTTATACGGTGTCAATCCATATCGTTTCAAACAGATTTCATAAAACTGGACTTGGCCCTTGCGTTATATTGGATTACAAATTTTGCACTAGTGTCCAACAAAATCATTAATGGCACATCAAGGTACAAAAGAAAAAAAGTACATGAACATGCTATCTTTATAAATGAAAATGAATAAATCAGCGAATTTAATGAATTCACACAAATTTCCTTCATATTTCACATTGGTCTTCAAGATAAAAAATATTACTATACCTCTGATCCTTTTTATAAGAGATAAAAAGAGAATTTTATTTTTGTCTTTTTTATAAGAGACTTTGTGAGTTTTTTAGGTGTATTAATTGCTAAGAAAAGATAAAAATATTTTGTTACCCTTAATTTATTATGAGCACTCACAATTTTCCATATAAGTGGATATATTAGCTATATGGATATTTTAGTAATTTTCTCACATCATTAATTGAAAAGAACATAACTTATTATGTTTTATTGGTATGTGTAAAACTTGTCCAATGTTTCTTATAAAAAGGACCGAAGGTCGTACAATACTAATACATGACATGTAAATATACTACCACTGGTCCTAAATATAAGACCCTTTTGAAAAAATTTGTTGATTCTATATATAAAATCTCTACAAAGTTTAAGAGGCAATTATTGGTTTTTTCCTTGTCTACCCTTGTAATAAATGAAGGAATAGTGGGTATAATTAATGCATTTGTTGAAAAATTTAACTTTAAATAAGGGTAAATTTGGTAGAATGTACTATTTTTTGAAAAAACAAGACATTAAATAAGATTGTTAGTAGTTTTTTTAATCTATATGAATTAGATAGATAGTCCTATTAAAAGGATCAGAGCTATATCATTCATATCAATCTTCTAAAAAATTGGTAGACTATTGATTAATGTATCTGTCAATTAACGTTCTTGGTTCGAGTCTTAAATATATGGATGTTTTAAGGTAAATGATATTTGGTGCCCTAAAGATACTATTTAAGAACTCAAATGTATCCTCTTCGTTCCTTTTTATCGTTTTGAAAAAAAAAATATTTCTTTTTATCGGTCTCTTTAGAAATTCAAGAAAACATTTATAGCTTGTTTTCCTATTATACCATTTCTCATTTATTACTCTATACATATATTATACATATATTAAGTAGTAGATAATTAATAATTATAGAGTTTCAACAAGGGTACAATAGAGAATTATCTCATAATTTTGATAGTTATAAGAGCATTAAATAAATTTCTTATGTGTAAATTTTTGTATTTCTAATAGACAAAACAATATGCTTTTATAATTATTTTTCTAACCTGCGTCTATATCATGACTCATGTTTTAAATACTTAAAGAAAGTGCTTTGTCGCTTATATTAATTCCACACCGCTTGCGCAGGACTGTCTCTCATGGTCTTGTTAAAATATAAAAAAACAAGAAAACATATGTCATTCTTACTTTTGAAGTTTTGAGTATGAAATATCTCAATGTATTTTTTTAATGTATTTTTAAAACATTATATGATTATGAGTTAAAAATTAAGTTTGACTCATTCAATTGAATACACAATCTAATTATAAAATTTGGGTTATTCAGTAAATTATATTTAATATTTAAAATATAATTAATAACAAAATATATTAGAAAAATAATAAAATATATTAGAAAATCATTAAAAAAACATGTTATATTTATCTATGTTATTGTTATTGCAATTACTACCCAAATATAGTTTTCATTTGATTAGAGCAATAATGGTTAAACCATTCTTTTTTATTTTTTGTTTTCCAAATTGGATACCTACAGCAGGCTTATCTTTATCTCTGTTATTAGCTATTGCATTACAACCAAACTTAAATGTTCTTCTAGGCGCACAAACGCTTAAAGAGTGAATCTACAAAATGGCATTCCCGCTATGAACACTAACTATTCAATTTCAATCACAGTTTCACCATTTTGTCTCTATAAAAGAACAGTTCTTTGAATGAGGTCAGCCACATCTACACAAGAGAATGCACAAGTTTATTTCATAAACATTTAGTTATTAACCAAGCCAACTTTATTCATGTTCTTGACATGTCATGTATTGACAAATCATAATGGTTTAAAGTGAAAGGATGTGTGAGAACAACATTCGTGCCTTTCATGTACCAAGAAATTCCCATGAAAAGTATGTGGCTAACCAACCAAAACTCTACTTCCTTTTCATATATATGCTAGCTCTTGGTCTGATGCAGTTGACTCATATCATTAGACTTGGTTTCAAGATAGCTCTCACTGACATCCAAGATCATGGAGAATAGAAGAGAGGATGAGATTGAAGATTTGTCAATGTCACCCCCATCTGTTGGGTCCATGCAGATTGCAGGGAGCAATGGCTTTGGTCACAGCATGGAGTTCATGTCTCAGGCATACCTTCCAAATAGATATTCAGAGATTGACATAGAAGCTGAGGATTCCAGTTTCAACCAAGATCCTCCTCTTCCCATATATCTCAAGGTAAGTAGAAATTGATGAATTCTACAGCCTCTTTCTGCTTTCTTCGCCCTATTCTTCATGCAATGCAATCAGCATTCTTGATGATTCACTGCTTGATATTGAAAACTGATTTCAATCAGTCAGGGTATTATTGTCTATATTGAAAATTAATTTTCTCATTAATGTGCAGTTTGAAGATGTAGAATTTAAGGTAAGAAACAGCATAGCAGTTTCCAATAACCCTGTGAAGACAATGATGTCAAAGGTAGCCACGCAACACGCGGAAGAAGATAGATACAAGAAAATTTTGAAGGGCATCACAGGAAGCATTGGCCCTGGCGAAATTCTTGCCTTAATGGGTCCTTCTGGTAGTGGAAAGACAACCTTGTTGAGGGTAATAGGAGGAAGATTACTTGACAATGTAAAGGGAAAGATAACTTACAATGATGTTCGATATAATACGGCGGTCAAGAGGAGGTTAAACAGTTTCATAGACATCTCATTAGCATCCATCTCAAGACATTTACAAGATATTTTGATAGAATATAAATATATACTAATATTGTAACTCTTTTTTGGCCTTAGGATTGGATTTGTGGCACAAGAGGATGTGCTTTTCCCACAACTCACAGTGGAAGAAACACTAATATTCTCTGCTTTCCTAAGGCTGCCAACCAATATGAGCAAGCAAGAAAAATATGCAAGAGTGGAGACCACTGTCAAGGAGCTAGGCCTTGAAAGGTGAGTTTAGCATGGGTTTCCATTTGACCTGACATATGATAATCGAATCTTGAATTAACTTCAATTTCCTCAAAAAGAAAGAACCAAAGCTGTTTCCCTAATAATCTCTTGTATAACCTTAGATGTCGACACACAAAACTCAAAGGCGTATCAGGAGGAGAAAGGAAGCGAACAAGCATAGGCTATGAAATTCTTGTTGATCCTTCTCTGCTGCTACTTGATGAACCAACTTCAGGCCTTGATTCGACTGCAGCAAATAGACTCTTGCTCACTCTTCAGGGGCTTGCCAAGGTAATGACAACATGATCCATGTGCAGTACCCCAAAAGCGTTGGAATATATACTGAAGAATACTTTTGAATTATCTGTAGGGTGGAAGGACCATAATCACAACAATTCATCAGCCATCCAGCAGAATCTTTCACATGTTTGACAAACTTCTTCTGATATCAGAAGGCTATCCCGTTTACTATGGGAAGGCTAGAGACTCAGTGGAGTACTTTTCATCCTTGAGGTTCATCCCAGAAATACCAATGAATCCTGCAGAATTCTTGCTTGACTTAGCAACTGGACAGCTGAATGACATAAGTGTTCCACTAGATATTTTGGAAGACAAAGAATCTGCTGACCCTGCAAAAGCTGTCATCAAAGTAGGATTCATCATAAATGTTATATGCATGTTCTATCTCATTCCTAGTTCCTACTTAATAATTGTTTCTTTATTATGTTAGTATCTACAACTGAAGTATAAAGACATTCTGGAGTCAAAAGAAAAAGCAGAGAATCATGGAGCAGCAAAGACACCAGAAAATCTTCAAGTAGCTATTCAGGTTAAAAAGGAGTGGACATTGAATTGGTTTGACCAGTTCATTATTCTTTATAAGAGAACATTCAGAGCAAGATGCAAAGACTACTTTGATAAATTAAGACTAGTTCAAGCACTTGGCATTGCACTTTTATTGGGGCTACTTTGGTGGAAATCTTCAACCAATACTGAGGCTCAACTCAGAGATCAGGTAGTTTCCTTGGTATTATTTTTCACATGTTACGAGATTGGGCTGCTAATCTATCCACCATTAATTTTTCTTTTTTTTTTTGTTCTAATTAACATTAGAGTGAATCACTATTTTGGCTGCAGGTTGGTTTGATGTTCTATATCTGTATATTCTGGACATCTTCATGTATTTTTGGTGCAGTGTATGTCTTTCCATTTGAAAAGGTCTACTTATTGAAAGAAAGGAAAGCAGACATGTATAGGCTAAGTGCATACTATGCATGCAGCACTCTGTGTGACATGGTGGCACATGTTTTCTATCCGACCTTTTTCATGCTTATCTTATACTTCATGGCTGGTTTTAAGAGAACTGCCGCTTGCTTTTTCCTAACATTGTTTGCGGTGCTGTTAATAGCTATAACAAGTCAAGTAAGTCATGTCAAGACTCATAATAGGCTAAAGATTCATACATTATTTTGAAGTTTTAATGAACATATTGTTTTTAACAGGGAGCAGGAGAACTATTTGGAGCTGCAGTTATGAGCATTCAAAGAGCAGGAATGGTTGCTTCCTTGATACTAATGTTATTCCTTCTTACAGGTGGCTACTACGTCCAGGTATGCACAAGGAGTAGCAAAAATGTTATCAAAAAAGGACTTGGTGCTGTGGGATTAGAAATCTCCTTAAAAAAATTGAGGAAATTCACTGTGAATTGAGATAAACTTTTGTCTTGATTGTTTTAGGAGTGTTGTGCTTGTGCATATGACCATCTGATAAAGCTCTTATTCATTTTTTCAAATGAAAAAATTCAAAAACTTATAAACCATGTTTGTGTTGCAGCACATACCGAAGTTCATGCAGTGGCTGAAGTATTTGTCATTCCTGTACTATGGGTTCAGACTTCTTCTGAAAGTGCAGTATTCAGGAGACCAATTATATGAGTGTGAGAGCAAGGAAGGGTGCAGGCCACTACAGACTTCACCTTCATTTGACACAGTAAACTTGAAAGGAGGGTTAAGTGAAGTATGGGTTTTGCTAGCAATGGCTCTATGCTTCCGTTTGTTTGCTTACTTTTGTCTCCGCAGACGAATTGATGTATGTCATTAGTCTTCGATGAAACTTTCTTGTTTAAGAATTGAGATCTATACTCTTTGTTGGCAACTTCCCATAGTGACATATGAGAGAAGTGTGTATCTACAAGTCTAGTTTTCAGGATCACCTGCAGTTGTGTTGTTGCAGAAAAACATGCAAGAAAAAAATGAATACCAACCATGATAAAGAAATACATTTCGTAGTAATGCATTATTAATTTACAGTTTGATGTAATTCACAATGACTGACACGTAAGATTTTCAATGCACAAATAATTTCTCTTTTAACATTCTATCCTTAAAGAAAATTCAATGAAATGGTCAATCCTCGTATTCTCATTCTAATATATTTACGATGAAATATTTTACAATGAAATACTAAAAGCTATAATTAAGTAAAATTGTTCCATTCACTGTTTTATTTATCATTTTTCTCAATTTATGTGGGAAAAAAATCTTAAACGACAGTCTATTAATTCATAAGAAACACTTCCATCAATTAACTTTTATGGAACTGTTTTTTATGTGTATGACTCTTGTCAATTAAGCCACGTGTAAATAAGATTCTGTAAAGTTAAAACTCAAATGAAATATCACAATAACATACGATATAGAAACAGAAGAAAAAGAATAGGCAAATTTCTTGCAGAAGAAATTCAATGTAAAAGGCTTAGAGGTGTGGACGGACCCTCCAGATGATCTGAGATTTCTTTCGGCAGAAGTTAGGGCTGGTTGCTGTTTATTGTTTTTCTGCTTCCAGTGGCCATTCATGTTCTCTTGTCCTTTTCTTTAGCACCCTTGCTCTCCAGCTAGCAGATGCTAAATGTAAAATCAAACATATTTGACAAAAAATAATGAAACAAATATACTCCCTTGGATTGAAGACATATTTCTCCTGAATATAAGAGCACGTGAGTCAAATAAGTGCTTAAGCGACATATTTACCAAATTGCCCCAGATCATCCAATTCTCTTGTTCTGACAAAACACAAAATTTACATCTTCAGTTGTCTGTCAGGATTAATGCAGTAGAAAAAAAAAATTCAAAACACACTAATATAAGCATGTAACTTTAAATGGACATTTACCTGGTTCATGAAGCAAATGGCAAAAAGGAAGAATTTTGGCTAGCAGGTGATTTTAATCTAACCAGACCTGCAACTCTACCTTTCCTTTTTTATCTCACCAGAAATCCCGGCAATTGCAGATTCCGTTCTTAAAATGATGAAATCGACTTGCATCTCTTACTGTTATCTCCCTCTTTGTTACGAGGGTCATAAATTTTATTGCAGTATGACAGTCAACACATACCCTCAGATTTTTTGTAACTAGAATGGGGATGTTGGGGTTGGTATTAAGAATTCCAAATGCAATGGCTATTTTTTCACTGTGAAAAAGGAGAATCTGCTCCTTTTCCTCTTCTTCAACGTCATGGAGAACAAAACGTGAATCTGCACGATATCCCAATTTTTTCATCTGCACCAGCAGTTCCTGTAACTTGTTATTTATGGATGCTGACTGTGGATGGGATTGGTCCCCGCCAATAAATCCGTGGATTGCCCCAGAGATCTCTATCCAACTGCATCCTGGGCTTTTCTTGTAACCCTGATCCCTTTGTATGCTTCTAATATGTGCAGCATCGTCCCATCTGCCTACCGAACTATAGATGTTAGACATAAGAACAAAATTTCCAGTACCTTCAGGTCCAAGCAACTGGATCTTCTTAGACACTTGTTCACCCATTTCAATATTTTTGTGGGTCCTACATGCTGCAAGCAATGCACTCCATACACGAACATCAGGCTCAAATGGCATCTTTTGAATAAAGGAGTATGCTTCTTCTAAATTTCCTGCTCGGGCCAGAAGATCAACCATGCATATGTAATGCGCCATCCTTGGAGTGATGTTGAACTCTTGTCTCATGGCATTAAACCAATGTTTCCCTTCCGAGACAAGTCCTGAATGGCTACATGCAGATAAAACAGCAATGAGGGTTACATCATCCGACTTCAGGCCTGATGCCAGTAATTCATGGAATAGTGAAAGTGCTTCTGTGCACAGCCCGTGAATGCCATAACCGATTATCATTGTATTCCACGAAACAATATCTTTTTCGGGCATCCTATAAAAAATTTCCCGACTTATATGTATCTTTCCACACTTTGAGTACATGTCAATAATGGCGTTACAAATGGAGGTCTCTGTCGTGAAGCCGCGAACAACTGAGTATCCATGACAGCAAGTCCCATGTTGTAGAGCAGCCAAATGTGAACAAGCTGGAAGTAGACCTATCATGGTTGCCAAATCTGGGTCAGTCCCAGACAGCTGCATTTGGCGAAAAAGAAGCAAGGCTTTCTCTGCATAACCATGTTGCACACATCCTGAAATAATAGCATTATAAGAAACTGTATCCTTTGCGATCATTTCATCAAGAAACCCAACTGCGTCGTCCATAGTGCCACACTTGGCATACATTGATATCAGTGAGTTTCCCACTGTCGTATTTAAATCCATCCCTGACTTGACCATGTAACAATGTAAGTTTTTCCCTTTATTCAGATCAGTGAGCTTTGCACAAGCTCGTAGTACACTTGCAAAAGTGACTGGTGTAGGTTTCAATCCATATACCCAAACCATGTCATCATACAGGGCCAAAGCATCTCTCATGGAATCACAAATGACATATCCTCCAATCATAGCACTCCAGCATATCTCATTCTTTTGATTTACATTATTGAAGATTTTCCTGGCATAAGATAAGTGATGGCACTTAGCATACATGTCCAAAAGCCCAGTTCCTACAACCACATCCTCACTGAAGATCTTCCTTATAGTGTAAGCATGAATAGCCTTCCCCTGGCGTAACGCATTAGCCTGTCCAACTGAGGGTAGAACAGATACAATAGTTGAAGAATTAGGACTTATTCCTGCTCGCTGCATTTGGACAACTAACCGCACCATTTCACTGTGAAGTGTATGAAATGAAAACCCAGCAATCATGGCATTCCACGCGACGATGTCCCTATAGGACATACTACTAAATATTGTTTGTGCTTCAGACGAAGCCCCACATTTGGCATACATGTCAAGCAATGCCGTAGAAATGTACACATCCATGTGCAGACCAAGTATGTGGATATGGTCATGTATATGTCTCCCAACTTGTATGGCTTGTAAAGCGGAACAGGCTTTGAGAACAAAGGGGAAAGTGAAGTTGGTGGGTGTTACACCCTGTTGCAGCATGTGATAATACAAATGAATGGCTTGTTGGAATGGGCCAGTCCAAGCATAAGCTCGGATCATCATGTTCCACAAAACAACACTTGGCTTTGGAATTTGATCAAACACATGGCGTGCAAGTTTGATTTGATTACGCGCAACATAGGAACGAGCAAGCTTTTCAAGGGTTTGAATGTTGTTCTCAATGATATGTGGGTTGCCAAGGTCGTGGTCGTGAATGGGCTTTTCATTGTCAGTCTTCATTCGGCCATGTCCACTACTCATTCGGATCAAAGCTTCTTCACGTTTCAAACATCTTCGCATCATATTCATTGCTTCCTTCCTTCACCTGCAAAGTGCAAAGCCTGCCAAAAACTAAAAAGGTCACTTGCCAATCACAGCCAATAGCAGAACCATACTTCTGTTTTCTAGTTTGGAACATCAATTAGGCTGGAAGAAAAAAGAACAAATTTTTAAGCAACCCAGTAAGATTTGAGTTTGTGGGTAGGAAGAAATAGAAGGAATTTGTGGATGAACTTGATAAAATCATCGGGAACAGAGGGGGATACTAAGAACCAATGAAACTCATGGGACAGAAGAAAGGGTGTAGATTTCAAAATAAGTGGAACATTCAGTTTCAGCATAAGAGTAGGACCAAAAGGAGAAGGGAGTTGCTGTCGTAGATGGCTTTTGGGGAAGAAACAGATAACATAAACACGCGCCGGCGCATTGGTCACAGTCCAGCCCGGGACTTCAATGTTTGCAATTGGCAGTGTACTTCTACGCCAAACAAGTTTTGTTGTTGGACAAACAAAAATTTGTTTTTTTATTTATTTATAAGTTATATCCACAATTTTTCTGTATTTATGATGAGATTAATCCCATTTGCGGTGTGACTAACACTGATCTCCGAAAATGTGACATAGGTCAAACTCGAACACGAGTTAAAAAATAAGTTTGTTGTTTAATTTTAATAAAAAGTGTCATATTAATACCGAAAAAAGAATGCTTGTACAATAATTATTAAAATTAAAAAAATAATCATAAAGAAAATATTATTTCATCTCTAAACAATTTAAAAAGTTATATTTTTTAACAATTTTTTTATTATATATAATTTCTTAAAAAATACTCTAACTAATGACATTAAATAGAATTTGCCTTAAAAAATCAATAAAGATTCCTATACACACATTTTGGTGTATAATCTATTTATAACCCACTCAACTCTAGTTAAATTAAGTTTTTCATTCTACTTTTCAATCTTTTAACATTAAAAAATAATAAACCAAAGAAATAAATAGATGGTACACTCTAATAAAGTCACTACTATTCCTAACTCTCCCTCATCGTGTTGCATCATACATTTTTATTTTTTCTCTAAATTTTTCATTCTCCCGGTAATTAACACCCGAGCGCGCCCGAGATTTAAGAACTAATCGAAAACAGACTAATCTTTAAGTTATTAATTTATGTGATTGAACGTTATTTAGAAACTATTTACAATCAGTAAATTCTGTTAGTGTAATTTTTTAAGAAAAGTTTAGATTTTTAACTGTTAAGCTACCAATTTATAGTTTTTGTTGACAAGTAATATCTAAAGACTAAGCAAAAACAGTTTTTAAAATCCGATAGTATAACTCGTAAAATGTATCTTTACTAAATTTTAATATATGTTTTCGTCCAATTTTTAGATACCGAGCTCGCCCAGTATTTAATTACCAAGCCGAGGTTAAATTTTGAAAAAAAAAAATATGGTATAACAAGAAGAAGAGGTGAGAATAGTCCCACTAATAAGCATACACAAAACATTTTTGCTTAAGAAAACGCTGACTTCTACGTCAAAACATTCAAATTTTCCTTTTTAATTTATTTTTTTCTCTTTCATAATTTTTTTAAGTTAAATTAATTATTTACTCTCTATATGAGTCATTCATTTTCGTTTTAATTCTTATATATAAAAAGCGTTCATTTTAATCTCTATACATGTTTGTCATTTTCGGATTGGTTCTTATAGTCGATTCAATACTAACAGTATTAACTTCATTCTACATGGCTAACGGAATCGACAGACACATAGACATAAAAATTAATTAATCTGATTTTAGTCCCTATAAAATATTTGTTTTTCATTTTAATTCTTATAAATATACTTGTTTTTCATTTTAATTCATGTATTTATTTGATCGTTTTAGTAAGAACTAACGGTAAAATAATGAAAAGACTAAAAACAATAACAAAGACACGTATAAGAGCTAAAAAAATATTTTTTTCATATAAAAACTAAAACCAAAAAGAAACCCACTTATAGAAACTAAATAATCAATTTAACTATTTTTTATTATGTTTACTTTCACTGAATATGAATATAAGTTAAAATAATTGAGTGTTATTATCATAAGTATTGCTAAATCTTTTTACTTATTCTCTTATTACTACATGAAGTATGAAATTAAATATATTTTTAATCTTAAAATTATAAAAGTAGATTTTGAACTAGAATATTGTAGAAATGTGCCAATAAAATTTTTTTAAAAATTATAAAAAATATTCTTTTAATAAATAAGTAATGTAGCGTGAAAATTAAGAATTACTCTAGTGTCATCATCGTTATTGTTGTTATTTGAGTGTTGTATCTTTCTCTTTCAGCCTCACCAAAAAAACCCTTAAAAAACTGCAATGTGTATTTTACGTAAAGATTGCAAATCAAATGATTGATCAATCATGAATCATCCCTGTTTCTTTAACCATACTGGGTCAAACTCATAACTCATTCTGACACCACAACTTTAACTCTCAAACATTTTTTCACAAACACATTATCCACTTCCATCCTTCTTAATACTCCAATTCTGTTTTCCCCTGTTTCTGTCAGACTGTTTTATGGAACTTGTCCCATATTCTGACCCAGACTCCGCCGCCACTCCACCATGGCGGGACATGTTCCGATCCGCTTCCATCCGAAAACCCACCTCTCCTCCTCCGCCCAACCCCCCTCCGCCGCCCAATGCCGATCAAAAATTCAATCTTTCCGGCGACTCCCAAGTACGCCTCGCCCTCTACATAGCCATGGCTCACGCTGGCCTCGCCTTCGCCATCTTCATCCTCTACGCTCTCTGCAAACTCCTCGAACAATATCTCAAACCCCTTCGATGGGCTGTGCTCTGTTCGATCCCTCTCAGACTCATTCACGAAACCGTCGTTTCCTTTTGGTATCAACCCCTCAAACTTGGCCTCACCCACACCCTCTTCGCACTTCCCCTTTCCATTTTCAAGGTATTTGTCTCCACCCTCGTCGAGATTCGCGAAGCCTCTTTCAGGTTTCTTCTCCGGAAACCTAAACCTGAGAACCCCCCTGCACGAAATCGAAGTGGGTTTTCCACATTACTTCGTTTGCTCTTGTCTTTTTGGATCTTCCTTGTTGCTTATGAGAGACTTGGTCGTGTTGGTTCTGTATCGCTTCTAATTTTAGGTTTTGTTTTCAGTTCTAAGAATGTAAATGTAAATTCCACTTTGTCTCCTCTTAGCAGGAGTATTAGCTTTGGGCGCGGTACAATTGGTGCCTTTTTCACAAGAGGGATACTTAAAAGGTTGAAAACCATTGTGGCTGTTGGGTTAATTGTTGCTATGATTGTTGGATTCTTATCTGGGGTGATATTCTTTTCTTATAAGATTGGAGTTGAAGGGAAAGACGCGGTTCTGTCGCTGAAATTGCACGCGGAAGAGAGCAATTATGCCGAGAGAATCGGTATCAAGAAGTGGATGGAAGAGAATGATGTTCCTGGAAAGGTAGACAGATACACCACTCAGTTTTATGAGACAGTTTCTGATCAGATTGATGGGTTGGCAATGCAGTACAATATGACTGAATTCGTGACCGGTATTAAGCAATTTGTGATAAATTCAAACTCTTCTCAACCTTCAACAGCTCTAGTGAAACCCTCAATGTACACTCAAAAGCTCATGACTTTGAAGCGTTTGGTTAGGAACAAGGAATGGAGCCAGATTTATACAGAAGTTGATTCCCTTTTTGAAGAGCTGGTAATCACGCGCGAGGATTTGGTTGAGAAGGCAAAAGGGTTTGCCATGAAAGGAATGAATGTGGCTCAAAGTGTTTTAACTAGTAGTACAAGTTTGCTTGGAAGTGGTGCAAAATTCTTCCTGTCCATTTTGAATTCCATAATATCAGGAGCAGCAGGAGTTTTCAACTTTGTGTCTCAGACAATGGTGTTTTTCTGGGTTTTGTATTACCTCATCACATCAGAATCTGGTGGGGTAACAGAACAAGTGGTGCACATGCTTCCGATTTCAAACTCGGCTAGGGTCAGATGTGTTGAAGTGTTGGATAAGGCTATTTCAGGAGTGCTTTTAGCCACTGCTGAGATTGCATTTTTTCAAGGATGCCTCACTTGGCTTTTGTTTAGGTTATACAAAATACATTTCTTGTATGTGTCAACTGTTCTTGCATTCATTAGTCCTTTATTGCCAATATTTCCATCTTGGCTTGCAACAATTCCAGCAGCACTACAACTAGTCATTGAAGGAAGATACATAGTGGCCATTTTCTTGTCTGTCACTCACCTTTTTCTTATGGATTATGGTGCAACTGAAATTCTGGAAGATGTGCCAGGGCATAGTGCATATGCATATCTTACTGGACTGAGCATCATTGGAGGAATGACTTTGTTTCCATCACCTCTAGAGGTAAATTCAAATTGTCAAATTGTTAGTTTCACCCTCCATGATTTGATTTTCTCATGTTTTTCTATAATCAATTTGACCTTCCTAGTGTTTGCTCAAAGTACTCTAACTAGGAGGATGAATGTTTTGGTTTTTACGTTGGTAAAACCTGGTTTGCCTCAACTTACGTTCAGTGAAAGTAAGTTAGGTTAAAAGTTAGTTTACTTTAACAGAATTTATGTTTGAATATTTTTAACTAAGAGTATGTTTGACAAACTAAATATTGTTTAGATATATTAGGTAAAAGTACTTTCTCTTACTAAAAGACACAAAAAAGAATAAAAAAAAACTCCAAACACAAGTTTGATCAACTTGCAAACTCAGTTGAACCAACTTATATAAACTGAAAACCAAACAACTTGACACATTATTACATGCACCAGAAAGTATACAAAACCAAACTAAAAATCAAACCAATACGAAATTGTTGCTCCCGTGGAATGTGATTACGTGATTACTGATTAGGATCTGTGTCCAAACAAATCATAATTTGTTATATATCATGACAATGCCAGTCACGTTGATTCAACAGAAAAACAAACATGCAGCTTGTCTCTCACATTGTCATTTTTCAGATAAATCTTAAGCCTCCAAGTCCAATCTATATAGGTTTTAAAATTATGAGAGGCTTGTTTCCCTTACTTGATTTGTGATCAATTTTATGTGTAAGCAAAGCATGTGGGATCAAATAGCTCATTTATGGTGAACTTTTATAGAACATAGATGAACTTCTTCTCTTGTGTTGTGTTCCATGGCAATGTGAGATTGACAGAAGGAGTGTTTTGTTTTCTGCAGGGAGCTATTATGGGGCCATTGATAACTACAGTAATGATTGCTCTGAAGGATTTATATTCTGAATTTGTTTTGGGTGAACGCAATAATAAGACCAAACAAAAAACAAGCTAGGCCTCTACTTGTGTCTATAACAGCATAATATATTATCTGTTTGCAGTTGAAGATGGCTGCAATACAAATAAATTATTCTGTTTTTGTTTATAGTTATATTTTTTTACCTGTATCATTACATTGTTATAATCCACAACATAGGACTTAGTTTTCACTTGATGACAGTGTTCAATACTTGTAGTAGTGCTGTACATCTAGTCCTGTATTATCTGTCTGCAACAATTTTTCTTATTCATATTGTAACCAAAGGGAAACAAGAAAGCTTGTGAGCTTGTTCAAAGTATTATAATATTTCCTGAAATGTTTCTTGGATTTATTAGCCTTGGAGATGGGTTTTGGTGAAAAAGAAAAAGGAAAAAGGATAAACCACTATTGAAGTGATTTGTGTATAAAGCAAGCACGAGCTAAGGAAAATGCATGTATTGGGATCTACCGACAAGTCAAAAGTCTATGTCACAATACTTTTTCATGTCTACAAATTCATGTTGGATCAAGTTAAAATACTTGTAATACTTATTCTCAAGTTGGTTTTATTTATAGACATGAATTGTTTTCAATTTTTTTAATCATCAATGCATACATGCACACACACAAATATATATAATTATATATACACTAATAAAACCAACCAAAAGTACAAAGCCAAAAAGAAACCAAGCCAAACAACAAAAATAGCTAAAAAACACCAAAAACCACAATGCAAAGAGAGATCACAATCTCTTCAACATGGAATAATGTAAAAACTGAGACAAGCTAAAGGAATTGACCAGAAAAAGATATCCACAACCACTTTGAAGTAAGAATTTTATCCACAATTTGCATTAGATCCGAAGTTTGTTGTTGAAAATGCATTGATTTCTTGCCAACCATACGAATCACGCCATAAAAGACCAAATAATTTGCTAAACCAACTCGAACTCAAACTGCAAGAAAGTAATCCCAAGAGTCGAAGAAAATTATCCTTATAACTATGATGCCATGCATGTTGAATACCAATCCACACTTGGATTTGTGTCCAAAAAGAAAATGTTTTCAACTCAGTTTCAGTATGTATAATTGTTCTGTTTTAAAGTTGTCTTGTATTCTGTGGTTAACAAAATTGAAGAGTTAGTTGTTCAGTTTGTTAATTATTAGGAGTATGCTGTAACTACTCATGTATTAATTAAATAATCTAGGTGCAGATTGTAGCAGTTAAATTGTTGGTTGGTTAGAGAAATTGCTTTTGTGAATTTTGTTTCCTTATTAAGGAAGGTACTCTCTCCGGTCCCATATATAAGTCACTCTTAACCGAATTAACAAAACCAAGAAATAGTAGTTAATTCATTAAATTTGTCTAAATAAAAAAGTTTTTTCTAACTATACCCTCAACTTAAATGTACTAGTAAATGCTTTGAAAATTAAAATCTATTTCTCTTTCTTATTCTACTCCCTTTCTCACTCCATCGTTAATTGGATCTTTGAAAATTGTAGAAGGGGTAAATGGGGAAACTTCAATTATTGAGTTAGTTAGTGACTTATATTTAAGACCAAAAATTCTTTCTAGAAAGTGACTTATATATAGGATCGGAAGGAGAATCATAGGGTCAAGTAATTAATCTACATAAAAAAATTATAAAAAATTAGGAATTGCAGCTGAAAGATACAGTGAGCATTGACTTTCATGATATATATAACGTACATATATACCAAAATAATTATTGATTAAGAGGTACTAGTAGAAAATAATTGAGCATTATCCTGAATGAGAACATCACAAGAAAGACATGAGATTGGAAAGTCTAAAACATACACGGAACCTTTAAATTTAAATGGAAAATTTCATGACATTAATAACATCTCTGTCAAGAACTTAATCATGCATAATTCTTTAAAATATGTAATCCAATTCAAGAATAACAAATATAGTTGATAAATAGTTGGATCATTTAAGTATTTGATAGGGATTTGAATCTTAGTTGTGCGCATAAAAAAGACTTTATTGAAAGAGGTTATCTATTTTGGTGATTTTTCTGCCTCAAAATTAAAGATATTAGTCTTCGACTATCAATTGAAAATATTGTTGGTGCACACAAAAAATTGTAATCTTATTTCGAGTGGATCTACTAAGTTTTTTTTTTTTTTTTTCTTTTCAGTGCACCTTAAAGTAAAAAAATTAGGGGCTGTTTAGTTTGCGTTTTCATTTTCTGTTTTTATTTTCTGTTTTCAGTCTGTTTTTTGAAATTTTACAAAGGTCTCAATTTTTCCTTTGTAAAATTTCAGAAAACAGAAAATAGAAAATGAAAACAGGAAATGAAAATATAAATCAAATAGCCCCTAAGTAGTTAATCTCGTTGTAAATTTGAAAAAAAAAATAGAGCTTCTTTCTGGCTCGTGTTATATATTTTATATATATATATGCACTAAAATCACTTAAAATCTGTCTAACTTAAAATGAGATTAGCAAACATTCATCTAATTAAGCATAACTTAAACAAAATCCGAACTGAGGCCCAACAAATTCTGTAAAATTGTACAGAAGTATTTCAATATAAATTATTCACCTTTGACCCAAAAAAATTAAATAGATTATTGACCAGAAAAACAGTTCCTTTTGTATGTCACCTCCACCTGGGGCCCATAAAGCAAAGGAAAATAAATGGTAGAAACTATTGAACATGTTTAGTTAGTATATACACCAATAGAATGTGCTTTTTTTTTTTTCCTTTCATTTTCCCCCTTTTACTTCTCTAAATTAAAAAGAATCAACCCTAGTTCCCTAACGAATCTGCTAAAGTTTGATGTTTTGGAATTGAATATTCCAGGATTTTTATTTATAAATATAAGTCATGTTAAATGTCATAATAATTATAAAAGAAGTATGCATAGTAGAAGTAAAATAATGTGGAAAATGATGAGCAATAGACAGTTTAATTTTTCTCTAAAAATTGAAAATATATTGCAAAAATCTATATCGGAGTAGTCCACTAGCTAGTTGCAGATCAGTTGTTGTTTAATGAATAATATTAACTATCTATTAAAAAAAAACTTAAAACTTGAATAATTATAAATAGTTATATATAATATAGTTTTTTTTAGATCTCTTTTCAGGATACGTACATGCAGAAAGATTGTTTGTGCGATAAATATTTTTATTTTTTTTCAAATCTGTTTGATGAGACACTTGGCAAGAGTGAATAAGTTCATGCTATATGATTTTCTCAGGAAGTTGGAGGCTGCATCTACGTGATTTTTACACAAAAATTTATTATATTATTATATATATTGAATATTATTATTTGTATGCGCACACATACCTATCTAAACTAACCTGGTCAAACCCATGTAATGTAATAGTCACATAAAATGAGAATAATGTGCCATGCACCTTTGATTCGTTAAACAGTTCCAAATGTGCTGTCGGAAGTTGGTTAAACAATTTTTTTAACATTAATAAATAATTAATTACATCACAACACAAAATTTGTTATTTATAAACATTTTTTTTCTTACGTTAGATTACTTGCTGTTGGTAAAAACTTTCTCTCGTAAAATTAATTAATTTGGTAGCTAATATAGACATATGACATTTATACTTAAGGATTTGGAGTATCCTTTGTACTCCTTTTAATTGATCCATTTTACCTATAAAAAAATATTACGTATACTTAAAAATAAAATAATTTAGTATGGTCTATTTAAGAGGAAATTAAAACCAGAGAAGCATATATATGAAACATGGAGGACATTGATTTGCTCTTGCATGCTTTTCTAACGTAATCAGCCATAACTCTTTTTCTTAATTCAACTTTGATGCCTTAAATTTTCTCTAAATAAATCAAGAAGATTGAATTGATATAGAGAGCGTAGAAACTAAAAAGGCTTATTTAATTTGTTCCAATTTGTTGTAATTGATTTTCTGAAAGTGAGATTGCTTTCCTTTAATTTGCAAGAAATGTCAATATATATAATGTTAACACGTTGCACGTCCCACCGACCTAATAACTAATGAGGTCAAAATTGATTCAAACACGTTAATTAATTAAATTAAACAATTAGATCAAACGATTTGTTTTATTAATTCGTTAATCGTAATTAGTAGGGCTTAATTTCTTTGGATTATATTATAGCCACTTCAGCTACACTTTGCCAATTCTTATTGGATTAACACATGGACATGCTTGAATTTTAGTCATTCAAGTAACTTGCTTTCAAAAAATTTCTTTTATTCCCTATATATTCCAAACACCTTATTTCTTTTCATATGGTAGCTAGCTATTTAATTAACACCTTTATTATTAATACGGTCAGGTCCCTAATATAAATTCGTTTGTATTTTTTATTTTTGTTTTTCCATATCTCTTACCTGATTACAAAGATAAAAGAATAATCTCTTTGATATAAATATAGTTTTTCTCTTTAACTGTATTTTTTTTAAAGATGAAAACTCGAGTTTTTCTCATTAAAATTGTAGTATGCCTCTATTGTTATACATAAAATAAATTAATATTTGACCATATATAATTGATTTTTGAGGACTATAAATCATGTAAAAAATATGGTTGAAGTTTGCACACTTTTCACCATTCGAAAATCAACAACGCATGAGTTTGACCATTATATATTTTGGCCTCTAAATAAGAGTGGCCCATACTAATTTGGAATTCTTGAGAGGCTGAATAGAAAATAAGGTATAACTGAAAGTTTCGCTGGACAGTACTCTGTTTCTTCCATTTTATTTCAATTGTCCATTTTCAATAATTGCTTTGAAAGATTTATCAAAATTTGATTTTACATTTAATTTTCAAGGCCTACTTTCTCCTATATTAACTATCCGATGTTGACCTATTTAGCTTGCTTAATCCCACAAGTTAGTTACTTTTGTTACTAGACGATTTCTTAGGATATCTTTATCTTTAATTTTTATTTTTGAAAATTAATATAACGAACATTAAAAATAATTAAAACAATTATAAATTATTTTTAATATTTTATATATATAATCTCTTTATCTTTTTTTACAAACTAAACACAAAAATATCATTTTTTTTGTCATTCTCCTCTTATTTTTTGAATTAAATACATACGCATGATAGAAAATACAAATATTAAGTGAACAAGCCATTAGCTTTCAACTAAAGGTGCGTCAAAAATCAAACATAATTAAACACTTATAGGTTTCATCTATCGTACACCACTTTTTAAGTGGTGTATGATACACCATTAAATAAAAAAATACACAAAAATAAATAAAAATTATTTAATATAATAATAGATTATGTTTATTGTACACATATATTTATTTTGTTTTTAATTTTTTTAATCAGTTATAATCGATTAGATAATTTTACCGAAAAATTTTTGATATGTTATAATTGATTAAAAAAACTTAAAAATAATGAATAGAGATAAACAAAGGATACATAGAATAATACAGTTAACACAAAATCGTCTGTAACTTATTTTGACTTATTTGTGTATGATACACAACTTCAAAGTTGTGTATGCTAAAATCCACCACACTTATATAATAAACTCTAATTAAATTAAACTTTATTGATAAATAAAACTATGAAATTTACTTGAACATTCTAAAAATAAATTATTTAAATAAACTCCTTAAGAAAACTTATGAAAATAAATTAAAAATAACTTAAAAGAATTGATAAGTTTTGTATAAACTCTTCGTGATTGTGGGCAAATTAAAATGCAAGGGATATATTTTTAGTTTGGGACAAATTTATGTGTTGGCTATAAATTCAAAGTCAACGATTCAGAATTTTAGACTGTAATATTGTAATATTCAAACATTTTAATCTTAATATTTTAAAAATTAAAAATAAAATTTATCATTGACTTTACAAAACGTTTATTTTAATTATTTTTGTATTTAATTTTTTAATATTGTTAGTAGAAAAAAATAAAGTTAATTTGCAAAGTATCTCTAGAATGTTATAACAGAATTTTTTGGGGGTTTACGGTAAAATATTCAATTACAGTGGTAAAAGAATATTGCCATTTATGTAATACAACTCTAAGTTCAATAACCTATGCAAAAGTTATAAACATGAAAAAATTACAAATTAATTTAAGTATAGGTTGGGGGCTATTTAAACTTAGGTGATGAAACCCTATAAGGTTAAACAATCACGGAATGTTGAATTGCAAGCTGAAAGAGTGAATTAACAGAACGTTACTCTAAAGTATTTTCTTCAATTAGAACAAAATCACAACAACTATAAAAGAACAAAAAACCAAAAAATAATCAATCATTCCTATTCCTATTCCTATTCCTATACATGACACAAAACTGTTGGTTGGATTAGGTGGCCAACCGTTTACCATATAATCCCAAAAGATATATATAAACTGTACCCGCCATAATTCGAATCAGTTCTATGTTTTATTATAATTATCATTAAAATTATCATCATCATTATCATATAATATAAAGATTGCATTTTTGTTGAACATAATAAACAATTTAACAAATTAGCAGACGTATCTATGCATTAGAATTAGATAACAACTTTAAGTCTTATCCACTTGAATTGTAAAAGAGAAGATCAACTTTACTTTATGTTGCCTCCCAGAAAAATCTTCCCCTTTTTTATTATTTAGGATTTAGGAGAGAAAGGAACATTGGAACAAAGAAAAATTGAACTACAATTCATAAAATAAAATATATTATAAGCCAAGAGAAGAAGTTGGCCAACGGTTAACTTCCCTCCAAATTTGTGATTCACTTGGAATCAAAGCAAAGCAAAGGTTAGCAGTTGATTCTTGGTCACCCTCTGAGACACAACCTCACCTTCCTGACATATCCTTCACACCCATCTTCCCTTTTTTAATTTATACTCTTCATCTTCTCCTTCTTCTTCTTCATGTTATTGCTCTCTATGTGTTTGATAAAATGTTTCTGAATGTTCTTGAAGCTTTGTAGTTTGATTGTGTTGTTAGGAGTTTGAGAGGTGGTTCAATTTCAACTTCTCATTATTTAAAGCTCCCCTTTTTGTGGAATTGAGAAATATTACAGCAGGATTCAATTACTTGATGAACATTTAGAGGCAAAAGGGTATCCTTTGTTCTTCATGTATTGGGAATAGTTTGTAAACTTGGTTTCATTTCAATGAATTCTCGGTGCGTCTTTCTACCAGAGTCTTTGTATAACTCAAATAGCATGGTTCCATTTTCTTCAAATTCTTCGGCCGGAGATGATGCTATTGCTCGAAACCGGCCTCCACGTGCCTCTCCACCTTCATTTTTGGTTCGGATGGCCATGAGAATATCCAGAGCAAGATGGTTTAACTTCTTGAGAAGAGTATTTCATTACCAAAACGGATCAAGGTCTAACCTTGGCTCTAATCCTTTCAATTCTAGCACTTGGATGATGCTGGAGTTTATTGCCCTGATTGTTCAGATAACTATTTCAACCTTCACTTTGGCCATTTCAAAGAGGGAGAGACCTGTTTGGCCTATGAGGATATGGATTTCTGGCTATGATATTGGTTGTGTTCTTAATCTGTTGCTACTTTATGGGCGCTACCATCAAATTCATCTAACTCAAGGAGATACTCTCAGCCTTCCTGATATGGAACAACAGAGAAACAATGAAGAAACCAGGTATTTCTATGTACTTCAATCTTCAAGAACATATTTCTGTCAATTTTTTTTTACTGATTGGTAATAATACTTAGTAGCCTATATGGTACTAATCATTTGATTGTGTGAGTATGCTTAAAAATTGTCTAGGAAAGGTTTTCTCCGTAGTTTGTTAGATATGAACATAACTGTTATGTAAATAAAAAATATTGTCCTCCTTGATTATTATTATTATTATTTTTTGTTGTTGAAATATTGGTGATGAGGTTTGGACAAAACCAATTGGATTGTTGAGGAATAAGGATAGAAAAGTACAAAGTATCAAGTAATCATAAAGTAATCGTCATTCTTATTCTTATTTATCCCCTAAAACTGACATTAGAAGAATCAAATACTCTCACATACCTTTTTCATTGTGATCAGTTCATGGCATCTACTTTGAAGCATACTATAATATTTTCTTCATTACATACTTTTCTACTTCTCTATCTAATTGAGGATAAAATAAACCATGTGGAAAATGAAGAGCCTAACATAAAAGTGTTAAAAAATAACAAATCTTCTTTTCTGTTAATAAGTAGTTTCAACTTGACAAAAATCCACATATAAATTGGAAAGAAAAAAAAGTTATTTCCCTAACAGTACCACAACCAAATTGGAACTGAAACATAAACCCGTGAAACCTTACTGTATCATCTTGTCTTGAATAACTTCCGTAGTCATTTATTTGAGTTTAATCAGAGGACAAGTTTTTCATCAAGTCATGCAAATTTATTGTGGATGAAATTTGAAAATGTAGTCATAATTTGCACTGTACTATGCAGCGTATACAGGGTGTCACACTTGATGCATAAATGCCGGACTTCACTTGAGCTTTTCTTCGCGATATGGTTTGTGATGGGAAATGTTTGGGTTTTCGATTCACGTTTTGGATCATTTCATCAAGCTCCAAAACTCCATGTGCTCTGCATCACCCTGCTTGCTTGGAATGCAATCTGCTATTCTTTCCCTTTTCTACTCTTTCTCTTGTTATGCTGCTGTGTGCCGCTACTTAGCAACCTGCTCGGTTACAACATGAACATGGCCTCTTCTGATAGAGGAGCATCTGATGATCAAATTTCACAACTTCCAAGTTGGAGATATAGAGAAGCTCATACCAAGTTAGAGCTTGGAAATGATTCTCAAGGCAGTGAAAAATTGATCAATGAAGATCCGGTAAGTGAAACCATTAGTGTTTGTTTCGTATGAGTAAGGTTTCAAATTGCACTTGCAACCATGTTGAGATTATAATCACATTGCTTTAAATGCGTTCAGACGTGGTCATTGCAAACAAAAATCATGATCTAATTTTGGTGATAGCTGAAACCATGATATTGATATTGCAACATGATATATCACTTAACGAACCTTAACATGATCCATTTATTTTAAGATTTTTCTTTATCTCAAGTTGTATTGAATTTATGTTTGTTATGTTTTGTGTGCTGACAGGAATGCTGCATTTGCTTAGCCAAGTACAAGGATAAAGAAGAAGTGAGACAATTGCCTTGTTCCCATGTCTTCCACCAAAAATGTGTGGATCAATGGTTAAAAATTACATCCTGTTGTCCTCTTTGCAAACAAGGATTAGAGAGGTAGAAATATCAGAGACAACAGTAAAGAGAGGACTAATTTTGATATACCCTCAAATTTTATTTTTTATTTTTTTGAAACTTGATCTAAAATACTGGGTCACTTGAGTGAGTTTGTACATTCACAGGATAGCTCACCAGTGACCAATATTAAAACTACACTGTATACTTGGTTCTTAGGGGTGGATCTCATAATTTTTCAAATGAGTAGATTTCTTATATGTATGAATTTGTTTTCATCTGAAAGTTGTATTATAAGCATTTTGTACTTGAAAATGAAGCAAAAAAATATTCCTCTGTTAATTCTCAAATAATAAAATTTCCACTCTTTAATATATTTTATGGCTACTACTTGTTAGGTCTTTGACCGAATATTGGAAACCTATTACTTCCTAAACTTGGAACTCCCAGGATTGCAGTCATTTCATTTGAGCTGTTGGATCATGATCGGACGATTGATATTTGATTACTATAAGAATTTAACTTTTTTAATATTTTATTAAATTTTAATGGATTTGTTAAGCTGTTCGATCAAGATCGGATGGCTCAAATCACAAGTCTGTAATGACTGCAACATTATATGACCTTTATCAATAAAGCCTAAAATTAGTATGCAATGACAATTTGATATCAAATTATCAAAATGATGAAATAGCCTAAAACTGTCAAATCAAAATAAAATAATAAAAAACACTATACAGTGAAAATAGTATGAAGCAACACCGCAGTGAAATTAGCTCAAAAATTTTAAAGTGACACTAAACCAACTAAAAAGGTGAAAAATAATGAAAATTTCCAAAAGCAGAACAAAGCCAGCAAATTAGTGAAATTAGCAATAAAGCAGATGTTTCAGGGGAAAGATCTGATAGCATCTTAATATCTTTATCTGATGTCCAATTATAGTATGTTGAGACCTTAGAGATTAGAATGAAGAAAAGATGCCAGCAGAGCATTTTCTTTACCCTAATTTTTTTGTTTAATTAAAAATAAGAACGTGTGGTCACAAATTGTTGATTAATTAAATACCACATATTTGAAACAGCAAAACTGAGTTAGTTACAATTTTCTCCCAAGATTTTTTCTGACTAGGCATGTTGATCTTTTCTTAATTGAATCTTTATTAGCTCTCTTTGTGGGAAACACGACACAACACAATATTAGGATCTAACCTCTCTCTCTATTATTGCTGAGAAGAAAAATCCAAAACCTCTGTGATGATGCATAGAAATTCTCACCAAAGGACATACCCTCTTTCTCCTAGCTTGCCTTCACAAAAACCTAGGTACATTTTCACTTTTTTCTTCAATCAACTTAATCATGTATCACTCAATTCTTTTCTCTTCACCATCATTTATAATAATATATATAGTATTTATGTCTGTAGTTAACATTTACACATGTATCTCATTATTAATTTTAGAGAAGTTTCTATGCTGAGTCATCTCTCTTTATGAAAGAATGCCTCAGTTTGAGTTAACTAAAAAATATTTTAAGTTGATCAAAATTATTCTTGTTTTATTTGCTTTATAGAGAATCAATCTAAAAAACTCGTGAGAGAAACATAAACTTATGATTTCTTGTTTCACAAGCAAGTCATAAATAGTACAGAACACTTCCAAACAAAACCCTAATCCTTTGATAAGATAACTCTCTTCTTTAATTTGATCTCCTCTATGCATGATAAAAAATGGATTTTCTCTAATACTAACAAGTTATATTTTTGTTGTTGAATTGATGATTGAAGAAACAATATGGAGAGAACAAACATGGATGAAAAGGTGGAGAAAAAGGTTAAAGGTATGAATGTAAAACAACAGGGTATTATTATTCGCCAAATAAGAATGGTGGAATTGAATATGAATGAGATAAAGAAGAATTCACACATGATGGTGTCACCAACATCATCTGAACCAGCAATGAGGAAATCTTCAAGTGATAGGTGGAATTGTCTATGCTCGTCCACCACACATGTTGGCTCCTTCAGGTGCCGCTGCCACCGTGCCGCCGCCGGAATCCACCATGCAAGGTCCATTGACTCCAATCTCTCTGAAATTGCCTCAAAACAACCACTTCATCCTCAATAGCAGCCACCAAGTGCCTGGAGAATTTCCTCCTCCTCTCATGCTGTTCATAGTATTTTATTTTATTTTTTTTATAAATCCTCCCCTTTTAGAGGATTTGAAAATCTAATTACTTTGCTTAAACAAAATTAATTTGCCAACATGTATGTAATTTACTATTTTACTTCACTGCTGATTCATGAATACGCAATTATATTGAAAAAACTATTGATATTGAATTATGTATGTATAGCGGGAACCATGTTAATACTATAAGGTTCAATCTCAAAATAATAATATACTGCAATAATATTTTCACACATTTGATCTTAAGGAGTGATCGTAATAGTTTTTTTATTTTTTTGGCCAAGTGATAAAAATAGTTCAGGGGACACTTTTGTGATTATTTATTTTTGTTTTTGGCTGAATTTTCGATGTTCAAATCTAATTGAAACTTATTACCAAAAAAAATCTAATTGAAACTTGGGCTCAATTTTAGTCTATGAACAATTTTACAAATTTTTCAGATGAGAGTGGATTTGAGTAACTGATTTATATTTTGAAACTTTTCCTTAAAAAGTGATTTTGGCATAAATAATGTAATTTTAAGGGTACGTTTAATTTGCATTTTCATTTAAAAATTGTATTCAGATATAGTTTTTTCTTTGTAAAATTTCAAAAAACAAAAAATTAAAAATAGAAATACAAACTAAATAGGCTCTAATAGTTTATATGTATTTAATGATTTAGTTCAAGTCATGTAAGGTGCTTTCAATTTTTAGTTGTACTAGTTTTCTAAAAAAAAATAAAAAACACTTGATTTAGAAAGAGGATTTCAGATGATTACATGAACTCTACACTAACCATTCATTTAGTGAAAGAGGTTGAAGTCAGAAGATATCAACTAGCTGTTATTGTTAATGATATGTGAATTTTGCTTTCTCAAGACTGGATTATCACTATCAATCATCATTTATGGAAATTTAATTTTTATTCTGCTTGAATTGCTGAAAAAATATCATGATGAGGGCTTCAATATTTTAGATATATGTCGTCCAACTGAATTAAATATCATGTTGCTTTCAAATAGGATAGAAATTTGCAATGTTAGGGATTGGTTTTGCTTTTTGGTTTTCTGTTGTACCTAAAAAAGAACTAACATAATGTTGAATTAAAGGGATATTTTAGTTAATATATATACATATATATATATGCAAACGAAAATTCACTCAAGAGCAAAAATAAAAAGAAAAATGATACTTTTCCATTAGAGAGACTAAACCAAATTCAGAACTCAAATTTAAATTCACTTAGCATCACAGAGTCAAATACATATAAAGGATCACGGTTAGACATCTGAATAACAAACAAAGTATTATTTTCTTTTTCTTTTTCTTTTGTCTTTAATTAAGAGTATATGTTTGGACACACATTGTCACACACACACATCAAACGGGAGAACATGGCATTAGGATGACCAATGATAGAGATATATAACTTTTGCAGTTCTATTTTTTTTTAAAAAAAAAATTGATTTAATAAAGTTATAAGTTTGTATATAGTTATGTAAAAATAAATTTTGCTGTTAAGATACACTGTGCAATGACTCATATCAATTTGGAGTTAAATTTTGAGCATTTTTCAATTTGTTTGGTTTTGTATTTATTATTTAGTAGCTCTCTATCTTGTGATTCTAAAATACAAATTTGATACTAATAAAGTTTAACATAGTTGGATGAAAATTGAATCATTTAAATATATTGATAAAGTTTAAATCCTAATTTCACATAAAAATAATTTTGATTAAAAAAGATAAAACGTACTTAAGTGATATAAATTTTGAAAAAATTAATCTTTAATGTTGGTTAAAAATGCCCTCATAATAATTAAAAAAAAGGTACAAATTTGATTTTAAGTATAAGTTGAGTGATTATATATAACTTTTGCGTGAAGGTAAAAATTTTATTATAATTTTTCATTGCAAATATACATACTATAAAATAAAATTTATAACCTAAATTATTTCACATAAACTCAATTATAAAGATTCAAATTCTTTCAAAACTAATTTTATAATTATCAAGGGTATGATTGAGTTTATAATACATGTTTCAATGGACATACTCCTTCCGGCCTTAAATATAAGTTATCTTCTAGAAAAAAATTTTGGTCTTAAATATAGGTCACCAACTAACTTATACTCCCTCCGTCCCAAATTGTTTGGCCTTTTAGAAAAATTTTTTTGTCCCAATTTGATTGTCCCTTTAAGATATCAATGCAGTATTAATTTTTTCTTTACAATTTTACTCTTAACTAA
The DNA here is from genome assembly GCA_037177725.1 of Cyamopsis tetragonoloba. NCBI lineage: Eukaryota > Viridiplantae > Streptophyta > Magnoliopsida > Fabales > Fabaceae > Cyamopsis > Cyamopsis tetragonoloba. The sequence goes on from CM074123.1 coordinate 57,680,082, forward strand.
TTAAACACATTCCTACTTTATCACCAACTACTAACCTTTAGGTTTTACTCTCCCAAGTAAATTTTTTCATTTCCGATGCATTAATTATAGTAGTTGACACTCAAGAGACTATTGGTAAGTGTAAGTATAATTAATTACTGGTTGAAAAAGTAATACTCCAATAAAATTAGTTGATGGGCAAAATAAGAAATTTAATCTAAAATTTACTAAAATTTAAATTAATGATTATATTTCTTAATTCATGTGCAAAAATCTAAAAGACCAAACAATTTGGGACGGAGGGAGTAATAGATTATTTCTATTTCTACCTATTCTACAATTTTCAAAGACTCAATTAATAATAAAGATAGCAAAATAAGAGAGAGAATGAATTATTAATTGAATTGAAACATTTATTAACACGTTTATTTAAGAGTATAGTTGAAAAAATCTTATTTTTTTAGACAAATTTAATGAGTTAATTTATATTATTTGGTTTCAGTAATTGAATTAGAAGTAAATTATATTTAGGACCAGCGAGATTATATATCTTTCAAGCTCCATCACACCGTCTTATGCTGAAAGTTTGAAACTCTAGAATGCATTAAGGATGACAATTTCTTCCCGAAAGCAGGAATTTCCATGGGGACCATCCCAAATGGGATCCCGATCTTGCGAAATTTTCCCCCCGTAGATGGGGACAAAATTTTCTCACAAGTACATGGATAAGGACTAGGATCACACTTCCCACCCAATAGGTTCCTCAAATCTCCACAAACCCTAAAAATTACTCAAATACCATATATATATATATATATATATATATATATATAAAAGGGCATTTATGTCTTTTCCCAAATTAACTCTAAATAAATAGTGACGGTTTAGAGTTGAGACTTGTGTCGTCATTCACTCATTCTTCTTTCAAGTTATTAATAGATCTCTGTGTCTTGCTTCCACCTTTCAACACTTCCGTGCGCCTTGCTTTTTGCCTTGCTTTTTGGTTGCTTAAAACTCCATTGTCATGTCATGCGCCACTAGTGAGGACGTGAGGTGTTGCGCCTTGCTTTTCTATTGCTTAAAGCACTATTGTTGCGCCATTGGTGAGGACCTGAGGTGCGTTTTTCTCTGTCTCTGTCTCTCTCTAACTCTCTCTATAATTTAATTTATTGAATTTTCTTGGATTTTTCCTATTAAAATATTTTCTTTAGAGAAAATTATGTCATGAATTCAGTGGATGTCATTTAAATGATTATTTACTACCTCTAAAAATAAATATAATGCAGATTTCATATTAATTTTCATATTTTCTGCAACTCAAAATTTTTTTGATGCACATCGAGACTACCAATTGAATTTTTTGTGCAATAAATAGAATGAAGATTTCATTTTTTTTTTTTTTAATTTCGATGCAAATTTGGGTTCTCGGAGCTGGGATGGGAAAAAGCCTCCCCGCGGCGGGGACAGTGACAAGGAGAAGGTGGACCCCTGCCCCTACCCCACACGGGTGCTATGTGCTATCCCTATAATGCATGTGACAAAATAATTGATACTCTTATAAAAAATAACAAATGTTAATAAGTAATCTAAGACATTTTTTAAGGAGACGAATTCGGTTTAAAGTTGTTAAAAAATTATGAAAACACTTCTCGTCTTTTGAGTAAAAATTTTAATAACAAAATTTGTCAGTAATTTTCATCTTAGAAAAATATTTATTCACATATTTGCTGTCAGAGGGAAGTGTTGATTCTGTTGAACTGCATTCCAAGTTGTATTCCATCTGTCACCATCATCATCCATATCACTTCCGTCACCTTCACAAAGGGATTTGCTGCAACCACCGTAACTTGCAGAGGACACTACCCTTTCTCATAATAAAAGACTTTCTGCACTCCACTCCCTAGAGCTTCCATACTCCTTTCTTAGCTGATTCTCTGGCTCCAAGGTAAGAACTTTCTCTACACCCACTTCATCATTTTCCTTAGAAATCTTAGAACATAACCTGGGTATATATATTCTGACATGGGGTTCTCGATGTTTCCGTAAATTCCCTGTCTTTTAGTTTCTTCATATTGATTTCCTCATATCTATGTGAGTTGCCTCGAATTCTAAATGAATCTAATCGCTTTCAGAGTTTGCAAATTTGAAATATTTTGGTCTGGGAGTATTGAATTTTGATTTTAGAATTTACCCTAATGCCATTCTGATTCGTTTGCTCTGTTGTGCTGGTTGAGATACCGTGGATCCGTGTTTTTGAGTCGTGGCCAGTGAGTTTCCTAGATTAGTAAAAAATTGCATGTATCTGCAATTATGAATTTGAGTAAACTTGAATTGAGCCACAAAAAACTATTATCATACATCATTTCATGTGCTTCAAAGAGAAATGAACAAAGCAATGCATAATTTACGGTCTGAGTGTTATGTTCTGTTAGTGTGATCTGATAAGTAGTTTGAAAATTAGTTCTGATCCTGATCAAAGCATGAATCTTGTTCTTTCATGTTTTCTTTTTGAATGCTTTTTATATTAGAATATGATGGATATTTAATTTCAATTTTGAAACCAGATTTTGTTCCTAGTGGTGCCTCCGAATTTCTCTGATATATTGGCATTTGGGATTGGTCAGCTTGAAGTTGGAAATGGTTAAAAGGTTTACTTGCCCTATGCCTACTTATGTTGATTCAATGAGGAATGAACTAAATGGGATATCTAATTGCTTTGGTTTTGGAACAGTTATGGAGTGTTTTGATTTTCAATCTCAAGAGATATCATGTTGCAGTGCGTAGAGGGATTTAAGCATTTATTTGCTTCCCTGCTACAATGCTGTGACCTTGATTTATACAAGCAGTCAAGAGGCCTTGAAGATCCTGAGCTTCTTGCAAGAGAGACAGTGTGTAGGCATCAACCTTAATTTATTAATATGATACATTTTATACTTTCCGTTATCATTCAAATTAATTCTGATTTGTGTACAAGCTTCTTCCTGCATCGAATGTTATTCCCTATAGATTTTGAAAGCATGTGATTAGAAGTGGTGTGATGAACATGAAAAAAAAAGAAACCATATGGATGAGATCGCTGTCTTTCTCGTACTTCTAAATTCTAAAGCCTGTCATTCTACTACTATTTGGAAATAAATAAGCATATTTTGAAAGGATGATAGCCATTTGTTTTGCTACTGTATGCAGTCAGTGTAAGTGAAATTGAAGCACTTTATGAACTCTTTAAAAAGATCAGCAGTGCTGTGATTGATGATGGGCTGATTAACAAGGTTTGTCTGTTTTATCATTGGAAAACTTGTGTTTTAATTGCATTATAAGTTATAAATTTTCTTGATTGAGCTGTTAATGAAAGGAAACATGTTTTATTTATCATTCTATACCACTACCGAAAAATCCACTACTGAAGTAATGTCATTATTTTCTTGAATCAGAATTTAGAAAAGCTCTACCCTAAAAATTCTACCATTGTTATGTCAATTTGATTATACTTTTCACGTTTGCAGGAAGAGTTTCAATTGGCATTGTTCAAGACAAATAAAAAGGAAAGCTTGTTTGCCGATTGGGTATTTCTTTCTTTTCTTTTTATCTTTGTCTAACTTTCAACCACTAAATTCTGCTTCTTTGATCAGATAGTAGTAGAATGATCACCAACGCTTATCTATCACAAATATGTTATATGCGAAGATAAACTTTTTGTACAAGACCAAGACAAAAGGATAAAGTCTTTGTTCATGTTTAAATTTAAATGATTGAAATTCTTGTGCTCCTCGTTCTTATTTGTTACATACAAAAATATGCATATTACTATACCTGCAAGTTGACACCAACATAGGGTTAGTATTTTATGCATCTCATATGAGCTTCTCTTTGTGTACTCTCTTAGGTATTTGATTTGTTTGACACAAAGCACAATGGGATACTCGGCTTTGAAGAATTTGCTCGTGCTCTCTCCGTTTTCCATCCTAACGCCCCCATTGATGATAAGATTGAATGTATGTTGTTTGAAACTGTATTTAACAATCATCATTTTAGGACAAATTTTCTGTATCTCAGCTTTTAAATTAAGAAGGATGCACAATTTAAATGAGTTCTTCGGTTTACTTTTATGGTCATTCTTTTTCAATACACCAAAACTAAAACCATATAATATCTTGTTTCAGTTTCCTTTCAATTGTATGATCTCAAGCAGCAGGGTTTTATTGAAAGACAAGAGGTAATTAGTTTTTTCGTTCATCCGATTTTCTCAAATATTTGCTTCGTGCTTAGAATAAGCCTGATTTTAATCTAGTTTATTGTATGAAGCTGAAGCAAATGGTCGTTGCTACACTTGCTGAATCTGGCATGAACCTGTCGGATGATGTTATAGAGAGTATAATTGACAAGGTTCGGTTCCATTTCCCTGGCAAGATTAAGACTTATCTGTCACTTACATTTCTAGTTGTGTACTACTGTTTTTCGTTAAAGGTCACCTAGTTCCAACCAACGATTTTGGATTTTTTGTAGACTTTTGAGGAAGCAGATACCAAGCATGACGGCAAGATTGACAAAGAGGAGTGGAGAAGCCTTGTTTTGCGCCATCCATCACTTTTGAAAAACATGACCCTTCAATATCTCAAGTAATTTTTCCAATCATATTTTCTTCTCCGCTTAGGTTTTCATACACTCTCCAAAGCGTGAGAACCGACTCACATCGTTATTACTAAACACTGCTCACTGGCAAATCCAGGATGAGATATGTGAGCAGAAACCATAACACACATCTCTCATCCATTTCATTACTTGGATTTGCAGTTTTGTGACCAAAAAATCACAACTGACAAAATTAATATCTATGCATGAAAATGATTCTATGTGCTGCGTCCAGCATAAGAGGCACGATACTTTGATATGCCAACTGCGAACATGTTATATGCTTTTTAGCAATGATCCGTGTAGCCGAACTCACCTAGTGGATAAGACTTGTTGTCGTTGTATGTGATGTTTGTGGCACTTCTGACGTTTGTTTTCATGTGTTTGAGCAGGGACATCACCACAACGTTCCCAAGCTTCGTATTCCATTCGCAAGTAGACGATACCTGAAGAAGTATTTACCTTATCATTTTGCAGTAAAGTTCAGATCCTCGAAGTGGTTTTCAGAGTTCTGATCTTTACTTGAAGGCATAGATAAATTTTCACCAATTGAGATAAGAATATTGAATTAAGTTGATTAGTTATTAAAGAAATTTGTATAATGATTTAATATATTTTGTTTTAAAATTGCAATTAAATCAACAAAATAATTCGTCTGTTATTTGTTGTTTGCGAGGATTTTAAAACTAAAATGTAGGACTATCTACCTAGCCGTTTTTCACAGGTTATTGTATCGATTTTGAAAAAAAATAATTACTCTATTTTAATTTTATCCCTAAATAAGTATAGTTTACTATTTTGAGAATGAATAATATTATATTAGTAATGTGTTACTTTAATAAATAAGGATAAAATTTTAAAACAATAATAATAATAAAGGCACTTAATATTTCGTGTGTAAATATTTATAATGTGAAATATGGATATTTTATTCAGAGTTGTGCTTATTAATTGCAAAATTATCCGGAAACTATTCTTCATCATGTCTTAATAAGGGAATAGGGATTGCCAAACAGACAATGCAGTTTAGTTTGGAATCGGCTGATATTCCCTAACTATAGATTATAGAAGTAACTTTTATGAGACAGCATAAAATTTAACATATTAGACTGAACAAAAATTTAAATTTTTGTATCTCATTAAACTAAAGTATAAGTTTTTTCATGTAATAAATACTACTACTATACCACATATTGTAATAAAATTTATTATACTCTTTATTTTATACCTTGATCACAACATATGATAAAAAATATGTTCGGTAAGTTTAGGACCCTATTTAACTCATTTTTTAAAATTTTAGTAATTAACGTGAACATGTATTATAAATGAACTGACTCTAGAGATGTAATCGATTAACAAAGTGCAGTCTCAAAATTAGAAAATAAACCTCCATTAAAGTCATAGGACACGGAGTCGAGTGACTTCACTAGAATTTTTTTGAATAAGCAAATTTATTAATGAGTACCAGTAGTACTTAAAAGATTACAAGAAAAATATTATTCAGGCTGAGAAATAAACCCAGCAAATCACACACATAAGATTTAAAAACATTTCCCACCAAACTTTCAACCACACAAAACTAGTGACACATGTGAATAGAACACAGTTACGAAATGAGCATGAGTCAATACCCACTTATTTTAGAAAACTCCAACTTACCTAACCATAAAAAGAGTAGTTGAAGCCTTTAACAGCTGCCTTCACCCATAACCAAGAATGATGTTTGATCAGCTCAAACACTATATTATGATCCCAAACTGTGCCTTTAAAAACTTTATTATTCCTTCCTTGCCATATGGCCCAAACTGTTGCAAACCACACCGCCTGAATAATCTTGATTCCCCTGAGCTAGTCCTGTAAATTGGGAAAAATGAATGCGGATAGAATTGTGAAACGTAATCATAACACCTAGCCATGCACAAACATCAGCCCACACAGAAGAAGCAATGGAACACTCAAATAAAAGATGAGAAACCGTCTGCAGACATGAATCGCACAAAACGCAACTGGTAGGTATAACTCCTCGCTTCATAAGGCCTTCTTTACATGGCAGCCTCTCGAGTACTAGTTTCCAAGCAAAGCCACCAATCTTTGATGGTACAATGAAGTTACAAAATGATTTGAAGGAAGCATCTGTAGCCGTGCCGCTTCATATGCTGAAGAAACGGTGTAACCTCCGATTCTGATGCCAACCAACACCTATCATAACCTGCAGGGAAATTGAGACCACAACTTACAAGAAAGCGTAAAAAATGAAGCTTTCCCAACTCGAAAATTCTCGCTTCCACCTCCATCTCCAAACCCACCTACAATCTAACCACTCACTCATTTCTCGAATAGTGGCACCTTTGTCCTCCGACACACGAAACAGACCATCAAACCTGTCGTTCAAGCAAATAGACCCCACATCTCCCATATTATAATGGAAATTCGTCACAAACCACTTACAACTAGAATTCATGACTCCAAAACATTTACACAACTAAACTTCATTAGAATTAAAAAATGAGTTAAAGATTTGTTTGTTTATAGTACTTTTATTGCAAACAACAGTAATTTTGGAGAAAACATAAAAGTATTTTTGATTTTTTCAACAACTATCCAAAAGGGCTCTTAATCAATAAGCATGTTAAGTTTTGCGTTCTCCACGTAATGAAGTGCATTCAATCTCCGTAAACATGAGTATTTCTCACGCTATTTTTTAGCTTATAAATCCAACAAGACGTGAATGTGGTTTATGCACATCTATTGCATGTCATTTTTACCCTTTCTAAAATCACTTTTAAAACATATATCCAAATGAAATTCACATCACTTTAAACTTAGGTTTACTTAAAATCAATTCCACAAATTTAGGTGGGTCCAAATTCAATTTTATAAAGGCTATCCAAACGCACACTAAGATCGTGGTGGTTATAGTAGCTTAGGGTGAGAACTATCTTCATCACACATATTTCTTAGTACGTCTTGATATTTATTTTATAATTAACCTTTACCCATATTTTAGAATCCGGTTGAAAACAAATTCAAGATCCCAATTTATTATTAGAGATATATACTACTTCCTGTCTTTTTATAAGAGACAAAAAGAGAACTTTTTTAGTCATTTTATAAAAATTTGGTAAGTTTTTTAAGTGTATTAATTGCTAAGAAAGAGTAAAAATACTTTGTTACTCTCAATTTATGAGCACTCACAATTTTTTATACAAGTGAATGCATTAACTATATGGATATTTTAGTAGTTTTCTCAAATCAGAATATCACTTTTTTTAAAAATATTAGTTGAGGCTTATATTATGAGACGGAAGAAGTATTATATTTTATTGATATGTGTAAAACATGTCTAATGTTTTTTATAAAAAATTTAGAAGGTAACAATAAATTTCAACCGTGATCGAGAATCTATTTTTAACCGAATTCTAAAATTTGAGGTAAAGTTAATTTTGTAGGAAAAAAATGAGTGTGGCGATTTTGGAAATTAGTGCACACGCCGTAGTTCAGTGACTAGCAGCAGTGCAGCACCAAGTGACCAACCCATTCCCCGCTGGCCTGATAATTCCTTTCCTTTCCTTTCAGATTCGATTCGTTCATGACTTCCTTCCATCTAACAGAATGGTAGTAACAGACTAACTGTATAGATCCAAACATGGAGGGTTGGTTCTCACGCTCACGCACTGACGATCATCAGAAACCAGATTCTTCCTCATCCTCCTCCTCTTTGCTCGCTCAATGGAACTCTTACGCTTCATCGCAGCAGGACCACGACTCCTCCTCCAATTTGGGGATTCCCTTCGATCTCGAATCCGCTGTTAGATCTGCTAACGACACTGTCTCCGGCACTTTCAACGTGTATGTCTAACCTCTTTCATTCTTCCCACTCTCCATTTACTTATTATCATAATTAAATCATTCCATGCATTTCCTCTCTGCTCTTAGATTTAGATTTCAGCCAATTCTGTGTGACAATTCACCGATTAGGGTTTTAAATTAGTCTCAGTCACCTAGCAACACATCGTCAATTAGATGAAGGCCAATTTAGGGACTATAGTGAGTAATTGTTTGGATTTTTTGAAATCAGATGGAGAGAAATGGTATCGTCTTACATCAGTTTCTGAAGTTCATTGTTTGGTTAGCTTGGCATCAGTTGTCCTTGTCTTACAGACTTGCATCAATTTAAGCTTGACTCCGTTATGGATATGCATATAATTGTACCTTTTGACATATCTCTTTGTATCATCATATGATTCAGATATGGGTTATTTGATTCTTTTTTTTCCCTAGTGTAGTGAATTTGGGGGTATTTGATATATACATGGTAATACAGCCTATATGATTGTGCACTTTAGAGTTCGATGTACAGTCCTATTTACCCCTGTTTTCTAAATGTAAAGTACAATTTCAGCACAAGGTGAGGTAGATTTAAGAAATGCTGATATTTCAAGCCCAATGCCCCAAATGGCTTGAGTGGGATGTTAGATATAAACTAATGATGTGCTTTCATACATCAGCTTGAAGTTTTAGTATAGCTAGTTCGTGGAAATGTTATTGATAATCGTTGATGTTTGGTGTCTATAAATTTTATATTCTTGCAAATGTGATATCAAGCTTTTGATGTGATTATGTGGAAAAAACTGCCTGCTCTTTTCTACCTTATATGAATGTGGCAGAGAAGTCATTTTTGTTGTTCTTCATAATTCTTTTCATTGATGGTAGAAATTGCTGTTGGAAGAAAAAGACAAGGGTAGGTGCCATTCTCCACTCCGCTTCTCTATCCTAATTCATTTTTCTTAATTGGTTGTCTACATTTTAGATTATCTACATTAAGGTGTAAAATCTTGTCAGAATGAAGCCATCTATAGCACAACTACTAAATTGTTTTGTCTGAACTTGTTCTCTCTCTTAATCCCTTATTGTTAATGTGTTGTTTACATTAAGGTGTAAGATCGTGTTGGAAAATTTCTATAGTGCAACTACTAATTTTTTTTTTTTCCTTAACTTGTGTTTTGCTATAATTGTTAGGGTTTCTAAAGGTGTGAGAGATATACCTGGGAACTTCCAGTCTGCCACTAATAGTGTTCCTTCTGGGAAAGCACTTGTATATTTTGCTTTGCTTCTGGCAACCGGAGTCTTTTTCATTTTCGTTGCATTTACCTTGTTCCTGCCTGTGATGGTGGTTATGCCCCAAAAGTTTGCTTTAAGCTTTACACTTGGGTGTGGATTTATTATTGGATCATTCTTTGCTCTCAAGGGTCCAAAGAATCAGCTTGCTCACATGTTTTCAAAGGAGGTAAGTTATTCGAATTTGATAACTTGTTATTTCATTGGTAACAGAATAATCTTACTTGACATTATATGTTGTTTTCAGCGAGTTTATATGCTATTTTCAGTGAGTTAACTTGGACTTTTAGTAAAACAGTCTCGTTGATTTGATTGCATATATCTTGTGCTTGCGTTTGACTTTGTCTCTTTCTGTGAATAAATTTCAGAGGCTCCCTTTCACACTGGGTTTTATATGCAGTATGGTTGGTACCATATATGTATCAATGGTTCGTCACAGCTACATTCTCTCTGTTGTATTCTCTGTCATACAGGTACCAGTTTCACGTATCCTTAAAAAGTTCAAGTGCTTCTTTGTTCCCCTTTGTGTTATTGTTAGTATTTGCTGTAGATTTAAGTATGTGCAATATGAGGAAAAAAAAAAAAAAGATTGTGCAATGGCTTTTGAGTATAATCTTGAACTTAGTTTAGTATTAATTCTTTCCTATACAGAAATAACATTCTTAGTTTGAGATTTCCTATTTCCATACTTCTAGTGGCTGGATTTATGTGATATGTGCTTTTTTTTTGGGGGGGGGGGGGTGCAGGAATAGATCTTTGTTACAGAATTTTGCACATATCATTACTATGTTTGTTTCATGAGAAGATCGATTGTGCATTAAAATGGATACTTTGTTTATACTTGCAGGTTCTCTCACTTGGATACTATTGTCTATCCTATTTTCCTGGCGGATCAGCTGGAATGAGATTTCTAACTTCTGCACTTACTTCAAAATTAATTAATTGTTTTGGGAGGTGATTTGTGTTTGGTTGATGAGAGATTATTTCATAACCGAACTTGGCCCCCATATGTCAGCTGAAGCACCCCAAAAACAAAAAGTAACACTTCCTTAGATTTCTTCAATGTTTGCTGCCACCTCTGAATCACAAAATTGATTTACCCCTGCCCATAAGTTCCTTGATCTTTGATGCACGTGTATAGTATAGGTACAAGCAGGCGTACAAGGTTCTACAAATTTTTATTAAACAAAGCTATTGGATACAGAACATAGATATATCATATAGAAATATAAAAATAAAAATATGAAGCATTGAAATCATAAAATAGATACAATTTCGAAATGTTCAGGTAAGCAAACATGTTTCAAAAGGCCAGGAGGTTTGAATGAAGTGAAGTAGCTTGTAGGTATCATGGCTGGCAACAAAGGTATTTTGTACCTTTAAAGGGGTGGCTGGGAAATGCACTTTTTTTTTTTTGTGTTGAAAACTCAGTTTAGAATTTGTTTAAAGTATTTGTGGACTGGTTTATGTGGAAAAAAATGTTTTTCCGGACAGATTTCTCCTGAATTAAGGTGGTGCGATTCCAAAATGTGGTGCACTTCCCAGACAACCTGAAGTCCCCGTTTTTTTCTACATTAAAAAAAGTCCCTTTTTTTTAATCAAAAAACAAGAAATGTCACTTTGTTTTGAAGGCCCAAACAGAATGAAACTCGGGGTGCAAAGATTCACTCTACTCCGCCTGGGAATGGCATATCTTTTTCGGACGGTAACATTTGAAAGAGATAAAATAGTAAAAATAAAAAGTAAATCACCTTTATTTTTATGGACAATAGTGTCTAGAAATACAATTTTAAATGTAATTCAAAAATGAATAATGTCTTTTCTAAATGGGATGATACTCATCATGAAAGTATAAAATCTTACAATTATTATTATTATGCTATCAGCTAATCATAAATCATAATAACCATGAGGGCACCACCAAAGTCTTTTAACCTATGATATGATATCAATGAAAATTAATCCTCTCGGATGCTCATCTTGGCTAATACTCTCGGTGGTGAGAGTAGAATAATAGTATAATACTGCCTTCTTCCCTCGTTAAAAATTAGAAACAGGATAAAACGATAAGAAACATTTTTAGGTCCTTTAGACGTGAAAAAGAAAATAAGAGAAAGGAAGAAAACCTTGGAAAGACAAGGATAACCTCAAAATAAATTGGGATATTTTAGGGCTTGTTTGAAATAATTTAGATTTTTAGTTTTTAAATTTTATATTATAAAACAATTTTTAAAAACAGTTTTTAAAAAAAATTAAAGGAATTTTTAATATAAATTTATGTATAAATTCAAAAAATTAAAAATTAAAATAAATTTGAGATATTTTTAAATTTTAGTTTTTAAATACTAAAAAATAGAAATTATTTTCAAAAACTATTTTTAAAAACTCATCTGTCAAACAGGTTTAATTAGTTTTCTGTTTTTAAAAATAAAAAACTGTTTTTAAAAACAGAAATCAAACAAACCCTTAATTACTTTCATTTTTATATCTCTTGTATAATGCCTTCCAACTAGAACTAACAGCATGTTTGGTTTAGCTTATTTGCCACCAAAATTATGGTTTGTCTTGGAACACGATGAATTCTGACTAAAAAATCATGTTTAACAACTTTGAGTCATAATTGATTCTGGATATAAAACCTAGGTTTTGTGAAGTTGTTTCTACTTCTCCGTAATCAATTATGTATTAAATTTATACTACAAAACCTAAGTTTTGACAAGAATATCCAAACATCATTCTCTCCCAGAATCAATTTCCTGATCATAGTTTTCTAAACGTAAATCAATTTTATTCATAATCAATTTTACTTAAAATCAATTAACACAATCAATTATGTTCAGAATCAATTCTACCACGTAGAATTCAAACATTCACTAAGATTGATGGGTTTGATAAGCGCTGAATATGGATATGTAAACATCATTAAGTTAGTAACTTCTTTTTTTTTTAATTAAAAAATTAGTGACTTGTTAAAGCAGAAAAAGCATCGCACTTTATTTATATCCAAAGTACAAAGAAGCAAAAAGGCTTGGCATAGCATAGCATTGATGAGTGATGACCCGTGCGGTTTGATTGGACATGTTCAAAGTACTGTGCTTCTGGGTAAAAAAAAAAAAAACTGTGATACTCCACTCATTATTATCTCCAATAATTTATTTATAGCATTGGAAAGTGATTTGGAACAAAACCCTCAACTTAAGGATATTTGGACAGCAATCATGATCCAGTAGTGATTTGACCATTTAATTCGACTTTTTAATTTTTCTTTGGTGGAGCTATTTGAAGAAGATTATGTATGAACAAGCCATGTTTGGATACGGTGTAATCTTTTTAAAATGGAATTATTGAGACTCACAAGCCATCTGCTTCATTTAATTAATAACAAAATCAAAGCTTAAACTCAGTGGAGCACTCTGTACAGTGAAGTTATGCACAGAAACATAATTAACTAATTAATTAAATTAAATTAACAAATCCATGATGGCAAGCCTCTAAAACATTCTATTCTATCAATGAAATTCGTTACACTTAATAAATAATTGAGTCTTACTAATAAAAAATTAATTTTTGATCATATATATGTGTAAAAGCAAATTTTATTAAAAGAGATAAGACATTTTATAATCTCTACACATTATAAAAAATTTAATTTTCACCAATGGACTAAAACATATATAAATTAATCTTGTTAGTAGCCTAAACCATTCTATTCTTTATGCATTTGCTCATGCGGTTGGTGATAAATCTCAATTACATAGATTTGGCAAATTAAACCATTCTAATGGCAATGTCTTTATCCATCAAATAATTTCCATACCATTGAAGGGCTTGTTTTACTAACTAGTTTTTTTTAAAAAAAAAAATAGATGTTGACCTAGGTGGTCTTGTCTCTATGATTTTGATTTTTGAGAAGCAATCACAAAATTGGAGAAATTGAGCAAATAATTGGAAAGAAAGAAACAAAGGTTCTAATTGTTTCTAGCTAATGTCATGTGGTTTATTATGAACAAGGAATTGTGATATTAATTGATGAGGATGGATGAATAATTAAGCCTCCAAACGTGTGAACTTGGGAAGAGTAAAACTTGGCATTTTCTTTTTAATTTTGCAATGGCGCCTCTCTATTTGATGGGATTTGATTATGTCACTAACAAAATCATTTTTGGTTTTATCAATATCTGTATTATTATTATTAATTGGGATTCAAAAGTCCATTTGAATGTACATCGATTTCACCACTTGCTGACTCTAGTGCACGTGTGCCATGCATAAAAGGACAAAAGTTCCTAAACACTAGTAGACCATTCTAATAGGGTCCACTATCATCATTCATCAATGCAAATGTATGTAAAAATCTCTCCCCTTCTTTTTTCCTATTTCTATTTTATACCCATATTATTTGTATAATTTGGGGCATGGAGAAGCAAGCCAGACTTTTTTAATCTTACTTTATAATTAGACTTGCTTGTATAATTATGAAAGACCTAATCTCAAAATGATAATGAAAAATAAACAAGAAAAAGAAAAGAAATTGTAAGAGGCATACTTTGATTTGAAGATTTTTCTTATAATTTGGGTTTGAACCTAACTTAATCTCAAAAGTTAGGATGAGGATCGACCCCTCACGCCCAGAACTACACAGCTGGAGGGATAAGCTCTGATACCATTTTATAATTTGGGTTTGGACCTAACTCAATCCCAAAAACTAGCCTGTAAGATAAGGATTGTCATACCCTTATAAACTCAACAATGGTCATATCTCTAACTGATGTGGGACTTCTAATAATTTTCAATGGATTTGCTAATCAATGTCATATAATATAATTGTTGGAATTATGATCTACTAGACAAATTGTTTGGGCATGCATGCATAGGAACACATAAATGCATATACTATGTTAAGATGACTATGTCAATATAAATTCTATAAAGTCTAAAAGTGATCAGGTTACGTATATTGACTTAGGGTTGTCAATAATTACTAATAAGTGATTAAGTATAGTGGATTATTTAATGAACGCAAAGTTTAAGAGATATGAATACTTGCTATGATGAGGAAGTAAGTTGTCATAACTAATTAGATTTATTACATGCATAGACTCTAATGGTGGCACTCTATATAAAGACTATCTTATAAGTCCAAAAGACATGCAACCTCATAGCTGTAATGAATGGTGATAGTATTTGGTATCCATCGACCTGAAGTGTCTAGCATCAAATGACCTCAATTTTAACTTCGTAGAGATCATGATAAACTCTTTTCACTTATCTATGTGTCTCAAGTTTATTCAGTAACAATATCGGTCAAAATATATCTTTATTTTTAACTAATAGAATGTTGATTCCTTCTTTAATAACTTAAAATTAAGTTTTATTTCATTATGAGAATAGAATTATGGATCTGAATTTATTAGTCACACTCACACACTACTGGATTCGATGGACTTGGATTGTCTAATTAAGATTGAACAAATTTGATTTGAAAATTAAAGTAAAAAACAAGATTTTTCTAATATTATCAAATCTCAATTACCTATATTAAACCTCATGTTATATATAGTGGTTAACTTTTGTAATGCAGAGAAAGTGGCTAATATTGCAGCACCACTAGAAGTTGCTGCTCAGTGGTAAAATTGCTACTGACAATGACTGATGATTATTGTAATTGAATGGAATGGTAGTGCTAATGTGTTCATAAAATGCTCTGTTATATACTACTAATTAAAGTTACATTTTGTAACCACTATATATTATTATAAGTCAAATCTGAATTTTTTCCACTAGATCTTGTTCTAACTAATATAGATATTATAATCCTCTGTCATGAATATGAGCACCTAGCTATTTAGCTACCTAAATAATTAAGAACCTAATACTAGGCTCATCACACTTGCTCTCATTAAACAAACATAACAGAAGCGGGCAAGGATTGTAATCTTCTAATTAAGAAAGGGAAAAAAAAGTTTAATACCATAAAATAATAATAATAATGTTGATAATATTAACAATATATACTTTAGTTCATACGGTTCTCTCCATTATGACAGCCTCATCAGCAACATGCAAGAGTTGTTATGTATGTACAATTGATAAAAGACTCACGTTTACTAATAAAATTATCATTTTAGAGCATATAAATAGTATGATGATTCTTTCATATAAATTAATTTTTTTAAAGTAATCTTAAAACCTAATTTAAGATGATATTAGAGTTTGTCAAACGATATAACATTAATAGGTAGTAACAAAGTTTCTTTGGAGCTAAAGGGGGCTGCGAAGAAAATATTTAATCAGCTAGTATTATATAATTTTCGCAAAATAACTTTAAAAATATTTAATTAGTGTCTTAATTTTACATGTAAAATGATAAGATTTATGTAATTATCTTAACATTAAAACTTCTTGAACATTATTTTTTCTTAATTTTATTTTAATATAAACTCAAATATTACATAAATATTGCTTAAAATATTTTAACTATTTTATCACTTGTGACTGACTATTTTGACCTCAAAATATTCAGTCAAACTCTGCTGTTGAATGAGGGGTGTATGTATTTGCGAATAATATCACTATTAATTAACTAATACTATAACTAATTAAATGAAATTGAAAATCTATCAACTTTTTGGTTTCCTCCTGTCACGTGCCACGCACGTACCCTTAGAGTATTTTTCTTTTGCATAATATTCCTCATGTTATGGTATCCGCATTCATTCATGTGATACGATATGCAGTCCAAAAGCTGGAATGTGATTTAGATCCAAAATAATATATAGTAAAAATAATATTATTTAATTTATGTTGGAAGTGTAGGTGAGAGGGAGAATATAAGTGAAAGACACTAAAATGCAACCTAAAACCTTAGGTGAAGGGTCTTTCTACTTATAAACTCTTCACTTAGCTCTTAACCATCCAATGTGGTATTTCGTTTCTCACTTCACACTTCACTTTTAACAATTTATACCCAAATCATAATTCCCTTCCATGTTTGTCTTACACTTTCACGGCGTGATGCACTACTGATGCATATAAATAATCGAAGTTGCAATCACTCGTTGGAAATTAAAAGCAGGGAACGACTAATGATTTATTTTTAAGAAGAAAAAAAAAAGGAAGAATTTTTATTCTGTTTTTTTTTTCCTTCAAGAAAAAAAGAGATTCTTGATTTTAACAGACAGATGAAAAAAATAGTGTGATATAGGCTAATTAAGACACAAACAAATTAACAAAAATTAGTGTGTGTTGTTTTGTTTTGTTGATCAAGCACCAAAGTAACTTAACCGTTAAAAACATTTATTTAACTAGCAAACAAACATGCACACTACTGTCTTATATTATTTAGGTTAGTGATGAAGAAAATAATAGTAGTGGATGGGAAGCATCACACATCTTTTCTTTATCTATCTTCATTTGTCTAGCTATAATCTAATCTAATCTTCCTTTTAATTTGATTTAGTGAAATAGTTTTGTCTCGGGATTAGCAAGTGATTCATCAAAAAGAGCCATCTTGTTTTTGATTGCCATACTGACCATTGATTAATGAGTGAAAAATGACATCAACCCATTCGTACGTGTGCTGCAAAATACTAATTAAGCTTCATTAATTAGTTCTAAACATCCCCTCAGTGGAAGAAGCCTTTATTACTTGCCTTTTCTTTTTGTGTTAAAGTATCTATCGTAAAAACCAGATTAATCATGAAATATCCTCTTCGAAAAAGAACTCACATAAAATTATTGATAGATAATCATAAAATATCACTACATTTCTATCAATAAAAGATTGAACTCATACATGTATAATTAAAAAACAAGATAAACTACAACCTTATCAAAAACTCGTGGTTTATTATATTACTTGCCTTTTAATAATTCACAATGTAATGGGTGGGGTTAATTAGAGGAAATTATCATCCATACGTAACTTAAGCTTGTGCCTTCTATTTGTCTCTTCTTTTTAATGTTGTTGGGGTCCCTTATTTCAATTCAGCCCTACTTTTACTCATTGATCTTCCCTTTACCATGACATATTCATTTGTTGTTTCTTTTTCTTTTCTATAAATTAAATCATCTTTTTATCAATTATATATCATACACCTCAAAAATATAATATATTTGGTTTATTAAGATTATGAGTTAATTCTTATGCCAGGTTAAGAATTATTGTGGACCAAGATATCGATTTAGGAAAAAAATTGACTTAGCAATGATACGACTAAACATACATGATAATAAGTCGCTAATAACATGCCACACGAGTGGCGTTTTGTATGGGCTCATCAGTTCAATTAATTGGGCTAAGGCCCAATTAGAACTCTATAAATAGATATATATGTCACTAAATCAAGTAGGTAAAAAGGATTAGCATCATCATTATTGAGAGTGACACCATCATTTTTAATGTATAAATTTATGATATTTATATATAAAGGGATGGTAAAATTTTTAAATTTGGGTGGTCCTAATCCCTTCACCCATCAAATAAGTTACAATTTCTTTTAGATTCACGTCTTTCACTCAAACTAATTTGAGCGTTGCTGCACTTGCTAGAATTCTAAGTTTGTCACATTTCCTCTCTCATCTTCTGAAGTAAATTACCTTCATTAAAATGATTCACATCAAGAATATAATTAAAATATAATATTTAATATCTAGTCAGTTAGTCAATCATCTTTCTTTTAATTAATTTTTATAAGTGAGTTAGGTTCAAATATAAATTTAAGATAATATCAAAACTAATGCCGTGTCAACTTGGACTAAATGCATATATATTCACTTAAATTTCCTATTAACTAGACAATCCTCCTATTATAAACTAATTATTTTTAAGAGTGAATTAGGTGTTAAGATACTTTGAAATTCCTTTTTTTTATTTTATTTAATTTTTCCAAATTTATGTAATATGTATGTGCAGCTAGGCTGTTAGTTTCTAAACCGTGAAATTGGAGAGGAGGTGACACATGCAATCATGTTCATTGAATTCAATGAATCAAAGCTGCCAATTACACATTTCACGGCTACATCATATAATTAACTTGTCTTTAATTAATTAATTAGTTTTCAATTTATTTTGATGATGCATATATAGTGGGTAGTGTAGCTCAAACTTCCCTATCTGTCAGCTATATGAAGCAGATGGGACAATATGGCAAAGATTTTGAGATCATTCAGGATATTATGCACATAACAGAGTCATGATGAAAAGTTCAACTGAGAAAAAAGTGTATATATTCTTCAATCAAATTAGGTGTACACATCTTTGAGATTCATTTCTATGTGCCTGGCTGGGAAAGGTTGATTTAATATAGGATTTGTTCTGTTTTAAACTTTGATATATAGTTGATTTTTATAAATTGAGGTTAGAAAAATTAATTTTTGTTTAAATTAAGTTTGAAAGAATTGATGTAATAGTGAAATCATTTCAAAAAATAGATATATGTTATAAGACTTCGATCCTATAATCCAATTCTAGTACAGAATCATATCTTCTAATCCAGTATTCTCCAACTGACAGCTGAAAATTAATTCTTTCAAATTAAAAAGATCATTAAAGAAGGTATAACCTCTTTAATAATTTTTTTATATACATGATCAGAATTTGATTTTTAGTCAACATACTTGAAAACTTAACAATCTGTCAACTATTACATAAAATCATATCTAAATCTAATTTTACAAGTCATTCACTCAATATACAGTTGTTAACAGAAAGTTTAAAACTTTTTACTTCTTTTAATTAAAATCAGTTCTACTTAATACAAAAGAATTATTTTAAAAACTTAAAAAAATCATGCCAACACAAACCTATAATGTACAACTTTTGCTTCGGCCAACTGGGATTTTGATGGTACAGAAAGTATAGACATACTCTGAATCTGTTTTTTTTCAAGTTTTAATTTTTAAACCATGACTCGTGATGACCACTTTGGTGCAAAGTTATGGCCAGTTTCAATTTGTGTTTAATTCCAATTTAATAGTAGAAGCTACTGTAATTCAGTGTATAATTCATGTGTTCTGTTTTTTCTGTTTTTTTTAAAAAAATCAAAGACCACCCAATACTTGTGAGCAGATCTTGCAGATTAGAGAAATTCTCATTCCTCACATTCAAATATTCCTCACATAGCTTACTGATATCTCCATGTGCCTGCACTTCAATTCTCCATCAGATTCCTTATGCACCCCTCCATTTATATATAAACAAACCCAAATGAGTCATTATTATTATTATTTATATTATTATTCCTCACCTAATATTATTAGTGGTGAACTTATGAAGAAGGATACTCAGTTTCATATTTTGACAGTGGAAAAAAAAAAACCCTTTTCATGAATTCTTGAGAATCTAATCCATATGTGCAAGTTAACTGCTTAAAGTTCAGAAAGTCAATGGATCATCAACTGCAACCACACAAAAGAGATGATGGACCACAAATGGGCCTAGCTAATTAAAAGGAAGAAATTATCTTGTTGATTAACCGAATATAGAGCTATTTAGACTCAACCATCATAGTGTCTAATCTAATCTATTCTGTTTGATTATCAGCCTATCACTATCTGTAGGATATATCACCTTAATGACCCATTTGCAAAAGAAAAAAAAAAAAAAGTGCTATTCTCCATTCTATAATTTAATTACTAGTCTCAGTGCCACTTAGCCATGCCTTGTTTCCTTCCAATCTTAGAAGCCAAATACATATTTGATAGTATGAATATATGAATGAGAAATGAATCTTCTACATCACCTTACCTGCTGCTGATGTACATTTTGTACACTAAATTTTTATTGTTAAATATAAAAAAAAATATATGATTAAATCAATACATTACTTAAATTATTATATAATAATTTAACTGTGAATTTATTGATTGTTAACCACATAAAAGTATGTAACTAAAAGTAAAAAAAACATATAGTAAATGTGTACATAATAATAATTAACTAAATTTAGTAGTGATTTGACCATATATATTTTCATATAAGAAGTGTACCGTGTACATTTCAAAGGATGTAAATTAACATTACTCTACATAAATAAATGAAGATGAAATGTAATTTTTATTATTATTATTATTATTACTATTATTATTACCTAATAAAAAGAAAGAAACAGGATAATGTACAAGTGTCCACATGGGGAACAAAAAATGTGAAATCTTTCTTTCTTTCCACTATTTTCCATTTCTGACAGTTCACTAGTAGTGAAAATAAAAAACCATATTGGATCACATTCAGACCGCAAATTCCACAAAATTTCAACTCACTACTTGACAGGTTAAACACAAAGGACCATTATAAAAAGACATGTTTACCTGAATAAAAAACCAATAACCATAATTTCTATAGCCATGTCCTTGTCCTTGAACAAAATAATGAGAGAAAAAAGAACCTGCCTCTAGTGTTCATCATAGCTTCTTCTCTTCTTCCTCTATAAACAAACTATGTCTTTCTCCTTCTCTTCAATCCCAAAACAGATCACTTCTTCTCTTCTCTATGCAATAATGTCTAGAAGCTCAATGAATCTCTCACTTTCTCCTAAATTCTTCTCCCTCCTCACTTTGCTTCTCTTAATAAACTCTCTTTTCTTTTCATGTTGTTACTCTCTTAATGAACAAGGCCAAGCTCTTTTATCATGGAAGAACAGTTTAAACAATAGTAAAGATGCATTAGCATCTTGGAATCCTTCAAGTCCAAGTCCATGCAATTGGTTTGGTGTGAAATGCAACTTCCAAGGTGAAGTAGTGGAGATTAACCTGAAATCAGTGAACTTAGAAGGTTCATTACCTTCAAATTTTCAACCTCTCAAATCCTTGGAGATTCTTGTCCTTTCATCAGCCAACATCACAGGCAAGATTCCAAAGGAAATTGGAGATTATCAAGAGCTCATTGTCATTGATCTCAGTGACAATTCTCTCATTGGTGAAATCCCAGAAGAGATTTGCAAGCTAAGCAAACTTCAAAGCTTAGCTCTCCAAGACAACTTTCTTGAAGGGAACATTCCTTACAACATAGGGAATTTGTCAAGTCTTGTGAACTTGACACTCTATGACAATAGACTCAGTGGTGAAATTCCAAAAAGTGTTGGATCTTTAAACAAGCTTGAAATAATCAGAGCAGGAGGGAACACAAACCTTAAAGGTGAAGTTCCATGGGAGATTGGAAACTGCACCAACTTGGTCATGTTAGGCCTTGCAGAAACCAGCATTTCTGGGAATCTTCCTAAATCAATAGGGAAGTTAAAAAGAATTCAAACCATAGCCATTTACACAGCTCTTTTGTCAGGCTCTATCCCAGAAGAGATAGGAGAGTGCAGTGAGTTGCGGAATCTGTATTTGTATCAGAATTCATTATCTGGTTCAATTCCAAGCCAAATTGGAAAGCTCAGAAACCTTCAGAATCTGCTTTTATGGCAGAACAACATAGTTGGTACAATACCAGAAGAGCTTGGAAGCTGCTCAGAGCTCATAGTCATAGACTTGTCAGAAAATCTTCTCACTGGAAGCATACCAAAGAGCTTTGGGAAACTATCAAATCTCCAAGGGCTTCAACTGAGTGTTAATCATCTTTCAGGAATCATTCCTCCTGAAATTTCAAATTGCACTTCTCTGTCTCAACTTGAAGTTGACAACAATGAAATTTCTGGAGAGATTCCTCCTGCAATTGGAAACTTGAGAAGCTTGACTTTGTTCTTTGCTTGGAAGAACAAGCTAACAGGAAAAATCCCAGAAAGTCTTTCACAGTGCCAAGATCTTCAGGCACTTGATCTTTCTTACAACAACTTAACTGGCTCAATACCAAAACAACTCTTTGGGTTGAGCAATCTCACCAAACTTCTGCTTCTTTCCAATGATTTGTCAGGGTTTATACCACCTGAGATAGGTAACTGCACAAGTCTCTACAGGTTGAGGTTAAATCACAACAAACTTTCAGGTAGCATTCCACCTGAGATTACCAAATTGAAAAGTTTGAATTTTTTGGATTTGAGCAGCAACCGTCTTATTGGAGAGATTCCTCCAACACTATCCAGATGCCAAAATCTTGAGTTCATGGACCTCCATTCAAATAGTCTCACCGGTTCCGTGCCGGAGAATCTACCCAAGAGCCTTCAGGTTATTGACCTCTCAGAAAACATGCTTACAGGTGAATTAAGTCATTTTGTTGGATCATTGACTGAATTAACCAAACTCAACTTGGGAAAGAATCATCTCAGTGGAAGCATCCCAGCAGAGATACTATCTTGCTCTAAATTGCAGCTTCTAGACTTGGGAAGCAATAGTTTCTCTGGAGAAATTCCAAAGGAAGTTGCTCAAATTCCTTCTCTAGAAATCTATCTCAATCTTAGTTCTAACCAATTTTCTGGTGAAATTCCACCCCAGTTCTCAAGTCTCAGCAAACTTGAAATCTTTGATCTCTCACACAACAAGCTCTCAGGGAATTTAGATTCTCTTTCTAAACTCCAAAACCTTGTTTCCTTGAATGTTTCCTACAATGACTTCTCTGGAGAATTGCCTAACACACCATTCTTCAGGAAACTCCCTCTCAGTGATCTCACTGCAAATGATGGTCTCTACATTACTGGTGGTGTTGTAACTCACAAAATGGGAGCCACAGATCACACCAGATTAGCTTTGAAGATCATAGTGTTCATTCTCTTAAGCACTAGTGCAGTACTTGTCCTTCTCACAATCCATGTCTTGGTTCGCGCTCGCATTTATAACAAATCACTCATGGGAAATAACAACAGTTGGGTGATGACACTCTATCAGAAGTTTGATTTCTCTGTTGATGACATTGTCAAGAATTTGACATCATCCAATGTCATAGGAACTGGAAGCTCAGGAGTTGTGTACAAGGTAACAATTCCAAGTGGCCAAACACTAGCTGTTAAAAGGATGTGGTCATTAGCAGAATCTGGAGCATTCAGTTCTGAGATTCAAACACTGAGTTCAATCAGACACAAGAATGTCATCAACCTTCTTGGTTGGGCATCCAATGAGAATTTGAAGCTGCTGTTTTATGACTATCTCCCTAATGGAAGCCTGAGCTCATTGCTTCATGGTTCAGGAAAGGGAAAAGCAGAATGGGAAACCAGATATGATATTGTATTAGGCTTGGCTCATGCACTTTCATATCTTCACCATGATTGTGTGCCTTCTATATTGCATGGAGATGTCAAAGCCATGAATGTGTTATTAGGTCATGGCTATCAACCTTACCTTGCTGACTTTGGCCTTGCAAGAATTTCAAGTGAAGATGGTGCTAATGCTAATTCAAAGACAGATCAAAGATCCTACCTTGCTGGTTCCTATGGATACATGGCTCCAGGTAATTTTCCCACTAAATTTAAATTACTTGAGTAATGGGTATTGTCCAATGCTTAGGATTGGTTTGGTTTGTTTTTTCGTTTACACTTGTTTTCATTTTGTTTTGTCTTTTCTAGAATTTGTATATAAATCATTGAAAAAAAAAAGACAATCTTGTTTTCAGCGATTTCTATACAAATTTCAAAAAATATAAAACATAATGAAAATAAAATAAAATAATAATTATTTATGAAAATAGGAAATGAAAACACAAATCAAATAGGGATCCAGATTTCTTTTTGTCAGTAGTTACTAAGATCACTACAGTTAGCTAATGTAAGTCATCCAATCTTTTGATCATAAGGCTGAGATTTAAGGAGTAAAAACAACTTTTTTTTTTAATTGGAATTTCATCCAACCTAATAAATCTCAGTCATCCGGTCAAACGGCTCACGTAGGTTGACTGCAATGATTTCAACAATTTTTTATTGCAGA
This sequence comes from Cyamopsis tetragonoloba, assembly GCA_037177725.1. Taxonomy (NCBI): domain Eukaryota; kingdom Viridiplantae; phylum Streptophyta; class Magnoliopsida; order Fabales; family Fabaceae; genus Cyamopsis; species Cyamopsis tetragonoloba. The sequence goes on from CM074123.1 coordinate 57,704,607, forward strand.
AAATCCGGATCCACCAAACAGACCCTTAGGTGACCTCTTGAACAGTACTAATTTGTGTTGTTTTGGTAAAAATGTGCAGAACATGCATCAATGCAGAGGATAACTGAGAAGAGTGATGTATACAGTTTTGGTGTGGTCCTACTTGAGGTCCTAACAGGAAGGCACCCATTAGACCCAACTCTTCCTTGGGGTGCAAACTTGGTTCATTGGGTTCAGAACCACTTAGCTAGCAAAGGAGACCCTACTGAGATTCTTGACACAAAGCTGAGAGGAAATACTAACCCTACCATGCATGAAATGCTACAAACCCTAGCTGTTTCGCTTCTATGTGTCACAATTCGACCCGATGACCGTCCAACGATGAAAGACATTGTTGCAATGCTCAAGGAAATTCGACTTGTTGAGGCACCAACCACAGATTCTGATGCATTGAAGAAAATGTAGTTTCACTTTCACATGGATCATCTTACTAACTGTTCCATTATTAGTTTCTCAGAAAACTCAATCTATTGAAAGTGTGCAACTCATGAAGAATCTATGGTTCATATCAATTGTGCATAGTCAAATGGAATGCCAGTTACTCAGTTAGAGTTGGCTAGAATTGCTAGAGATACTCAAATGTAATCTCATAGTCATAAGTATGTATACAATGCTGATTTCAAGTATCCATATATTGGATATTTAAATAAATGCATTCTAGAGCCTTTCAAAGTTTGACCTCAAAACTTTTAAGTTTTAAGGCTAATTGGTTTCTCAATATATATGTTATGAAGGATTTGAACCTTGGCCATATTGATATCTTTGCCAACTTTTTTTTTTCTTCATTAACTTACATTTAAGTTTTGGTGTTCTGTTCTCAGTGTATGCGAAGAATTAATGAACTAACATTCAAACAAATTAACATTTTTCATGTTTAGAAACTTCTTTTATAAAAAAATTAATCACTTCTTTTCAAAAATTCTATCAGATAATTCCGTAAAAACAAATTACTATTTCCAAAATAAGTTGAACCTAAGAAGAGAGAAATCTCTCTATGGGTTTGTAGAATCTGAAACAATGATTGGAATTTTTTTTTGGATATTCGTATATTAAAAAATTACACAAATTACAGAAATAAGATTCCAAGACTGCATCTCTCTCAGTCTCTATTGAATTGAAGAAGCAGTGGCATGTGGTCCCCACGTTGAATAGCATGTACTGTCAGAAAAAGACTTATATGTGCTAAGTTGGGATTGAAAGTGTTTTACTGTATATTATATGTTATATATATTAATCATAGGCACATGTATTTGCACTTTGCAGGACCATTATACTCAAGGATGAACATGCAGCATATATATATATATTAATATTATTCAAATTGCAAAATCGAACAACGGAATAATTCTCTGCACTCTTCCAAAACCTTAGATCATATTTTATAGGTTCTTCTGTAAACAACTTTTTGGCTTTAATTGGAACAGTACGAGGAACAAAAGTTTTCAAGGGTTGCATTGCATTAACCTTTCCATTAAAATGAAAGTCTTCTACGGTAAAAGGATGACAATAATTAATTAGAACATTAATTTCTAAAGTTTATTCTCATCAAAATTTTGTTTTTCTTCCTCTTTTGAAGTTTTGATAGCTAACAGCGAAAAATTGAATTCTGTAAATCGTACGCTCATCTATTCATTTCTACTAATTTGATTAGAGGAAGAAATAAATTACATCACCCTCGGTTATTCATTTGTTCAATTACACCAAGAATATCTCTAGTTAGAAGGTTAATTGTTTCAATTAAGAAAGATCATTAAAATGAAAACAATCTCTCTCAATAAAAGTTTTTTTTTTTTAATTAATAAAAGACTTCTTTATATGTACGATTAACATTCTATCTCTAATCGACATATTTAAAAGACTATATACTAACTAATAGTGTCAAACTTCTTTAGTAATTTTTTGTTGTCTTTAATATATCCATTAAACTTCTCAAACAGCAATAACTTGATCTAACAAGTTTAATATAATAATCTTTTTTCTCATTCTCCAAAAAAAAATATATAATACTCTTTTTCAACAATTATTTTCCTTCATTATTAAGTCTAAATATCATGCAAATCTCATTATATAATTAACTCTTAATGGATTCTGGAGAATAACAAATAATTCTTCTTAATAAGTTAAAAAAATGTTCAAAACTCACTAAAAATACTAGTACTTTCTAAGTGAAAGTCTTCATTCTTCTAAGCAAAAAAGGCTTCAGCTATTCCATAATCTCATCCGTGACCTTTGCGGTCTTCTTTACACAAATGGATTGGCCGTTATTCACTGTCAAATTAAAGGAAATTTCACTTCAAGTTTCAAAGTATCTTAAAGCAAAATCGTAAATTTTTTATACTGTAATTACCAGGTATGTAATCATAGGGTGAGCAACTGTTTCTTTTTTACAAAGAGTCAGAAAGATGGTCAATATGATTATTTGATATTTTGATTAACAAATAAATAAATAAGAATAATTGTAAAAACAAATGTCGAGAATTTTAGTTGCAAAAAGTTGATGACACTGCATAGAATTTCTCTGAAAAAAGATACATCACTTTTCCCTGAAACTTGATAAGATGCTTTATCTTTAGTATCATCAGCATAAATAAATAAAATTATGCATTAGAGAGAAAGAAAAAAAAAAAAAAAAAAAAAAAAGGATGATATTGAAGAGTTCTGGGAGGTACTGCACGTCTGCATCCATCCAACAAAGCCATGAATGTCTCCATCGCATTATGAAATAATTCAACAGATTCCATTACATCATCATTATCAAATGCACTCATTCAGCTCTAGAAGAAGCCTTAATGCTACTTGATAACTCTAATTGGATAAGCATTGTTGATTTTGATGATCTTATCAACAATTGTAAGAACACATTCAAATTAAGCAAGCAGCAATTGTTTCCTGATAATGTCAGCACTATATCTCACAGATGAGTTGTTGACTCACAAGTAGCACACATTCTTAGTGGTAGTAGTAGTGCTTGCTGCTTTATCTCAGTCTCAATGTGAAAAAAAAAGGTAGCTTCAATGTATCCAGACAAGTGTAGTCTTATGGCCTTGAAGCAATCAAATAATAGTTATCTCGCATCTCGCTTCAACCCTACCATATGACACATTATCCATTTCAAGAAACATGTATAGAATAGACCCCACCAATGGATGCCCAATTGTGCACTATGGAGGATTCTGGTCCTGCTCCTGCTCCTGTCTCTCTAATTTCTTCAATATGAAGTTAATTACATCCCAGTTAAAGCCACGGTATTGAAGCCACCGAACAATCCTCGATTTTCTAGTCTCCTTAGGTACATTCTGACCTCTTGACCACTGCTTTGAGGCCTGAGCATAAAGATGATCCATAGATTGCTTTGACATGCCAATAACTGAGTTCTTGTGGTCTCCAGCACAATCATGATGGTCCTTAAAGACCACTTCAACCGCCTTCTCAGCATCTGCTTGACTAATTCCTTTCTCGAACAGTGCCTGCCACAAGAATTGCATTCCATTACATAAAAATATTTCCCTTAATGACGGCATGTGTGATGGAAACTGTGCTATAGTGGTGAACCTTCAAAGAAGACAGCTTCTGTGCACCCCTAGTGTACCCAGGGCAATTATTAACTTAACGGAAATGGTGAAGAGAGAAGATTAAAGCCTTCAATGAAGCTTCATTTAACACTTTTTTTGAGAAGGTATAGGGGTGGGGAGTGAGATATACTCCATGAAGGCAGTTTTTGCATATTGAAAAGAATGAAAATATTTGAATCAGATAATTTTAAATTAAATAAATTGAGCCCTCTATGAAGTAGCTCAGCAATAGGGAAAAGCATTTAATCAGATAAATTACAAGAGAAAAAAATCAATGGGTTGGAGCTTTGCATTTATTGAACAATTTGCTAAGATAATTAAACATGGAAACTTCATAATGTAGGGGAAAAGAAAAAAAGAAAAAGAAAAGTTACATACGCAAGGTAAAAAACATCAGGTACAGATAATTTCATATCTGATATCCTAGTAAATGACAGTTCTTATTACTTTGACCCTCTATGCTAGTAAACATCATAGTTCTGCTCTCAAGTATTAATTATCAAAAGAAAAAAGGTGAATGCCCAGTGCTATGCTGAATTTGCAAGATATAGTCACAATGCAGTACGTCATTTTTTCTTGATGCTAAATTTTAGAGTGAAAATGAAAACTTCAGCAAGCACAGAAAATCATAATGCCAACACAAATATTTCCAATTCTACTTTGCAACGAGAACAATACACAGGGAAGAATTACTTGTCAAGAAGAAAACAAAAGGGAGAATGGAACAGTGGCGAGGCATTATAAGAAAGCAAAAGGTAATAGGACAAATAGAAATTGGCTAGCTTACTTGTTTGATCCGCCTAGGCCCCCAACTTGATGAAGACCATCTAGATTGAGAATATGATTCAGCATACAATCTATCATTGATCAACCCTCTGATACAAACAAAGGGACAAAACACAATTACAAGTTGGCTAGAGCTGTGTTTCAGATCACTTCATGAACACCATTTGTAACTGTAAAATTGCAGACATCTCATGTACAAGGCCAGGAATCACATGAGACATATATTACTCTCACTTTGTGCTTACTGGATAAAACATAATGCGAACCAAATTTAGGAAGTAGTTGTCACTTCTCTTAAAGCAAGTAAGCTTCAAGTATAGATGGATGAATTTAAAATAGGTGATGCTGATAAAAAAACAGCCCAACAGTGTTTATATTAATGAAAAGTTAACTCTATACCTTCTCTGGAACTTGTTTAACACTTCCTCCACAGCATTAGGAGAGAATCTCTTTCCCAGCAATTTCTTTCTTAACTCAACTGCTGTGAGTGCCCTACAGAGTAGAGGCAGGCATGCTTAAAACTAAAAGAAAATGCAGATTTTTACGTTAAATCTATATGCAAATCCCTCTTTGCTAACAACTTACAGTCAAACACAAATTTAGGAAATTCATTGCCACTGACAATTTGCTATAAGGCATGCCAAGTATGCTACATTTCTTCAGCATAACCTCATTCTATGATACGATGATATGCAAAAAAAAAAAAAAACCCTCCAATCAAGTTGGAATTCAAAAAAAATAAAATACATGCGATATTTGTTAGCAGAGTCAGTCACTACAATTCCAAAGTAACACATAACATGTTTTAAAATAATTTTTTACCTTTTGTTGATTCCTGATTAGTGATTACAATCAGTAAAATTGATTTACTAAAAAACAAGAAGGCAGTTGCATCAACAGAAATCATAAAGACAGTTGACATAAAAACAAGCCAGACAAAGAGGGAAACAAAATGGCATGTTTTACTGAAAACTTATAGTAACATGACCAAAATTGATTTCTCATGCACTGAATGAGTAAACATTATGCTCACTCATATTTGGTTCCGGAACACTTCAATTTGATTGACTATACAGTATATGACCAGTCTAGCATTGAATAAGTTCTGTTTCAACGTTCAAGGAAGAGGTGAGCTCAACCACTAACCTAGTTGCAAGTAATTTAATAGCAGATTCCTCAACGTCATTGTTAAATTTGTTAATGCGCATTATATCCTGTTCACAAGAGTCTCCTGCCTGATGGATTGTCAACTCTTCAGAACCTACAATTCAAAATTTATGATGGTTAAGCATACTCACCAAATATCTTTAGACAAGGCATAAGTACTACAATGTTTTTAAGCATACTAGATGATTCTCCACAAAAATAGTCTATTATAACAAAATGATAGAAAGAAGCAAGTTGAGAGCTAAATCAGGTTATAACAGGAATAGGATGTTAATTTTTTTAATGATAGAAAGACTACTTTTAATGATATAGAAAAACACCTTCTTCACTGACATCAAAGAGCAAGTCATCGCGAATTTCATTTGAATTTTGAGAAGTTTCGCAATGTGCAATTGTTGCGTGTACATCTTTTCCAGCATTTCTCTTGAGCACACTAACATCAGGACAGCCACAATTTTCCAAGCTTTTCACAGGCAGAGCAGTTTCAGGTATTTTTACCCCGGGGGGTGTGAAAGGAATGTACCTAACAGGAACAGAAGAACTAAAGCCTCTGCTCTTCAAGCACGCAATCCGAGAATTCCAAATAGTCCTAATTGTAATACCCAAGAAAAAAAAAATTAAGAACAATGTCAATGGCAAAAGTGTTTCAGAATGCATCAATCTCTACCTATCGAAAAACAGAGCCTTTGATGCGATTGGGTGGGAAGATAGCACGAAATTGAAGAACTTCATTTTCGTTAAACCCTAATTCATTGCCACCAATTGGGCAGCTAAATTATAACACCATGACTGATTTATAACCCCAATTTTCTGTGAGTAACAATTCCAAAGAACTTACTGGGTAATTGAAAAAACGCAAGACGGAAGCTGGTAGGAGATTTTGAAGCCGATGTTTCCCGCGAAACTTGCCATCTTCATTCCATGCAATCCTTACCCTAACTACAATGCCGTTACCATCTTCACCGCCATTTTTTTTGCTTTCTCCATTTTTTTTTGTCCAGTTTTGTTTTCTGGTCTATTTTTTAGAATCCAGTTTTGCTTTCTGGTCTGAATAGAAGATTGTGAAATTTGGGGCAGGCTGGAATACATGGATAATTGCTATTTCTACCATCCATCATTTTTTACCTCGCCACTTTTTTTTTATTTTACTTACGGAAACTGAATTCTTTTTATATTGAAAAATTATAGATTTTAAAAAAATAAAATTTATAATATAAAAAATATTATTTAAAAATAACTGCAAGTAATATAGTAGTATTTTTATTCAATGTTTATAAAGTATTTTAACAAACTACACCTACAATATTATAAATATTGTATGCTATTTACATTTTAATAATTTTCATTGACTGATTCCTTATTTCCTTGTGTGCATTATGAAATGGATAGACATTACCATTTCCTCTATGCAAATTGAATATTTACGCAGTATGAGATACATTTAATCGAAGGGGGGAAATTTTTTAACTTTTTTTTGGTAAAAGATTTTTTTTAAAATATAACTAGCATAAAAAACATCATAAATCATTCATTATCAACAGAGGCAGTAAAATACATGCAACCAGTTCAATAAAAAAATCATAAATGGACATTTTTATTTTATTGGTCAAATAAATTTTTCGCCACTTTTTATGCTTTTCCTATCAAATGGCTGTTAGAGGCTTTTGAAAAACCGAAACAAGTGTTAACAAGATTGATAGTTAAAGGTGTATAGTTTTTTTTTTTTTTCCTTTGTCAACATTAAAGGTGTAAAGTTAAGGTAGATGTTTAATTACCATATTTTTGGAGTCATATAAGTCACATAGCTAAAGCATAAAAGAAAGAAAAATACACATGGGGCATTGAGAGTTGAGATAATCTTGTTAATAACTCTAGCAACATTTTTACTACCAAATAATAAAAAAAGCAACACTTAAGAATAAACATGAAGAAAATGAATCTCAATTAGTTCTCCAAGCATATACAAAATGGCAAAAACTTTTGATGGATGAATTCTCCTCTACTAACTCATATCTGTTATTATCTTCATTATTTTCAGAGCTATTATCATCCCAAAAACCTGGCATAAAAACAAAGAAACCAGGACCTGTGCCAATGTCAGTGAAAAGCCAATCATGAACATCCCAAAAGATTTGCACAGGCAAATTATTAACCATAATTATTTCATTCCCTCTGAATCTCCAATTCAAGTTCATTATTCTACTTGCCAACATTCCATCTATGCTAATCCACATCTCTGGTTCATCAGGTCCAGAAAGTGAAGTTTCAATCACAACATCATGTTCTGTTTTACCCTCTTCAAACATTGCTCTTGTACAGAATAATTTCTTCCCATACACATTATCTCTCTTGCACAACAAGGTAGCTTCTTGTGATGATGGTTTTGATTTTGTTCTTTTATAAGCATCTGTGTCTAAATCTCCTAGAAGCAAAAGTACCTCTTTCTTGTAAACCAAGGCAACGTAATAGCCAGAACAAGGTTGTGCACTTGTGGAGAATTTTGCGTGTCGAAAATCCCAGAAAACGTCTACTCTTGCACCTTCTATTTCAAAGGATCTGAGACCCTTTTTCCCCCAAGATTGCCCGGATTCCAGATCAATCTTGCAGGTGAACTCAATTTCTTCGGTAGGTTTTTCCACGCTCATGGAAAGGAAGTGTTCTGTGGTGTTCTTGCACCATGTGATTGTTACACTGCGAAATGATTCTGCTACTTTGGTTTTATAGACAAAGGTGACAGAATTCTGAGGGATATCTTTTTTTGTGGCATGATCTTTGCATGTTTTATTTTTGGATTGTGCCTCTGGAATGGTTAATTGTACAGATTCTACAAGAGAGTTAGCCATTGTAAATAAATGGTTGTTTTGTCAAAGAGAATTATAATTGATGAACCCATAGATGCTTCCTATGATAGAACAACAATGAACCATCATCATCTTTCACCATCTATCGCTTGTAGATTCAAAACCAGAAGGGCTTCAAAAAGGATTCTTAATCAGAGGTTGAAATTCCTAATGAACCAACGCAATGCAACAGCTTACGTGATCAAAATTAAGAAGGAATGAAATCTATGATGAGGTTGTCAAGGAGTTGTCGTGAACAGATGTTTATTCTTTTTATTGCTTTTATTATTTTTTCTATTAATAGGTTCATGTCTCACAAATTGAAAGAATACAAATGAAGATAAGTTGCAATGCTAACTTTATCCCTGCTAGAGCCATTCTTAGGAACTTTAAATATAGGGAGTTACTGGAAATTCTTTCCATTACTATGCGGTACGGTTCGAAAATAAGATAATAAAAAGATTATAGAAAGATAAAATATTTAAAATGTTTTAACTTTTAAATCCAACCCATTATAATATAATAAATTTAAATACTTAACTTTAGCACTGAAAAATAATAATAAGAATAAGACTGACAACCTTTTATAACCTTAAAAATTGGGGGCTGAATGATAAATTTGCAATATCTAAAAATCTAAAAATTAAATTAAAATGCGACTAGTTGTAATTCAAAAGTTTCCAACAATTTTTGAATTTCTTCCATTACTTTTTTTGTTAAATCTTTGACGGGCAACTGAATTCATAAAATGCAGTAAATATACCTATACCTTGTCAATAAAATTGTGACCGTGGAACAACAGCTCATGATTTCAGAATAAAAAATAAATAAATAAATTACAAAGGCGATTCGATTACTCGAAATAGGAAAGGTCGCACAAACTAACCTCCAACATGCAAATCAACCATAATCACTGTACAAAAATAAATGAATAAATTATATAAAAATTATCAAACCTCAACCTTAAATCCTCAAGATGAAACAAAAAACTTCCCACGTGGTGTGGATCGGCTCCTTCTGAAATCGGGCCTGGAAGTATTGATGCCTTCCTTACAATTGTGACCTGAACCATTCAAGAGTTTGTTTTCAACTTTGCCAGACAATAAAGGCTCAGCTGCATGCACTATTCCTCTGCAAGTGACAAAAACACTCATTTATTATACCTATGATATGAGGCTATATATGAGTATCATTAATAAAAAGATTTTTTGCCATACCTTGACTCTATGTTTTTAGAGTTCTTAGAATTTTTCTGATGTATCTTTTTAAGATTTGAAACACCATGTGCTGCAGAATCCACAAAGCTAATATCATTTTCTGGCTCGAAGTAATCACTCTTCCGAGGTGCCTCGACGTTCATTTGACCAGCAATTTCCACGTCAGAACTCAACATAGGTTGATCTGCCTTTTGAATCCTAAAGGGAAATTGTTGATGATGCTTGACATTGGCCTTACTTCTCCTAATACCACCATGTCTTACTGCACCAAGTGGATGCTTTAATTGTTCTTCTTCATGTTCTTGAAGAACTTTCCTGGAGTTTGCCTTCTGGAGGTTGAAGAGAGTTTCACAAATATTATCCTGCTTCACTGCCTCCTGTGAATGCAGATACACCCTTGAGCTATTGTCTGTTGGTGGGACCATTGTGATGAGAGATTTATTTACTGGTACTTTAGCTGGAAATGGATGCTTTGATATTGGTTGGTAGTCTGTTGTGTCACTTTTGGCCTTGCTTTTAATGACAGACCCTCTTTCCGTGGATATTGATCTCCTCCTGACCGGAGGTGATGGCGATCTACCCTTCCCCGAGCTCACTGATTTTTCTTCAGCCAGAAGAGACATTTTTGGCATGGACTCCTTGTCCATAAATGTTGAGGGAAATCTTGGCCTTCTTTGCTTACCCGAAGAACAACTTGTAGCCTGAAAAATATAAATAGAATACAAATTACAACTCTATTTGACATAATATTTATAGTTTTACACACATTTACTACAAAAGGATCTGCAATTCTGCATTCAATTACCTCGGAGCTTCTATCATCTATGGATCTTTGGCCATTTTCAGGCTTCATGTTGCCATTGGTGCCATATTTGGGCAAACGGAAAGGTGAAACAGCTCTTGATTTCTGAGATTCAATGGCATTTCGTGCATTCCCAGCTTTCCATTGTTCAAGTTCAGTTTCCTTCCTCTCCAATGCCAATTTGATATTTGAAATCTATAGTGTTCAAATTGTTATGAAATTAGCCAGGTAAAATTTAAAAGTTAAAACTACCTTTGTTATGAACAAAAACCAAACCTCTTCCTTTAGCTCCCTAATTTCACCAGTTTCTTTGTTGGATTGAGCAGCCCCAAGTTCAATGGATGCAACCCTCTCAGCAAACTTTAGTGTGCTAATTGTTTCTCCAAGAGCATTCACTTCAGGATTGATATGAACAAACATCAAAGTTTTTGCATGGCCACCTATTGATACGAAAAACAAAGCACATGTTAAGTTGCTTTAAAAAAATTCAAAGTTTTCCTGGAATAGAAAATAACTAGGACTTTTAATGTTGTTCTCAGCAATTATTATAAGAAATTTGCACTAAAGAAAAAGGAAATTTTCAATTTAAGTATGCCTGTTACCTAATGAATCTTGTAAAACTTGAGTGAGCTTGCTATTTCTATAAGGAATGTGCGGACTCTTCTGTGCCAAAGCAGAGATGACATCCCCAAGTGCAGACAAAGATCTATTTATATGTTGGGCCTCCTTTAGTCTCTCACCTACGGCCTCAGATTTTTCCACTCTCTCACTTCCAGCCAAATCAACAAGATGGAGGCAACCCTTTAGAATGGAGTTAGATGCCAAGTCTCTCCCTCTAACATGAATTGTCAACACACTACAATTGCGTGGCAAAAACTGCAAAAGTTAAAAATACACTTCATGTTTGCAGTAGCCATGTATATTAATGAAGAAGGAATTTTACCTATGAGAACGACTGCTGCGCTCATTTAGAGCTGTAGCACCCACAGCACGGTTCCTCTGACCAATTCTCATTAAATCAAGAACATTTTGAGTACAATTAACTGGAACTAAACATGCATCAGGCACATTAAGACCATTCAATTGAGAGTTGTTTCGTATATCTAATGTATAACTTGTTAAGGGAATGAATAAACAACAGAATAAATGACACTGCTAAAATTAATGAAAAGAATAGTGATTTCTATTTTGGACAAAGCAAAAAGAGAAGATTTTGATGTAATGTACGAATGATTACTATGTAATACAAATACAGCTATTATGGGCTTGAAAGGATATCTTCTATTAGATCCATCGCTGACTAATAAATCTCTCACTTGTTCATTATATATTTCAATCATCTGGACGCCAACTTCATATTTTATTGCATTTGCTCTTTCCTCTGATATATGAAATAAGTCACGCAAAGCCCTATAGTTAACACCCCATGTCTCTTCAGTCATCAGATCAGGACCACTCTATACAAGCAGTAAATCAAAACATACGTATAAGAAAAATGATTAGACAATAATAAAAATCCTACTCGGAATTATTTTCGACCCAGTAATACCTTGAAAAAATTATCATTCTTTTAATGCAGCTAAGGTTTCAAGTTCCATACAAAAGTAAATCATTTTTCCTTGTTCTGATGAAAACATATTTAATACAAATGTGTAAAAAGGTTGTAAAGTTTAAATGAGGGGTTTTATAGGATATAAGTTGGTTTAATTTTTTTAGTAGAAATGTCTCATAACCTAGATACTAAGTTACTAAGTAAGTAGAATTTTGTACCATAACAAATTATATCATAGCATGATGCACCACCAAAAAAAGTAAGAGTGGAGGAAAAAGTATATGGTTTGCAACTAGTACATCAAAAGATTGAAAGATAAGTATATGGTTTGCTTCTATGTGCTAGAAATTTTCCATGGGTTACATTACCATCGTATAGGTCTTTCCTGAGCCAGTTTGTCCATATGCAAAGATGCAGACATTATAGCCATCTAAAACAGACCTGATCAATGGTTGAGTATCAGCATATATTTGCTCTGCCAGGTAAAGAAAAAACATCATAAAGAGCTTCAAATAAGAACTAAGAAGATATAAATTCCACACTACGCACGCTCGCATGTGTATGCATATATATTATTAAACAAATGCATTAAATAATGATATCATAACTATAGTCATATAAAGACCCCATTTTGAAAAAACTCATTTTCTTCTCGTTCTTCGGCACATAACCACATCTTTGTTATGTTAAAAAAAAATATTTAAATGCACACCATTAGACTCAACTCTTTATTTCATGCTTACATTCACATATCTCCAAGGAATCATGTAGAAAGTATCTGCGAGCACGATATTGAGCAATAATATGTCAACAAATTAAAATACCTTGTGTGACATTTGTTGCGAACACCTTATTGAATGAAAATACCCTTCTAGCATCTCTTCCCTGCTTAAGGGGATTCACAATCATAATGTTTCCATTTTCTCCTATATGATCTACTGTAGACTGTCCATTTGACTGTCCTGGTAAGAAAGGCCTCACTCTACAGTATACCCTAATGGCTCCTGTGAGACAAATTTTATTAAGGATATATAAGTCATGAGTAAGTAGATCCTAAAAAAGTGACTTAGATTCTTTTATACCTTTGAGGTCTTGTACTTGATTGTAAAGAAAGCGATTCTCCTCCAAAACTTTGTGGTAGGAAGACGAGGTCACTTCAAGGCTCTTTATATGATTATCTAAGAAGTACAGAGAAATTTACTCAATATTATGAAAGAATATTATATCAAATATTTTGCATACAAGTAGGATATTTCCCAAGTAAAAATAAGTCTTAAATCCTCACCAAGCCTGCTCAACTCTTGGTTCCACTCAGATTGAATCTGTTTGACCTCCATCTTTATCTCTTCATAGAAGTGCTTCATTGCCTAGAACAAGAACAAAATCGTGCTAATCTCTTCTAACATAATAAAGAATCTAATGCAATATCAATCGATTTTCCACATTTATACCTCGAGTTGATCCTGCTGAGCATCAATAATTTCAGCATACTGGGTGGAATTATTTACATCGCGCCAATTACTATCACGTTTTCCACCACATGTGCAGAACTCAGAGAAATCATATGATGCCAAGTTACACCTTTGATTAAGATGTAATGAGATAGCATCCATGAATTCTCTCTTAGAGAGACACCCAGTATTGCCTTTCAATATTTTTTTGAGAAAAATTCCAAGCTGCAGATTTTTGTTAATAAATTATACTTTAGAAAACCTTTTAAAGTAAGGAAATGGACAAGACTATACTACAAGCAATGAGATTTGTGAAGTTGATAAACAAGAGAAAACAAGGTGATTTAAAATTTAAAAGGCTGTAGCAATACAACAAAGCAGATTAAACTTTAAAGTACCTGAGTGACTTGAGCAACAAGCAATGCAGAAAAATTCTTGATTACCTTGCTGAGCAAAATATCAATTACCTGCAAAAATATTCATCCAATTACAAGTAAGTTTGCTTGATCAAATGAATTTTCATCCATAAATTTACTTTCTTAAAATAAATTCAAAACATTAATCAAATCTGACAGTCCTAAAAATTCCATAGGGTTGCTTGCAATTTCAAAGTGAAATAATGATTTACTGCATCCACATGCTATTAGCCTATCTGATAATACGCTTATAGTGTAATAGCATTTACTCCTTTAGCAATCAATGCAATCATTTTTAAGATAGCCAACTACTGATCATAGCAACTAATTTTCACACATTCAAACCAGTACAGAAACCGCAATATTACAACACATGGAAAGTATCTTACCGACCATTGCATTCAGCGGCAAATCTTCAATCCCATCAGTCTCTCTGAGGTAAGCCAGGAAAAGTTTGAGTCCGAAATGATCAAACAGGAAAGCCAGAGCATTGGCAGTTTTGGTTTCTTCAATGGAGACCTCTCCAGATAGATGAAGAAACTCAAGCATCTGTTCATATCGTGACGCCTCGGACTCATCAAAGGACACATCATCAGCACCTTCACTGCCCACTACGGAGTAAGGAGAGCCCTTGGAAAAAGAAGTGATCCTCACAGTTCCTCCATACCTCCAAACCCCAACTCCACCGGCAAGCTTCCACTCATAATATCCTTTCAAACAGAGAATGCAATCCACCACTTTGCTCGAAGAACCCCCCTTCAAGCGCAAACACTAAACCCTATAAACATGAATTTCCGAAATAGATCGAAATTAAATTAAACGGATGAAATCTGCAAGGAACCTTTTCCAAATCGGAAGCTTCGAATGTCAAGAGTTTCATATCCTTAACAGCCTCCAGAAAATTCCTCATGTTCTCGAAATACTGAATAGCAGAATGCGCGGGTCCATCTGAAGACTGAACGGGAAGGACGAGATTCTCGACCACCTTGTGGACAGCGCCGGGATTGATTTTGTTGAGGACGTTGCAGAGAATGAGACCATTGCGAAGTGAGAGGCAGAATTGATCTTCGGAGGGTTCTTTGGAGAGTGATGCGAACGCGCCTTCGTCCATTTCGCGAAGCCATTCTGCTGCTTCATACCTCCTTGAAGCTGCACACCATACAAAGTCATAAGCTTCGAACAACCACAAAAAATGGCGGTAAACGTTAATACGACACCGTTTCATCCTAAATCGGAGTGGCTGCTATTTCCACCCCCATTAATTACTGGCAGTTGCCACGCATTAAATATTTTTTATGTTAAGGACTTATTAAAAAAAAACACTAATTTTTTTTAAGGGGTTTATAATTAAAATGGAGACAGTATATTAGATTCAATCCAATATTCAGGTTTTTTTTTTGAAAGATCGTTTAAATCAAATTTTTGAAGTTGGACTCGCCTTAATAACAATTCTTATTGGGCCAATTTGATCTACTTTTAGGATCAAAATTTGGCCTTATTACCTTATAAAAATTAATTTTTTACACTCATTTTGCTTACATAGTTACACCCTCCTTACATCTTTTCTTATTTTAATGATTATTTTCTCAATTTTATTTTTCTTTTTTTTAATTTTAATTGAGATATCATTATTTTATTCAGAGTATAAGAATACTGTAAAAGAAAACCATTTTCCATAAAAATGAACTTTTGTCCGTTGATACTATAGTACTGTGCATTTTTGGTTTTGAATTAAAAAAATGCTTTTGTTTGAATTGAAAGGTTAAATTTAGCTTCTCAATACAAATCAAAGTCAAATTAAGCGAGTAACAATGCAATTGAATTCTCTGGGACCTAAGCACAATCCAGCACTTATCCCTACCATTAATCAAATGTCACATGTGAATTGAAGAGTGATAAAATAAAATAAAAAATCAAATTCGATAGAAGTGATGTAGTTGGACAGCGCTAAAGGAAAAACGTAGCTAAAGAAAATTCAAATCTGATAACAACAGCTTTCGATTAAATTAGTTACACACAATATATAGTATTTTTTTCATTACATTACACATACTTTACACTATATTACACTAACAATAATATAGTAAATCACAAGAATGATGTATTAATAATAATCTTAGACCTTTAAAAAGATTGTAAGTTTGCGCATATGTGTTTGTTTAAACTTATTTTGTGCTTGAAATATATTTATAATCAAAAATTCTTTTAAGAGGAAATTTAAAAATAAAAAATAATTCCAAATGTATAATAAAATTCAATGTCTAAGAAATTCATCTTCTATCTTGATAATTGAGTAGTAATAATGTATCTGAAAAACTAAAAAAAAATATTTCAAACGGTATATTATATAGGTGATTTATGGGATAATTATTTTTTTAAAACAAATGACAACTTTTACTTCTTTCATAATGTTACCCAAAAAAAACACAACTAAAGCTAAACTTACATTTATGTATTTTCTCTTAAGGAAAATGCTGTTTACTATTATGCTTTTGACTTTGAATTTTGTTTTCTTCAAACACAATCACAGTTCACAAAGGTTAAACAACGGTTAAAGTTAAAGTACTCTAGCCATGATTACTGCGGCAATGTCTTGTGTCGCATTCAAAATGGTATCAAATCATGGTGTTGGACTGTTGCCTATTTGAATTTAGGTCATGTTAGTATCTTCTAAAGTCAAAGAATAAAGAATCATAGATAATATTTTTTTTCATCAATAAAAAATTTAGTTAAAGAATAGACAAATTCAGTCTAAAATTAAGATATATCACAATTCTAAGAGAAAAATGACATACATTAAACCCCAAATTTGATAAAGAGAGGTCAAGGTATCAATTAAACCCCCGTTGTCTCATAAATATTAATTTTAATATTTTTCTTCTAGTCACGACATCAATATTAAATCAAATTACTTTTAAAATAAGGTTATAAAGTTCTGAAAAATATCAAACGCTATTGGTGAAAAGTTTAACAGTGTTAATTAGACAAAAAAAAATTGAAAAAAAAGAAACAAAAACAAAAGTCTTGTACATGAAAAAACCGGTTTTTTATCCCACCGCACCAATAAATAAATTAGACTTTTGGTCACTTCCATGGACTATATTGGGCTCTTACTATGTTCAAAATTATACTAATTGACAATTATTTAGAACGACATTTTTTGGGTAAACAGATAATTTCAATGCTTAAAATCACCGAATTCGAATCACAGTTCACAGGCCCACTCCACCATACATAAATAGTTACTTATATTATAAGCATTATCAATATTTTCTAGCATCATTAATCTCATTTTTTTAATCTTCCATAATTTCTTAATTACTTATTTTCGAAGAACTTTTGAAAACACAAGAGACAATATTTTTATAGAAAAGAGATTTTTATTGTCAAAATTTTGAACGAAATCAAACTCAGCGATGATAATCCGGGAATATTTACCTCACAGTGCTGGTTTTTAGTGAATGAGAATCAAGTTTTCAAAAGAAAAGAGATTTTGCTACGTAAATAACTAATTTTTTATCTTTCTTTTATGTTTTTTTCTTTTCTATTATTTTTGTTTTGTCTAGAAAAAGATCACAAATTTGCAATCCCATTTAGCGCAAGACATCCACCCGCTTACTGCGCTTTATCATTAGGTCTTGTTATTTTTCACTAACCTTTTATTCCTCCTTTTGTTAAGCAAAGCAATGAGGTGCATGCAAGTGTTAATTTAGTAAATATAACCAAAAAAAAAAAAAAAAAAGTAAGAAACCAAACCAAAACTTTTTTCTATGATAGAAACAACATTATTGGAAGATTGTGTAGATTTTCATAAACAAGCAGCATGCCTCAGCTCAAGCAACACGCATGTCTAGTTTTTCACTTTTGTGTATGTTTTCCTAAAAAAAATTAGAAACAAAAAAAAATCAGATTTCTATTTTTTCAAAGTTACTTTTGAGTTGTTTATAAAAATAATCATCAATTATAATATAATAAAGGAGAGAAGATTAAAAAAAAATTATATCATTATAAAGATAAGTTATGTTTCGTAACGTAAGATTATAATATTTTTGAGAAATTTTAACTATTGAAAAACTTGTAGAGTTCTCCAGTAATTTTAAAATCAAAGCTTTTGTCTCTGAGATTTTATTTTTTGAAATTAACTTTTAAAAAGCTATTCGAAGTAGTTTTTGACATTTAAAAGTTAACCACTAATAATTTATATCCAAAATTTCTCTTATTAATTTTTATAAATTACAAATTATTTACTTTTATCTTAACTACACAATTATAAGCTCACCCTTATAATGCCTTAGCCAATTTCACAACTAAAAGTTAAAAATTTTTAGCTTGTTTTTCAAACATATCCATAAATAACTTTTAATTTTTATCACAATCAATTTAAAAATTAATTAACTCTCTAAGTATATTCAAAATCAATTATTTTTAATTAATAACAAAACGCGCTACTCGATGAAAATAAAAATACAAGAGTATGTTTGTCTTCTTTTTGGGCACAGGAAATACACCAGAGAAGAGAACATCATTAGTTTGAGTAATCCTTTGTTTAAGAAATTGATTATTTCTAAATTGGATTCACATTCAAAGAGACATTTCATGATGATTTACTTCAAAAACATGAAGGTTGTATCAACATTTCAAGAGAGCAGCATTTTATTATGCTCCCTGTAGATATTATTTGAAATTTTACAACAATTTTAAGTTACCAAGTTCATCTTACTCATCTCATCTCATTGTTCCTACTTCCTACTAAATTTATGACCAATTATTAGGAGATAATTAGAAAATCACTCTAAGAAAGTGTGATAAGATATGAGTAACATGACATAAACTACTTCATAATCATATTCATACCTGCTTCCTCTGCTTTCCTCTGAGCCAATTCATGATCGTTTATGCTCTCCTCCGTCTCGTTGTTGTTACACACAAAACCCTTCAAATTCAACCCTCTCTTGTGATAAGGAGATGCGAAAATTGAGCTCAGTAAACTCTCCTGTGGCATGTTTCTCTGAAGACTACTCTGTTAAATAACTTCAGAAACAGTATAGACAATAACAATGTACCCCCTTTTTCCTCCTCTGCAACAGCAACAAGTGGAGAAATTCTTCAAATTCAACATTTTTAGTATTCAATCGCGGAAGAAAAAAACAAGTTCTGTGAATCTGAAAACTAAGCATTTAAATTTGAGTGGTGTAGAAGCAGAACTGCATCCCAGAAATTTGATTCTGCAGTGAGAGGAAAACAGTGGAAATGCAATGCTCTGTTTTTTTAATTTTAGAGAAAGTAAATTCTTTGAGTATAAGATGGTTGTTGAGAAACGAGGAAGAAAGATACATACCTGGGTGAGGGAGAAAGTGAAGTTGTGTGCAATGAAGGATATGGTTATGGAAATCAGGAAGTGGAAGCAGATCGGATCTGACTCATAAACCGATGGAGAAGAAGAAGGATTCTCGTGGGTTTTATGAATGAGATAACAGAGGATTCAAAAATGCGAAGAGCCCTTCTATTAAATGCTTGATTTCAATGAAAGTGAGTTGAGTGAGTGAGAGAGAGAGAGAGAGAGAGAGAGAGAGAGAGAGAGAGATGGGAAAACTGAAAACAAAATCCAAAAAAACTTTGAATTTGAACGTTGGTGTCTCCGTCACTCTCGTCAGTCTCGTGCACTTCAGGGATCACGGTCCATTAACGGCGTAAGGGATGAATCCGACGTGGCGTCTGATTAGGTCGCAAATGTGGTGTTCCGTGGGACCCATGGATCGTTGGACCGAACGGCAGGATCCGGCCTGAATTATGCTGGTACCAAAGTTGTGCTTTTCAAAACATTTTGGCTCACTACTATGTACTACTATTCATCCCATTTTAAATAATATTAAATCTTTTAACTAAATTTTCTTATAAATTTTTGTATTCAATTAATTTTAATAAGTGTCATTTATCTTTTAAAAGGATAAATATTTAATAAAAAATAGAAGATATTTGTCAAAATTAAATTAATAAGAGAATTTATAAGAAAATGTAGTAGAAAAATTTAACATTTTTTTTCTTTTTATATTACTTTCTCAATTCTTTTTTTATATATTCATTTTGAAATTTTATTTTTATTTATTTATTGACTTATATTTTTAATGAAGTATTAATTATTTTTTAATATTTTTATTTTTATCTTTAATTGGTGAACTAATTAATTAAACCAATAAAATTAAGAGAAATAAAGGATATTATAAAAAGTTTAAAAAATATTTTGATAAAAATAATATTAATGATTGTATTTTTTTAATGTGCGTAATATATCCTAAGTGGATAAATAAATATTAATGGAGGGAACTCCAATGGTTGACTTAGTGGTGTAAGGTCCCGCTAAATTCATAGGAGGGACGATTCACAGCGGGAGGTCCCGTGTTCAAATCTCACCTATGTCAAATTCCTGGGGGCCAGCGCCAGTCACGCAGCGCGAACGGGATTAATCTCATTCTAAGGGTGAGGAAACTCGTTGTTATACAAAAAAAAATACTAATGGAGGGATGATAAGATTTTTTTAGGATATTTATAGTGTTTCGTGATATAAAATTTCTTATAAGTTTTAAGATATTATTTGTTATTTTTTTATGTTTATCCTTTATAATTAATGAACTATTTTAAAGAGATAGTAAAATGTGATAATGAAATATAATGATAAATTTGAAAGATTGTATGATTTGTTTTAGAATCAAGACATTGTTAC
Source organism: Cyamopsis tetragonoloba (assembly GCA_037177725.1). Lineage (NCBI taxonomy): Eukaryota > Viridiplantae > Streptophyta > Magnoliopsida > Fabales > Fabaceae > Cyamopsis > Cyamopsis tetragonoloba. The sequence continues at coordinate 57,725,170 of CM074123.1, forward strand.
ATATTTTCTTAAGTGTAATTATCTCAACAGAGTCGTATAATATGAAACAGGGAGAGTGGTACTTTATGTAATGTTATAAGAAAATATCTGAACACAAATTAATTACGTTATAATCGGATTATAAGAAAAATTGATTATACACATGAAAAGTAATTTTAAATATAATATTTTATATTTGGTAAGTGTAAAAATTAATTTTTATAATATAAATTTGAATTGAATTGTATAAGAACAAAATCGATTAAAGTAAAACGGTTCTATGAAAAAAAATATATTAAAGTAAAAGAGCTTATATCAAAAAGCTTCAAATTCTAGCTCATTTAAAATAAAATAAAAAAGCCAACGAGGTTGTTTTAGATGGTGTGTGCTTATATGCCCAGTAATTATAAGATATTGAGTTTAAGTCTATCTCGTTAAATTTAGTCCTCGTTGGTAAGATATGTAAATTCCACTATAAATCCTCGCTGAGGTTGGTGATATGCCCTGGCCTTGGATGTGGTAGGTTTGCCCGTTAACTAAACTTAATGTTAAAATAAAATAAAATAAAAAAACAAATATAACAAAATAATCAAAAACTTTAATGGATTTTTTCTTTTATTCTCAAACAACTCCTAACAGCTTTTTTATTTTCAAAAAATCGTAAGAAAAAAAAAACTTTCCAAAACATACCCTTATAACAAAACAATGAAAAAATTTAATAGATTTTTTATTTTCTTCTCAAACAACTTCAGCTTTTTTTTCAAAAAGCTATGGAAAAAAAAATTCCAATACACCCTAAGAGTGTGTTTAGGTTAGCATTGATTAATTGTGAAAATTAGCTGTGAAAAAGAATCGATTATTTGAAATATAATTAATTTTTGTTTGGATATATTTATTGTCAGAAACAATTTTTAAGATAATTTTAAGTTGTGAAAATCAATTTTAAAGTTTTTTGAAACAATGTATAATTTTTAGCTGAAGGATAAAATTTTTTTTTCCTTTGTTAAAAGAATAATCAAAAGCTTTTTAAGTACAAAATATAACTATCCAGCATATGTTCAAAAAAAATCTAATCTAAACATGGTCTAAATTAAAAAGCTATAAATTATAGCTTATTTAGAAGGAAAAAAAACTTTTTTTAGGAATAATAAAATAATAAAAAACACTAATCGATTTTTTCTTTTCTTCTCAGACAGCTTTTAACAAGTTTTCTTTAAAAAATATGTGTGAAAAAAGCTTTCTCAAATACATCCTAAATATACTCTCTCTTCTCCTTTTATTTTGTTTTCTAACTTTTAAATTTAGGTCATACTAAATAATATCATTAGAGTACTTTTACAATGTAACTAATACATCATATTTATTATTTTGAATTTTCTTTAAACATATGTATTAAATGGTTTTCACATTTCAAAGTATTTTCAATTCCAAATAAAAAATTTTATTTATACTTTTTTAACAAGTGTTCTAAAGACATTATTTAATATTTTTCTATAAATTTTATTACAAAAATATTGTTATTTTATATTTTTAATATTCTTTTTTTCTCATTTGTATCCTCATTTAATATTTAAATTTAATATAGGCGACAAGTGGGATAGTAGAGAATTATAAATGAAATACTAGTTGAAGACATAAATGACAGTATATTAGCCAAAAAAATTATAAGAAAAACTCCACATTTGATATTTTTTTATGCTTTGTCTGGAATGGAAGGAAAAATGAAGGAAAGAACTGGAGAGGAAAGAAAATGGAAGGAGGGAAAATGGAAGGAAAACATAATTTAAAGATATTGTTTCTATAAGTCAAATTTTTATTTCATTTTCTTTCTACTTTTACTTCAACCAAACAAATAAAAATACATCATTTTTTATATTTTTTTTCCTTCTATTTTCTTTCCTCTCATTTTTCTTTTAACCAACTAATACATTAGTAAGAGTTTTAAAGACAACAAAACAAATGAATCAAATGGAGTATTTAACTTTTTTTGTCCAGAATTAGAAGTGTGCACATGCTAAGTTGGATCAAACTTATGCATAGATATTTTAAATATGAATTGAACCAATCTACATATAAGAACAAGTTATTAGTTTGGTTCAGGTCATTATGTTGTCCAACTAAAAAACTAAAAAAAAAAATTAGCGAATGAGTTACAGTAAAATAATAATTGTGAATTTTTTTACAATATAAAACATTCAACATATATTAATACAATACTAATTAAATATTTAAAATACTAATGAGTTAGTTAGCCAATGATACGAGTGAGAGAGTTTGAGAGATTTTGAAAAAAAAATCAACATATACTAGGGAATGATATAAACGAGAGACTGAAAGAGAGACAGTTAGGGAGGGATATATAAAAATAAAAATAAAAAAGTAATCAAGTCTATTGAACTGGGTATTGGGTCATTGGGCTTGAACAAATCCCAATACTTAAAAATATGAAGGTCCTAACAAAAAAAACACATACATAGTTAGATTGATTCATAAGTTCGGAAGGATGAGATTAGCACCATCTCTATTGGGAGTGGTATCATCCTTTTTATATGTAACAATCATAAATTTATATACTAAAAAGGATGGTGTCACTCCCAATAAAAATGGTGTTAATCTCATACACCATAAGTTCGTTAGCTTGTTTCAATCAATAGACACCTCACTCATCCAAAAAAAAAATTCAATAGACAATCCTATTCAAAACAATACTTATACTGTTGTCAAAAAAAAAACAATACTTATACTCCTATTACTCTTCACCAAATGATAAAAATAAACATTAATCATAAAAAATTATAATCTATACCTTCTTAATTATTTGTTCACTTAAGGGTAGGGTAAAATATGTATATTAATAAATACAATTATTATTATCGTTTTCAACAAAAAAAAAAATTGAATTCTATATAATATCATTGATGTCTTATTATTTTATTGGTTTATCTATAAAATATTAATTAGTATTCTAATTAAATATAATATTATAATTAATAAGGGAGACTCTATTGCCACTTCATTTTATCTATTGTCACTCCTTTATTAATATTTTTCAATTTGAAGATTATTTTTTCAACCAATAAAATCACAATGTTAACATATGAATATTATTAAAATAATAAAAAATGAGTGTTATATTAAAAATAAAAGTGCACATATAAATAAAAAAAACAAAAATCTTCATAAGTGAATAGTTAAAAAGGAACAGTATTTCATAATATAGCTAAGAGTACTAAACAATTGGACAGAAAGCTTAAAAGAAAAAATTACTTAATTGTTTTTTTCAACTATATTCTCATCTATTTAAGATGTGTTTTATATTTAATTAAGGATAAAAATAAAATGACATAATAAATTTTTAAAACTAATACATTAATCATTTTTATTAAATTATGAACGGATGGATCAGAGTACTACCCTCGTCCCTTTGTAGGGAACAATCTGCTAAAATTTCATAAGAATTTAAAAAAGTTATATAATTTAATTGAAGTTATTAAATTTATTAGTAATTTTCAAAATTACTCTGCGTTACTAGTATTGAAACTCGAAGCATTTCCAATGCTTTGAATTCTTAAAGGGTGCTTATGAATATTTTATAATTAATAGGTTGGTAATTCTTTCAATTTAAGTACTTAGACTATCTATAATGGAATTGTGGGATTGTTTAGAGGTATTGTTTGTGCTAAGCAACTCAACTTAGCAAATAACTCCTCATTGCAGTGCGCTAACGTGACTTGAATTGCTTATGTGAGTTGTTTACATTGTGTGTGGTACACGTAGAACTCACTTGTGTTGCTTAATAAGAACATTGTAGTGTAAGAGTTGCGTAAATTGACAGAATGATGTGTACCTACAAGACCTGCTAAAATATTAATAAAATATAGACTAGACACACTTATTAACTTACTTGCATTATGTTTATCAAAAAAAAAAATACTTACATTATACATAGTCTTATAGCCATTAAAAACTCAACAATCATTCATACATGGATTCTATATAGACCCACTAATTAGTAGTAACTATTATCATATTTAATACTTTTAAGTTTATTTCAAATTTACACTTAACCTTTTTTCTTTACATTATTGTTTTAATTATAAAATAAAATTAAAAAATAAAATTTTAAAGCTATAACACTAACAAACAATAACAATTTCATAATATAGCAAATATAAACTCTAAACATAAATATTAACTTATTACCTTTTAACGTAAATCTAAAGTGCAATTAATTTTTTTAGATATTTTTAAGGTTTGTTTAATAACTACTATTTTATTACCTTTTAACGTAAAACTAAGGTGCAATTCATTTTTTTTTAGATATTTTCAAGGTTGTTTAATAACTATTTTTAAAAATAATTTTTTGTATTTAAAAATAAAAATTTATTTTTATTTTTTTTAGTTTTTTTTATTTACAAATATCTTAAATTTGTTTCAGTTTTTGAATTTGCATTCTAGTTTGCATTAAAAACTCATCTTTTTTTTAAAAAAAAAAGTATTCCTTAGAACTGATTTATAACTTGTCACCAAACACCTCTACTTATCCATAAGCTCCTAAATAAGCTATAAGCTAGTTGTATCAAACACGCACAAATTTACTATAAGTTATAAGCTAGTTGTCACCAAACATTTATACTTAAGCTCTGTTTGGTAAAACTAGCTTATAGCTTGTAGCTTATAGCTTATGACTTGTGACTTATAATTAAGTAGATATGTTTGGTAAAATTAGCTTATTATGTAGCTTATATTTGTTAAATGACTTAAAAGGACAAGTAATAATTATATGTAATAAATTATTTGATAGAATAAACATGTGATAAATGACTAGAGGATAAAATAGGAAATAATTACTGAAAGCTACTTTTCATAAGCTATAAGCTACTTGAAGTGGCTTGTCATAAGCTAGCTTATAGCTTATAAAAGATATAAGCTTGTTGTCACCAAACACCTCCACTTACCCATAAGCTATAAACTACAAGCTATAAGCTATAAGTTAGTTGTGCCAAACACACTCTTATATCCATAAGTCATAAGCTATAAGTTATAAACTCCTAAATAAGCTATAAACTAATTGAGTCAAACATACTCTTAGGCTCTGTTTGGTAAAACTAGCTTATAGCTTATGACTTATAGCTTGTAGCTTATAGCTTATGATTTGTGACTTATAATTAAGTAGAGGTGTTTGGTAAAATTAGCTTATTAGATAGCTTATATTTGTTAAATGACTTAAAAGGACAAGTAATAATTACATGTGATAAATTATTTGATAAAGTAAACATAATAAATGACTAGAGAGTAAAATAGGAAAGAATTATTGAAAGCTACTTTTCATAAGCTAGTTGTTACCAAACACCTCCACTTGACAATAAGCTACAAGCTATAAGCTATAAGCTCCTAAATAAGCTATAAACTAGTGTTACTAAACACACACTAACACTTTAAAATATTTATTGTTATTTTTATTTAAATATTTTAATATTATTTATATATAAATACTTTAATTTAATTTTTATGAAATAATTTTTAAATTAAGTATTGTTTAAAAAGAAATAACAATAGTTATTTTGAAGTGACAATAATTTCGTCCCTATAAAACACTTGTGTTTTTTTTTTTTAACCAACATCTAGTAATTAGGAGAGTAAAACACTTATTATTTCTAAGACAAATAGATACTATTACATTAATTTTATTAATACTTAATAAATAAAATTTAAATTTGTTATTTTATTAATTAAATTATTATTAAATATATCTTATGGTCTGTATCAAAATTAATATTATGCTTCGTATATACTCGTTTTGTCCTTATATATTATAACTCTCTCCAAAAAAAAATACAAGAATTAAAAAAATAATATATATAGAAAAGTCATTAAATTTGTTTAGCAATTTTTTTTATTTTTTTATTTATCATTCAATTATTAAAATCAATAGTATTACTTTCTTTCTACTCAATTAGTTTGTTTCTAATTATCACAAATGAGAGAATTTCTCTCTCATCAACTTATTATATTTATTAGCTTTGAATCACAAAAAGTGATTGAGTAGATAAGAGCAATTTAATAAAAAGATTTTGAATGCGCACAAAGTTTTAAAGAGATTCTTATAAAATGGACAACTACTCTTTTTTTATAAAAGGTCTTGTAAATAAGGATGAATGAAGTATAAAATTACTCCATCCGTTCCTATTTAACTGTCCGGAGAGAGAAAATCACACATATTAAGAAATGTAATAATTGTTATAGTTTTTCTCAAAATAAATTTTGAACTCTCCATAATACCCTTTATCTCTCATTTTGATTAGTTGGATAGTGGGACATTGATTAGCCTCCAATTAAACATAAGGTTAGAATTGGTAAAAGTACAATTAATGTTATATTAAAAATATGAGTGGATAGATAAATAGAAACACAATTTTTTTTTCTTTGGATAGTTAAATAGGAACGAAGAGAATAATAAGGAAATGAGAGAAAAAAGAATTGACACTTTAATTATTTATTAAGATATTTATTCTCTTTTATTCTATTTGTTGTTAAAGCTTATGCATACATCTTAAAGGAATGATAAGGTGTAATAATTTCTAAAATTAAGAAGCCTTTATTTACTAAAATGTATTCATTAATAGAGTTAAAATTATTAATGTGTTAAGCTAACAATTAGGTTACACACTATAATAAATAAAAATGTTATGGTAAAAATTAATTAATATTATATTAAATTACTAAAATAACAAGTAATTTAAAATAAGTAAATATTAAACATGAGAAGTAAAATGAAGTAGAGGAATATGATTGGAAAAAAATTAAGTGAATAATTATTGTTGACCATACACAACTCAAAATCAGTTCAATAAAATAATTTTATTTATTTATTTATGTATATTAGTTATAGTTATAATTCATGAAGAATAATTATTCATAAATCAGTAAATCAATACTCTTTAGGTTACGATTAAAAGTGATTTAAAAATAATAGTGAAAAAGGTACAACTTAAAGAAAATCAAAATAGAAAAAGCTCGAAAAAGAGAGTGGGCCCTACATGTGATTCAGTGCCATGGTGGATACTTCGAATCTCACCACCTTTGGCCATGGGCCCCCCAAACAGAAGATACCCCAGTGATATTTCTCCACACTCATTCATTACTTTCTCCATTTCATATTTTTTCTTTTTTAAACTATTTTTATTTGAAATAATTGTCATTTTATAATTATAAACTATATATCTTTTAAAAAAATTATACAACTATATCACCCATTAAAAAAATTATACAACTAATCATTTATATAAGTTATACTACTTCAGTCACATTTTATTCGTGGTTTAAAACTTTTGCATATAATTTAAAAAACATAATTTTTTATAGAAATATTTATTTATTTATCTTTTACACATTTCTTATGATATTTATTAAAAATTTAACTATTCAAAAGGTATATTTGATTAAAAAAATAATTAATACTTTATTAAAATTATAAAGTAACAAATAAAGTGAAATAATTTTTTTCTAAACCAACACATAATATGGACTGAGAGAATATTTCTAGCCAACTATTAAAATTAAAAAAAATGATAGTTAACTCATTTAATTTGTCTAAAAATTAATTTTTTTTATTTAATTATACCTCTAGCATAACTAATCTCATCCCATAAGCTAATAAAATGCTTTTGGTTATTTTGTTTTATGTCTTCGTAGAGTATCTACAGTCGAAAAGTGTAACTATCCTCATCCCATAAGCTAAATATTGCTCCATTCCCACCAGACGGACATCAATGCCCTGTTTGGAATGGCTTATACGCAGCTTATGAAAATAACTTATGGGTTCCTATAAGCTGTTTTTAGCTTATTTTCACAAGCTTCTTGAAGTAGCTTATTAGAAACAGCTTATTCAAGTAAATTTTACAATTTTTTCTACGAAAAAACTATAATTTAAAAATAGCTGATTGCATAAGTATTTAATTAAGCTGTGTACCCAAACATACCACAAGTCTCATTGCATATGTGTTAAGAGACGAGATGAGCTACCACTATGTCATACCTTATAGTTGAATGCTTGAAGTCATTTAAATATATATTTCTATCACTTATTTCACCATCTTATTCATTTAATAATTAATTGAATCTTTAAAAGTTATAGAAAATCAAAAGGGAAAGTATGTATTAATAAGTTAATTCGTGACCTATATAAAGGACCACTGTTAATTAATACTTTCTTTATTTATTTTTATTTTTCTTTTAAGGTTAATTTATAAATATTAAGAAGAATAATTGTTATTTTTATTTTTATTAAAATTATTATGCAATTTTGTTTTATACATTATTAAACTTTAAAATCAAAATGAATCACTATATAATAAATGTATAAATTCATAAATGAACATAGTTATAATATGAAAATAAACAATAATATTTTTAATCTATAACAGTTAAAAATTAATAGGAGTATATAAAACTAAAGGGTAAAGGGAGTACTCACTTTATTTTTTCATTAATTACATTTCTTTATTGTTTTTCAATTACATTGCTTATCAATTAGTTAACCACTCTAACTAATTAACTATGAAACTGATGAAGTACTCAACACAAACACACCAACTACCATGATTCGTCACCTCTCAAGTTAATTAATGATTGACAAGAGAGTCATACACATAATGATAGATGATAGTAGGAATATTATTTTTAAGGTCTCTATATACCATACTATAAAGATATAATTAAAATTATTAAAAATAGAAAAATAATTATGAGAACATATTGTTCTGTTTCTCAAAAATATAAAAAATTATACATTCTAATATCTTTTTATTATATTTAAATTCTTAAATAATGCTCTTAAAACACTACATATTATTTACCTATTTTCAATCCTATTAATAAGAATAAAGTTTACTTTTTTTTTGTTGGTCTTAATTATAGAAATATATTATTTTATGGGTACATTAATTACTAAGAAAGTAATAAAATTCTTTTTTTCTTTATGTTTAATTTTTTATGAACAAATTACTTAATTTTCTTATTAATGTATGCATTAAATATATAAGTATAAATATTTTTAAAATAAGTTTCAAATTCACCACTATATTAATTAAAAAATATCATTAAATATATTTTATTAATAAATATAAAATTATTTTCTCAAGTCTACTTTTCATGTGTTCAATCTATTGAATTCATTTTAGCCCAACTTGATAAAACCTCCTAAATCCAACTTGGCTAGTTTAAAAATGTGTGGAATATATGATTTCATCGTTGATTAAAAAATTTAAATCAATCACATCTTTAAATACAATATTTAATTTCCTTTTTACAAGATATGATAATCATCAATTAACGTCAATCAAAAGTATCATCTCCCTCATAATAAGTGATAGCATATATCAATTAACAGTCGACATAATTAAGCAATCGGTGCAGATCATTCATAAAAATAAAACTCTAAACAAAAATCTTATAAAATACTCACGTAACATCTAAATAGAAACATGATTACAAAAAAAAAATTAGACTTGTAGAGGTTGTGATGGATTGCCTCCATTAACCAGACCTAGAAGCACGACATGAGCACCTAAAATTATATAATAAGCTATTATTATATAGGATACAATTGTTATTTGTAATTCTTTTAAGGTTTTTTTTTTTACATTCTTATTTTATTTTAATTTAACTTTATTAAAAATCGTATCTAACATATTTGTCTGGTGACTTGGGAGTTAGATATGATAAACATACAGCTGATTCAAATTTTAATATAATTGATAGTGAACTATTTTTTGGTAGATTAAATTAAAAATAAAACACGGATTCAACTTATTTTATGTATGTTTGATTTGTGATTAGAATGATTCTCTGGACGAGATAATAAAGTGAGTTTTGAATGAAACTATAATACTACTATTTCAAAAAAAATTAAGTAATTTTTTTTTTCAATGTAATAATATAGACCCCAAAGAACACTTTATGCAAATTTGATTTTTTATTTTTATTTTTAAGAAAATATTGTTGCTCAGCTACCAAACAAACACAGCCTCCAACATGAGGAGGGAAAGGAGGTGGGAATTTGGCGTCCACCCCGAAAATCAATGCTAAGTGGCTAACTGCATCCATGTGATACAAATAAAAAAAGACAATTAAAATATCCTCACTAATATCTTTTCTTTAAATCATTTGATTTCTATTTCTATTCTATACCACTTTATATTTTTATTACGTCCATTTTATAAAAAAAAATTTATGAGTTTAGTCTAATTTACATAAGTTAATGAATTACATAAGTCTTTTAAATTTTAAATTTATAAGAGTAGTTAACATAAGTCACTGAATAAATTATTTTATAAATTAAAAAATTTAAATAAATAACATTTAATAATCACAATATTTAATAATTTTACTAATATATGTGAATTACTCTTATAAATTTCAAGAGCAAAATAAAGTTTGGTATAATTTTTAAACTTGTATAATAATTCAATAAAAAAATATATTTGGAAACCTGAATTTTGGAGAGAAGAGTGTGAGGAAAGGGAGTGAGAGAGTAGGGAGTAGGCTATCCATCTAGTGCACCAAACCAAACCGTCAGTCACTGCGATACATTCAATTTTGCCTTTATTTGGTTTTGCAGCTCTCGTCACGTACAACACAATTCTGCTTTCTTCTTCATCAGGTCAGGTACGTTTTCCAATCACCATTCACTCTCTCTCTCTCTCTCTCTCTCGCCATTTATCTGGATCTGCAACTCTTTCCTTTCCCTCTTTTCATTCGCTTCCTTCCTACTCTGACCCAAACCGAACCTTCTCGCTTCCGAGATTTCACGTTTTGTCTCCATCGGATCCGATGGAACCCTCACCTGATCATCTTTTCTAGTTTAATAGATCATGCTTCGGAAACAATGAACTTGTTTTTCTAGTCATTCACTTGAGAATTTTTCCTCAAGGCTTCGCTTAACATAATTTATTCTCTGTAAGCTGTTGATCTCGCTTGAGCATTGTTATTTTAGTTAGTTTTTTCTATATAAAATAATTTAAATTAGCTAAAAAGTGTAATGGTTGTTTTGATCCATTTAGCCACGTTTTGATGCCGTCACCCCACCTCCATAAACTCTCCCACACCCCATTCTAGAACGTCTTTATATTCTCGTATCTTATATTTTGAATTTGTTATTTATTATTATTTTATTTCTGTTTTTGTGATTTTCAACCGTGATTTTTCCAGGACTTTGCCTGTTGCTATTTAATCACTTGTGATTGATTAATGGGGTCTTCCTCCGAGGTTCATTTTTCTGGATTTCATATTATCGATGGTTTAGAACAAAGAAAGGCTGGCACAGAGGAGCCAACCACTTCAGCAACTGACCTGTATAAACAACCTTTTGTCATAGGTGTGTAAGTGTTTTTACATCGATCGAAGCTACCAGTGCTGTCATAAAATCATCACCTGTGTATTCTGGAAGTTAATGGTGGTGCATTTACTCTGTCTGTGTTTCTGGGCTCTCATCTATAATAGGTGCTAAATATAAACAGCCCTTATGCGGATTGAACCTATTCTGAAAGGGTTTATGCCTTTATGGGCTTTTGGCAGAGAAAATATCACCGGCATTGCATTGTTGTCTCAATATGGACTAACAAATTTACCATTGAACACTATCAGACTTTAACACGACTTCGTTTTAGTTGGAGCTATAAAATTTATTGAAACATAAGTTCATCTGATAGAGAAATGAGTACTCAGAACTCATATTTATTGAGAAGAAATGACACTCATTGCATGATTAAACTTGCAAATTCTACGATATGACTTCACATTTTATATGTTAGTCCAAGTTCCTGCATGATAATTTCAGTTACTTGGTTGTTTTACATTTTGCATGGTAGTATTAACTTATATATCCATGTATTGATTATAAAGTAGAACTTCCTGCTAACCTGCACAATTTTTGTTGGAGCTTTCTTTGTCTCAAAGTTTGAAACACAACAGCAACAAATTTGGTTGTCTAAGTTTCACACAAATTTTTATTTGTTATCTATGAATTCATTTTTTCATTTGCCTTTTCTGTGTGTTTATTGTAGGTGTTGCTGGGGGAGCAGCATCTGGTAAGACAGCAGTTTGTGATATGATTATTCAGCAGCTTCATGATCAACGTGTTGTACTTGTTAATCAGGTGAAGAGTACTTCCTATTTATATTTATTGATACCTAATTGAGAATTTATTAGAATTTATTGTTTGTGACTCAAAAAGATATTGAGGCCTGTTGAAAGTCCCACGTTGACTAAAGATATGGTCACCATAGACTATAAAGTGGTGTGGCACAGTGGCAGTCCTCCATGACCTATGCTTCTAGGACTGAGTTTGTTTAAGAAGGCCAAACAAATAATAGTTAGTTAATTAATTAATTAATAATAAATAAAACTGGCAGTTTGTGGTTCAAGCCTTATAAGTATCCTGTTTACTCCTCTGAATTCCCCTGGTGTTTCATTGGTTTTATTATCTCTGTGATATCCAAAGACTATTGGAATATGGTTTTAACAGTTTTCTTTTGTATTTTCATAATGAAATTGATTTTCTGTCAGCTACCATTTATAACACTGAAATTCCTCCACCTGTTTATTTTTCCAGTCAGATTTAGTATTCTCTTGTTCCCACCTTGCCAAGTCTTTTATCATGAACATGCACTTGTTTCTCCTCAAAATTTCCCTCAAAATGTCATTTTTTTACCAGAAGATGTCACAGGTTTGAAGATATGGTACACCACCGTTTGGATGTTTTAAGTTACAAAAATATTCTTTGATTCTCTTTTCTATCATTCATGTTTCAAGTCACCTGTCTATATATATAAGTTGTTTCTTTTTTACTTTTGCCTTCTTTATGTTTTTGAGGGGACGTGTTCCAAATTTCAGGTTAATATTTCTTATTATACTCATGATGATACATTGATCATAATGAATAATTTATTCAAATTACTACAGGATTCCTTTTACCATAATTTGACTGAGGAAGAACTTACTAGAGTACAAGATTACAACTTTGACCATCCTGGTGAGTTTGATTGTACTTATTACAACTTTAGCCTATATATGAATATGGTTGTGAAACTGATGCAGATTTTACATGTCAGATTGTTATTCAAATTGTGCAATATGTACTATGAGCATAACAAGGGTTGAATCAAAGTTCCTGTTCCATGATATGGGACTTAAGTACCTAGCTAGCAAAATTTGCATCTCAGGCTTTATGGTAGTAAATGTAATACACCTGAAATTTAATAATGTAGCCCTTTTAATATTGAAATTCTTACAATTGAAACTTCTTAATGTGGATGATGGTTCTTTCATTGATGTAGCTCTGTGAATTATTTCTAATGCATGTTGTTGGTATCATCAGAAGCTTTTGATACTGAGCTATTGCTAAGTGTCATGGACAAGTTGAAGCGTGGTCAAGCAGTAGATATTCCGAAGTATGACTTCAAGGGTTACAAGAATGATGTGTTTCCAGCAAGAAGGGTAACTGGAACTTTCATATGTTATTGACAGTTTTACTCCTCTGCTTAAAAGGCTAAGCCTGTCAAGATTGAAATAGTTTTCTACTTTTGAGTTATTATTATCATGCTATGGACAAGTTTTTTATTGCATACAACAAGTATCGAAGTATATTGGTATCATAGTGACTTTCATATTTCAATTTGAATGATCTGGTGTACTAACGGTTGCCAGATCATGCAGTACATGTTTCTTCTAACCTGTTATATCCAGCAGAGGGAAAATTTATCTGGAATAAAATGCAGTCACACATCCATTTTATGATGGTTTAATGCATTTTGCAGGTAAATCCTGCGGATGTTATAATTTTGGAAGGCATCCTTGTTTTCCATGATCCTCGTGTTCGGTCATTGATGAATATGAAGATATTTGTCGACACAGGTCCCTTATTATTTTTGTTCAAATATAACTTGTATAGCATATTAAATGTTTGTTTTCTATGGCATTTCTTAATTTATATGGGATCTGTTATATTCATTTTTTAAAATCTTGGACTTCAAATTATTCCTTACAGTTCACATTGTAGTGTAGGAAAATGCATATTCTTCACATTCTCTCTGAAAATTTTCTGAAATATTTATATGCTAATGACACTAGTTCTTCATTGCTTTTCCCCACTTTTTTTGCTGGTTCCTATTTTATTGATAGTTGTGTGTACTCTCTTTCTAGTTTTTTTAGAAGCCTGTATTACAGTACTAAGTTAGGCTATCGCTTTACATTGTAAAATGTTCAGTGCAGATGCTGATGTTCGTCTCGCAAGAAGGATTAAGCGTGATACTGCTGAGAATGCCCGCGATATTGGAGTTGTGCTTGATCAGGTAGCAACTTTTAGCCACCAATTGCACCACTATTATCACATTTTCGTTATCTTTTTTGTTTTTCCCCCTCATATTTCTTTTATTCACTGCATTGCAAGACTTGGAAATGTTGTTTTAGTTCATTGTGCTGATCAGCTAATATGCTAGTTCCTTGATTAGGAAACCTGTCATCATTCGGTTTTAATGGAATTAAATCTGAGGATTTATTTTGTGCTTGCGATAGTATTCATCAAGCTAATTTTTTGCCATATTTTAGTAGCTGACTTTTATATTGTATATTTGATATTTGATGATTTGATGCAGTATTCTAAATTTGTGAAGCCGGCTTTTGATGACTTTATCCTTCCCACAAAGAAGTATGCTGATATAATTATACCCCGTGGAGGAGATAATCATGTGGCAATTGATTTGATTGTACAGCATATTCGCACAAAGCTTGGTCAGCATGACCTATGTAAAATATATCCTAATTTATATGTCATTCAGTCCACTTTTCAGGTACCACTTTCTTGCTACTTGTTGAATTTTTCAATTATCCCGTATTACTGGATCCAGCTTGAGCTCCAAAATTTGACGTGAAAGGTTTTATCATGGTAATTGTTGCTGTGCAGATACGAGGTATGCATACACTGATACGTGATTCTCAGACGACAAAGCATGACTTTGTATTTTATTCTGACCGTTTGATTCGTTTGGTATGTAAATAGGTTTGTGGCTTCTTAATTTTAAGGGTGGCATGATGTTTTCTTTTTTGTTTTTAATTGATGGTCACAATTCCCTCCCTTAATCAGGTTGTAGAGCATGGCCTAGGGCATCTTCCATTTACAGAAAAGCAAATAATTACTCCTACTGGTATGCTGTTGTTTCTCAATAGTGATTTCCTTGCCTTGCATTATGTATGCCTCTAAGGATGTATTATTATCTTCTCCTTTCACTGAAAAAAGTGTTGTGGATGTACATGTTGGATTCTATGGTTTCTTTGGTGCCACCATATTGTTGTTACAAGAGTCAGGAGTAATGTGAACTACACGTATCAGCTTTGTTTTAGAAATCTCTTAAAGTTATATATTGGACCTCTTGGAAGGCCCAGCAAATCGCTTCTGCAGTTTGACTTTGCATGTCAATAAAATAATTATCCTTAGAACCTAAGGTGCATCATGATGTTGTACTTGGGAGACATGTTCTGTTATACTGTAGCAACTGCCATACTGGAAAATAAAAAAAAAAAGATCTGTTCTTTCTCATTTAGTGTTTTAAGAAACAAAGTTTGTTTTATGCCCGAACTATTTTTATGGTAACAGCTGATTCTTGCCCTTCAATGCAGGATCTGTATACAGTGGTGTGGACTTCTGTAAGAGGTTGTGCGGTGTCTCCATCATCAGAAGGTATCAGTTTAGTCTGAAGCAGAATTCACTTGGGCATTTGATTAATATTGTCATCCTTGCCTCAAATTATTGACTAAAAGATTTTCTCTTAATCCTCAAACAATGCAATAAATAAAGAGAAAGATCCATTAATGGTTGGGGATTTGAAATACCAAATTGTTTGGATTGCATGTGGTTGTAATTGTTTTCCTTGAAACTATTTTCCAAATCCAGCCCCCTAAAATATTTTATGAAACTAGTTCTTTTTTCAATCCTACCCAGGTAGATGTGAACCTGTGGTTTGTAGCCTTTTCAAAAAAAAAATTTTTTTGCTTAGCAAAGAACTTTCTGTCCTTGAATTTGATATATGGTCAATATTCAGTGGGGAGAGTATGGAGAATGCTTTACGTGCATGCTGCAAAGGTATCAAGATCGGGAAAATTCTGATTCATAGAGAAGGCGACAATGGTCAGCAGGTTTGTTTGTCATCTGCGTGTGTGCTTGAGTAGATGTCGTAGTTTCATTTCATGCTCACTAACTTATCCATTGACTATTCAACAGCTAATATATGAGAAGTTGCCTAATGACATCTCCGATAGGCATGTGTTACTGTTGGATCCAATCTTAGGCACAGGTTTGTCATTCTCATAATGTTAGTCTTTATGTTACTAATAATTTGAATATTTAATATCGTGTTACATAGCTGTCAGCATAATGAGGGTGAATTAAAATTTTTTAATTGTTGGTTTTTTTTGTTTAGATTAACCTTTTGAATATCATCTTCATGTTTAGGTAACTCTGCTGTTCAAGCTATTTCTTTACTTTTAAAGAAGGGTGTACCAGAGTCCAACATTCTATTTCTCAATCTCATATCAGTAAGCTACTGCTTTCTTTCTTTAGTTCCTTTGTATATTTTGCCATATCCCGTCTTGTATCTAATGATTTATTTACACGTGCCCTCTCATCTTGCCAGGCACCACAGGGTGTGCATATGGTCTGCAAAAGATTTCCAAGAATTAAAATCGTGACATCTGAGATTGAGACCGGTTTGAATGAAGATTTCCGCGTCATACCTGGGATGGGCGAGTTTGGAGATCGGTATTTTGGAACGGATGATGATGACCAGCAGGTGGTGGCCCCTTCACAGTAGTTATACTTGGGCACAATCCACATTAATTTTCGGTTGATCATTCTTATTGAGAGTTTAATTGGGGAAAAAGGTTGAATTTCACTGAATTAAGACACTTGTGGGCTCTGGGTTCTAGTTTTAAATCAATTTTGTGCTCAATCCTTTTGTTTCATTTTACAAACAGACGCATACTGGGAATTCTCGGATGCAAATTTTGTGTTGCCTCTTATTATTATACCAGAATATTTCTTCGAACTTATTCTTTGCCGCATGCTGGTTTATCAAGATATATGATTACAAGTCAGGATATTTTTACTTTATATTTGTAGAAATGAATATGTATTTAACTTTTCATTTTAGTTATCCAACATACTGGACTCCCAAAAATCAAAATTGGGTAGGTAGCTTATGCTATGTACAAGTTTCTCTCTTCTATCTGACAATTTAGGCTTGAGAAAGACATGCAGCTGTAAATTGTATGTTGATGGTAGCTTGAGGCTGGAATTTGATTCCGCAAAAAAGACACAAGGACAAGAAAAAAATAATAGTGGCTGAAACAAAGTTTTGCTAACAAAATAATAAAGAAAAAAGATTTTCGTACTTACATTTTTTGTATTCACTTTATACTCATGGATACGTACGTTAAAATATTTGGTTACACACATAGAAGTTTTATTGAATTTTTAACCACTTTTTTTCACGCACATAACTAATGAGTAACGTAATAGCCTTTAGGTTGGTATCTAAGTTTGCATGCAAGTATCGACGTGATATATCCGAAAAGAACCAAGTCCAAGAGAAAAACGAGCCAGAGCTTTCCACAAAATTTCTTATTTATCTCTCACTACCTCACTGAAATATATATTATTGTAAAGGATGAGCTGCCACTTGGCAGGGAGAATTAATAATTATCACTCGTTGCTCTATCCAAGTGCGATAACCTTCGTTAGGTTAATCAGTGGACACGTGTTGGGACGTAGATTCCTCTTGGTATATTCCTGTGAGGTTTATCTATATAGCCTTTGGTCTTCTTTGTTAAACTGTCTGTTATCTGTTTCCCGCCATCTGATACCATTTTCAAAGCTTGAACCATGTCTGCCTTCGTTGGAAAGTATGCAGGTAATCTTATTCTCTCATCCATCATAGCAAACTACTATTCTAGAAATGTAGAGCTAGAGCATATAAAACCTTGTTAGTTTTTCAGAAGTGCCAAATCATGTCAAAGAAGCTACTTCAAGTTCATATAATCATAATAATTCTTAGGCTTTGGTTTCTAAATAATGGGATGTTTTGTATAGATGAGCTTATCAAGAATGCAAAGTACATAGCCACCCCTGGCAAGGGAATCTTGGCGGCAGATGAGAGCACCGGCACCATCGGGAAGCGTCTAGCCAGCATTAGTGTTGAGAACATCGAAACCAACCGCCAAGCACTACGCGAACTTCTGTTCACTGCTCCCGACGCCCTCCAATACCTCTCTGGTGTCATACTCTTTGAGGAAACTCTTTATCAGAAGACCTCTGGTGGGAAGCCTTTTGTTGAGGTCCTTCAAGAGAACAATGTGGTCCCTGGCATCAAAGTGGACACGGGCGTTGTTGTATTGGCTGGCACTAATGGAGAGACCACCACTCAAGGCTTTGACTCTCTTGGAGCTAGATGCCAACAGTACTACAAGGCCGGTGCTCGCTTCGCCAAGTGGCGCGCAGTCCTCAAGATTGGTCCCACTGAGCCCTCTGAGTTGTCCATCCAGCAAAACGCACAGGGATTGGCTCGTTACGCCATCATTTGCCAGGAGAATGGCCTTGTGCCTATTGTTGAGCCTGAGATTTTAACTGATGGTGCTCATGACATAGCCAAATGTGCTGCTGTCACTGAAACTGTGCTTGCTGCTGTTTACAAGGCACTTAATGATCATCATGTTCTTCTTGAAGGAACTCTTCTCAAACCCAACATGGTTACTCCTGGCTCTGATAGCCCAAAGGTCAGTAACTCTTCAAGGATATGCCTAGGAAACACCATAAACTAGGAAACAAAATCTCACTTCTCAACTTGAGTGTTTTCTATACAAATTTCACTACAATTGGAAAGGTAATTGTTTATGAAAATGCAAACCAACCCTAAATTTTAAAACATGAGCAGCTAAAAATGGACTTCCAGTTGATTTAGCTCTAAGCAACACTTAATATATGGGGTTGATAAATTTTTGTGTAGGTATCCCCTGAGGTGATTGCTGAGTACACAGTTCAAACACTGCGAAGAACTGTCCCGGCCGCGGTACCAGGAATTGTGTTTCTTTCTGGTGGACAAAGTGAGGAAGAAGCAACTCTGAACCTTAATGCAATGAACAAGTTAGAGGTGTTGAAGCCATGGACTCTCTCATTCTCATTTGGGAGAGCACTTCAACAGAGCACACTCAAGACATGGGCTGGAAAGAAGGAGAATGTTGCTAAAGCTCAAGGGGTATTTCTGGAAAGGTGCAAGGCAAATTCTGAGGCCACTCTTGGGAAGTATGCTGGTGGAAGTGGTAGTGGCTTGGCTTCTGAGAGCTTGCATGTCAAGGACTACAAGTATTAGCCTTCTGGTCGGTGCATTTTAGTGTGTGTTTGGTTTCATATCATATCAGACTAAACATGAAAGTTACTCTTAGTTGCGTTGAAATGGATCTGCGTTTACCCCAAACAAAACACACATTTACCATATGTATCATTCAGCTTTTACTTCTGATTAACATGCTTATTTTGGGTTACCATATTTTATAAATGTTCAATTTACAATAGTGAAGCTAATTGTAATGTCAATTGTCAAATGATGGCATACCACTCACGAAACTAATTTTGTTAGAGGGAGGTTGGAACATCTATAATCTATCAAATATGAAGTTACAGAGGGTTGCATAAAATCAAATTTGTTCATGCAATAATAGTTCCCAAAATTCCCCCTGGTTCATTTTATAGCAGCAGCTAGAACAAAAGGATTACGGAAAAAAAACACTAGAAAGAAAAGAAATGAAGGGAAAGATGTCTCTTGGGTGCATAGATATTTTTTATTCAGTATAAAGAAATTAATTCAACAATGTCCTCTTATGGGGAGAATTAGTCATTGTAACGCCGAGTTACGGTCTCTACCTGTTATAAATTAATGTTTGCTTATCTTCTAAGAATTCGCATAATTAATTTTCCAGCAAAATCAAATTTCGGAAAATGATGCCCCTGCAATCTATTATACATCAAATTATATTTTTCGAGACAAATTCATTGACTGAAAATATACAGTACTATGTAACATTTAAAACAATATTTTTTATTTTAATATTATATCAGTACTGGTGTACAATTTTATTTTTTTATTTTTAACATCTTAAGTATTAAAATATACATACAATTTTAAAATTATGTATGTATTTTTTTTTTCTTTTCAAAATGTATGTATATTTAATTTTAAAATCATAGTTGATACCACGTCAATGATCCATCTTTACCAAAGCCTTTTCTCATTCTGCCTTTATAACAGTCAAAAGGGATTCAAATTGGTACAGCCAATACAACACAACTAAGGAAACAAAAGAAAGCAGTATCAAATGGAAGGTACCAGTCCATTCTTGAAGAGAAAACTCTGAAGTAAAGTGATGTAAAAAAAAAAAAAAAAGGAGTGTGAGAATATAATGGTTGAACTATTAAATTAATATTGATACTTTTAGATGGAAATAAGGTCTATCCAACAACATATTTTGGGATTAAAAAATCCCTATGTTTCTATCTACAAATTTTATATATTAAAAAAAACAAATAAAATCAAATGGTATCATATTTCTTTCTTTTTGATTTTCATTCCTCATATCACACTTGTGTTTACCATTAACTATAAATCTAGATAAATTAAAAAAAAGATTAAGCAAAAAGAATTATTCTACAATCTACCCTGCCTGTTCATCTGTTTGTTATGCATTGTCTGGCTACTAAAAGACCTGCTGGAGGACTAGTCATCTCAATCTGGCAGCTGCTATGAAGCCAGTAAGAATAATGTACAATTCCCATATTAACCCTCACCTTAAATGTTCCTTTTGCATTGTAGTTCACCCTGTTGTTCTGAACCTGTTTCTGAAGTTTCACACCAACATCTTGAGGCAGAAACACCAAACTTGATATCAAATTAACTGGTTGCAACCTTGTTTCCCTTGGTTTCTGAGTAAAAGGCTTTATTGATTGTGATGATATGAGCCTCTCTGAGAAGAAAAGCTCAATATTCAAGGATTCAAACCTCACTTCAACTCTCCTGTATGTTGTTAGAAAACATGGTCAATAATTCATGAGTGAAATTATTAAGAGATAAGTAATAATGGAAAATGAAAGAGTAGTGCAAATGAGCATTACTGTTTCTAAATACCTGTTGGGGTTAGAGAAGTTTGTGAGGAGAGTGAATTCACCATTAAGGTACTGTGGTGAATCAAAATAGACAGCATTGAGGTTTGCATTGGGAATGTCAAATAAAGGGTGTTTAGGTTTGAGGGAAAGGTAGAAAATTAGTGTTGCAATTCCAAAAAAGATAAGTACAATGCTGAATATGAAGCACAAAATAGCAGCACACCATATAATTGGTTTGGTCCTTTGAAGCTTAGGTTGCACAAGAATTTGAATATTCCTAGGATGTTTTGAAATTCCAAGTTCTTGAAGAGAGGGTGAGGGTGAGGGTGAGGGTGAGAGGGGAAGCATGTTTGAAAATTGAATAGCTAGGTATAAAATGTCACTAAAAAATGGCCAATATGATCAAGCAAAGTGATGATGAGGAACAAAGAGATAGAGATGAGATATGTTTATTTATTCTAAATAATGCATGGTTGATGTATGAAGAGGGAAAGAAGTTTTTTTTTTTTTTTTTAAATTTAAATTAATTGAGTAATAATAGTGGGGTGGGGACATTGTGTTTTTTATTTTGAATGTTGCATGCTTTTGATATGTGGCAACTTTTTGGAGTGTGTGTTCAACACAATCCTCACTTTGTTTCATTGCTTATTCGTTAAGGCTTTGAAGTTTTGCATGATCTGAAATTTGTCAAATGATGTCCCTACATGTATGTGAAAATACTCCAAAAGTGATATAACGTGTGTTTGATTTAAGGATTAGGGTTTAGTGTTTAGAGTTTTAGGATGGTAAAATTGATTCTCATCAAAAAAATTGATTTTGACCCAAATTGATATTGTATAATTAATTCAGAGTAAAATTGATTATGAAATTAAGTAATTTTCATTTGAAAAATAAACTAGTATTAAAAAAATAATTTTCAAGTAATAATATTGTTTGAATATTATTTATCAGAATTAAAAATAACTAATAATTACTTCTTTTGACATCATAATTGATTCTTCAAAATTTACCTAAACATCATAAACTTAGTTATTATGATTCTCAAATATGATTTAGAGTTGTTCAAACACACACATAATATAGGGTTGTCCCATGATATCAAAGCAATTAAGAACGTGTCACATAGGATGTTTATTGTTTAAGCATTAAGAAAGCATAGCAACTAGAAAGTGATCCATTCAGGTAAAGGTCCATGTTTCATCAAAAGCAATCATTCGTTAAAGTATGGAGGCTTAAAATATGTTTATGTTTTTTATGTGAAAAGATATCAAATGATTTTTTTATTTAGTCTCTTATTTTAAAAAAATTATAGACTTTGTTCTTGTAAATATTTTGATGTTCCTATTTAATCCTTTGGTCCATAATCAATAGTGATGTGACACGTCAAGAAATGGAAGAATAAATTTAAATTATAAAATACATATGCATATTATTTTATGATTTTTTTTTCTAACCATATTTTAAAAAGTGATAAAATATTGTTAAAGAATATAGCATTCAATGATACAGATTAAAGTGAACTATTTCATCCAATAATAAACTTTTTATTTATTGATTCTATAACCATAAGGGAAATAATAGTTTGCAATACCCTTATTTTATATGTTAATAATATTTAAAATTTTTGTATTAGAAATTCAATTAATATTTGGGTTTTATAATTAGCTATACTGTATTAACAATTCAATTCAACTGTACTATTGTATTCAATATGTGTTATTATTATTTTAATATATTAAAAACTTGTTAGTAGTTGAATCTAATGGTAGTTTATGCTTTTATGCTTTATAAGAATTATCCGTTTGAACAAAAACATCTAATGCAATCAACCGGGTTATTTTGATCGAATCTCGCATATGTCAAATTTTTGGGGTCAACGCCAGTTATGCGACGTGAATAAGATTAGTCTCAAGGGTGAAAAACATGTGGTTATACCAATAAAACAAGAGATTCTTTTTAACTAATTTTCTTTACACTTAATTTCTTCGGTTGTTTTTATTTCTAAAATTTATTTAATTTCCCTTCTTCGTCTATAAATTCTAATGTTTTTTGTTGTGCTTTTTGAAATTTTGAACTCACCCTTAGTGTATTTATCTATCTGTCCCTAACACATCATACGATAAGTTGTGTTAACTGATACATCATCATTAATAAGTAAAAATTATAAAATACATATAAAAAGATTAAATGCAACAAGTTTTTCTTTAAAAATAAAAAGGGACTAAATGATTTTTACAAGCCAATTAAAATACATGGAATTTTATTTTTTTTAGGTGAAAACTACATTATCTCATTTGCTCATTTTCTCTTTGTATAACTACGAGTTTCCTCATTCTTAAGATGAGGCTAATCTCATTCGCGCTGTGTGACTAGCGCTGAACCCCGAGAATTTGGCATAGACTAATCTCATTTGTTCATTTGATTCAAGAAAAGAATGGGTTGAATTTTGAAAATATTAGTTTAAACTAATTTTTGGTTTAAGCAGAATCTAAAATTCTTTTTGGGCTTGACCTGGGCTCGAATACAATGAGTCGACCCAGCCCATATTAAAGACTATATTGTATATTGGTTGATCTTGATAGTATGTAATCTTCGGTAGTTAAATGCACCACACCAAATAGCCCCCTTTTTTGGTTTTTGAAAAAGATAAAATTGTCCTCTCTGGATAATACGATTCGAAAAAATTTTGGATCAGATTTTTCAAAAATATAGAAAATCATTTTTTAATTTCTGAACTTCTAAAAAATGTAATCCGTAACATCTTCAGATCAGTTTTTCTGAAAAATCTTAGAATTATATTTTTTTACTTTTGAATTTTCTATTAATTTATTATAATACTTTGAAAAACAATTAATGATAATGTCTCACTTTTGATACGTAAGTGACGAGAAAAAAATTGACAATAATATAAAAATTGGAATTGATTTAAGATTTTAATGTGTTATGGTTTATTTACAGTAAATTTATTTTCAAAAAAATTAAAAAATGTAATAAAAATTAAAAATTAAAAAAATCTAGTTTCAAATTTAATTCAGAAAAATTGATTTGAAAATGTTTTAGATTACTTTTTTCAGAACTTCAAAACTCAAATAGCCAATCTTATATATTTCTGAAAAAACATATTTGAAAATTTTCCCGATCACATTTTTCGGAGAGGTTATTTTCATCATTTTATAAAAAACCAAAAAAGAGGTGTGGCACATTTAACAACAATCTTCGAGCAAAAACAAAAGGTAGATGATATTAACACCACCTCTATTTGGAGTGACACCATCATTTTTAGTATATAAATTTATGATTCTTACATATAAAAAGGATGGTGTCACTCCCAATAAAAATAGTGCTAATCCTATCCTCCAAACAAAATACCTAATCCAGTTAAAAGATTGGGCTTTCCAATATATTTTTTTGGACTAAACTTTCTAATATTCAGACACTAGGAAATTTGTTGACAAAGAAAATAGACAGTAGAAAATTCGAGAAGAAATATTTTGCAAGTAAATTCCGGGTGGCAAATATTTAGACCACCCTTTTATTACTCTTATCATCTTTTATTTTCAGAAAATATCTTTCGAAAATTTTAAAAAGAGTGTAGATTCTGAAAAAATTAGTGATATACTGTTTCAGTATAATGGCGAGAGTAGCAAAAAAGTGGTTGAAATAGTATATGCCCAAATTATTAGTGACCAAATAAAATGACAAAGATGAAAGTTACTAAACGTAATATAGTTCCATAACCCCTTTTTTGGTTTGAAGGAAGTAGAGATAAGAGAAAATAAAAGAAGAAAACTTTGATTAATTTTAAAAAGTTAATTTTTTTCTATTTTTTTAACTAAATCTAAAAAAATTACATTATCATTCGCATTTATTTTTCCTTTCACAACTTCCCTTCCATCTAACCAATAGCTAGTTACTAGGGATGACAATGCGTAGAGTATGAATAGGGTACTATACTGCCCATTCTCATATCCGCGTCTAAAAAAATCTCTCATACCTGTTCCTTTTACTTTAGTAGGTAGCAACTTCAATCCATGTTCCCATACTCTCTAGGTACCTAAATACTCATGCTCAGATCCTTTATCTGCATATTAGTTAAATAAATTATATTTTTTATTTTTTATCATTAGAATTTTCAGTTTCTTATTTTTTATAACTATAAAATAACATCTTTTTTTAATATTTAAATAATAAAATCCACAAAATAAATAGCGTTGATACAAATACATTTATTACATCAAATAATTAATAATATCAAAATGCCTTTATAATACGAAATATAATAAATAAGAAATAGAACAAATTATTGAATTTTAAATTTAAAACAACATAGCAACAAAGTAATTAAGGCAAAACCTAATTTAAAATTCAACATTACAAAGTGGTAATAATGTACTTTTAGATCCGTCATAATAAACTTGAACAAAAAAAAATCATAATAAAGTTCATAAATTTGTTACTTGTGTGCTGGCACTTTAGTGAGCTAAGGAGATACAACAAGTAGTCACGTTTTAGTAATTAGAAGGAGAAGCAAGGAGTCGCAAAACTTAAAAGTTTGAGATTTTTATTTTTAGACATTTAGGGAAAATAAAAAATAAATGAGGAAACTATACTTTTATTTTTGTTGTGCTTCAGTAGGTCAATAGTAAGTATAGATAGTCTGTACTTAAGTTATTTTTGATAGGTATAAAGTAGGGTGGGTACTAAATTATTCATACCTGCACCTATCCCTATTTAAAAAAACGAATAATTATCTATGCCGGTTCTAAACCCGATTTTACGGGGTATTTTTATTCATCGTGAAAAATTTGTGTGAATATTCATAAGGTGCATGTCGGATTGCTATTCTTAACTATAATTGAGGAAGGGAATTTAAAGCCATGTACAATGTTAAGAGAAGATTTCTTGTGTGGGCACAAATCAACCCTAAAAAATTGAGTAATTTGAAATTTCTGCATTGACTTCCTTAGTAAACACATAAAGACTAAGTACTCTTAATTCCCCGATAGATAAAGACTTCATATATATAAAACTAGTCGCATTTGCTGACTCCGCTTGTTACGTAATACTATTCTACATATATATTAATTATTATTGTTTTATATCAGATTTTTCATAGACTTTTATTTTTTATTAAAGTTAGTTTAAATTTAGTGTACCTAGGCTACGATTGCTGACGTAGTTACATTGAGTCAGCTAATAAAACAATGTACTAGCAACTAGCACCACTACACTCTATAAATATTAAATAAAGCATGAAGGTGAGATAAGTTTTCTAGGGTTTCATTATATATCAAGCATGAAGGTGAGATCGATCAATGGTAATTAATGAATATATATTTTATTTATTAAATTTATTATTTAATATTTAAGTTAAGTTGATGTTGGTGCATGTAGCAAAAAATAGTTATGAAGATGCATTTACCTTGCGACAAATGCAGAAGCAAGGCCCTCAAAATTGCGGCAGTAGCACAAGGTACGTACTAGTATTTTTATTTTATTAAATATTAAATATATGAAATAAAATAATTAACTAATTAACATGCATTGGATGGATCAGGTGTGAGTTCAGTGTCAATAGAGGGAGAAGATAGAGATAAAGTGGTGGTGATCGGAGATGGAATGAACACATATCGCTTGCTAAAGGCATTAAGAAAGAAATTTCGCAGTGCTTCCATACAAACTATGGGAGAAATCAAACAAGAAGATAAAAAGAAAGAAGAAGAACAACAACCAAAATTCCCATTATTTCCATTTTATTATTATCATCCTCCTCCACCCTACATGGTTTGTGAAAATCAGTGTGATGGTTGCATCATCATGTGATCACACACACACATATATATATATATTCATATATTTAATAAGTTAAGCTGATTAGTTTTTTTTAAAATTAATGTAATAGCTAGTTACTTTTTCTTAATAATTGTATGAAAAATATATATTTAAGTTTTTATGTTTTGAGACAGACATAGTACGTATTTTTCATCTAATATATGTTTATTTTTTTACTGATACAAGCATGCATACCCCCAATTAATTGGGACGGAGCTACCTTACACAATGAAAAGGTCTTGATCTTCTCGTTATAAAAAAAAAATATTAATATGTATATATAATTTTTTAATTAAAATATGAATAAAAATTAATAACACTCTAAGTAATTAATTCCCTTTAAAATTTTAATATATTTAATCTCTTATATTTATATTTATTTCCCCAAAAATTTTGATCTAATTCTACCTCTGTCAACTAACTAATTAATACAATATTCATTATATGTACACTCACTATTCATTATACCTATATAACTAATTCAATTCAACTAAAAAATTTATTTTTTGATAACTAGATGTAAATGGTAAACAGTAATTAAAATAGTGATAATTTCTACTGAAACTAATCTGTTATTATACGGACTAAATCAGTTTATTAGATTTTTTGTGTCAACCATAATTAAACTAACCAATCTAACTCAACCTGTAGAGAGTGTTATCTAATGTCAACAGATTAGTTTAATAGTTAAAGAATAAAACTTTAAATAATAACTTTTCACTTTAAATTTCTATAAACGTAATTCGAGCTAAAAAAATCATCAACCCTATATAAAATGTCACTAAAAGTCTAGAACTATTGACTTGGGATTTTCTCCAAGTTCCAACTGTCAACAGCCACATGATGGTGGGTTAAGTGTCTGGCCTTGTGCATTCTTTTGTACCACACTCATGCACTAAACATTCACCAAACGTTTACATATCAATAAGTAAAGGAAAATGTTAAATAATATCTTAAGAGTATTTGTTAAAAATATAAGAGTGAAAATATTTTATTAGGATTGATAATATTTATTGTTTCGAAAGTTAAAATTATACTTAAATGCTACCAATTTTAATAAAATATTTTCATTTTTATATTCTTACCCTTAAGACATTGTTTAGCAAGACACATAATTCTATAGTATTTTATTCGCTTCCTTTTTATTTATTTGTCTACCTAAAAATAAATTATACATATTAAAAAATTTAATTATTTTTTATTTTTATCAAGATAATTTTTAAATCCTTATTGCAATATTCTTTAACCTCCATTTTTTAGTCAAACAATAGAGTATTACTTAGTAATCAAATTTAATATAAGGATATTTATTGATAAAAATATAATTAATATTTTTTAATAGACAATTATATAATAATAAAATTTCTCTCTTAAAGTAAACAGTTAAGAAGGAAAGGATAATGAAGTACTGTATTAAATAATCATTCCGTTCCTTTTTTTTATCTTTCTACTTTTTTATATAAAAAAAAATCATGTTTGTGTATCCATTTATATTTTGAACATAATATTGACCGTACTTCTATCCATTCTAAACTTACAGGAGTATTTAATTAAATTATCAAATGAATTTTTACAATTAAATCAATAAAATAATAAACGGTAAATAATATTTTAAGAAATTACAAGTTATTTTAATAAAAGCAATATTAATAATTATATTATATCATATGTATATTTTACTCTCAAATGAGCTGCACAATAAATAAGAATGAATGGATTATTCTTACCAAACTTCTTACCTACTAGGTCTAGGAGAATATATTAAGGGTAAGTTGGGATTATATTTCGTTTTTACGTAGGTTGGATAAAATCATTTTTTATTGTTTATAATTATCTTAAAAATAATTTTTGACAATAAATATATATATATAAACAAAAATTAATTATATTTTAAAAATTTAATTTTTTTATAACTTATTTTCATAATTAATTATAACTAATTCAAACAACCTCTAAATATTTTTTTCATATTTTGAATGGTTGAGGAAAATGAAGTTTGGACGTTGGTTATTAATGGAGAAGACAAACTAACCAATAACGCATCTGAGAAGATTCCTTCCTTCCCCATCACGTCATCGACCTACGTTACCTCTTTCCCCAATTTCTGAAATTTTCCATCTTCACGTAATACCGCTATAATAATTAAATTTTCTTTTTTTTTAAAAAATTATATGAGAAAAAGCAATGTTTTTATAAAATACTTTTTCAGGTTCTTATTATTCCACATATTTATCTTAATTATACGTGTTAAGGTTCTTAGTTAGTCGCATCAATTTTTAAAAAGAATTACATGATATTTCAATTTTATCGTTATTTGAATATTGTGTTTAATTACTAGCACAATAAAATCAAAGCATTTAATAGAAATAAACAAAAAAACAACCATTAAAATTTCATGAAATTTATATAATGTCTTATAAAAATGATCATTAAATTCTTCTAAAATATGTCCTACAATAAGGACTAAAATGAATACTTTACATGATGTTATGGGTTAATCATGTTTCCTTGTCAGGGAAAAGGATAAACTATTCATCACGTTTATAGGTCACAACATTATTATATAGAATTATTGAATGGATGCCTATAAAAAATTGGTTACAACTTCCACATAATATTGTTAATTACGAGGCGTTTAGGGATCTGAATCATGCTCGGATCCCACATTGTTGACTTGTCGTTCCTGAACTGAAGTCATAAATATAGAAGTCTCTTGAATAAATATATACTCCCTCCATTTCATTTTGGCAAATGATATTTAGTGTCTTATAAGCATTATTTAATAACTTAAATATAGTAAAAAGATATTAAAATGTATAGTTTTTTGTATTTTCGAGAGACAGAATAATGTGCTAACCTTAATTAGTACCCTTATGGCACTGTATATCAAGACCCTTTCATTTTATTTGTCGTTTAAGTTTATGCGCGCTTCTTAAGAAAATGATGATTAGAGATGATCATTGTTACTATTAAAAAAATATAATTTTACCAAATCACCATCATTAATTGAATTGAAATGTTTAATGCATTAACTAAATAGTTAGGTGAGAGAAGATAATAAATAATGGTATAATTGTAAAAATAACAATTAATGCCGCGTTGTTTTATTAAAGTAACAAATAATTTGAAGGTGGTTTCTCCGGTGTTCCCTCAAAATAAGGAACAAATTTGTTCCTCCATGTTATTTCTCTTATTGATTGACATGTGTTTAACTTGTTCACGTCATCTAATTGAAGCTAACTTTTAAATATTGCAAACAAACCCCTAACATTAAAATAACATTTTTTTTGAATTAAACACATTCTTAAAATATTGCAAACTCCATTAATCTATTTTTTTCCGACTCACGTACCCAAACTACCCTCCTTCCAAATATCAAATTCAATTTTCTATCTTTTTTTATATAATATTTTATCTATTTAATTTTTATAATTATTTATTTTAATATATATATTTGTATATTTAATTTGTATATCATTTTATGTTATTTTTGTTATATACTAAATTAATTATAAATTTTATTTTTTTACTAATTCCAAAAAAAATTAGTCATTGTATATTATTATCTATTTTTCTGTTTTCTTATTTCTAATTAATCCAAACAAAAGAATAAAATTATGTAATTTTTTTTTCTATATTTCTATCCAACTAAATAACACTTCATTTCTTTTCTATTTTAACTCTTCCACCCTTCTTTAATTTCTTACTCTCTTTCCTATTTCTTCACTTAGTCAAACGAAATGTGAAAGGGTATTTTAAATACTCTTTATATTAGATTTTTTTTTAATTTAAGTTAAGTCATATTTTATATCTTGCATATATTTCAACTTTCAAAAATTGAAAAGAGAAAAATAAATTTGGTTAAAAAAATTCAAACTTAATAAATGTATTTAAAAAAATTTATAGTATTCAAACTTTAAAACCAACAAATTCCGGCACAGTTGGGGGTCCTTTAAATCTCTACCCCTCTAGGGGATTAGTTTTCGGCTATCGGTTGGGGATACCCTTAGTTCAAAAAAAAAAAAAGTATTCAGACTTTAAATGAAATAAAATTATATTTTTATTTAGAGATAACTTATATTATTTAGATTTTAAATAAAAAAGTTATTTTAAAGTCATTATTTAAATAAAACTTAAAGTCTAACAGGTTAACCCTTTTAATAAGGAAAAATATTGAATGATAAAACTTATTTATAGAATTAAGTATTGTAATTAAAAGAAAAAATTAAAAATGATAAAGCAATTCACATACCGAAATTAAAAAAAAAATCTTTTATGAAATGCTTATAAAATAATCTTATTGATTCCCGTAACAATTGTTTCAGAATAAGTTTTTCAAAATTAAAATTAATAAAGCTCACTTAATTAATGCCAATAATGTCTGAAAAATATTATATAGATTTGAATTTATTTTATCTAACATTATTAAAAAAAAATGTTAAACGAAAATTGACTTCACTAGTTTTATACTACAAATAATTTTGTATCTCTAAAGGTGAAAAAAATGAAATTTCAATAAATTTAATAAATTATTTTCATTATGAAAAAAATCAATTTAACTTTGCTTTAAGTCTCTATAAGTATTGACTCGCCCATTAGGCCACAAGCAATTCATGTCTCACGAGATACTTTTTTCAAATGGAGTTTACAGAAGCACACTACTTGTGTAAATCTATTTTATTTAAATTCAAAATAATATAAGTTTTTCTAAATACATTTATTAAGTTTGTATTTTTTTTACTAACTTTTTTTGTCTTTTTTTTAAAGTTGAGATATATACAAGTTATAAAATACGAGTTAACAACATTAAAATAAAAAAATATCCAATAGAAAAGAGTATTTAAAATACTATTTCATATTTCGTTTGACCGAGTGAAGAAATAGAAGAGAAATAAATAAGAAAGAGAGTAAGAAATTAAAGAAGAGAGGAAGAGTTAAAACAGCAAAGAAATGAAGTGCTATTTAATTAGAGAGAAATATAGAAGAAAGAAATTATGTATTTTATTCCTTTGTTAGGATTAATTAGAAATAAGAAATGAGAGAAATAGATAATAATATAAAATGACTAAATTTATTTTGAACTAGTAAAAAATTTAAATTTATAATTAATTTAGTCTATAACAAAAATAAAATAAATGATATACTAATTAAATAGTATAAATTAATTCAAATAGAGAAGAATATATATATTTTAAAATAAATATTTATAAGAATTAAATAGAGAAAATATTTTGTAAAAAATAGATAGAAAATTGAATTGATTTGATATTTGGAGGGAGAGTAGCTTGGGTAAGATATGAGTCGGGAGAAAAGAGATTAATGAAATTTGCTAGAGTTTAAAATATGTGTTTAAATTTCAAAAAATATTGTTTTAATATTAGGGGTTTATTTGTAATATATAAAAATTAACATCAATTAGATGATGTGGACAACTTAAATACATGTCAATCAATAAAAGGAATAACACAAAGGAACAAATTTGTTTCTTATTTTAAGAGAACACCGGAAAAATCACCTAATTTAAAATATGAAAATATTCTAAACATGAAAAATAAAATGAATCTGAAAGGGTATGAATCATAACTAAAGAATGCCACTTCACATCTCTTTTTAACTTTGGTATTGGAGTCTTTGACCAACGCCATTCGAAAATAAAAAAATCTTCTTTAAAAATGAGCATCTAATAGAGAGATTATGGTGTAGATCGGATATATAAGACTTATACACATCACATGATAAATAATCCTATATAGTATTATTAGAAGATGTGTGATCTTAACAATTAATTTGCAATCTTGCACACTAACTTATAATATGTATGCAATTCGAAGAGAATGAGACTTAAACTAAACTCAAATAACAATTTAGGATATTCAATGTCTTATATCAATCTTCTGTGAGGTATAGTATAATTATAAACAATAAAATATCTAATTTGATAACTTTATAAATTTTTATAATCTTAAAAATATTTTATGGGGTGATTTAAGACGCAAGTAACTAAAATAAGGATTGTAAGTCCTTAAATATTTAGAAAAAAAGGTTGCTAAATATGTTTTTGTTATTAATATAAATTAATAAAAAATAAATGAATTTAGTTTTAATAATATATTAAATATAAATAAATATTATTAAAAAATTATACTAGTAATAAATAATACACCAACTGATATACTTTGTTGTTGTTATGAAATGAACATAAAATATAAGAGAACAAAAGTAGAGAATAGAAGGATAGAGAAAAGAGGGAGGATGGCATTTCATTCACATTCAACCTTACAAGCATGTCCTATTTATAGACATGAGATAGAGTAGCCTAAGGAACAAAACTTAGTGGTAATGTAAATAGAAATTACATTAGCACTAAAAAGAGGTGTTACAATAACTCATAGAATTCCTTAGTGGAAGATGAAAGGTGAAAAGTAGAAGGTGGACATCCACAATTATGTTATTCATGACACTCTCCCTTGGATGTCCATGACTTCACAGAGTGCCTCGTTAAAACCTTACTAAGAAAAACTCAGTGGGATAAAACCTTAGTGAAGGAAAAAGAGTACACATTTGATACACATGAGATGTTGTCTCATTAAAAACCTCATCAGGAAAACCCATTGGGAAAAAACCATGGCTAAGAAAACAAGAGTACATCGCGTATCAACTCTCCCTCAAAACAATATCCTTGAAAACTTGTTGAGCTAAACAAGTCACATTTTTATAAGGTCTTCATATGCTATGACAAGTAGTACTAAGACCCAAACATGGTGAAATTGTTGTCTTAATCCCTTGAGCCTCGTAAGCTAAATAGTTGTTGGCATAAACACTTCTAGTGTTAACTCATGGAGACTTCTGTAGGAAAAAACCTCAACAGAAAAGAATAATCTTTCATCCTCCCCTGAATTTTACAAAACTTCAATTTTATCCCAAATTCGCAAGTGTCCTCATAGTTGCCTCGTTAAAAAATTTTCTAGGTAAAACGTTTTGGGAGAAAACCTAGACAAAGGAAAAAAGAGTACAACAGTTGCTCCAAAACCTTTGTTAGTAAAACCTCTTAGGAAAAACTACACAAAGGAAAAAGAAGCAGCAAATATGTTTCATCTTCAATGACTTAGCGTTTGTGATAGTATGAGTTATAAACTCGTCGAATATAGACCTCTTCAAGAGGTAATTGCTCAATCTCACTTTTTTTAGAGCAATATGTGCTTAGTCAACAAGGTGAAGACATCATAGATGATACTTGAAATAATCCTTTATAATCTAAGATCGATGTGGCAGTATGTTATACAATATCACTTGGTGCTTTAGGATCATTTCATTACTCTTTAAACTCAAACTTTCACGTTGAGCTATCATCATTGCAACAAAGAATAATATCAATTCATTTTGCGTTTTACTCCTTATCATTTGATGACTTCAAGTCAAAAACATTTCTCAAAACTTATAAATAGACATTCCAACTTTAAATAATAAGTCGTAGAGGTTCATACACATAAATTCTTTGAGAACTTTTCTATAATCTCATATGTGTCATCATATTCTTAACCAGACATATATAGTCATTTTCGAATAATTGTAGATATAAGAATTTCTCATGATAGTTCGAATCAATTAACTCCAGGGTAATATCTTGATTCTTGAATATATGCATTGTGCATGCAAGATAAAAAATTACTCTACTAAGTAACTAGAATGAAAACATGTATAAAACATATTATAGAAATAAAATGCAAGATGCATGACTTAATTTTCTTATGAGCGCGCTAACGTAATTCTATTATATAAATTTAATAGTTTGAACTTCAAGTTCATAAAACATGAACTGCCGGTCCATGGGCCCTTTTCTATCTTTACTTGGTCGACCTTAAGATGGACTTACATATATGATCCCCTTTCGCTTGTCCATCATTTTCGCATATGCTTATCGGCTCCACAATTTCATTATATCAATTTGTTATTTATGCATCAAGCTCATCATTATTTTTCGGCCGCTATCTGATATCTAATATCTGAATATTTCTCATGAAGTACCTTTTCTTATAGGTCATCTATTTTTGATTCAGATATTTATGTCTCTTGAAGAGAACCTTATAACTTTTTAATTCGTATATCTCTTTTAAATTTCCAACTGCAATACTTGCCATAATATTTTATTCATAAATTGTTAGTGGAACCGATTTATAACAAATTTCATTGCTAGCAAATATATCATACTTAAATGTAAACTTTATTTGAAAATTGGCAAGCTCTAAAATACTATGACATCAAGTCATATATAGGTGTGGAATGAAGCTAATATCATCTTTTGAGATAAATTCTCCAATTTTATTCCTTGAACCTCCACTAAAAGGATTTTATTTGCTTATCACCTTTTATTGAACTTCTGGTTCATTTGTTAATCTATTCTGAACTTCTAGTTCACATGGGGATCAACATTATACATATGCTTACTTTTTGCATTGATATTTTTCTCAGCTTCAACCTATTCTCCTCCCCCTAAGTTGGGAAAAACTTTGATAATTTTTTATACAATCATTCCCAACTGAAATTTCAAAGAGTAATAGTCTTGCTAAGGAGTTTGCTTTATTAAGTCTCTTTTGGATATGTATAACTCTTGGAGGATATAAATTAAATGCAGTTGGTTTTCTGAGTACTCATACATTTCTCCATCGTCTAGGAGATCAGTTATCGATATACTATTTTATACTTTATGATAACAAAATCAAAATTCAATGTATCGTATAAGTGAATTTCAAGCTATTTTATACCACCATATAAATAATTTATAAAGTATGAGCACAATAGCTTATTTATTTTCATTCACGAGAATCTTATGGTTCTCAATATGGGGTTGCTTTCACCCAGATGACCTTAATCAACTGTCTCAAATTTTATAATAGTAACTATTGGTTAACCACATCTCAAATCAAAGAGACTCATAATAACTTATAGGCCTAATTCAAATATATACTACCGAGTAAAAACTAAAAGCTTTAATCTCAAAGATAACTTTTCCAATACACACATCTTCTTCAAATTATTTTTATGAAATGAAGGAATTTAACTGTCTTCATTTCTTTTCTTTATATAATGTATCCATCCATCTTAAGTGGATATACTTGTTGAAACTTCAAAAATTTCTATAAATATATATATTTCTTTCTTTGGATAACAATAGCTTTTATTGTCTTTGTTACTTCCAGTAACAATTTATTGGCTCTGCTGGAGCTTACAATTATCTTCATGCAGTAGATATATAATATATGAAAATGTCAATCATCTATTTGAAGATTTATAATTTTAGAATATTCATCACAGGGAATATTCTTTAATAGATGTTTGTTGCATCTAAGAAGAAGATGAACAAACTTAAGAATTGTGATATACCTACATTTACACTCTAAGAGTTCTTCGGGAATTCTTCATTGTTTAATGGCTTAAATATATTTTTGTTCATAATAAAATAGAGCAAATTTGGATTTGGTCCTCCTAAAAATAGAGCAAATTTGGTTTTGGTCATCCTAATTTTTATTTATTTATTTATTTATTTATTTATTTATTTATTTATTTTGCACAAGGTCATCCAATATCATGAAATTTAAGCCTTTTTTAATGTTTCAAGATGATTCTTCAGGATCTCATTTTTTCATCCGATTAAATTTAAAGATCATCTTAGTGTAATGTATAGTAAGAATTCTTCGAGAATTCCTTAATGTTTAGTTTTTCTCGAACTTTAACATAATTTACATTTATTGATATCATGAATGTATCATGCATGCTCAAAATATGTATTCTTTATGAACACAATAGTCAAAATTCAATTTAAATGCTTGATAGCTATCACTCTAAATCATTTAATCAATTACCATAATCATGATCTTTTTCATTTCCAAACTTATATAGACTACATTCACTTTTAGGAATATAATTCAATTT
Organism: Cyamopsis tetragonoloba; assembly: GCA_037177725.1. NCBI lineage: Eukaryota > Viridiplantae > Streptophyta > Magnoliopsida > Fabales > Fabaceae > Cyamopsis > Cyamopsis tetragonoloba. The sequence continues at coordinate 57,762,116 of CM074123.1, forward strand.
ATCAGTTGTATTTGAGGATTCATCTCGTTTTCACTACTACAGGAGCGTATTTGAGATTATTTTCTTGCTTAATATATGCATATTGCCAATTTAGATACAATCATATAGTTAAACTATTGTTCATAATATAATCCAATCACATGATAATTTTATATATACACATTTAATCTCATAAATCATCTATAAATAGCTAAATTGAATAAGTTCAATTATCTGATTTGGATGTAAAAGGATTTTGTTATGCGTTTAAAGATCATATTCACTATAATATATGGACTATTTACCTAATTTTTTTAGGTATTTACACATAAATCAATTCTCAGTAAAGAATTCTCAAAGAATTCTTCGAAATCTTAGTTCTCCAAGAAAATAACCAAGTGGTTTTCATCAACGTTTGGATCTTTTCCAAACTTTAACATGAATGATGAGAAAACCATCATTATCATCAATATTTTTGCATAAAAGACATGTGAAATTGAGCAATAAAGAAAACGCCCTTTAAATATGTATAACTCATTGTACTAGTTAACATAGAATAACCCAACATCATTCTTTTTAGGAGAAGTATTTCAATAATTTTAATTGTATACACAAAAACTCTTCATTGAATTTGCAACAAGAACATAATCATATCTTTTTACTTTTTTCCTTTTTTCCTTTTCTTTCCTCAAATCAATAAGGCCCCCTTGTCTTATAAAATGAATTTTAACTTCATGGGATATAGAATCTAAGAATTCTTCAGGAATTCTTGTATGATTACTTCTTCAAGAATTGTTTGACAAAAGCATATGAACAAGAAAAAATTATTTATTTCATGTCATTCATCAAGGATTCCTATCCGCTGGAAATGTGATTGTTCATATGAATTTCATGGTTATGATTTGAATTACATCGATAACCATAGCATTTTATGATTCTCAAAGTTACGTATCATTCACTTCTGGGAATGCAATCACAATACGTACAAGGATGAAGTTCTTCAAAAACTTTATCCCAAATCTCCAAATCTAAATGAACATGTTGTCAAGAGAAAAAAAATATTTTTTTCGCAATCATTTAGGGATGCTTGAATTCCAATAACTATAATGTAATTTCATAGAAAACATGTTCTTGAGTCCGACATGACAACCATGATTTCTTGAGTCCAACATGGAGCTCAAAAATATGTTTTTCGAGAGCTCAAATATGATACAACATAAGGGTGTAGTTCTACAGGAATTATAAGGCAAATCTCCGTTTGAAAGTGATCATGAAAATATTGTTTTTGTGCAATCTTTCCGGGATGCTTAAATTAAAAATTCTTCTGGAATTTAACAAAAGCCACAAGATTCAATAAAGACAAATATAAATGATCGGTTGAAGAACAAAGGAACCAACAAAGAGAAATTAAAAACTATAAAGAAAATAACATATGAAGATAATTCTTACAATGATTCAAAAACCTATGAAAAAGAGTTTGCTCATGAATTCCTCCAATAGAATCTCAATCTTGACTAACTTGTCATCGCTCCTCGTTTAGCAGAGTCGTGCTGATAACGTGTTATGAAATGAACATAAAATATAAGAGAACAAAAGTAGAGAATAGAAGAATAGAGAGAAGAGGGAGGATCTCATTTCATTCACATTCAACCTTATAAGCATGTCCTATTTATAGACATGAGATAGAGTAGCCTAAGGAATAAAACTTAGTGGTAATGTAAATAGGAATTACATTAGCACTAAAAAAAGGTGTTACAACAACTCATAGAATTCCTTAGTGGAAGATGAAAGGTGAAAAGTAGAAGGTGGACATCCACAATTGTGTTATTCATGACAGTTGTATAATTAGTTTTTTTATTCTTTGTTAACTTGTATATCTTTTTTTTTGTTTCTTATGTATATACTTTTATTGTGAGAATAAAAAGTGAGTATTCGTTGGGTGTAAATAATTGTTTTCTTGATTGGCATTCCTTGTATAATATTAACAATTTTATTGTTTTAGTAAAAATAATTTTTTCAAGATAAAAATTATTAAAATATTTTTCAACGTGAACAATATCTCAATAAATATTTAATATTAAATAGAATAACCTTAATGTCACCTTATTATTGAGTGAAATTTTACATAAATAATTATAATAGTTTAAAAAATAATTTTGCATGTCACCTTATCATTGTGGGCTTCACTATGGGCCTTTTATCTGGTACAACCTGATGGGCCTTTTTGGTGGCCCTTTCCATTTAACCCGATTTCCTTGGGAAAAATCCGGTTTCTAAGCTATATCTACAGTGGCCCAAACTATAAATAACAATTCATTTCAATGTCTCTCAAAAATAAGATTTTCATTTTCAATTGCCCTTTATCTTAGACCAAAAACGAACTGCCCTTTATCAGAAACTATAATTCACTAAATTTATGAATATTCCCCTTTTGAAACTTAAAAAAAAAAAAACTATACAGTATTAAATTATAATATTAAAATTATTTTGATAATAGATTTTAAAAAATTCAAAATATCTCTTACAAAATAGTAATTCATTATAGATTTTTTTTTTTTTAAGAAAGTTCAGTAGTATTGGTGTTAAAATAACGTGTCACTTAATGAATGGTGTCACATGTCACTTATCTTTAAGAGTGTTAATTTTAAAAATATTACATTTTAATCATTTTAAGTTGAAATTTGTTTAATCAATCCTTAAATTAAATTTATGTGATAGTGTGAATCTTTGGTGGGTTTTTCATTTGCTAGCTCTTTGGATTGTCAGGTTCACTTCATGCAATTTTTCGGTCATTCATGTTGTTCAAGTAAGTTGCGTCAACTTTGGCAAGTTGTGTGGTTTGCTACGGTATGGACAATTTGAATTGAAAGAAACACTCTTGTGTTTAAGAGTACGGCTTAGGATCTTGATAGTATATTTGACTTAAGATTATTATATTCATAGCTATGATTAAAAGTAAGATTCTTACTAATAAGTGTCATAAAGACACTTGTTAAGGTTATTATTATTTGAAATTCAATCACATATGTACATTTTTTTTTGTCTTTCAAAAATATAAAAAATTACACTTTTCAATAATATTTTACTTTATTTGACTCTTTAAAAAGTGACATTAAGACACTTATTAGTATTTTTCTAAAAGTAAAAGCTAATAATGTTGCTTTCTCATCTAGTTGTATTATTGGTAAACATATTTTGATACTTCATCCGTTTCAAAATAATAATCGTTTAAGGTTATTTCACGAAGATTAAAAAATGAAATAAATGTCATAATAAGTAATAGAATTTTACTAATGTATTCTTATTAATAATTAGAACACTAACTATCTCAAATTGTTTTTAGTTGAGCATTAATTATTATATAGGGATAAAAAATCATTTAATAATGCATTAAAAATATAAAGCAACAATTATTTTGATAAAAATTATTTCTCTAAAACGACACTCATTATGAAAGTAAAAAATGAAACAAAGAAAGTACTTATTTGTTCAACATAAATTTCGTCATATCAACTTTTTAATTGTATGAGCAGGTCAGTAGGGGTTTTTTATTTTGTTATAGGAATCTTGAGGGTTTTGTACCTTCTCGGCAGAATGCATCCATGATGTTATGTTGTTTTTGAGTATTTATAGTATTCTTTATTTAATTATTCCTCCGTTCTAAAATATTAGTTATTTTAGCCAAAAAAAATTCTCTAAAATATTTGTCACATTTATATTATCTATGCTATATTTATTAACTATTATCACTTTTATTATTTTTATAGCTAATAGCTATTGAGAAAACAACAAAGTCAATGATTAATTTAGTTTACTTATGCACTTTTTGTTACATTCTATAGAAATTAATTGTTCTTCTCAATCCATATGAAATCCCCTAAGGTGACTAATATTTCAGAATAGAGAGAGTATTATTTTGGTCTTTTTTATAAGAGACAAAAAAAGAAATTTTTTTAAAATTTTTTTATAAGAGATTTTGTGAGTTTTTTAGGCATATTAATTGATAAGAAATGATAAAAATACTTTGTTACTCTCAATTTATTATGAGCACTCATAACTTTTCATACAAGTGAATGCATTAACTGCATGGATATTTTAGTAATTTTCTCATATCATTAATTGAAAAGAACATCACTTATTATGTTTTATTGATATGTGTAAAACATGTCCAATGTTTATTATAAAAAGGACCGGAGGTAGTACTCCATCCGATCCTAAATATAAGTCACTCCTAACTGAATTATCAAAACCAAGAAATGGTAGTTAGCTTATTAAATTTGTCTAAAAAAAGAATATTTTTCTAACTATACTCTCAATATAAATATACTAATAAATGCTTAAGTTATGTTCACTTTGGACTAAAATACTCATATTAAGAAATGTAATCATTATTCTTGTTTTCACCAAAATAATGTTTAAAATTCTTAATACAATTTATCTCTCATTCTTTGATTGGTTCAAAAGTAGAATATTAATTAGTGATCCAATCAAATAAAGGGTATAATTGATAAAAATTCATTTAATATCATCTTGAAAATCTAAGTAAACCAATAAGTGTGTTTGAAAAAATGTTGAGTTGAAGTAAAATTGATTTTGAAGAGCCAACATCAATTTTAGTTGATAAACTAGTTGTTTGGTTATGAGTTAGGAAAAAATCAAAATTAATTTTGGTTTGTCAAAATTGATTTGGGCTAAAGCAAGATGAGACTTGTCATTGACGTTACTTTAAAATCATTTTTACAAAAAATCAACTCTATGAAATTACGTTCATCCAAAATTAGTATATTTTTCTCTTTTTTAATTCACTTTCTTTCTCACTCTAACATTAATTATATCTTTAAAAATTATAAAAATATAAATGAAAAACATGCATTAATAAGTTATAATTAGTAACTTATATTAAGAATAAAATTTTTTAACTATAATACGATTTATATATAAGATTGGAAGGAGTATAATTTTTAATTTATCCAAATGAAATAACTATTTTGATCATGCATTTAGAGGAAAACTGGTTGATTCCGGTGTTATATTCCGAGCTTCTCTAGTTTATTTTTTTCTTCTTGTTTGCTGTTTTTTCATTCCTTCTGTATCTAAAAAACGTATGACGGAATTATTTGACAAAATAAAAAAAAGACTTTGAGGGTATAATAGGATTAGTACTACGTGAGCATTGAAATGTGGAAAGAATAAAATCAGCACAATTCTTAATATGATCATTTATTTTTCTTTATTAATTATTAAAAAATACTAAATAGTATCCTTAGAAAAAAAAAAGAACAAAAAACTTTTAAGAAAACGAAAGATCATATGGAAAAGAATAGAAATGAAAAAGTGAAACGTTTGTTTTGATGCAGCCTCAGCTCCAGATATGAAAACGTTATTGTTGTTATTTATTATTGCGGTATAGCCATTATCAACATCATCCAATGATGATTTGCAAGTAAAGCTTACAACAAAGTCTATCTAACTATCTTTACCTATTACATAGCACAGTGAAATTAATAATAATCACAGCAGAAAGGCAAAAAAAATAAATTAATAAAAAGGTATATACACTTAACAGACATTCTAAAATTCAGGGGAAAAAGGAGCGAATATTTCAACGGAATGAAAACAATTAAGTGATAACGAAAATATTCAAAAATGACTTCCCCGAGAATAAATAAGAAACTATATTTTCGTAACAAATTCACCAAAAAAAGAAGTTTAATCAAAATACTTTTTTAATTAAAAAATAAAAAAAAAAGTTAGGTTGGCCTTTACTGCGGAGCTATATTAAAATTAACAAATGAAAAGTATTTATCTTAAATTTTATGTATAAAAAAGTAATTTCTCCAAATAATGAAGATAAGTTAGAATGAGAATTGAAAAATGCATTAACTAATCATCAAATAAAAATAAATATTTTATATCTTTAGTCAAATTCAAAACAAACAGCCCTTAATGATGTTTAAGAAAAAACGAAGATAAGTTAATAAGAAAAAAAAATTACTGACACATGATTGACAAAGAAAACAAAATGCATGCCTATGGATTTGATTGTTTCTACCTATCAAACGAAATTTAAGTGAGATAAGGATGAACAAGTCATATAAAAAAAAAAATCACAAAAAACACAAATCAAGATGGGGGAAGGGGAATTGAAGGAAAAGAAAAACAAAATTAAAAGTTGCATAATTGGAGAATAAAGGCACTTGATTAGAAAATGAACATGAATCCCAACAACTGATAATTACAAATACCAATTGCAGAAAATAATTTCTAGTAAATAAAACATTGAAATGAAACAAATCCCCAGAAATTCTAACAAGAAGAAGAGGGACAAACAAGAGGAGCGAGAACTAGAACAATGGCGGCGGTGCGTAACCCAAGAAGGGCCTTCCTCCTCCGGCGCCGCCGCAAGAATCGCAGTAACTGACGGTGTCCTTCAGTTTGTGAAATCCATGCTTGAAAACTCCGAACCCGAATAGCAACCCGATTAGGATTACCACCAGAATCAAGCACGTGCAAAGCATGCACACTCTGCCCCCGCAACACATCTCTTACCAGCGATCGATGAACGGGGAAAAGTTTGTGTCTTTCTGTTGTGGGTGTTTCGGATCTGAGAAATTTTGGCGTTGATATGGTTGGGGGTGAGGAAAATTGTGAAGAATGATGAGAAGAAGAAGAAGGAGAAGTGTAAAAGTAGAAAAGAGAATGCAGGGGAAGCAAAGGAGGGTGTCTCTGTCTCTGTCACTGATTGAAAACGTTTACAGGTTTTTGTTCGCTTATAAGGAAAGCTATCCAATCCATTAAAACAAGATTCCCTTTTTTATTTATTAACACATTAAAAGGAAAAGCAAATTTTCTTTTTCTGAACTTTTTCAATACCCACATCATAAAACCGATAGGGTTATTATGAAAATAATAATAATAAAAAAAAAAAAATATATATATATATATATATATATATATATATATATATATAAGATTTTAGGGATGTTTGCCATCGATTCAATATATTTGGTCTAATTGATTTAGATTAGATCAATTATTTTATCAAATAAATCTAATTCTTTTTTTTTAGGAAAATAAATCTAATTCAAACCAATACAATTTATTTTTTTCAGTTTGGCTTGAATTGAATTTTAATTTTATTTTATTGTCAATTACAAATAAAGTTGAATATAAAATTTCAGCTTAAATAAAGAAAAAAAATCACGAAAGATATATAATGAAGGGAGATAATATCTAATTTTAAATTGATTGAAAACTAAAAAATTGACATTAAGATGATAACACCTTTCAAAAAAAAAAAAAAGTCTCAATTTGGTGTCTTATATTTTAGAAGTTTCGCTTTAACTTTTTTATGTTAAAAAAAAAGTTTTAATTTGGTATTTTTTGTTTTAGAAGTTTAACTTTGATCTTTTATATTATATTTTTTTGAATCATTTTCGATCATAGAATGGGGGATCAAAATGATTCAAAAAATATAACATAAGAAACCAGGGTGATTAGAAAAATATAATGGAAAAAAACAAAGTAGTAACACTTTTAAAACACAAGGAATCAAAGTGAAATTTTTAAAATATAAGGGACTAAACTAAATTTTTTTAACAACATAAGGAAGCAAAACAATATTTTAGTATTTCTTTATTTATGATAAATTTGAACAATATTATAAAATTATTAAAAAATTATATGAGTATGTAAAATTTGATTTTGATTATATTAGTTTATTTTTATTAAGAAGATATGAAATCCACATTCGTTACATAAAAAAATTCAAAAAATCAAATAAATTATTTTTGTATTTTGTTTTCAAATTTATTTATTTAATTATTTTAAGTTTGTTCAAATTTTGTATTTCAATTTTCGGTTTTACATTAGTTTGGTCGATTTTGAACACCCTTAATAAAATTCATAATTTTGTCTGGTGTTACCGATTTATGATATATATTGATCTGTATTATTGTAAAATGCAAATAAGCGGCGTACTGATATTGGTATAACCATGGGTTTTCTACCCTCAGAATGAGACTAATCATGTTCGCGTTGCGTGGCTGATGCTACGGGTCCTCTTGTTGTGGATCGTCCCTTCTATAAACTTAATAGGACTTTACTCCACTACCCCAACTCATAGGGGTTGACGTACTGATAATTTATCACATAACTGGAGGACCTGCTACTCAAAGCAGTACTGCTCAACCATTCAACCAACTGTTGGATGCATATTTTACTTTCTCTTATCTTGTTAATTTTTTAAAATCTTCTTTATCTTTTTATTATTTATTTTCTTAATTAAATTTGATTTTTCAACGAGATAGATGTGTGAGACTCAACTATTTCCTTTATCATTTTTCAGTTATTGTTTTGGATCTATTACCTTTTGTTTTTTTTTTTAAAAAAAAATTTGTGCTTTTATTTTCAAATTTTGAAATTAAGTTTATTAAATTTATTTTTATCTTTGATTTTAATTTTATCAAAATTTATTTATTCTGAATATCAGTTAAATTTATAGCTTATACTGCTATTTTTTTGGTAAAATACTTTATTTTATTACTTTGTTTTCAACTATTAAAAAACTGAAAAACGGATGTACCAGAAAGAAAAAAAAAAGGAAAACAAAGTGAAAAAAAAAAGTGAGGTCTTAGGTTTGCAAAAAAATTGCATAATTTTTCTCTGTGTTTTTTAATCTTTTTTTGGTGGATTCTGTTTTTTTTAATCTGAACGTGTGTGAGACATAAATGTGGCATAAATTATAGAGCTTTAAAAATTAAAATTCACCTAGCATAAAAATTTTAAATATATATATTACTTCATCAGGATACAAAATCTTTTTTTGTAAATAGAAAAAAATATTATTTTGTCTTTTAATATTTAGTTAATAATTTTTTACGCATTGAATATATATTTGTACTTCAATTATGAAAATTATAATATATTTCAAGTTTATAACATTTGTATTTGCTAATAATTCATCATTTTTTTATACTTAGAATTAATCATTTACTCCTATTAAATAAAGGGTTTTTCTAATCTGTGTAATATTGTACAGGTTAAAGAACTAAAGAGAGAAAGAAAACACAGTATTTATTATATGTCATGCATTATCTCATTAAAGTTTTATTTTTTCCAACAAAAATTTTTTCTCTTTAGTTCTTTAATTTATGCAATATTACACCGATAAAAAAACTCTTATAGAAAATAATTGACTCTCGGTAGTACAATTTTTTTTTTAAGAAAACAACATTGCATTTGCATTTTTTCCGTTTGGTTTTCAGTAAAACGTGTGAAGGTTTTATTGTCAATTTTGATTTGATGGGGAAGGTAATGCGTTAAAGAGTGGTGAAGTAGTTGAGTCGGTTACAACAAACTGAAGCATCGGAATTTGGGATATGGAATTGGTGAATTGTCTCTACCGAAGTTGACCAATCACTTGTAACGATAGCACACTAAATGAATGTTTGTATTGACGTCGAATCACGTGTTAAAATAGATAAATTAATGATTGAGATAAATTTGGCACATAAACCGAGACAAATCTAATGAACGCAACAAAAAGTAGCGTTGAAGTGGATCCACGTTAACGTGAATCCACTTCTATCTGCGGATACCCAAGTGATTTTATAGCTATTAATTTATTATTATAAAATAAAAAAGTTAATATCATACATTAAATCAATAACTAGATTTATATTACATAAATTTCTTTACATTTATGTTGTTGTGTATGATAAAGGACACTATGTTTCAATTAAGCCTTTCTTTTTAGAGTTAAAAAAAATTAAAAAATTTAGATAATGATTTTTTTTATTTGAGATAAATACAATAAAAATAAATTGTTAGAAGTCCCATATCGGCTAGTGATATGGCCATTGAAGTCCCACATCGGCTAGTGATATGGCCATTGTAGAGTTTATAAGGGTGTGAAAAACCTCATCCTACAAGCTAGCTTTTGGGATTGAGTTAGGCCCAAAACCCAAATTGTAAGATGGTATCAGAGCCTATCCTATATCATCGGCTAGTGATATGACTATTGTAGAGTTTATGAGGGTGTGGCAAACCTAATGTTAGCTTTTGGGATTAAGTTAGGCCCAAAACCTAAATTGTAAGAGAAATATTGATTTATTGAGATAAAAAAATTTTAAAAAATAATCTCTCATAATTTCTTTTTGCTTTATTTCTTTCTACTCGGTGAAACAAAATGTAATAGATAATAGAAATAAGGATAAATTGCAATAACCCCCTTGAGGTTTGGGGAAATTGCACTTTATCCCAAACTTCACTAAAATTAGCACTCAACCCAATTTCTTTAACCGTTGACTGTTGATTGTTAACGTAGCTAACGTTTCTGTTGTTCCCATTTGTCACATCTACAAAGACGTTTATTTGTTAATTTTAAAAACCATTTTTAAGGCTGATGTAGTAAACCGACGAGGCAAAAACCTTAGTTAACTTGTATACTGCTAACGTTTGTGTCATGCCAGTTTATCACATATGCAAGTTCTGGATCATCCATTAACATTAAAAATTATTTTTAATACTTATGTGATAGATTGACGGGCCAAAAATGCTAGTTAACTGACAAAAATGGGATGAAGTGCTAATTTTAATGAAGTTTGAAGTGGAGTACAATTTTCTCAAATCTCAAAGGGATTATTGCAATTTACCCTAGAAATAAATAAAACGTATTGAAAGAAAAATTGTTAAGAACATATAAGTTCTCAAATTATATGTTTTCATAATACCAGTAAATTGGTTAAGAGATATTATTATGTAGACAATCGAATACAGTATTAACAAAAGTTTACTAAACAACGCTTATTAAGAAATGTAGTTCGGTCAGTGTGGTTTGCTCGTAATAATGTTGTGTTTCATAATAAAATTTTTACTTTGTAAGACCTAATTGACATGGTTAGTTGGCTGTGTGTGACGGCTAAAACACTTCACTTTGGCATCTCATTTGTGTCTTGACTTTCTAACTTCGCTGCGTGTTTTGCAGTATAAGAGTGATCCTTTTTAGGTCGGGTGCCGTTCCTCGGTCGTTTTGTCTTTAAGTGTTTCTGTTGGGGTGTTGTGTTTTGTTGTTATGCCCCTACTTTAATTTTATTAGGTTTTTAAAACCTTTTGGATTATTGTTGTATTGCTGTCTTGAGTACGGTCAGTGCCCTCAATTTTATTAATTTAAATTAAAAAAAAGGAGATGCGGATATTTCTATTTAATTTTTAAATTTCATAAATAAAATGACTTTGTTTTTTAGGCCATGTCTACTGTGCGCCCACCCACTTTGGCCGCACTAGTGCGCACCGCCATCGATCACCGTTTGATCTTTGGAGTGGCTAAAGTAATAGACTAGATCTAAACCGGAAAACTGTTGAAGGGTTCCATGGCAGATTTATAAATTTTTGCGAGTATGGTGCTGTTGTTAATGAGCCCTAAACCCAGCACCGCTCATCTTCATCATTGTCCCCGTCAGGAACAAAAATTTAATGGTGCTTTAGCTTACTAGGCTCGGCAGGTAAGTTATTATACCTATACAGCTTGACATAACTGTGGAAAATAATATCTGAAGGCATTTGAGATTTATTATTAAAGACCCACTCGTTTTTTACTTTAAGAAAAATGTTAAGTAGTGTCTTAAAGTTCTTTTAAAGAAATTAAATATGATAAAAAAAAAATGATAAAAGATTGTCAGAAACTATATTTTTTATTTTATTTTTTAGGCACAGAGTGATGTGCACTTATGATTAATTTTTTTAACTTAATAATCTTAATAAGTACTTTTAGGATATTGTTTAACAAAACTCTATACCTTATTATACTAGTGAATTTTTTTTAGTATTCTTCCATTCAATGTCCAATTAATTATTCCTTCGTGAAATGAAATGCCTCGAAGAAGGATCTGTGGATGAGTGCAGCGAAGAACATAATTTACGGTTGCAGGACCTGAATGCTAAATCCTTCCATGGGACAGGCTAAAAATTGCAAGGATTGAATTGCAATATCTAACTAAAATTAAAACTGTTGAAAACAGGTGAAATTATTGGTGCGCACTGGTGTACCCTCTGACATTGGGCGCACCACAAAAGACAAGTTAAAATAATATATCATTAAAAAGAAAACATATTTTCGTTAAAAATAAATGTATCATTAAAAATAAAACATACAAGTTAAACTAATGCAAGTGCAATTTAAGGATACTTTCGTTAATAAAGGAAAAAATAGTTATTTTTTTATATTTAAAAATATTAAAAAAATTAGTTTGAAGTTACTTATATTGAAGATTAAATATAATATTATTATCAATAAAAGATTTATAATTTGTTAAAAGACACTTGTTGACATCTTTCTTCTTCTTTTTTTTAACACTAAAGTATGCTTACCTTATTATAATTATTAAAGTACTTACAATCTCTCCTAACTCCTAAAAGAATATATATTTTATACGCACAATTTTAGTTTTTTATCACTAGAATTTATTTCATCGTGTTTTTTACCACTAGTGTTAAGGTAGTTTTACAATTTTATTAAACAACGAAATGAATTTTTCATTCGATAAATCCCATACACAATTATTTATTATAAGAAATATATTTAAAATTAAGTTTTGAGGTTTCTAAAAAGTTAAATGTTTGAGTATGTTTCCTTTTCCCCTTTAGAAAAAGAAAACGTTATGTTTCTACTTTTATTTAGTCGGGATACGTAAATTGAAGTGTATTATGGGCCAGCATAACCAATACCCATTGTTCAACTTTTATTATAGAGGTCAAAGGACAAATACTCATAAAATATCGGCTTCATTTATTTTTGGTATATATTGGGCCATTTGATTTTGGGCTTGGGCTACATATATGATAGGAGGCTGGATTGGTACTATTAAGTTGGGTTTGATGTCATCTCGGTATTTTCTTTTTTCGATAAAATTGCTCTTTTTAGATACAAATTTCTGGATTTTAACTTGATGAAAGCATCATCTCCACTACCCCAATTTCGGATGCTCATATTTTGGAATTTTCAAAATTTCATCTTTAAAAAATTAAACATCACACACTATCCAATTTTCGAATTCCAATGCCCATAAATTTTTCAAATGCTACCATATGAAAATTATTCGGATGCTATCATTTGAAATTGAGAGGATAACATCTTTCTTTTCATGCTATTGAGATGGTGACAAAAAAAAAAACAAGTTCTCCAATTTAAATTTATATGGTACATTTTTTTGTCTATATAGAAAAATATGGCAAGGGAAAAATAAGTATAAGTTTTTTTTTTTCAATTTTTCAAGAAAAAAGTATAAGGTAGATAAAAAAAAGAGTCAAAAGTAAAAGATACTCACCTGTTTTTATTTCTGTTTTGTTAAGGTTAAAATATATATTAATAAATATAATAATTATTCTTATTCTTATTAAAATAATATTTGAATCCTTTATAATACTCTTTATTTCTTGTTCTTTTATTGATTAAAAAAATATATTGAAATAATTATCACATAGGTTCTCAACTTTACAACGAAATTCACTTAGGTTCCTGACTTTTATGAGAGTGTACTTTGATTACTTATTTAGTCCAATGTACTTCAATTAAAAGAAATGGTACAATCAATAAAAATAACTTTTTTCATTCTAAATGAACGGATGGAATAGTTGCTATTTCCCAAAGACCACAACTTGTTTTCCTGATCACACCATCTGACCTTTTTCTGTCGCTTCTTAAAATTAAATTTGCAATGTATAATAATTACTCTTAGAAAATTAAGTTCTATCATTTTTTTAAAAACAAAAATTCTTAAAATGAGTTTCCTGAAAAATATTTTTCATAATCTAGTCTTCAAAATGATAAAAAAATTACTTCCAAAACTGGGGAATTGATACTGCCGTGCATGAGTTTGAGAAAGAACTTAAATGGTTGTTTCAATTTTTTTTTCATAATTATATGTACAAAAAAAGAATATGCATGTTGTATTGAAGTTAGTGTAATGGGTAAATTACACATACCTCCCCTGAATTTTTGGAGTATTACACTGTCCTCCTGCATATTTGTAAACATAACAAAGACCTCTTTTACATATTTTCAAAACTACACAACCCTCTTTTAGTTGATAATGAAATTAACCTTTATAGATCTTATTTATGAATTAACGGAGTTAAAAAATATACTACTAAAACATTGCTAGAAAGATTGAACATCTAACCCTAAAATAAAGACAATGTGAATCAAGTTCTCAAGGAATTAGTCGATTGAAACACGAACATGTATCTAACATAGCACATGTTGAAGCCTTGATTGTCCCCTTGAGGTGGTGGGGATGGCAACGGGACGGATTTTATCCTCTTCGATCTGCATTTTTGTTAAGAGTAAGATGAAGTCAGGTTTAGAGATAAACAAGGTGGGGAAAAAAAAAATTAAACCTAACCCCATTTTTGTCGAAAATTAGATAACCTTTGAAAAATTCAAGCATACATTTTTTTTTTTAAAAAAAGCTATTAGCATACTTTTACATAAATTAATCACCTTAACTCATATTATATATAAAAACTATTAGAAATAGAATAAAATTCTAATTTCATTATGAATAATATTGTCAATAATAATAACATAATGTGTATATAAGTAGTATCAGACGAGGGTGGAGAAAAATTAGAACTCGTCAAAAACTCGGTCGAAGCAAGGATTCTTCGTCAAAGTTTTGGCGTGCTCGGTCGGATGCGTGCTGGTTCAGTTTTTATTGTCATGTCTTTTTTGAGATGATGTAAATATATATGTTCTTTGAGTCTAGAGACTTTTCTTATTCTGAATTGAGTTGAGGTACCATCCTTTCACTTTCACTTTAAATTGTGTTTAAAGAAAAAAACTCGCAACTTTGAAATTGCTTGTGCTTGTTGTATTACTTATATGATATTCAGTATATAGTAATTATTTATTACTTATTGAATAAAAAAGATAAATACCATCTCAGTCATGTAGTTCAGTTGGTGAGTGCATGAAGACATGCGTGTGTGGGTACGGGGTTTAAATCCTGATTGTAATACTTTCCTATGAAAAAAAAAAAAAAACCAATAAACTCAAATTATACAATATTATATAATCTTCCAATTTTAACTAATATTATCTAAATATGTAAAAAAAAAATACTTGAATAAAAATGACTCATTGACATATTTTCAAGTAGATGTTTATCCGGTCTAACTTTTTAGCAATTAATAAACTATATGGTAAAAATTTATAATATTGCAATATAACATATCATTGGAATATTTAACAACAAATATGTATGTTTAACAAATAAATAAAATTATACCTTAGTAAAATACTTCTTCAAATAATAAGTAGATTACATTAAACACAAATTGTATGAATGCAAATATATTATTATTATATAAGTTTTGATTTGAAATGCAAACACCACCATTTATATATTAACATTAATATTAATATTAGCTTATTCACATTTTAAAAAATCTGATGTGCAAATTGCATTTAGTATGCATATAGATCATGTTTAGAAGAGCTTACACAACTTATGAAAATAGTTTGTAGTTTCTATAAATTGTTTTTAGTTTATTTTTATAAATTTTTTTAAGTAACTTATTAGAATAAACTATTTTTAAAATAAGCTATTTTTAACTTATTCAAATAAATTTTATAATTTTTTTTTAAAAAATATAATTTAAAAATAATTTATTATATAAATACTTAATTACCTTATACGTGCCAAATAGAGCCATAAACGTTAACATCACATGTAATCAAACTCTATACATTGCTTTCGTATGCTCATAGGTGAGAGAAAAAAAAAAGTGTAATTAAATGGACCGTAAATAACTTGGGAAAATTAGTAATTGTGTAATAGGAGTAAGAAGTAAACAGAATTTACAGTTCTTTTATTTTTCGTTTTATACATTATAACAGTATTTTTTTTTATTTTTTCTAATCCTATGATTTTATATAGAATTATATATTAAAATATAGAATTATATGTTAAAATAGTCCCTGACTTTGTATTTTATTATTTAGTTTAATCTCTCGCAAAATAAATAATTTTAGTCCCTGACTTTTATTATTATTGACCATTTTAGTCTCTAGCTTTCACTATTATTGATCATTTTAGTCCCTGACTTTCACTACCTCATCTATTTCAGGAACTAAAATGAATGATCATATAATTCAGGGACTAAAGTGACCTATAAAATATAAAGTCAGGGACTAAAGTGACCCGTAAAATATAAAGTCAGGGACTAAAGTGACATATCCGCACAAAGTCAGAGACTTAAATGAATTATTCTCACAAAGTTAGGGATTAAAACGATACATCACTTATTTTGTTTATATCCGAAACGAAGTTAAATTTTCTTCACTCTGTTGAAGCTATCTACCAGGCTACCAGCATTGATCCGTTTCCCACCTCCGGGTCTGGTAAAATCCGGAAGAGCCATTCGGAGCCACCGAAGCCGTAAACGGCCGCCTTCCACCGCGTACGGCCATCAACGACAGATCGTAGAGCGCTCTAGCCGACGGATCCGACAGCGTCTCGTATGCATCGTGTATCTCGATGAAGTTCCTTTCGTCCGATTCCGGCCGCCGGGCCGCCAAATCAGGGTGGTACACCTTCGCTAGGCTCCGGTACGCTGACTTGATTTCGACGGTGGAAGCGTTCTGATTGATACGGAGAACCTCGTAGAGGCTCGCCGGGCGCCGGGAGTCGGTCGCTGACACCGTCGCAGTGAAAGCGCGGACCGAAGCGTTGCAATGTTTAACTTGCCTCGCAATCGGTGGCCGGATGAAGCTTCTGGAGAGGGAGGAGTCTTCGGAGGATGGCCGGAGTATCCCTCCGGCACCGGCAAGTTGCATGGGAGATAGAGTTGTTGGCATCGAGAGCGGTTGCTGGGGATTCTGGTGACGAGGGGTAAATTAGGAAATTAAAATATTGATTTGTCTTTTATTCGATCTTGTTGGTTTAGTGAAGGAAGCGATAGTTGAGGTGGTTTATATAGTGGTCAAAGATAGAGAGAATAAAGTTGAAGGAGAAAAGGGTAGAAATGTCATTTAAGCTGCACCAGGTATTGGTGAGAAGGTCTGTGTGTTGGTTTTGGGAAAGGTTTCTAGAAGCTGGGTCCATCTATGTCTTCCTTTTTGTTGTAGAAAATTATAAGCAGATTGAAAGGGTGATTCTCTTTGTGATTTCAGGATAAAACGCCAAAGAAGTGAAGCCTTTGCAGCCTTATTTTCTGTTGATTAATTATGAATGAATCATATCTTTCTTTCTTTTTTGGTAATAACTTTTTAAATTTGTATTTCAACTCAGGAATCACAATACAAGTTTTCTTGTTTATATTCAGCATGTTCTTTGCATTCATGCTTTTTTGCTGCAAAATTCCATGGACATCCGATCCATGTAGATTACTAGTATTAATTATAACTACGTTCCTATTTTGAGCTAAAATATACATATTAAAAAATAGAATATTAATCAGTGTTTCAATAAAAAAAATATAATTAATAAAAATATATTTAATATCACTAAGTAAATGGATAAAAAAATAATTTTTTTTTTTAAAAGTAGAAAAGATAAAAAAGAAGGAAAAAGTACGAGTTAATTGCAGTTATCATATACACTCCAAAATTACAGATTCAAATTATGTGTCTCTAAATTATGTCTTTAATCATGTTTCACTCATAGAATATCGTCACGTTATTGAAGATATTTTCTTTAATTTTAATTTTTAATTTTTTAATAAATTTTTTAATAACGTGATAATATTCTATCCGTGAGACATAATTTGAATCATAATTTAGATATACATGATTTGAAACCGCAAATCACAATCAACCAATCAATCAATCTTGTTATAATTCAGTGGTTTGACAAATGAAAACCACGTAAGTTGCGAAAACAAAACAGATAAACCAATTAAAGCCACATATATCTTGGTTTTAGAAACTCAAATTCACAATTGAATTAATTGCATTTGCCAGCGATGAAATCATCATTATGGATGTGCAGATTCCTATCTAATCTAATTTAGAGCTTAATTGCGAATTAAGTACTAATATGAGGGAAACCCTTCACCGAACGGTGCCATGATCTGGCAGCTCTACACATTGCCATTAGTGCCAACTCCATTTCACAATTTTTTTCAAATAAATGTACATGGACTAAAATGATAAATTAGTACATGTATAAGGTTTAGTTAACTACGTACGATGAAGTTAATGCTATTAATATTAAAATTAATTATAGGGACCAATATTAAAAATAATCAATACATATAGGGACTAAAAATATATATTTTTACGCATAGAAATTAAAATAAAAATAAATAATACATATAATGACTAAATAATTAATTTAAAAAATATGGTTGATAAATTTTTTTTTTATCTGATCATCAAAAATTTCTAATTAATTATGTCCATATAATTTTCTAAGTCACTATTTCCGAATGGTGAGTTGAATTGAGAGATTGAAAGCAAAAAAAAATAATCAAAAACAAAGATAAGTGAAATACCTCATAATGATTATAGCAAGTTTATAGAGTGCTTGTGAAGAGTAATAATGCTTTCTCATTGAGAGCAAGTAACAATTTTGTAAGGATCTAAGAAATATCTCGTATCATTTGAAAAATATTTGATAGGGAATGTTTAATTTTACTTAAATATCTAATATATTAAATAAAATGTAAATTTTGTTATTTATTGTGCTTAAAGTAATGGTTAACTAATCTATGAATGAAAATTTTGCATTTAAAATAAATTAAAAATAATTTCGTAGCATTAAATTCTATACATTTTCTAATACTAAGTTTTCATTAATGAGTTGCTTAACTATTGCTTAGGACAATACATAGCAAAACTCATAAAATATAAGTAAATTTCTTTCCTTATATTATGTACCTACAAATTTTTAAATTGTATAATTTTTAACTAGTTGATTTACAATATATAAACTTTCAATTAATTGATTGTATCATCAAAAATTGTTTTTTATAAAAATTATGTACGAAATAATTTACTAAATTTAACACTTTAATGTCATTTAATCCTTATATATATATATTAACGGTCATTTACTTGTATTAATAGTACTAATTCACGGTACATATGCTAATGAGCGAAAAATAAAGAGGGATAAAAATTAAAACAAATTAGGCTTAAAAAATTATTTACTAATATATATATAAATTCCTTCCATCCCAAAATATAAGATCATCTCTAGTGGGGTGCTTAAATGAGTTCTTATCATTTAAGCATTCCGGCTAAGCACCCCATCTCCTTTGGAGTATGCTGACGTGGAATGGGATGCTTAGTAAAGTTGCTTAAATTAGCACTTGGTTCTTATAGAAAGAGTAGACCTAATTTGTATTAAAAATAAAAAAATAAATATGAGATAGTTAATTTGTGGATACATGTGGACCTCATCTGAAGTGCTTATTTAAGAACTTGCATTGGAGTACTTCGAGTGCTTAAATTGATAAAATGATATATACAGGTGGGACCCATAAAAATATAATAATTTAACTCATAAGAACCTAGTTAAGCATCTCTCCGTTGGAGAGGGTCTAAGACCTCCTAGACTAACATTGTGGGAATTAAGAAAAGTGATTAATTTAATTAAATGCATTAAATTTGTCTAACAAAAAGCATTAGTGCTTGTTTGTATAGAAGTGGATTCACGTTAACGTGAATCCACTTCAACGTTACTTTTTGTTGCGTTCATTGGATACGTATGACTTATGTGCCAAATTTATCTCAACCATTGATTTATCTATCTTAACGTGATTTGACGTGATCCGACGTTAATCCAAACACACACTTAGTTTTCAAATTTACCCTTTTAATCTCTTTCTATCACTTTATTCTCTCTCTTAATTAATGTTTTGGAATTATCAAAATTGGTTGAGTAACAAGGATATAATGAAAAAAAAATTAAATGTGCAAAAAAAGTTTCAAAGGATCTTATAAAATGGGACAAAAAAAAACTTTCCAGAGAATCTTACGTTTTGGGACTAAGAGAATAGTATATAGTATATATAAGCATATAGAATATATATATATTAATAGAAATCTAGTAACTAATTAGTCTACGTATAGATACTTAATTTTATTTATTAAAATGGAAATTCATTTTTATGCATTTTCTTAAGTTTCAAGTGAAAATATTTTCACTTTTAATTAAAAAAAATTAAATACACAGTTAGTTATTGGGTAATTAGGTAGAGAGGGTTGGTCTTAGCTTGACAGACACCATCCACGTCACACGTATTATTAGATACACCATATTTTTTTCTAGAATTTAATAATTAATTTTAAATTTACTCTAAAATTCGGATGAGCATTCTTTCAACTATGAGATTATAGAACTCATTTATAATACGATATGGTCAAATTAAAAAATTAAATGGGTTTAACTAGAATAATAGTGCCTATGACTTGCTTGTAGAGAAAGTCTTGCTGCAATTGAGTGAAATATTTGTCTGGCTCATAATAAAAATAAATAAATAACAATCTCCTATAAGGCAGGTGAGACGAATAAAAAAAATAAGGTAAAATGATATTGTTGGTTCTTTAATTTTTTATGTCGATTCATTTTTGTCATTTAAATTTTGTATAATTTAATTTGGTTCCACAATTTTTATTTTTTGCTCAATTTGGTTCTTGTCATTAGTTTCGTTAATAAATTTAACGGATCTGTTATAACTCTAATTAAATTATGTCATCTTTTAAATTAACGGCTGAAATCATTTTCAATCAATGACAAATAATTAATATAGGGAGAGTTTTTTTTAAAAAAAAAAATTAAATTGTGCATATTCTTGTTCTTCATGTTCTTCATATTTTTTATTGTTCTTTTTCTTTGTTCACCTTCTTCATCTTCTTGTTATTCCTTTTCTTTATGCTCTTCTTCTTCTTCTTGTTCTTTTAGTTCTTCTTCATCTTCCGGTTGTTCTTCTTCTCTGACACAAAATTAAAAAAAATCGAAGGTGAATGAACCAGAATATAAGACACAATAAAATAAAAACATGAAACTCATTAAATAACTCTCAAATTTCATAATATTAATCCTAAATTTTAGAATCCTAATTATAAGTTTCAAAACCTTAATTCTTAAATCAAAATCAAATCAGACACAAAAAAGAAGAACGACGCATAAGATCAATGAAGAAGAAGAAAAATGAAGGAGGAGATCGAAGAAGAAGAACAATGAAGAAAAAGAAGCAATGTTATTCTTTCTTTTTATTTTTCTAAAAATTGTCCTTGATTGATTTTGAGCCGTTGATTTGAAACAATCTCAATTGTTAATTTAAAAGATGATGAAAGTTAACTGAAATTGTAATAGATCTGTTAAATTTATTAACGAAACTAACGACTGTGACTAAATTGAGCCAACAATATAAGTTGTGAAATCAAATGGAATTTTAAAAACAAATTAAGGGACCCA
Organism: Cyamopsis tetragonoloba; assembly: GCA_037177725.1. Classification (NCBI taxonomy): domain Eukaryota; kingdom Viridiplantae; phylum Streptophyta; class Magnoliopsida; order Fabales; family Fabaceae; genus Cyamopsis; species Cyamopsis tetragonoloba. The sequence goes on from CM074123.1 coordinate 57,783,520, forward strand.
AAATATCATTTTGTCAAAAATAAACAAATATTCATTCTCAAAAAGACATTATCATGCTATATTTTGTTTTGATATTATTATCATGCTATATTTGTAGTTTCGTTGTAACATTTTTTTTTTGTTAATGGTCCAATCAACTTTTTTGAATATATGGTGCCCGTCCTGTATACCCAGCTTTCAAAGGGCAGCATGTTATTGTGAAACCCACCAAACACACTTTTTACATGGTAAACAGCATCGGTGGAACCAAAAAAAAAACAAAAAACCATTACGTAAATACATTCAATGAACATTTAAGTTTATTTGATTAAGATTGAAAAATTAATTTCATGATACAGCTTTAAGAGCTACTTTTTTTTTAAAAAAAAATTATTCTTAATTTATAACGAGTATTAAAATATATTTTAAATATATAATCATCAAGTTTTTCAAACAAACATTTTAATATGTAAATATTTTTGTTGAAAAAATAATACAAAGAAATATGTCCTATAAAGTTTTGCTAATTAATTACTCCCTCCGTCCTATATTAAGTGTCGTTTTAAAGAAAAAAATTTGTCTCACTTTATTTGTCATTTTATAGTTTCAATCAAGCATAATTTTCTTTTTCCAAATATACTCTTGAGTAGTTGAATCTTAAATAAATATTTCGAGAGATATGATTCAGTAATTAATAAGAGTGATAAGGAGTATAATAGGGAGTTAAATAATTATTTGTGTAAAAACAAGAAAATTAATGACATTTCTTAAACTATGTGTAACAACTTTAAATGACACTTACGGAGGTAGCAAGACATACATAAGGTAGGTATTGTGTTGTAGTAGACATACAAATATTTCATTATTTGTTAAATGAATACCAACTATGGTGGTCGATGGTCCATGTCCTGCGTTTCCTTTACAATAATAGCATTGACAAAAATATTTTTAAAATATCATTTTTTTTTATAAAAAAAAGAAGATACTGTCATCAAATTTCAATGTTGATATTAGATCTTTTTCGTGAATGTAAGCTAGAAACTTAATATTATAACATTCGGATAATATATGTCACTTAATTAACATCCACTAGCAAAAAGTGATGAGAATTGGGAATATTCTCGTGCAACATATAAAAAACAGAAAAAAAGAAAAAATTTAAATTATTCTTTTAAATTTTTTTACAAATTCTCTTACTTACATAATTTTGATAAATATCTTCTATTTTTTATTAAACATATATTTATTTTTGAAATGGATAACACTTATCAAAATTAAGTGGATAAGAAAATTTATAAGAAGATTTAATAGGAGAATTTAATATTATTAAAAAAAGATCTTGCTAAACATTTTTTAGGAATACTTGTTAAGATTATTAGATTAAAAAAATTAATCATAAGTGCATATAAAAAACTATAATTTTCAACACTTTTTTATTATACTGTATTTAATTTTTTAAAAAGTACCCTAAAAATATTATTTAACATTTTTTAAAATAATAGTAAAACATAAGATTCGCCAATTCCAAGCTCCTTTTACCTTTCATATAGAATGGTTGTTCTGAAATCTGAATTGTAATATTGTGCAAAAATATTCAATAAAGTCAATATTATTGAAAACTTTATCATGGTGTTTGAATACAAGTATTTTTGCTATATCATAAAGGTTTGAACTTTTAATTGGTGAAATGTTCCTCTTGGAACCCCTAATTTTGTCTTTTTAAAATGATTATTAAGTGTCTAAATTAGTCCTTAATTTTGTATTTTACAAATTATTTTAGTCACTAACATTAAGTGACACTAACGGAAAGCTCATATGACGTGTTATTTAAAACATAAGAACCCAAATAAGTTATTAAACGACGTTGTTTCGCTTAATCTCCAAAGTTACTTTAATGTTTTGAGACTCAAAATTAAATTCTCTTGCATGTGATCTAGGGACTAATTAAGTGATTTATTATTATTTTTTTGATTAAAATTTAAATGATTTATTTTAAAATTAAGCAAAATGACATTATTTATTTTTGCGTTAATATTACTTTATGACATGATAAAATGTAAAGTCATAAATTAAAATATTTTGTGACTAAAAAGTTATAATAATTTTTATAAATTACTTATTGTATTTACTCTCAATTAAATTGAAACTCTTTTAAAAAAAAGTAATTGGCCATGAGTGATTAGTGATTAATTAATAATTAATAATAATAATCGAAACCTGAATAATACTCCAACAAATGCCGAATCGGATCTGAGGTGGGAAGGAGTGGCAACCTTAGCCACCACGTCACTGCCACCAAGGATGTATATTTTGTTGAACTGTGCTGACGTCACACTAAGGTCGTCCTTTTTCGTGAAGCCTCATACAACGAAAATTGAAATCAAACATCCAAAACACTGATTATTCGGATAAGAGTAAATTTACGTTAACGTAAATTTGTTATTTTTTATTATGTTCATTAGATTTATCTTAATTTATGTGTCATATTTATCTCAACCATTAATTTATTTATATTAACGTGATTTGACGTAGGATAATCCAAATGCACACCGAATAGAAATCAAAAATTGAAAATTGAATGCAGACCACATTCCATGGCCTCAGGTCAAATTGCTCCCAAAATATCACGCACACCGACGCTGCTCCAATGGATCACGTGTGCTTCGTCTTACTCGATCATTCTCTCCCTTCCCTCCAATTATTGGATTTTTCTTCACATGGACCCCATCTTTCCTCTGCCACGTAGCTGCTTTTCTCGATTCTCGATGTACATTTTTTAATACTTTTAAATGAAATGAAATGATTCTTCGCTGCTTCGCCCATTCATCCTCCCTTTTACACTTTACAACCCAACGGTTCCCAAACGGGCACCTGTGTCACCAACGATTTTTTTATAATAAAATGATTGATGAAAATAACCATTTTAAGAAATCCCAACACAATTTGCAACATGAAATGAACTCTCTTATAATAAATAAGTAGCAGAATAATATAACAACAAAAATATGCAATTTGCATCGCACGAGGCACAACTTTCTTTCTATTTCGCCGACTTTTTAAACATATCCAAAGTATATAAACTGTTATGTTATGTCTCAGGTTGGCGCCACCCTAAATAATAATATAATATTATACTAATAAATAAACAGTAATTTTAAGTGTATTATTATTATTATTATTATTTATTGATACACTTTATTTTGAGTGGTTACAAAACTTAAATTTTTTCTGCAAAAGAGAAGTGTAATATATACCGTCATTGAGCAAATAGCAGTTATTCTAATTTAACTTACGGTTTTGAATTCAATTTTTGGGTATTCAAATATTTTGTGGGAGAAATTTATCACCTGCAATGAACCTACACGACTTGAATAACAGTACTTATTTTTTTGATATAAAAGATACATGTAATCTCAAAAAAATATAATGAATAATGATGAATACTATGCATTAAATATTTTCATAAATAAAATAGCAGGGTTTTATTATTCGCCACATTGATTGGATAATTATATGATATTTTTCCTTTAAAGGCTAAAATTCCACAATCAATATTTTCCAAGTGGACATTTCATAAACCATACCATTGATGATACATTACCAATAATTCCTAACATATTGGTGTTACGTGTTTGTTATCATTTGTCATTTTTCCTATAAATACGCTTCCCCTGCTTCGTTGTCTCTCACGTCCTCTGTTTCTTTCCATTTCATTTGGAACAAAAACAACACTGCTAAAGGGTGCTCTGTTGTGACATTCCCTTTGCTACTGTTAAACCCTTTGATCTTCGACAAAAAAAAAAAAGTAGGAGAAGATAAAAATGACTGTGGGGGCAGGAATTTCTGTTTCAGATGGAAATTTGATGGTTTTGGGGAAGAAAGTGCTGAGTCATGTTCATGACAACGTTCTCGTTACTCCTGCATCTGGAGGTGCTCTTCTTAATGGGGCATTTCTTGGGGTTGAATCTAATCAAAAGGGTAGCCGAAGAGTCTTCCCAATTGGCAAGCTTGAGTATGTTCATTCTCTTTTTTCAAACTCTCTGTTTTTTCTTTCTTTTTGATGTTTATGTGTGCTGGTGCTAGTATGTGACTATTTTTTTTTTGTGTTAGGGGGTTGAGGTTTATGTGCGTTTTTCGGTTCAAAATGTGGTGGATGACGCAGAGAATGGGCACTAGTGGACAAGAGGTTCCAATTGAGACGCAGTTCTTGCTCATTGAAGTTCAAAATGGTTCTGATATTGATGGAGAAGAGAAATCTGTTGGTACCTATGCTGTTCTCTTGCCGCTTCTGGAAGGAGATTTCAGAGCTGTTCTTCAGGGGAATGATCAAAACGAGATTGAAATCTGTGTGGAAAGTGGTATGTACTTTTCCAAAGAAAAAACATACAGTAGTAATTTCTTCATATATTTTTATGTTGATTTTAGCTGTTGTTCTTCAGATTGCTGAGTGATGAAATCTTTGTCTTATTGCAGGTTGTCCTAATGTGGAGGAATTTGATGGCACACATCTAGTATTTATTGGGGCTGGATCAGATCCTTATGAAGTTATAACAAATGCTGTCAAGTGAGTTATAACCTTTCAATAATTCACAGAAATTGGTTTTAAAACTTTTCTAATTAGTTTCTGAATCCAGCTTCAAGTTTTAATCTTCTAAAGTGCTGCTAATATATTTGTTTTAGTCTTTTAGCTTAACCACAATATTGGGTGTGCAGTATATTTTATAGATGTTACAATAATCCAATTGCTCAAGCCATTCATGTGATTTTATTTGCAATTTTGTTCAGATCTGTTGAGAAACACTTGCAAACATTCTCTCATCGCGAGAGAAAGAAGGTACTATCTTCTTCCTCCCTAAAATGAAAATGTCATGAACTGTCATGTTCTTCCTAACTAAATCTTAGAATCTATTACATCTAATTTTTCCTTTTTCCCTTTCACTTGGGTTCAGATGCCAGATTTGTTAAACTGGTTTGGGTGGTGTACATGGGATGCTTTCTATACCAATGTCACTTCAGATAGTGTAAAGCAAGGATTACAAAGGTGATACTTCTTTCCATGGAGAGCAATACAAGTTGTAAGATTTATGCATCACATAAACATTTATTTGAGACTGTTATGTTTGTTATGTTTTGCAGTTTAGAGAAAGGTGGGATTCCTGCTAAGTTTGTTATTATTGATGATGGATGGCAATCCGTTGGTCTGGACCCAAATGCTATTGAATGGAAAAGTGATAATGCAGCCAAGTGAGTACTTGTTTTCTAAGTTTCACCGTTAGATTGTAGTTCTCCGGGCTTAAGGTTGAATAAGTATGATTCGCTTTCTTCCTTAACAGCTTTGCGAATCGCTTAACGCATATCAAAGAGAATCACAAGTTTCAAAAAGATGGCAAGGAAGGTGAGCGGGTGGAGGACCCGGCTCTTGGATTTCATCATATTACCAATGAAATTAAACAAGAACATGCCATAAAGTATGCCATTTTTCATCTTGTTTCTATTAAGTTTCAAAATAATATAAGTTTGCACATACTTATGATATTTGGAAAAAAATAATTTTGTTTTATGTTTACAGGTATGTGTATGTGTGGCATGCAATAACGGGATACTGGGGAGGTGTTAAACCTGGAGTTACTGGCATGGAGCACTATGAGACAAAGATGGCCTTCCCTGTCTCATCTCCTGGGGTAGAGTCGAATCAACCTGACGAAGCTTTAACAACCATTGCCATGAATGGGCTCGGCCTTGTGAATCCTGAGAAAGTTTATCACTTTTATGATGAACTCCATTCATATTTGGCATCTGCTGGTATTGATGGTGTCAAAGTCGATGTTCAAAATATCCTTGAAACTGTCGGAGCAGGACATGGTGGAAGAGTGAAACTAGCAAGGAAATACCACCAGGCGTTAGAGGCATCTATCTCTAGGAACTTCCCTGATAATGGAATCATTTGTTGCATGAGTCACAACACAGATGGATTATACAGGTAGAAATTGTTTATAGACTTTTGTGCATTCTTTTATGAATCCTCTGGATTTATTTAGCAATATTGATGATTTTCTTTGTGAATTTACTCGTGCAGTGCAAAGCGTTCAGCTGTTATTCGTGCATCAGATGATTTCTGGCCAAGAGACCCTGCATCTCACACAATTCATATTGCATCAGTTGCTTACAATACTATTTTCCTTGGTGAATTTATGCAGCCAGACTGGGACATGTTTCATGTAAATTAATTCTTCCTTATTTTTTTGTTCCTTTGAAAAAAGAATATGTACTTGCTTCTTTTGTTCCTTGATTGTCTTTCAATAGTTAATGAACTTCAAATTTTTCACACACTACAGAGCCTACATCCGATGGCTGATTATCATGGCGCTGCACGAGCAGTAGGGGGATGTCCTATTTATGTCAGGTATGAGTGTTGACAATAACTTTATCTTTTTCCTTATTACTTTGACATAACTGGGTTAGATAAATGATATCTTACCTTAGAATGTTGATACATTGTGCAATCGTGCAGTGACAAGCCAGGACACCATGACTTTAATCTTTTAAAGAAGTTGGCTCTTCCTGATGGTTCTATATTAAGGGCTAAGCTTCCTGGAAGACCAACCAAGGATTGCTTATTTTCTGATCCTGCTAGAGATGGAAAGAGGTAAAGAATCCAGAATGCTTTAAATACCTTTTAACACTTGATCAATTGATTTAGTGGCTTATTCTTTACTTGCTACTACATAATTATCATTATGTATACTTTCTTAATTCATTGGATGCTGGTTTTGCAGTCTACTGAAGATCTGGAACATGAATGATTTTTCTGGAGTTGTTGGGGTATTCAACTGCCAAGGTGCTGGTTGGTGCAAAGTTGGTAAAAAGAACCTTATCCACGACGAGAATCCGGGCACTGTAACCGGTGTCATAAGGGCTAAAGATGTTGACTATATATCCAGAGTTGCAGATGATAAATGGACTGGCGATTCCATTGTATTTTCCCATCTTTGTGGTATGTTTTTAGGCTTGAAAATGACATGACACTTCTAAAAACTATAAAATTTAACCCAGTTTTTCTCATTGTATAATGGTTTTCTTTTATGATGTGAACTTGCAGGAGAAGTGGTTTATCTTCCGAATGATGCATCTATCCCAGTTACCTTGAAATCCAGAGAATATGAAGTTTTCACAATAGTTCCCGTGAAAGAATTGAACAATGGTGTCAAATTTGCTCCTATTGGTTTAATGAAGATGTTTAATTCTGGAGGAGCAGTGAAAGAGTTCAGTTATGATGGAAGTACAAACATAGCCATGAAAGTGCGCGGTTGTGGCCAATTCGGTGCTTATTCGTCAGTTCGGCCTAAGTTGATAAGAGTTGGTTCAGAAGAGGTGGAATTCAGGTATGAGGAGGAATCTGGATTGGTGAGCATTGAGTTGAGAGTAGCAGAGAAAGAGTTATATCAATGGAGCATTTCTGTTGAGTTGTGAATTAGAGAATGTCTCTCCATATCAGTGGAGCATTTCCATAGTTACATGACAATTTGATGAGAGTCAGAAGCAGGAAATGTTTGTAGTTCCTTCTTCTTGTAAAACATAAGGCAGAAGCAAATGAAAGAATTTCACAAAGCTCTATACCTGCTTCTTACAATATAGTACATGAGAAAAATGCAAATGAGTGAAATTACATGAAATCTAAAACACTGGATAAAGTTATGCAAGGCCAATATATAAGTACACAAATTTGAGACCCGATAACAAAACTCAAACCAAATCAAATAATAATATTTATATATATAATTAAGAACATTTGAGTAGTAGTTAACTTTTTAAAATGATAGATAAAAATAAACTAATCGTAAATCTTGCAAGTCTTATTTCTTTTTTTTATAAGCAAAAAAATCTTATTACGAGGAGTACAAAGGGTACTCGAACCTATTACAAAATTAAGCTTAATTAACAAGCAATGTAAGATATCCAAGAACTACAAACAATAAATTTAAATAATACAAATAGAAGGATTAAAAAATCAATCAGCTAATAAAAATGAACATCAAGCAACAGAGTTTGTAATCCATTTTCATGTTCGCAATTTGTACATATATTGATGTACATATCAAGTCACATGTATAAATAGATTTTTCTAACACGTGCAACTATTATATAGGATAAGAGTCTTAAAATAGAAAAAAAAAATATAAATAATAAATACATGTTAACACATGAAACTTAATTTTTTATGAAAAGTTTCTCCTTTTAAATGTTTAACATGTGTAATGTTGCACAGGTTAAAAATATTAATAAATTAAAGAAAATTAGAGGAAATAGATACATGAATACACATATTGTGATATTGAGAAGAAAGAAAATATACATAACACGTCACATGCATAAGTAGATTTAAGTCCCTGGAATATTTTTAGTAAGTAATGCGGCTAGTTAATTTCACATGTTTTCCATTGTATGGAGGAGAGTGCCCATAACTTGGATGGTGGGAGCAAAGTTTACGTTATGTTAAATTTTGGATATTAGGATCCGTAAGGATAATTTTGTAAAAAAAAAGTGTAGATGGTGCCTACCATCATACCCTTAACTTTTCAATCTCGATTCATTTCCTATTTTTGCAAAATCTGTTTTTCTTTTTATAGTTGGTCTGTGGCAAAATCTGGGTGACAGTGCAAGATCAGTTTTTTATTTTATAATAAATAAAAATAATTCTAGAATAATTTTTTTGGGTACCCGAGAAAATGGATTGCAATTCTAGTTTGATATTAAGTTTTTCTATATATATATTTAATTACTTTTTTTCTCTTATATCAATGGGATAAAGTGGTATTAGGAGAGTAATTGAGAATTTTAGGGTGGAAAAAATAAAACGTGAAGAAAATTCGTTTATATATAATGACATGTATTGTATTGACTATTGCATATGAATAGACGTACATCTCTTCTCGTTTGTTTAATTCTCTCTCTGTTCGGAGCAATCCAACCCATCCCATCCCCTATGTCTTCTGCAGCTCCACCTCCTCCACCACCGCCACCGCCACCTCAAAATTCTAGTAGTGACGGAAAAGTCCGTTGTCGTTGTTGTGGAATAATATTTAGCAGCTCTTATTGGTTAGGCTGGCATATTCAACGTGTGCATTACCGTAACAGAGCTCCTTTTCCTTCAAGACGTCCATTCGATGCTTCTTCAGTCAAATGTCCTTATTGTGTCCGTCCAAGCTACTTTGACTCAAGGGATGAGTATTTAATGCATTGTGAATGCGTTCACTCCAAAACTTGTGATTTTTCAGAAATTACTATATTTGATGAAGAATGGGATGGCGAAGATGAAACCGACGCCGCTTCTGGTGCTGAAGGCTCAGGGAAAGGGAAGGGGAAGGCGAAATAAGAATTAAGAAGCTATCAATAACATTGCTAAATAGTGTCTATTCTAATGCTATTGTTACCGGAGATTATTATGAGTTTGTAACAATAACATTGCTAATAGATAATTCTAATGCTATATATTGACATTTTATTATAATACCCTTATTTGTGAAATATGTTGATGTTTCCGGCATTTTTCTTTACTCACACAAACTTGTTGAATCTATTCCCTTTTGATTGATTGGGATACTGCATAGATCAAAATACGTAATTCTTTGTTTTTAATCTCATCACAGGGACAGCATTGTGCCTTGATCATGATAGGAAGGGTCCTTGATTTTGATTTGCACACAAGATTGGATCTGCAGTGAACTGGAAAAGCTGAAGCATGTGTGGAAGAACTTCAAGATGTGATGTGAGTGATCTAAGCTTTTATATCATCTATGGAATTCTATTTACTTGCTTAGAAAACTCTTACACAAGTGTATTTAATTAGGCAATAACCTGATAGTATATCATCTATGGTAATATAAGTTGTGAAATATGAACAGTTTGCTAGAATGAAGCTACAATTGTGTAGTCTGATCTATTTTCTCCCTTTGCTGGAGAAACGTGCTACTACAAACATTTTAGTTACTTACTATAGACAATTTTAAAACCAAATTTTATGGGGACATTAAAATTTAGACAGATGTGTAAAAAAATAAAAAAAAAGGGCTTTTGACTCTCCTGAATAAATACTATCTCATGCATTTTAGAGTTTATGAGAATACATGTTAATTGGAGAAATGTGTGTATGTAATGACTAATGATACAAGTGTTTTAATATTGCTGTTAATTAATTAGCTCTTTTCTTTTTCTTTTGTTTACAAGGTTTTAATGATCTTTATATGGTTGATTTTCAGATTCCAATTGGAAATCGAAGTGGCTGATGATGTACTTAGTCCTCTCCATGCTTGTGCCGATGTAATTACTGTTTTCTTGATGCAAAAACAGAAGCAAATATATTAAATTTCGTATATTATATATATAATTGTTGGTTTCAAACTCCACAATACGCTTTGTAAGGCCACATACAAGTTCACTTTGTACTACCCACCAAAAAAGATAATAGTTTATTCTCTAAGATCATCTAATTTTTCCAATAAATGCAGCACATCAGAACGAACTAAGGACATAATGATCTCAAACATAAGTAGTACATAATACTAAATATTCGACATCTTCAGTTTGAAGTCAATTTCCAAACCTAAATCCAGTTGTTTAATTTTAGGGTTAAATATGTTTTTTTCTTGAACTTTAGCGATAATTTATTTTTAGTCTTTAAACTTTAAAAAATACGTTTTTAATCCCTAAATTTTTAAAATATTCAGTTTTGGTCCTTTTGTTAACTCTCATCTAATTCCGTTATGTCTAAGTCATCAATGTCAATATTTTTTTATTTTCTTAATTACTCCATTTTTTCAATATTTTTTTAAAAAAACCCAAAAAACAGAAGTTGTTCTCCATGTTCTTCCCATTCTTCCTGTTCTTCATCTTCATCACCCACCCAAAAACCCATAAAACAGAAACCTTCTTGTTTTTCCTGTTCTTCCCAACTTCATCTTCATCACCCACCCAAGAAATTGTTCTTCATCACCACCTCACTAAAAACCCTTATCCAAAATCTGAACACAAGACCAAATCAAAAACCCAAATTCCCAAATCAAAAAGCCAAATTCCCAAATCAAAACCCAAATCTGCAAATCATTCGAACCCACTGTGGAATGAAGAAGTAGAATGAAGAAAAATGAAGGAGAAGAGCATAACAGAGAATGAAGAGCTTCGAAGGAGACAAAGAGAAGTATTTAGGTTTTTTCTTTGACGAAGAGCTTCAACGAAGACAAGAAGAAGTTGACTATGAAAAGAAAGAGCAGCTTAACAAGTAACAATGCATATGGTTCTTTACCGCAAGTCAAAATTGTTAAAACTCAGATATTAATGACTTTTCCCTCAGCAACAGTTTTACCTGCAGCAGAGTAAATCACAGCTTCAACGTATATTAATATCAGAAACACATTTGCAAGATAGATACTTTTTCTTAACTCGCGCAGAGTGAACCTAAGTTGTGGAAAATCAGAGAACTTCTCAATGCATATTGTGTTATTAACCTGTAAAAGCACATTTTCAAAATAAGATGAAACTAAACTTGCATAAATGAAAGAAAAAAAGAAACATTAGCAATGAATCCTTCGTCTCTATTTGGGACTTTGACCACGAAGAAGAAAAATCTTTGTTATGAAGAGCACCTGTACTCGGCACACTACAGAAGCGCTATTCTTCACAAAGAAAACTTCCTTTTTCATAGGCTGCTTTGTCTTTGGGTTAATTTGCTGCAAGAGCTCGACAATCTCACAAACCCTCACTATAATTCATATGTTTACACCAGCATGCCACAATTAAAAAACAGATGAACTGAAAAGACTGGAAAAATAAAGTTTCACCATATTCTTGAACAAATAAAAGGCCACATACCTTTTTTCACCTTGTATCCTAATTTCCTTAGAAATGAATTCAACTTGTCCTCAATTTCTTTATACCTAGTGCATATCAGAAACAAGGGATCTCATTACAATTGCATATAGGCACAGAAAGGAGGGAGATAAAGAAGGAGAGAAAGCACCTTTCTTGTGACCAATTCACTGTAGGATCATCCATTTTATTGACAACTTAGACACACCCAATGTTTTTGCAAATTGGAAATCAGGAAACAAAGAGTCACATCAAAGATAAACTAACCAACACCCCAATATCAGCTTGAGATGCACCGCTGATCATATTAGGAACATAGCTTTTATGACCCTGTGTAAGCATAGCGATTCAATAATAAATATTTTGTCACAAAAGCATAAAATGAATGAATTGTTTCAAAGTATAGATTTAGAAAACAAAGACTGAGTCGAGGGAATAATGTCTGAAAGATAAAGTCATCTGAGAAATTCAAAACAAAAGATTACATTCACAGGTGCATCCAAAATGGTAAACCTTGTTTTCTCTGTCTCAAAATGTGCTCTTCCAACTTCAACTGTCTTTCCCTGCATTTATCACAACTTAACCTAATTATGAGTTCCAAGCAAATTCACATTCACATTCATATAATTAAGAAGCAAAGAGGGAAAACTACATCAAATGGGAAAATGTAGTTAAATTGATCAGCCAATTCATACATACCTTTACTTTCTCCTCCTCATTTGTGTCCATTATATAAGCCATATACCTAGCATATAAATTTCAAGTCATCAATTTTAAATACATTAGTGTCAAGTACACTTGCTAGGCTAAATAGATTAGTGTCAACTAATCAACATTGGAACACACAGGAAAACTTCAATCATGAAAGAAAGAAAGAAAATAAGCTAACCAGCTTTCTCGACTTTTGTCTTTGGCCTCTTTTTCATATTTTTGGATAGTCCGCTTATCGACTTGACCACTGAGGAATAGTATCTGGCCTCCAGTTGTAGACTTACCGACATCTAGAACAAGAATAAATTACTGCTAGAACATCAATGTACTGAATTCAAACATTTCTCACTTCTCTCTACCCTGCTACCACATGCGCACATTCCCTTCCACTCTATAACCCAATTCCTTTAGTTACCTTCATATTTTCTCGCGTGAACTCTAATAATATCACACAAAGTTGGTAAAATCGCGTTTTAACGCGTAAAATCGTACGTTTAGGACCCCGAGCGTTTCCGTTTCAGGCGAAAATTGACCTCCGGTGAAAATTCGCCGTGTCGGACGCTGAAAACGTTGTCGTACGACCCGTCTTGATTCCAGTCAGCGTTCGGGTCGGGTTCTGATAACCCAGTTGGAAAGCCATTTTGAACGGGTTAAAGCCTAAAGGACCCTAATTTTCTCAGAAACCAAACGCTACCTCGTCACTTTCACCCCACGCGACCATTGAGCCCTAATTTCTCTTCTTTTCCCACTCGCACGACCTCGTCTCTTCTGGTTCCCTCGAGAGTTCATCCTCTTTCTCCTCTGTAGTCATGTGTTATTTCTTTTCTTTTTCTTTTGTCATTTTTATTTCTAATAAATATCAGTTAAAAATATATTATATAAAACATAATAATATATTACTAGCATAATGATTATAAAACAGATACATACTCTGCCATTAATAAATTTATTAGTAAATTGTATTATCATAATTTTATTTATAATATATTTTTATATTTTTGTAAAATCTATTACAATTTTTCATTCCCTCTAGGATCTTAAGTAAAATCTCGATTTCACCAACCTTGAATACGAGGGTAGCTATGGAAAAGCAAATTTAGTATCTGTTTAGTTTAAGGGTGTGTTTATTTTGGTGTTTTCAACGTAATTTCAATTTAAACATTATGTTAAAACAAGAAAAATCATATTGAATCACGATTCGCTAAAAATTAAAATCACATTTGAAGGAAGTTTTTCATGTTGAAATGGGATTAAACATAAATGTAATTTTTTTAACTTATGCATCTAATAATTTCACGTTTACCAAATGTCAATCCAAATTTCGATCCAAACACACTATGTTTATTTTTGTTTCAAAATAGTTTATTACGGTAAGCTTATCAACTTGAAATTCACCGACTTACCAACATGGCCAATAAACACAACATTCAAGTGCCTTTTATTCGTTTTCAACCCCTCTTCTTCATCTCGTCCCGGAGGAACTTCCATTTCTTTCACTATCAATCAAAGTTATTGAGTAAGCACATTTTGTATGTTTATTGATAATATTGATAATGAGCTATGATTCAGTAATTTAAATGCAAGACAAGTAAATAATCACATTGTTAAAAACTACATACATTTTCATATACCTTTTGACTCAACCTCAATATCCTGTGTGTGAACCTCCTGCTTTGGATCTGAAACCACCAGAGTGAGCTTTTCTATAAGATGTCTTCAAATCTCCATCATTAATTTTATAGAGATAAAGTAACAACACAAGATACGAGTACATAAACATCACAACAATATCAACAATCTATAATAGGCAAGCAAACTCTCCAATGTTGACAAAACAAATAGACACAATCCAAACACAAGCAAAATACTAATGTACAGGGGCATAATAAGAGACCTCAAGTTGGGATGAAAAGACGGAAACATAAGCATCTTTAAACTTCTACAATGTTTTTAAAACCCTCGTTGCAACAATTAACAATAACTTTTCACTCTCAAAACAATCTTACACAACAAGAAGTAAGTTCACAAAATGATTTTTTTTTTGTCGTAGCTTTTTGAATATATGAAATAAATGGTCTTTTGTTGTGAAATAACTTAAAAGGGTTAGAAGGAAAAATGACAGACAAATCCAACAGTTAAAATATAGTTACCCATCCTAGAGGTAGCTATTGTTGAAAATTCTCTCTTTCTTTCCACGTGTAGTGTATTGATTGGAGAATTCAAGTTATATATATATACTCTTTTAAGTGTTACATGCTTAATTGAGTACAAAAGGTTGAATCCTCTTGCGTGAAATGTTGACATTTATGAAATAGCGCAGCATGCCACCTTTTTTATGAACTAGTGGACATGGGATGTTTTTACTTTCAAATCATATATCATAGAAGTATATGGGTTAAATAAAATGCTTACACATGAAACAAACATGAATGAATGAATTGAAACAAATATTTTTATCTTTAAAGGAAACGAGGTGAGATTTAATATGGGGACCGACATAAGTTTCCCATGGTGGGAAACCATAATCTTAACCTACTATAATAGGTTTTACATAGTGTTTTTAATTTGAAAATTGGTCCATAATATTTATAAAATGTTAAAAGCGTCTCCCATAAAAAAAAAACTTCAAGATCACAATCAAACCAACCGAATCCGAGCAAAATCAAATGAAATCTTAGCATATTTCAACAAAAATTTGTAGAACACATAATATGAGGGGGAAATCATGAACAATATGGGCAAAAAGCGCAGCAATAATCAAGAAGATTTTTAGTAGAGATGAGTGATTTCTCAAGAAAGAAGATGAGAATCACAAGAACAAAGTCAATCGCAGCAAGAATCAAGTAAGATCCTGTGCAAATATGAGGAAAATCGTGTAAAGATGAGCAAAGGTCGCACCGAAACAGAGAGAAAAATGATCAAGCCCTAGATTTGAGAGCAAAATCGTAATTAAACGAACGAAATCACGGCAAAATCAAAGGAAATCTTAGCAAAATTATGACGAGATTGTGTAAAGATGAAGGAAGATCACACCTAAAGAGAGAGAAAAAGGACAAGTCCTATATCTGAGGGCAAAGTCACCCTCATCAAATAAGTTCTTTAAAATCGCAATTAAACGAAAGCAATTGCAGCAAAATCAAATGAAATTGCATCAAGATTTGGACAGAAAGTAATCGAGCTGAGCCCGAAAACTGCCCCATCAAATGCAAGCTTAAAATCGCAATCAAATGAATAAACCCGTACTAGAATCAAATGAAATCTTAGCAATATTTGGACATAAAATGCAGAACGCACAATCTCAGAGAGAAAATCGCAAAAAATTTGGGGTAAAAAACACATAAATAATCAAGAAGATTCTGCACAGAAAGAGACAAGTTGCACGTTCTTTGCTTTGATCTACCATTTGTTTTTTGCTTCTCATCAATTCAAAATCAGACCTTCTTCTTCCTTCTCCATCTCCATTGCTTCGATCCTCTCTCTGTTATGTTTATAGAACAAATGTAATTTTCATAAATATTTTGGGTGGAAAATAAAAGATGGGAAAATAGAGGATATGGTTATAATTTTGAATAACTAACAAGTTCAGATAAAAGGTAAGTAATTTCATCCATTATATTAAAATAAATTATATCTAATGGCTGAAATAACACTTTCATATAGTGAGAAAATTCTACACTTCCGTATCAAAGAGAATTATTTTAGGTAAGGATACCTACGGCTACAATGTTATAGGGAAATTTTTTTTCCTTATGCTATACATCTCTTTATAATTTCCATGATGTATTCTTTCGAGTACACTATTTATAATCTTCTTTATAAAAAATATAATAATATTCTTAGTTGAATTAATTACTGAATTAATTATTAAGGAAAAGTAATATAAAAGCCATTTTATTACTTCTTTGTATCATTAAATTGAAACTTGTTTTTTTTGTTTATAAAGAAATTTAACGACACCAAAAATCGAACCATGTACCATACACTCACACACACATGTCTTTGCCAATGCTAACCTTACAGGACCATTAAATTGAAACTAAATACATTTCTATGAAAAGAAAAAGTATAAAAAAATGAACAATTTATTTGATAATTTATATCAACCAATAAGTTATATAAAAATACATAAATATCAAAGTCACATGATTAATTATATACATCGTATAAACAAGATCTTTTATATAAAAAATATTTTAACATGATATTAAGTATTTACATAATAAAACTGAATATTTTAATAGTATTAATAGTATTTGTTCATTTTTTGTATTATGTTTTATTTTTTTTTTAACTTTTTGCATACATGTTGTTCACGAAATCTAACGTCTTGTCTCCCTCTATGAGGAAGAGAACAAAGTTAACTCTGCCATTGAAATTGCCATGGCTCGTCTTAAAGATGAGTTTCACATCATTTTTATATTCGACACCAATCCTATCGACCCCATCACTGCCAACGATTCTCAAGATTTTGACCACAACCAAACCAAACCAAACCACCCCTCACTCTACTTCCCTAGCTTCAAAATGAAACTATGAAGACCAAAATGCCGATTCAAATGACTTAATTGAAACAAACAACAAGTTTCTTCGTTTTGATAGTGGCGATGTTGTTTTCGCGACTTCGAGCGTTCACAGTAGCTACCACGTTCTCTATTGCATCGTCGAGAGAATGATTTTTTCTTTTTATTTGCACAAAGTTCCAACAATTGAGTTGTGATTATGATGTCAAACTATGTCTCATGGAGAGAGAGCTTAGATGATTTCAAGGAAGTGGATGACGATAGCAAATGGTGAGGATTTGGTGGTTGCTGGATTGAATAGAGAACGCTGACAACAGTGATGGCCGAAGCTAGTACCAAGAAAAAAAGGAAGATCAATAGTGTTTTTTTAAGTTGTGAATGATACTTGTAAACAAAAATCAATAACCTATTATTTTAACTAAAAAATAGGAGACTATAGGTAGTTCAAAATTAAAGGAGACCACTTTAGATGCACTCATAACCAACCTTTAGGATAAGGGATACGAAGGAAGGAAAAAATAAAAATGAAATTCTAAGAAAAAGAGTGGTAAAATGAATTAGTTACTGGTTTATAATCACAAGAGTATTCATCATACAACTATGCAAAGTACAAACTCTTAAAAAAAATTGATTGAATGTAATTGTAGGAGAATTAAAATCCGTTTCTTTTGAGCTTATTTGATAAAATAAACACTTATTTTGTTTTAAAAAATGTTAGACAATGGTAAACAATGGAATTGGCGTACAAAACGACACGTCGCTGGTGGAAAACTGGAAACAAGCGGCTTTTTTCAGTTTCGGGAAACCAAAACCTTCGTTAAACCCTCATCAAAGTCCCGGTGGAAAGCTGTACCTCCGCCGCATCCTTCATCAAATTCCCCTCTGTTTCCTTCCTCGTCGCCCGTCTCTACGATTCCACATCCCTCTTGCTCCGCACGTGCACCACCTCTTCCCTCTCCCTACTCAACCACGCTGAACTCATCCTCATCGTTGGTGGTCGGTTCTTGGTGAAAGAGGAGATGTTTGGTAGGGGAGCAGTGTGGTCGGTTCTGACGCGTAACAAAGAAGCATGTTCTTCGATTCACAAGCTAAGTGGCACAAGGCCTTTCTCTCCTTCTCCCATCCGAGATTCATTCACGTTCCTAACCCCTAACATTGCCACCCGTTACTTCCACGCCGTTCGATCCCACCTTATTCCTAAGGTTACCTTCTTCTCTCTTTCATTTTCATTATCTATTCTCCAACCTTATTTCCTCTTCTGCATTGCTTTCAAATTTAATTTTGCTTACAAAAATAAGACTTAGTTGCATACGCCTGAACTCTTTAAATCTGTGTTTGATCCCTTAATTCCTTTGTTGTTTTGCTTCCCAATTCTCGCTATTTTATATACATATATCGCATTCTTGTCTCAAATATTGGATATCAATGTTATTCTGGGAAAATAGCTACTACTATTGTTTATTCTTAATCACTATGCTGTGTGTGAAACTGTGAATGTTTTGTACATGTAGTTAGCTCTGAGTTTTGAGCGAATTGTGATGATGCTATTAGGGTCATCATGTGCCATATATGAGGAGCTTTTCCAGGATGGTGTCTGCTGGAGCTGAACACAAGGAGGGTGTAAAGTTGCTTGTTACTGGGGGTTCTCATGCCCAGAAAGCAGTTGGAATATGGCTCTTTGGCTCTGCCGCGTGGGTGTTTAGCATGGTTGTACTTGGGGGTGTAACCAGACTCACACGATCTGGTCTTTCAATGACTGATTGGAAATTCACTGGTACTCTCCCTCCTTTGTCAGATGAGGAATGGTTGCAAGAGTTTGAGAAATATAAGCAGTCACCTGAATACAAGCGGTAAAGTGCAATAACTTGAGTCAGCTTAGTCTGCATTGCAGTAAACTTAATATTCCATGAGCACATGGAATGCTTGATAGGATTTATTTATGGGGATGAAAAAGACACACACCTAAACAGTTGTAAACAAGTCCTCTTGAAGATGACTGGTGAATTGTTAAAGGACCAAATCAAATCATAAACATTAGACTATTAAAACTTTAGGAATAATATTTCAAAGAGTTGTGCTCAAACTTTGTCGTAAAATTAACAGAATTAGATAATATTTTAAACTTGATCACTGCCAGAAAAACTGATATGATTGTGTGTTTCAGGATATAAAGATGATAATTAGTATGATAACAATGGAGAATAATATTATGAATGTATCAGTTGTTGAAATTATCCTTCTGTAACTGCGCTAATGAACTAGTTACTTTTCAAGTTCTAATTACAAGTTGCAATTTATGGTATTGATTATGTATTTATTATTACAAAAATAAAAATAAAAGGATTGATCAAGTGGAAGTGAGTTGACATTTGACAGTCGATCTGAAAGAGCTTTAGTAGTTCTGATGAATTTTATGATAATAATTTGTTTTGCAATTATTGCAGTGTTAATAGAGGAATGAAGCTTGATGACTTTAAATTCATATATTGGATGGAATATGCACATCGTATGTGGGGAAGGGCACTGGGAGTTATGTTTGTTCTGCCCTATTCATATTTTCTTCATAAGGGTTATATTACGGTGGGATTGGGACTCAGACTCTCTGCTCTATTTGCCCTAGGTGCTGGCCAGGGTCTTATTGGTTGGTGGATGGTTAAAAGTGGTTTAGAGGTTGGAACATAGTTAATATCAATTTGTCTGTTTAGAATTGGCTGGTACTACCAGATTCTAATAGCTTTTTCCCCCCCTTAGGAACCACCATCTGAATATTCTCAGCCAAGGGTAAGCCCTTATCGTCTTGCAGCTCACCTTACATCAGCATTTGCTATTTACTGTGGCCTCTTTTGGACTGCACTTTCTGTTGTTATGCCTGAACCACCGGCTGAATCATTAACATGGGTTCGTGGGGCGGCTAAAGTGAAGAGACTTGCATTACCCATCAGCCTACTTGTTGGTCTTACTGCTATCTCTGGTGCATTTGTTGCTGGAAATGATGCAGTACGTTTGCCTGTTCAATAATTTCTTGCCTTTAAGGCTTTAATAACTGGGCTTTCAGTGAGGATAAAAGATAATATTCTCCTAACATGTTGATCTCCAGGGGCATGCATTTAATACTTTTCCAAAAATGGGTGATACATGGATTCCAGAAGACATTTTTGAAATGAAGCCTCTGATTCGAAATTTCTTTGAGAATACATCAACTGTACAGGTAATTACCCTTGCTGATATCACTGAAGAGCTAACATTGTAGTGCCTTTGTTCTCTCAAGTCTTTTCCTTTTTCAATAGTTCTTTTATTCGCTGTTCAACAATTGAGAAATTTGTACTGAATGAATGTTGAGGGAATTGCTTTTTCATCGATTTTTGGAGTTTGTAGTAATAAATTTGTCCTTCAAGTTTTGTTTGTCTGCCAAACTTTTTATTTCAAATGTTTGTAACACTTTTTCATTGTCTTTATCCTTTCAAAGAAATTAAGCCTTGAATTTTTGCTTTGTTGGACACGTGGACTAGACTGGAAAAAGGATATGAAGACACTGCATTCGAGTTTTTTATAGTGGCATTGCAGGTATGCATAAGTTTAACAACATGAAGTTCTAATGAGCATTCCACTTTTAACAGCTTGATCATCGTATACTCGCAACTGCAACTCTGGTTTCAGTGGGCATTTTGTGGTGGTCAGCTAGAAAGCTGGACATACATCCTGCAGTACGATCTGTGATTGGAGGCGCGGTTGGCATGGCAACGCTTCAGGTCATAATATCAATTTTCATTCTTGCATCTTCTATTTGTCATTTTGTGTTGTTTGAGTCCTGCTTCGCTTTTGTCACTGTCTATTTATCTAGTTATTTATATGTTGCCTTCTCTTGTCTTTAGTTGAATACACAACTTTTTGGTGTTTGTTTTTGTCAGTAGTCTAGTGTACCGTTTTGCGGTGGCTGTTGCCATTAAGTATATTATGTCAGTTATTTTGCATGGTTACAGGTCACCTTAGGGGTTTCCACGCTTCTTTCATATGTGCCTGTTTCGCTGGGCGCTGCACATCAGGCTGGAGCCTTAACCCTTCTGACATTCATGTTATTGCTCAATCACACAGTTCGGCGGCCCTCCTTATCCCTTCTCAAATCTCTTCCTCAGGTTGTCAAAGCAAGCTAATTATTTCCCGGCATTGTATTACAACAAGAATTTGTCATCTTAAGTTGACAAGAGTTGTGGTTCTTATTTTCTCATGCTAAGTTTGGCATTAAGCTCCTTATCCAATTTTCCATTTTTTTAGGATCATCTTTACTTGGTTTGTACATTTAAAACCTGAAAAGTGATGATCAAGCAATTGATCTGTTATTTATGTCATCTATTTCTATCATTCATGTAATGTATGCTGAGAATGAGTACAGAGAATCATTATGTAAACCAAGAGAAGTTATAGTGGAAGAATCCATGGCTTTCCATCTTTGATAATGGATTCTCCTTCACTTAAACATCATTGTTCCAAAATTTACTGTTATTGGATTCATTATTTTGCAACAACCACAGCATGAGGGTTGATTGAAATCCAAAGCATGGTGGTGATGTTAAGTTATGGGGAGCACAAGAGAGTATCATCTTTTCCTTCCCTTTTCTGGTTACCTAGATCTGTTTGTTGTGGGTGCGGATGAAACAAGATAAAATGTAGTAGTAATGTGTTATGCATTGCATAACAATTTTTCTCGTACATGTTCATAATCTATTTAAGTAGGGGATTTGATTCGTAGCAAATTTCATTACCGAGGAAAATATAGTACTGCTTGTAGAGAGTTGGAGAAAATACAACAATTTCCATTCCCAGTTTTATTGACTTTCGACAAAAGAAAAAGTTATTGATGTTAGGAAAAAGCTTACGCCCCAAACTAAACTGGATATTTGCGAGCCTCAATTATTAAATATATTCTATTCTTTTGTGATATAGAAACATATGTATCCAATTTTTAAATATTTTTTGGTATACAGGAGGGGCTAAGCCCCAAAAACAGAAAAAGATTAACAAGTAACAACCCTATAGAAAAAGACACCAGCTAAAGAACTATCTCTGGTCACTCCCCCGCTAGCAGCTATGCTACCAGCCATTTAAACATAAGCATCTACATTGATTTTGATGCAATCAAATTTAGGAAAGGAGCAAGCAATTAGGTGGCGGCCTCAAACTATTAAAATCAATTTGGATAGCTGTTGAATAGTATAGATTTGTTCCTTTGTTGCCAAGCTAACGTTGCAAACCAATTTGGAACGAGCAATGCTATATTCTCCTAAAATATCCTCCTAATTACTAAGTGGGGAATGTATTTTATAGTTTCAAGATAAAGACATTTAATTTTCTCCTTCAATACATACTTTAAAAAGAATTAGGAAGATATCTAAGAGAATATTTAGAAAGATAAATCATTATTCATTTATGCATGTTGGGTGACAAACGTCGACAACACATTTTTCTCGGGCCTTAAAACTAAACATTTTCAAAACAAATTCCAAATGGTTGTTGGCCGGTAAGTAGATCTGGCCCTTCATTTATTTTATTATTTTATCTATGGATCATATTTTCTTGTGCATATTAAACTCCTCCACATTTTTTGTAATATATCTTCCAAGTTTATTTGAGGTGCCCTCTTGCAGTTGCTGGTGTTGTGCCTGGTGATAAACCTTTCATTCAGAAGCAAATAAACATTCAAGGCTTTTCTTCTGACTACGTTTTAAGAGAAGATCATCCTCTTGGGAGAACCGGTAACTCTCTTCTTCTTACTCTTGATCTTTATTATTGGCCACATTAATCTTCAAATTAACAATCATTTGTTATGTTATGTATATAAGCTTCAATTTGCCTCACTCACCAAGTGAATGCTTTTGTATGTACAACATCCTTCTACAGTTTTAGTTTTTGCCATGCCCAAGCTCTGCAACCAGATTAGTAGCTAGTGTTGATTGGCAGATTTCGGTTGGATAAGAACACTGAGATATTTGTTGACTTTTACTTGTTAGTGTGTGGAATGGCAGTTAGCTGCATGCAAAAATTCAAGGGAATGGATCTCATGTTCAAAGCCAACACGAAGTATTTATTTCTCTTCATTAATATTTATATAGACCCACATATTTAATGTGCATTTAATACCTATGAAAAAAGAAATAAACACAAAATTATTAACATGATACATCGTGTTGATTTTGAATATCAGGAGATTCATTCCCAAAATTCAATAACTAAATGATCAATTTAATATTTCCTGAGTCCTTATATATAAGACTCTCCAAAAAAAGCACAAAAATTAAGAAAATTAGTTAATTTAGGTAAAGTTATTTAATCTGTCTAACAATTTGAATTAATTTCTAAAGTCACCCTTCAATTATTCTCTAATTGTCTTATTCTCTTTTCACTTAATTAATCTTCTCCAATTATCATAAGAGAGAATTTCTCTTTCATTCTTTTATTACATTTATTGATTTTGAACCACACAAAAGTGGTTGAGTAAATAAAGGTAATTTAGTAAAAACTAATTAAATTTTCACAAAGTTTTGAAGATGATCTTATAAAAAAGAACAAGTAATTTTTTATAGAGAGTCTTATGTATAGGGACGAAGAGATTATATTAAAATAATTAAAAAAACCAAGTAATTATTAAATGACAAAACTTAGGTACATTTTTTTAGGTGTTTTTAGTGTTGTTCTCCGATCAAAATTGGAGTTTCATCTCAATAATAGTACAATCACTAAGATGAAACTCTAATTTTGATCGAAAAAAACACCAAAAACACATAAGTTTTGTTTTGTATTAAAACCTTAAAAAAGTTATAGATTATTGTTTTTAGACATTCATAAAAGTTACATATTTTAATTTCTTAATTTGTAATTAGAACACTTTTTAACAAAGATAAAGCTCAATTTAATGATTTTCTCACATAAAAAAAGTTAGTGTTTCACATACCTTCCTAGTAAAAACAAACCAAGTGAACCAACATAAGGAGTTATGTCTTAATCACACATACCATTAAGATAAGAATAATTACAATTGAAACAATAACTGAACAGTATGGGTGTGACAATTGACATGAAGGGAGTGAGTGGAGTGCAGTGGCACATATAATAACAGGAGTGATAGGGGCAGGGGTTCTGTCTCTTGCATGGGCATTGGCACAGTTAGGGTGGATTGCAGGTCCATTGATCATCATAGTGTTCGCAGTCACTACATATGTGTCTGTACTCTGTACACCTTCTCAGTGACTGCTATAGATTCCCTGATCCTGAATTTGGAACCACTAGGAGCCCTTCCTACATCCATGCTGTGAACTTGTACTTTGGACACTTCTACTGCCTATGTCATCACTTCTGCCACCAACATCAAGTAAGCTCCTCCATTTATCTTCTATATATATATATAAATAATATTTGAATTACGTTAGAGTCTCACATTGATTAGAGATAGAACACTGATAACTTATATAGGGTCTTGAACATTCCTTCACTTACGAGATAATTTATGAGGAGTAATTAATTTTAAGTTATTTGTAATACGGT
The DNA here is from genome assembly GCA_037177725.1 of Cyamopsis tetragonoloba. NCBI lineage: Eukaryota > Viridiplantae > Streptophyta > Magnoliopsida > Fabales > Fabaceae > Cyamopsis > Cyamopsis tetragonoloba. The sequence continues at coordinate 57,808,128 of CM074123.1, forward strand.
AGCAAAGACTATATAGTCTTAGATGTGAGGAGAATGTGTTAAAGTTTCACATTGATTAAAGATAAAGCTATCATGATAATCTTTATAAGGTCTTTGACATCTTTTTCTTTATGAGTTGACTTTTGATGTGAAGTTAAACCTTTGCTATTTGTGATAAATTCCTCAATGAAATCACTATATATTTTCAGTCTTTTATCTTTTGCAAGAACCTTGATCTAGTCCTTTATCTATTATTTTTTATCAATTCTATCTTTTATGTTTATTTAATGTCTCAATTTAGTTCTTTTATCTATTTTATCAATCACTTTGATGATTCATGTTTATTTATATGTGAATTTTGCCCTTTATTGTTTGTTAAAGGTCTTATTTCATCTTTGATAACTTCGTATATAAAAGTATTAAAGTAAAACTTATAAATAAACAGAAGGGTCTAAATTGACTCCAAAAAAGATAAAGGACTAAATAGAGATATTAAATAGATATTAACGATAAAATTGACAAATATAAATGATAAAGGACCTGACGAGTATTTTCATAAGGCTCTATTTAAGGTACACTCAGGAGTATCATACACCTCAAAAATATTACTATGAATAGTAAACTTTTAAATTATTTTATTTTATTTATTATATTAATATCATAAATATATTTTTTTTACCAAAAAAGTATTTTATTATTATCAAAAATAGTAAAGGAGTACGGTAGTTCAAAACTAATGGGATCTAGCCTGAATATGACGTTTTCATATAACATAAAGACTAAACTTGTATTTTAGTTTTTTTTTTCATGTTATTACATTCTTATGGTATTTGGTGTTTATACTACTAATATAGGGCGATTCTGAAATCAAATTGTTATCACAAGGAAGGGCATCAGGCTCCTTGTAAATATGGTGAAATCAAGTATATGATAATGTTTGGAATTGTTCAGGTTGTGACGTCATTTATACCAGATTTTCACAACATGGCATGGGTTTCAATTTTTGCTACCATAATAATGTCCTTTACATACTCATTTGTTGGACTAGGACTTGGTATTAAAACAGTAATAGGCATGGGTTTTCTACCTATGTTGTACATGCTTTGGATATGCAGCTTTTGGAGATCAAACACCAGGAAATCTCTTGACTGGGTTTGGGTTTTATGAGCCTTATTGGCTCATTGACTTTGCTAATGCTTGCATTGTTCTTCATTTGGTGGGAGGATATCAGGTACAAGTACAAGTTCTGATAATCCAAGTTAAAACTTATTATATATAGACCACAACTTCTTATCATTCATAAGTAACTGCTTTCTTTTCTTTGATGTAATATTGATTGAAATATTGGTATTCACTCCAAAATCACAAGTTCCGTTTTAATTTTTTGTTTTCATAAATAATTACAAATCTGTTACCTTGTTTTCATTTTTTAAATTTGTATAGAAAACACATTAAATAAGAAAAGTTGTTTCCAATTATTTTCTGTGCTTCTTATCAAATCTCAGAAAACAAGAAACAAAGTGCAAAAGAAAATGTAAATGCAAACAAAACGTGCGGAAGTTTTCAAGAATAAGAAGATTATAATTTATAACAACTAACAGAATATTGGTATTCATGCCATTACATGTTATCAGAAAAATAACAGTTCTGTTTCTTTTGTATAATCTTTTCATCAGATTTACAGCCAGCCAGCATATAGTGCTGTTGACAGATGGTGTTCAAGAAGATACCCCAACAATGGCTTTATTAATAATTTCTACCAATTGAAACTGCCTCTGTTGCAAGTTTTTCAGCTAAACTTGTTAAGGATATGTTTCAGAACAACCTATGTGATTATGACAACTGGATCGGACTTGCAATCTTGTTTCCTTATTTCAATCAAGTTCTAGGAGTTCTAGGAGCCTTTTAGGTTTTTGGCCATTGGCTATATATAATTTCACAGTAGAGATGTACTTTGTGCAAAAGAAAATTGAAACTTGGTCTACAAAATGGACTGTACTCAGAACTTTTAGCTTTATTTGCTTTCTAGTCACAGTTTCTGGTCTTGTTGGTTGAAGGAATCATAAGCCAGAAGCTAAGCTGACAAGTTCATGCTTTTCCATGCAATTAAAGAACAAAATACATGTTGTCATCAACATTGATGTAACCATGTGTATATTTAGTGAATTGCACTAGAGATGTCGGTGCCTTCCACCAACAGATAGATCAAGAAACGAGGAATCTATGATTATCTATGATTTTTTATAGGCTAAACGAGAAATCTATGATTATCGTGTACTAAATTAAAGATTCATAAGAAATATTATTAGGTGTTGTTTGGTTAGTAGTAAAGTCATTTTTTTGTACACGATTTAAACCTGTTATTTATTATACTAGAAAATAGTCTCATGCCAATAAGCCACTTGGAAATAGAGCCATTATTTGTGGGTAGAAATCTTATTTTTAATCATTATTCAAAAATTAAGAAAGAAAAATATAACAAATATATAATTTATTTATTATGTTTATATATGTATAGAAACTTTATTATAATTAAATGCATTATTTTTCATTATAAAGAATTTAAATACCATATTTTTACATTAATTAGGGTTTTATGCTTTATTAGAATAATATATGTAATTTTTTTTACAACCTTCGTATAATAAATATTTTTGTTTGAATTTAATATTTAAAAATTAGAGAAAAAATATGCATTCTCCCTAAACTTTTTTCATTTGTAAATCAACAACATAAACTATTTTTTCTTTTTAATTAGATCTTGAAATATCATTCTTTTAAGTTCAAAGATTTCAAATTAAACCTTGAGCCTTCACTCTTTGCAAACAAGCACGAGCATGTGTTTAATTTAATTTGTTCTCAATTGAAACTCAAACTTTTTTTATTGGTGAAATTAATCCTATTTAACAAATATGAAAAATTTAAAGTTTAAATAGGAATTAGGGTGATTGCATACATTTTTCCTTATAAAAGTATTTTCAACTTTAATTAATTTGTGTAAAATAAGTGTACTCCACCAATACATATATATTTTTGTAGCACATTATTTTGTCCCACTTATATATTTAAAATTCCACACTGTTGTCAAAAAATAAAAAATAAAAAATTTCATACTTTCTTATTTAAAACAAAACAAGATAATATTAATAAAACTAATAAACGTTATTAAAATAAAAAATGTCAAAAAAATTTCTATCATTATTTTAAAAATAAAAATTTGAAAACAAAATTCATTAATTTATAAATTAATTATATTATAAATATTTTCTTATAAAATTATTTAGTTTTTTGGATTATGGTATTCAATTTTTTTTTTCAGAGTGTTTTTGAAAAATGTCTTTTGAATTTTGTGTTTCTTGGATTTCCCATAAACTATTTTAGGAGAAATTTATAAGAAAATTTTCCACAACAGTTATATAAATATTTTTATACTTTTAAATTTAAAAATTTTAAAAAGGTGGTGTCACACAAAATTAGTGTGACGTAAATAATAGCTAACCTAGAGCCTAATTAAAAAAGCCCACTCTGTAAATTTTAACAACAAAAAGAAAGATTAAAGCTGTCCAAAAAAAAGTTTCAAAAAAATTAAAGAAACGTGAAAACTTTGAGCTTCAGCGCCGGCCCTAGAACATTGTAGCGGGAAACCTGAAAGCTTCACAGGAAGAAGAAACAACGCGAACCAGGGTAGAAGACGAGTTGCAGGAAAACCCGACCCGCATGAGCTTCCAGTAAACTCGAAGCTGTCGGCGATTGTGCGATCCTACGCGTAGGCGCGGCGATTCTACGGCGATCCCACATATTTATGTTTCAGCACTGAATCGAGCAGGGAGAGGCTGCCAAAGATCGTACTTACGAATCATCTCGCGATTTTACCAACCTTGGTGTAGTACACTCACCTATTTGTATCAGGCCTCAGGTATACCTTCTCATTGAAGGGGTTCACAATTGATATGCGATCTGAATTTAATATTTGTTTTTCTTCCAATGAGCAATAGTGAAACTTAGTTGACCAATATTATTCGTTTTACTTCCTGTGTTTTTTTTCCCTGTTAAGATAAGAGTGTTCTTCCTTCATGTTCATTTTCTTTATTTACGCTGTGTTTAGCAATGTTTAGCAAAATAGTTTATACCTGTGACTTATAGCTTATGACTTATTTCTTATAAATTTTGGCTTATGATTTATAGCTTATGTTTTATGACTATAGTTGTGTAGAGATGTTTAGGAAAATTAGTTTATGAACTAGCTTACATTTGTCAAATGACTTTAAAGGACATGAAATAATTATATGTAATAAATACTTTTATAAAGTAAACATGTAAAAATAACTTAAGGGTGAAATAGAAATGAATTATTGGAAGCTTGTTTTTCATAAGAAGAAACTATTTTATGTAGCTTTTGATAAGCTACTAGCTTATAGCCTATGAAAGAGCTTTTTAGTTACTAAACATCTCTACTTAGTAATATGTTATAAGCTATAAGCCATGAGCTTCTAAGTAATTTATAAGTTAGTGTTGCCAAACACAACCTTAGTTGGCTGGCCTTTACCCTGTGGCCCTATGCGCTTTTTGCTCTGCGGGGGGTTTTTGTCATTGGCTCACATAGGCTGGGGTTGAGTGGATGGTCTTCCCATATTGTTGACATTATATATAAACCCAAACCATCCCAACCCATTCCTTACATGTGTGGGTATAGAAGAACAAAGGAGGCAGCCTGTGTTTTTAGAAATTTCAGTTTTAGAGTTGCATTGCCTTTACTTCCCTTTTTTTTTATTGTCACTTAGTCCCCAATTGCCACCTCTAAAACAATGCAATTTTTCTGTCCTTATTCTACTTAAGAATACATGATGCACAGTTGTAGATGAATATATTGATTTGAGTTTAACAACATTGGTTGCATCGGCATTCACTTGTTTTCCAGTTTCTCAGTTGGGTTATATAATCAATCAGATCAGCATTGCATCCATGTTCTTGTCAAGAGCATTTGGACGAACACTCTCTGCTGCTGCTGCTGCAAGATCAAAATCTTTTGCCACTGCAGCTGCTGGTGGTGGCAGGGAAGGACACAATCCCCTTAAGGAATTCTTTGAAGCTGACAGGAGTCCTGATGATGACAAACCTGTTGTCTATGGTATTTGCTATGCACCTCTCGTTTCAATTTGATTTGGAGTGGAAATTGTCAGTGACTTTTCTTTATAGCCAAACTTGTTCCGTGCAAAATTTTCTGGTTTTCTCCATTGAGCTTTGAAGGTCGTACCACTTTGGTTCTGATGAAGACTTCGTTGTTATTTATTTCTGATGTTAGGTCGTAGTTGGAAGGCCTCTGAATTGCGTCTGAAATCTTGGGATGATCTTCATAAGTTGTGGTATGTATTATTAAAGGAGAAGAACATGTTGATGACTCAACGCCAGATGCTTCATGCACAGAACCTGCGTTTTCCTAACCCAGAGCGCATCCCAAAGGTATCACTATTATTCCATTTCCTATGAAAGATGATTGTTATTCACACGCATGTAAATGTACAAGTGGGTCTATATATATATACAATAAGAAAGGGGATAAACTCCTTGCAGAATAACGGCTACTAGCTGGTGATTATTTAACTGAGGTAAGGTTTACTAACTACATAACTAGCTGTTAGATAATAGGTTTACCTGGCTCTAATACCATATTTACTCCATTGAGTATGATAGAGGAATATTATTCACACATGTAAATGTACAAGAGGGTCGATATGTATACAATAGGAAAGGGAATAAAACTCCTGACAGAATAACAGCTACTAGCTGAGGGAAGTTTAACTAATTAACTTGCATTTATAACAAATTATTTTGGTTGATGTATTTTGCGTGAAATCAGGTGAGGAAGTCAATGTGCCGCATCAAGCACGTACTTACTGAGAGAGCAATTGAAGAACCAGATTCCAGGAGGTCTGCTGAGATGAAGAGAATGATAAATGCTCTTTGATGACTTGAAATAGATCCGTTCTTGAAGGAACTATTGGGTATGCTTTTAAAATAAGATACTCCTATCTACTTTCATGGATGTAACATTGCTGACTTGATAGGCAGTTTGTACAAAGACATCGTCTAAAAGGATTGTGCCTGTTGTTGGATTCTTAGTTGAGTTTGTTTTTCTTAAGATTCAGGCAAGAAAGAATTCCAATCCGGCATATTGTTCTTAATGGTCTAGTTATATGTTAAAGAGGATGAAAATAGAGAAGGTTCATCTCATTTTCATCCTTTTCATATAAACTATAAAGTGGTTTCGAATTTTGAGAAGGTTCATCTCATTTTCATCCTATGAACACCGTGTTCTGTATGAGAGTTGGAATTTATGAAATAAAAGGATGTGATTAGTATTATTTAAGTTTTTTTTCTTTAATACGCGAAAGTGAAAGTGCATTTAAGTGAGGTTGAGCTAAGGAACTCCTATTTAAAATTTCGGTCTTCAGAGGTCACCTGAACAATCTGCCGAGTTGGTATTATTTAAGTTTGGATAAACAATATTTTACAAACTTGATTTTGATCAAAAGTTTGTGCTAATGTGATTTTTATTTGGTTTCATTAATCCTGAAAGTAATTTTGTTAAAGTTAAAATTGTTTGGATGCTATTGACCAAACTCACTTTTAAATGTATAATTACTAAAATGGATACAAATTTTGTAATTTTAACCTAAATTGTTTTTGTTTTAAAAAAATCTTAATATAATCACACATCTTAATTAATTTTTTATACGATAAATTAAACAAAACGAATAACAATGTTATTAAAACATAATATTTAAGTTAACCTTCGTGTGCATAAATAATAAAAGCCATCATGTATTTAAAACAAATCAATATTTGAAAATGTAAATGGAACAAAGTAAATAAATAGACAAACGAAACTTATCGTGATAATAATAAGTTATATTTCTATAATTATAAAAGTAAAAATGAAGCGATGTGTTTTTCCCTTGCTCGCACAACGAGGAGTAATGACGTGACAATATTCTATTGGTGGGACATAATTTGACGTGACAATATTTTATTGGTGGGACATAATTGTAGACATGATTTGGGACTCATGATTTGAATATTAAGTAATGACGATGAAAAGAGCTTGCCTTTAATTTTTTTTTACAGAAAAAAGAAGGGTTGTATGTGTGAAGATTTTTGAACGGATTTCTAGTCCAACACAAGCGCAACATAAAGTGCGTGTTTGAAAAAATGTTGAGTTGGAGTAAAATTAATTTTGAAATGTCAAAATCAATTTTGGTTGATAAATTAGTTGTTTGGTTTTGAGTTAGGAAAATGTCAAAATTAATTTTGGGTTGTCAAAATCGATTTTGACTAATGCAAAGTGAGACTTGCTTCTACGTTAGTTAAAAATTTTACATTGTGTTTTTACTTTAAATTTGATTTTTTTTAAAAAATATCAAACATGAATCACATTAGCTTAAAATCAATTTTACACAAAATTGATTCTATAAAATTACGTTAATCCAAAATCAATTCTACCACTGCTAAGCCAAACACACAAATAATTGCTTTCAACTAAACCTAGGTTTTGAGAAAAAATCAAGGGTGAAACAGTCTAAATGCAGATTATGAAGCTTTCGATTTGTCGTTGAGAACGAGCTTTTGAAGCTTTAGATCGAGAAATCACGAATTCTCATAAAATGAACATGAAAGTAAAAAAAAACTTGTTTTTGCATTACACTAAAACAAATATGTTTCAAAAATTTTCACTCAACGTGATTCTAATGGCAACGAGCGGGAGTTTGTTTTCTCACTGCTGCTAAGTGCATGTTTGGTAAAATGTTGATGGTATTGGGAATTGATTTTGAAGCATTAAAATTGATTTTAGATAGTTAGTTTGTTGTTTGGTTTTGAGTTTGGATAAAACCAAAATTGATTTTAGTAAAAGCAAGTTGAGTTAAAAATTTTATACTGTATTCTTACTCCAAACTTGTTTTTGACTAAAAATTTCCCAAACATAAATCACGTTATCTTAAAATCAATTTTACACAAAATCAATTCTTCAAAATGATGTTGATCTAAAATCAATTTTACCACCGCTAAACCAAACACACACTAAATCAAAAATACCAAGTGCATGTTTGAGTACATTTTTTTTTTTAAAAAAAAAGTGATTTTACTTATAGTCATTTTGAATTTTAATACAGATTTAACTACTTCTCTAAAAGTAGCTTTTTCCGTAGTAAAAATGCAAACGGATCTCTTATATTCCTATTAAGATTTAAAATAATATATAATCTGTTTATTTATATTTTTACTAAAAAAGAATACTTTTGAATTACTCGTGCAAAATTGTGTTGAGACTTAAAATTATTATATTAAAAGTACCTGCACCCAAACATTCACATACTAGTACCTCTTAACAAAGGCTAGCTAACAGTTCCTCACCCATGCACCTCTGACACGCAAAGTTAATGGCCTCAATTACCCAAAAAAAAAAAAAAAAATAGACAAAAAATATTTAGTGCCTAAGGACACTATTTAAGAGCCTAAATATAGTAAAAATGTATTAGAATATGTAGTTTTTTATATTCTTAAGAGACAGGATAATATGCTCTAATAATTATTTTTTTACTTCTAATAACTTTATCTAGTGCCCTATCAAGACCCAAAAAAAAAATAGTAGTTCCTCCCTTTTAGTTATTTTTCACTTAAAAATAAGTTTTTTTTTTCATAAAAAAATACTCCCTCTGATCTTTATTATAAAGCATATTTCAAAAGGATTTTGTGATTCTTTTTATAAGGCATTGCACAAATTCCATAAAGTATTTATGATTATTTTTTTTATTTGCCCCTATTAAATGCCTTAACTTTATTATACCAACCACTAAATACAATATTTAAAGAAGGGTAAAATTGATATATCATCATACTTTTTAAGAAAATTAATGCAACCAACTATTTTTATTAGTATGCGTAATTTAGGTATTTATGTCTTATAATAAGGACCAGAGGGAGTAGTACAATCGAGAATTAAATCTTGTACTCATACACGTATGTTCGTATGCGTTTACCAATTTAGCATAAAAATACTAAAACAAAAAATAAAAAATAAAAAGGAAATTCTTAGTTTTATGTTGTGGGTGACATCACTGTCATCGTAAAATCGTCTAGTGTCACTTTTAAAAAAAGTTTCTAAACTTTAAAAATGTTTGCCGCAAATAAATTTAAAATGTTAACATATATAAATATTATTAAAATAACTAAATAAAAGTAATGATAAACATTGAAGTGATGAACTTACATTACACTCGGTGAGTAATTATGAGACTTTTTAAAAAATTTACAACTTTTTAATCATATTTTATTCTTTATAATTAATGATAAAATTAAATGATTAAAATATTTTTTTTTGCTCTCATGTAAAATTACTTTTCTCACTTTAATCATATAAAATTATTTTTCTCACCCGAATTATTCTCAATGTATATACAGGAGGAGTTATTGTTATTTCTAATTATTTATTGCTGTTTTTAAAATTATTTATTAATTTGATTCTAAATGTGTAAAATTATTTTTTAAGTTGAAATTTATTTGTAATAAAGTAATGATACATATATCTCATTGATATGTACACTTGGTATATCTAATTACATATAAAAAAAAATATATAATTAAATTATGAAAAATGCTAATAAGTATCTTTAAAGTATTTTATAAAGAGTTAAATATAGTAAATTGTCATTAAAATGTATAACTTTTTGTATTTTTAAGAAACGAAGTAATATATACTTATAATTAATTTTTTTATTCTAATAATTTTAATAATTATCCTAAGAGAGAAATGTTTAAATTATTACATATTTATTTATTGGTATTTAATAAGTGCACTGAATATAGGTGAAGAATAGGTGTAAATGTCACATTTTTGTTTTTAAGAAGATTGTGTGACTGGGAAAATGACGTGCGAATATTGATCAATCAATTTGGCTGACCAGTAGTGTTTTTATCTCTTCTCTCCCTATAATCTTTCTCTGCACGCTCTCTCTCTCTCTCAATAATCAATCTCCACAGTTCCACTCAACTTGGAGGAGTTCTGTTGTGTTGTGTTGAAATCCTTTTGGTTATGGTTATGGAGGACAACGGAATTGCAGGTAGTACGTCTCCGTTGTTACTCACCCAATCGCTTCCTCTCCAAAGAACAGGTACTACTATTATTCATTTTTCCTGCAAAATGAAATCAATCATCATCATCATCATCAGTCACTCTCTTGGAGATTTTGGATGTATAAATGAATTAATTGATGAACAATATTATAGGGACGGTATGGACCGCAGTGGCACACATAGTGACAGGGGTTATAGGTTCCGGCGTTCTCTCTCTTCCATGGAGTATCGCTCAGCTTGGTTGGCTCGCCGGCCCTTTCTCCATTCTCCTCATCGCTTCCGTCACTCTCTTCTCCTCTTTTCTTCTCTGCAACACCTATCGTCATCCTCACCCTGAATTCGGCCCTCATCGGAGTTCCTCCTACCTTGATGTTGTCAATTTGCATCTTGGTGAGGGTTCGCTAGCCTCACCTACTAATTAATTAGTTAATTAATTAATACCTTCCCCTTTTTTCATTGTTTGCAATTATTATAGATGAATCCTTGTTTGATTGGAATCTGGATGGTTACTAAATTAATTACAGGACTAAGGAATGGATGGCTTAGTGGAATTCTTGTCAATGTCTGTTTATATGGTTATGGTATTGCCTACGTCATTACTACTGCTATCAGCTTAAGGTTTGTGTTTGTGTTTGTGTGTCCCTCCCCCTTTTGAATTCCTAGGTGGTCCAGTTTTTAGCTTAAAATTTACTTTAAAGTCATAAAGTAATAATAGTCTGAATGAAAGTAGCTCTTAAGCTTGTAGCTCTTCTCTAATTAGCTTCTAGAAAAACTCTTACTTCCAGTTTTAGCTTTATTATTATAAAAGAAGCTCTTTTTAATTTTTAGAGCTTATCTCAAAATTGTGTTTGTAACTTCTCCTTTTAAGGAGAGAGGAGAATCTAAAAAATATTAGGTCAAACGCTACTTTAATCTTAATGTTATTTACTCTTTTTTAGATTTTTAGATGCATTTATCTTTGGATGCTGCCTGTTTCAAAACATGAGTCTATCCCGAGAATCTCATCAGACTAGTACTTTACTGTTTTTTTGTATTTGTGGCTGCAGGGCAATCCAGAATTCAATTTGTTACCACAACAAAGGGAGTGAAGCAGCTTGTGGTTCTTTGGATGTTTATTATATGCTGCTTTTTGGGCTTGTCCAAATTGTTCTCTCACAGATACCCAACTTGCATGACATCAAATGGTTGTCAGTTTTCGCTGCAGTTATGTCCTTTGCTTATTCTTTCATAGGAATTGGGCTTTCCATTGTGCGAATCATAGGTATGCATCAATATCTGATTATTGGAGCTTTTCCTTAGGCTCAACATGACTGGCTTTGTGCGTGGACATTTGCTTGAAAACGTATACTGGTCCAATTATTAGTTTTGAACAGATAAATCATAAATGTCTATAATTTTCTGATTTTCTGATAATCACTTTCTCAGAAAATGGACATGCTGATGGTAGCATTGAAGGAATCAGTACCTCCAATGGAACTGAAAAGTTATGGCTGGTTGCTCAAGCACTTGGTGACATATCATTCTCTTATCCCTTCTCAACAATTCTTATGGAAATACAGGTATGCGCACACACACACATACATCCAGTGACCTCAGATAGCCAGAATGTTACTTATGGCAGCTCTGGGGAGAAAAGTTAACAATTGTGAAGGCTTATATATTTACCGAAATTCTTGAAGGATACTTTGAAATCACCACCACCTGAAAACCAAACTATGAGGAAAGCCTCGGCAATATCACTTGCTATCACAACATTCATGTACCTTGTTTGTGGATCTGCTGGATATGCCGCCTTTGGTGATGATACACCCGGAAATCTTTTAACTGGGTTTGGATCCTCTAAGTCCTATTGGCTTGTAGACTTCGCTAACGCTTGTATAGTGGTTCACCTAGTTGGTGCATATCAGGTACATACAATATACATATAATATAATGTAGTATAAAAATAACCCCATCAATATTTTTGTCAGTTCTGTCTTATTTTAATCTGCTATTATAGATTGTGGACTATAGAATGTCTTTTCATTTAACTGTCATATACCTTGTTTTGGTGCAGGTGTATAGCCAGCCACTTTTTGCAACTGTAGAAAATTGGTTACGTTTTAAGTTTCTAGATAATGAATTTATGAATCACACATATACCTTGAAACTCCCACTGCTTCCAGCTTTTGAACTAAATTTTCTCAGCCTGTCTTTTAGAACTGCTTATGTTGCGTCAACGACTGTGATTGCGGTGATTTTTCCCTACTTCAATCAGATTTTGGGTGTCCTGGGCAGCATAAGCTTTTGGCCTTTAACCATATATTTTCCAGTGGAAATATACTTGAATCAGTCCGGTACTCTAGCATGGACTGCTAAGTGGATCCTGCTTCGGACTTTCAGCATTTTTGGCTTTGTATTTGGATTGTTCACTCTCACTGGATGCATTAAAGGAATAGTCTCTGAAAAAACAAGCTGAAAAGCTTCAAGATCCCTCAAGGAATTAGATTCAGGTAGCATTCTTTTCTTTTTCCTTTGAAAGCCCACGTCACACATGCAGATTCTCTCATAATGGTTCTGTAGTCGGTAACATTTTGTGCCAAAAAAAAAATAAAAGGACACCGCCTCCAATTCCAATTTCATGATGTACGAACAACTTGAAAGTGGATTGCTCTATTTCTTGGGAAAAGCTTCGTAGATTTCCATTCAAATGAACTAAATTTTGGGAGAGAAAACATTAATGAGACTATTTTTCAATGAAATTTTTTATATACTCGTGAAGAAAGAATAAGTCTTCTTGACTTATTCCCTCCTGAAGCATTTCCACCATTGAATTCAAATTATAGGACTCACATAGCTACTCTTCAGCAAATAATTCTTTCTTAACATTCCACCCATGTATCTGGAACTCTTCAACTGCTTTTTGTGTGACTGACAAGGTGTCAAGGAGAGAGAAACTAGTAGTAAAACGTTAGTGATTGCCCAAATTAACATATTTAAGAATCAAAAAAGGTAACTAGAATTCTCAAAAGAATTGGCAGTGGCCACATGGATCCTGATTTACCATCGAAAAAAAAAAACTCTGGCCACAACTTTTTTTTAAATAACAAAAATAAAAAAAACATGTTTTCAGACCTCCTGGCCAGAGAAAATGACAATGTGCATATACTTTAGGCGGAATATGCCAAATTTGAGCAATCTGATCCACTAATCCGGAAGCAAGTTTTATGCCAATGCTGAGAGTGCCCCTTTGGAAAAGGAAACAATATAAGCAATTCAGAATTGGTCCAAAATTTAAAATAAATGAAATAAAATTTGAAACACCAGCACGGAATTTCAGCCACAAGGAGGAGAAAACCCCCTGAAAGTGAATCAAGTTGCCTCTGCAGTGGAAATTTGTCTGGGACTTTTTATTAGTACCAGTATGTGACCCAGTGTGTGCTTTTGGATGCTATAACAATGTGTCAAGTTGTTTGGTTTTTAGTTACTCAACTTACTTTCATCAGACTTACTTTCAATCAAACCAAGTCTTTTTTTTTTTTTTGTCAAGAACCAAATCAAGTTTTACTAACAAAAAATCAAACACACCCATTTGTTTGCATGGGTCGTTGGGTCGTCCTACGTGTACGCGAGTTTGTGTTAATATTTATAATGAATACTCCCTTTGTTTCACGTTATAAGACCTTTTTATTGGATAATACTAGTATTTCATAATATAAGATTTTATATAATTTTCTAAGAGTCTTCATTATTTTTTTGCATGTTTACCCATTATAATTAATGAAATTTTATTAAAAGATAGGGAAAGGTAATTAATGTAATTCTGAAAGATAAAGGATAAATTAGTGAGGTTATATATTTTTTAAAAAAATTAATGCATTAATTTTATTATATATTTTCTTAATAAACGTAACTGTACGAATAGGACTTTATAATATGAAACGAAAGAGTATACAATAGAGTAATGCACTAATCTTAAATCTTCCTATTAAAACCTTTTATAATCTTTTTATTCACTTAATTTTGATAAGTATTATGTATCTTCTAAAAAGTAAATGCTTAATGAAAGATAAAAGATATTAGGTGGGTAGAAAAATTTGTAAGAAACTATAGAAAGAGAATTTAACATTTTTTTATAACATACGTAAATGAGTGTGATTATATTTATGATAAATACATTCAAAAAAAGAAATTGGATAGAAGAAAGCAAAGAAAAAAAATGAAAGCACACTCCGAAGTCAAACATCTTGAATGAAATTAAGAAGCACTCAGTTCTTGCAACGAATCTGAAAGGAGATGGGATGGGAGAATGAAAGATAGGAAAGGCAAATCTAAACGAAGAGAAATGGGTTTTTGAAATAAAATTTAAAATTTGAAAAACAACTCATATTCAGTGAACCTCTACAAGAATTCATTCAAACCGATCATAATGAGTGTGTTCGCTAAACCCGTTGTTTCATGCCCACAACCGCTAAAATTCGAGTGCTACTTTTGGTACTATGGAACATGCTAGGCGCACCATAATTGTCTTATTTTTTTTTTTATTTTGTCCCCAAAACGGTTAAACGGGTTCTAGAAACCGTTTCGCTAAGCTGCGATAAGGTAATTAAAAATCGTATCGCTACTTTTTAATTTTTTTTTTGAATTTTAAAACTATACCCGTTTCCAAACGGTTTCTAGAAACCGTTTTTTTTTTTAAAAAAAAAACATTTTGTATAGCACTTATTTTGTATCGTTTAAAATTTAGAATTATAATTTTATAAATGTATTAATTATGCAGAAATGAATAATTTTAAAGAAGAATTGAAGAAATGGAGAAACGATAAAATTATTAACAAATAATATTAATAATACATTAATTACAAATCAAACAATAAAAATAAAAAATAAAACAATAATACATTAATAATAAATAATTCTTAACAAATAAAAAAATTAAAAAATCACTTTTTTTAAAATCTATAAAAAATATAAATCTATAGTAAATTTTTTTTATAAAAAAATCAGATAAATACTAATATTCAAAAATTATAATAAAAAAAATCCAAAAAATACTATACATATTTTGGATTCTTCAATTCTTCTTTAAAATTGTCCATTTCTACATAATTGATACATTTATAAAATTATAATTCTAAATTTTAAACAATGTAAAATAAATACTATACAAAATAAATTTTTTTTTTTAAATACAAACAATTTCTGGAAACCGTTTGGAAACGACTTCTAGAACCCATTTCCAGAGCAAAATTATAAAAAAATAAGACAACCATAATGCACCCAGCATGTCTCGTAATGCCAAAAAGTAGCGCTCCTAAAATTCCCCATCGCTGGAGAGTCAACGTCAAAAAACACTACCCAACACCTCAGTGGTGAGCCACCTTCAATCACCAAATCGTTCACATGAGACAAACTAGTAATAGAGAGAATAATCAAATTAGTGAGAGAAGAAAGAGAGGAAGGATGGTAGCAGGAAAGGAATCAAAGAACATGAAAGGGGAAAAAAGGGAAAAGAACACAATGGAGAAAGGAGAAGAAACACTATGAAAAACAAAAAAAGAAAGATAATTAATAGAGGAGTGAAAAAATGAAATATTAATATATAAGTTAACATTTTTGTCCTTATACGTTTACCTGATATACGTTTGTCCATATAAAAAAAAATATATATTTTAATCTCTACACATATTCTTTATTTTAATTTTGATCCCTATCATCTTCATATTTCGGTAGGGAGTCCCTACCGTTAAATACCTCAACTCCACTACCAGAACCACCAAACAATAATTCAGTAGTTGCTAGAGATCAGGTCAATATATCAAAATACAATGCTAAACCAATAACCAGACAGAAAAACACGCGAAATGACAAAACCCAAGGAGTCTCTCATACGATGTCTCATACTAACATTAATAACCCGTGAGCTACATTAAAGTAAAGTTAGTAGATCATCAAGGATTGACTTTGCTAACTTTGTACAAAATAGAAAACAAAAAACAAGAGAGAAAAGAATGAAGGGTGGGTTGAGTTGAACACAAGTCACAAGTCACAAACCCAATCAATCATTCTTCTCTCTTCTTCCAGAGTTATAATAATCTCATTAACGCCACAGAAACACGGAGCCAAGAATGATTTGCCGCTCAAATGCAAATAGTCAAAATGTTTACACATAACCAAGGTGAGATTACTCACCCCACTCTGTCACTTTGGATACAAGCCATCATTTTTTCATCTCATGCATGCAGTGACGGTTTACTGAATCGCGAGACGCCTTTGTGACGTGTGCTCGGACGATATGCTTCCATGTTGCTGACCTGAACAGTCCCCTTCCTCCACTCTTTCACCTGAGTGCAAATAAAATGCTGAAGATGCTTGCAAACCATTATGACTGTGGAAGGAGCCTCTACCATTTTTATAGTTGTGTCGTTTTGATCCTTCTCTTGCATCTTGTCGCAAAGTTGGGGAATTCCACGTCTCGGCAGAGTCAGAGGGCAAAGGTTCTGAACCCGACGAACTAATTGACTTTGAAGATGGGACTGCACCTATACCCATATCCTTTTCCTTGCTCAAGTGGTTTGAAGCCTCAACTTCACTTTTCTTTGCAAAACGCCCTCCATTGCCCCTTGCTCTTCTCATAGCATGCTGATGCCGAGATTCATGAAGATAAGGCTGTGAAGAAATTGATGTTAGCATTGCCCAGAAGAGGATCTCACATTTGCATGTACAGTATATTAAGCATTAGTACTATACTAAAACCAAGCTGTTTCATTCGGAAAACATTTTGATTCTGATATATTTCAGTATAAACCTTAAAGAAATCAGCTCCTTAACATCTCATCCTTCTTATTTTATTTAGTCTTTTGAGATCCAAACAACCATTAAACATTTAGGTCAGAGAGCACTCCTCTAAACTCTTATTTTTAAATGTTCAAAGGTCCGAAGGTTACCAGATTTGTAATAATCTTACTTTGATTATGTCCATGATAAATATACCTTCAGTTCTTTACACACAAGTTAAATTTCCCTCAGGTCAAACGAAAAAATTCTGAAATGTGTGATATCACTTTTCAAGCTAGAAACAGGGGCACTTAACTCAGTGTTAGAGACAAGAGAGTAACAAACATGCTACACATTTGTACCTTTCTGACTTTTATTAACTTCCTTTCAAGCTCTGCTTTAGCACGAGCCTGTCGTCGTCTCAAAATTCCTTGGTATTGTTTGGCATTCACGTAAACGGGCTCTTGAGCCACCTCAAGGGGCAAAGCCATCCTGGCATGAGGCATCCCTATAAAAGGAGCATATCCCTAATAGTGAAAATATCATATGGTTATTTATCACAAAGATATCCAATATCACCATTGTTTGAAACAGAAGAAATGTTAGCATGAAACAAATTTACCATATAACAAGAATCTTTTCTTTAGGGTTATACTCCAACTAGTAAATTTCTTACCAGACTGATTTATGAGAGTACAAATCAGTGAGTGTGACAAACTACACCTAGAAATCTTTGATGTATGAACACTGATTAGTCTCACATACCAATTGTTGGTTCGCATACGCAGCCATCATGCCCCCATAATACGGATCCTGATAAGGGTGTGATGCACATGCCTGCATTAGCAAAAGCATGCAAGATGCAATTAAAATTATTCTAGTAATTGAATTTTCATCAATAGATAATAGATATGCAAGAATCAGCAAAAATTTATGAAATGATAGTCATGAAGCTATGAACTTTGCACCTTGTCTATATGCTAAAAGAAGATTTAAAAAGGGGCAACGTCTTACAATTGAATGGCCAACAAGTTCCAACTGTGGAGTCTGTGTAACGAATTCATCACGCACAGGAGGTGCAGATGAATAAGAGTTCTGCATCCCTTTGTTTTCTTGTCCGCAATTTCCTACCAAGAAAGGAATATTGTCTTTAAGTATCCCCATATGCCCATCACACTTGGACTAATGAAAAACATAATTTGAGACACCAACACTAAGCAAAAGTCTTTTTCCTTATTTTAGTGTTTATATTTTTATTTACAACATAGTTTAAAGCACCTGATTGATTAGGAGCATTTGGTTGTGGTTCTTTAGTGGCATCATCATCTTCTTCATTCAACCCATTATTGGACAAAGATTGACCTTCACTGGATTCTGAATCACCGTTGGGACATT
The DNA here is from genome assembly GCA_037177725.1 of Cyamopsis tetragonoloba. NCBI lineage: Eukaryota > Viridiplantae > Streptophyta > Magnoliopsida > Fabales > Fabaceae > Cyamopsis > Cyamopsis tetragonoloba. The sequence goes on from CM074123.1 coordinate 57,826,386, forward strand.
CTAGAGAGGGTGAATTGCATCCATTTGCCCCTGACATTTCTTGTGAGACAGGATTATACTGAACACCTCGCCACCAGGGTTCAGAATAAACACCGTTAGATGGAAAGGAATGTGGATCAGAGCTCAATTGATTTGCAGTTTGAGTTTTGGATTGCATATCTTATCTTCAGGTCCCTACAAAATTATATTTCAACATGACTGGATGGATTCAAGTGAGATACATTTGGATATATAAGTTTCATTCCTTGCACAAGAGAAAAAAAAAGTAGATAAAGACAGCGAGTGAATGAATTAAAGAATGGATAAATCAGGCATTTCTGTAGCAAAATCATGTTATTAAACGAAAGCGGAAACCTTGATCTCCAGCCTTTTAGAGGTAAAAAGTTAATAGGATATCAAGCACAATTTATAAGAAGTCTGAAAAGTTCAAATTCGCAGCTATAGCCTGTACCACTGAATTAAAGGCTTACAGAAGTCAATGCAGTAAGTAGGTAACACAATTGAGTTCACAAGAATCATACAAATAACAGTGTCATTTGAACCTGTGTTAATAATTGGAGGGACATTGAAACACAACTCCAAATTTGATCTCTGGTCATTTCCCCTTTTTTTCATAACCATGGAGTAATTACAGTTCAAATTGTGGACTAATAAATTATGGCATATTTATGGCTTTACACAAGCTGATAATTTATTTTTTTTTTATTTTGTTGGATAAAAAAGGTCCTTAATCATAAATCAAGCAAAAGAGGATTATCCGGATAGTAGAGATATTAAACACATAATGATTAAAAGGAAAATGTGCACACTCTTCATAACGGGTAATGTACTTGACAGGTATAATTCAAAAGGGTAGGAAAAGAAGCATCTCCTACTAATGTAAATATCACGTACTGTTCTCTGGAGCACATTCACTAAATCATGCAGCATGCTGATTGATAGTAAAACAACATTAAAACGAATGGTTTTCATCTTCATCATAGTATCATACTCCATCTTCTACTAGAGTCGGAACTGTTTAAAGAAAAACATTAAATCTCTCAATTCTTACCCAGTGCCCAGCAACAAAATATCAACAGAATTAAGAAAAAGAACACCTAGCTTTCAGCCACATTTGTTTCTGCCATGTTTAGTCACACAACTAAACAGAACCACACCATGCAAGTATGCAACCAAAGCTATCGGTCAGAGAACCAAATAAATGGTAGCTAGTAAAGTGTATCTGAGAGAATACTAGAATTCGGAGTTAATATGATCCTAATACAAGATCCCAAATCCTGATTCACCCTATTTCCCCACAATTGGCAACCAAATCCAGCTGAGGAAATATTCCCCACATCCCAGAACACCAAAATTAACGGATTTTGGTAACACCAAGCCAGAATTTCCACATGCAATCACATAATCGTTGCACTCAGATTACATGAAAAACATTCCCAGTAAAGCAATACACAAGAATCCTCTCGAAAACCCTAATCCTCAAAACCCCCCAAAAGGATAACGAATCACACAATCAAATAAAAATTTCCATATATTTAGGGATTAAAGAAAAAAAAAAAAAGGAAAACAAATCTAAGAACTTTGCTTACCCCAAAGTTTGGGTTTGGGATTCTGATATCTGAGTCCAGTTCTCAGCTAAGCACACGGAGAAATTGATGAGAAAGATGAGCAGCAAAAGTGAAAAAATAAAATAAAAAAATAATAAGAATAAATGTGAACAACACAAGCAAAGCAAAGCAAGTCGCAGTGTAGTTAGGCCAGTTTAAATTTCAAAGTGACATCTTATGATGACGTCACTATATGTGGCTGGCCACCTTAGGGGGACACGTGGATGGAAGTGTGAGGCGCCAGAATCCGAAATGGGGTCCGTAAGGTGGGTGGGTGGGTGAGGATATCAGAGGCTCTGGAGAACGGAAAATGAAACAAAATTTCTGGGCCACGTGACACGCACTTGACCAGCAGAATCGGGGAACGCGTGGCTTTATGGTGAGGACCACATCATCCATCAGTTGACAGCAACGCCAGCCACGTGTCTCTTTCCCTTCGCAATGATCTTTTTTTATTTTTCCTCTCAACCATGAAAATTAACTCAATTTCTTTTTCTATTTATTGAATTTTTTGAATATATATACATGTACCATTTAATCAAAATTTCGTACAGTTTCTTCAGTTAGTTCTTAAGTTTTTTGGCGATACAAATACAATAATAGATGTAAACTATTTTTAAAATTTTAGAGATAAATATAAACTAAATTTAACGGTATTAATATAAATTAATAAAATAAATCAAAATACATCATAAAACATAAAAATTAAGATCTATTTATAGCGTCGAAAATATTGAAAACTAGCATAAATCAATCCTAAATGTGACTCTGGCTTTTACTGTACTTTCTAGTTCTAGGAAAAAAATAGACTAAAAAAAATTAAAAAATATTCACCAAATAATCATCGCAGAAGAGCCCCTTACCAATTGAATTTACTGACTTAAAATATTTGCTTGCAAAACATGCGATACTAGCCTTTCATGGTAATTGGCTGCAATAAAATTGATTTTTAAAAAAAATTGTAAAATTAATTATGAAACATGCTTTTTTGGAAAAGAAAAAAATCCCATAAACATCTTACATCGTCAAGTAGGAAACTAAATAACAGTGTGTTTTCCAAAAGATATGACTCACACGAGAAATATGATAAGAATGCATCAATTTCAGATTTCAGGCACAAGAGATGAACAAGGGTGAGAATCAAAACACACTCTTTTTGTTTGAATTGTAGCTCAACAAAATGGAATCTTAGGAAGGGATGTGCTCATTGCAAAGTGATTGTTTTTGGTTGGTTGTGCTTCCATATAACTAAGAGAGGTTTGGTTAATGCACAATAAAATTGGGATGGGTCTAAGGTGTTAGACGACCTTGTTAATGTTAGATCTTGATCTTATGTTTAGTGACCCAGTGTTTTTCTTATTCGTGTATTTATTTTTTTTTCTTTTCAAATTGCTATTTGTGTCATTTAGGATGTGTATTTTTGCAATAATTTGTGTCTTTTGACCTTGTTTTGAATATTTCTTGCACTCGTCCTTAGCTTTTCATAAATAATTTTTCTTGTAAAAGAAAATAAGGGACTGGTTTTTATGACATTTTTGCATCCTGCATCCATACCCCTCCATTCTCTCCCTTTGTTACTTTGCATCTATTCCTTGTTATAGGAATATTACAAAAATTCAACTAATAAAACATAGAGTATGGTTGTTGTCACTTAAAAATAATTGATTTTCAAAGTAAATAAAAAATTAATTTTTTTAAAATTAATTAAAATTTAAATTAGAAATTAATTATAACTTTAAAAGTTGGCTTAGTAGTGTAAGGTCCTGCTAAATTCATAGGAGGGACAATCCACAGCGGAAGAACACGAGTTCAAATCTCACTTATGCCAAATTCTCGGAGCCAGTGCAAACGGGATTAGTCTCAAACGTAATATGAATCTTTTGTTTTGCTTGAATAATGATTTATCCTCCTAAATATCTTCCTAATTCCTTTTAAAGTATGTATTGAAGAAGAAAATTAAATGTCTTTATCTTGGAACTATAAAATACATTCCCCACTTAGTAATTAGGAGGATATTTAGGAGGATGTTTTAAGAGGATATAACATTACTCGTTTTGCTTATATCAAACTCTCCCTCTTTCTCAATTTTCGTGTAAAGATGAATGAGTAGTTAATAATTTAATATGCTATTTATTGATGGTCGGAGAGAGCATGAGCAAGAGAGGATCTAGATTTCGTAAGACTGACTAGCAAAGTACTCCTTCCGGAATGACTTATAAGCAAAAAAAAAAAAGGGTTTGTTAACGTACACCCTTTTAGAAGGAGTGCGTTAGCAAGCTACACCTTGTGGGTGTATTTTAAAATTTCAAGTTATAACTTCTCCTTCTAAAAAGCAAGTGGGTGTACGTTAGCAAACCCCAATAAATAAATAAATTAAGTTTGTTGTCTCAAAATATAAGTAAATTTCAACTACTTTTATCTCATTTAATATCTTCATTTCTTAAGTACCATTATTTGATTGACTATTTGACTTTTTTTAAGTAGAGAAAATAAATATTATAAATTAATTTATTAAATAAAATTAAGCATTTGTTTAAAAACAAAACAATTAAATAAGTTTATTTTATTTTATTTTTGTTTATAAATCATTCCGAATGGAGTAGCCTTTTAGTTACATTGAATTTTTCTAACTTTTTCCGAGATAACAAACATTAAGAATTTCATTAAACCCCGGTAAACTATAATTCCTTTTCAAATTCAATAAAATTCATTGTTCTGCATAGTCCGGAGTTTTACTAAATTATCTGAATCATATCATATGAATGAATATATGCTGTTGATTGTCTCAAATTAAAGATAGATGAATTAAACAAGTTGATAATCTTTTAAAGATAGGTTAAAATGTATTTTTGGGACTTTATATTTTTCAAAAAATTTATTTTGTTTTTTTAAGTAAACTTAGACCTTATGTTTGTTTTTTGAACCGAACTAAGTCTTTTGTCACAAATTCATCCTACATGGACTAATAATTTGGGCTAAAATTCATTTTTGGGACTTTCAAAAGTTCTACTTTAGTCCTTTTTATTTTTTTTAAGCAAACTTAAACTTTACATTGTTGTTTGCTTAAAAAAAAAAAAACTAAAATAAAACTTTTAAAAAACATAAAATTTGAAAAGTGCATTTTAGCCTTAAAAATAAAAGTTGATAATCTTTCCTTTGTGAGAGGAAAAAAAAAGAAAAAAAAGAAGAAAAAAAAACAAGGTGGGCAACCTCGGATTCCTGAAAAGTCGACATTTGATCATCTTTTTAATTAAAGAAATTAGTAAGATATTTGCATCACTAGCATGGGATAAACAACCACTTCTTTTTTTTTTTATTAAAAAAGTTAAGGTAAGAGAGAATAGTATTTCACTGAAGAAATTACGACTATCTCACTCTAAAGGGATAATTGAATTTGTAACTTATTTATCTCATCCGGAAAATCAACTGAAAACTCAAATATATGCAACGTACAAATACCAATACAGCCGATAAATTGGGTCTTTTTGAATAATCGATAAAATAAAAAAATTTGGATATTAAAATTGCAAGTTGAATAAAGTCGAATGTTTTTAGTCCAAAAAATGAACACGAGCTCTAAAAACCCACCGGCTCGGGTGATGTGTCCATCTTTTATTTATTTATAGCGCTAAATATTATTCAATGCTTAATACTATCTTAACAAGATATATTTTCTTAAAAAAAAAATTATTAATATATATTTAGAGCTCCAAATAAATTATCTTAAAGAAAAAACTTAGTACAAAGAAAAAATAATAATAGGATAATTTTTTACAATAAACAAATAGGCTCATAATCAATTCCACCACTCCAATTACAACAATATATAATGTCTCAATTAAATGAGAATAGGCTAGATTGTTCGACTACAAAAGCTAAGCCAATTGTCTACATTTGGCCTAGACCAAGGTTACTTTAAAAGCCTAATTAATTAAAGGTAAATAATATTTAATGTACTAAGTGCATTATTTAAGAATTTAAATTTAAATATAATAAAAAAATATTGAAATGTGCAGTTTTTTGTATTTTCGAGAGACGGAACAATGTGCTCTTATGATTATTTCTTTACTTTTAGTAACTTTAACTAATGCACTAAGAGCACTGTATATCAAGACTCTTAATTAAATAAGACATAGTTAGACTCTTCAAAAAGTCTTTTAAACCTAAAATACTAACCTATTTAAGTAATGATAATAATATTAATGCTAATAATAATAAATCATAATATAATTATATATGATATTATTATTATGTTAAAATTTAATATCATATTTTATAATTATACAATTTGATGTGTTAAAAGCTTTATCTCATTAACTTATGTACTTTTAGAGTCATTAACTTATTTAAAAATAAGTTTTTAACATAATTTTAAAGACTTCTATAATAAAATAAATTTTTAATCAGACTTTTCAAACTTTTTAAAAAAAAATTATGCTAGGCAGCACCCTAATCCCTAAGCTCGGACTACTTATTTCAGAAGCAGACTCATCATCAACCTAATCATACTAAGCTTAGTTCTATCAAATTCATTATCATAATCCATTATCATTCCTAAGCAACTAAGAAAGAAAAAATACTACAATTTAAAAATTCATTCGTATGTGAAAATGGTGAGAAATTCATTGAGATTCCCATCTCAAAATAAGATATTAATAAGTAATGAATGACATTTGTGACAGAACCGCACGAGAGTCCCTTCATTGGATTCTCATAATTGTGGGACCCAAATCAAATCAAAACATGAACTACATGCACAAATTCAACTAAATTGTTATTTTAATTAATTTTATCTTCACAGTCACTATTATAGAGAAAAAGTTATAACTGACTTAACGGCAATTCCATCATTGTTGCCGCCCCAATTAACTGCATCTATTGTGGAAATCTAACCTAACATTCATAGTTCTTTTGTTTTTAGTATTTATCTATCAAGTTAAAACTAAAATATTCACATTAAAAAATATAATTATTATTATCCGGTATCTCTTATTTTTTATTTAGGTAGACATTTTTAAAAAAAATGGATAAAATACTTCTATATCAAAGTGATATTTCATAACTACCGCTTAGAGTGTAAATGAATTGACGCTAGTCTGTTTTAGTTTAATAAGTGGTTTTAAATCCCGAGTAAAAACCACCATTAAATGCTCTGAAGTGAAGAACGTTATTTGAATTTGTTATGAAACTTTGTGCATGTACTCCCGGAAAAGCACAGGGTACTCTTGCAGAGTAACGATTATTTACCAATAAAATATCAAATACTAACAGATATAGAATACAGGGAATAATATACCATCAATTAATTGGAATCATCATAAACATCAACAACACAAACTCTTTTAAGAGCAATAATGGAGAAACAAAGGCAAGTATAAGATAACATATTGCATATGTATGATTTGTAACACACTAATACTCAAATCTCAAATCAAACCCAATCCATTACATTTATCATCTATAAAAGAGGAAAAAAAAGAAAACTTTGATTTCTAGCTAGAGTATAAGTGTTACCCTAAGATATTCAATCATTCCCCAAAATTTGGGGGTGAATAATATAATTTCAAAGTGAAAGTATCATTAGGAGGGAGAAACAACATCGGAGAAGAAGGTATCTAAGTCTTTTGGTTCAAAAAAAGCTAATTGGGATCTACGAGAAAGCACCTTTTGCTTCTTTGGTGCTGGAGGGCATGTTGAAATTTCTGGTATCTGAAAGTTTGAACCTTTCGGTGTGGAACATATACTCTTACCTTCCGAATAATTATTTGAAGTTTCTTCTTTGAATGTTGTTTCTGTTTCTTCCTCTGTTTTCCTCTGTTCTGTATTCTGCTTCTTATTTTTAGGGTTTCTTCCCCTTCTTCTTCTTGTCCTTTTCCTTGTTGTCGTTGTCTTCTCTTTTGAAGGAGCCATATTTTCTCTTCTCTTAAGATAATAAAAAGTGAAAGTGAAAAGTTTCTGAGAGTTTAGTTAATTAGAAGAAGGGGTGAAGAAGGTTTTCATAAAAGATTAATGAATAATCCTTTAGCAAGTAGAGGAGGAGATAGTTAAGGAGAAAGATAAGGAGCTAATCCAATTGTGAAAAAGTGGGATTTTGTGGGAAGAGAAGTCAAATTTGATTGATATTAATTAATTTCATAAGATAAAAAATCTATCTTGTGCTCTAGTGATGTGTATTTATATAGCTGACACGCTAAAAGTGACTCCATCCCTTAACACGCTAAAATAGCCAAAACAGAGAGAAATAAGGAATCCAAAGACGGTTTCTAAAGGAGGTCAAACCTTTTCAAACCCTATTTTTTTAAAAACAAATAAATAAATAAATTTCATCATCATTAAATTCTATCTTAATAGAGTGTGTCCACTCATTTAGGAGAAGTTTGATTTGCATTTTTATTTCTTGAAATTTTATAAAGAAAAAATTGAAAAATGCTGAAAACAAAAATTTCTGTATTTTGCTTTTTTTTTTTTAATTTTTCCTTTGTAAAATTTCAGGAAACAGAAAACAGACTGAAAACAAAAAATAAAAATACAAACCAAACCGTCCCTAAGTGAACACATGTAAACAGACGTACCTAAATTTATGAATTTAATCTTTAGTTAATGTAATTTCTTATAAGAAAATTATATCTTAAAGTTAGGAACCACTTAAGCAAAATTTTATCTTATAAGAAAATTCTAGCTAAGAATTTGAGATTAAAATTTTAAAACATTAATGGCCTGTTTATTTTTATTTTAGTTTTGATTAAAGTTAAAAATATTTATGTCTATTAAATTATCTTATTTTTTATACATCAATAATTTTAACTATAAAAATTTATTTTAGTTTGTGTATTTTTTATTTTTTATTCAAATCAGACTCTAAACTATTGAGATTTTGCTGAATCCAATTAATAGTTAAGATTTTGTTAAACAGGGAATCGATGGAGAGGATTTTGTCAAACGGATTCATATTCTCTATCTTATTTATTTTATAAGTTAGTTCATAGAATAAAATTTGTAGATCAGTTTGATGTGGTGATTACCATCAATTTTATCGAGTAATTTGTATTTTGAAGTATTGATTATAACTTGACACTAGTTATATTTTCTATTGTGTCATTCTAGAACTCTTAACATTCATTTGATATATTTTTGAGTTTTGGTGGTCAAAATATACTTTTGAATTTAACTCTTGAAAAATGATCACCTTAAATATCGCCTGTGAAATTAGTTCCGAAAAAAAAAAACCTATGAAATTCAAGCAAAGTAAAGAAACGGAAGAAAATTTCATAGAAGGGACGATCCACCCATAGTGGGAGGTCCCGTGTTCGAATCTCATTTATGTCAAATTCTTTTCGGAAGTCAGCGTAAGTTATGCAATGCGAACGTGATTAGTCTCCTCATACTAAGGGTGAGAAAACCTATGGTTATAAAAAAAACAAAAAAAAATAATAAAGTGAGAGAGATAACCTGATATATTTATAATAAACAAATGATTAAAATAGTTTGTCATCACTATTTAAAATGACCTTTAACTCATAAGAATAAACAAATTGGTCGCTCACTTTATCTTCTATTATTTCAAATAGTTTCAATTGTTAACACATACTAACGGAGTCTACAAATGGGCATAGACAAAAAATACAGTTTTTTCACCTTTATCAAAATCAGTACGCTTAATTTTCGTTCACTTATCTATATGACGTCTTCTTCGGTTTATTGTAGCACTTAATGTGTCATTGTTAGTGTGTTAACAACAACGTAAACCATTTTGGATAATGAAGATAACATCAAAGACAATTTTGTTTATTTTTATAAGTCAGAAACTAATTTAAACAATTGTAACAAAAAATCAAGTACTATTTTAATTATTTTATCTTTTAGTAATTCTCTATTAATATATTAACCAAGAAAATGCTAAAGTATAGGAGTTCGAAGTTATTAAAAAAAAAAAAGGAAAAAAGTAGAAGAGTTCAAACATCGGCTCAACGAACAGCATTGATACATGAAAATACTAGCCACTAATTGATCAACTGCATGTTTGGGTAGAAGCGGATTCACGTTAATGTGGATTTATTTTAACGCTACTTTTTATTGTGTTTATTGGATCTGTCTCGGCTTATGTGTTAATTTTTTCAACCATTAATTTATCTATCTTAACGCGATTTGACGTGATCCGACGCAATCCAAACAACGTTTTTGTGGAGTTCAAGCTATGTTTAGATTATTTTGATGGTTACGAGAAAAATAGACATACCCACTTAAGTGAGATTCACAATTTTGTGCTTATCTATTTACTACTCCCTCCGGTAATACTTATGGACCAGAGTGAGTAATACTTAGCGATTAAGAGATTGTTTATTTTGGTCAAAATTATATTTTATTAAAAATATATTTTTTTATTAGTTTAAATTTTTTATATATTAATAATTTTAATTATTAATATTTACTTTAACTTTTATGTTTTTTATTTTTTACTTTATTAAAATCTAAAACAAACACATTCTAAATAATTTGAGAAGATCTCAAGCCATTTTTTTTAAGATAGGACATTAAAAAAACAGGAGGGTCCCAAGGTTTTGTCCTTTTTACCCCTAAATCTTAGCTTCTTTGCTAGTATTTCCTCATGCTGTCATAGGATCCTATGAAGGTTTTGGACAGACGTGCGTGATGCATTTGCTCTGTTTCTCACATAGATTCAATCATAAATACATGCATAGTGTCTCCAAGAATTTTTCGTAAGTTGTAATCTTAATTTGGATAAACATAAGTCAAAAGACTTATATAATTTTTTTTCTAAATCTATTTAACCAGAATAAACTTTTTTTCATTTCCAGTTCTCAAACCTTATTAAAAGAGTAAAATATGTAGTATTTAAATTAAGAAAAATGTTAAACAATGTCTTTAGAGCACTTGTTAAGAATACAAAAATGAGCATTTGTTAAAAATAAAAAAATGGAATTGTTTCATTGGGATTGATAATATTTATTGTTTCGAAAGTTGAAATCCAACTTAAATACTATTAATTCTAATAAAATTTTTCCACTTTTATATTCTTAATAAGTGCCCTTAGGATACTATTTAGCAAAACCCTTAAATTAATCATTTATCACCAACAAGAGTAATTTTTAATCCTCCTATTCTATGTTCCTACAAATTCTTTTACTTACTCATTAAAGAATATTTTCAATACTTTTTATAGTTTCAAGATTGAAAATCTACTTAATTTCATACTTTATATGATAATAAAAACATAAATAAGAGAGTTTTTAGGAAGATATAACATTACTCCACCAACAAAAATCAATATAATTAATAGATAATTGAATATTTAAAATATATTGACAGTTATTCGGATCCTGTCAGCTGGAAATACCCTATGTGCACATAAAAAATTAATCATCTATAATTGGGAAAAAAAAAAAACAATAATAATAATAACCGGCTATCATATTCTTTACAGAAAGCCACTCGGACTAATTGTGACAGGTTTAAATAACAAAAAGGATTTTATGAGAGCAACTAATTAACGTCGTTTAGGTAAGCAACAATTTCCTCAATTTTTCCTAAGTTTCCCATATAAGAGTAAAGAAAAAACTAAAACTAAATGCCTTAAGGCATTTGTTAAAGATGCACAAATAAAAAATTTTATTTAAAATTGAAAGTATTTATATTTCAAAAGTTCAAAAAATATTCGGTGCATACTTTGAAAGGAAATTCATTCGAAGCTTTTACCGTTGGTCGATTCCTTTATTTAGATAGTTTCGTTCAACTTGAGGATGTAAAAAAGGGTTACAAAATTTTTGGAATTTGTTTGTGCGTCTATAACAAAAGTCTCGAATTTATTGACCAAGTTAGCTTCCAAATCTATAGAAATTAGAAGTTTAAGGCATACTAACCATATTTATTCGTCATTTTAGTAGTGAGAAAATTTCCACAGATCCCAGGTACATGCAGCAATTTCTATCAATTTCTTTTTCTCATATCGAGATCAATGGTTCATCGATAACGCACCTTACTTGTTCTGTTTGTTCAATACGCTTTTGTGCTCAGACTCTGTTGCAGATAGACATATGTTATGGTAAAAGTAAAACCCCATCCCTCGCCTTTTCTGAATTCATACGTACTGTGATATCACTAATAAGATAATATTTTTTTCATAATTTTAGATTTCAGAAAATTCAATCCAATTTGAATTTTGCATATAATTATTATTTTTTTCTAAGTGAAAAGTTCTTCTGAATAATATCAAGTTATCCATATTTCATTTATTTTTTTAAAAATTAACTCTCATTTCAAATAAATAAGAATATGATTATACAAGTTTTAATATTACAAACAAATTAATTTTTTTTGGTTGACTAAGAAATTAATTTATATTGATAGCTATATATAACATTAACCATCAGTGAAATGATCCTAGTATTAATTTAGTTCAGCTCGCAAATGTTTACAGCATCACAACAAAGTGACTATCAATTTAAAATCTATTACGTGATAAGAAAATATTTCCCACTATGTTCGGATAGGGATAGAAAATAAGAGATGAAAATTATTGACAAAGGAAGATGAGTTAAAGTTTTAATAGCAAAAAAAAAAGATGAGTTAAAATTTTCCTATTATTAGAACAAAAATAAGAAAAAAAAATTACATGTTATGAATACAGTGACATTTGCACTTTTACATATTACAATATAACCAAATGCAATTAAAATAAAAGTAATAAAATACAAACTTGAAAATTTTCCTCTCCTATAATTAGAACACTTACAGTAGAAAGGTATCTTTCTGATTTTCTTAGCTTTCTAAACAATGATAATTGTCTGGAAAATTAGCAGAACAAATTAATAATCTTCGTTATGGTAAGAAAGAGTCATCTGCTGATAAAAAATAAAAAAGAAAGATAATAAAGTTCGCAGGACATGTAACCTTGCAAGAATACCAGAAACACCCTCAATCCTGACTCCTTGACATGTCGCTTACACGTACAATTCAATATTTGTCAAATATATACCAGAACCAGAATGAAAATGAAACTAAGTTCTAAAATTGGCATTTAATACTCATATTGTACAACACTATAGCCTGTAAATCTACTTTGAGCTTTCGACGTCCACTGTAATGCATAATGTAAGCAATAAAAAGGAGACCTCAAGGATAATCTAGTCAGGAGTGCTTACAAAATTGAAAAATCTTCACACTGCTCTGACTGGTTCAAAAAAATAAAAGCAATTTGATACACCTGCAAAGGGTAACATGAAAAAAGCAAGAATCAATTGATACATTAGAACAGGACCATATTATTCAATAAACATCTAGAGCAAACATACTATTAATAAACTACCAGTAAGAAAAACAAAGGAAGTGGGGGGAAAAATCTGAATCTCAGACCAACATTTACTAGACCCTACATAAATATAAATAAATCTCAAAAAGATAAAAGGAACAGAATCATCATATCTTCTTGGTAAATTTGCTTGCCATCATAGGAACATCGAACCTCAACCAACTTTATACTAATTTACCATCAAAATTTACCATATGGTTTAATTGATAGTAGCAGCCAAACAACGGTCAACCATTACAATTTTCAATTGCATATATAATAACTTTTGCTTGTGACTAAAATAAAATATCTAGAAAGAAACTTCTAGGACAGAGTAAGGAAGCCAGTGCAGTACATCCACTGAAACATACCATATTTGAATTTAATGCAGAAGGCTGGATACACGCTACAAATGAAGTGTGAATCTAGAGAAAATAATTCTACAAAGACTTCTCTTTGTCCGGCATCAAATGGAGGAGCTGATTACATTTAACTATCACCAAAAGTAATAATGTGCCCAAGTGCAAGTCTTGCACGAAGCTGCATAAATAAAAGAAAATTTACAAAATAACTAAAAGAAGTAAAGAATAAAACCAGACTGGTACAAAGATCAAAGGACCTTCACATCCATGCAAGAATCATTGGCCATCCTTTTGATTTGAGAAACAATGCCAAAATTACGCAGTTTTACAACCCGATCAAATGCGCCAGGACTTGCAGGAAAAGTGAGATTTACTATGACCCAAACAGCAGATGTGCGCAAATGACTGTCATTACTTTGCAAAAAATGGTTGAAGAAAGAGGGACACCCATCATCTGTTTCTGGAAAGAGTAGTTGCATTATGGCTTCTTTATGAATCTCACTTCCACTTGCAATATTGCTGAGCACATACATTCCCTATCCAGAAAATATAAACGAAAACATAGCAATCAGCTTGAAGAATAAAACTTCTACAAAATCAGTCTTTTCTTTTTCATTTCTTCATTGTTATTCCTTCCCTGGGGTAGTTTTAAGCATCAAAATACCAATAGCAAGATGTTTGTTCAGCATTACTACTGGTTATCTAGGTGCATCATTCAAACAGATTGTCTTATGGTCAGCAAGCATGCTTGAATAAGTTTAATAATGCATTCTCCAAATATTCCTAATCTTTTATGATTTGTCCAAATACTAAAATAAATAAACAGCAACATACTTTCAAGGTGAAGTAATCTTATGTAAAGTAGTAAACTTGATATATACAACAACAAGCTTTACACTAGGTGAGATCGGCTACATGGATCACACAACGCTATTGTGTTAGTAAACTAGATATATAATTTAATTAAATTCTATAGATGCACAAAAGTGTGATACAAAAATTTGATGAAATTTGTCTATTATTAGACCATAAATATTTCATGAAATTGATTCATGTTGTAATAAAATACTACCTCCGGTGTTTTTTATAAGAGACAAAAAGAGAAATTTTTTTGGTCCTTTTTACAAGAGACTTTGTGAGTTTTCTAGGCGTATTAATTGCTAAGAAAGAGTAAAAGTACTTTGTTACCCTCAATTTACTATGAGCACTTACAATTTTCCATACAAGTGAATGCATTATCTACATGGATATTTTAGTAATTTTCTCACATCATTAATTGAAAAGAACATCACTTATTATGTTTTATTGGTATGTGTAAAACATGTTCAATATTTCTTATAAAAAGGACTGGAGGTAGTATTAAGTATTTCAGGCAATTTGATACTCATATTCATCTTCCACTTTGTGGGATAAGGCTTGTTATTGTTGTTGTATTCATCTTCGACTTCAAGTAATCAATTAATATGACACTAATTATGTGTGGATAGAACACTAGCATAAACTAATGAGACAAACAACAACAACAAAAGCCTTATCCCCACTAGGTGAGGAAACAAAGGAGACAAAATTTAAAAAAGAAAGAAAAAAAATCTGATAAAAATATTAGTATAAGGACAAAAGAAGTGCTTAATCTGATAAAAATATTAGTATAAGGACAAAAAATCTGATAAAAATATTATTCAATAAGATTGTAGCTCAATAGGACCAATCAAGTTTGGGTGTGATTCTGATCTAGAAAGTTCCATCCTTCAACAGCTACCTTTCCCTCTCCTACTCAAGTGCTTGCATCTCTTATGCATAATGCAACCCCAAAAAAGGGGGAAAAAATAGGTAGCACAAAACTCTTGGACAACTAGAATAAGATATTCTAACATGATCATAATTTTAGTCATTAAGTTTAACTGCGACTAATTAGCTTCAAAAGTTATTTCCAACCTGTATTCCAATTTCAGTTTTTGAAGATTTTTGCAATTGTCTTCTAACAGCATCCAGTATGATACCATCTTCAGCAAAAGCATATTCAACACAATCAATGCATCCATCAACAAAATTACGAACAAGGGCCATGGCTTGTTCTTGAACAGAAGGCTCAGGATCTGCAAGGTATACAGAATCAATGACACTGTGTTTGGCACAAACCATAAATCAGATAAAGATAGGACTGAAACTGAAGATCATTACCACAGATAAGACTAGCTACAAAAGAAACTGTCAACTCCATAAAAACTCCTTCCTTACATATCTTATCTGCAAGAAATACCATGTTCCTCAAGGCCCATAGAGCATTTAACCTTAAAGATGAATCCATAGACTTTGTCAATTGGACTAGCTCTTTAAGGCCTCCACATTGTATGAATGTTGACTTATGAGGTGTAAAGTCAACCACTATGTTGCTAATAGCACCAAGGGCTGCAACCTGGAAAACAATATAAAAAATTAAAAAATAATTTTTTAAAAAAAAAATCCTAAATTTGACAAAACAAATGAGGGGAAATCTCTCTAGATGTGGTCCATTAAGAAGCATAACTTTTTACGGGAAAAAAAGGGTAAGACTCTGAATTTTGATTATAATTGAAATTTGAAACATAGGATAACATATACGCCATTTGGGAGAACCTCAGTTAGATTAGGGCAAGATACATATTGTTAGTGCTCAGTATTTGAGTGTGTTCAGCGACACAATAGGTTTTTATGGGAAGTTGGGAACACATAATTTTTATGTCTAAAAAACATATCTTAATCTTGTTGGAAAAAAAAATTAGTCAATCGCAATCCATTCTCTGAATGTAGAATTCCAAGTGTCATATTTCCCAACAGTTAGATAAAAAATGAGCACTTTAATTCAGCTCCTCCTACTCAGAATCACTTACAAATTTACCATACTATCACAACACCATACTTTCAAATTCGATGCTAAGTTTTCAATCTTTAGTTTTGAAGTATTCAGATTTGACAAAGAGAGCATAGTTGAAAAGACTCAATACAAGAATGTATATACAATCAGTGAATCAATGCAGGGACAGGTAAGTAAAAGTGTAAGACTACAAGAAAAGCATCTAAATTCTAAATTCTCATCGGAATGGCTTGCACACAGAAACCTATGAAATTATGTGTGCAAAAGGTACATATTAAGTTGATTTTTCTGAGTCTCAAAGATCTGAAGTTTACAATCCAAACATGATTGGCAGTTTAATCCAGCAACTTCTCAATTTATGTTAGGACTTAAGTCAACGGGCCAAGGCCCAATTAGAGAATTAGGTTTTAGGCTATAAAAGGGAGTTAATAATGAGAGAAAGGCGGGTTTATAGTAATTGTAAAGTTTATGCTAAGATATTTGCTGTTAGAGTTGGCTAGGAGCTTGTCTCTTAGATTAGGAGCTTTTGCTCCTGGAGGGATTCATCCCTTTTCTTGTACCCTTCATCTTTTCAGTTTTAAAGAAATAATAATTGCATCTTCTATCTTTCTTTCTTAATCTTCCTATATTCTTCCATTGTTGAATCCGGCGTCCTATTGATTTAAATGAAACACGAGCAAAAAAAAAATATACCATATACCTACCATTATTATAAATACTAAAAGACATACCTGGACAGAGGTAGAGAGATCAGACAGAAGTCGAACCAAAGGAATGACGATCCTTTCATTCATAAAACAACCTGCACTCAAATTCTGAATGGCATTTTATCAGAATTGTTATATATAGCATAAAAGACTTTGACTGTCTTAATTGCAAGTTACACACCTTGATTGAGCGAGAGACACTTTTTAAGCAAATGCAAGCTGCAGTGCGCACATTGGCATCATCATGGGTTAAGGCATCAATCAATAGATTCAAGACCTGTAGTCAAAATAATGTAGTAGAAGTTAAAAGTGAACATAGCATTGTCTACCGGTGCACCATTTCTGCTGAAAATATAAGCTAAGGCCAAAACTACATGTAAACTCAAATATATATAATCTGAGCAAGTGCTGCGAGTAAGAAAAGAGTGAGAATCTACTGAACAAAAAAAAAAACAACACACCTATAAATATAAAAAAATAAAAGGATAGCTGAATCCTGCAGCATCATTTTCAACATTGAATCTTAAAATACCCTAGAGTGTAGTGACAGTTGAACTAGGACTTCTTTTGCTTGAGAAAATTTTTTACATTTCCTGTTTTCATTTTTTTATTTTCATTTCACTGTTTCATGCACGAGTGTTTTGAAAAAAGAAACAACAGGAAAACAGTGTTGCATTTTTGTAATTACTAGTGAAAATAGTCAACGAAAACAAAAACAATTTCTCAAACCAAATAAGTCAAAATTGTTTCGGAAAATAACTGTGGGCACATATAAATGAGAGAAAAAAGAATGCTTCATGCTTCTTAGCTGTGCTACCAATAAATATAAACCACATTCACATATCCAAAAATTACAGGATGACAAGAGAGAAAATACAACAATAGCATTTTGGAAAAGGCTAATTTCAAGTCTATTTCAGGATTCCTATCTTGAAATACTGCTCATTATCTACAATCATGTATCTCCTGTTACCTTTCATCCTTCCATATGGTTTGTGCCTTTGTGTGAACCCATTATAACTTTATAAGGTGCTAAAACAAAAGGTAAAAATTAACCAAAACTCTAATGACAAGCTATAGAAATGGCTGGTTGCAGGTTTTTTTTTTCTTTGCAATTTTCACAGTAACAAAGATAAATCATATGGGGGAGCGTAAAAATGATTACTAACAACAGATATATGAAGATTCAGTAGTAGGGTCCATGAAACAACAGACCTGCAATGAAAGAAACGTAGACCTGCAGCACTCCAATTTTGAGCAAAGAGCAGCTAAGGATAGATATGTCCCTTCAAGACGTTTGGGATGTAAAGCACGGTTTTGCAAGTGATTGTAGAACTTATCAATGGCATTTGCCTCGAATGCTAACTTTTGCAAATCTTCCTTGTCTGCAACTAAGCTCCAAAAAGCAAACGAAGCCTCGTCTCCAACTTGACCAGAATCATTAAGCAGCTCGATCAAAATATATATCAATTTGGTTTTGATTCCTATGTCTTGCAGATAGCAAGAAGAAGAATTCTTTACATAAATCAGGCATATGCAGGCAAGTAACCTAGTCCGAGGATATCTGTCCTTGGTTAATTCAATTATGGAACTCAAGGCCCTTCCATTTTGAAGGTCTGCAAATTTAGAGACAGCTTCTGGGTTGTCTTTAAGAATTGCAGCTAGGGACTCTAAACTAGAATCTCGCTGACTTGTAGAACCGTCAAGAAGGCTAACAAGTTTCTCTAAAGCACCAGCAGAGCATAATACATTTTGTTCATCACTTGTCTTACAAGAATGAATAACAATGCTTGCACCCAGTCCAGTAAGATTTTCAAAAACACTTTGCAATAACGAAAGAAGAAATTCTATGTTTTCTTCTTTTAAAAAATCATACTTTGGAGCTAGTTTTGATTGATAAATCATTCGCAAAGAGCGTGCAGCAGCATCCACAACCTGAAATCAAGGGGGAAATGGTTAATTAGATGGCATTAAGAAAAAGAGAAAACAAATAAAAATAATAAATAACAGACACATAACATATCAAAACAAAAAAAATGTGGGATTTAACGGCAAATATGTCGTGTTCTACTCAATATATGCCTTAATAGAATAAAAAGCCAAAAGAAGTCTAAAAAAATAAAATAAAAATAATCAACGGTTAAATAGAAACAACAACAAATGCACTTCTTGTAACGTCTATCCTTTTACCCAAACACCAAAATATGACAAAGAGATAGAAGCATGCAGCTTAAAGCAGAATAGATATACCAAGTGATTGAACTTGGTAAATGGATTCATACCAAGTGACTGCATTGAACATGAATTAATGCCCACACACCATCAAAACCAAGTAACAATTATTAAGGAAGCATTAGATCACAATACACCTATTTTCCCAACTCACAATTCACAACTGCTGTGTACCATAACTTGATTGGCATCTTTATGTTTAGTGAAAAGATCATGTATCCGGTATCTGTAAATGATGGGGAGTCACCAACACCTCAAGTAATTAGAAGCTAAGCTGCCATTTCTTTCAATTAATGATGATCTTAAAAAGAGGTGAAAACTAAATTAAGACATAACCAATGTATATTTACATGCTTTTGTAGGCAAGTAAAGGGATGTGGATGCAAGAAGAGTTAGTAAAGCTTCCATTATCATTAATGAATTTTATCCTTTCAAAAAGAAAATGTACGGTTGATAGCCCAAATGCCCAATGTCAGCATTCAAACACAATCAAAATTTCCGTGTTCAAACACTTGATTCAGCCAAAAAATACTGCACGTAAAGGTAAAACAAATTACCGTGTGATAAACAATTGGAATCCCCTTTCTTTACCATTTTACTACGCAAAGGGACAAAAGCAAGTTTGGACATTTGAATTTTCTTATTACAAAATCTAATACAAAGCGCCTATAATTGAACTTTGCAATCACTCCACTGCTTCATTTTCATCCCCTTTCCATTTCAAATCCATCCTACCAACTATCATTCATCTCCTAAATCTTATAATCTTCTAAGCAAGCAATATATGTAATATTTGCCACTGCACAAACAAGTAGCACCAACAAAAATTCTAGCAACAATATATCAACACCTCGCGTCTAAACGGAAAACATTGAAAGACCAGAATCACGCATACCATTCATTGGAAGGGTGAAAAAAGATTACATCAATAATCAATAACATTTCTAAAAAATCGATACAGCAAACAACTAGAACAAGGAAGCGGCAATTACATTACTAAAACAAAAAAAACCGTAAGTATGCTCTACAAACGGTAGAAGAGAAGAGTTTACGATATGCACTCAACTATTCTAAAACGAGTTATTTCATTCCTAATTCCCAATGTACTATCATGCGCAACATAAACCGTGCATCCTGATTTCTAGCAATAGCAACTTCAACTTAACCACCAATTCCTAGCAAACCAAACAGGTAAAAATTTAGAGAAGAAAAAAAAGGCGTTGTAGTTAACCGAATTCACCTTCTCGTCGGCGGAAGATAGGAACCTGATTAAACTAGGAAAAGCTCCAGCGTCGAGGACGGCGCGGACACCGGCGTCGAGGCCGCAGGCAAAGCTGCCGAGAGTAGCAGCGGACTGGACAATAAGGTTGGAGCCGCAATCGAAATTGGTCTCGGCGTTAGCGAGAGCAGCAGCGACGGCAGGTACTGCACCGAGCTTGATATAGGATAGCTTCTTCGTCCGGTTACCAATGATCTGATTCTTCACCTCTCGGATGGCTTTGAGCTTGATTTCGCAATCGGAGGAGAGGAGGCGGTGGAGGATTAGATCGGAGGAGGGGCCGGTGGCAGGCATGGTGGAGGAAGCTCATGCACGGCGGAGGAGAAGGCGCAGCAACCTTCACATTCACGAGAGATCCTTTTCTTTTAATCTTTTTTAGTGTATTTTTGTATTTTTGTTAAAATTAGGAATAGAATAGGGTAACTGCGGAGGTTAATGGTTGGCTTAAACATTAGCAGTGTTCTTCTGCCTCTGACTAATTTGGAATTTTGTGAGAATTTAGAAAGTGGCGCCCTTTTCTTTCAGTTTCCGCTTCTTCTTTTCTTCATAATTTTTTTTTCCCCTTTTTCTCCTTCGTATCGAACGTGCGGCTCAGCCGGCTCTCAGTGCATACCAGCCACGTAAAGGATGATTTTATTTTTGATAAAAAAATTGAATTTGCAATATTAAAATTTTAGCATTTCATTTTTAATAAATTGTTAATATGAATAATTATTGTGGGTGTAGTTATTGTCACTCTCAAATATTTATTACTACTCCTTTTTAAGTATTTTAATTATATTTATTTTTTATTTTTTTTTTAATTTTATTGAATGAAAGTATTAAAAAAAAAAAAAGACAATAAACATGTTTGGAATTGTAATAGTCCCCTCCATTATTAATTGATGATTTCTTGATACTTCAATAAAATATCAAACTAATTTAGCTGATATATGTATTTTTTTTTTCACGAGTATCTAAGCAATATAAGACTTGAATATGATCTGAAACCTATGCTTCCATACTCGGCAGGCAGTGACTTATGCCGTCTTCTAATGTCAATGTCTTGACATTAATCTAGATAACATTAAGGCTTATGGGCAATAAAACGGCAAGTATCACTATTGTTGTAAGTAATAAAATTTGATGAGTACGGAATATCATCTTTAGGTATTATGGTTAATTACCACGTTCTAAAGTTATATATACAATTAATTTAGACAAAAAAATGATTATTTTGTAAAAACATAGAAATAAACAACTTAAGAAATTACACCTAATCTAAACATACATTTGGAACTTGTTTCGTTTGATTATGAATGCGAAAACTTCATAGACAAAGCTTCATTTAGATTAGTCTTGATTTTATTATCCTAATTTTATCATCCTAATTTCATTATTATAATTTCAATTCATTTGTTGGACAAATTCACTAGATTAATTAGACACAAATCTCTTTGGTGAATAACCTTTTTAATCTCACTAATAAACTTAATCTCTTAGGTTAAATTAGACGAAAACAATAAGCTATGTGAAATTTAAACAAATATCACACAAATCAAGCTATCTATATCTAGAATAATCTAATTCATGGTAGCAATTGCAAGAAGCAACTCATATCTCACTATATCTAGCATTAACATGAGTCAACAAGACATTTAAGTGGTGACCAGGCCACAAAAGCATTAAGCATAACAATTGATACTTCATCGAGAGAAAATTTCATAAAATAACTAAATTAGAATTAAAACTTCATCAAACTAAAATTACATCAAACATCCAAATATATAAACAAAACTAAAAATAGAGAAAAGACAATAGATAGAAGGAATCCCAAATAGATGAAGAAATGTTAATGGAGGTAATCTCTTGTCTTTTTTGTCTTCCCCTCCAAGCTCCATAGAGGACGAACTTGGGCTCCAAATGATCTACATGATGCACAATCCTTCATCTCCCCTTCACTACCCAAAGAAACTACAATAAAATAGGGAACTGGTCTCTTTCTTCCTCTTTCTTGTTTTTATCTCTAAAATTCAAGATGGAGGCTAGGGATCCTTAAAAAATGAAATAAAAAGTATTTATAAGGTTATAGGACGCAGAACTCGTGCTTAAGCGCCATTACAAAACTTTCCAAATTATGTCTCTAGCGCTTAGGCCCCATATGGACGCTTTAGCGCTGCAATTATGTTCTCTGCACTTCTCTCTAGCACTTTAAGCCTCCATATGGGCCTTAAGCCTCAGCTCAAAATCTTGGTAGTATCTTCAGGTTTTTTTCTTCATTTCTAAGGCTTAAGCTTTAGCTCCCTTGCTGTCAAGTAACATACGAAACATACTTCAAGGGATTAAAAATGTAACAATTTATCTAAATTATTTAAAATTATTTAAGAATTAACAAAGTACAAATTAAGAGAAGGTTTTTCACATTGAAAACATATTGTTAAACATGATAAGTGTGAAAACCATTTTTAAAAACACTAACAAAATACGCTTATCGGAGACATTGTCTGCCTTGATTTCTTGGGCCTTACCGCCAGTGGCAAATCTACATTCATTTCGCAGCTACACTCCTCAACTTGAAAATTTACAAGTAATATTATGAATCTTTTATATTTTGCACTCTTACTCTTATATATTTGATCCCTCTAGACTTATATTTTTAAATTTAGTTTTTTAATTTATAATTTTAAGTTTATTATATCGCTAAATAACAATAAATGTATACGAAAAATTATCTTAAACTTCTCTAAAAGTACCTATTTTTTCTTTACTTTTTTTTTTATTACATTGCACCCCTGACAGTCTGACACTGGGGTCTTGAATCCGCCACTGGTCATAGTTTTATCTTGGAAGCATGCACGTCTTGGTTGATTAAAGAAAAACAAAGTTTATAAGATATTTATTGCGTCTTACCAAACATAAGACTTAAACATAATCTGAAACAATTATAATTATAAATGTGTTATTAAAATTAATTTTTCTTTTAAAAAATATTTTAAAAAATTGTCAATATATAGTTGTTTTATTTTCTAAGTTATCATTCACGTTTTCGATTCAAAAAATTATGTATTCTTTTTCAACCAATTAAAATAAACACGTCATTAAAAAGAAACATTATTGTTTGGTCTGAGGGAAATAGAGGGGAGGAGAAAGGAGGAATTTTGATGTTTAAATTGTGTTTGGTTAAACGAAATTAGAATGAAAGGGGAGGGATTTTTGTGTATGTTTGCTTCCTTCCAAAATTAGGGGGACTAGGAGGAGATAGGAGATGGGAGATGAGAGAAAATTAATACTTAAAATCTCTTTTCTCTCTTCCAATCAAAAGACAAAAATAGTATTTTTTATCCCTTTCTTTTTTTCTCTTTATTTGAATCAAACACATTATCAGAACTTAACCCAAACCCCTAGTTGCCAGACATAGTAAATGACCGCTATGCTACACTTGCTTCCACTTATTCCAATACTTGAATTATTACCCTCTTGGTCGTTTTTGTAAGAGACAAAAAGATTTTTTTCTTTTGGTCTTTTTTATAAGAGACATTGTGAGTTTTCTAGATGTATTAATTGCTAAAAATTAAGAAAGAGTAAAAATACTTTGTTACCCTCAATTTATTATGAGCATTCATAATTTTTCATACAAATGAATGCATTAATTACATTGATATTTTAGTAATTTTCTCACATCATTAACTGAAAATAATATCACTTATTATATTTTATTGATATTGGTATGTGTAAAACATATCAAATGTTTCTTATAAAAACAACCGAAAAAAGTATATATTAGTTCATAATTGTATTCAATGCATAAAAAAACAATCTTAATATTACACTAATATCATATGTTATATGTTTACAAAGATAATTTCTTAAATGTACACTTAAATGACATTATATCATGTGAAACATTTATAAATTGATACTTAAATTTTCTCTAATTTTAAAAATATTACATTCTACTTTAACAAGTTAACATATTTTATATTATTATTAATTTTTGTGTTTATTTATTAATTCTACATTTTTTATTATTAAGACGTAAATTTTACCACTCAATACTTTATAATATTAGTTTATTTTATAGCTGTTTATTATTTATAATTTTATTGTGTGATGATTTTTTCTAAGCTAGACGAATAAACATGACAATTTTTTATATTTTTATTTTTAATTATATAATAATAATAATAATAATAATAATAATAAGTATTTAGTTTAACGAGTGATTTAGTGACTTACTGGTTGAACTAGTAATCTAATAACTCAGTACGTCAACTAAATCAATAATAGGTCCGAGTTTAATAATTATGAACGAGAGTACTTAGAAATATGTTATTAGTTAAAATGGAGACAATTATTTAGATAAACTTAAAATCAATAAATCAGATAAAAGTTGTTTATATTTGGAATCAGATGAGCATGTTTGGAAAGTAGGAGAAAATATCTTAATTTCGGGAAAAAGGCTTTTGGATGGTTTCTCATGTTATTTGGATGAAATTTGGAAAAATGATTAATTTTTTTTTATTTTTCTATAATTATTAAAAAAATATTAAATAAGTAAATAGTTTGAATCTTATTAAAAAAAGGTTTTTCTTTTGATCTAATTTTTTAACTATAAATCAAATTTTTACTATTAAAAATAATTTTTAATATAATCCAAACGAAAAATATTATTATCTTCAAAATTACTTTTTAAAAATATACCCAACAAAATTTAATTATGTCATAATCAATTATAACAATATTATACACATAATCAATTATCGAAATAATATATTTTTCACCGTCAATCCAACACACGGTTATAAACTTATAATATTTTTATTTTCGTGTGAATGTGAATCGCGGACCGTTGTGCTTCGATGAATAGAAAAATAATGTGAAAATACAATGATTAGAGTTTGCTTATTTACATTTTTTTGGTTTTAATGAGTATCATTTTTTTGTTTTCATGGTAATTGCAATGCACCACCATTTTTACAACCTTTTTTCATATGTGAATGTGAATTAGTTTTTTTTTTTTTTAACTATACTTGAATATGTTGCTTTTTTTTATTAATTAACTCTTTAGTTAATGAAAGGGTAATTATATCATAAAATCATTTTAATAAGATAGTTGATTCAGAAAATATATAATCAATTTTAAAACATACGGTTATAAGGTTATTGACACATAATAAAAGCACATTTGAAAAAACGAATATAAAATACTCACCCCTCTGGTGAAAATTATAAAAGGTAAAATCTTTTTCATTTTAAATTATCCGAAAACCTACTTACCTAAAAATCTGAGTTTATATATTCCATATCAAATATAAATAAATTATTGTCTCAGACATGTAGCTTAGTTGATGAGCACATGAAAACATATCTGTATGGATACAGGATTTGATCTCTACCGTAAAAATTAAAGTGAAACGTAGCATCCAAAGCAAAATAATTAAATTTGGTGAGAATTTACCTGCATATATAGTAAAATTTTCCTTCTCCTTTAACTTTTGAAATACGTATTGTGTAAAAGCTACATGCATTTATGATTAATTAAGATTTTTGACTATATATATTAACATATCTTTTTTCTTAAGAATTGTTACATAACATTTTTTAAAAAAATTGTAGTAAAACTCTCATGAGTGAAAAAAGAAACATCGGTTATTATTATTTAAAGAATAATTTTCTTTTGCATTAAAAAACAAAACTAACTATAATTATTTTTCTATAATTAAACGGAAGAAAAAATAATTTTAGGTGAACATAAAATTTCTTGTAGATATTATTTAAAAAATTATATAATATTAAAATATGATGGATGGAAATATGAAAAATATATATGAATTGATCTTTAATTATAGTAAAAAATTTAAGTTTTTTTATAAAGTTTTTTTTAAGACATAAATGAATATTTTTTTGGATGAATGTTTTTTTTTTGTTTACAAGAAAATTAAACACTGAGGCTAAAATTACGTACCGCACATATTCTTATCAACTGTATTGATCTTACGTGATTAAATGGAAACTTTTAATAAATCAATGATTAGTTAATTGATGGATGCGATTTAATTACCATGAGTTAAATGGAGGACATTACTAATTAATTTTCCTATAATTTATAATTTATTATAATATTGAGATACCTCAAACGATATAATTACATTTTACCCAAAAATAGTGTAGACTCAAATCTATATCCTTTTATTTTTACTATATATCATTATGGAAAGAAGTTGTATCCAAATCCAATCATATGTTAGTTAGAATCGAAAAGAAACACAGCTAAGTGCCAAGTGGAGACAGAAATATTATATCCAACTTCAAAAGATAACACATGAATTTGTCAAAATAATTCATCATAGTTCCCACTAATTTTTCGTGCACCTACTTCGAAGCACTATTTTTCGGCCATTTGAAGTCTGTTCACATCATTCATTCAAAATATTAAAATTCTGTTGCTCATTTACTTCTACATAGCTGCACACATGTCAACCACTTAAATTTAGTTCATTTTGTATACTTGTTGAAAAAAAAATCAGTTCCAACTTCCACCACCTACGCATTATGCCAAATTTTAATTACTACAATGCAAATTTAATTTAATTTAATTTATAATAGTTTGTTATTCCTTAGCACAAAATCAACAAATTGGGTTGTGATGATTTTTTTAAAATTCTTCACATTTATTTTTTTCTCACTGAAAAGTACAGTACCAATAATAGAAACTTACCAATATACGAATATGCCTATGCTGATTTGTTTATTTGCTGATGTTGATTTTTTGGATTAAAAATAAATAAATCTCCAATATATGTGTATTTAAATATAATTAATTTTTGCATAAAAAAAATATAATTAATTTTAAATTATCTATTTTTGTCCCATATATTTTAAAAGTGTACATATAGTACAAAGTCACGTCTTGCGACGGTTTTAATCTATGAAGCACCGATATAGACACGGACACCGCGACACGACACGGACACTGCGACACGATGATGTCCAAAAAACAGGACACCGGAATACTACTTATATATATAATTAAATTATACTCTTTATTTCATTTAATATATGATATTTTAATTAATTTTCTAAGAGAAAAAATTACAAAATATGACTCGGAAGCGTCGAGCTATGCACACATGTGCCGGCTTAGAAGTGTCGAGCCGAACAAAAGTGTCGGCTCGAAGTGTCGAGTCAATAAAAAAATATTTTTTTATTGGACACTGCTAGAGAGATGTCGGAGACGTGTCGTACGAGTGTCAGTGTCATACGGGTGTCGGACATGCCGACAAGACAGTCGAGAGAGGTGTCAGTGCTTCATAGGTTTTAATCATCATTAATTTAATAATTTTAATTAAAGTCGTTATTAAATATAATTTTTGTATTTCAATAAACACTTTAAAAATACAAAAAATCAAAATGAACACTTTAAAAATAATTATAACGTGATCCACATTCAATAAAAGTTACAAAACTTATTTGTTTTTTACCCAATTTTTTTAATTTGCTAGATCCATGCAATGCCAAATTAGGAAGCTTCAAATACGAGGATGGATGATCCATTCTTCTACACCTTCCTTTGCCTTGCCTGTTCCTCCACTCTACCAGCCACTCTTATTTCCTTCTACTCTTTTTGAAGAGTGGCTGTTTCCTCTCTCTCTCTCTCTCTGAATTCAGTTTGCCCTTTTCGTCTTCTGGGTCAGTCTCTCTGAAACCCCCCAAATAGTTTAGATTACTTCCTCATGGTAATGTTCCTGTAGAGATCGCGATTTTATATCTTGGCGGTGAGAAACTGAATTCCCCTTTATTGCTTCCTCTATTTTCGTAATTCCATATCCATATTTCAACTATAGTTACTTTACATTCTGGTTCCGATTCATGGCGAAATTGACATAGATTGCATTCCAATTTCTGAAATTTCTGTATATACTTCATTTTTTGTTGAACAAATTCAAGTTCATTTGTAATTATAAATGAGGAGAACGCTGAGCTTGAAAAATTGGTGTTTTTTTTTTTGTTGCTTTGAACTAGGGTGTGATGGAGTTCTGTTTCATCTCTCATTTGAATGTTTGGAGGGCATCTGCAACTATGCGAGTGTGGACCTTTCTAATGCTTCTACTATTGAAGAGCGATGTTGTTGTATATTCGGCTTCTGATTACTTGATTGGTCTTGGAAGCTATGATATTACCGGTCCTGCTGCTGATGTTAACATGATGGGGTATGCCAACTCAGAACAAATTGCATCTGGGATTCACTTCAGGCTGCGGGCTCGTGCTTTCATCGTTGCTGAGCCAAAGGGTAATCGGGTAGTATTTGTGAACCTTGATGCTTGCATGGCTTCACAGCTTGTGACTATCAAAGTTCTCGAGAGGCTGAAAGCAAGGTACTGATAATTACTAGTTTGCTCTCAGTAAATTATTACCATCATAGTGATAAATAGCAAAATTCTGGTAGACTATTATACTATGAAGCAGGAGCTCTGGCACGAACATCAGATATAGGCACTTCAATATAGAGAGAGATAAGGGATCAACTTACTCCAAGAGTAAGTTTTAAGACTTACTCCAAATTTTCACCCTTCAATTCTTTTAATCTAAAGGTCGAAATTAAAATTTGATTACCCCGTCATGTGATTTGTTTTCTTCCGTATAAGCTGAAACTGAGGGTGGACACCGAACGGCAAATGCAGATGAGATGGTGAACCATGGGATTGGAATTTGATAGAACTCAATTAGATAGAACAATTGGCTTTGCAAATTTAATTCAATGCCAAAAATTTACATTTTGCAACTAATGCTCAACCAATACTAGATTAGTAGTTGTCTGTCGACTTTAATAGGATCTATGCACAATACAGTTATCTGATTATCGCACTGTGACTACTGTTTCTCTTTCCAAAGCTATTTTACATTCTTATAATATTTCCCAAAATTGAACAGACATTGCAGTTTGATTTTCAAAATTGAATAAACTTATTATGATGAGATTATTGGGTTCATTTGGTTGATGACTTAGAAAATTATTGGTGAGATCAAGAATGATGCCTTGGGATGGATGGATCGTAGGGGCTTAAGGTTCTTATGTTGGATTGTAGGTTTAGTGAGTGGAAGGAGTTGTAAGGAAGGGATGCTTGGTTTGAAAGTAGAAGTGGCATCTGAAATAAGATTGCTTGAGTTTTTCTGCGCCAAAGAAAGCTGAATGCTTGGATATGATTCAGTGAAAGGGAAAGTTAAGATTTAGATTTCAGTGTATAGGGGAAGCTGAAGAGTAATTTCAGCGTTCGGTGATTGAGAACTAAGAAACGTGGTACAGGGAAAGAAAAGAAGTCACCTGATGGGGCAATTAAATTTTAACTTCAACCATTAGATTAAAAGAAATTGAAGGGTACATATTTGGAGTAAGTCTTGAAACTTACTCTTGGAGTAAGTTGATCTCCTCTAATATATATATTGATGTGGATGAAGAGTTTGACATGTGTTGGACGAGTGTAAGTGTCAGGAACGTGCCTGACACACCGACACCACACTAAACAAAGATGTCCGTGCTTCATAGTTAACACTTTACGATATCTTCTAGTGATGGCTGATGTTTCAATTAATTAAATTATGTGCCTGAGATCGTACTTTATTTTGTTTGACAGATATGGTGACCTATATACAGAAAAGAATTTAGCTATTAGTGGAATTCATACTCATGCTGGTCCTGGTGGATATCTCCAGTATGTTGTGTATATTGTAACATCTCTTGGATTTGTTCGTCAGTCTTTTGATGTGATTGTTGACGGCATTGAGAAAGCTGTTGTCCTGGCCCATGAGAATCTCCACCCAGGATCAATATTTGTCAATAAGGGTAAGAAAAAGACTTGGCATTCCTTTTTTGCCCCTTCTCCCTTTGGCACTTATACACATGCAAGCAAACATGGATAATTTATGTTTTTTTTTTTTTTGTAGTTCTGCATTTGTTGAAGTATTCAGAAAAAAAAGATGAAATGCTATAAGAAGCAAGTTGCTTAGTTTTAGTTTTCCATTTTGGGTACAGTCGTCAGTGATGTCTGCATCATTGTCTTGTATTTTTTTCATTTTTGCTTTAGAGATGAAAAGATCCAGGAATCATATATGAGTGGCACTGGCACTGTGGCACATGTTCACCACTAAAACCAGATAAATAAAATCAATGGTGCAACAATATTGAGTCACCCGCAATTGATGTGACAATTATCTATTTGCTTAATTTTGAAACAAAAAAGAAATCATAAATTTAATATCCTGAACAGGTAATGATAAAAAAAAATGTGATGAGGTGCACAAGTTAGATTGGCAAGAGGTTCCAATAATATTTAAGCTATGTTCAGTTGCCAACAGTAACTACACATCTTTTTTTGATAAGTTAATGGTAGAAAACTTACAGGAATTATTAATGAGGCAGACTTGACTTTTTACTCCTAGGTTGTGAGGTTTCCCTCTTCTTTTCCTCTCTTTTTGCTAGAGACATTGTTAACTATAATAAAAATTTCATTGTTTTGGAGCTATCGGTGTGATTGCTAGCAAGTACACAAGTTGGTAGCCAAATAGTTCCGAATGTTGATATTACATGTTTAATTGTTTATCAATCAGTTATCTTCAACTTGCAGGAGAGCTCTTAGATGCTGGTGTAAATCGCAGTCCTAGTGCTTATCTCAATAATCCTGCTGCAGAGAGAAGCAAATATAAATATGATGTTGATAAAGAAATGACTCTTTTAAAGTTTGTTGATGATGAATGGGGTCCTTTGGGAAGCTTCAATTGGTTTGCTACTCATGGGACTTCAATGAGTCGTACAAACTCATTAATTAGCGGGGATAATAAAGGTGCTGCTGCACGATTCATGGAAGATTGGTTTGAGCGAAAAGGGTCAGGAAAAATGGATTATGTTGGATTTGAAAATGATGGTACCCCCAGAAGAATTTCAAACATAGTTTCCAGTCTTTATGATAATCGTAAGGTTTTTTTTTTTTTTCCTTTCATTTTTCTTTCTTTATAATGGCTGTAGTGCATCTATTGATGAAATTATTGGCTTCTTTCCCTTTATAGATTTAAGAGACAAGATAAGTATGTTCATTAAATAGGTTCAGGAATTGTAGATTTGTATGCCATGTGGGTATGGACTATGTATATTTGAGATTCTAATACATTTTGAAAACCTTAATGCTGCTGTAGTTGATAGGGTAGAAACTGGGATCTGAAATGGTTTTCAGATTAACCAGTCATATATGGCTTTTTAGATATTACCTTTTATTTTTATTATAATCTGGCTGAAGAACATAAGGAAACTTTTACTATGTTAGTAACCAAGTGAATATGTGTGTTTTTATATTTCACTGCTTAATTCTTCTAGTTTGTTCCTTTCTGGTGTAATCTGTTGGGGGAATATTTGATAATAATGTGCTGGTAGACCTTGAATAATTTCTGATCTCAGAATTTTATTGGTGCAGACCATGAATTACTGGAACTTGCTGCCTCATTCGAATCTCTTCCAGGTAGACCAGCAACCAAAATTTCGAGTGTTGCTAGACGTGTGAGAGGTGTCCTTAGACAGGTTGACAAGCCTAGATTCGTATCAGCATTTTGTCAACCAAATTGTGGTGATGTTAGTCCAAATGTACTTGGAGCTTTCTGTATCGACACTGGACTTCCTTGTGACTTCAATCACAGTACATGTGGAGGAAAGAATGAATTATGCTATGGCCGAGGACCTGGGTAATTATTCATTACATTCTTTAATTTTTGAAAAATTACCTAAAGCTTTATGATTGCTAAATTGCCTCATACAAACTAATGTGGCAGTTACCCAGATGAATTTGAAAGTACACGTATTATAGGGGAGAGACAATTTAGAAAAGCAGTGGAGTTGTTTAATGGGGCAGCTGAGCAGATTAAAGGGAAGGTTGATTCTCGACATGCCTATATAGATTTCTCCCAGCTCAAGGTAAACCTTTCTAAAGCAGGAACCTCTGAGGTAGTAAAGACATGCCCTGCTGCTATGGGATTTGCATTTGCTGCTGGAACAACGGATGGACCTGGAGCTTTTGACTTTAAGCAAGGTGATGATCAGGTAATAATTGATTCTATACCTTATGCTTACTCATCATCCAGATTTGTATTTCTAAGTTTCTTTCAAAGTCTATGCTCATTGTTTTTTTCTAATTTGTATGTTAGGGAAATCCTTTCTGGAAGCTGGTCCGCAACTTACTTAAAACACCGGGCAAGGAACAAGTAGAATGTCAACAACCAAAGCCCATTTTGCTTGATACTGGTGAAATGAAGCTACCATATGATTGGGCAGTAAGTTACTCCTATGCCTACCATTTTACTTGTAGTCTTCGTTCTTTCTTGCTTTTTCTTTGGATAGAAGTCTTAGTAGTGGTATGCATTTTCCAATTGCGAATGTGCTCACTGCTAGAACAAACTGAAATTCTGATAACTTTTACTTACGTGAAGATTTCTTCTTCTCTTGTGTTTATTCGCAGCCTTCAATACTTCCAATCCAGATTCTTCGAGTTGGGCAGTTTGTTATTCTTAGTGTACCAGGAGGTATGAGCCTTACTCTTAGTTTCTTATAATGAATAATGATGTTACGGTTGAAATTTCTATATCAATTGCATTTTGAAACATGAAGTTTCGACTATCAACGACCTTGTTTGACTTCAGAGTAATATGTAAATCCATGAGTCTTTCGCTAGTTGTCTGAATATTTTAGGATCTGATGTAAGCCAAATCTGTTGCTCACTATTTTGCTGTGCTATTATATGATATTTGTATTGTTTTTCGCCCCTCAGGAATTTTTGGTTACCAATATGTGCAATGTATGTATGTATATAAGTGTTTGTGAGACGATCCAGTTTGGCCCATGTATTTCTATGGGTGTTTCATGTCTATTATAATTGTGATAATTCTGACAGAATTTACAACAATGGCTGGGAGGCGTCTTCGTGATGCAGTCAAGACAGTGCTAAGTGGCAACAAAGACTTCGGCAGCAACATTCATGTTGTCATAGCAGGGTTGACTAATACTTATTCACAGTATGTGACTACATACGAAGAGTACCAAGTGCAAAGATACGAGGTTAGTTGTAAATCTTGTGGAAAGACACATGAAGCATGCTACAAACCTTGTTTTAGATTACTATTGCAAGAGCTAATGAAACAATAATGGCACTATACTTTTAGGATCCAAATTCTTATTATCAAATAGTATATCTTTGATTTGACAAAAGAGATAGATGAAGACCCGGAAGAACTGATAGACTTTCCTAGTACGATAGAATTTTGTCTCTCATAGCTCTATATGCTTACATGATTGTGCATCCTTGTGCCACTAGGCAAACATTCACAGGCATCTGGAAATGTTGAGAATACAATGCATGTAACCACTTTGTGCAACTATGTAACTACATTTTTCATGTTGCCAGGGTGCTTCCACTCTATATGGTCCCCACACACTGAGTGCATACATTCAGGAGTTCACAAAGCTTGCGCGTGCTCTCATCAGCGGCCAGCCTGTAGAACCAGGGCCGCAACCGCCGGACCTCCTGAACAAGCAAATAAGCCTTCTAACACCGGTTGTGATGGATGCGACCCCTATTGGTGTAAATTTCGGGGATTGTAG
Organism: Cyamopsis tetragonoloba; assembly: GCA_037177725.1. Lineage (NCBI taxonomy): Eukaryota > Viridiplantae > Streptophyta > Magnoliopsida > Fabales > Fabaceae > Cyamopsis > Cyamopsis tetragonoloba. Next base: position 57,860,347 of record CM074123.1, read on the forward strand.
TTCTGATGTACCCAAAAACTCTACCTTCAGGAAAGGCGACATGGTGTCAGTTACTTTCTGGTCTGCGTGCCCTCGTAATGACCTTATGACGGAAGGTACATTTTCCCTTGTGGAGTTTCTCCAAGGAAAGGATACTTGGGTTCCTGCTTATGATGATGATGATTTCTGCCTGCGCTTCAAGTGGTCAAGGCCTTCAAAACTGAGTACTTATAGTAAAGCCACCATAGAATGGAGAATCCCTAAAGATGTAACTCCTGGTGTGTACAGGGTAAAACATTTTGGTGCTGCAAAGGGCTTATTAGGATCAATTCGTCACTTTACAGGTTCATCAAGTGCATTTGTAGTTGCTTAAAAATGGCTATTACTGTATCTGTCATTTGTTGTACTGAACTCTAGCGATTAATCATAAAATTAAATCAATTATAACGTTAAATCAAGGATGATTCCACGCTATATATCCTTTGTTATCCACTACTTTTCATCTCCTTCCTACAATTCTTTACAAGTAACCAATTTCAATTTCATTATATTTTTCTTTAGGGCAATAAAAGAGACATTTATTTTTAACAATGGATGTATTCTGATGTTTGAATTACCAAATAAAAGTCATTTAGTTTTTTTTTTTTAAAAAAAGGTTTCAAATTAGTTTCCAATGAAAGCATCATTTTTACGCACACACTCAAGTTAGGTACTTCATAATAACGGCTTAGCTCTACCAAAAAAAAAAGAAAAAAAGAAGAGCTTTAGAAATGTTACCTTGGAACAACGAATTCTCCTTGGCTAAACAAAAATGTCTAACTAAATATACTATTGAGAGTCAATCTAACAATACTGCTTGTGGTTTTGGATACCATGGTGAGAGCTTAAAGTGATAATAATAATTTTAAATATTTGTAAGGTGTATAAAATATAAATAGTTTAATGAAATGTTTATACAATTACTCTGAGATACTCCCTATTTATAAGCACATAAAAAAAAGTTAATATTTTTTTAAGCATCTATTATAAAAATAAGAAGTATTTATTATATTTTTTCTATTTTGTCCTTAATTAATAAGAATGGTTGACTTAGTTTTAAATAATATAGATAGTAAGATTGATTTATACAAGGGTAAAATTGTAAAAAGAGCATTATTTGTCTAGAAATTAATACATTTTATTTAAGTTAACACTTTTATTAATATATGTAATTTTTGTTCTAAGTGTATGGAGGGAGTATTTTTTTTCTTTTCTTTTTCACAGGATTTAAAGCCTGAATGTCAAAGAATTGCCACAGAAAATTATTGATTTGTATTTGTAGTTAAATAAAGGAATTTTTTATTTTTATTTTTAAAGTTAAATAAAGAAAATGAGAGTTGTTACTGTTTGGTGGTTTCCCTGCCGGAACATTGGGTTAAGTTAAATACTAATGGATTGGTTTTTGTAGATTTTAATTTTGTTTCTCGTGGTGGTATCCTTCGAGATCAATAGGGCGCTCATCTTGTGTCGTTTGCCTCAAATTTGGGTGCTTGTAATATTCTTGCCATTGAGTTATGGGGTATCTATCACGGTTTTTTTTGTTACAAAGGTGAGAGATTTCAAGTTTGTTTAGATTAAATTGGATTCAGCTAATGCTATTTGGTTATTTGATTAGCGTTACCACCCATTACATCTTTGTGCTACTTTAGTGGCTGACATTCATCGACTTGTTTCCTTCTTGAATGAAGTGCGTCGGTCTCATATCTTTAGGAAGGAAATGTCACGACAAATGCGCTCGCTAAGATGAGTCATGTCTTATAGGAGTTAGGATTTTTGAATTTCTTCCTTCTTCATGTGCTGCAGTTGTTTTTATGTTTAATAGTGCATCCTCTATTTTTCTAGAGAGCTTAATTAGTTTCTTTTGTTCTTTTGAGCGTTTTGCCTTCTATTATCATAAAAAAAACTTAATTTTTGTACTTTTATATAATTATATAATACCATCTTTATTTCAAAATATAAGCACGTGAGGCAAAATGTCCATATTTCATAATAAGCATCTATACAAAATATAAGATATATTTATTAATTTTCTTAACTTTATCATTATTTAATAAAGTAACACACTTCTAGTATTATTAATTCTTGACATATCGAGTTAAATTATTTACATATAAAATTAAAAAAAATATAATAATTATTTTTCTTAAATGATGTGAAAAGTGATAAGATATTTATATTTTAAAACATATGTAGTATATAATTATACAATAAATTTAAGAGTGTGATTAAAAAAGTCACTTAAAAACTTATAATTTTAATTTTAAGTGAATTTTCTGTAAATAAAAAAATGTTCCCAATATCCAACGCTACCTCAAGGGAATAAGGAGCTGAATTTAGATTATTATCCTTTTGGTAATAAACCTAAAAATTTATTACGTGAAAAATAATTAAATGACAGATATAGAAGCAAAACTACAACTAAAGGCACAAATACGACGACGCTTAACGAGAAAGGTTTTCCACGCGAGGCAGCGTTGAATTGCGTTTTCGCGGTGGAAGAAGGAAGCAACGAGTAACATTCACGCAATCTCTCTCAGCTGTGCCTGTGAGAGTGTGAATTCAGAGAGGAGAAGAAGAGGAAGTAGTGTTAGCTGCAGAAACAGCTGATTGTAGAAATGTCAGTGCAAGAATACCTGGATAAACACATGCTTTCCCGAAAGCTCGAAGATGCCGTCAATGCCGCCGTTAGGGCCAAGACCCCTGATCCCGTTCTCTTCATCGTATGTCTCTTCCTCTTCCAATCTTCCCTCCTTTTTTTCTGGTTAATCGAAATTTCTCACCATTTTTTTGTGATTTGTTGTGAGCAAAGTCCAATCACATGAGAAAAGCAGTGCAATCGGTGATCACGAAGATCAAGGCGAGACAGATCCTCGATAGCAGAGGCATTCCTACCGTGGAAGTTGATTTGTACACTAACAAAGGCATGTTCCGCGCGTCTGTTCCCAGCGGCAACTCAAATAGCATGTGTGTAAACCGTGTCCTTTTTCTTTCTTCCAATCACATTTCTGATTCTTTTCTGTTAGTTTAATCACTGGCCATTTTAATTGAATTCATTGTCATCTACTGAGGTTTATTAGACTATTAGTCGTAGGACTGTCACTGATTCTGCTACAAATACAATTAACTCATATTATATAAAATAGCTAACTACAGTTGAATTCTCAATTGGGGAACCCGTTTTATCTTAATCCAGTTGTTTATTGGTTTGAGTTTCTACATCGCATTTTATCATGAATTATGGCTCCATTTTCCAATGTGGAACTGCCTAACCAATGTGACATGGTGTGGCTGATTCGTGGCTATAAACTAAGTTTCGGTGTACATGGTGATTATCTGATTTGACTCGGAAATTTGCTCATGTTGGTTTCTTTGGGGTTGCTAGCCAGTTGACTATTTTTCTTGCAGCATTTGGTGTGTGAATGGAATACAATGGAATGGTTTTGTTGTGTTTAATTCTCTTTGGTTCCATCTCTTAGTATAACTGAAATGTAACTTTTTAGTCCCATTTCTCATTCTATTCTACTTTTAAAATACACCAAATATAGAATATAACTTGCGTACGACACACAGCCTTAGATTCTCTTTTCCTCAAGTTTCCAATAATAAATTTAGATTAACATTACCAATTTGGGTGCATGATTCATTTTAGGTATGAGGCTGTTGACCTACGGGATGGGGATAAAGGTGTATATCTTGGAAATGGTGTGGCTAAAGCTGTAAAAAATATTAATGAGAAAATATCAGAGGCATTGATTGGTATGGATCCAACTCTTCAGTCCCAGATTGATCAGGCCATGATAGACTTGGACAAAACAGAGAAGAAGGTATTTGAACATTTTTCTTCTGTGACACAAGTAATTGCTTGTTAAAACCATACTACATGTTGTTAATTCAATGCTGCTATCATTTTACATTTTGAAATGAATGTGGCTACTGATTCGGAAAAAAATACTATAAACTATCAAAGGATAAGGAATAACATCAGAATATTGTTTCTCTCTCTTTCTCTAGTTCAACGTTAAGAGTTTTAGCATTCCTTAGTTAGGTTGATGAATACAATACAAATAAGCAAAATGAACATTTTGTTTGTGTTACAGGAAAGGAAGTCTATATTAGACTATTAGTTTCTGAGATCTACGAGTTAACATACGTACGAGTTTGGTAGCTAGCAACCAATATAAAACCTTGTTGATTTTTTAATGATATGGGTCATTGCTATGATCGGGATAATTATAGGTTGTTAGTCATAAGTAACTTGCTGAGGTGAAAAATATTTTACTGCCATGTCTGTGTGTGTACAAACAGGATACTACAGTAGGATTTGCATTTTGGTAAAATGGAATTCATAATAATATATTTTTATCTTAGTCCAAGCAAAAATAGAACAACTTAGTCAGTTAGATCCTACTTAGTTTCTTTTTCAGTTCTAAATCGACTAATTCCAAGTGATTGTTTTCCCATGTTCTTCTGGAGAGCTTGATGAAGGCAGTGTCTGTCATTGATTTTTATCTCATAAGTATGTTGAGAAGAGATATTATTTATGACGTGCATGTTTAAACAATTCCGTAAATGATAGTTCTCCCAATTTCTGCAAGACTTTATATATGTTTTGTTTCTGATTTTGTTTGCAGGGGGAACTTGGAGCCAACGCTATACTAGCCGTGTCCATTGCTGCTTGTAAAGCTGGGGCTGCTGAAAAGGAGGCATGTCTATTTATCAATTGATATTTTTATAAGTTCATTTGTGGTTTAGTCTGGGAAATAAGTATATTTTTCTGTCAAATTATTATGAAAATAACGACCAAAAAATATCAGGTTCCACTTTACAAGCACATTGCCGACCTGTCTGGAAAAACCAGCCCAACGCTTCCTGTTCCTGCCTTTACTGTTATAAGTGGTGGAAAACATGCTGGGAATAGTCTGGCTATTCAGGTGTAACTTTTATTGAAGTTTAATTTGTTAGACAATAGACATTCTCATCAGAGTTTCAGGAATCTTACCTCTATTATGGTTTATGTTCCTTTCCTCTGAAGAAACCTATGAACAGTGGAGTTAAATGCCAAATGAATGAGCAAATGTTTACAATATATTTCAAATTCATTATAAAATGACTTGGGGCTTCTGGCTCATATATTTTCTTGTAACAAGCATCTATTCAATTATCTGTTCTTTATTTTGGGCAATTGTAGTTGTGTTTAATGCTCTTCATTTGACCATTAATTTAAATAGATACAATTTCTGTTTGATCTCTCTGTTCCGTCTGCTGCTTCATTATGATTTAAACTCATTCAAATGTGACAGCTTTCTTACATAACTCCTATCAGGAAATCATGATTCTCCCAATCGGAGCGAGCAGATTTGAGGAAGCACTGCGAATGGGCTCTGAGACCTATCATCACTTAAAGGTGATCCCACCCCCCCACCCACCCCCCACACACACAAAATCCCAGTATTTCCATTTTCTGTGTTAGAGACTATTTTCTCATAATCTCACTCATTGTGATGTTCCCAAGCTAGCTACTATTATCTTTATATTCGTTGCTGCTTTAAGTTCCTACTTCCTAGTGTTGATATTTGGTTTCAATTGATCCAGCTAACCAATCCATTGTCCCTCAGTCCATATATATGTACTTTTTTCATCAACGAACAATTAATATCCAAATAGCTACCAGAAGATATCATATTTAAGCTAATACATCTATTTGTATTGTTGATGACGAAAAGGCAGGCTGTTATTACAGAAAAATTAGGTGCACATAACTGCAATGTTGGTGAAGACGGTGGCTTTGCTCCTAATGTCTCCAGGCAAGCTTTTTTAAGTTATGGATTTGCTGATTTTCTTAAAAAATTTCACCGTTGAATGAATAATATGAAAAGGGGAAAATTTTCCATTTTAGAAGAAAGAAAGAAAAAACAAAAATATCTCCAAAACTGCTCTATAGTCTATACAGCATTATCTAAATTCTAAAGTAATGACAGTCACATGCATGAATGGAGCTGGTTAGTGATTTAGCTGGTGGTTTGGTTGTCTAATCTTTTACGTTTGTTGGTCGGTAGATAATATATCTGGTCGTTAAAATTTTATGATCAACATGTGATGGGTTATGCCGCTTAATATAAGTTGTTTCATCTTTGACAGAACACTTTAAACTCCTGCATCTTATAATTAGGATGTTTTATTCTGCATGATAAATGTAGTTAGTTAGATCTTATCTCGACGTATCTGTTATTTTATGTTAATAAAACTATCTAGTATGTTGTGCACAACATGAGTATTTTCTAATTCATGTAAAATGAAGAAATACAAATATATTAAATGAGGAAAAGTGTTTAACACTATGGGAGATATACATAATTAACTCAGGCAGAATCTAAAGAGTATAAAAGATAGTGGAATTAATTCTTAGGAATTTGGATTTTAAATTGGAAAGGAGAAGCTAAGAATGACATTTGTTATTCTTTAAGAGACTGGATTAAGTATTGAGTTTCTCTTAGGAGACTGTACTCCTGAATTTAATGTATAGGGCTGGATTATGTCATTTTATGTTCTCACTTATTAGTAATATTATCCAAATTTTAACGAACTGTATTTTATAATATTTGATCATTGTACTTTTATCATATAAAACCATGTAGTTAGATGCAATCATTTTATTCAATCTTATACTCAGATAGACTGAAAGCACATCCAGTTTTCATTATTAAAGAAAGGGGCAAACAAAAACGTCTGTGAACTCGAGTGTTCTTTTAATTTGCATTTGGGTATTGTTGTAATCCTTAGTATTTCTGTGCCCAAACAATTAATTTTAGAGTTCTTTTTTTTTTAATTTTATTTTACTTTTTAGCTGACTTTATTTAAGTATCATCAGCTTTAGAGAAGCCCTGGATCTTGTAAAGGAGGCCATCAGCAGAACTGGTTATAATGAGAGAATAAAGATAGGACTTGATGTGTCTGCTACAAATTTTTGCATTGGTAATTATAATTTTCTGTCCCTTGCTTTTAGATTATTGAGAATATGGAATTTGGTAATACTTGCTTTCTCTAATACTGTTCACTGCTATTATGGTGATACTTGCTTTCTTTAAGTCATCTCTACTCACCTTTTGCCTTTAACCACCTTTGAAATTTTCCTTATGTGTTTTCACTGATATAGGTAAAAGATATGATCTGGACTTTCAATCCCCTCAAAAGTCTGGACAGCAAAATTTTAAGTCAGCAGAGGATATGATAGAGTTGTACAAGGAACTATGTGCTGGTAAATCAGTTTATCTCAATATTTTCCTAATCAGGATATATTAAATTATTGAGGCTATACTTCATGTTTATTTTCTATCTTTCTTTCCGAATTTGTAGAATACCCAATTGTATCAATAGAAGATCCATTTGACATGGAAGATTGGGAACACATCAAGTATATCACAAGTCTTGGAATTTGTCAGGTATTATTTCTTGAGCAATTAATATTTTGTTTGAGTTAATGTGAATTCAATCTCTGTCCTGGTTAATTTCTGCAGCCAAAGATTGATGCTTTGAAGTAGACCTTGCCATGATATTATTTTAATGAAAAATCATAACAACTGATATTTTTTTGTGAAAAATAATGACAAATCAGAGTATCAACAACACATTGACATATTAGCAGGTTATGAGAAATTTTGGAAAAAAAAGGCATCATATAAAATCTTTTTCACATTATTAGGATTGAGCATAAGAAAGGTTGTTACCACTGAGACGTATGGTTGTTCTGTTGACGTGTATAGTTTCCCTTCATTTGAATGGTTCTGCAGGTAGTTGGGGATGATCTCTTGATGTCAAATGCAAAGCGCATTGAGAGAGCAATAACTGAGTCTGCTTGTAATGCTCTTCTTCTTAAGGTAACTGACTATTATTTCAATTAACCTTTATAGGTTTGCTTTGTCCAATGGCAAATTTAATCTTATCTCTGTTTTTTTTTTTTTTTTTTTTCCGTTTTGTTTTTAAAATTATAAATACTACATCTATTCTTGTAATGGAAGCAATACTGTTTCATAATTAAGGCATTGGATATCCACAGATTTTGGTCACGGTTGTTTTTTCATGCAAATACTAGATTGTAAATTACCAAGCTAGAAAAACAATCTAAACATAGCCTTGCATGTGTTTTAGTTTTACCATTTTGTGTTTTAGATTCCTTTTTAATTTGTATTTGGGTAATTTTGGGGGTTCTGAATCCTCCTCATCTGTAGTTTTCCTCTAATTTTGTTGAAGAAAAATAAAGGTAAAATATGATGATTTCCCATTGTAATCTAGGTCAACCAAGTTGGAACTGTTACAGAGGTCATTGAAGTGGTGAAGCAGGCGAAGGAGGCGCATTGGGGGGTGGTAACATCTCATAGATGTGGGGAAACTGTAGATCCTTTCATTGCTGATTTATCTGTTGGCGTTGCTGCTGGTCAGATTAAAGCAGGGGCTCCTTGCAGAGGCGAGCGGTTAGAAAAGTACAATCAGGTCGGTTTCTGGTTCTTATGATGATTGTTTTATTGCACTGTTATGGTTCTTCATTAAAAATATTTACCTGTTATTGCATTGTTTTATTGCACTGTTATGATCCTTTCAAAAATATCGTTTTATTGCACTGTTATTGTTTTATTGCATTTGTTATATCAGTATGTATTAGATGGTGATTTTATTACCAGTTATTTTGTTCGTTGCTGGTTGTAAATGGCCTCACCTTACAATACCAGTTTCTCAACCAGGGATACCCATGTTGCAAAATCATAATGACCTATCTTAAAAATTTAAGTTTTATGAAGTATCTTAGACAAGATTAGACATGCTGTTTCTCTAAAAAGGGATTTGAGGAATTTTTTTTTATATTTTCTTGCTTCTTATTGATGTATTTTTCGTTACAGTTTTCTTGTGTTTCAAGTATATCATGGCCTGACGGTATTCTTTGTTCCTTTATATTGTTTTCACAACGAAAGATCAGATATTTCAATGTTTGCATCCTTGGCTTATATAATTGAGTCCACATTTAAGGGTTTTTTTTTTTTTTTTTACGTGAGCTTTCATTACTAGCTGTGAGTCTCATGTAGAAGAAGTTGGTGTTTATATTTTTTATTGTCCGGGTGAACTGAACTGAAGGAAAAAGCAAAATTGTTATTATCTAAATTTGACACAGTTGCTTCGGATTGAGGAGGAGCTCGGGGATCAAGCAGTTTTTGCTGGTGAAGACTGGAGGCAATAAGAATGAAGATTGTCTTCAGATTGAGTTTTAGATATGCTTTTGTTCAAATTTGATAGGTGAGGTTGAGGTTCATTACTGTACTGTACACCATATTTATCAACTTCTGATGTGATATTACCCTTTAATGTTCCTTCCATCATTTTGTGCATTTAGGTTGTAGCGAGTGTTTCAGTGACTAACCAAGAATCTGTGTAAAAATAGTGCGGCCTGTATAAGAAAATATTGTTTCCAATCCTTTCCAGATTTTCTATTCTTAAAACAAAAAATAAAATGGCAGTTTCATAATTATTAATAAAAACTGATAATTTAACTCTGAAAATTTTGAATTATTTCATCAAATTAAAAAGATATCTGGGCAAGTGATATTGGTTATATTTATCCAATAATTCTATGACATTGATACTTTTTTTGGCTTTTTTTTTTGGTCAATTTTGCGGCAACTCTTTGACATTGCTTATGTACTGCTTCCAAGTTCCATCGCAAAGGAAAGAGAGCAGTCTCTTTCCTCGTTGGTGTCCTTGCGTCAAATTAACGTATGCATTTTCCCCCATTTCTTTTCACGGATCTTTGTTATTTATGAAGCATAAGAATTAAGTTGGTATTTTTTAAAGCAGATATCACACTTGTTCCAGTCATATAGCTCAGTTGGTGAGTGCATGAGGACATGTGTTTGTGGGTAGGGGTTCGAATCCCAGTTGTACTACTTTCCTATAAATAAATAAATAAAAAAAAAGGCAGATATCACACTTAGTAAGAGAAAAAAGTAGTAGTAAAAATGGTTATCTTTTCATTGGATCAAACCATGATTTGAAAACAATAAATCAAGCAAATCCTTCAAACAGATCTTTTTTTAAAAAGTTTACTGATAACTAATTTATATTTTCTAAATTTGAGTCATTATTCTTAAGAGGGGTAAATGTCTTGCATTTTAGCAGTTTGTATTTTTTCTTTCCCTCAAATGCTTTTTTTTTTTAAAACTTAGCAAACCCCTATTTTGTTCTGTTATACAAAATATTTTATAACTATAAATTTGGAGTCTTTAAAATTGAAGTTCTTCTCAGTAATTAGATTAGCGTGTGTTTCTAGCTACGTTTGCCCTTGCAGCAGGCGGCATTTAGAGTCTTTTCATACTTAATCGGTAAAAAATATTCTAATATGAAAAATTATCAGCTTTAGTAGAAGCAACTCTTATACTATTCATGAATTGAACAGATTTTTTTTTTTAAAAAAAAAGACTTGACTATACTTGACAAGTGTCGTCGTCGTCTATCCTAGGAGATAAATAGAAGCGAAGATAACCCATCTCGGCAACCTTGTACTCAACCAGAAGGGGTCGCCCATTTGTCAGACGAATGGTGACAGTTTTAGACAATGGCGTCGCCTTTGTAAAAGAGTTCATGTATCTCAATGCAACTGTCAAACACACACCCTCATCCTCATTCTTTTCTATCACAGTAGCTTCCTCAGGCTGCATCAAAACGCACGCACGCATTTCAATTCTAAATTATACCACTAATAAACAGGGCAATCAAAAAGGATATATAATTAATAACTGTATCAATTCAACATTCATGTTATATTATGTTACCTTATCCACACAAGTATTTTGCCTGCAGATTATATTCGCATTCCCAATATGTCCTTTAGTACTAAACTCCACACACTCTGTGGTAACCGAAATGGTAACTACACAACAACAATGCAATAATGCAAAATCAATCACATTCATTCATCAATCAATTATATTGGAGAAATCCAACGAAAAAAAATTACTTTACTTTACTTACCATTGTCCCCAATTGAGGCGAGGTATTTGCAAATCCTTGAAAACTCAGCTGAAGACATCGTAACAAAAGTATGGTACTCTTCCTCGGGAATCCCATAGCGTTGGCTCTCGATGTCCATCAGCTTCATCTCAAAACGAGAAATCTTGTCTTGTTTAGGGCTCTCAAATGCCAAGGTGAGGAACTCGGTGTCGTCGTCGGCTTTGAGGGTGATAATGTCGTCGTTGGAGGCCCAACGAAGTATCTTGGACATGTTGGAGAGGTTAATGCCGAGGGAAATGTTGCGATCACAGTGGTAATGGTCAAAACCCTCCGAACGAAGGAGGATGGCCACGAGTGACAAGTGGCTTGAATCTAAGGCTTCCCTGGACAAACCATTGCCGGAGCAATCCAAGTTGGCATCGTTGATCAGATCCTTTGTCGCGAACCTTGCATCATACGGATTTCTAGCATTTTCGAAACGTTGCGCTTCTATTAGTCACTAAAATTAATGAGTTTATAGAGTATTGCTATATTTTTCTAATAAGCAAGTTAAAGGATTTATAAAAATATAGACTAAGAGGTTCTAAAATTTCTTTGAATTTATATAGTGAAAGATTGCTTTTTATTAAGATAAAATAAGATAACTGAATCTATTAAGAAGGAGAGTCAACAGATATGATAGGTTATTATTTTTGCAAATTAAATTAGCGATAATCAAATTATATCCCCAATCATGTCCCACCAATAAAATATCGTCATGTTATTAAAATATTTTCTTTAATTTTAATCTTTAATTACTTAATAAATTTTTTTAATGACGTGGCAATATTCTATTGGCGGAACGTAATTTGGGACATAATTTTGAGAACAAATTATTTGAATTCGCAAGCAATAGTATAACAAAGTATGATGTATGACAATTTATTGATGACGCTTTGAATTTGAAAGTATCAAGTGATTAGAATATGACAAGTAGAGCATTATCGTGGGGTTAGTTTTGTTGGCGGGAGTTTTTTCCATCCACCGGCACTTGAAAGCTTATTCATTGCTTGTAAATAGAGGATAGATTGAAAGATTAGTTTTGAAAATATCACAAAAAAAAAAATTAGTTTTGAATTTATTGACTAATTTCGATATCCTATTTTAAAAATATAAGTTTATCAATTTTTTTTTTTAAAAAATTTAAGTTTTTCTAAGGAAAACTGTTTTTTTTTATCACAAAAAAATATTCTGTATTTAGTTTTGAATTTATTGAGTAATTTTGATCTCTTATTCCCCATATTTGCATTTTGTGTGTATTTGGTCCCCCAACAATCAAATGCTTAGTTTTGGTCCTCAAGTTTGCAAAATAAGTAATTTTAGTCTTTTTGTCGTTAATTTATTTCAAAATCGTCACTAATTCAAATAAGTTTCATCCCTAATTTAGGTAAAAATCCTTGCTAATTTGAGGGAAAAAAATAAAGGAATAACTGAAATTGTCTATTTTACAAATTTGAGGGACAAAACCGCTCATTTAAAAGCCAAAAAATTGAATTTGCACAAAATGCAAAGTTAAAGACTAATTGCTTGTATGATGGACAAGATAAGATAAGGATAAATGTGATAAGAAAGTTGGATTAAAACAGAATATGATAAGGATCAAATAAGTTCTTATCTTATCTAATATTTTATGCCTACCAAATAACAGAAGTGATATGATTGCATTATCACAATTATATTTTAGTTAAATCATATTTTAGTAAATATTTTTTTAGTATATTATAGTAAATATTATATATATTAATTATAAATAAATAGTAAATTTAGATAACTAAATCATAATAATTTTTATTTTAAATTTTCATATTCAAAATTAAAAAATAATATCATATATAATATACACATAAAATAATCAAGCCAAACTCTCTTGGATTCGGCAGATAATATAATTTTTTAAAAATAAATTACATAATAATTAATATAGTACTAAAAAATTACATAATAATTAATATAGTATACATAAAATAATCCTATTTTAATTTTCTTTATAATTTTTCTCTCTAATTTTCCGTGAAATATTCTTTTAAAATTTCTCAAGCTATTTTTTTAAGTAATTTTTTTCCAATTTATCTCTATTTCTTTTCTCTATAATTAAAAAAGTGGTGATTTTCTTAGTTTTTAAAAATTTATCTCTTTCAAAGTTTTCATCTATTTAAATTTTAAAAGTTGAAAATTATGTTAGAATAAATATCACGAGTGAGGGTGAAACGAAAAAAATTTATCCTATCCTTCTTGATTTTCCTTCTAGATAACATTTGAACTATGAAACATGATAAGACTAATTTGCTAGAATAACCTTATCCTACCTTGCTGGCACACCAAATTGCAGATAATAACATAATACAATAACTTATTTTATTCCATTCAACTTATTAGGTGCACCAAACCATCTCAAAAAGTGAAATTAAAAATGCATAACCCTCATTTCCACTAGCTGCTGCCTCGGTATAAAAAACCTAATTTCTGCCACAATATAGTTCCATCCTTTTGAAAAATATAATTTAATTTTATTAGAGCGCGAAAAGAAAAGAAGAAATTGAAAAATAAAAAATAGAAAAGATAAAATCGTTTATTTTTCCCACTCTTTTGCAATTTGCATCTCACGATTTAATCTAATTATTAATTTTTTTTAAAAAAAATAACTGAATGAATTGATCCCAGACGATGATTTATCTTGTTATAAAAAAAACGATGATTTATCTTTTTTTTAATAAAAAAACTAATTTAAAATTGACAAAAATAACTAAGGATTTGATCCAACGATTTCGGGCTTGTTTGAAACAATTTTGGTTTTTAGTTTTTAAAAATTGTATTATAAAACAGTTTTTAGAAACAGTTTTTAAAAAAAGTTAGAGGAGTTTTCAATATAAATTTTTGTGTAAATTCAGAAAACAGAAAACTGAAAACCAAAAGATGTTTTAGATGTTTTCATATTTTGGTTTTTAAATACTGAAAAACAAAAATGGTTCCCGGTTTTTGAAAACTCGACTACCAAACGGATTTTTTAGTTTTGTTTTTAAAAACAGAAAACTGTTTTCAAAAAGAGAAATCAAACGAGCCCTTCATCTTCTTTTAAGAAAAAACTATTTTAAAAATGGCCGAATAATTTTTTAGTATAACCACGAGTTTCTCCACCTTTAAGATGAGACTAATCCAAAGGGCTGATTAATTATGTAACTGAAAACTTTATCTGAATTTTTTAAATCAAACTTAGAATTGAGAGAATAACTGAATTTTTTTTTAAAAAAAAATTGAAATCAACAGAATAATTTCTTTTAAACAGGGTTGACCTCACATACTTTGACACGCATATCATTATGTGTTCACCCATTGAATTATATTGCGGAGACAATCGACATAATAATTGTGTTACTGAATGATTTTTTTCTGAATTTTTAAAATGCAAAGGTGATGTTAGAGTTAGACTATAATCAATACCATGATTGCCTTCCACATATTGATCCTCATTTCTCATCCAACAAAGCTTTATGTTCTTTTTTTTATACTGGGCAACTTTTTATTTTTTATTTATAATATCTAAAGATTGAATTCGAATGTTTACATACATGTTCTTACTTACTTACCAAGTGAAATATATGATTGAGACTATTGGGCAATCTATAAGCACTATTTTTTTTTTCATTCAAATGATAGTTTACCCCTTAACATAAAATAGATTTTATTAGAATTTTATATTTTATATAGTTAATGAGAACGTGGGCCAATACACATAAAACTATGAATGAAATATTTAACGGAAAAATATGAATAAAATATTTAACAGAAAATTATGAATGAAATATTAAGAATATCTACCAAAAAAAAATTATACCTCAACGACATAAAATTTTAGAAAGTGATGATAAAAAAGCTTCAATCCAAACCAAGAAAAATTGTCGCAATCATGTAGCTTAGTTGACAAGTACATAGAACATAGTGTGTAGATACGAGATTCGATCCTTACTGAACTTTTCTATAAACAAAAAAACCAAGAAAAATTGGAACGAAATAGATTTTTCTATAAAACAAATCGATATCCAATTCATACGGAGAAAAATAAAATTGATCGGATTAAGTCTGCATTAAGAAAATCCCTAATAATTAGGAGTGTTTGCGGTCGGGTTTGAATTGATTTTGAAGGGTTAAGTCTTCCGATTTTATTTGGTTCTATTTAGTCTACGGAAAAAACCTAAACCAATTTAATCTGATATTTTTTTATTTGGATTAGATCGATTTTTTATTTTAAGATTGCGTCAAATATAAACTAAATTAAATTTAAAATTAGACATTTTAATAAAATATTAAAGATATAATACAAAATATATATTGTAAATTTCATCAATATAAAACTAAAAATGTTGAAATTTAATTTTAAATTGATTAAAAGTTGATAAAATTATAAATATATAATATTAAGATGATGTTACATTATAAAATTATTAAAAAGTAAGCTATGTTATTATTTTTGTTAAATATTTAGTAGTATTACTATGAATATGAATAATGTTATAATTTTATAAGAAAATTGTATGTGCATATAAAAGTTTGGTTTGGTTTGGGTTAGTTCGGTTTAATTAAAGTGATCTGAAATCCAAATCAATCTAATAATTTTTTTTCGATCTTCAGTTTATTGAATTCGGTTATGTCGATTTAGATCGATTTGAATTGATTTTGAACACGCCAGCTAATAATTGTGATTTAAAGCAATAATAATGAATAGAATGCAATAATAAAATCAGTATTAACAAAATTTAAAGAGTTAAAAAAAAGTTACTCTTTATGTATAATGATATAAATGACATTGTATTGTGAAAGACAGGCTTAATTGTACTTTTAGTTTTCTATGTTTTTAATTTTTTGTGAATTTAGTCTTTCAAGTTTCAATTTCGCGAATCAGATCCCCACTATTACCCAAAGTTATAAATGTTACGCTTCCATTTATCTTTGTTAATTATTTAACTGTTAAAGCGGTCAACTCATTAAAAAAATCATTTAAGTTATTTTTGATAAAAAACAAAAGAAAAATCAAAAAGAAAAAAATAATTTCCATATCAGGTTGAGGTAAAAACTTAAAAGTGAATAATACATTATTTAAAAAAATAAATAATTTAAGTAATTTAAAAAATGTATTTTCATTTTTTTTAAATAACTTAAATAATTTTTTTAAATGAGTTGACCGTTTTGACAGTTAAATAATTAACAGAAATGAATGAAAGGGTAACATTTACAACTTTTAGTAATATTGGAATCCAAAAGTTAAAACTTAGGGACTAAATTCGTGAAAATTGAAAATATGAGAACCAAAAGTGCAATTAAGCCATATGCCCGTAACTCTTTCAAGCTGATGAATAATGCTCAATAAAATACTAGAAACAGAATTTTTGTTTTCAGTATTTTTAATTTTTTTGTAAAATTTAAAAAAACATAATACAAATAAAATTGCAAACGAAATATTATCATATCATACTCTATACTGTATATATACTTTCCCTATATACTTTTACTATATATACTATATAATATAATATATTATATATAATAATATAATAATAGTAAATGAATCTTCCTAACCCTAATTTGTCACAGCATTGATTTTCATCCCCGCTCATTCTTACTTTTCTATTTTTTTTTTAAAATAAAATTAATTTTATCAATTTAGTTTTTTTTTTTGGCTTATTTGCATATTAGGTTCCTCAAATTTGCACATTTTATGATTTTAATTTTTAAAAATTAACAGGCATCTTGTTGGTCTAGTGGTTGAGGAGTAATATTTTGAGTAATAACTCTTTGATTTTAACATCAATTGACGCATTTTCCTCTAACAATTTTTTTTTAAATAACAGAAAGATTTGATCCCATTATTTCATATTTTTGGTAAAAACACTAATTTAAAGTCGATAAAGTAACCAAAGGATTTGATCTCACGATTTCATCTTATTTTTTAAGGTTAAATTAACTTTTTGTTTAATATATTTGTAAATTATTTTTGTTTTAATTAATTCCTCTACACAAAAAAACGAGAGGATTATTGTATAATTAACAATAATTTTTAATTAACAATATCTAGCAAAATTTTCGAAATCAGCGTCAGCCATACAACGCGAACAGATTAATCACATCCTAAAAGTGAAAAAACACATTATTATAAAAAAAAATTAACAATATCTAAATTTTTGAAATTAAAAATGCTTAATACCATATAACATGACTCTTTTGAAATTCAGTCTGATTTAAAATCGAGAGGATAACGGAAGGGTTTGATCCTATGATTTCATCTTTTTTTTTGTAAGGATAAATATCAATAAGTATGCTTAAGGTTTGTAAAAATAGCACTTAACACCAATTTTCTATCAAAATTGTAATCCACACCAAAAAATAAACAGGACTAAACAAACTAACGGCTTCTGTTATATAATTTATATTTTAAACAATAAAATAAAAATTAAAAAAAAAAACTCTGTGAGAAGCATTGATAATTTTCAACTTTTCTCCCTCTCCTTTGATCTACCACACCAGTGAGAAGAGAGAAACATAGACACTCGAAAGGCATGGCCTTCAACCTCCATTCAAATCTGCCACTACCTGACATTTTCGCAGAATCTCTATGGCCGACCACTTTTCCATTTGCTTTTTTGTTTGATTTCCATTTTTTTTATTTATGACCTAAGTTTGGGGCTTTGTTTTTCCTTTTGCCATTCTGTGTTTTTCTTTTCCTTTTTAATTTGGTGAAGTTAAATTTAATTGCACACTATACCTCTGGCTTAATGATCCTATGATTGTTACTGAAATTCTTTTATTCTGATGCCTTTTATTTTGTTCCTCATAAAATTGTTTGAGATTTAGTGGGGTGGTGATGGTGATTCTTAATCGGTGAGCCTTGGTGGGTGGTGACGGTTGTGAGAAGGAGAATATGACAAATTTTGTGCACAGTGAATTGGGGCTGTTCGTCGTGGCTTGGAGGTTGAGCGAGAGAATGAAATTTTAGATGGGATTTGGGTTTTTTTTTTTTTTTTTGCTTTTGGTCCTCGTTTATTTTTTTATTGTTTCAACTTTTAAAATTAAAATATCCTTAAAAATTTTTCAAAATAAAATAAGTTAGAAGTTATTGCAATCGAAAGAAATAACAAAGAAGATAATGGTTACGGTGAATTCTGTTTAGTTTGTGGTGCGGAATGCTATTTTAAGAGGAAATTGGTGTTAATTGCTATATTTGTAAACCTGAAGGTACTTGTTACTATTTATCTTTTTATTATTACAGATCTAATAAGAAGTAATAATATAAGATATTCTTATGTAATCACAGAATTATTGCATTACACGTTTATGATCTGTTCCTTAATTTTTTTTTCTTGATTTTTCAGATTTTGTTTTTTTTTAACAAAGGAAACAAAAAAAAGAAAGAAAGAAGTTATGGTTCTTTTTGGAATGTAGTCCCGGTCTTATCAATTAGAAGAACAAGAAAAATCATATGAGGATATTCGTCAAGAACAAGAGTGTCTTCTAAAAGTTAATTGCATCCTTAGCCAACATATCAGCACACCAATTGCCTTCCTAAAGGAAATGAGAGACTGAGACATTCTAAGGCCTATGAAGCGAAACTCGAATGTCAGCGATGATAGTAACATAGGCATGAAAACGTGATCTCAAAGCCTGACACTTACCTTAGAAGCTGAACAACCAAATACTAGATACCACATATACTGTCACCAACATTAATCTTGATAAACCCAACAGTAAAACTCATAGAGCAGTTCCTTCAGAGCTGTATGAATGGAATTAATGACAAAATCAATATATCACTTGTCACCGTTGAGAACTTGATTGCAGTGCCATTGCTAGTAGGGGTGTACAAAGATCGGACCTATATTTTGAACCCTAACCCGTCTCTTGACTCAAATGAACCCGATAATTACCGGGTCTTTTTAGGACCGGGTTTATGTGGGATGAACGCAGGTTGACCCGAACATTTATTCAATACATATATTCTCAAGTACACAATATCAATCAAAAAAACCAAAAAGCAAACAAAAAGATAGGGAAAAAAACATGTATAACATCAGTGATACGTGGTAAATGAGCAAAAATAGTGAAATAAAATAACTATAGTGCTAATAATATTCATGAACTGCCTATCAAATTAAAAAAAAATTCATTAACAATATCTACAATTACATCATTTATATAATGGCTCCCAAGTCAAGTTAGACTTCTATATCCAAAACAATATCTATTTTTGAAGTTTCAAACAAAAGATGGAAACTAAAGCAATAAAAAATAACATATATAATATAATATATTAATTATATATAAATATTAAACATGTCTATCGGGATGGGCCGAGTGACCCGAGCACTAACCCGAACCCGTCCCTTTTTCTTACCGGGTCAAAATTTAAAAGACGGGTTAGTGTCTTTTGTCTTAAAATGGACGGGTCAAAATTGTCCTAACCCGATTGGGCTGGACCGGGCCACCGGGCCGGACTGGATTTTGTACACCCCTAATTGCCAAATCCACCACATGATGATGCATAGCATAGGAGCTGATGGAGAGATTAAGCAACTATTGTGAAGAATTTTTCAAATCTTTAACTTCACTTTCTCTAACTCTCTAAGATTCCATACGGAACTCTAGCACTAATATTCATCACGTTCCTTATAATCAATCATTAACATTGTTAGGAGAATAGACACCATTTAAGTTACCTATCCAATATTCTCACAATGGCAAGAGCTGAGGTCACCATAATCTCAAACTCAGATTTAATGTTTTTTTGGCATCATGATGTAGAACTTATTTTAATAATGTTTCCTGTTTTCTTAGATTTGGTTTCCCTGATTTTTTAAAGCGAAAATAATGTTCCCACATTTTACTAATAAAATTAAGTATCACAATGAACCGTACAAAATACTGGTCTATAATCTTACACAAAAGAGGAAAAAGAAGAAAAAAAAAACTTTTCCATAATCATATGTATATAGCAACATATTACTAACTTAACAGAAGAAGAAAAGAAAAAGAGGTGAGATATTCTACTCTCTCTCACGTGCGATCTGTTACCTTCTCAGCTTCTCCTATCTCTATATATATTAGTTTGATTTTCTTATTATTTTGGATTTCTTTTATGACATTGTTTTTTATTTGCATTAATTCCATGTTATCCTAACTCGTTTAAGAGGAAGACCTTAATGCCATTGCAACGTTTTCGATTTCTATAAAGACCTACTCTGTCTTAGATTTAGTTGTGATAGCCACATAAACAAATTAAGGCCGGTACGTATGTCATTAATAATTCATTTTTCTTAATTTTGGGATAAAATTTTTCTAGTATTAGTATTATTGATTGTTGAGAACATTAATTTTTTACCTTCACTAAATTTATTTTATTTAAAAATAATAAAAAACTTTTTTTAACTAACAACAATAGTAAGATGCTTATTATTAATATTTAACAAAAATTAAGATGATTATAATAAATATTTAACAAAAATTAAAATGATTATAATAAATATTTTTATTTATTTTGTACAGAAATATTTTTAAAATAAAAAAAGGAGAGATCAGATTATTTTCTAGAATTATTACATAAGTCAGGATTAATAAAAACAAAAACAAAAAAAAGGAGAGAATCTAGATTCTATAGGAGCAAAAGAAAGAACAATATATTATAGAGATTAAAATCTCACGATAAAGAAACATGATCAGAATTTTGGTATAGGCTTAAAATAATGTTAGGGTTAACCGTATTAATTTTTTTGTTTTCTTGTTTCCTTTTTTACCAAAAAAAAATGACGGTATGGAAAATACTAATACATATGATGCGCCAAATATTTTTGAAAATGCAAGTAGCTTAGTGGATTTGAAGGATGTCTTTTGTTGGAGGGTCTCGAGTTTGAGCTTCACCTGCGATTTTACTTATTTTTTTTCCTTTTTAACGATTTACTACATTTTTACATGATTTTTTTCCCCTTTTTAACGATTGTAAGTCGATTTTTTTTCCATTTTTAATAGATTCTCTCCGTAACTAATAAGAGATTCTTTCTCTTTTTAAATTTCAACTTTTTTTTATTATAAAAACTTTTCATTCATAATTCATTGTAGGAGTGTGAACCAAACCACAAAGGTTAAGCGTGAATTTGCCGAAAATTTGTGTCTTTTTTTTGGTAAGATCAATGTTATTAGCATAATCTCTATTATTTTCGTTTTTAATTCCTTTTATGTTTTCTTCTCATATTTTTTTACTCTTCTTACGGCATAAATCCCTTCAAAATTCAACAATCCCTATTCCCTAATTATTTAAAACTTTGTTATACTGAAATTATTTGTCTTGATTTATTTTTCATAGAAATTTAATCTCTTAAGTCGTTATGGGAAAATTATCAACGATAGACTCATATTTTAAAAGAAAGGTCATTGAATGTCCTCAATTTCAAGGTAACGCATCTGCTCTTCCATCAATCACAAGAATAGTAATAGATGAATTGCCTGAGCAATCACAATTGACTCATACTTATTGATGGATAATAAATTATTGAAATTTATTTTCCGTTGGTGATCAGCCCTTCTTAAGACATTTCTGGATCCGTCCCTGCACATAGATAGAATATTTGTTCCTTTGTTTAATTTTCACTTAATCTACTTGATTTATGTGCTTGTGTCACCCTCTAACCTCTAATCTATGTGTTGTGCTTCCAACAAATCCGAGCTATCTCATTTTAGCGATTTTGTCACAGGTGATGAAAAGTATATCTGATGACATTGTTTTTGATTTGCTTATTGTTTTGATTTTTCTATATATATATATATATTAGTTTGATTTTCTTATTATTTTGGATTTTTTTTATGACATTATTTTTTATTTGCATTAATTCTATGTAATCCTAGCTCGTTTAAGAGGAAGACATTGATGCCATTGCAACGTTTTCGATTTCTATAAAGACCTACTCTGTCTTAGTTTTAGTTGTGATAGCCACATAAACAAATTAAGGTCGGTACGTATGTCATTAATAATTCATTTTTCTTAATTTTGGGATAGAATTTTTCTAGTATTAGTATTATTGATTGTTGAGAACATTAATTTTTTACCTTCACTAAATTTATTTTATTTAAAAAATAATAAAAAACGTTTTTTAACTAACAACAATAATAAGATGCTTATTATTAATATTTAACAAAAATTAAGGTGATTATAATAAATATTTAACAAAAATTAAAATGATTATAATAAATATTTTTATTTATTTTGTACAGAAATATTTTTAAAATAAAAAAAGGAGAGATCAGATTATTTTCTAGTATTACATAAGTCAGGATTTATAATAAAAAAAAAAGAAGGAGAGAATCTAGATTCCGTAAGAGCAAAAGAAAGAACAATATATTATAGAGATTAAAATCTCACAATAAAAAAACATGATCAGAATCTTGGTATAGGCTTAAAATAATGTTTGGGTTAACGGTATTAATTTTTTTTTCTTTTTTACCAAAAAAAATGACGGTATTAATTTGTTACCAAAAAAAATGAGGGTATTAATTTAGTTCTATGAAGTCTGAACTCAAATTAAAAAGAATGAAGAGATTATATATATAAACTAAGAGGGCCTATGTGCAAAAACTAAAGAGTTGTAAGTGAAGTAAAAACTATAGGAATTGCTAACAGGTCCATATCAGTAGATGTGAGTAACTGAATATAACGGTCCAGGGGAAAAAGGGTTTCATAATTCTAGAATTTAGAAACAGATCAAAATTTAGAAGAAAAAAAATATCTTCTTCAAAAATAAAACTTCCTAAAATGTAATGGCTATCATAATTCATAAACACTCATTATTCAATTTAACTCTCGAACTCGAATTTATTTTTGATGTAACCTTATTTCATATAAACAAAATACAAGAAATAATAACATGAGATGATTTTCTTTTGTAATCATAAAATTGTCGAGATTACATATTTATCATCTCATAATTTGTTTTCCTTGATTTGCTGAATTTGATTTCCTTAACTTGCTAATTTTGTTTTGAGCATAAAAGTTTTTGAGTTCAATTTCAATCTCTCATTCTGTTGTTGTAAACTTGTAATTGCAGCCATAAACATGGCTAATGAACCAGTGGATTTCAACTTGAAGGAAATTTCTCCGAGCATCGGTGCGACGAGCACAACCGGCAATGTTGGAATTACATCCTCCACCAACCTTGTGGAGTTCAATCTCTTCTTGTTTCTCAACATTGTCAAGGCCAGAGATTTTCCTCCACTTTCCCATCCTTTTGTGGAGATCCAACTTGGGAACCATAAGGGCACTACCCTCTGTTTTAAGGGCAATTCAGACCCTGAGTGGAACCAAATCTTTGCCCTAGATAAAGACCTAATTCAAATTCAAGACACAACTCTTGAGATCGCAGTGAAGAGAAATATTCCTATACCCAATGAATTCATGGGTCGAATTTCATTGGATATTTCAGACATTCCTATGCGGTTTCCAACAGATAGTGCTCTAGCAGTGCAGTGGCATGGATTAGAGGATCAATCTGGAAGAAGATGCAGGGGACAACTTATGCTCTCATCTTGGATTGGTTCTCAGGTTGATGAGGCTTTTCATAAAGCTTTCCATCTCCATTTAGATGGAGCTTCCATTGGTACTTACAATGTTGTCAACACTCGCTCACGGATCTACCGTATGCCTAGGATTTGGTATCTTAGGGTTCATTTGATTGAAGCAAAAAACCTGCTACTTGCTGATGGAACTCAAAGCTCAAAACTTTTAGTCCGAGTTAATTTATTTTTCACTAGTAGTTTGGTGAACAGCAATAACGGAAATCCACAATGGAATGAAGATTTGCTCATTGCAGTTACAGAGCCGTTTGATCAAAAGTTGGTCTTGAGGGTAGAGCAAGCAATATCTGGAAGTTACCATAGCTTAGGGACTTGTGTGTTTCCCGTTAAGGATGCAGATATGAGACTAGATGGGTCACCTCCTTCAACTAGAGTCATTGATATTCCAAACCCGAATGGGCAATCCGTTGGTAGCCTTAGTGTGAGACTTTCTTTGGATGGTGGGTATCATGTGTTTGATGAAAGTTCTAAGTGGAGCAGTGATTTCAATCCATCGTCCATGAATTTGTGGAGACCCCGCATTGGAGTTTTCGAGATGGGGATATTGAATGCTACAGGGCTACCGGCCATGAAAGGAGGTCGTACCGACGCCTATTGTGTGGCTAAGTATGGCACGAAATGGGTTCGCACGAGAACGGTTGTTCATAGTCTTTCTCCGAAGTGGAATGAGCAATACTCTTGGGATGTCTATGACCCATGTACATTCATCACAGTTTGTGTGTTTGATGATTTTCAGTTACAGGCAGAAGATATAGTTTCTTCAGGAGCAATGGATACTAGAATAGGTAAGGTGAGGATCTGTCTATCTGAATTAGAAACCAATAGAATTTACTCATACTCTTATCCACTTGTTGAACTTCAACCTTCTGGGCTGAAAAAGATGGGTGAAATTCAATTGGCTTTCAAGTTTTGTTGCGCGGATATGATTAGTCTCTTTAAACTGTACACGTTACCTATGCTACCTGAGCAAAATTTTGCTAATCCATTGTCTCAGACTCAGTCTAGTATGTTAAAGAAACAAGTTGTCATGCTTATCTCGTCAAAGATGAGCACAACTGAGCCACCATTGAGAAGAGAGGTTGTAGAATGCATGCTGGATTTTGGTGAAACCAAGTGGAGCATAAGGAGATGTAGAGCTGATTTTGGAAGGATATACACTCTTGTGAGTGGGTTGTTAGCTTTATACACTCAAGTTGAACAGATATGCAAGTGGAAAAATCCTACTGCAACACTTATAGTATGCTTTGTTCTGTTTATCGCGATTGTTTACCCTCAACTTTTGATGCCCACAATGTTTTCTTGCCTTATCCTGCACGTGGTTCTCCAGTATCAAAAGAGGCCAACAAAACCGTCTCATGTAAATTTGCAATTGTCACATGTCCACGCAATAAGCATAGATGAATTGGAAGAAGAGTTTGATCCAATGACATCCAGATTCGGAGACGAGATTCTAAGGAAAAGATACGATCGATTAAGAGTTATTGCCGGGAAATATGTGGAACTGATAGGTAAATTGGCGACCGGAGGAGAGAAACTTGAGTCATTGTTTAGTTGGCAGGATCCAACAGCTACAGTGGTAATGTTGATTATGTGTCTGTTAACTGGGATTGTTACTTTGGTTGTTCCTTTCCAAATTATTCTATCTCTTTGGCTGTTTTATATGCTAAGGCATCCAATAGTACGTTCACCCCTTCCTGCGTTTTATGAGAACTGGGTTAGAAGGATGCCTTCCAAATTAGATAGCATGATATAAACGAAAGTGTAACTCAGTCATTGCTCTTTTTTTGGTACTTGAGAAAGTGGAGCCAACATCCATGTACATACAACCTATGATGCTCTTTTTTCTTTTTTCTTTTTTTAATATATAAAAATGAATATACAATTGAAGTTATTAATTATTTTATTTAATTAAATTTACTCATCAATCAAATTACCAATACTATTTTTGTTTCTGCAGTTCATATATACTATCGTTGGTTCAGCAGTTCATATTTTTTTAACATATAATTGTTGCCAAAGATATAGGAGTACTATTGCAGCCAATATAAAAGCTCCGATCGAGTGGCAAATTCTCTTGCGTGATAAATGTCTACAGTATATGTAGTAATTTTTCAAAAACTGCAGGTAGGACCACGAATCTAAATTGAAATTGGTAGACAATTTTGGTGCTAACTGCAATGTGAAAAAAAAAAAACAAAGAATTCACAAAATTGCGTCTGCCGGGAGTCGAACCCGGGTCTATTGCTTGGAAGGCAATTATCCTAACCGTTGGACTACAAACGCTTTGGTTCTATATCACAAATATTATATTATTTATATAAATATATTTAGTTAAGGCCCCCAAAGAGTCCGGATATTCATCCTCAGTTCTATATATAGCTGGGTCCTTTAAGCATCCTGACAAGGGTTGAAATCCTGGCGATGCGTATAGATAAGGTTTTGTTGAGAGAGGCAATGCCCACTTCGATGATCTCTACGCCTCGAAGGGATTAGTCTTCAGCTATCGGCCGGGGGATACCCTTGGTTCACCCAAAAAATATAAATAAAAGAATTAGGTTAAATTAATAATTTAATTTCTATACGTGTCTCTCATTTTTTGTTTTAGTTTCTATATGTGTCCCTTATTTTTAGATTGATTCTTATAATCAATTTTAATACTATCGGTGTTAACTTCGTCCTATGTGGATAACGAAACCTTTGTTAGTCAATCAATGACGAACATATAGACTATTGATATAAAAATTAATTAAATTCTATAATGTACTTACTTTTCATTTTAGTCCTCGTTTTTCATTTTGGTCCCTATACATATATTTGTTTTTCGTTTTAATTCTTATACATATACTTATTTTTCGTTTTAGTTTATATAGTTGTTTCTTCGTATAAGAACAAAAAAACACGTATAAAAACTCAAAAATAGTTTTTACAAGAATAAAATAAAAATAAAAAATACATATCAAGAATAAGTAATCAATTTAATCATGAATAAATTTTATTACTATTTTGTAGCGATGATCATGGGTGTAGATGGAACGGGTTTAGACAACAAAATTTTTTGTATTCTTTTTTCTATTTCTCTCATCTTAATAAATAAAGGTTTAGTCTATTTTTTTTAGCATTGAATGAAATTATGCTCTTATATTACTAATATTTAATATTTAATATTTTATTAGTATATATCACTAAAAAATAAGGATAATATTGAAATTTGAAAGCAATAACTAAATTTTTGCTTAATTAATCTTTTTATTTAAGAATACAACCAAATATTATAATTTATTTGTCCAAATAAGACTACTATTTTGCCCTTTTGTCATTCCATCAAGTTTTCTTTTATTAATTTTTGATCGTTTTTTATGCTTTAATTAATAATATTTCTTGACTTATCTAAACAAAATTTACTATTTTGCCAAAAACAAGTATCCAAAAAACTTTTTTTTTCTTAAAAGAGAAAAATCTTTCTCAACACATACTTAATTCAAGACAAAAACAACCTACTTGAGTAGATTGCATGTAAACTGTGTAGCAGTCTCATTTTTGAAAGATGTTCCATAGCCATAAACCATGAAGCACTTTTCTTTTGTCTGCAAAAAACATGAAGCAATGAATGTCGAAGATGGTCCAGTAAAAGTATGAAAAAAAAATCTTATATGAATGTTTATTCTTGGCAAAAAATAAAAATAGACAAAAAAAATACTTCTTATTTGCTAACTATCACAATTTCATCCATTAATATCTTGTGAGTTTTTCGAATATGTATAATATTATACAAGTTAAGAAATTTAAAGTAAGGTTGACCCAAGTAACTAAAGCAAAGGTTTTATTAGATCCTCAAATATTTGGAAAAAAATAGGCTTTCAAATCTTTTTTTTATAAATAAAAATTAAAAATAACTTAATTTTAAATTTATTTTAATATAAATAAATATTATTACAAGAAATTATATTAGTAAAAAATAATAAACTAATTATTATACGTAATTTCATAATTAATTTTAGTTCGTTTTTTAACGTATATATTTAAAAGATTCTATATCAAAAATTTAATTTAAGCCTCTAAATATGTTGAGCCGTCTTAAACAAAGGTAAAAAGTTGTTGTTAAAAATTTTTTTAATGTGATTAAGTTTGACATAGAATTAATATTATATTTTTTTTTTCTTTCTTAACTTGTGTTATGTTGATTTTGACAGAAAACTTAATATCTTATACGAATTAAGAATTATATTATACATATTTATATATACGCTAAGTCGCTAATTAATTATAAACAAATTTAATTTCTATCTTTCTATTCTAATGATTATAATAAAAAACAGTGTCCAAAATTCCTTGATATGTCTTTAATTAACCTACAAGGCCTTGTGAAGTCAACAATCTTGTAGCCTTCACGACATATCAAAGCAATAGGAATTTTCATCGTTGATCTAATCAGAAAAATAAAATAAAATTGATACTGTACCCTATATCCCAACAGCTTTCTCCAATGCAAGCTACCTCATAAGAGTATGATTTTACATAGTGAATTGTAGCCACCCATCCCACAAAAATAATAAAATCATCAAAATGTACAAGAGTACCAACATTCTTATTATATTTTCACAAAATAAATAAAAAGCGACTAAAAAATATATTAAAAACTCATTATTTTGAATGAATAGAGCTATTGTCATTTCTAAAAGTCTACTCTCACTCTTTTTTTTAAAAAATATTTAATACTCTATATGAAAAAAATATATACAATAGTAGTACTCCCTATGTTCTTTGTTATATGTTAGTATAATTAAAAAAAAAAAAACTGTTCCCTTTTTTTATTTTTCATTGTAGGAATTTAAGAAACCGTGTATATATTATTTCTATTTTCTTCTATACCTCCTCTCCTTTGTTAGTTTATATTTTTGTTATAAGAAATCTTTAGTTGGTACAATTTCCAACAAAAGCATAATAAAAAAAAGTTTTTATAATAGAAAGTTGTTGTTGAAAAAAATAAAAATTTAATATGATTATGTTTGATATATAATTAATGGTGTGTTTTATTTCTATCTTTAATTTCTTAATCTGTATGATATTACACATAATAGAAAATTTTATAAATAAATTGTGTATTGCCTTTGCTTCTTTTTAATGGTTATTTAAGGTTAATTCACTCGAATAAAAAAATTAATATTTTTATTTTTATAAAAATATTGTGCAATTCTCTTTTATACCTTATTTAAATTTAGAATTATTAGTTATTTACATGATAAAATAATAAATAAACATGACTATAATATGAAAATGAACATGCTTTCTTAAACTTCTAAGGTTACAACTTAAAAAAAATAAAAAATTTCAAAACTATGGCAATTAAAAAGGAAGGCGAGAGTAACATTTTCTATACAACCAAAAATATTTATTAATTTTCTTAAAATTTTCAAATTAACCTTAACAACACTTAAAAAGAAACAACAAAGATAATATTTATGTATTAATATTTTAATTTAATTAATTAAAAATATATTTTAAATTTAAAAATAATTAAAAATAATAATAATAGAATTAACAGAGTGACAAAACTCCACTCATTTTTATCATTGTCAATGTTTAACTTTTTAATTTGGTAAATTACTACACATTTAAATTTAACCCATAAAAAAAAAAAGATAAAGTATAGTTGCATGAAGGACAAATGCATGGGAAGAATACCTGAAATGCCTCACTGTCCACCAAGTGACATTTCTCAACGGTGCTCATTCAAACCGTGAAATTACGGACTCTAGCGTGTCCCTTTCTCCCTCCTTCTTCTACGTTGAAGAAAGAACGGTTCAAATTGCAAATTGCAAAAAAATCATTTTTGAAAATACCAATACTCTTTCAGCCTTTCAGCCTTTCAGCCTATGATTTATTCCACTTGCGTTCCCATATCTCTCGTACCAGATGTCTCTTGTCGTTTCCCTCCAAACGACAAAGTTTTAAACAATAATAATAAAATAATAAATAAATCATCCATCAAAATAATACTCCTTAATTAATTAAAAAATAGTCGTAATTAATTTAAGTGACACATGTCATATAAAAAAAAAGTGATATTTCTCACACGATAAATTTTCCGTTCATTTAGGAATAAAAAAATCCATTAAAAAAACTAATTTTACTATAACGTGAATTTTGTTTTCGTTGGATCGTGATTTTTTGTTATGGAGATACACGTAGTTAAAGAAAAAGAAAAGAATAATATAAAAAGTATCTCTACTGTAATGGAAACGACAAAGTCAATAAATAATAAATCATGAAATCAAATAATAATATCTAGCCTCACTCTACGCTCTCCATCACATAATAAGAGAGGCACTTCACTAATTCTGAACCACACACACTCTCATTTGTTACTTTGAGAGCAAAGGGTCAGTCATAGAGTGCGAGAGTGAGTGAGAAATGGCGTCTATGGCTGCTGTTGGTGTTCTGAAAGTTTCTTCTTCTTCTTCTTCTTCATCTTCGTCGAATGTGGGAAGGAAATCCATTCCTCGCAGCTTCTCCTTCTCCGCATCCCAGCTTTCCGGCGACAAGATCGCCTCTGTTTCAACAGTAGCCGGAAGATCAACTTGTTCTCGCAAGCCGGTGATTGTTACTCCTAAGGCGGTTTCTGATTCACAGAACTCGCAAACGTGCCTTGATCCCGACGCTAGCCGAGTGAGTTTTCTGTTTTCCTCCTTTCTTCGTGACTTTTCTCTTGTTAAAATTCAATACTATATTTGCTAATGTTATCTCAATGTTCCGAAAATTCGGTGTCTATTGATTCGCTTTATATTGCTCATTAATCCTGTGGTATATTGATGACAGTTTGTGCTACTTAGAATGAATGCGGGAGAAATTTTCGGTTTCTCTAGTAGATCGAATTTGATATTAGGATTATTTAGATCACACTGTGTTTTTTGTATTGGGATACGCTTGGTCTGAATCTGATATTTGACTTTGATGTAGATTGATTCTGAGTTCTGACTGTAATGTGTTATGTTTTGATGATGATGTTTCAGAGTGTGCTTGGCATTATACTTGGTGGTGGTGCCGGTACTCGTCTTTATCCACTGACTAAGAAGCGTGCAAAACCAGCTGTTCCTCTGGGAGCTAACTATAGGCTGATCGATATTCCTGTTAGCAACTGCTTAAACAGCAACGTGTCCAAGATCTATGTTCTTACGCAATTCAATTCCGCATCCTTGAACCGTCACCTTTCCCGTGCTTATGCGAGCAACATGGGTGGCTACAAGAATGAGGGTTTTGTGGAGGTTCTTGCTGCCCAGCAGAGTCCTGAGAATCCTAATTGGTTCCAGGTAATAACTCGCCCTTAACTCTTTTTTGTGGAGCTGCCCACTTTATATGTGAGGATTAGATCACTCGTTTAACTGTATTAGAAACAATCTTGCAATGTGTTTTGCTTTGGAAAGTCCATATTCTTATGTATCTCCTCTTGATGGTCTTTGTCATCCCCTGAATTGATATTTCAACAAATTTGATATCATCATTGCAGGGTACAGCAGATGCTGTGAG
Organism: Cyamopsis tetragonoloba; assembly: GCA_037177725.1. NCBI lineage: Eukaryota > Viridiplantae > Streptophyta > Magnoliopsida > Fabales > Fabaceae > Cyamopsis > Cyamopsis tetragonoloba. Next base: position 57,891,523 of record CM074123.1, read on the forward strand.
GCAATATTTATGGCTTTTTGAAGAGCACAATGTTTTGGAATTCTTAGTTTTGGCTGGTGACCATTTGTATCGAATGGATTATGAGAGATTTATCCAAGCACATAGGGAATCTGATGCTGATATCACTGTGGCTGCATTGCCAATGGATGAAAAGCGTGCCACTGCGTTTGGTCTGATGAAGATTGACGAAGAAGGCCGTATAATTGAATTTGCAGAAAAGCCAAAAGGAGAACAGTTGAAAGCTATGAAAGTAAACTCATATAATATGCCTTAATTGTTAATAATTGTTAATTTTTCTGGCAATTATCAACTAAACATTCACTTAAAAATGCCACCATCGCTTTTCTCTACTAGGTTGATACTACTATTTTGGGACTTGATGATGCGAGAGCAAAGGAAATGCCTTACATTGCTAGCATGGGTATATACGTCGTCAGCAAACACGTGATGTTAGATCTCCTCCGTGAGAAGTTTCCTGGTGCAAATGACTTTGGGAGTGAAGTTATTCCTGGTGCAACTTCCATTGGAATGAGAGTATGTGTTCCTCCTCACTGTTTAATATTAAGAAACCTTTCCTGTTATTTTTAAGCATGGCAAAGTGTAGGATGCATTTCCTGAGAATATTCACTAGGGGGATTTTCTGTGGTGTTATTTATTTGTGTCAAGCCAAAACCTTCTGATTAATACAACACTCTATGGATGTTGGAGGACTGTGTTTATGGATGGTCATGTAACGGATGTGTAACCCAATTGATTGTGTTTCTATGTTGATGCTTGAAATTGTGTTTTCATGGAAACTGCATAAATCTTTTGTACTGAAACTTTGTCATAACAAAGGTAATTGCTTGTAAATGGAGTTTTCAAAGCTTTCAGGCTCTAATCTATAGAGCTTGCTGTTTTCACAGGTGCAAGCTTACTTGTATGATGGCTACTGGGAAGACATTGGTACAATTGAGGCTTTTTACAATGCAAATCTGGGTATCACCAAAAAGCCTGTGCCTGACTTCAGGTAAACTCAATAGGCTATATGATATCATCATCATATTGTCAATGTATTTCAATGATAAACATGTTGTTTATGATGTTTATATTCACTGGGGGATATTGATCACAGTTTCTATGATCGGTCATCTCCAATCTACACCCAACCACGATATTTGCCTCCATCTAAAATGCTTGACGCTGACGTCACTGATAGTGTTATCGGTGAAGGATGTGTAATTAAGGTAAGTTCTTCAGAACCTTCACCACAAATTACTGCTGTGTTCTATGAATGTAAGACTTGTACAATTCTTGACAATGGTGGAAAATATAATGAAACTAAGTTTGTATTCCATATTATTGTTCAATAGAACTGCAAAATCCTTCATTCCGTGGTTGGGCTGCGATCTTGCATATCAGAAGGTGCAATTATCGAAGACACTTTGTTAATGGGGGCAGATTATTATGAGGTAATACTGTAGTTGTTTAACTTACTCATTTGAATTTTTCATCTTTTAATTAAAAGCCAAGGTTTGACTCATGAAAGTGGTTGAAACGCTCTAATTCTATTCATTTATTGTAACGGCATATGATTAAGGTTAATACTTGATAGGATTGAATCTAATTTATCTAGCAATTCTAACTGCAACATTGGTTTTTTGATTGTTGTGTTCCAGACGGATGCTGATAAGAGGTTTCTCGCTGCTAAAGGCAGTGTTCCAATTGGTATTGGCAAGAACTCTCATATCAAGAGGGCAATTATTGACAAGAATGCTCGAATTGGGGAAAATGTGAAGGTTATAACATCATCTATTATATACACTTTTATTCCTCGCGTTACATTCTATGCTCTTTTATTATTTGATATTCTGTCCCTTTAATTTCATTAAGATATCAAGACATTTAGTGTAACATGTTATTTTATGCTGTTTAGAAAATGACATTTGGTTTCAATTCTCAGATTATTAACAGTGACAATGTTCAAGAAGCTGCAAGAGAAACAGATGGGTATTTCATAAAGAGTGGGATCGTGACAGTAATCAAGGATGCATTAATTCCCAGTGGAACTGTAATCTGAAATGGTGACTGTGGAACTCATTTTCACCGCTGGAAGCTGGAGGATTGAACGAGTTCTGCTTCCTCATCAAAGATAAGCTTTTCTGCTGCATGATATGATATAATAATTTATATTTTTGGCTGTTAGCTTGTAAAAATTAGCGGAAGAGAGGAACCTTCTTTGAGTAGCAGTAGTCACTCTGTAAAGTTCATTCAATCAAATTAAATAAATGTTGCTTTATTCTACAATCTACACTATTGGTATACATGCATCTTCTTTTTCCAGAATCTCCATCCCTTTCAGTTTAAAAATGAACTGTAGAGGATTTCAGCCGTAAAAAGAGATCAACTTGTAATAAAAAAAAGTATTATAAATATATTTTTGATAGATTTGGTGGATGTTCGATTCCAGCAGAATAGTGGTGCGGTTGTTTGTTGTTTTTGATGCATTGCAAGGGGAAATTTCGCCCATGAAGAAGATATATTTTGTGGAAAATAAAATTGGAGAGAAGTATGGGAACTGATAATGAATGTCATTTGGAAAATATTGAAAATTATATTGTCAGAAAAGATTTAATTTTACATATCGCACCAAAATAAAACTGTTTTCACCAATCTGTAAACATCGGGGTGTAACCTCTCCACAAAAGGTGTAACATAACAAAATGGAGCAATGCTACGTATACACGAATATATTTTATTGGTTCTTATTAAAAGCACTGATACTTAATTTTTAGTTTAGTGCTATTTGTGGTCCAATTACTTCATGCGGTTAAGCATTTTCGAACCAGTCCCGGATACCAGGATCTAACTCAGGAGTTTTCGTGTGGATTCGTTTACGAAATTCGTTAATTTATTAATTATTTCTTAAAACCTGTTTTTTTCAAAGGTTTTTTTCTTAAAACTTAATATATTTAATTATTTATTTAACTTCTTTTTTTGTGTGTGTGTGGACTACATTTATTTAACTTTGTACCAAAAACATAAATTTCTTTTAACTTGTTTAGAAACTTCCATGAAGGACACGACACTACTATTGGGCCCAATTTAGTGATCCCATACCCCATCCAACAACTATTCGCATTCTTTTTATCAACTGTCTATCAAAGCCCCAGCAGAAAAAGAGAGGGGGGTGGGAGATAAAACTGATAGATATATCATACATTATGTTATTATTTGTAAATATAAGAAACAAACAAAATCTGTTTAAAATAAATTACCATATAAAAGTATATAACGGTACTTATTAAAATTACTGGAGGAAAAAAAATAAATAAATAAACATTATTTTGCCAATTAAAAATACAAAAACTTACTTTTTAAATTTTTTTTTACTATATTTAATTTATTAAAGAGTGTCCTTAAGATATTTGTTGACATTCAACAAAAAGTATATATTTGAAAAATTTAAAATTAGTCCAATTAATAAAATAATGTTTTGATTGTGATATATATATATATATATTATTATGCTTTTTGATAGTAGACAGATTTTTTTTATATATAAAAAATAGTACAATTAGATATTGGACCTTGTGTCCACATACGCATGTTCACTAACTGAATTATATGACTGAAATAGATAGTAGACAGTTTGGGTACTGATTAAACAATTTTTTTAAAAAGGGTTAGTGAAATAATAAAAATTATTAATGTAATTTAATTTAAACTCAAAAAACATGCGTTACAAAAAAAATCATACTTTAAAGAAATAAATATACGTGTAAAAATGACTTCACTTTAGTCAATAGATGGAACTTGGAGCACATTTTACAATTACATTAACTTCATTTCGTCATTTTTCTAATTAATTTTAGAGCTAAATAAAATTTATATACTTTATTTATTTATTTTTTGAATTCATAAGAAAATAGTAAAACTAGAGATCGAATCTCGTAAGTACACACACATGTCCACATGCGCTCATCAACTGGGGTACATGACTAAAATATTTTATTTATTTATTTATTTTGATTAATAGCCTTGAATTATTTTAAAAGTAAACATTAAATAATCATAGATAAATTTAAGGTATTTTTTTATTATTATTATTTGAAAAGTGTTGGTCCAATAAATAATGTGTATTTAGTTACGTTGTTGGGAATATTGGGTTAGTGATGGGTGGCGAATGTTCACGGGTGGTGAAGAGAAGAGCTTGACCCATTTGAACTTTGACTTAGCAATATATTGTTATGTGTGTAGTTCTGTCTGTGCAACACTGCCATATCATATCTGCTCTGTTCCTTCTGATATTCAATGTCAACAATTCAACATTGTACTTTCTGTACTTAATTTATTTACTCTCTAACATGAAATCAATTCAATTCAATTCAATACTTACAAACAATCAAACAAATGTTGCAAGTGAAACTAACCAACGTGCTAGTATTTGAATTCAGCAAATTTTTTTTTTTAATGGTAGTATTGCAAAATCTTAAATAAACACATATTAGAAAATAAATTATCAATAAATGATGAGTAGGTGCCACATCAATAAATAAACAACTTTTATATTTTACTCCATTACTTAATCATTCCACTAAACTTTATCTAATTAATAACATAACAACTCTAAGCATTAAATTAAAACTCTATTATGTTACATTTAGGATACATTTGTTTTAATTTTTGCTTTGGTAAAATTATTTTGATCAAAATTAAAAGAATATTTATTTTTATTGGATCATTTTAGTTTTTGTACATCAATAATTTTAATTATTAATTTTTGTTTCAATTTATATATTTTTCACTTCTTATTTTAAAAATTTATACATTATTATATACCATCCCGATTCGTATATAATCATTAACATATACAACTCATTTATAACTCACTTAACTTAAGTCAAGTCATACTTTTTATTTTACTTTTAAATTTTTTTATATTAAAAAATAATTAAACCCAATTATAAATGGGTTGGAATTACACAATAAATGTATACGAAATATTTTTTCCTATGATATATTAATGTAAATTATGAGATATTTTCATATGTAGAGGGTCATTTTCAAATATACTTTACACAATGATAAGTTTTTGTCATATAGTGGTAGCAACATAGCTAAAACTAGAATATTGGTGTACGATGACTTTTTATATGTTACGTAAACAGCACTCTTTTATATTGTCATCACTGTATTTGTCAATTTTACTTTCATTGCAATAATGTTCAACATAGAGTGTTTGAAAATGAATTCTCTTCAGTACTTGAGTAAAAAACAGAATGTATATGTGAGTCTCACTCTAATATGAATTCCAATTTCCATACACCCATTTCCTTTTTCTCTTTCTTGCTAAAGTTCTTATATGATGAGAGGGAATTTTTTCCCCCTTCAATAATAATGCTACAATATTTTATGTGATGGAAACAAATCTCCTGCAATTTATTTTGTCATCAATGTGTTTCCTTTTCTTAGAAATCTCATATTGGTGATCATATATGAACATATATAGAGTATATAAAAAATGTAATAATTTTTTTTTTTGTATGAATTAACTTTTGAAAATAAATTAAGCTTAAATTTAAAATCTCATACCTTTTAAATATATTCTTTGTTTATAAAAAAATATCTTGGTTTACTTTGTCATGGTTTAAAATTAAATGCACACTAATAAAATGTTTAGATAGAAGGAAAGAAAAACATAGATAATAATGTGATAATTTTTTAGTTGCTTTAAAAGAAAATAAAAAAAACAGTTTGACTTTTAAACATTTTCTACATTATATTCTATTTATCTTTTTCTTACATTTTTTTCGTCTTATTTTCTATCCTCTCTATTTCGCTAAAATCAAATAAAAAGTAAGAATAATATTCAAATTTTATAAATTAATTATTAACGAATATAACTTTAAGTAACAGTTTTCATAAACTTTTTCAAACAATGAAATGAGCTCAGAGTATAATTAAATATAGGCTAAAATGCACTTTTAAGATTTTATGTTTTTCAAAAGTTTTACTTTGGTCCTTTTTGTTTTTTATAAGCAAATTTGGACTTTACGTTTGTTTTTGGACCATCGTTGGACAAATAACAGAATCCGTTACTCTCAATCCTACGTGGCTCTGAGGTGGATCTGAGGTGGCATACTAGTGTTAAGGGTTGATGAGGTGGACTCTTATTGGTTCCTTATGTTTTAATTTCGTATTAAAATGGTCTCTTATATTTTAATTTGGTATTTGAATAGTCCCTTGTGTTTTCAAAGGTATCAAAATAGTCCTAATTTTATCGGTACTTTCCTGTTTATCAATAACGCACACTCAGAAACACATTACCCAATGCATAATCCATTATAAAAGTCATTATAATACTTAGTGCATAATTCCTACACTACTTTATCAACACTTTTATCATAATACATTCCAAGTTGTTTGGTCTTTCTTCAACCTAGCAATAGCAACATCAAAAGGAACACATTCACACACAAACTTATCATCAACAATGCAATCAATACTCTATTCCACTTCCCCTACTTCCTCAAGTTCAATTGCAGAGTCACTATCCTTCTTCTTTGTCTTAGAAGTATCTATTTTCTTTTATCATTCACATCAAACTCAACTCACTCAAAAAAACCACATCCTTCACTATAACGATAGTTGTTTCATCCCAGAATTGGCTCCCCTTGTTGGCTATGCACAAAATTGCCCTTTCACCGCAACGATAAGAAAATGGTGAGAGTTGATAACGTTTGTTAGGGTTTTCATTTCCATTTCCATTTGACAAGGAAGAAGCCATGGCTAGTGACGAAGTGCTGTGATTGAACAATTATAACAAACAATTGAAGAATTAGAAGGAGTAGGTATCAAAATTAGACGAAGATTGTAATTTGGGACTTTTGTAAACCCTAATCACAACAGATTTATTCAAATGTTCAATTGGTTTTTTTTAATAATATTAATTAATTGAAAAAGAAATTTCATGTCACAAAAGAGGCTTGGGAGTAGCGAAAGATTAGGAGTAACGGATTTTGTCATTGGACCATGATAAAAAAAAACGTAAGGTCCAAGTTTGCTTTAAAAAAAAACAAAAAGGACCAAAGTAGAACTTTTGAAAAACATAAAGTTCTAAAAGTGTATTTTAGCCCAAATAAATTTTAACACCGTTTGTGCTCTGTTAGTCCACGTAGGATGGATTTGTGACAAAAGTTTTAGTTCGGTCTAAAAAACAAACGTAGGGTCCAAGTTTGCTTCAAAAAAACAAAAAGGACCAAAGTAGAACTTTTGGAAAATATAAAATACCAAAAGTGCATTTTACCCTTAAAAATAATTTTTCATGTTTTAAAATTATTTTTGTTTTCTCTTTAATATAAAACAAAACACACACTAATCTCCCATGACATGCCAAGCAAAAACCGAAAATTAAAGAAGTTGAAGCCAAAAAGTTAAAATTAGAAAGCCACTGAAATTAACATATATAGTGTATGTTTGGATAAAAGTTTTGAATAGAAGTGGATTCACGTTAACGTGTATCAACTTCAACGCTATTTTTTGTTGTGTTTATTGAATTTATCTTGATTTATGTGGTAAATTTATCTCAACCATTAATTTATCTATCTTAATGTGATTTGACGTAATCTAGCGTCACTCTAAACGCACACGTAGTGGATGTTGAGATATTTTGAAACTTGGATAATAAACCTAAAATATAATATAAGTACTCCAATGCCAAGAAAAAAAGAAAAGAGGATGGAATGGGAAGAAAAGGCAGGGGCTAGGAAAGTAGGAAGAGCAGAGGCAGAGTGAGTAGGGACTAGAGAGAGCAGTACTAGATCTGTAACCTTCTGTCTCTCCCCCTCTCCCCCTTTATTCTCCTTTTCACCTTTATTAATTATTAATTAATTAATTCCACACTTTCACTTTCATTTCATTAATATTTTTTATATATTTTCTGAACTTAATTTTATTTTAGTTTTAACAGATTTTTATATTTAATAACTTCAATTAATATCATACAATATTATTTTTAATTTTAATACTTAAAATAGATAACTTTATACTAGGGTTATTCAAAAAAATCAAAATTTAAAAATTGATTTTGAACTAGTTCAGGAAAATTAAACCGGCTCAATTTAGGTTTATAAATCGGTTTAAACTAATTCATATATGTAAAATTGAGATTATTTGCATAAAAATAAAAAACGGTTCAAAATCGATTTAAATCCGTTTGAACCAAAATGATTTGATTTAAAACTGATTCATGATTACAAAACTTATTCTGTCTTATAAATCAAACCATTTTTTTATTATGGTTTTGGTTTGATTCTTAAGTAAACCTAATCTATAAACAGTCCTATTACATACACCAACATTTTCCAAAGTTTATATTTATTAATATATCTCAATCATTGAGATATATTAACTAGTGTTAAAAATACTTTTATTTTTATTTGTTGATCTCAATTTTTTAACATTGATATATTTTAATCATTAATAAAATTTTAATTTATCTCAGTTTATATATTTTTATTATTTTTTATTTTATTAAAATCTAAATCATATCTTTGGTCAAACTATTGTAAGTACTATATATTCATGTACTATGAGACACATATAATTCACTCTATTTATTCTTATTATTAAAGATATTATTGTATTCAAAAGTTTCAAAGAAAGAATGGTAAAGTAAAGTTGATAGGATTAGAATCTTGACTTCACCAAGATTTTCTAATGATGTAAAAAGTGAGGAGACCAGGTCCAATAACGGACTTCAACAAGCTAAGTAAAAAGGCCCAAAACTTTTTTTCTTTCTAAAGTTTATTTATAGTAACATATATACATTCGATACTAAACCTCATTTTCATTCACATTCACAAATTGATGAGTAACATTAAAAAAAAAAAACACAATCTAGGACTACACCAAAATGAAAATAAAATTCTAGTATATGAACTTGAAGGCAAGCCAGCCATGATCAGTGGAAAGTATATATTCTATAATATAGAGACGATTGTGGAAGGGGTAATTAACAATGATTGTGAATCATAATAGTGGCACAAATATGAGGGATACGCTCACTTTTACTCTCTCTAGTCCTATTTATAAGATGAGGGACACTAAATTCACGCTCACTTTTCTTTATCCTTCATTGAATAATGTGTTAGCCAATTACAATTAAAGAGTTAAAATAGTTGATGTATTTAATGAGGGTAAAAAAGAAAAGAAGCAATAAATGTATCATGAAAACTACAAAATATCTTATAAAAAAGACCATAAAAATCTTCTAGACGGTGTCTTATAAATAGGGACACTAAATTCACGCTCACTAATTAAATGCATCAACTACTTTTTTTAGTCTGTGTAATTCGGTTGAAAACGTCTTATAAATAGAACCGGATGGAGTAATTTGTTATTGCTCTCACCATCCAAAATTTTCTCCACTTCTAAACACAAAAGGCAACTTTCACTAACATAGTGCAATTGTTTATAATTAGTTGAAAATCTGAATAAAGAATATATATTGTCAATCCAGTGTCGGAAGCAAGTCTAAATAATATGGTTCCTAATTGTGACCAAATCTTTTTATTGGTTAGTCCATGTAACAGAATTCGCTTTGGACTAATCAATATTGACATCAAAAATAAAGAAAAACTATAGTGTATTGACTTATTAATTTTGTTTGTTTTAGGGCTTGTTTGAAATATTTTGATTTTTAATTTTTAAAAATTGTACTATAAAACAGTTTTAAAAAAAAGTGAAAGAAGTTTTTAATACAAATTTGTGTGTAAATTCAGAAAACTGAAAACTAAAACATGTTTTTATATTTTGGTTTTTAAATACTGAAAAACAAAAATTGTTCCCAAAAAATATTTTTGAAAACTCGACTGTCAAATAGGTTTGTTAGTTTATTTAAGTTTCTATATGTGTTTTGTTTATAGGCTAAAGTGCGTCCACGAGAATTCGAACGAAAGACCTGCTACTCAAAACAGGTCTCATAAGCCATCTGACTAACTTGTTGGATGCATTTAAATTTCTATATGTGTATTTATTTTGTTGTTTTAGTTCTTATGAAATAACTCCTCAGAAAGCCAGATGAGACTGAGAGAGAAGGCATATATAGAGATCAAAATAATTTTTTTAATAAGAATTAAAATAAAAAAGAAACACAAATATATGAACTAAATAGTTAATTTAACTTTTTATTTTATTTTATTAGCCCAATATGCACTTTACCCACAAGTATTTTATTAGAAAAAATTTTGAAGTGTACAAACACATACAAAAACTTTTTAAATTGTGTACTTTGCTAAAAAGTACAGCTAATTTGATAAAACCCCTCACTAATTTGTTAAAATATCCTAGTTAATCAAGGCTTTTATAGTAAAGTCTACTTTTTAAACTTAATTTTTTTTTTACATATTTATACATTTTAAAAGTTTTTATAATAAACTACATGTAAGTAATCTCAAGGATTACGTTCGCTTAACGGTGTAAGGTCCTACTAAATTTATAAGATGGACGATTTATAGTAAAAAAACTTGTGATGTAAAATACAATGAACTAAATAAATTGATGAAAGAGTTATATTTCAAAAATAAATAAATAAACTCCTTTTATCTAAATTTTTTCCTCTTCAAATTAAACTTCTTTCCACTTTTATTCAAACATAGGCTATATAAAAGAGGGAGGAAAAAAAGAACCTGAGAGAGATCCTGGATAGAGAGATATGTATTAATTAGAATCTAGGTAGCTAGCATTGAGAATATAATCAAAGCATATCTAAATTGACTTTGTAAAAAGGCCATGGAGAGAATTAAAAGAGGCTAGGACCACCCCATCAAACAACTAGTAGCCTTTCAATCTTTGAAAACACCTGAAGACCAACCCTTACTGCTCACTACCATTTCACTCTACTCACTATACTTAATTTACTGTATGCTTAATTTTTCGTTGATAAAATTTAATTTATTGTATACTCATGAGTTTTAAAAAAATTAGTTTATTTTAATTAAATTTATATTTAAATATTTTTAGTTAAAATTATGTTTAACAAATCGAATATCATCTACGTTAAATAAAAGTATTTTTAATAGTTATAATATTATCTAACTAATTTTTGTAGAATTCATAAGAGATTCTTAAGTTCCTTTTATCCGGCTAGCTTTCAAACTCAATTTGAGGTCAAATAACTCATTTGAACTAATTGAAGCAAAATAAAGTCCAAACATATTGTGTATATATTGTTACATACACTAAAAAATGCTTTTGTCTTACCAAACAAAATTCAAATAAGCAAAAAATAATAAAAAAATTATTCATTACTTATCATCATTATAATTAAATATAAATGTAAAATTAAAAAAATATATTTATTGTAATTGAGGTTAATATAATTAGTGTGGGTTGTGTCACTTAAATAAGTTATTAAATAAGTTATTGGGGGATTTTATTAATTCTCAACTAAAGTAAAATATAGCAGTTGAGAGGAGGGTCGCTTTCGAAGGAGCTGTACCTTACTACATAATTGTCTTTTAGTAATATTTTAAAAAATATTACTAAATTATTAGAATAATGTTATTGAATCATTAAAAAATATTGTTTTCGTGCACTTGAAACATTTTTGACACTTATTGTATGTAATTTATGTTGCAAAAAAAAGTTTAAACAATATTTAAAAAATGTTACCAGCTAAATCATTGAAAAATATTGTTTTTTAGTATCTGTACCACTTTCATACAAATATTGTATTTAACAATATTGTTAAAAATCAATTTTATTATAATGTGAATTAGTGACTGTTCTGGCATGAATAGATACTAGAAGAAAAAAAAGAAAAGAAAATGAAGAAGAGGAAAGGAAAGGGATTGTATATTATTAAAGTATGAGTTAATTGGCATAGACATATAAGTAAGGAAGGAAGAAATCCCAGACAGCTTCTCGTTTTGGGTCCCTCACTTTGTGTCCTTATCTTCCTACTACCTTTTTGTCCTTGTTTCCCTTTGGGGTCCTCCAATTCCATCTTTTAATATCTCTCATTCTCAATTCATTCATGTCTTCTACTTCTTCTTCTTCCTCCTCCTCCTCTTCTTCTTCTTCTTCTTCTTCTTCCACCACCTCTTATCACCATCATTCTGCCGCCATTGTTGCCCCCGACATTGCCGGTCCAAGTACCCGCCGGAGAACCTCTGAATTTGATGCCCCCTCTTCCTCTCGTCAACGTCCCGTCAATGAAGTATGGCCGGAGCCTTTTCTTGAAGCTTTGGCCACTCAAGTTGCCATTCACGCCGCCAACTTCGACGGCCGTCTCGCCGCTGCCTCCGCCCTCGCCCTTTTATTTCAGGTACTGCTACTTCTCGTATAAATTAAAATATACCTAACCTTGCCGTTACACTTTCTTTTTTAAAAAATAAATAATAAATAAAAATTAAGAACTGTTCACGTTGGATGTTTTTTGTTTTTTTATTAATCGAAACGACAGTGAGTTAATCTCAGTGAATGGATTGCGGCAGCAACAGCACTCTCTCACTTATAATACTTGCAGGTATTATTAAGTGTAATGGCGTGTTTGCCTTGTTAAATTTGTTGCCTTTGTGTAAAAAAATTATTATTCTTGTTTCGCTTAGAAGAATCTCTAGTGTGAGTAACTCTCGTCTTAAGATTAATTTTCAGTTCCGAAAATGGACAAAATATTGGTCAAGTCAAACACCAAGCATTGCTACCTGCAGATATGCTGATTCTTTTCTTATTTTTTTAATTAGTAAAGTAGTAATTAATTTATTTAAATATTTATATATTTGCATTTTTTTGTTTTTATTTTATTTTATTTTTTATTTTTTTAAAAAAACGTAATAACAAACCGAATGGATTAGGCCGGAGAGATCTTGAGTGTGGATTTATTAGGTTTTGGTTGAAGATGCTTTGAAGCATCCAAGAATATAGATGAAAGTGTTAGGTACTTTTAAGTGGGTCATTTTCCAAGCCAAAAATTGTGTGTGTCCCTTTCAAAAGAAGAGTAGTAGTGTATTTTCTTTCTTGTTGGCATTGATTTTTTTTTTTCTCTTGTTCTCTTTAAAAATGTCTAATTTTAGATCTCCTTTTTCACATCCAATGAAAAGGGTTACATTGGCTTCGAATTTGCTGTTTTCCCTTTCTTGGCATGGATCCTTTTTTGACTGAACTTTTTCCTACAATCTAGGCTTAGAAGATCCATTGCATGCCTTTCTGTCTAAAAAATATTTAAGTATATTTATTTATTTATTTATTTATGTGGATAGAAATGATAGATAGATCTAGATAGATACTAGTAGTAGTAGCTTTTTACTTTGTTTCATTAGCAGTTGCTTTCTTCAATAACATATGGAGAAAAGCATATATAGTCATTTATGTCTCATTACTTCCGTCCTTCCTAGTGTCCCATTACCATATTTAGTTTGAGCCTTGAAAATATTAATACATATATATATATGTAACTTCTTTTTTTTTAAAAAAAAAAATTCTCCAGCTACATTGTGCTTGGTCCATTATATAACATGGATCCAACCTCATAATCTTTTTAATATAAAAATATAGAATATATGGTATTTGATTATATATTATTGGGATACGATTAATTTTATTTTATATATTTTGTATATATTGTGAAAACAAATCATCTTTCTCTAATGACTCGTTTGTGCTCACTGATGAAGTATGTGTTTAGTTTAACATTGTGATAAGTTAGTAAATTTTATAATATAGAAACTAAAAAAACACATCAATTTTGGTGTCAAGTAGGGTCTGAAAACCTTTTTAGCAACCCTTGGTTAATTGTTTTAGTTTTTTTTTTTTCTTTTATGTGTGTAGTTATTTGTTTTAATAATGTTGTGGAATCTATCATGGCGGGTATACATGGGTCAAAAAGCAACATTTGTATAATGCCAAAAAGCACATGGAACCCAACTCCTTTTGTTTCCATATGAGAAGTTCAAACTACACCTAATATAATTTAGTTTTCTTTCCCAATAAAATTTAGTACTCCAATAGTATTATATTGAACCAAAAAAAGAATAGTACAATATATATTACATTATATTACTATAGTAATATGCATACTATATCTGATCAACCTAGCTGGGAATTGGGTGTTGAGAATTGAGGCATATATATATATATATACAAATTTCAATTCTATTTGTTATAAGAATAATAAATAATAAATAAATAAGATATTAAAAACTTGAACGACCCTATATAGGTAGCTGTATTTTTTTTTGCATAAATTTTTGTTAGAATTTTTTTACTAGGAGGTTATATATATATATATATTGGTTCATGTTAAGACGAAGCTAGAAAGATGGTCATCATAGAGTATATAAGTAGTGTGATAATTCTCTTCCTAAGGGCTAGTTTGGAATGAGTTAGGTTTTAACTCAAATTTTATTATGGTATCAAGAGTTAGGTTAGTCGTGGGTCACCTGCAGATGCAAATTTCACGCACAAGATGTTCAGCCGTCGGCGTGAGAGGGATGTGTTAAGATGAAGTCTTACATTGATTAGAAATAGGACCATCGATTAGAAATAGGACCACCATAGAGTATATAAATAGTGTGACAATCCACTTATGAAATAGCTCTTTCGAGAGTAAGTGAAAACTCAAATTCTAATAGTTCAAATTCACTAATTTTCGGAGGGCTGCAATATGATTTTAGTCCTTCAGAATATGATAACTTCTCCATTTATTAGTTGTAAGTCAATTTTCTGTGTGTTTTATCTTTCTTTGTTTCTTGTGTTTATTAGTTTTCCTGTGTTCCAAAGAAAGAGTTAATGGTGTGCTGGAGGGGTGTAATGCATGATGAGTGGGTGGATATATAAAAGTATAGAGAGAGAGAAGCTAGCCCTTGGCCATACCTTTCTTGGAAATGAAAGTGGAAATGTTTGTTTTTGTGTTTCTGTTTTGTGTTTGTGTTTGTGTTTGTGGGGAACCACGCTTTATTTAATTTTGAGTTATAATCAATATTCTACTACTATTCTACTACTACTACTACTAGCTATATCATCTCATTATCTATTCTGGTGCTAGCGACTAACATATTGACCACTATGTCTTATCTTTGGGATCTTATGTGCATGGACCACCACACCTCACACATGCATGCAATGCAATATCATTTTTTCATTTCTTTCTCTCTCCCTCTCCCTTTGAAATGAATTAAAGAATTTTCACTATTTTACATTTGTTCTGATTCTGAATATATATCCAGGAATGAATGAATGTAATGATGTGAACATTGTACTTTGCTACTACACTACATATATACCCCACCCCCCACGCCTCACCTCTTCTTTTATAAGTTAAATCATCTGTCACAATCGCACTTCACTCTCATTACTACATAAATTATATATATATTTCAAATATTACTTTACTACTAATTATAAATTATAAATTAATTAATTCTGTATTTCCTTCGCCCCCTGCATATTTATTCTATACGTAATGCCACTGTTGACTTATGATTAACTTAGATTCTGATGTACTGTAATTGAAAAGTACACTGCACATAATCAATATAAATTAAATAAAAATATAATTAAATTAAACTCAGATATCCTAAAAAAAAAAAAGAATTGAAAGGTGTAATGTCTAGTCCCCAAGTATTATTGCCATTAATTACTTGCCTGAATCGAATCCTGACGCTGATGATGTTATAGCCCTGCTTCCCGTAGCCTCCTAGCCCTGCTTCACCTATCACCTATCTCTCTCTCTCTCTCTCCCGTTCCATCCATTCCTGTCTCTACTTATGGTTAACCACACACAAAACCCTCCTATTACATCCTTGTTTTCATTATTTTAAATACATACATACATTACAACATGCATCACTATTTCTTTTATATGAATAATAAAGTTCAAAAGGAACAAGGTATGTTGCTTTTTACTTTTTGGATGTATAATTCTAGTCACTTGCTTAATATATCAAAACATCTTTTATGCTACGAAAGCTACTTAACTTCATGCTACTTATTGTATTTTTTATTATTATTATAATCGTTGTAACCAAAGAAAGATTATATTGCACGCAGGTTTGTTCTACCTGGCGAGAAGTGTCGCGTTCGGATCTACTGTGGCAGAGGCTCACCAGACGCATCTGGGGCCGCACCTTTCGATTGAGGCCTACCTGGCACATGGAGTATATCTATTGCCATCGAACGGCCAGAAACTTCGCCACCGGAACACACTCCTATATTATCCCACACTTCGACACTTCCGACGCCGCCGACCACCCCCAAACACTCATCTGCCGCTGCCTCGCTCTCACCGACACGCACCTCGCATGCGGATTCGCCGACGGTACCGTCCGCCTATTCGACCTCCAAACCCGCGCCCACGTCAGCACCTACTGGTCCAGCCACGGACACCTGTTCGGCCAATTCTCGCGATCCGTCTCCGGCATCGTCATCGCCAACTCGAGCCTCGCCTTCGCAAGACTTGACGGCGATGTCTACGTGGCAATCCTCAACGGGCCCAGTCCCGCGAGACGGGCCGTATCGGGGGACGTGGTCAACAACGGTGTGTTAGTAGAATTCGCTGGAACTGGTCGCTATTGGGTGGGCCTCTACGCGGGGATAGCGGGCCGGGCCTTCCAGATTTGGGATGCACGCAACGAACAGCGCGTGTTCATTGGGGGTTCCTTAACAGATCCAGAAACGGTTATGGGATGGCACATGCTAACAGAATTAGCTGAACCGGTGGGACGAGTGCGCGTGACGGAGAGTGAGTTTGTTGTGGCGTGCACAAGTTCGAGGCTGGTTTGTTTCAATTTAACGAATCCGGAGGTTCTGTTGCGTGATGTGGGGTCCAGAACGGGGTTCGTGGTGACCACGCTGGATGTGAGTCACGAGGCTTTCGTTGTGGTGGAGAGGAGCGGGGTTGGAACGGTGCGTCGAGCCGGAACGTTCGAGCGGGTGAGCCGGTTTAGGGTTCGGGGTTCGTGGGTTCGGGGTTTGTTGGGGTGCATGAACTTGGGTTACGTGTTGACTTATTCGTATTCTCCGCCGGCTGGGTGGTTGAGGGTGTGGGACATAGAGCAAGCCGCGGCGAGGTTGTGTATCACTCTGGCGGTTAGAACGGGAGAAGGGAACAGTATGGTGGCTAATGATAGACACGTGGCGATATCGTGGAATGACACATCAATACTCTTATTGGATTTTGGTGTACAGGATCCTTAATTTTAATTTAGGAAGGAATTAGGAGGAACTAGGATTACCATTACCATTCCATCACATTCATTCTAACTTTGAATTCCTTTTTGTATCTATCTCACAAAAATCACATCGATTATTAAAATTATTACTAATTATTTAATCTTCAAATTAATCTCTATCCAACTAATTTTCTATTGAATGAAGAGTATTTGTCTCAGTTTAATGGTAAGCATACGAAGATATGTACGTTTGAGTATTGGATTTGATTATTTTATGTTATATTTTTTTATGAATAAAAAAATAAAAGTATTTAATAATAGTAGTATTAACTAGCACAAGAGTAAGTGCGAATATTATATATGGTATTTACAAATGTTAAAACATTAAATATAAAAAGAAAAGATAACTTTAATTTTATATCAAATATAATCTCATTAAATATTTGTTTTTTCTAGCAAATACTAATTTTTAATTTTTTAACTTGTGTAATTAGTCAAAGTTAGAAAAACTTTTTTTATATTTAAGATTGTGGAGGATACTGCCTTAGTAATTTCGAAAAATTGAACATTAATGATTACTCTTGCTATCAACAAATGTGTTTTTTCGTAATTCAAATTTGTATTCTCATCTTTATGAGAAACTAACCTGCTAGAAATTTTATTTTATTTTTTTAAAATTTTATTAATTTTTTTATAATATCATTTATTTTATTTTATTGACATTTATTCTATTGGTCTTATAGTAAGTTATTAGTTGGTAATACTTATAATTAATATTGAGATTTAATTGAGAATGTAATAATTAATGATATTTTGAAACTATAAATAAACAAAGAATAAAAAGATGTATTTCTCATGTATAAATAAAAAATAGAGAAATCTTAAGGGTTGATTTAACAGTGTAAGGTATCGCTAAATTCAAAGGAGAGATGATCCATAGCGGGAGGTCCCATGTTCAAATCTCACTTATGCCAAATTTCCGGGAGCCAACGTCAGCTGCACAAACGGGATTAATCTCATTCTAAAGATGGAAAAACTCATGGTTATTATTAACCTATATTTATTTTATTACACTTTTTTTGTATTACCTGTTTTTTTTTAATCGGTCAAACAACACACTCTCATAGTACATTACTCCTAAATCTACTCCACTAGGGATTGAATACCGTTCTTTGAGCTCCAATAACTCTTCCTTATACCACTTGAATTACAAGTTCTCGACGTACTATCTCTGCTCTTATATGACTATAAGAAACATATGACAACGTATGCTTAATTACAAAATATATTCAATGATATTTTTCAATTAAATTCATTTAATTTGTATAATAACATGAGAAATAAGTAAATTGAAGATAAAGAAACTTTCATGGTTTCTTATTAATTAATACACTTAAATAGTATATATTATGTATCTTATAAATAAAATTAAGAAAAAAAAATTATTCATTATAAATATAATTAATTTTTTTTTTGATTTCACACATTTTTTTTTCTTTCTATATCACTCTCTTCTCTAAAATTAGGATAAAAGGTGGAAATCACATTCGAGATTTCTATGTATTACATTATACTCTAAACTTGAACAAAAATAACAATCAACCCGATATATTGAATGGTGGTTAATTAGGACTAGAATATTCTAACGAAATATTCTTTATTTTATACTATTTTATAACTTATTTTCTGTTTCTTTATTTTATTCTTTTATAAATAACATTGATTATTTAAAAAATGAATTTGAAAAATTATATTATAAATTTTTATAAAACATAAATAATTTCTATACTATATTTTTGAATTATTTATATTTAAATTTAAATACAATATTAAGATTTTTTAATATTTATCGCAAATCAAAATAAAATATTTACATCAGATAATTTAGGTTAACATATAGAAATTATTTGAGAAAAATTATACTTCATATATCTTTAAGAAAATTTACTGTGGGAAAGCTATGCTATTGAAGACATTTTATTTTTGAAATCCCATTTAATTTTTTCTTTGAGTATTTAATGTAATTGTATATCCAAATCTCAAACTCAAAACCATGTACGGTTAAGTTATGAAAATCCGGTGTCAATGAACCTATGCATTCAGTGGCATTATTCAAACAAATTTAAACTTCAAAAGCATATTTTTGTTACAAATTTAGTAACCTCAATTTATATCCATATGTAGAACTTATTGGAGCAAATTATTAGCCTTTAGAGAATACTGACATTCAATTTCTCTTATCTTATCATATAAATTCATTTATATTTTGAAATTATTTTAAACATAACAAATTAAAGAAATAAGTGTATTAAAATAAAAGTATTTTAATGTAATATTAAATAATTATTCTTTTAAATAATCAATGACATTAATAAAAAAGAAAAAAAAAGATAGAATAATAAAAGAAAAGAAAAAATAACTATAGCACAAAACAAATGATATTCTATTATAATATTTTAACCCTAATTAACTACTATTGCGGTCCCATCTTAAGTGCCATTTTAGATAAAAACAAATTATCCTACTTTATTTGTCACTTTATAGTTTCAATAAAATATTAATTATGCTTTTATCAAATATACTATTGAGTACTTGAGTTTTAAATAAATGTTGAGAGATGTGACCCGCTAATTAATAAGAATAATAAGAGATGTTAAACGACTATTTGTATAAAAACAAAAATATTAAAGAAAAAACTATGTGTATCAACCTTAATATGGAACGGAGGAAGTATTATCTAATATATGGAGTGGATGTGATTGCTGTTTGAGTCTGATTAGCCATGGCAAATTAGCGAGAGTTATATATATATATATAGAGGATGGAGTGGATGTGATTGCTGTTTGAGTCTGATTAGCCATGGCAAATTAGCGAGAGTTATATATATATATATAGAGGATGGATCAATTTATACTGGTATAACTTGACGTCAACTCTTACACTGCGAATAACTTATTAATTAATAATTTTCTTACAAAACTAACCGATAGATTAGGATGGTGATTTAGATTATGATATTGGTGGGAGTTAGTTTAAGATGGGTGTGCGTATTTAGGATTTTGTGATTGGTGCGTGTGTATTTGCCGAACAAAAAAAAGTAAAATTATAGTCGGTGACCGGGGTTGAAACAGATACTAATATTTCCACTCCGCCCGGCGTTTTTATTTTTTCGAGTTTTCTCCAACTTCGTTTTTAGTGGGTTTTTCCTGTTAATTTGAGGGTGGCCGGATCCCCGCAGGACCAGGTTTAGGTTTAGTTGCCCTGTCTAAGTATGATATATTAGTATGTTTATAAATATGAAAAAATAGTCATGAATGAACATTAAGTGCATGTTTGATAAAATATTAGTGGTATGGAAAATTAATTTTAAAACATCAAAATTAGTATTGGTTAATTAGCTAATTATTTAGCTATGGGTTATGAAAAATCTAAAATTAATTTTGGAAGTGTAAAAATTGATTTTTGACAAAAATAAGATGAGTCTTATTTTTATATTGAATTAAAAATTTTACACTATTTTTTTTATTATAAACTTATTTAAGTAAAAAAATTTCAAACATAAACAATATTACTTTAAAATTAATTTTATTCACAATTAATTTTTTAAAATCACTTTAATCTAAAATTAATTTTATCACGGCTAAATCAAACACATCCTTAAACATTTAAAGGATCTAAAGGTTGATCAATTTCTTTTATCACAACTTGATTCGTACAAGTATACTCATTTCCACAGGAAGAACGACGAAGGTGTTGTGCTAGACATCTTCTGGGCGAATGAGAACTCAGTGAAGTTGTTTCGCACACTTCCCACAGTCGTTTTACTTGACAGCACATACAAAACATGCAGGTACAAGTTGCCTTTACTTGAAATCGTTGGAGTGACATCTACTCAGCTTACATTTTCTATTGCATTTGCTTATCCTGAGTCTGAACGCATGGACAATTTTGTTTGGGTTACAATGCTTACAAAAATTGCTTGTGCAAGAAGATGTATACCCGGAGGTTGTTGTGTGTGATAGAGACCTTGCGTTGTTAAATGCAATTAGAGAAGTGTTTCCTGAATCAAAACACTTGTTATGTCAGTATCACATACTTAGAGCGGTAGTAGCAAAGTGTAAGCGTTGTATACCTGATACTGAGAAGTGGATAAAAGTTGAGAATTTGTGGAAATCTGTTGTGTCTTCTCCCACCGAGGAAATATATGATGACCGCAAGGATGATCTTGTTGGATATTGTATGATGTATAAGGATTTTGTGGAATATGTGATGAACACTTGGCTGACTCCGTGGAAGGAACACTTTGTCCATGCATGGATAGATGAACACATGCATATGGGAAATACTACATCGAACAGGTATGATATATGTAGTATAAATAGCATTCGACAAATATACTTTGTTGTTAATCATGTGGAATATTGTATGATATATTTTTTGGTGTTTACACAGGGTTGAGGGTGCACATAAAAATTTGAAGTTGCTTTTAGAGAACAGTCAAGGTGACTTCTGTCATGTTTGGGATCGCATGCATGAGATGGTATCTGCCCAATATACCAAGATTATCGCATCGTTTGAACAAAGCATAATGGTGAAAGAACATAGATATAACAATTCATTGTTTACAAAGCTGTGTTCAGTTGTTTCTAGAGAATGCTTGGACTTGATATATCGCCAGTATGAATCAAGCAAGTACGTAAATGTAGCTGACCCCCCTGTTTGTAGCTGTGCAATACGTAAGACACACATAATACCTTGTCAGTGTGAAGTTGCAAAATGGTGTATGTATCAGTTACCTATTCCTGCAGATAGAGTGCATATGCACTGGAAAAAGTTGGCAGTTCTTCAAGATTTTGACACGTCGTATGGCTCATATTCGGAGTATCAACCTGACTTGAACTTTGATGAAACTTCAAGATTGTGTATTGCTGTGGAGGAGATGTGGGAAAGATATTTCAGACTTGATGCTACTGGTCAGAACGAAATAGTCCTCAAAGTCAATGAGATTGCACATCCAGAGTTGACCACCATGAAACCACCTTATCATAAGGTTTCCAAGGGGAAATTGTCGAAGAAGGAAAAGTCAACC
This sequence comes from Cyamopsis tetragonoloba, assembly GCA_037177725.1. Lineage (NCBI taxonomy): Eukaryota > Viridiplantae > Streptophyta > Magnoliopsida > Fabales > Fabaceae > Cyamopsis > Cyamopsis tetragonoloba. The sequence goes on from CM074123.1 coordinate 57,913,765, forward strand.
AAGCGGATACCATCAAGTTGGGAGAACGTGGATTCTTTTATGGATAGTGCGCCATCGGTTAATCAGGTCACGAAGACTTCCAAGACTACAAGGAAGAAGACACATTGTACCGACGACATTGTATACTGGAGTGAAATCCCACCTATTTTTCAGAGATACATTGAACATGTTGTTAATGTCAAGGCGGATGGGAATTGCGGGTATCGTGTGATTGCAGCTCAAGTTTATAACTCTCAGGAAAAATGGGATGTAGTACGTCAGTGTTGCTATCAAGAATTGATGTTCAGACCTAATGTGTATATGGAGTTGCTAGGTGGTCGTGACCGGTACATGGAGTTGCTAGCCTCGACCCAAGTTGAATCATTGACTCGGTCTCAACCGTGTGACAAGTGGTTAACCATCCCAGACATAAGTTTGGTGTTGGCTACAAAATTTTCCAGGCCAATAGTGTTACTATCAAAGGCTGGGTGTTCCACATATTTCCCACTATATGCAGCTCCACAACCTTCTCATGACATTATTTGTCTCATGATCATCCATAATTGTCACTTTGTTCAGGTTAGTAATTGAAATTATAGTTGTATGTAATTTAAATTAGATGTTACTTAAATTAGAGTTGATTTTTTTCCTCATGTGTTTCAGGTGAAGCTGATGTCAGATTCTCCATTAACCCCTATTATGCCTCAATGGATTTATTATTGTAATGAAATGGGTCGTTTATGGCAAAGTCAATATGAACCGCGTCTTCAAGCATATGCTCAAATTGAAAGGCCCTTTGTAGACCTAAATGAAAGAACCTTTGTAGACCTAAATGAACCTTGAAAATATTTTTGTGTGGGTTATTTGTCATGTTACATTTCTTATTTGTGGCTCTTTGATGCTATTGTATTACGTTTCTTGTTAGTGAATCTTAATCCATATTACGTTTCTTATTTGTGATAAACAATAATTATAAAATATAAATGTCATACACACATGCATATATAAGTGATAAACAAAAAATAAATAACGTCATACACACATGCATATATAAGTGTGTCTACAATAAATAAATAGCGTCATACATACATATACAAATGACAAACAATAAATATAAAATGTCATAGTACATCTGTCACAACAACAAAAAAATAAAAAAAATAAGACACCTAAACCCTACGACGGACCCTCCGCTGAAGTGCATCATCATCCTGGTCCTCATCCTCCGCTCGACTGCCATGATGCGTAGATAAGGCTAGTATCTCACGTGCCAAATCATGCTGGACAAGTACCGCGTGTGGTCGAACTAACAATACGCTCAGCAAGGTCACAAACACGACACCAGTCCTCTGAACTCGAACTAGGAACAACATCTGGCAGCTGGATGAGCACTAAATGATGTGCATGCTTACTGTATGCCACCTCATCCATCCAAGGGTGGGAAACCGACAGGAACCACCTGAAGTACTCTGCATGACATGCTCTACGATCATTAGCAGGAACAGGTGTCAGGTCATCAGTCTCTAGCGTGTGCACCTCCATGTCAGCCCATATCTGGTCCACCTGCTCTGGAGTACATACGCCACGAGGAGGATCACTAGGAACAGTCTGCACATACCCAAACTGGCGGAGATACCTATCAGGAAGGATCCTAAATATCTTCCCTCCAAAACAGATAGGGCTGTCGTACAGATACACCTCCTAAAACGGATGATGCTCCCTAAAAGCCTCGTATGGGGTCCACACAACTTGACCCGGAGTCAAGTTGTCAAAATGTGTCCTATAGAAGCGCACACCAGCATGTGTACGTACCGGCTCCATCCTAGGCATGATCGGAAACCGCGGTAAAAAGTGCTCGCTGACCCTAAACTCGGCAATGGTAGGAAAGTGCACATAAAACCATGCCTGTAGTACACCTAGCACTCCACCCATCTGTCTCGTCTTGTGAAGGTTGCCCTCTGAAAGCTGGTCATATATGTGGGCCAATAGCACTCCTCCCCAAGACATAGCCCGTGACGTATCCTCGTCCCGTAGAAGACTAAAATAAGCGGCCGGGACATGATCGCCACTCTTGTCGGGCATCAACATGCACCCGAGCAAGAAAAGCATGTAGGCCTTCTCCGAAAGCCGAAACTGCCCCGGCTCGTCTATCTGCTCCCCAGACTCCTCCGCGACCGCCTCTACCTGAATAGCAGCCTCCCAAAACTCCCTCAACCTCTCGAAGGACACACCTGTGCCCTTCACCATCGACTCTGCCTGCCCTCTGGTCACCTTCAACTCGTCCTCTACGATCTGAACAACCATCGGATGTGTCAAACGCGTAGGTGAGTATAAATCACCCTCGATCGGCAAGTTGGTGAGACAAGCCACATCCTCAAGAGTGATGGCCATCTCACCAACTGGAAGGTGAAAAGTGCATGTCTCCTTATGCCACCTCTCAACAAGGGCCGCAATCAAACCCTTGTCGATGACGGCATAAGTGCATACAACGAGCCAGTGCAGCCCTATGCGGCGTAGTGTCTCCCGTATACGATCAGTCGGTGGAGGGTGCTCCTGTATCTTCTTCCCGTGTGGAACTGTCCTCATATCCGCCCGTCCCTGCAAATTAATAATTGTAGAATGTCACACACATAGAATAGTTAAAGTAAATAGTTTAGAATGTTGTCTAAAGTAAAGTAAATTTACCTCGCCTCTCCAAACGAAAGCGGCCTCGTGATCCTTGAACCCCCAAAGGATAGAAACGTCCTCGGGGCCTCCAAGAAAACCCTCAGCCTTTGGTGGTGGCTCTGCAACTGTCTCTGCCTCAGCCTGTGCTGGCGGTGGTCGTGGTGCATCGACCCCAGCACGAGAAGATCCGCGACGATGGCAGACTGGTGGTGGTGTCCGTCGTCGTCGTGTGTCAACTCCACCTCGGGAGGAAGATCCGTGATAGAAGCGGCCTAGAGCTGCTGATGGCGGTGGTGTGTCTACACCAGCACGGGTAGAAGATCCGTGACGAATACGGATACGAGGTCGTGACTGTGTCGGTGATGAAACTGGTGGTGGTGGTGGTGGTGGTGGTGGTGATGATGGTGGTGACTCACCCTGAACTGCGTCACCAGCATGTCGATCTCCTCGGCGTACAGAAGCATGTGCCCTGTCTCCTACAACCATCTACATATACAACCATACAAGTATTTTTTATAATTATTAAAATATAATAACATAATTACATATCAAACTATAAAAATAAAAATAAAACAATATTATTAAAAATCTATACTATATATCTTTTTTAAAAAAATTCTATACTCTAGAATTTTTTTTAAAAAATAGACAAATACTAATATTCAATACTCATAATTAAAAAAAATTTAAAATCCTAAACGGTAAGCAGAAACCGTATAGGAACGGTTTCCAAAAACCGTATAGGAACGGTTTCCAGAAACCGTTTGCTACATAACCCTGTTTTGCATGGAAGAGCGAAACGATTTCTGGAACACGTTTGGAAACGGTTTCCAGAAACCGTATGGTTCTTCTTCTACCCTAGAGCAGCACTGAACGCGAACACATATGACATTTGGGCCCAAAAATTACCTTAATTTGTTCTTCTGAGCAAAACGACCCTATCTACTTGTAGAATGATGGAAACAAACGAGCCAATCTATGGAGAAAAGCACTTTTCACAGGATTTGGAGTTGAAGAAATGAAGAGGATATGGTTTCACGGTATTCAGATACTGGGTTAATGTAGTTTTTTCCAGGAACGGTATCTGGATACCGTTTCGTTTAAAATTTTTTTTAAAAAATAGTTTAAGTTGCGATACGGTTTCTAGTTATCGTTTCTGGAAATGGTTTCTGGAAACCGTATCAGGGGCAAAATTGGAAAAAAAAATAACTGGGCATGGTGCGCCCAGCATGGCACATGGTACCAAAAGTAGCACTCGAAGAAATCATAGCATCAACTCGTTCATTTTTTTTTCGTGTATTGGTTAATTTCAACATATACTAATTTATTCTTGTTTTTAAATTAAATAAGGAATGTTCTTGAGTTTTGACTCAAAAAAAAAATAGTAATAAAGGAATGTTCATACTATTACAGAGATAAGAAGCATGAAAATAAGAAAAATCAATTAATTAATTTAATGATAATTTTTTTATTTTTATGTTTTTAGTGATTAACTTCTTTGCAATAGAATTCTAGAGATGTTTGGCAGTAGAGGGCCTCTGATCTTGGCTCTTATTTTGTTTCGGTTATCATTTGATTTTTCAAGCTCTCATAGACAAGTTTCTCCTTTTGGATGTGGCACTCGAAAGCTCCGTTCAAGGTCATGGCTTTTGCATGGCGTTACTTGTTTGATTGTGTTTCTTGGAAGTTGAACTTGCTACAAAGAGGTGTGGTACTTGTGATTTGAATTGGTGTTTGTTTTACGCAGCTCAAAAATTGTCTTCTCATTTGTTGCTGAATTGTTGTGAAGTCTCCTCTGTTTGGTACATGGTGCTTCACTGGTTTGGTGTTGATTTTGCGCTTCAATATGATCCGAGGGCTCAGTATCTGCAATTTTGGGATATCACCCGTTTCTCTAAGAAACTGAGGAGATGGTGACATCTGATTTGGTTCTGGATGGTTTGGGCTACCTGGATTGCTCGAAATCATGACGTTTTTAAAAATGAAACTTGAAATTCTCAATATGTTTTGGACATGGTCAAGATCCGCTCGTGATATTGGATTAAAGCATCTTCGCCGAGATTTTACTATTCAATGACGTATTGGTTCTTCTTCAATCCATATCTCTTCCAAGCTCCACGATTTCTTAGGATTTTGTTCTGATAGTTCATATTTCATTTGATGTTCTAGTTTGGGAGTTTGTTTTGCTTTATTGTGTATTTTGCTTGTTCTTGGTTGTTTGGTCTTGTTAATCACTTACTTGTTTTCTTGAACTCTTGTATTATTTTATGAGCATTTCTTATGCTTTTTGGTAATAATATCTTTTAGTTTACTAAAAAAAACTTCTCACTCAATTAAAAAAAATTGTTATCTCTTAAAAATATTAATGGCGATGTATATTTAAACATATATTTTCTTAATTATAATTCTAAATTAAGTCTTTTTAACTTTGAAATATTATGAGAATAAAAATACCTACTATCCAATAAAGTAAAATATTTGTATTAATTTTTTTCTATAAATTATTAAAATAAATTTGAGGGGATCATAAAATGCATTATATATAAAGTACCAAGAAATATAAATAAAAAAATAATTGGGGATGAGGCCTCCATCAATGAACTACGCGTGGTCTCTGCGTGGGAGAGTTAATCCCACCATAATATGAATGAGTGTTGATTTTTTTACACTAAAAAATCATACACCATCCTTACACTATCATTAATTTATTATTTCTCGACCCCTTTGTTACCCTTCATTTGCCCAATTTTTAATTCATTTAGAGTGCTAATTTTTTTATACCCAAAAATCATACACCAACCTTGCATCTTCATTATTTTATTATTTCTTGACCCATCTGTTACCCTCTATATATTTCCCCAATTTTTAATTCATTTAAATCAAATAGTAATATTATATTATGGGTGTAAAATGGTGTAAGATTTTAAGGCGTAAGAAAATTATTATTTAATATCAATATTATTGACTAGAACATAACTGCTTTTAATTGGTGGAGGATACTTGTTGCTAGACAAGAGTAATTTTTTTATTTAAATTTATATATCTTAATTGGTTTATTTTAGCAAAAACTTGTAGCTAAGTGGCATAAGGAGAAGCTTTTGGAATTGGAGGGGAGGGGTTCAATCCCCTAGTGGGATATATCTAGCAATACTATAGTGTAGAAGTGTGTGTTTAGCTGATAAAAAAAATCTATTTATTTTATTCTTTTTCTTTTTGGTATGTGAACGACATGTTTGACAACACTAGCAGATAAGTTCAGAGATGGAGCTTCTTTGGGGTGGGTGAGGGCCGCCCCTCTCCATTCCCCTCTCCCCCAAATAAAAATTTGAGTATCGTATAATTTTCGTAAAATAGCTTCTAAAAAATATTGGGATCTTAATTTAATTTGACATGTTTAAGTATCTAATCTATGCAATTACCTTCATATTGAGACTATTTCTATATTATTTATTTTCAATTTTATCTCAATATGAACACATATATTACATAAATTTTGTTAAAATTATTTTGGCTATTTTAACTTTTGTCTCTTGACTACTTGTCCCCTCAAAATATTGGCTCAAGCTTTTGCTAGTTGATAAGTTAACTAAAAGATAAATGAAAGATGAAAATCTAACTGTTAAGATAATAAGACAATTGATATAATTGAAAGTGTAATTGGAAAAACTAACTATTAAGTAGTTAGTAAATGTAAAGATAAAATTGAGAGAATGATGTTTAATTAATAATAATACTATTGAAAAAATTAAAATGTAAGAGCTAAAATCTTTGATCACTAGTTAAAGTTGTGTTTGAAAAAACGCTAGTAAAACGCTAGTAATTGCTCAAATCATTTATCTCTTTAGATCTTTATTAAAGAGGGATATTTCAACCAGTAAAATTATTTTTAAGCGAGATAGAATAACTTATCAAATACACTTTTAATATTACTATTATCCTCATAGGATGATCACGTAACATTTAGTGTGTATCGCGATGACTTTTAGAAAAATAACAATATAATTTTATAGAATTAATTTTCGTTTGAAATTAAATTCAATGTAAAATTATTTATATATGTTTGAAAACTTTTATTTAATAGTAAATTTATAGCAAAATACTGTAAAGTAGGAAAAATCAGCTCACCACAAAAAACTATACTAGATTAATTAGCTTTTCACAATATTTTCCTATTAGGGGCAAAAACCATTTCAAAATTGGTTTTGATGATTAAAAAAGTGTTTACATAATTATGTCAAATCCTTATTAACTTATCATCAATCTCCTTGATTACTTCTGGCACCTTCTTGATCATCTTTTACTTTCTTCAGCCTTTATTTTTGTCTTCCTAAATTTTTATTGATATTGATTTTTGTGTTCGTAATTTAAATTAAAGAAACCTCTTGAAGCTAGATCCGTCAATCTTAAAGTTTTGATGTTATAATTGGAATAATCAATAGAATTGTTGAAGATTACCGCGAGCATCAATTATTTTCTAGAGTTTTCAACATTATTATTTAAATTCAACACGTGTGTGTGAGTGAAAAATATTAGTGTGTTAATTTATATTCATTATTTATCGCATCATCATCATATATGCAAATTACAGATATTCTGGGTTTCATGCTTGACTTGTGGTTACAAGCATGTTTTCTATTAATTCATGACAAATACTGTTCACTATTGTAGTGTGTAAATATAAATGAAAAGGACCGTGCAAGAGAAAAAAAAGAACATAACTAAAGAGATGTAGTAAAAGATAGTAGTAGTACATGCACGAACTGTTACAAGCATTAAAAAGCGTAATAATAATAAAAAAATGAATAAGTTATCTATGAGGGAGTAGTTTGGAACAGTTTTTTAGTGTGTTTGCCTGTTTGGAACTGCTTTTTGAGTAGTCAAATGGTAGGTTGAGAATAATGATAATTGATTTATGATGTTTGAGTGAATTATGAAAAATTAATGTGTTAAAATCATGATTTTAGAATAAGTAAGTATTAATGGCTTTTACTTTTATCATAATCAAATATGTATTTATACTAAAAAAATAATTGTGACACTGTCTAATGGTTGGAGAGTTAATTTTATAATTAATTTTAATTAGAATTAATTATATAAAACTAATTCGGGATGGAATTAATTTGATCAGAAAAACTAAACACACATTTTGATTATTGAGTTCATTGCATATGTTAGTTTCGTTAAATTTTTAGTTTTGATTTTCGAACTATTTGTAATTTTTAAATGTATTAAATTATTTTATTTTAAACTACCGAATTTTAATTATGGGGAGAAACTAAAATATACTGTAAACCCATTAATCTTGTAACATAAATAGTAATAGGACTCACTATTAGAATGAAAATGGGAATATGAAGAGGGAAGGAGAGAAATACATAGTCTAGTATGAGTATAGTATAATACTGATCTCTCTAGTGCCTAGTCTCTCCCTCCTGCTATTTTTTTTTTTTCTCTATGCTTCTTCACTACTATGATAGTATTATTATGCTTTTTCTTTTATTACATTTTCTTTTTCTTCTGTGTCTTTCTGTCTGCTGCTATTTTCTGATCTGATGCCATATAGCCTGTTGCTACTGATGCATCCCTCAACTTAGCTTCCTATCTAGCCTCTCTGCAGTACCTTTAATGGTGTGTTTCTCTCTGCTCCCATTTAGTATTTAGTATTTATTTTTAAGTTTTCAGTAATTAAAGGCTGTTTACACATGGCTTATATTCATTCATAATGGAATATACTCTACTTACTTCTCATCACTCACCACTTCTTTTTAATTTCGTCATCATCTCAGTATATAGTCAGTCAATATTAAGGGGACCTGACATCTTCAGCAAAATACATGTAGGATTTTTCATTTTTTATTTTTTTTTCTTTTTACCTCCAAATTTTGTTGTAACCTGTGAAGATAATTTTTAAACGGGTTAGAGTTAGCTTTGGTTGGAAGAGAGAAAAGGTGAAGAAAGAAAATATAAAGAAATAAAGTAGAAAGAGAAGAAAAGTAAGAGAAAGATAAGATAAAATTACTGTGTTTGATCTGGGAGAAAATGGAGAGAACTATGAGAAAAAATAAATATGAGATTCATAAATAGTATATATTCACTCTCACAACATTAATTATCTTTTCATTTTATAGAAAATTTTTTTTTGGTAAGTCTCATACTTAATTTGACATTTCTCTCATATTTTATCTCACAATCCAAAACAAAAAAAATTATATTTTATCATCCTTTTTCTCTTTTCATTTTTTACCTACAATAAATGTAATACTCTACAAGAATCGAACGAGTTGCTTCACTAGTTGTTATACCAGTTAAACCGTTAGAATCACAACTAGTAGCTATCGTTGAGGTAGGCATGAGTTTTTAAGAGACTTTTCTAAATAATTCAATAGATCATACTAGAGTACAAATTGTGGGTGAATTAACTTTTTCAACTGATACAGAATTTAAGTTTGTAAAGAGTTTTTTAAAGTAAAGTACCAAATGTATAACGTGAGTTAACTTAAATATTATTAAATTATATATAAATTCACGCGTTGTGTGGTTTTATTAAAAATGATATAATAAATGAAAAATTATTTTTTTATTATGATTTTTTTGGTTATAGGAAAGTATATGTGCGCTCACCAACTGAGCTACATAATTGTGAACCGAAACATTTCTTTACTATGATTTATGTGACTAAACTGAACTACATGATTGAGACATTTTTTATAAGTAATAATTTAATTAATAAATAATTGAGAATTAATGTTATATAGCTAATTTATTGTGTATGTACATAATTTTTAATTAGATTAATTATAAATTAAATATATTATAATTGTTAAAAAATTCGTATGAAATCAAATAAATATTACGTAAAAGTAATTAGGATAAGTAAAAAATCATCTCATAGAATGGAAATAAAATCTTAGTATTTCATTGGAGAAGTAAAATATTAACATGTTTAAATAGAAAAATAACATATTTTTTGTGTGAGATTAGGGAACTTCATTTTTGTGTGAGTGATTTACATGAATAATGCATGAGTTTTTCATTCACTTTATGTATCCCTTAATTTATAATATGACACAATTAAAATGTGACATTCTCTCATGTTAGTTATATTTTTTTTAGTGATGCATTAATTTTTTTTTGTTGGAAATGAAAAATGAGATACAATTACAAGACATGTCTTTCGAGTATCAGAGCGTCACAAAAATAGATTACGTGAGACTGGTGAATGTATCCCGGGACATAGATATTAAAATGAATTTATCCTTTTTTTCTCTGATAAACAGTATTGAGTTTCGAATATATCATCTAATTTTATTGTAAACATATTTTAGTAATTAAAAAAATCTTTTGTTAATAATTAAATGTGTAAAGTTTCAAATTTTTTATATTTAATATAGAAAAATGCTTTGAAAAAACAATGTTAAAAATTATACTTAATTTTCATGAATTAAGTTCAAAAAAATATAATTTTAGGAAAACATAAAATGTGTTTTGATTTTTAGATATTACTTAAAAAATTATACAATATTAAAATAAGATTGATGGAGAAATATAGAAAAAATATTTTTTTGAAAAAAAATATTTATAATTATTTTTCATGAATTAAGTTCGAAAAATAATTTTAGAAAAACATAAATGTGTTTTGATTTTTAGATAACATTTAAGAAATTGTACAATATTAAAATAAGATTGGTGGAGAATATATATATATATATTATTTTTTAAATGAAGATATTTTATAGCCAAATAAATATATTGAACTCTGATGATTTAATTATCTTATTTTCTTATGAGGTTTTAAAAGTCGTAACTTTTCATATTAACATGATTTCGGTTGATCTTTTTATAAAGAATATAGAATATAAATATAATCGTTTGTAACAGCTTCTTAATTATATTATAAATAAATTATAAATTAAAATACCACATATTAAGCTATTTAAAACTTATTATATTAAAATTGAAAATTTTTAAATTTAAACATTGAAAAATTTAATTACTTTTTTAACAATTTTAAAATGAAATGTTCATGTAATTTGGTTAATTGAATTTTAAAAATAATAATATAAGAAATTTCATTGTAATTTATTTAAATATATAGTAATTATCTCTCTATTAAACTTTTATATTTGAATTTAGGTCATAATATCTATAACTACTAAAATGTTGTTATAACTAATATTGGATGTATAAAGAAAAAAATTTTGAATGTGAATTTTATGTGATTAATTATTATTAAAATGAAATGAATAATAATGTTATTTTTATTAATTTGATTTGTATTAAATAGAAAATTAAGTGTAGGGAATTGCCAAGTAGATTAAAATGCTGATGTGACACATTGATATTCAAGATGTGTTAGATTCTTAGCAATAATTTCCGTTTTAATATAATAGATAGAAGATATTATGTAAGAGCTCATTTAACATGTGACACGATACTAATTTTCAGCCTAATCACAATATGTGTAATAGGAGTTTAAGTTCTGTCATGTTCATTTGATAATCAAATATGACCGAGAGTTTATCAAGTAGAACCCTCGAAATTATTATGTTTAATTTGTACCGACCTTCAAATTATTTCAGAGGATCCCAACCCGTGAAATAGATAACAAGAAATGATGATCTTTAGTTCTGAGTTATAACAGATTTTAGTTCACCCATCTTTACTTTAATTTAGCACAAAGGTGGAATAAGACAGTCAAAAATTCAATAATTTCTACATCACGAAAAGATCGAATCTAACTAACATTCCGAATTCAATAAATTATTGTTTACACCAAATGCTGAACAAGGCAACAATTTTAAGGCTTCATGAAGTTGATGGTGGTAAAAATATTTCTAGTGTTACTCATTGTAATCATACACCCATCCATTCTTAGGATTTGAGGTTTCTAGAGCTGATTTGACACAAGCAAATAAATCAAAATTCAAATCTTACAATACAAAAATTACAGATATGTAGATGATCATTGGTATTGATCAGTCCTGCTCAAGTCGACTAAGATTACATTGGACAACTACATTCTTCCTCTTCACAGGTGTTGATATTTGTTTATGGGCATAATTTCTTGGCAGCGTTACAAATAGAAGGGCATGAAAATAAAGTATCTTATTTAAGTGTTATAACCAGTTTCACAATTGATTTAGGACATTACTTGCGGACGAAATTTGGGGCGGCAACCCGATCTCTGATGTTCTTGCAGAACTACAATCAGCAAAAAATTATAGCATACATGCCATGAAAAGTTTGACTGCAAACGTGTCTGCAAGCTTCTATAGTCATTCACCTAAAACATTCCAAGGAGCAAATGTCAGTAACACGTAATGTATACCATGTTCTTTTGGGGAAAGATCAACGACAATCCAGCTGAAGGATCATTAAAAATTATAGACTAGATGTTGTTAAAATTCCCTACACGTTTGAATTATATATAGAATAGTGCACCAGTGCTTCCTACTACAATTATATTCACTATCACAAAACTATTTTGTCACTGAAATCATCTCATTATTAAATCATGAATTGTAGAAACTAAATGTCTACTGTCTTCGACAATGTCAGTCGCATCTCGAATCAAACTACCAGTTTAAACCTTTAAGTGATCAATGAACACATGAATGCATGTAAAATGCGACAACAACTAAACAAAATCAGATATCAAAATATGTTACCAAGAAATTCTCCTCTTGCATTCCATGGACGATTTTCAAAAGATTTCCCAGCAGTATTGCTTTTCTTATTTAGAGTTCCCTCCTCACAGCTGTAGTGTGGAAAATAATCATTGAAATTTTTGCTTCCTAGTTCATCAACTCCATTGAAGAGAAAGTTTCTCAACAAATCCTGTGGAATAAAACAGGAAGTGAACTTCTGTAGCACTAGACCGCAGAGCAATCATCAAACCAACCTCAGTTCAGAATACCTTGGCAAGTGTCTCCCCAATCAGCTTCTTCAAAACTCCTTGTCCTGGATCCTGCTTTCCAAATACATCCGTGAATCAGGTACATAAGAAATAAATAAATAAAATAACCATACAAATTTTTTATAAGCAGTTTAAAGAAACATTCCAACATAAAGGTTACTAATTGTTCGAGTTAGATTATACTACATTCTACATTCAAGTTCGTGTTAAATTACATGTCAACTGATATATGGTTCAAAGCTCCAACTTATCTACCAATTTTATGGTCTTTAATTTAAATGTATTAGAGAGTAACCATTTTATACATAGTTCTAGAAAAAATAAGTTAGCTAGCTCTTTAGAAGACATTGATGCTCACATCATATAATAGAAGCCTTGCATAACCATCGTCTTTGAAAATATTATCATCTAGTTATCTTCATCCGATTCTTAACTGAGTAAAGATCCTCAGCGAATCAGTAAATCCTAAACCAATTAAAACTATTGCAAATACAAGTATTCTCACGGCATGATCACCAACCATATGACTGGCTACTAATGAAAATTTGAGACAAACCCAGACTACCTTTTCAGATCTCCATGTCAGATACCTATGCTGTGCTTCAAGATTGTGGAAAATTCGAGATTCATCCGTTTCCTTAACAACTTGGTCCATCAAGTCCAACCATACCTGCAGGAAAAATATGCATTATAAGACCAACTTTTTTAAAGATTTTTAAGTATATTACACTTTGCAAAATATAAATTGTCAAATCCATGAAGTTGACCATGGTGCTGGGATTAATACCTTGTAGTAATCCCTGAATGCTGAATACAAAATATCGTATTTTTGTGGGCTTGAAGTAAACTTTGTCCAGATGACAATAGGAGAAAAAAATTTTATGGACTCACTAGTGAGCTTCCCTCCCCATGGAAAAAGCTGCATGAAATCTGTGTTCAGTCAAAACACCAAGTCCTTTTAGAAAGAACTACTATAGTTCTTACTTCTTACAAAACAGAGATGCACTCATAAGGACTTTTAATCAGCTAAAACTATCGTAATTGAAAATCTGCAAAGAAAGAATTCTTGGAAAAATTATGTCCAGTTTTAGAACAATTTATGTTAATCAGGTCAATAAGTAGTTAGTCATTAACAAGACTTCAAACATTGTTATGCATTCAAGTTGTTAACTGTTTCTATTCTTAAAATACTTGTACAAAAAAGTTCTTTTTTTTTTCTTTTGTAATTTTCCCTAAAATATTTGCAGTTACCTCAGCATACTTAAGGCCAATAGAAATTAAACTTTTAAAGTACTTCTCCTTGTAGTCCTGCTGATTGATGATATCATGCAAGGGGTTAAGGTCCCTGACATAATTAATAATTAATAGGTTAGTAACTCAAATTACATAGAGTATACTGAAGCTATAAATAGCACAGTGGGAAACCTTTATTGCATTGCCAATGACGTCAGCGAAGTAGAATTACGGTGTAAAAGATATAGGGAGAAAAGGTTTAAGGTTAGCACTGCAGGCTGTTACATTGTTTTCATGGATTTGGTTTAGGCTTTACTTTTCCATTAGGTTATTTTGGCCAAGTCCCAAGTTTGAATTATGTAAAGCATTCACAGTGAAATTATGATTAAATGAACTCAAATTGAGGGAGAGGCAATGCGACCTGAGAGGGTTTACAGCAGATTAAATAAAAGGATGGCACTATAGCAGTCTTCTACAGTTGACTAGCTGACAAATTTTAGTAGACATGTAGCACATTATAACCTACTTAGGTAATATTAGTAGGCAGTAATGTGTCTACCATGCCAAAAGGAAGACATGAAAGATTGATGTTGTATACATATATATCCCAAACCCTAAAGCATGTATTTATAAAGATCAGAAGCTGGCTTGTTGTAAAGAGAAAAGTAAACGCTTCATACTTTAAATTCACAATGTAAAACAGCTCACAAGATAAGATTTCATAATTATGCAAAAATGTTGCACTGCTGATAGGAATAAGAAAACACAAGGAATAGAAGAACTGACGTACTGAATTGGTATTGAAACTCAAAAACCACAGAATCAGATAACAGTATATTCAGTAGCAAAATGGAAAACATGAACAAAAAAAGGTAATGAAAGCATGCAAAAATTGACAAGCACTGCAAGTTTGCAGCTAGCATTCCTTCCCTAATGCAGAAGCCTTATTAAACCTCCTCCCCGGATATTCTATCCCCCCGCCCTCCCAAACCTTCTTTCCTATATTCCCCTCCCTATCTCCATTTCCCTCTCCAACCAAAGGTTCACACCTCTCTATTCTGTTATACCCAATTACCCATCATGCTCCCTCCTAACCGAATCCTCCCAGGATACATTAGTTGTGAATCCTTCGTTGCTGTTAGATCTTTACCATTTTCCAGCCAACCATCTTGCTGTCCTAACCTCCTTCATTTCTTTGTCCTTGTATAGAATCAGGTCACCCAGTTTCTATCAATTGCCATGTATAAGTTTCCATAAGCAGAAACATGGCTGAGAAAGTTTAAAAATTGCAACGAGAATTTATGTTACTAGGCTTTTCCACTACTAGAAGTACACAACAAAGAAGAATATCCCCTATACATTAAACAAGTAGAATGCAAAAGCTAGAGAAGAAGATGCTAACTTACAACACAACAATGTTTGTTCTAGCTGAGGTGAAAAAGTTAGCACAAAATATGGGGACATCATATTCTGCTTTTGGAAAGGCAGCAAAATCCAAAACCTGCATAAGGGGTTCAAGACCCCAAAACAGAAGTAAGCTTATTGTAAAACAAACCTTCCAGATCAACTGACCAGAAGAAAGATTGCAGAATACTTCATTGATGACTTCTCAAATTTTTTAATTGTTGAAATGAAACTGCAAAACAGGTTCAAGTTCACATCAATATGGGAAAAAGACAGACACAGGACTGAAATCCAATGCATTGCACTCAAACGAGGAGGATCCAAAGTATAATAACACAGTTAAGAAAAGAAGCAATCTTCAGCCACTTATTTTTCCCAATGGTATAGTGATTACTTCAAAATAGCTGCCACAGAATTAAGAATGGAAATGGTATTATAGTAAATTTAACTAAGCTAAAAATGCCTACATAGAAATAGTAATAGGCATCTGATTTTGAAGTTCGAAATCTGCAGATATAGAGAAGATATTTGATGCAGTTAAGTCAACGATTTAGTTAATTCTGCAATGGATTATATATTCACTAATGCAATTATTCAATTGTCACTAATTCAATTAATATAATCGACTAGGGATTGTCAGTGTGTACACCTCCTGTCCTGAGAATCAGAGATGCCATGGGAAAACAGATATAAAAGGATAGTTAACTAAATCTGCTAAAATGCATTGTTTTAGATTAAGGATGCTTTGTTGATAAAGGAAAAAGAATTTTAAGATTGGCAGAAATATATGTTGATGCAGTGAAAATTTGGATACAGGCTGCTAGAAAGGCATATGTTGTTAGACAGTAGTGAAAACTGAAAACCAAACATGTTATCAATTTGATATTTGATAGACATTTTAAAAAATAACCTGCATTGTTTCTGTCTCAATGATCAAACTTCGCAGAAGCCTAATCTTGGCAGCTTCAAAAGATAGCATACTAAGCCTTCCTTTACCATCGTTGGAATTCGTTGAATTATACTTAACCTAGCAAGATAACATAAGAAAATGTAAATTGAAGACCTATAAACAAAAATAATGGCAGAGAAAAAATTAAACAAATAAAGCAGAGGGCAAGGCAATAAATAGGGACAAAAAATGACGTTCTTAAAAAGAATTATGCATTTGGAGAAACAAGTCATTACAGCGAGTTCTAGAATTATAAAACAGAATGGAACGAAACCTAATCAACCATTCCAAGAGGAACAAAGAGAGAAGGGGGAAAAAACCTGTAAGGGCGAAGGGAGTAAGAGCGTGCGGCGTCTAGTTTCTTCCAAAGCAAAATCAACAAATTTGTGATAAGACACTGAGAAGCCGCCTTGTGTACAAGCTTTTATATTGCTCCTCCAATGGCGAGTGGGAGTGGCTATTCTCGGCAATGGAGGAAGTGTACGTTGCACACAGAAACTCGAAGAGGAGGAACCGCCAAACTCCATGAAGGTTGCTTCTGCAAGGACTGAATCAGTTCACTTCACAGTTCACACATTCCTCGATTCTGCTTTTTCTCAAATTTACCGTTACTGAGTGTCGAATCGAGGACCACACGTGTGAAACTCTGCAACTGTCGTTTACTGTAACTTTTTAGCAACGGACCTTGGATCTTGGATTGGGATTTGCGAGGAAGATGAGATTTATGGACTTTGTGGTCCAAATTTGACATATCCATAGTTCATTTTCATGGCCAGTGAAGTGATGGTCCAAAAACTGGATTGGTTTACCGTTGTATCTTCACAGCCCGTGCGCCTCACTTTTGTGGGCCTCTTTTTTCTTACCAGACCAAAAATATCCTTTTTTGTGTTGGACAAAAATAATAACCTTTTTGAGTATAGCTTCTCGGATGTGAGTGTGTAAATAAGAAAATTGGGTGAGAGGGATTGAGATTACCCAATTTTGAAAATCCTACCGTTCATTTATATATAAGAATCATAAATTTATATATTAAAAAGGATGGTGCTAATCCCTTCCACCAAAAATGGTGGAGTATTCACTCTATAGTTTGAAGTGTGTAGAACTATGTTGGTTTCACTTACCGTACACAGTAAAAATTTATGTATAAATGGTTAAAATAATAAAATATCAATATTACACTTTAAATTAATAGATGAATTTATCTTACATAAACTTTTTAACACTTTTGTTGTGTATGATAATTATATCAATTATATCTCATATTGTTTGGTTCCGAAAAATAAAAATACAAATCAAACACAAACACGTATGTAATTACACCCTCTTGCATCCCATCCCATATTGCTTGGTTCTCATTGTGGGAGAGAAAGTCTTACAAGACATTGTATCTATGAGAAATTGTAAATAATTCTTCAATAAAATATTCTTACAAATTTTTTAATATACTATATATAGTCTTAAGACACAATTTAGATTAAATTTTAAGAATATTAGTGAGAGAATATAACTTTTCTCATTTCAAAAGTATAACTCTCATGTTGTTTGGTTAGCTCTAGTACTATAAGAGAGACAATGATAAGGAACCATTTACAAATTAGGAAATACCGTATTTTCTTTTTATTTTTAGTAATTAAATTAATATATTTATAACAATAATAAAATAAAATAATTTAATATTTAACTATTTACAGTAATAAATATAGTATAAATAAATTTATAAGATGTACTTTTAAATAACTCTTATAAGAAAATCTTATTCTTAACTCTGTACATTTTCAGAATGTAAATTTTAGCACCAGCATTCATATTTATTCTTACTATTCAATATTAAGAGTTAACGATTAAGTATTAACAAATATACTCTATCTCTGTAATATTAGGAGTGGAAAAATGTTTCTAATACTCACACTATTCTCCATCTCACTCATTTACCAATTACTAGTCAGTTTAAACCCTTTTTTTTAAAAAAAAAAATAAATTAAAAATAAATTACTAATGTGAGTATGCAAATCAGAACTGTTAGAACTTAGAAGCCCGTTTCACTCATTCCACTCATAAAAAAACATCTTCTCTTGGGCTTAGGCTGTGTTAATAAAAAAAAAAAAGAAAAAATCTCTCAATTCCTTTCTATGTTCCTGAATTATATATATTTGTTCAACTTTAGAAAGTTAGTTTGACTCTCTAGCTTTTGATCATCTTAACCTTGATCAATGTTTATCCAGTTAAAATTCAAATTGATTTTTTACAGCACGGCCTTCTTATTGTCATAAATAAATATAAATGTTAGAGTAACAAAGTTTAATTTTGGATCCACTAATACTAATGGTAATTTCTTCCATTTTGCTTGATATTATAACTTGTTTGCATCCTATGAGCCATTTAGTTATTTGTTTTTTATGGTTTAAACATCACTCTTCAAAGATGCCTTTGTCTGAGGCAGAGGTTTCTCACCCAAGCTAAGATTTCTTATAGCAGAGGCTACAAGTTAGGAATTTAATTAGTGTCCAGATTGACGAAGTTTCTTCCCCATGAAACAAGGAATAATGAACAACAAATTCCTCAATCCCATGATGAAAAAGCAAATAACATAAATAAAAGTCATTAGCTAAATTAAAATCTCAAAATAAGGAAGAGATTCCCAAAGTTAGCCACTTATAGCTAAGAGAGTGGTTAGGAGAAAGGTGTCATGTATGTATGATCTATAGCGTTGATTTTGATTTTGAAAACTGGCTGTCATTGCATTCATGTTTTCTTTCTCACCCTTTCTTTCTGTTTACCTTTTACCTCCTTGTTTGTTTCTTCTCTGGATCTTATTTATCACAACTTACTTTGCTAATACCGAGACTACAAATCATTATGCTATATCTTTTCTCTACACTTTCATCATAATCTACAATATATATATAATTTATATAAACATTTTTTTCCTCAATACCCTTCTATTCTATTATCTTGACAGAAGATTAATTCATCATAAACAGACATAATTGTTCTTCTCCTAAGTTGCAGTGTGTCTCTAACACTACGTTAAGTCGCCAACACTCTTGTTGGTATTTATATAAACATTTATGAACACTATTTTTTTCTCATTAGCTAACCTCTAAAAAAAATTAGAACTATACAAAAGGAGAGGAGAGATGCCCGTTTAAGTAATGTTGCGCAAAATAAGCATATAAAAAAGTTGGTATGGAAATTGTCTGTCTCTGTTTGTTAATTTTTTACATTTCATGGATATGGAAATCATTTTTGTCAGTATATGTTTGTTTAAGTGAACAATTTAGTAAAATGAAGAAAGAAAGAAAAAAACTTGGGAAATAAGCGGAAACAGAGTGAGATGACCATTGATCAATTGTGTTTTTCGGATTACATGCTAAAAGTGTGAAATTTTACATTCATCTCACATTTAAATTGCAGGAATTGGTGAGTTAAACAGAAGCTAGTAAGTGAAAAGATGAAATTATTTTCATGGCATGGCATGATCATCACAGTAAGAGTAGTGGACCACAGTGCAGAGGATGATTGGGTCAATAATTGAATTCTGGTTTCTCTGCGTATGTATTTGTTGACGTATGATCATGACAATGGTAGAATCTCAATCTCTGATATTACATATAGTAGCTACCTAGTTGACCAATTAGTATATGGACACAACTTTACAACAACTAAGTACAAATGATAGTTGTTGGGGGAGAAAGAAGAACTCAAACAAGCCACATGAAAAAAAAATTTAAAATTGATTTTCTTAACCAATAACCAGAATTAATTTCTTTCGAGACATAGAGTTATCCAAGTGAACAGTAAATATATTTCTGAACAAATTTTTTTAAGTGAATCATCAAATCACTCTTTTGAGATTGTAAGGCGTATGTCATTTTAGTCTATGACTTTATAAAATATTAAATTTAATCTATTATGATTTAAAGTGACTTTTTTTATATAAAATCAAAAATTATTGTGACTAATTTTATAAAAACAAAAACTAGAAATTAATTTCTATAAAGTCAGTAAAATCGGTGACTCACGCTTATAATCTCGAGACTATTTTTTTTTTATGCTTTATTTTATTTTGATATGCATCTCGAGACCTTTTTGAGTATTAAAAGAACTCCATACATAGAATTTTGATTCAGGGTTAGTATGCTTTGTAAAGTCAATTATCTATTATTTATGTCAAACTTAAAATTATTTTTTTCCCATCAACTCTAATATGTATTTTGTTTGGATCTTTTAATTATTTTAAGGTTCATTCATGTTTCATAACTCTTTTTTTATTAATTTAGTGCTTACTGTCAGTCACGTTAATAAAGTTAACGGATGAATTTGACTAAATGTAAGAACCAATTTGGATTAACAGAAAAAGTTAAGGCACTCACGTGAACCTAAAAATAATTAAGTAACCAAAACAAAATTTAAGAGAACAAAAGGATATTTTTTTAAAAAAAAATATAATTGGTGAAATTTTTGGTGTGAAACTTTAGGGCTATGATCTCGTTGTAGTTTTGCAGTTATCGAGTTGCTAACAGCAAGAATAGGGAATAGTGCATTTCTCTCCTCGAGTGTGTCCAACGAACAAGTCCAACCCAATACAAACAACTCCTTATGACACCACTTTCATATTTTGCAGAGTGGGGTCTCTTTCTCTCTATCTTATTTCTTATTATTATTATTATTATTAAATCAAATGTCAATTTCATGCCCCGTAACTATATGATATTATATTTTTATGCTTTCTGTCTCAAATCACTTGTGTGGTTTTTCTTTTGTGGCAGAAAATCCAACCCCGTGAGACATTTCAACAGTGTTTTGCCTCATCTTCATCTGAAACCCCCCATTTTTCTTTGTTGCTATTCGAATTCACATCAATTTTTTTCCCCAAGTGAAAAACATAAATGGCTTTTCTATTCATGTGCTTAGCTAGGGAAAGAAAAAAGAACTTAGAGACTAGTTTGGTGGAGCATTATTCATCCTCCATTTCTTCCCATTTTTTATTTTTGAAATGATTCATCAAAATAATTTCATTTTTGCTCTGTTTGCATCAGAGCATTCTTTTTTTGTTCCTGAAAATACAGTGTTTGTGTTCAATTGCCAACCTGATCGCAAGGAGAAATAAAAGCTCTTCTTATTGTCTTTAAGTCAATACAGCATCTTTGTTTCTTATAATTAACCAAATAACTAATTATGTTCTTTTATATATATATATTAGTTGCATTTCTATATATATGTACACCATCACTTCACTTAATCAGTAAAAAGCAAATTTCTTCTATGATATTCCATGAGATTGAGACATTAGTAAAAGCTGAGAAGATTTAATTTATAAGTTTTAACCTGCATTTTAGTGCACTATTTCAGTTATTTGGTGTTTTTATAATTAAATTAAAGGAACATGAATGGTTTGGTAGAATGAATCCAAGGTATAAGTCAAATTGAAAAGATAATTTAACCAAATCTTGAAAACAGATGGAATCCAAAGTGTGTTGCTTGGAGCGTTGGAAAAGAAGACAAAAGTTACAAAAAAGATAGGTCTGATACACTATATATATATATATATATGATCATAGATAGAGTCAACTCTTGCTTGATGTATTGGACTTTGATGAAAATGTGACCTTTCTTACTGCATTTTCCCAATTCACACATCACAGTACCTTCACTTGCTAGCTGTCAAATTATTTTATTTTATTTTATTTTTTGCAACGTTATTTATACATATAATAATAAATCAATTAGGAAAGGAAACAGATAAATCTATACGTTCTTTCTGATTTTCTTCCTCAAAACAAAAAGAGTAAAAAAGTTTAATGAATGTATAAATAGCATGTCACAATTAACCAAAGAAAAAGTTTATCAATATATACAACACTACACTCTAGTTCTTAAAATCTTTTGCTATTTTCAAGGGAATGAAATCATCCTAGTTATTTAATGATAAAGTATGTGAGAAAATGAACACAATAATTCTATGGATTATATTTCATTTGACCGTAAAACTCACAAAATTGTTATGTATGTCTACTTTTCTGATATTTTATCATCAATCAAGTAGACTAGAGAGAAGTTAACTCATTTTCAAACTTAGCCTTATTAGAAATTTTAATTAGCATGGGCACACAGAAAGGTATGAAACATCAAAATTCACATACACTAGGGAGTACTTGTACTTGACTTTAAGGTCTTATATCTTTCACTTTATGATGATAAAAAATGGTCCAAACTCTGCTGCAAGAGCATAGTGAGACCGAGTGAGTGACTATTCATGCAAAAGCAGGATGAGGTAGCTGTATATGATTATATATTGGTTTTCAAATTAAGTTAGTGAAAATTAAATTAATTTCATCTCTTAATTTATCATCTGAGTAGTCTCATGTATGAATGAGTCACAACGGTCCTCCCTCCCCTGATAGAAGGCAAGCTAGGCATTGGAAAGAATGAATGCAAACAACAACAAAAACAAAAACAAACAACAGCAAATTAAAATCTGTGCTTACCCCCAAAACCCTATATACAAATTAAAAACCAACAAGAGCAAAATCAAAACGCATAGCATTGGTTCCAGTTCCTTTGCTTTGGACCTTTCTTTTGGCCCCTTCTCTCTTCTCGATACTCACACCATTTCTCTCTCTCTCACTCTCTCTACATACACATACAAGTCCAACCATAACAACAACAACACCTAAATTGAAAAATCTCTTACCCTTGAGAAGTTCACCTTTCATTGTTCCCTTCCTTCCCCGCAAGTCAAAATATCTTTATTTTTATAATTACGAACCGAAGAGTCGCTACTCAAAATTTTATTTCTTAGTTACTGGACCAACTTGTCGAGTGCCTCTATTGGTTTCTTAATAAACAGAAACCCACCACTCTCACAAGCTATAGCTACACAATCCCTCTTTTCTCTCTCTCACTTTCTCGTTCAATCCAAGTAACTAACTTAACTATGGTGCACCACGAAATTAGAATGCGAGAAGAGAAACGAAACGGTTATTATTCTCATTCAGGAGGAGAGATGAAACGACAGAGGTTTTTCATAAACGACAACATTGACATCCTGAGAGAAATCCTAAAACGACTAGACGGACAATCGCTGGGTGTGGCGGCGTGCGTGTGCCGCTTATGGTGCAGCCTCACGCGCAACGACGACTCTCTCTGGGAACACCTCTGCTTCCGCCACGTGTCGACGCCGCCTCCGCCGTCGCTCCGTCCCGTCGTGGTCGCGCTGGGAGGGTACAAGAGGCTGTACATGGTGTGCGTGAGGCCGGTGCTGAGTCGACTCGGGAACTCGGAACGGGTGAGAGTAGTGTGGACTCGGCACGAGGTTCAGCTCTCGCTCTCATTGTTTTGCATTGACAGCTATGAGAGACTCGGCGGTACTGGAAGGGTTAATACTACCAGTGACGCGTCTGCATCGTCCCTCATGTTCCTCTGCAATCCCGTTAACGTATGATTCTTTAACATTCCTCATCAATTCTTATACACCGTTGGATCTATCTATCGTTCTACCCTCTGCTTCAAGTAAATGAGAAAAAACGCTGCCCCGGTATTTGTCTACCATACATCAAATTATATCAAAATATCAGCCACATTTATTTATTTATTCTTATCTCTTCCTTCTTTTTCCTCATCATATTGTTGTATGTTCAATATATCAATCAATATTATATCAATAAAAGCTTATAATAAACTTGGATTGTAGTTTATTATCTTTTACTTATCTGAAGGTTTTTTTTTTTTTTTGTAATTTATTATGTTAGGATTTATATTGCTTTTTTTATTATTATTTGTTTATATGTGTGCACCTTATTACTCTTTTCTTTCAAATTCTAATTAACTTATTTTCTTGGCTAGATTATTGTTTTGGTTCTTTAAATTGTTAAAAAAAATTTAATTTGTTCTCTTGTATTTTAAAAATTTTAGTTTGATCCTTTATATTATAAAAGTTTTAGTTTGATTCCTTACGTTATGTTTATGAATCACTTTCATTTTTTATATTATATTTTTTTATCAAATAAAAGCCCAAAGTTAAAGACTAAAATAATTCAAAAATAATAGGGAACAAAGTTATTTGAAAAATATAATATAAGAAATAAAAGTGAAATTTTCTAAACGTAAGAGACTAAATTAAAATTTCTAAAACATAAAATATCAAATTAAAACTTTTTAACGATTTAAAGGACTAAAATAATATTTTAACCTATTTTCTTAACTTACGTTTTTTAAGAAAAAATATTATTCTTCTAATATTGGAAAAGCACTGTTTTTCTTCGACTTTTGAGACGTCTAAAGTGTCTAATGTTGGAGATTCAGACCATTTTAATGGTAGTGTTTTTAAATTTGTCCACACAAAAGATAATTTTCTGGGTTTATCCTAATACTATATTATTTACTTTATTATTAAATTAAATATCAGCTGTATCATTTGTTATTGGGTTAATTATGCTGGCATTATTATTCGCGTTTAGTAATACGGTAGATGGGAAAAAAAAAAGTGAACTAATACTTTGTTTCCTAATTTTAATCGTAGGTGTTTTAGTTTTTGATTTTTATTTTTAATCGTTATTTTGGTTTTTAATTTTGTGAAAACACGTCATTTTAATTATCGACTTACAAGAACAATTATTTTAGTCCCCAATTTTCACTCTATTCAGTCATTTTAGTCTTTAATTTTTATTTTCATTGGTCATTTTTATTCCTGATTTACATTTTTTTCGATAATTTTAGTCTCTAAACCTAAAGATTAAAATGACCAATAAGAATAAAGGTTAAAGACTAAAATAACCCAACAACATAAAAGTCAAAGACTAAAATAAACGTTCTTATAAGAAAGAAACTAAAATGACATATGAAAGTGAAAATCAAGGATTAAATTGATCATTCGTATAAGTGAGAGACTAAATTGATTGTTCATATAAATGAGAGACTAAATTAGTTGTTCGAATAAGTCAATGACTAAAATACTATGTCAATGACCATTAATTAAAAAAAAACAAAAAGTGTTCTTATTTATTGAGGTTGAAAAAAAAAACAAAAAACCTCATCAGTGACAAGCAAACCGCAAACTGTGTCAATTGACTCAAACTGTACATCCAATCCAACTACGTCGAATTCAAATTTGTTATGACCAGATATTCATTATGCTTCAAATGTTTTTCGTTTGATTCTGCATTCAACAAATTTTCAAAGTTTATTCTTGGTCTTGAACAAATATTCAACGGTTATATTCTCATTTTTGTGGTCTCTGGCTGGTTACATTATTCTTTTTTTTTTTTTTCTTTCTTTCTTTCTTAAGTAAGTGGTTACATTTTTTCGTCAAAGGTTTTCCATTGAACCCCAAGGGTAGCCTAACCGCCTAACTGCACTTCAAAAGACTAATCTAATTAAAGAGTGTGTACCAAAAAAAAAAAAAATCTAAAGAGTAACACTATAATGCTTCATTTTTTTTCAAAAATAATCATACCCTAATATGCCTGCTCAACGACATGGACAAAAATATGACAACCACTCACTAAAAAAATATAAATTCCATATATACTTTTCTTCTTTGTTGTTGTTTTTTTTAAAATATTTACAATGAAAGCAATAAGATAAGATCTTAAAACTTCAATAAACTCAATACATTCTGTAATACCATCTTTGCTAAAAGCTTTTGCCGATTTTAAAGCTAGAACGTTATTGCTCCTGTAATCCTTTTTTTAGCTCTCACTTTTGTGGAATTATATAAGTCTTTATAAGCTGTTTTTAATTTATTTAAATAAGTTTAATAATTTTTTTTATAAATAAACACATATTTTATAAAAATTTATTGTAATAATACTTAAATAAATTGTGTTTTCAGACACATATTAACAACGAAGGAGATTTAAGGTCATAAGAGACAAACTTTGTTATTTCAAATAGAAGACAATGGTGAATGAAGATAATGTAAACAGGGGAAAAGAAGGAAGAGAGTTAGGGAAATCTCATTGGGCCGTCCAAGTTAACCCAAATGAACATTTTAAAATTTTATACGGCCATTGTTATTTGCACCACTCTTCGTGTATTTGCACCCCTGAAACTTTTTGAAAGTTTGTTAATTACTGAAAATACCTTTATTTTTGATACTAGTTTATGGAATGAAGAATATAATTTACCTTCCAAAATTCTACTTTCAAGAGCTTTGGAACTTTGCTTGGAATTTGGGATATCGTAATGTAATGTACGTGCTTTTTGGATTGCCTCGAAGCTGTGCAACTTATTCTAGTTCATAGGAATGATTTCCACTATTATCATTTTATTTGAAAGAGCAATCGAGAGCTTCTTCAAATGGATTAAGTGGTAAGGCTATGTTTATTATTTTTATTTTTTATGTGTTTAGTTTAAAGAATAAAGGGAAGTAAATAAAAAGTAATATATTTGTGTTTAATTTGTGAGGAGAGGTGAAGGAATTTTACAAAACAATAAAAATATATTATAGTTGTTTTGGTTGTTTTTAAAATTTTCTATACAAAATTTTAAAAGCAGAAAATAAAACGAGATCAAAGTGATAGTTTTGCATTACAATTACTTATTAAAATAGAAAATAAAAACACAAATCTGAAAACAAAGTAAATAAGCCCTTAATAAATACTAATTTTAATAAAAAATTTTAGTTTGTTTATTTGTATTTTTCAAAATAATTAGAATAAAAAAAAATCTAATTTTCTGTTTATTTTGAGAAGTAGGTACCAAATTGTTTTTCAAAATAAGTAAAAAATTTAATTATTCCTATAGTAGCCAAACATATATAACTTTGATTTTTATGATAATCACTTAAAAAATAATTAATTTTTTACTTATAAAAATAATAAATTATTTTTAAGTTTAAAGAAAGGGATTCTAAAGGCATAGAAACTTAAATTTTGAAACACTTTATTGTTTTTCGAGAAAATATGATTTCAGGACTTGGAAGATGGTGATTGCTATCTTCAAAGTTAAAATAAAGAAAAGAAAAAATAAAAACGATGTGCTCAAAAGTTGGATATTGAGCAACTGATATTACTAACAATCAAATTTCGTTTTACACTACCTTCAACGCAAACCCAATTTCACTGAAAAAGAGCAAAGTGTGACTTATGTCCAATGTGCTTTAGAATGTGTAAAAATAATCTCAATCTGAAAAATTTACTACTTTAGAATGTGTGTCCACTTCACTGATATCTTATACCAGCATGCTGCATGTACAAATGTCTAGGATAAACTTATGGAGAATAGCTTGTCTTATGCATGTATAAGTTCACCTTAGTTCATTCCTAACAATTTTTAATTTTCTTTATCAAAAAATATGCTTATCTCAAAAAATTTCATGAAGATAACGGGTGTTAGTGCATGTTTGATTTCTTGTTAGAATTTCGTTTTATTTTAGTTACGCGAGTTTCAACGTGAAAACTTGAGAAAACGCGAAAGAAGAACTCGCGTCCTTGTCTATTTCATTTCCGCCAACAACAATACAAACACACTTTAATTTGTATATAGTCCATGGAAAGAAAAAAAGAGATTGGATTTAATATATAAAAATTAAATTCCCATGCTCTACAAGAAAGAAAGGATAATTTGTTTTGGTTTTGATAGGTGTCAGCGGATTACCTGCGGATAATATCTGTCATGTATAAACTGCGAATAATATCTGTTATATATATCCGTTGTTCATATTCGTAGGTATTCATTATTAGTTAAAAATAACAAAAAAAAAGTATTATTTTATTATTTTATGTAATCTTTTCA
Source organism: Cyamopsis tetragonoloba (assembly GCA_037177725.1). Taxonomy (NCBI): domain Eukaryota; kingdom Viridiplantae; phylum Streptophyta; class Magnoliopsida; order Fabales; family Fabaceae; genus Cyamopsis; species Cyamopsis tetragonoloba. The sequence goes on from CM074123.1 coordinate 57,941,649, forward strand.
TTGACTTCTAAATATATTACTTAATATTTAAACGTATAATTTTTTTCAATATCAAATATTTGAAAAAATATAATATTTTCTAACCTAATATTTTTCTAACCTAATATTTAACTTAAAAAAACTATAAATTTTAAGTGAAAATTATATTGTTTAAATATTTTTTTTATTTTTATTTTATGTTAGTAATTAATATAATTTTTAATATTTAATATTTTTTAATTTAATAAAACACCCGTAAATATTGGTTGTCATCCTACTTGACTACTTGTACCTGATAACATTTTTGATATTGATCCAAGCTAAATCTCTTCAAACAAAGTGTTCATTTATCACATTAATACAAGAAAAAGTATTTACTTTGATTTAAAAATATTGAGATTTATGAATTTTATCTATGAAATAAAAAATAAAATGAATAATAGATTAGGTATAAAAGTTAGATTAATCCTAGCAAAAAATAAAAAATAAAAAAATCCAGCAGAAAGTCATGACAATTGTGGAGCATTCACAAAATGACTATCACTGATACTTCTCCAACTTCACAACAACTACAGAGTAACAGTCTTTAATTCTTAACTTCAGAAAATAAAAAGGGGTTTGCTACCAAAACATAAATTATAGAGAAGGGAAGAAAATACTAAAATACTACCAATAAAAATTAAAAAATAAAAGAAAAAGGTGAATTTCGTATGAAGTCATAACGCACCTACGGTGCACGTTAGCTTGTTCAACTACCTCAGTAATAATAGCGTTTACTTGCTCTTAAAATTATCATTTTAATTATAATAATTCCTATTTTATTTGCTACCTTCTCTTTCTGATCGGCGATTGTCGGAAGCTCCTATTCATCGCCGCCACCTTGCCCCCCTGAACCTGACCCACATCGGATTCTCCGAAACCCGGATCCGGGAACCATTCGTTTTCGAATCCCGTTTTCCCAGTTTTTTTTCTTTTTGTTTGTTTTCTATAGCAAAGCCTTCACCTTTACCATTTACCAGACACCACTTTGTCCTTTCAAATTGGGTTCTGTGTTTTTCCTGTTTTTAGTGCAGTGAGATTCACAGTTAGTTCAACTCAGTTTCTCTCCAGCTCCCAAGTACACGTGGCGATCTGGGTCTTCTTCAACACCGCACTATCAGCTCCAATCTAAGTAAGTCTTCTCTTTTTTCCTTTTTAAATTTTTTTCCTAATTTTTATTGTATCTGGGTTTTTTCATAATAAATTATGGGTGTGAGTTTTGGGGATTTTGCTTATAGATTTTCGATCTCTGTGCGAAAGTTATAGTTTTTATCGAATTTAGTTGAATTGGGTGCTAATTGAAAGTTGGGTTATCCTCCCACCCCCAACCCCCACCATCGAGCAGTTTCAATTTATTGATTTTGAATTTGGACGAGTTTAGCTTCTTACTAGATTTAGGAAAGAGACGGGAAAGTGAAGTTTTTTTTTTTATGAATTTTATGTGGAAATTTGAAAATTCTGTTTCAATCAACTAAATGCCATGATCTATTCACTTCAAATAGCAATTTGGGCTTTTATGGTGCACCTGGTTTGTCAGCAACTGTAGAGAGCTTAAGGTTTATATTGGTGTTTCATTTGTGTGAAAATGTCTCTGAGTATCTCTTGGATCTGAAACTAAAGTTACTTTTTTTGGTCAGCAGATATGGAAACAAGGTTATGTGTGATATCGAAAACTATGTTGGGCTGGTCATAGCTTTTGTTTTAATAGTTAAGCTGTGAAGTGGTTTGGTTCTTACATGGAAGTAAACAAAGAGGAAGCTCTTAAAGCAATAGAGATTGCTGAGAAGCGATTTGTTCTGAGAGACTTCGCAGGTGCGAAAAACTATGCTGTAAAGGCTAAAACTCTTTGTCCAGGACTGGAGGGTGTATCTCAAATGGTGGCTACATTTGATGTTTACATCGCTTCTGAGATCAAACATAATGGTGAATTAGATTATTATTCCATTCTTGGATTAAAACCCTTTGCAGATAAAGAGGCTGTCAAGAGACAGTACAAGAAGTTGGCAGTGTTGCTTCATCCAGATAAAAACAAATGTGTGGGAGCTGATGGAGCATTTAAGCTTGTCTCTGAGGCTTGGACTTGGCTATCAGATAGTGCTTTGCGTAGTTCTTACGATCTCAAGAGAAGTGCACAGTTGGGCGTGACCAATCAGATGAATTTGTCTTCTCACCATGCTACTGGGGCTGCAGGTTATAACAAATGTTCCAATTTGTCAAGTTCACGTGGTAGGCTTGATACCTTTTGGACAATTTGCACCTCTTGTAAGGTTCAGTACGAGTATCTGCGCAAGTACGTGAATAAAAGACTCTCTTGTAAGAATTGCCGTGGCACTTTTGTTGCTGTTGAAACTGGGGTAGCCCCTGCAAATGGTTCGTTTCCATATCGTCCTTGGTCATATGTGCCGCCGGCAAATGGGTATGGAAGTCATTCATTTGATGGAGTTACATATGTTCCAACTAGTGCAACCTATTTCAATGGGAATGGGGTTGCAGGATACCATTCTGGACATGGATATGAGTATGTTTCCAATGTTTCGTTTCAGTGGGGCTCTGCTGGACTTGTCAATCAAAATGGATCGGCTGCTTTACCTACTGATTCTGTTTATAAAGCCAATGGAAATGCGAAGAGGGGACGTCCAAAAATCAAATCAGGAGCTGATAGCAGGCATCACGTGGCGGAGACTGTGATCAATACAAATTCAGATGTATCAATAATCTTTTGTAATGAACCCCAGGAATTTAAGCCAAGTAGACTTGACAAGAAACGAAAAGTTGTTGTCGGAGCCAGTTTCAGAAATGGCAATGAAGAAAGGGGTTCAAAATATGCTTCAGAAACAATAGTGGCTAATGGAAATGATAGCGTTGGATATGGCCAGAAGCTTTCCTTTACAAATGAAGTTCAAACCAAACAGTGTTTCGTGGCACCAGCATTTGATGCGAGAAAATTGCTGATTGAGAAGGCCAGGACCGAGATTAGGAAGAAACTGGAAGAGATGAAGTTGTCATCTGAAGCTTCGGCTGCAGCAGCTCTGGATGAGAAGGAAAAATCACAAGCTGAAGTTGGTCAAGTCAAAAGGGAGACATTTAGAAGACCAGCTCCGAATTTTTCTGGTCTTCAATTAGAGCGTGGGAAAGCTGATCCAATCTCAATAACTGTCCCAGATTCTGACTTTCATGACTTCGATAAAGATAGGTCGGAGGAATGTTTCAAGCCGAAGCAAATATGGGCCTTGTATGACGAGGAAGATGGAATGCCACGATTGTATTGTCTGATCCGTGAGGTTGTGTCGCTCAATCCATTTAAGATGCATATTAGTTACTTGAGTTCCAAAACTGATAGTGAGTTTGGCTCGGTAAACTGGCTCGATTCAGGTTTTACCAAATCCTGTGGAAATTTCAGGGCTTGGACTTCAGATGTTGTTGACCAAGTCAACATATTTTCTCATGTTTTAAGCCAGGAGAAAGCCGGTCGAGGAGGATGCGTGCGAATATATCCCAGAAGCGGAGATATTTGGGCTGTTTATCGAAATTGGTCACCAGATTGGAACAGATCGACTCCGGATGAAGTGAGGCATCAGTATGAAATGGTTGAGGTGCTCGATGATTACTCTGAGGAACTCGGCGTTTGCGTTACTCCTCTTATTAAGCTATCTGGATTCAAAACAGTTTACAGGAGCAATACAGACAAGAGTGCCATAAAATGGATACCGAGAAGAGAAATGTTGCGCTTTTCACACCAAGTGCCTTCTTGGTTGCTGAAAGGGGAGGCAAGCAATCTGCCTGAAAAGTGTTGGGACCTTGATCCAGCTGCAACTCCTGACGAGCTTCTTCATGCTGATTCAGTTGCGAACCCGGCTTTGTAGTTGATGGCATTGGAGAAACAATTATTCGAGTTGCGATTTAGCATTCTTCCCATAATATTTTAAGATTTAACTGTACACCATGTTTCATTTGGTTAGAGACCAATGAGACATTAACCACGGATGTTTTAGAGGGTGGAATTTTATTTTTATAGCATTTTGTTTAGATTTTCAGATCTAGTAATTTGGCTTGTTCTTGATATAGATGTAACTCTTTTAAGAGCTCAGGACTCAGGACAGACTGTTGTAACTGTATTTCCGACCAGTATTTACTGGTAAAGAATTGATTCAATCAAAAGGCTGAAATCAATTTTAAATCCAACTACTTAAATAGAGAACAAAATTTAAGAGAGAGCGATTTACACTGTCGCTGTGTAAATCTATGCAAACATTGTTTTTTTTTGACTGGTTGTTTGACTCTTCTTTAGTATTTGAGATTATTATTTTATATCTTGAGGTTTTACTTAATTTTTTAACATCGATAAATAACTAAAAGCACTAAAATATTTGTCATTTTACAACATAAAGTTAAAAATGCTCCAAACATACACTCTGGGAGACTAACACTGGGATTTACCTACTTCAGAAATGAAGGTGATATTTTCTTTAAAGTGAAAAAAGAAAATGAAGGTGATTCTTTTTTAAGTCAAAAAAGGGGAAAAAGAAAATGAAGGTGAATTGAATTCAGTGGTTCTGGGATGTATTGAGTTTTTAATTTTTTTTGTCATGGCATAACTTTTTCTTTTTTGTCATGACTCTGGCATGTATTTCTTGGGGTTATAGGTGCTGTATTCATTAAATTCCAACATAGCAGAAAGCCCAAAGTTACATCAAGTGCTAATTCTGGCCCAACAAACAGTATAATGACTTTGCTAGGGATACTAGGATTGGGTGGATGGGATTAGCATCATCTTTATTGGGAGTGGCACCATCTTTTTTAGTATATAAATTTATGATTTTTACATATAAAAAAGATGGTGTCACTCCCAATAGAGATGATGCTAATCCTATCCTCCCTAGGATTGACACATCTCTATTTATTTAGGAATAAGATCACTTTTTTTCGAACATCAGCGTTCTAGATGGTGAAAATAAGAGAAAAAAATGACTCTTATTTTCTAGATAAAACCATCCAAAAACACAATTCTGGATGCTAGGATTGACACTATCCTAATTGAGATGATGTTAATCCTAACGTCCCTTTGTTAGATGATTGCTTTTCTATTTGGACCAAATGAAATATGGTTGCTTTTTTCCGCCCACTTTTTTGCATATACCCTCCAAAATTTGAAAATTAATTCTTACAAGTGATTTTTTTATCATCACGCCTGAAAAATGGATTCAGAAAACTAATTTTGTGAATTAATTTCTAAAGTGATATAAAAACACTTGTAGAAACTAGTTTTTTTGAACACGAAATAAAAAATATTGCAAATAGCAATTACCTTTGGCTAACATAAGGATGATCTAAAAAACATGGCTTACAAATGGAGGATGAGATTAGCACAATCTCTATTGGAAGTGACACCATCCTTTTTATATGTAAGAATCATAAATTTGTATACTAAAAATGATAGTGTCACTCTCAATAGGAATGGTGTTAATCCCATCCACCTTTACAAATATTCCCCACGGTTTTGTATATATAGATTTGGGTTCTCTGAACACAGGGCCGTATCAAAAAGTTTTGGGGCCTTACACCAGATTTATGATGGAAACTTTTTCTTTTTTTGGACACAAAAAGTATTTTATCTTCAATAATTGAGCGATGAGAACAATCGTTTTAGAATACAATGATCACCAGAATAAAATTGTCTTTTTTAACAAGTTATTTTCTATATATACAGGTTAGAATTTTAATATTTGTTAGCATGCTTACAACACCCTAACTACTACGAATTATGTGAAGCATTGTTGTTAATCAAGACCAATTTTAATAGTTAACACATTAATTTAAATTTTATTTTTCTGATATTTTGAGCTAAGAAATTATTTTTTGAATTTTTATAATAAAAGGTTCTAACATTTCACACTAAATAAATAATTTGATCACGTATATAGTTAAAAAAAATTCCCACGTTAGTGACAATCATAGGTAGTATTAATAATGTTCTGAGAGTATTAAAAAATAATATAGGAGTAACTTCTTTACTAGTTTAATATTACGTATTTAGAAAATGTTAAGAACTTGTAGTTCAAGTGGTATAAGGAGAAGTTTTTACTCCTTGAGGAGAAGGGTTCGATCTCCGGTGGAGTAGATTTAGGATTGATGTAATGTGAGTGTGTGTTTGGCCGATAAAAAAAATATTATTTAGGAAATTTCAATGAATATTATTATGTTGATAAAAATCAATTGTATTAAAAATTAAATTTTTTTTTAACTATTTAAATTAATAATAACATTAAATAATAAAAAATTCGGAGGCTTTTAAAATATGAGGTCTAACACAGTTGTTATTTTTTTTTTTAATTTTAAAAGCAAAAGTACGAACTTAAAGACAGAGTAACACGATAATCACACAACTGTCACATGTGTGATCTTGATAAGTCAAAAAAATTATTCTGTTTTTTTTTTTAAAAAAACTGACCTAATAAATTTTTAATTACCTTTGTCTTATTACGCAATAAATATTCTTTTAATAAAAGAGTACCTTTGTATTACATATCTTGTTTGAGATAAAAAATTAAACAAGAAAAATGAAATGGAGAAAATTTGACAATTGAACTACTTTAATTTTTAAACTATTACAGAAAAATAGTTATGTGACAATATGAAATGGAGAAAGTTATACAATTAAAATATTAATTTAATTTTTTAAATACTATAGAGTTTTTTTATGTGATAATAAATGGAAAAGGATATTGACTCCTCACAACCATGCAAATGTCTTGTAGGATCTAGGATAAAAACACTTTCAAACATGTATTGGATTCTTGTAATAAAATGCCAGCATTCTAGAACAAAATATTATTTTTGTCCTTAAAATATAACTATCAACTAATTTATTTTTTAAAGTTACAAATATATTAATTCATGAAATAATTCCTTGTCAGTTAATTTAGTTGTTATGATTAATTTATTTTTTAAATTATTTAAAAATAAATTAATTTAGTGTCATAAATTATTTAAAATAGATCAATTTAATCAATAAAACCATTTTAAAATAGATTAACTTAGTCCTTAAATTACATTTGAGTGCATAATTAATTGAGATTATTAATTTTGGAAATTTATTTTTTAGTTGAAATCAAATTATATTATTGGTGGGACAATCAATGTATACCGTTTTTTTCTCAACAATCAATATCAGCGTTAACAAAGCAGATGACCCAAAAAAAACACAGACACCAAATTCGAAACAAAAGAAAAGATGCTCATGCCCATTGGCCACCAACTAGAGATGACAATAAAGCGCACTCACAGATCCCGTCACGAATAAAGGAGGATGGGATTAGTATCATCTCTATTGGGAGTAGTACCATCATTTTTATATATAAGAATCATAAATTTATATATTAAAAATGATGGTACCACTTCCAATAAGGATGGTGCTAATCCCATTCACTTGAATAAATTGCAACTTACATCCTAAATAGCTCTAGGCCCGCTATTAAAATTAAAGTATGATTATACCAAATTTTTCTTTAGGTTTGTATTAATTACACTTATTAGTAGTTTATTAGTACTACCTCCGGTCCTGGTTATAAGCAAAAAAAATATTATTTGTGCATATTAAGAAAGTTGGTTACTTGTGTTTAATTCTCTTGATTTCATTCAAAAACATAAGTTTTAATTACAAAAAAATACTCTCTCTCCCATTTGGATAGGTCAAATGACATTGAATATAAGAAAATTGTTTGAAATTAGCATTAAAAAAAGAGAGAAAGGTTAAGATTTGCTTATATTTTAGACCAAGAAGTTTCAAATTTTTTTGGCTTATAACTAGGACCAGAGGTAGTAGTTTTTAAAAGAGATAAGTGTAATGAATTTTAAACTTTAAAAAAGTAAATGTAATGTCTAGATGAATGAGTGTAATTTTAAACCTTAGAGACATTTGTGTAATTTCAAAAATTAAAAGAAAATAAGAGTGTGTTTGGTAACACTAATTTATTTAGGAGCTTATAGTTCGTAGCTTATTATCAAGTGGAGGTGTTTGATAACTATAAACTTATAGCTTATAGTTTGTAAAAGCCAACTTTTATAAGCTAGCTTATAACTAGCTTTTAATAATTTTTTCCTATTTTGCCTTTAGGTAATTTATTACATTTTTCTTTTTCAAATAATTTATTATATGTAATTAATGCATGCCTCTTTTAGTCATTTAACATATTTTTAACTTGTTATAAGTTAATTTTACCAAACACATTTACTTAACTATAAGTTATAAGCTACAAGTCAAAAGGTATAAGAGCATGTTTGGATTAGATTATTTTCAAACATATGTTAGATAGTTATATTTTATATTTAAAAAAGCTTAAAAGAGCTTTTAATTATTTTTTTAAGAAAGGAAAAAGTTTTTTGTCTTTCAGTTAAAATTTGGACATTATTTCTAAAACTTTCAAAGTTATTTTTTATGGCTTAAAATTATCCTAAAAATCGCTTCTGACCACAAATATATCTAAACAAAAATCAATTATGTCTCAGACAATTGATTTTTTTTTACAGCTTTTTTTTCACAATTAATCACAGCTAATATAAACATACCCTAAGTCATAAATTATAAACTAATTTTACTAGAACCAAAGTATAATAAGTGAAAATCTCAAAAAATATTAGTATAATTATCTCTTTATCTCTAAAATTAAACAAACAAGTGTTTGTAATATTATAAGTAATTTACTTTTTTGGATGTTACAACATCAGAAATTAAATTCTATACAAACTCTAGTATTGGACTTAAAAGTAATTTATTTGAATAAACATAATTTTAAATATTAAATAAATTATTTGGATATTTTTTATTTTAATAGTAATATAATTTTTTAATACATTTTTGATACACAAAAATAGTCACAAATTTCAGACAGGAACCGACAAATTTGCTGGGACGGTGGCGGGAGATTAGTACCCGCCCCCTCGCTATCCATACGCCCCACCAGTAACTGTTGAAAGGGCTAAGAAATGAACGGATAATATGAAACGAAGACTTGACTTAAGAACATGACTTCATCATTGCAATTTATCAGTGAGCTAGCCCATATTACTGAACTCCTTGCTAATTTCTGCTTCCAACTTCTCTATTCCATCTTCTTCTTATGCTTCTTTGATTTTTTTGTTCCTTTGCAGCAGAAAGTAATTAAAAAGAAAACCTACTGGAAGAGAGAAACAGAACATGGAGGTCTAGCTTCTGGTTTTCCTCAGGTAAATCGTAATGATAATGCGCAAGGTTACTGAAATTGCTGCTTCTGCTTCTACTTGAGATATCCCAAACTTCCATTCGATTTAACTTCTGTTCTTTTTATGCTTTTTGTTCTTTCAGATTTTTATTCGCCAAAAAAAAGGAAAAGGAAAACATGCAGATCTTGAGCTCTCGAAGAGAAGAGGTAAGCTGTTAGTGGTAATGGATCTTTGAAGAATATAAGGAAAAATAATAAAAAGAAAAATTAGGAAAATGTGCACAATGTCTTCAAGGCGTGTTCTTTAGCACTTTCTTTTAGGCTTAATTTGCCCCCACCAATTGAATCTTTTGGATGCAAAATGGGTTACTTGGCGAATCTTCTGCAGGATACAATGAAGATTCATTGAATATGTCTTGCACTTCCAAAACTCAAGCCGTGACAACAATAGTTTTTACAAAAGCGATAGTTTACTTATATCTCTTTGCACTAAAAAATATAGCAAATGAATTTATGATGCTTTAGAAATAGAAAAGACTTAAGAGAGATTGATTTTGATTGTGTGTTTCTGTCCATGCAGAGGACTCCTATTTATACAGAGACTTGTGTCCATTCATTAAAGAGTCACACCTTTTTAATTTGTGAAAGTCAAATAACCTTTGGTTGATACCTTTTCATTCAAAATAAATTAACACAATTTAAATGAAACAATATAATTGTTACACCTTTTCATAAATGATATAAAACAATCTTTTATTTTAAAATAAAACAAGACTCTTTAATTCAAATGAACCAACACAACTTTTTATGTTTTGAAAATCCTCACAGATAAGCTATTTGCACATTTTGTTCTTTAACCGATTGCAATTCTTTTGTTTATTTTGATTTCTCACAGTTAAAGCAGCACTGGTTCAATACCTCTTTTTATTCTTCTGTACTTACTTTGTCTGCTTCAAGTCTTAGGTTGCTTATAGTGGGGGAAAAAAAAGAGTCTATATTGTGTAATTCTGTTTTTTTCTTTTTTTTTTTCTCCAAAAAGGAAGAGAGGACTGATTTTTTGGATTGGAGAAAAAAAATGTTCACAGTATTACTTGTTTAGCCATTTTTCAACTTTCTATTTTGACAGATTTAAAAATCTGATCTTACAATGTTGTATTTCTCTTGGCTTAATCTGATATGAGTGCGTTTTTGGATGTTGTAATTCAATACTGGATGCAATTGTACTATGTACGGTTAATGCAATGATGTTATTCGATTTGAATGTTTCCATTTCTTTAATAACAATGTTTCATGAGCCTTGCGTGTCCACTACATGAACATTGTTAATTTTTTAAATGATAATTTTTCTATTAAAGAGTTGATAGAAATAAACAAATTAAAATTAACATAGTGTTAGAGTTAGGCTGAGTTTGTTACTGTTAGAGTCTCTACCGATATTTGAACTCGAGATGTTCGGGTCTTATAAAGAGAAATCAAATCAATGGCTTGGACCAATCTTTTTTTTTTTTTTATTTGCGTTATTCGGGACTGCAGTACGATCCAGACCCATGACCGGCAATTTTTAATCTTTTATATGTATCAAAATGCAGAAGGTGAAGAGTTAGCATGAACTTACAAGAGGGGTTTTTCCTCATCCGTTTTGGTAAAATTTAACAATAAGCCAATACGGATATATAGTGACTTTAATTTGAGTTGACTTTCATTTGAAAGAGTTTCCCCTCATGCAGAGATGACTTAAATTTACGTAACCTGTCTCTATAGTACTAATTAAGAACTAAAAAAAATCTAATCATGCTTATTTAACACAACAGAAAATACATTTTTCATTGGTGCGTCGTGCATGTTCACCGTGTTAATTATTAACCAAAATGTTCTTTTAATTTCAAATAACCTTTCTAATTTTCCTATTGCGTGTTGATCAGGTGAATTGAGTTGTGCATTTGGTACGGGAAATTGATGGCATGCCTTGCTGACATTCCGTATGATATTGCAAAAGATTTGGTGATCGGGGCAGTAAAACAACTACGCTATGCTTGCTGTTTCAACAAAATTGTTAAAGAGCTTGAAGATGAAAGAGACAATCTGATCAAGACAAGGGACAGCATCCAAGACCATGTGGATCGAGCCATAAAACAACAATCGAAAGTGCCTGATATAGTTGTGAAGAAGTGGCTGGAGAATGCCAATAGTGACATAGACAAAGTGAATCAATTACTAGAGAAAGCGAGAAAGAAAAAAGAGTTGTCTTCAGTATTGTCCGAATTGGTTTTGTCGGTATTATTTGGGCAGGAACATAGCTAACAAAAAAGTGGACGTTGAGAAATGCATTGGAGAAGGTAAGCAGTATATACAATTCGAGCGTATTGCTACACTTTCTTCTGGGATGCTTGATTTTCCTTCTGATAAATATTTGAAATTTGAGAGTAGACAATCGACTTATGACCAACTTATGAAGGCAGTGCAAGATGACGAGGTTTCGTTGATTGGATTGTATGGAATGGGTGGTTGTGGTAAAACCATCATGGCTGCTGGGAAGATGGCAGAAGCAAAGAATCTCTTTGAGAGAGTGCTTTTTGTGACTGTGTCGAGCACAGTAGATCTTTGAAAGATCCAAGATAAAATTGCAAGCTCGCTACGGTATGAGTTTCCATCTGGAGAAAATGAAGAAAGGGAAAGAGCCAAACGTCTTTACACCAGATTAACTCAAGAAAGAAAAATTCTTGTGATTTTGGACGATGTGTGGGAAACACTCAAATTTGAAGCCATAGGAATTCCTTTTGGTGAAGATCATAAATGTTGTTGTAAGGTTCTCATCACCACACGATCTGAAAACGTTTGTAAAGCAATGGATTGCCACAAAAGGATTCAACTACCAATCTTAACTAAGGATGAAGCATGGACTCTTTTCCAAAGGCAAGCACACATATCTGAAGGTACCTCAGATACCTTAAAGGATATGGCAAGACTAATTTCAGATGAGTGTAATGGACTGCCTGTTGCTATTTCGACTGTGGCCAGCACTTTGAAGGGCAAGGCTGAAGTGGATTGGAAGGTTGCATTGGATCGATTGACTAGTTCCAAACCGTTGAATATTGAAAAGGGCTTGCAAAATCCTTACAAGTGTCTGCAATTAAGCTTTGATAACTTAGACTCTAAAGAAGCTAAGTCACTTCTCTTGTTGTGTTCTGTATTCCCCGAAGATTATTATATCACAGTTGAATATTTAATCAGATTTGCAATAGGGTTAGGCATCGTTGGAGACATGCGCACATATGAAGGGGCAAGGAATGAAGTGAGCGTAGCTAAAAATAAGCTCGTAAGTTCTTGTTTGTTGTTAGAAGTTGTTGATGGGAAATTTGTCAAAATGCATGACTTAGTTCGTGATGTTGCCCAATGGATTGCAAAGAATGAGAATAAGGTGATTGTGTGTAATTTGGACAATGATATGACTTTGGAGGACCGTTCAGTGAGATACCTATACTGTGATGGGAAGATTCCAAATAAATTAGATTGTCCAAATCTTGAATTTTTGTTCTTGGAAACAAAACTAGAGGTGTTCGATGATTTTTTCAAAATAATGAAAAAGCTCAGAGTTTTAACTCTCATCAATTCCAAGAAGAGACGACCATTGTCAACAATGTCATTTAGATCGTTGACAAATCTTCGTTACCTATTTCTTTACGATTGGGAAATGAGTGACTTTTCATTTCTAGGAGATGTGAAGAAGCTTGAAGGTCTTTCATTGCATAGTTGTTCAATCCGTGAATTACCCGATGATGTTGTGTTTACACAACTGAAAAATTTCAAACTGTTTGATTTAACTGAATGTAGCATGGAAATGAATAATTTTGAAGTGATCGGAAAACTCCCACAGCTGGAAGAATTGTACATTATTGATAATAGATCAGAGTGGGATGTTCAAAATGGAAACAATGTTGAATTCTTTAACAAGTTTAGGGTTCCCCAAGCATTGAAAAGGCATGGAATACACTTTGGAACCCTACCTGGAGATTATGTTGAAGATGAATTACATTCTACTAATTACAAAGCTTTATGCCTTAGTTGTTTTCATACATCAAATACAACAATGAAGGGTTTGGCCAAAAAATCAAATGCTTTGGGCTTGGCAAATATTCAAGGAGGTTCAAAAAATATTATTCCTGACATATTTCAAACAGAAGGAGGGGGTATGAATCATCTTATTAAGCTTCACATATGTGATTCGGAGAAAATAGAGTGTTTGGTTGATACAAGCAATTATTTGAATGAAGCAGTAACTGTTTTCTCCAAGTTGGTTGAACTAACAATCCAAAACATGAAGCATTTAAGAGCATTATGGCATGGTCACATACTTTCTAATGGCGATTTCCAAAAACTAGAGAGGCTACATTTAAGAGATTGTCCAGAACTGACATCTCTATTTAGATTAAGTTTGTTACACTTGGAATCTAATCAAATAGAGTATTTACCAGAAATCACTTCAATTCCAACAACACATGTGGATCGTAACTCAGGTACGCTTTACATTTTATGAATGTGTTTTGAGTTAGCTCCTTAGGAAAAAATGAAATGTTTAAAAGAAGCTTCTGGCATAGGAGAGCCCAAAATTGAGGTTCCAATATTAAAAATATTGATGTTTATGAATCTGTCAAGTCTTCGCCAAGGGACTGAATTGGAGACAGTAATGCATTGTGTTGTTCACAACTGTCCAAACCTTTCTTTGACTTCAACTACTACTCCACAAGAGTTAAAGGAAAGTTTTTTTGATCCAGGTAAATACAATACACACATAATCCATCAAATACATATAATTGTATTCTTAAACCTTTCTTTTCTTACAATTACAATACTTCTTTTCTTACATCTATTACTATTTATGCATGCACGCTTTTTCTCCTTTTTTATAATCACTCATCATTTCTCTTGATTTTGCTCTCTTACTATTTTTGTCTTTAGTTATATACTTCTCCAACTTTTTTGGGGGGTGTAAGACAATATTATTCAAATATTAATTCCATGTATGATTTCTCCATGACGGAGTACTCTTTTTTCATATGTACTAGTACGTGACCCTCGTCGTTTGCACGTTTGAGTTAGTGTTAATATCTTATAATAAATATATAATAGCATACAATGATGAGTTTCACACTATTTAATATAATCAAACTAAATGCTTGATGAGTTAGTGTTAATTCCCTTTTTTTCATAAGCACATGTGACTTCATAGTCCATATTATGTTTTGAGACTTATAGTCATTATTTTAAAAAATACGCCTTAAACAATTTTTCCTGTTACAAAACTACATCCATCATTTTTATCCTTCATTAATTATGTCGATATCATTGATCCATGCTTGAAAGTTATGTTCCCAAGTTTTATGGTCAAATGAAGTCCTTTATTTATTATTCATTTACTAATTATTAGTACTATCATCACCTTTTGTACAGATTGTTTAAAATTGGAAAACTGGAGGTGGGAGTTATACCATCAAATAGTTCAATTAGATGAAGTCTCTAAAACCAAAGATAGCAAAGTTGAAAATTCTCCTGAAAAAGCCATAGTAGACCTTGAATCTCAAACAACATCAGGAAGAGAGTTTTCTTCTTCACAGGTCAGTACCAATCAATCTATGCAAGCTAAGCTTGCTTAATACAATCTTAATATGACATCAAATCGAATAACTTGTCCATTATTTACCAAACTTGACAAAAATATAGTATGAAATATATTTATTGCTTCACCACACCTTGTCTCCATTTGTTATGACTTAATTATTTAACCGAAAAACAATCCATGTTATCTATAATGATATTTACTAAAAGAAAATTAACTTATTAGGATACTTTTCTCTATCTTATGCTATTGCTCAGATTGAGGAAAAATCAGAAAAGGAACTTATTGAGAAAGTTCCTAGTTCAACAGTACCAGCTACAATAACTTCAACAGATTCAAAACTGATTGAAAGGCCATCTCCAGGTTCCTTGGAAATTCCTCGACATGAAACAGATTCACATGTAAGATTAATTACTATAAGCCCTTCTTAGTGCTGGAGGAAATGAATGAACGAGTGGTTAAATTATACTAAAAAAAAAAAAAACAATGAGACAGATTTGTAAGGGTTACTTTGTCCTCAGATTCAGAGGCAAGGAACACATCAACAAGAGCATTTCTTGATCCCTTTCAGATGGATTTGCTTTGATATTATGCTTATTGTCATTTTTGTAATAAGAATGAAAGCATTGTACAAAATTATATATCTTTTGGAGTTTTCTAGAGTATTAACAGAGGTATCAAACAATGAGCTACGATAGGTAATACTATGATATACTATGTTGATCTCACCAACTCATTTAACTAAATCAAATGGCTTATTGTTTCCATTAATTGTCCTTTTGAACATATTTTCTACCCTAACTAATATTTATTATTTAAATAGGAGTGTGATCCTATGCCAGAGAGCACTTCTCAACTTAAAATGAACCATAGAGATCCAGCAACATCTCAATGCGAGCTATCTTCCTCACATACTAATCAGTCTATATCGGGTGACTTAGCCGGAACAGTACATGAACACAACCAAATAGAAAGCTACAAGATGCTCGAATCTGAAAGAGAAAGCAAAATGAAGCAGAAATTGTCACCCAATCCTTCCCCAAACTTGACAGAAGTATGAGTATGACTTCTTTTCTCCGTTTTTTTTTTTTTCATTCCAGAAACTAGATATCATCAAATTAAATGTGTCAAGATGAAAGTTAACTATTACAAAGCAACATGGCTCTTGGCATTCAATAGAGTATAGACAAAACAGATACACCAGTTATCACCTAAAAAAAAAAAAAACTTCCTTTTGTGGTGTACAGAGTATCAAGGACAAAGTGAAAGACACCATTCAAGAAGAGGCTATATCAGAGGAAGCAATGAAAGTAGTTGTGGCTTATTTTGAGTCCTCTAGCTCACAGTCTAACCCATTAGAATCTCAACATAGATCATATCCACATGTAAGTTTATAACTCTTTTGTATTGTATGCAATTGACCTTTCCAACATTTTTGTCAGGTTAAATGTAATGGTACCATGTTTTTTTGTTTATTATTTGCCTCAAAAGTGGAACCATGAAAATGAAGTACAGAACGTCAGAACTCAGAATTACGAGCTTAAATAAATTTCATAAATTTGTTACCATCACTCTGATATGTAGTTCAATTTCTACTCTAAGTTTTTTGTATCTGAACTCTGAAGTTTGTAGCGGGATAACCTTTTCTTTGCATCTGTTTTTAGATTAATGCTACTAGTAATGTCTTTTCTATTATCCTTTCTTATTTTTCATAGGGAGAAAACAGGTTCAATCAACTTGAGACATGTATGAACATTGAAGACTTGGGGGTGGATGATCTCATCAATAGAGTATTTCAGCATGTGGAGGAAGATGGGGAAGGTCAAGTAACTACACTTTCTGTTTCTGAGGTACCTGTAGAGCATCCTTCCACAAAAGGTAACTTAGTCCTAAAGGTCCTTACTGACCTGGAAGAGTCTTTAAAGATGCCTCTGAAGGATATAACTACCTCTGAGGCTAACACTCTTCGCCTTCTAACGGCTCTCAACTTCTTGTCCCACTTTTCTACAAAAGATGTAAATCTATATGATGGACTTAAAGCTATCATAGACTCCAAGCACAAAGAATTCCTCAGCATTCTCTGTTCCTTCAAGCAAGCATCTGCTACCAAGGATAAGTTTGTGGCACTGGAAGCTCATCAAAACGTGGTAGCCATTTCTCTTGTTTCCAAGATTTCCGAGGCTAAGAATTTTATGGACAATGCTCAACAGAAGGAGGCAATTTTGAAGGAGCGGATCGTGAGGCTGGAGAAAGAAATAAAAGAATGTGAGGCTGGTCTATCATCTATTCAAGAGGAAAAGAAGAGATGCATTGCAGAAACTATAGGGTACAAAAAGGAGTTTGAGAAATTGAGGAAAGAAAAGTCTCAAATGGTGGAAGATCAAAGAAAAGTTCAGCAAGAATTATTTGAGATCGATTACAAATGGTCAGCTTTGTGTAGCCAATTTGAGTACAACCGCATTGCCGCTAGAAATCGGTCTTGATCATAAGGATTTGTCTTCTATTCATGCTATTTCATTTCTATTATGTTTTCAAGTTTAGTAAAATTTGATTGTGCAAGAGGCAAAGAATGTTGGTATTTCCACTCTAGCATGTGTCATGTAATATGGAAAATCTTTTTGAACTTGAGAATATATAAAAAGGAAGAGCTGTGTGGTTATCTAAATAGGATTTATGATTTGAGACAAACTAATTAAGAATACTCAAGTAGCTAATATAGTGATTACATGAAATGTGAACTATCTACTTGGGTTGAAAAAGAGTCAATTATTTGCTCATTAAATAAGTTAACAAAGAAAGTGTTAACAAATACATGTAATCGTCAACACTTTCTCTTTTGTTCAAATTTTTAAAAGTGTTTTTCTTCTGAAGAAAATGTTTCCAGTAAATTTAAAACGAAATGTTGAAAACTTGTAATACTTAGTCCTAAGTCATCTCTTGGTCACATGACAAATGTATTATACTAAATCAACTAAAATAGAATAGCACTGCTATCAACATTTTTTTTCGTTTGCTGAGTCATATCAGATTTTTAACTATAATACTTATATTAACATAATACATTTGAAAAGTTATGTGAATACGAAAAAGAATGATGATATTGAATTCTACGTAGAACATAAAATGCATCTTCTAACAATTCACAAAGTCAACGGCTATAACATTAAAGAATAACTTAATTTCACCATTGAAACCGATCAGCCCTGCATACATATCCGAATTTCTGTTCTTCCGATCCGTTTATGCTTTTTGTGCTTCAAAACTTATCTTTGGGTAAAAAGAAAATTGGAAAAGTTAAACAGATCAGATCTTGAAGCTAAGAGGGTGTTTCTGAGAGTTGAAGAGGCTTCAATAGCAACAATATTGAGGAAAGGGGTGAGTTTCTTAAATTGGATATTTTTTTATGTTATGTATTATTGCTCACAGTTCAAGCACTGCTAGTTCAGTAACACCTAATATTCAACTCCAATTACTTTAATTTCCTGCTTCAAATCTTTTGGTTGCTTTTCAATTTGTTGATTTGACTTCTGTTCTGTAATTATATTTTTCCAAAAGTAAGAGAGGAATGGTCTTTGGAGAGGAGGAAAATTTTTTCAAAATATTATTTGTGTAGTCAATTTTTTGACCAATCTGAAATTTGATCTTACATTGTTGAATATTGCTTGACATAAAAATCAATCATCAATGCTTTTTGTACAACTTACTGAACTTAGCGTGTGTTTTGATGTTGCCATTCAAAATTTTAAGAAATTAAATTGTTTCAAGTAAATTTTCATCCTTTGCGAAATTATCCATTTTGATTAAAAAAAAAAAAACCTACTCAATTAAAATACCTAGAAATTTTTACTGGTCTGTAAGGTTACTGAAGTTGCTACTTCTGCTTCGATTTGAGAGATCGCAAACTTGCCTTCAATCCAACTTATCTTCTTTTATGCTTTTTGTGATTTGAAAATTTATTTTATTCATAAAAAACAAGAAATTAAAAGAAAACAGAGATCTTGAACTGGGTGTTTCTTTGAGTGGAAGAGGTTTCAATAGCAACAATACTCTGAAAGAGGTGATGAGTTTCTTGCGCATTTTGCTTGCAATTGCAATTCTTTTGTTTATTTTGGATTTTCATAATTCAAGCTAAAAAGGTTAATACCTTTCAATATTCTTCTGCACTTACTTTTTCAACTTCAAATATTGGGTTGCTTAGAGTGGAACTGCCTATATTTGAATAATTAATCAGTTGATTTAACTTCTGTTGTGTAACTCTAATTTTCCAAAAGGAAGAGATAAATTATATCTGGAGAGGAGTGAATTTGTTCAAAATATTATTGTTAAGTAATTTTTTCACTTTCTATTTGTATGGATCATAAAATCCGATGGTACATTGAGGTATTCATCCAAGTAAGCATTTAATAGAAATTTTTTATCAGTAGGGATTAAAAGCAGCAATGAAAAATTTTTTAGGGGCCAAAATACAAAAAAAATAATTTTATAAAAGACTCAAATGGAAAAAAAATTTAGGGACTCAAAACAAAAATACCAGTTTAATATATCTTTATGTTCTTCTGCACTTAATTACTCACAGTTAAAGCAAAAATTTAGGGACTCAAAGCAACAATGCAATTCTTTTGTCTATTTTGATTACTCACAGTTAAAGCAATACCAGTTTAATATATCTTTATGTTCTTCTGCACTTAATTACTTTTTATGCTTCAAATCTCAAGTTTGTTACAATATTATTTGTTTAGTCATTTTTTTACTTTCTATTTTCTACGAATCTGAAATCTGGTCTTACATTGATGTATTTTTTATCAACATAATAAAAAAGATTGCAATGCTTCTTGTACAACTGTTAGTGTGTATTGGATGTTGTCATTCAAAACTAAGGAGAATTTAAAATCTTAAGAAATTAAATTGTTTATATTAAATTGCCTTTCTTTTGAGAAATTTTTATAATGTTTATTAATAAATTACTCAAATTAAATTCTTTGCAATTTTCGCCTACATGTCAAAAATTTCAATGCGCAAAAAGCATAAAAATAAGAATGAAAGTTGGAGCCAAGGCAAATTTAAGATCTTTCAAGTAGAAGCAAAAGCAACAACAACTTCAATAACAACAATATTCTGAAAAGAGGCAAGCTTAGAGTGGAACTGCTTATATTTGAATAATTGGTTGTGTTAAACTTTGTTGCGTAATTCTGTTTTTCTGTTGCGTGTGGATCAGGTGAGTTGCGTTACAATTGATGGCATGCCTTGCTGACATTCCGTATGATCTTGCGAAAGATTTGGTGATCGGGGCAGTAAAACAACTACGCTATGCTTGCTGCTTCAACAGATTTGTTGAAGAGCTCGAAGATGAAAGAAACAACTTGATCACAACACGAGACAGCGTGGTCGTGTTAAACAAGCTAAGAAACAAACGAAAGTATCTGCTGAAGTTATTGATAAGTGGCTAGAGGATGCCAACATTGACATAGACAAAGTGGATAAGTTACTAGAAAAGGCAAGAACAAAAAAGAGTTGTCTTCCATATTGTCCGAATTGGTTTTGTCGATATTATTTGGGCAGGAAGATTGCAAACAAAAAAGGTGACATTGAGAAATGCATCGGAGAAGGCAAGCCGTATATACAATTCGAACGTATTGCTACACTTCCTTCTGACATAATGCTTGATTTTCCTAGTTCTGAAAATTATTTGAAATTTGAGAGTAGACAACTTGCTTACAAGGATGTTATGGAGGCAGTAAAAGATGAGGAGGTTGGGATGATTGGATTGTATGGAATGGGAGGTTGTGGTAAAACCACTTTGGCAACACAAGTTGGGAAGATTGCAGAAGAAGAGAAGCTCTTTGAGAAAGTGCTTTTTGTGTCTGTGTCTAGCGCAGTAGATGTTAGAAGGATCCAAGAGAAAATTGCAAGCTCGCTTTCGTACGAGTTTCCAGAAAGTGAAGAAAAGGAAAGAGCCAAGCGCTTGCACATGAGATTGACTCAAGAAAAGAATATACTTGTGATTTTAGATGATGTGTGGGAGAAGCTTAACTTTAGAGCCATTGGGATTCCCTTCACTGAAGATCATAAAGGTTGCTGTAAGATTCTCATTACCACACGATCTGAAGACGTTTTAACAACGATGGATTGCCACAAAAACATTCAACTACAAGTCTTAACTAAGGATGAAGCGTGGACTCTATTCAAGAGGCAAGCACACACATCTGAATTAGGCACCACAGATACCTTAAAGGATTTGGCAAGACTAATTTCAGACGAGTGTAACGGACTGCCTGTTGCTATTTCGGCTGTGGCCAGCACTTTAAAGGGCAAGGCAGAAGTGGATTGGAAAGTTGCATTGGATAGGTTGACGAGTTCCATACCGTTGAATATTGAAAAGGGTTTGCAAAATCCTTACAAGTGTCTGCGGTTAAGCTATGATAACTTGGACTCTGAAGAAGCCAAGTCACTTATCTTGTTGTGTTCTGTATTTCCTGAAGACTTTGAAATTTCAGTCGAATATTTAATCAGATTTGCAATAGCGTTAGGCATAGTTGGAGACATTTGCACATATGAAGGGGCAAGGAATGAAGTGATCGCAGCTAAAAACAAGCTCATAAATTCTTGTTTGTTGTTGGATGTTAATGATGGAAAACGTGTCAAAATGCATGACTTAGTACGAGATGTAGCCCAATGGATAGCAAAGAATGAGAATAAGGTAGTTGTATGTAAATTCAACAATGATGTGACTTTGAAGCACGGTTCTATTAGATACCTTTTGTGTAAGGAATTTCCAGATGAGCTAGACTGCTCTAATCTTGAGTTTCTATCGGCACACACAAAATTGGAGGTGTCAGGTGAAGTATTCAGTAGAATGGGAAAGCTTAGAGTTTTGCTTCTTACAAATACAAGAAAGAAACGACCAATGTCAACTATTTCATTTAGATCATTGACAAATCTTCGTTGTCTACTCCTAGACAATTGGGAGTTATGTGACATTTCATTTCCAGGAGGCATGAAGAAACTTGAAGCTCTTTCACTAGTTCGATGTTCATTCCGTGAATTACCGGATGATGTCGTGGTTTCAGACTTGAAACATTTGAAATTGCTTGAGTTAAAGGAATGTAACATGGAAAGGAATAATTTTGAAGTGATTAGAAAACTCTCACAGTTGGAAGAGTTGTACATTGCTGACAATAGACCAGAGTGGGATGTTTATAATGAAGATAGTGTTGAATTCTTTAACAAGTTTAGTGTTCCCTGTTAAATATTTTAGAGAACTAAAATACTAACTCGTTTCAATATAGTGGAAAACAAGTTATCGTCCTCAGGGAGCAACTACAGAACAATTTAGTTGAATTAGAAAACTTGGGTTTGAACTGTAAAATAAGTGCTCATAATTGTAAAAAAGGTTAAAAACAATTTATAAAAACACTTGGGCTTAGATTTCACTGTATTGATGTTTATTCCCAAAGCTTAAGAATTTATTATGTTAATTGAATGACCAAGGATAAAAACTACTGACAAAGATCCCTCATTTGCCTGATTCTATGACAAAACTATATCGATTAAATCCCTTTAAACGGTAAAAGAGTTGCCACGCAATAAAAATTACCTTTTTAAAAGTGGTTCATAAATGAAAACTATCTCTAGACACAGAACCTCTTTTCAAATTAAATTCTCATTCAATAAGAAAAGTTAGAAGGAGAAAATGAAGGTGATGAAGCTTTCAACTCTAAATTAAACAGAGAAAAGAAAACCAATCAATTTAACATAAATAAAAAGCTGAGTTTTAGAATTCACACAGCAAGTTACATCAAATCCCAAGTAAAGGGGTTTTAAGCTACCATCTCTCAATTTCTCACTTTCTCTCCCTAAAACCCTAAATTTCGTGCAGAGATGACTCTCCTAGCTCCTAGTGAATGGGGCTTTTTAAAGAGATCCCAAGTGGTTTATCTTTGCTCAAAATAAGATAAAATAATATGAGATAAGGTTTCTTCAGATCTTTTTTCCTTTTTCTTCACCCTTATCTTTTGTGCTTTTATCTATTTACCTGCAATCCAATAATTTAGGGATCATAAGATATGGATGAAACTCAAATCAACAAATTCTCTCTCAAATTAAAATAAGTATTGAATTTACTAAATTTAAGGGAATTTAATTAAAAGATAAATATAATATCATTAAAAATATATTCAAATTAACCACAAAATATAGTAATAATTATTCGTCATCAAACTCCCCCGAACTTAGATTCTTGCTTGTCCTCAAGCAAAACAATCAATCAACACTTATTTAAAAATCCTAGCTACGTACCTGAGTTCGATTCAAGAAAAATCTAATCATTTATCAATCATTAGAGCATCAAAAGAGATCAATTGATGAGTATATATGATGGCCCCAAAACCCCAATTGAAAACAAGATTGCTAAGCACTCAAAGTACAACAAAATGGGAGGAACAACAATCAATTAGCCAAGGGAATAGACTCTCAATTCTCACCAGATATGTGTTTCGCTCAACTCCTCACTAAGTCTCCCCAACTTAGATTTTGCAATTCATTTCACAATCAAACCATGTACACATGCAAAACAAAAATCAAGAGGTCTTTCTATTAAGGTTATAACGTGGCTTGGCTACAAGAAAATTTGGTTTTTCTAGTCAACAAAATAAGATAGAGCATTAATGCAAGCATACTAACACTCTCACTCATATACCATAAGCACGACCAAATTGGAGCTACACCACAACTTTAGAATTTCCTCACTTTTCATGACACTTTTATTCATTTTTTTCTTGGGCATCCTTGCACAACTTTCTTTCATTTTCTTTCCAACTCTTTTCATTAACATTTTTTTTTTATACATGAAAACATCTTTATTTTTCAGAAGGCATGCCTAAATTTTTCTTTCTTTCAAGTAAGGAAACCCATGAGCTTTTCTTTTAATTCTAACCACAATTAAACCAATGTACCTCACTTAGTATGCATACACTAATGATCCATCTTAGTAAAGGTAGGAAATAATAATGTCATGATGGTTCAAGGTATAAATTTTGAAAGATACATTAATTTTAAGGCTCAAAGTGGGTACCAAAAATAGGATATTCAATCAAAACAACAAGGGTTGGCTTTTTGGCTCTAGCTCAATATCAACAATCAAAACTATACCTCTATCATTTTTAAGTTTTAACATGCTTAATGGCAATTTTAGAAATTCATGCAAAATTAGAGGAGATAAACAAGTGAAGACTCTCAAAACATATAATGCATTTAGGATCACACACACTCACAAGGTTTTTAGGCATACAATTCCCTTAACCAAGTCAATTAATTGCCACCTCATTCAGTCATACAAATCATGCAAGAAATCAAGAATTCAATCAAGCATTTGAAACACATCATATAACTCATTTCAAAATCTTTTTCAAACTCACACTCAAGATATACAATCAAATTTCTCAAAAACCAACCTCAGGTAATTTTATTTCCTAAATCTTAAGTCCTAATTATCAATCCTAATTAAAAAGAAAAAATAAAATGAGCTAAGAGTAAAGAAAAGAGCAATACAACCTGATGGTAAACAATTCCCTCTCCAACTGCACTATTAGTTCCAACTGGTCTTGCCTCCCCCTGAAAATTAGGCCTGACCCTAGGCCATCAATGACAACGATAAAAACCGTCGGGGTGTCCTGCAAGAAATAATTCAGAAAATAATAGGAGGTAAAACCTCAACTAAGAACAATAGTTAGTAAATGCATAACACATAAGGTTACAAGATTCAATTATAAACTCCTAAGACTCAATCCTAATAATAATTAATAATAAAAACAATAAATATTGGGTTGCCTCCCAACAAGCGCTTGTTTAACGTCGTAAGCTTGACGTTTATAAATTTAAAGTTCAAGGTGGCTTGAGGCATGCAAGAGAAGAATATCTCCTCCCTTCCAATTTGAGTCCACCTCCAAAGTGCTTCTCCAATAGGCCAAGGTAGCTTAGGATGATAAACATACGGAGTAGAATCCCCGTCCATCGTCACATCACGCATCTTCACCTTAGGCTTCCCATCATCAAATGGTGTTGGAAATACATTAAGATGCACTTTTTCATTCTTCTTCACCTCTTGACTCTTCACATCAGTATGAAGAGTAGGCATTGGTGTGGGAACCAACTTCCCACACACTTCTTCACAATATTCGTGCTCATTGTTATTTATAAGGACCGGAGGGTGAATTGGATCATCACCTATAAAAACTTCAACTCTCACCCTCAAGTCCGCATCCTCTCTCACAATATCTTTCTTCTCAATTTCCTGATTTTCTATATTTACAAAACTCTCTGAATTTTCAACTCCTACCTCTTTTTCTTCCTCAATCTCTTCACTCTCTTTTTTCTCTTCCTCCTTTTCATCTCTCTCAAATTCTTCCTCCTCTATCATCAAATTATCACCAATCTCATCATCAATTATATCGCCACTCCATGTGGAAATAGTTTTGCATTGCTCCTCGGAGATTCTTTGATTATTGCCTGAGAAGGGACTAGCACTCAATTTTGATATTTGTTTAGCCATTTGCTCAATGTGAGTCTCAATATTACGCAAAGAAGATTCAATATTCTTCTGAGAAGTTTCCATTGATGTCTCATGATCCAAAGATGATTGTAGAAACTTTTCCATGGTAGCCTCAAGTTTTGTAGTTGATTCAGGCCATGTAGTGATTTGAGGCTCTAAAGCATATTGATCTTGGTAACTCGACGATGCTTGCAAGAACTTTGCCAAAGTTTCATCAAGTTTAGAAGTATGCCCATACGAAGGAAAGAATGAAGGACTCCACGCACCTTGCCAATGTTGAGTATTCCAATACGGCACTACCTGCTCGTGAGGCACGATATTGAAATACATGGTGTCTTGCTTAGATCATTAGAACATGGATTAGTGTAGAGAGTAAAAAGAAATAAAAATAACAAAAAATAGGTAAGGGTTAAGAAAACAGAAAAAGAAAAAAGAAAAATAAAAAGAAGATATCAGATAAAAATAAAACTAAAATTATATGTACAAAATAAAAAGAAAAGTTATTTACAACCCAAATATCCAACCGAGACTAAATTGATCATCATGCTCCCCGGCAACGGCGCCAGAAATTTGTTAAATATTTTAGAGAACTAAAATACTAACTCGTTTCAATATAGTGGAAAACAAGTTATCGTCCTCAGGGAGCAACTACAGAACAATTTAGTTGAATTAGAAAACTTGGGTTTGAACTGTAAAATAAGTGCTCGTAATTGTAAAAAAGGTTAAAAACAATTTATAAAAACACTTGGGCTTAGATTTCACTGTATTGATGTTTATTCCCAAAACTTAAGAATTTATTATGTTAATTGAATGGCCAAGGATAAAAACCACTGACAAAGATCCCTCATTTGCCAGATTCTATGACAAAACTATATCGATTAAATCCCTTTAAACGGTAAAAGAGTTGCCACGCAATAAAAATTTCCTTTTTAAAAGTAGTTCATAAATGAAAACTATCTCTAGACTTTCATTGATGAAATTCCTTTTCATAGAACCTCTTTTCAAATTAAATTCACATTCAATAAGAAAAGTTAGAAGGAGAAAATGAAGGTGATGAAGCTTTCAACTCTAAATTAAACAAAGAAAACCAATCAATTTAACATAAATAAAAAGCTGAGTTTTAGAATTCACACAGCAAGTTACATCAAATCTCAAGTAAAAGGTTTTAAGCTACCATCTCTCAGTTTCTCACTTTCTCTCCCTAAAACCCTAAATTTCGTGCAGAGATGGCTCTCCTAGCTCCTAGTGAATGGGGCTTTTTAAAGAGATCCCAAGTGGTTTATCTTTGCTCAAAATAAGATAAAATAATATGAGATAAGGTTTCTTCAGATCTTTTTTCCTTTTTCTTCGCCCTTATCTTTTGTGTTTTTATCTATTTACCTGCAATCCAATAATTTAGGGATCAAATCTTATCTAAATCAACCCATAAGATATGGATGAAACTCAAATCAACAAATTCTGTCTCAAATTAAGATAAGTATTGAATTTACTAAATTTAAAGGAATTTAATTAAAAGATAAACATAATATCATTAAAAATATATTCAAATTAACCACAAAATATAGTAATAATTATCCGTCATCATTCCCCAATCATTGCAAAGGCATGGAAGAAACTTTGGAACCATATTTAGAGATTATTTTGTAGAAGAGATAACTCTTACTAAGGGCAATGCTTCATTCGTTAGTTGTTTTCACACATCAAATACAACAATTAAGGGTTTGGCCATAAAGTCTAATGTTTTGGGCATAGCAAATATTCAAGGAGGTTCAGAAAGTATAATTCCTGGTATATTTCAAACTGAAAGAGAGGGTATGAATCATCTTATTAGGCTTTTGATACGTGATTCTGAAGAGATAAAGTATTTTGTTGATACCAGTAATCATTTGAGTGAGCTAGCAACTCTCTTCTCCAAGTTGGATGTGCTAGTAATGCAAGACATGAAGCATTTAAGAGCATTATGGCATGGCAATCTGCCTCCCAATGGTGATTTCCAGAAATTGGAAAAGCTAATTTTAGTAGATTGTCCAGAGTTGACATCTCTGTTCACACCAACTTTGCTACAACCGGAACCTGCAGGTCAATCAGAATATTTACCAGAAATCACTTCAATTCCATCAGCACCCACTGTGAATCGCGACTCAGGTATGCGTGCAATGCATTTCATGAAAATAGTATTATATATACATGTTGTTTAGCAGCATCTTCTTAGTAAGAAAATTTATAAAGTTGATTGATTTACACGGTAAATTATATCCATGCATGTTTGCATTTGTGATTTTCATTCTGAAGACTTTCTTTTCAGGATCATTTAATCTATCTTTCCTTAAATTCCTTATGCTGTCAAGATGTCAAAAATTGGACTCATTGTTCACAGCATCCATGGCTGAAACATTGACTTCACTGGAAGAATTGAGGATACGAGATTGCCAAGGTTTGAAGCATATTATACTTAATGCTTATAATAATAATCGAAAGGAAAAAATAGTTGAGGAAGATCATGAGATTCAGAGTGATATTTCAATGTTGTCGAGTTTGAAAACATTGTATATTGGAGGATGTGAGTCATTGCAATATGTATTTCCCATCTCTTTTGTTGGATGCCTGGTGAAACTGAAAGATATAAAAATAAAAAA
The DNA here is from genome assembly GCA_037177725.1 of Cyamopsis tetragonoloba. Classification (NCBI taxonomy): domain Eukaryota; kingdom Viridiplantae; phylum Streptophyta; class Magnoliopsida; order Fabales; family Fabaceae; genus Cyamopsis; species Cyamopsis tetragonoloba. The sequence continues at coordinate 57,969,660 of CM074123.1, forward strand.
TACTCCGAATTTGAAATATATATTTGGCCAAAGTGATATGGAAGATTTCCCATGCCTTCAACAGCAAAAGCTTGAGCTTCCTGTTTTAGAAGGACTCGAACTCAATCATATCCCAAAAATTATTAGCATTTGTAGAGGAAATTATAATGTAGTGTGCCCATCTTTGCAAAATTTATCATTGGGCATTGGGAAATGTGTCAATTTTTCCACAATAGCTTCAGAGGTTAAACTTGAAGATTATATTACCATCAAGGTATGTATTACTCAGCCACTCTATATCTCTTCTCTTGCTGCATATTTGCAGTCACTATAGTATTAGAATTCAGATATAAAAGTGATATCAAATAAGATGTAATAAGGTTTGGATTAAGAGAACGTCTTTATGTTTGAATTGCAGATATCAAATTCAGAGTCTCTTCATCTCGTTGAAAGTGTTGAACATCTTTCAAATAAATCACAAGGGTTCAACATACTAGTTATGCGCAATATTAGAGAGATTGAATTAATAGGTATTGATGAGGTAAACTACCTATTTACATTGTCCAGCACCTCATCAATAATGTTGGAAATTTTGAGAATTGAGGCATGTCATAGACTAAAGCACATAATAGACATTGGAGATGAATGTGGTAAAAAGAATTGGGATGATGCCTTCCCAAACTTAAAATATCTCTCAGTGCAAGACTGTGGCCAATTGCAATACATGTTTGGCCAATACCCTTTGGATTTGGATCATCAAAATTATAATAAGGAGATTCATATTCAATTCACTTTAATAGAACAAATCTCTCTTTATAACTTACCGAAGTTTATCTGCATTTGCCTTGCCGAATCTGTGTCCACAACATGGCCATCTTTGAAGGTGTTTAAGTTGGATTGATGTTCCCAATTCATCACTAATTCTATCAATGATTTGATGGTCTCTTTGGATTCAAGTGAACCAGAAAGCACAGCCAAAAGGGTAATCTTATTTCTATAGTTATAGTTATTTCCTTCAAGATACTAATTCTTTTATTTTTGACATTTCTTGTCTTGTGTGTATCACAGGACAAAAGGGGAATTCACAAGAATTTCCTAAATTTGGAAACTTTTCACATACAGAACTCTAAACTAGAGACTATTTTTTGTCTCAACGGATATCAGATGATTGGACAACAGATGATTTTGAGGATGGAAGATTTGAAACTGGAAAGTCTACCTGAGATGATGAATATTTGTATGGGTTCCAAACATTGGTTAGCCTTTCAAAATCTTCGAAAATTACGAATAAAAGGGTGTGAAAAGTTACAAGTAGTCTTCCCTGTGTCTGTTTTGAGATGTCTACCAGAGTTGAAGTGGCTAGAGATAAGTGAATGCGAAGAATTAAAGCAGATCGTTGAAGATGACGCGGAGAATAAGAAATTGTCAAATGTTATATCTCCACACAACAACCATGTTTCCCAAACCTTGGAATACTCATCGTCCAACAATGCCACAAGTTGAAACGCATCATCTCTGCCACTGCATCTAATGATCTTCCAAACCTAGAGGTTCTGATCATAAATGGAGCCTCTAAGCTAGAAGAACTAATTGGATGTGGACAAGAAAAAGGTTCTGGCATAGGAGAGCCCAAAATTGAAGTTCCAAAATTGAAAATATTGATGTTTATGTGTCAAGGGACTGAATTGGAGACAATAATGCATCGTGTTGTTCACAACTGTCCAAACCTTTCTTTGACTTCAACTGCCACCCCACAAGAGTTCAAGGAAAGTTTTTATGATCTAGGTAAATACACACACATACATATAATTGTATTTTTACACCTCTTACCTCTTATGAATGTCTGTTTATGCACCTTATTTCTCTTCTTATCTTCCTTTTCTATTCTATTCTTTTCATTGATTTATTATTAATACTATCATCACCTTCTATACAGAATTAGAATTGGAACATATCAACGAGTGGAAGTTATACAAGTTGCTTGATCGAAGAATTAATTTAGATGAAGAGTCTACAACCAGAGATGACAAAGTTGAAGATTCTCCTGAAAAAGCCATTGTCGTGCCTGAGTCTCAAACAACATCAGAAAATGAGTTTCCTTCTTCACAGGTCAGTACTAATCAATTATCAGCCTAAATACAATCATAATATATATGACATCAAATTGACAAAATGTATGAAAATATATTTACTACTTCACCATATCTTGTCTCCATTTGTTTTGACTTATCCTTGTTATGTGTAGATTTATTATTTATTAAAAGAAAATTTAACTTATTAAAATACTTTTTTCAAACTTTTACTATTGCTCAGATTGAGGCAAAATCAGAAAAGGAATTTATTGAGAAAGATACCAATAATTCAGCAGTGGTACCGGCTACAACAACTTCAACGGATCTTTCAAAACTGATTCAAAGGCCATCTTCAAGTTCCTTGGAAATTCCTCGACATGAAACACATTCACATGTATGTTTAATTACTATAAGCCCTTCTTAGTATTATTATATTGGAGGAAATGAATGTCATCACTTATTCATTATCTAATTACTATAAATAGGAGAGTGATCCTATGCAAGAGAACACTTCTCAACTTCAAATGAACCATAGAGATCCAGCAACATCTCAATGCAACCTATCTTCCTCACATGCTAATCAATCTATATCGGGTGACTCAACCGGAACAGTACATGAACAGAACCAGATAGAAAGCTACAAGATCTTTGAATCTCAAAGAGAAAGCAAAATGGAGCAGAAATTGTCACCTAATTCTTCCCCAAACATGACAGAGGTATGAGAATGACTTCTTTTCTTTTATCTCTTTGTCTCATTCCAGAAACTAGATATTATCAAACTAAATGTGTCAAAATGAAAGTTATTTACAAAGCAACAGTGCTTTTGGCGTTCTATAGAGTACTGTCAAAACAGACACATCAGTTATTATAAAAGAAAAGAAAATTCTCAATTTTGTGGTGTACAGAGTATTATGGACATAGTGAAAGAAAGTGTTCAAGAAGAGGCTATATCAAAAGAAGCTACGAAAGTGACTTTGTCAGCTGGTGCTAGCTTGGTTGATGCAGTTGCGCTTCATACAGAAGCTAGACATGACAAGATTCTTTCACTAGATTCCCAAGTAGATGTTGCTCCTTCTGAATCTACTAGCTCATCACAGTCTAATCCATTAGAATCTAAACGCAGATTATATCCACAGGTAAGTTCTTAACCGTGGAACTATGTTCCAATAAATTTAATAATTTTGCTACTACCATACTCATATCATACTTTAGCTTAAACTTTTTCCATCTAAAGTTCCAGGAAAAGACTTGTTCCATTACAACTGTCTTAGGCTTAGTGCTAGTAATGTCTTTTCTGTTATCTTTTCTTCTTATTTTTCCCAGGGAGAAATCAATAAATTCAACCAAACGGAGACATGCATGAACATTGAAGAATTGGGGGTGGATGATCTCATCAGTAATATATTTCAGCATGTGGAGGAAGATGGTGAAGGTCAAGTAACCACACTTTCTGTTTCTGAGGTACCTGCAGAGCATCCTTTCACAAAAGATAACTTAGTTCTAAAGGTCCTTACCGATCTGGAAGAGTCTCTAAAGATGCCTCTGAAGGACATAGCTATCTCTGAGGCTAACACCCTTCGCCTTCTAACGGCGCTTAACTTCTTGTCCCACCTCTCTGCAAAAGATGTAACTCTATCAGATGGACTTAGAGCTATCATAGACTCCATGCACAAAGAATTCCCTAGCATTCTCTGTTCCTTCAAGCAAGCATCTGCTACCAAGGATAAATTTGCAGCAATGGAAGCTCATCGAAACGAGGTAGCAATTTCTCTTGTTTCCAAGATTTCCGCGGCGAAGAATTTTATGGACAATGCTCAACAGAAGGAGGCAATTTTGAAGGAGCGGATCGTAAGGCTAGAGAAAGAAATAAAAGAATGTGAGGCTGGCCTATCATCTATTCAAGAGGAAAAGAAGAGATGCATTGCAGAAACTATAGGGTATAAAAAGGAATTTGAGAAAGTGAGGAAAGACAAGTCACAAATGATGGAAGATCAAAGAAAAGTTCAGCAAGAATTATTTGAGATCGATTACAAATGGTCAGCTCTGTGTAGTCAATTTGAGTACAATCGCATTGCTGCTAGAAATCCCTCTTAATCTTAAGGATTTGTCTTCTATAGTTCTATTCATGCCATTTCATTTCTATTATGTTTTCAAGTTTAGTAAAATTTGATTGTGCTAGAGGCAAAGAATGTTGGTATTTGCTCTAAAATGTGTTAAGCAATATGAAGAATGGAGAATCTTTTGAACTTGAGAATATATACATATAGAAACAAAGAGCTATGGTTATCTCAATAGGATTTCTGATGTGAGACAAACTAAGAACACTCAAGTAGCTAATACAGTGATTATATGAAATCTAAACTTACGAAATGGATTTACGTAAATTGATGTCATCTAAATTTCGGCATCAAAAGGTAAGAATATGAAATTAAGTGAGAATTGTGATGACATTTTTTGGGTTGAAAATGAGTCAATTATTTTCTCATCTATTATCTATTATATATATTAAAATAAACCTCAAAACCATAAATTTGATATATAGGATATCTCTTTTTATACCATTATGTCACCTAAGCCTTTTTACTTATGTGACACAACATAATCACAACTCTCTTTTTAGTCATCTATTTCATTTGCTACCTCATTCTACCTAAAGTCCTAAACATGCATTCTGAATAAACATTTTTACAATATTGATAATAATTATAACTAACATTTAAATTTAATTCATCTATAAAAGTTAACTAAATTGTTGACATATATTTATTGTCAAATATAAGACATATGTAAATCTTAATTAGCATTTTAAGTTTTCTAAAACTATTATTTTTAAAATTCAATTATTAAGATTATAAATATTTCTTTTGAAATTGTAAAAAGAAAAAGTAAATAAATAATTTAAAGATTAAAAAAAATTATATTTAAGCAAAGTAATCATCGCAAAGTAATTGTGGTTGAACAGTAACTAAATGGAGTTTCACACCGTCAAATAAATTGGAGTGGACTGCTATTATTTGAATATTTTTGAGTTTAGTGTAATATTTGTATATCTTGAGGGGTATAGTTGCATTTTACCCAAAAATAATTTATGAATTTTTTTAACAAAAAAGATTTTCGTACTCACGTTTTTCGTACTCACTTTATACTTAGGGTTACATACGTTAAAATATTTGGTTACACACACAGTTTTGTTGAAATTTTATTTTTACGTTGTAAGCACATATTTCTACATGTAACCACCAAATCCGAAAAAACACTGTAACAAAAAAACTAATGTAACCACTTTTTCAACGTACGTAACCAATGAATATATTGAGTAAAAAAATCCTTGAAATACAAAAATCAGGACTCTTTTTTTAATAAAATTTTTTACATGTATTTTTCTTCAAATTTTCTACCGTAGATTTTATCTCTTTAACATTTTTTTCTCAAATTTTTTTCTTTCTAATTTTTTTCTCTATTTTTTCCTTTCAAAACTATTTTTCATGAAATTTCTTTTTAAAATTTCTCTCTCTTAATTTTTCTCTTTCAAACCTCTCTCTTTTTCAATCTGAAATTTCACTTTCTTAAATTTTTTACTCTAAAATTTTTCACAAATTTTTTTCTCTCAAAGAAGACAAAGGTTAAGGTGATGATATATATTATATGACATATCTATATATATTATAGGTTTAAATATGTTTTTCGTCCCTAAAAAATAGAAAAATTAGGATTTATGTCTTTTTTAGGATTTAAGTCCTTAAACGAGTGATTTGAGTCCTTAAATCAATATTTTTTAAGGACTCATATCCCCTATTTTTTAGTTTTTTAAAAACTTAAATCCTAAAAAATATTTTTTAAGAACTTAAATTTTTTTTTCTTCTATTTTTCAGGGACGAAAAACATATTTAAGCCTATATTATATGACATATCAAGTGAGATGGGTTATTTTTATGTGAGAGGATTAAATCTAGGTCACACAACCAAATATAGATGATCATCATTAAAAGTTTTTAAACTTTTTAGCGAATTCATATGACTTTTTAAAAAACTCACGTGACTTACTTAAAGGAATTTCAATTTTCAAACATTTTAATAAAGTTATATAAACTAATTTCAATTTTCAAACCTTCTATTAGAAGTCATGTAATTTGAATTTTTAAAATACACTCACAAGGTGTAACTTGTTAAAGCACCCTTTTTATAAAATAATTGAGTGTACGTTAACGAATCCTATAAGAGTTTGCTAACGTGCCTCCTTATTTTAAAAAAAAGAGTGTGTTAAGAAATTATAACTTAATTTTTAAATAAACCTTTTGGTGTAGATTGTTAATGTAATTTTTCTATAAAAGATTAGTAAACCTATATATATGTATATATAAAGACTGACGCTATTCAATATTCTACCGAAAACATATATTTTTTAGTAGGACAACTAGCTAGCGGCTGATCAATTTGCATCTATTATGATTATCTATTAATTAAACAAAGACTTAGTCATCTTTCACAATTGGAATTCATATAATTAATTAAACTAAACCACCATTATATTAATTATTGAAACCGATCACCATTATATATGCTTAGTGATCTATCCTTCATGCATGTTAATTACTGAATTTGTTCCTTAATTATTCTGCTTCTGCTTCTGCTTGAGAACCGAATTTCTGTTCTTCTTTAACATAAACATATTCAGCTGGATTTTTCTTAGAGTCCAAGTGGCTTTAATGGCAACAATACTCTGAAAGAGGTAAGCTTGTGTATTTTATTCTTCTCCTAATTCCTTTTTTTTTTTCTTCTGGTTACTCACGTTACTTCAAACTCTTGTTCAATAATTCTCAGTATTTAACTTCATGGAATTTTTACTGATCTTTTTCAGGTCATTGAAGTGTCTGCTTTTGTTTCTACGTGAGAGATTCGATCCTGTTTCTGTTCTTTTTAAGCTTTGTGTGCTTTGAATTTTTTTTTCTAAGGAAAAAAAACAAAATAAAAAGAAAAGAAAAACATACGGATCTTGAAGTGGGTGTTTCATATAGTCGCAGAGACTTCAATAGTAACAAGGTTCTAACAGAGGTAAGCTTCTTACGTTCACAAATGCAACGTTTTTTTTTAAAAAAATATTTTTCTTGACATATTCAATGAAGAAAACAATGCCTCTTGCATTGCACAACTCTTAGTGACGCCAGGCTGAAACTATCCGCGCCACATTCTTTTCTAAATTCGCTACACACAAAACTTGCCTGGAGTCTAATCCTTGGGCGAAACCGAAGTCTAATCCCCGGTTGAGTTTTGTTGACTTGTGCTGGAGTGTTTTTTCACCAAAAGGAGTTTAATCCCTGGGCAAAATAAATGTGTGATGTATGTTAAAAAGATGTGTGACGAGAATAGTAGTGATCCTCACGCCAGCGTCATCTATTTGTGTTCCTTTGCTGTGTTCTAATGTTGTTCTTCATTAGGTCTCAACCTTCGTCTTCTTCCAATTAATCAATAACCACTGTACACTTATTCCACTTCCCCTTCTTCAGCCATTGATCATTTTTACTTTTCAATCCGTTTCCCATACATCAATCTGTCACTGTCCCTTTTTCTTTCTCAATAATAAAGCCTTGCCTTTGATTTCTTTCTCTGCAGAGTTTAATTTTCCGACACCATTCCAATGGCACTTTCTTCCGGAACACACTTAACTGTCTTTTCTGCTTCTGCTAGCTTCATCATCATCCCCTTCAATACAACCAACTTCGATCTGCTTTTGTGTTTCCATTTTCCAAGAATGAACTAAACCCTATTTCGATGCTTTGCCTTATACTATATCTTCAAACTGCATATATATATTAAGTAAATTGAAATAGAATTTATATGTGTTTTAATTTTTCTAATTTCCTGCTGCATGTTCCATCAGGTGAATAATTGAGTTGCATAATTTGGTAGAGGAAATCGATGGAGTGCCTTGCTGGCATTGTGTCTGGGATTGCGAAAGATTTGGTGGTTGGAGCAGTAAACCAATTACGCTATGCTTGCTGCTTCAACAAATTTGTTCGAGAGCTTGAAAATGAAAGAGGCAAATTGAATGCAACAAGGAACAGCGTCCATGACCGTGTTAAACAAGCCGAGAAACAGACCAAAAAGACCGCTGAAGTAATGGATAAGTGGCTGGAGGATGCCAATGCTGACATAGACAAAGTGGATGAGTTACTGGAAAAGGCCAGAAAGAAAAAGAGTTGTCTATTTCCGTATTGTCCGAACTGGTTTTGTCGATATTATTTGGGCAGAAAGTTAGCAGACAAGAAAGTGGATGTTGAGAAATGCGTCAGAGATGGTAATCAGTACGTACAATTCGAACGTACTGCTACGCTTCCTTCTGGCATAGTGCTTGATTTTCCTTCTTCTAAAAACTATTTGAAATTCAAGAGTAGGCAATATATTTATGAGCAACTTATGGAAGCATTGAAAAATGAGGAGGTTGGGATGATTGGATTGTATGGGATGGGGGGTTGTGGTAAAACCACTTTGGCAATGCAAGTTGGGAATGAAGCAGAAGCAGATCATCTTTTTGACAAAGTTCTCTTTGTTTCAGTGTCTAGCATGGTTGATGTTAGAAGGATACAAGACAAGATTGCGAGTGCGCTACAATATGAGTTTCCACGTGCAGAAAATGAAGAAAGGGAAAGAGCCAAGCGCTTGTACACGAGATTAAGTCAAGAAAATAAGATCCTTGTGATCCTAGATGACGTGTGGGAGAAGCTTAATTTTGAATCCATAGGGATTCCCTCTTGTGAAGATCATAAAGGTTGTTGTAAGGTTCTTATTACCACACGATCTGAAGCTATTTGTGAAGTGATCGATTGCCAAAAAAAGGTTCCACTACCAATCTTAGGTGATGATGAGGCGTGGACTCTTTTCCAGAAGCAAGCACGCATATCTGAAGGAACCTCCGATATGTTAAAGCATTTAGTAAGACAAATTTCAGATGAATGTAAGGGACTTCCTGTAGCTATTGCAGCTGTGGCAAGCACTTTGAAAGGCAAGGCTGAAGTGGATTGGAAGGTTGCATTGGATAATCTGACTAGTTCTATACCAGTGAAAATTGAAAAAGGTTTGCAAAATCCTTACAAGTGTCTGCAGTTAAGCTATGATAATTTGGACACCGAAGAAGCCAAATCACTTCTCTTGTTGTGTTCTGTATTTTCCGAAGATGAGGAAGTTCCAGTTGAATATTTAAGTAGAATTGCAATAGGGCTAGGTATATTTGGAGATGTTGTTCGCAAATATGAAGGGGCAAGAAACCAAGTTAGTGCAACAAAAAATAAGCTTGTAAGTTCATGTTTGTTGTTGGATGCTGATGACGGAAAAAGTTTCAAAATGCATGATTTGGTTCGTGATGTAGCACAATGGATTGGAAAAAATGACGATAAAGGAATTCTACGTATATTGGAAGATGATGATGAGATGACATTGGAGCACAGCTCGATAAGATATCTATCAAGTAATTATAGGCTTCCAAATGAACTAGACTTTTCTAGTCTTGAGTTTTTATCCTTAGAAACAAAACTGGAGGTACCAGATGAAGTTTTTAGAGGAGCGGGAAAGCTCAGAGTTTTGTTTCTTTCTAATTCCCATTCCTTTTTGAATCAACCATTGTCAATGATGTCATTCAGATCATTGACAAATCTCCGTTATTTATTCCTTAAAAATTGGGAATTAAGTGACATATCATTTCTAGGAGGTCTGAGGAAACTTGAAGGTCTTACGTTATTTAGATGTTCATTCTATGAATTACCAATTGATGCAGTGGCTGCACAGCTAATAAAGTTGAGATTGTTAGAATTATATTATTGTTACACGGAAAACAATTTTTTTGAAGCGATTGGGAAATTCCCACGACTGGTAGAATTGTATATCTATGATGGTGAAGCCTCTCTGGAACTTTTTAACAAGTTTAGTGTTCCCCAAGCATTACAAAGGTATAAAATATATTTAGGAACCGATTTTGCATACTTGGGTGATGAAGATTCATTTTCTACTGACCAAAGAGCTTTATGCCTTAGTTGCTTTCACGCTTCAAATTTCGCAATGAAGGATTTGGCCGAAAAGGCAAATGTTTTGCGCCTAGCAAATATTCAGGGAGGAGGTTTGAAAAGCTTTGTTACTGACATATTTCAAACAGAAGGAGGGGGTATGAGTAATTTGTTTGAGCTTTGGATACAAGATTCTGATGAGATAGAGTATTTGGTTGATAGCAGCAACAACCATTTGAGCGAAATAGAAACTCTTTTCGCCAACTTGGTTAAGTTAAAAATTGAAAGGATGGAGCAGTTAACAGCTTTATGGCATGGGCACTTTCTTGTTGGTGATGGCTACCATTTTGACAAGTTAGAGAAGCTATCTTTAAAAGATTGTCCAGAGCTGACATCTCTGTTCACACCAAATTTGCCACAACTGGAATCCAATCCATCAAAGTATTTGTCAGAAGTCACTTCAATTTCATTAGCTCCCCCTGAGATCCTTAATTCAGGTACATATTATTGTACTTTACAAATATGTTTCGTTTATTTATTGAAGAGTTAGCAAATGTAAATGTTTTTTTGCCCCATATTCATAGAAAATTCGAATTTTTAAGTGTTTAAAATGGATTAATTGACATTGTAAAAAATGATAATGATGATATATTCACGCATGTTATCACAACCATTACAAGTTAATATTCGGGATATATAATGTTGCTTATGTGTAACTGGTTTCTAGGATCATTTACTCTGTCTAGCCTTAAAAGCCTAAAGCTAGAATCATGTCGGACGTTGGGGTCGTTGTTCACAATATCCACGGCTAAAACCATGACTTCATTGGAAGATTTGACAATACATGATTGCCCAAGTTTGAGGCATATAGCTGAGGATGATCATGATCACTTTCACAGTGCAGATAGTTCAATGTTCCCAAATTTGAAAACGATGCATATTACTTATTGCCACTCATTGCAGAATCTACTCCGCATCTCTTCTGTTGGACCAGTCTGCCCAAAACTAAAACAGCTATTGGTGCACAACTGTGACCTATTGGAATATATTTTTGACCAATTCCCAATCCCAATGCATCATACAGATTATATTAAGAACATTCATGTTCATTTCCCAGCATTGGAAGAGCTCTCTCTTGACTATTTACCAAATTTAATTAGCATTGTGACTACCAACTCTTTGTGCTTGACATGGCCATCCTTGAAGACATTTAAGTTGAACAGATGTCCCGAATTCATGAAGGGTTCTATTAGCAATTTTATGGTTTCTTTTTATTCTAGAAAAGCAGTTAGCACAACCAACAAGGTAACTTCAATTCTATTTTTTATCATTATTTTTGAAATTTTAATATTTGTTTGCTTTCTTGGCATACTAATTAATTATTTTCTTGCATTTCTTATTTATATCATACAGGACATAAGGGGGACTCATAAGATTGCTTTGAAAAAACTGCACATAGGTAGCTCCAAAATAGAAACTATTTTTCATAACCATGGACATGAAACAATTGGACAAGAAGTAAGTTCAGAGTTGGAAGAGTTAGAGTTGGAATTTCTATATGAGATGACATATATTTGTGTGGGTTTCCAATTTTCTTTCTCTTTCCAGAATCTTCAAAAATTACGGATACAAAGGTGTGAAAAGTTGGAAGTAATCTTTTCTGCGTCCGTTTTAGGATGCCTACCAGAATTGAAATGGCTAGAGATAAGTGGATGCAAAGAATTGAAACAGGTTGTTGAAGATGGGGTGGAGAGTAACAAATTGTCAAATCCTATTTTTCCAAAGCTTTTAACACTTATAGTCCAGCAATGCCACAAATTGAAACGTTTTATCTCTGCCACCACATCTAATGATTTTCCCAATCTAGAGTTTCTTATCATAATTGGAGCCTCTGAGTTAGAAGAACTAATCGGATGTCATGAGCGAGGAAAAGATCATGACAAAGGAGAGCCAAAAGTTGAGCTTCCAAAATTGAAATTTTCAATGTTTAACCATCTGCCAAGACTTCGCCAAAGGATTGAATTACAGACTGTTGAACAATGTTGTCCACAATTGTCCAGAGCTTTCTCTGACTTCAACTCTTGCTTTTCACGAGCTCAAGAAATTTGTTTATGAAAAAGGTAAATAATATATACACATGTAGCTTTCTTTGAATTACACAACTATCATAATTTCTCCTTGATGAATATTTGATCAACTAGTCTTTTCTATATGTGATTTCCTAGGAAGAAAATGAAAAATGTTAAAGAGATAGGAAGAAAGATGAATTAAAAACAAGTATAGATGAATAGTAGTTATGCATCTGTCATTGTCCCTTGTTATTGCCCAAGTTTGAAACAACTCTGCTCTATCTTGTCACTCAAATTCCACGAACTCATTCAAATTTAAGCTTGTTTATTACCATATTCAAGTTTTCTGCCAAGCATTACCATAAAGTACACACACAATAAGATTTTCTCATCAAAACACATTAAAATATTCAAAAAAAATTTATTCAGTATGAAATCACATGAATAGTATTATTTTAACATATGCTTAATCATGCAAGATCTTTTATTTATTTTTAGATTGATTAATTTAACATATGCTTAATCATGCAACATATTCAGTATGAAGTCACATGAATAGTTATTATTTAAGTATATGCTTATTTAATTATGAAGAATGTTGTTATAAAGTTTATTTCCTTTTAAAGATTTTGATACACCTTTCATTAAAAAAAACATGAATGATAAAAATTGCTTTCCTATTATAATTATAAATCTATTAACCCCATTTTTATCTTTAATTATGACAATATTAATGATTCTCACTTGAAAGTAGAAGCTGCATTTTTATAAAGTCCTACCCTTTAATTAACTGATTATACATATAGATTTCAATTCCGACACCCGCGACGATATATGGGGGTGGTTATCCTGCACGGTGTATCTGTTAGAGAAATACTCGGAAGAAAATCCTACTGAGGAAGTAGGCGTTGACCATAAATCTCAAACAGCGTCAAGTAATGAGCTGCCTTCTTCACGGGTCAGTATCAAATATCAATCAATCTATGGAAGTTAAAACTGATATTATATAACACTCTTTCCGGTGCTTAAGGCACTTTTTAGGTGAAATTGGTGATCCTTTTCATACGACATTCTCTCATTTTTATAAAGCAGTTATTACTATTTTCTCTGCTCCTTTTGCCTTTGTAATTAAATGTTTTGATTTTTGTTCTCTTTGATGACAATTATGAACACGCTCTACGAAAGAGAATAAAAGTGGTAAACCACTTGAAATTTAATGAAATCAACTAAATTTAACCCTTTTCTTAGTGTGTAATTTAGTTAAATATGTCTTATTAATAAAGACCAGACGAACTATTTTTCTGAGATATAATGTCTTTTTCTTTCTATAGTTTTCCGTTCTAACTGATGATTTTTTTCAGATAATATTAAACTAAATATAAAGAACAAGGAGATAATCAAATTAGGCCATAACGAAAATTACTCACAAGACTAGCTTTTGGCATTCTATACAGGATTTGCAAAACAAGCACATCAAATATTGAAAAAGATCCAACATAAGTGAAACCAATTAATTAGAGTAATATATACCATGGAGTTTACTCATTGATAAAGTTAACTGATTAGGCGAACGTATCTTTTGGCATTATGCAGAATATTGAAGAAACAGAAACAGACTACTCTATTGATGGGTGAAGTTTCAACATCAGAGAAACCAGCAATGCCAACTTCTGCTTCAGAACTAAGCTGGCCATCTCTAATTTCCTTAAATGCTCTTAATTTGCATGAAATACCTTGGCATGTAAGTTTTTCTATTGCTGAAAAAGTGAGATTTCAGAATGGTAAGACTAATTAATAATGGTTGTCAAATATTTCAAATGGAAGTTGATGGATCAAACCATTGTGTTATCTCTAACATTTCCAAACGTAATTTGTGCTACCGTTTTATTCATCTTCTAGAATTTATACAAGTGAATGTGATAAGGATTAAAAAGTAAGCATGATTACTCTGCATAATTTGTTTAGTAAGTAAGCTAAACATATCAGCTTCCTGTGCCAGATTAGTCCTTCAACTTGCACAATCTTCACATTAGTCAATAAACAAAAGAAACCTCCATATTAGTTTACGCCCTTCTACTTTGTTGGGCATATTTGTCCCTAAAGTTACAATTTGTCTGATGCAGTGACTAAATTGACTATTTACCGGTCTATCTATCATCTATCATTATCTATCATTATACATAAAAAAAGAAGTACATCTATAAACAAGACAATGAATCAGTTTTTGAGGACCAACAACAACCGATTTGAGAAACAACTGAATTTGCTTAAATTACTATTATGTGACTCGTATCGTGTCTTACTCCTATCCTATTCTTTTTTATCCTATCTTGTGGATACCAAATAAGCCCTTAAGAGCTAGATAACTCAAAATATTGCCTCCCTTTTGTGCTTTACAGAGTATTGAGGACAAAGTGAAAGACCGTGTTCAAGAGGAGGCTATATCAGAGGAAGCTCTGAAAGTGACTCTGTCAGCTGATTTAGAAGGTGCCAGCTCGGGTGATGTTGACGTGACTCACATAGAAGCTAGAGATGAGAAGATGCTTCCACATGATTCCCAAGTAGTTGTGGCTCATTCTGAATCCGCTAGCTCACAGTCTGTTCCATTAGAATCTCAACGTAGATGATATCCAGTTGTAAGTTTCTAACTACAATTGTATTGCATGCAGTTGACCTTTCCAACATTTTCGCCAGCTTAAAAATAACGCTTCCTTATTATTTGCCTCAAAAGTGGAACCGTGAAAATGAAGTAATGAATGTTAGAACTAAGAGTATAGTTTCAACTCCAACTTAAACTTTTTCTATTCAATGTTGCAGGGAAAAAAATCTTTTTTCTTTGCAACTGCTTTCGGCTTAATGCTAATAACGCCTTTTTCTGTTATCCTTTCTTCTTGTTTTTCTTAGGGAGAAAATAGGCTCAGCCAAACTGAGACATATATGCACATTGAAGACTTGGGGGGTCAATGATCTCATCAGTAGTATATTTCAGAACATCCTTCCACAAAAGATAACTTAGTTGTAAAGGTCCTTACCAACCTAGAAGAAAATGTAAAGATGCTTCTGAAGGACATAGCTTCATCTGAGGCTAACACCCTTTGCTTTCTAACGGCTCTTAACTTCTTGTCCCACCTTCCTATAAAAGATGTAACTCAATCAGACAAACTAAAATCTATCATAGAATCTATGCACAAAGAGTTCCCCAGCATTATGTGTTCCTTCAAGCAAGCATTTACTACCACTAATGAGTTTGTAGCACTTAAAGCTCATCAAAACGAGGTAGCCTTTTCTCTTGGTTGCAAGATTGAGGCAAAGGATTTTATGAATGAAGCTCAACAGAAGGAAGCAATTTTGAACGAAAGGATCATAAGATTGGAGAAATAAATAAAAGAATGTGAGACTGGCAAATTTGATTGTAGTTATTGTAGTTTACCTGTAAAGACTCTTCCATTTCTAATCTATGTGCTGATTTAGTAAAATTTGATTGTACAAGAGGTAAATAATGTTGGTATTGGCTCTAGAATGTGTTATGTAAGATGCAGAATCTTTTGAACTTGAGAATATTAAGTTACATACATAATGAAAGGAAGAGTTCTGGTTCTCTAAGTAGGATTTTTGATGTGAGACAAACTAAGAACACTCCAGTAGCTAATATAGTTGACAAAAAGAAGGGGGGGGGGGGGCGCGGGGGGTGTTAAAATGCAGTGAGACACTTTGAGGTTTGCAAAAATAACACCCAACTCCAAAGTATATAAAAAATTGCACTCCACTCCTTTTCTGCCAGTGTGACCTAACCCATCTAACTGTGGTTAACCATGGTTTATTTTGTGCCTAAAATGTCTAACCAAACCTTTAATGGGAGTTGGGAAAGAATACACAGACAAAGGTGAATTGTCGAAGGAGACACAGATATCACAATTGGACGATTCCAGTGACCCGATGCCCTTCTAGTGTGACCTGAAGCCCTTCCAGAAGTTATAGTGTGCGCTGCTTTTTGTTTACGTTTTGGGTATGGCTAGGTTAACCTTTTTTGTGCAATGCGGCGATGGTTTCTTCATCGCTGACCCCTTCGACTCAGACCTGTTTTTTTTTTTTCATGGAACTTCAATCAAAGGTATTTGAGGGATTAAGGTTGGATTGTGAAGTGACTGTGCACATGGAAAGCTTACTCCCAGGTGAGAAACCAAGGGGGAAAGAAGCAGATCTGAGATGTGGAATGTCACTTGTTTCTGAAACAATCAATTGTATTCTTTAAAGTGTGGAATGACACTTGTGTATCATGAACCAAGTCAAAGATCAATTTATGCTTTCCAAGTGATCTGTTTTTTAAGTTTGCTCCGTTCTGTTCACAGCTCCAACAATTACTTTAATCACTTGTTATGTTTCGGGTGGAAAGGGCGCAGAAATGAGACATGCAAGTTTATTCAATGAATGCTCAATATTGATTTTTTTAGTTGGATTCGTGTGAAATGGGGCAAAAGCAAGTTTTTGGTGGCTTTAAAATTGGTTTTTGAGTCTCAACGCTTACGGTTAAATAGAAAGTCATTTTAAGTTAATAAAAAATGCATCACCATGGGTTACATAGAGAGCATATTCCTAACGGAATATACGAACCGTTACCTCTGATACTGAAATGGTGGCGGGGTGCAATTTGTTATATAGTTTGGGGTTAGATGCTGTTTTTGTATACTCTGGGGGAGACATTACAATTTACCCCAAAAAAATAGCTAAAACAGTTGATGATATGAAATCAAAACTTAGAAAAGGGTTTACGTATGTGATAGATCTCATCCAAATTTGGGCATTAGAAGATACAAATCTAAACTTAAGTGATAATCGCGCTAACATTAATTTTCTTGGATATTCACTGCACATTATTATTTGAAGGTTGACGAAAAGGAATCAATTATTTGTTCATGAAGCTCGATTATTTTTAAGCTATGATGAGACAAAGCCTGCCCCAAATACATCCGCGGCTAATATTGCAAAATTAAAGTCAACAATTTTTTTTAAAATGGTAGTTGCTGGTAACAACAATATATAAACAGTGACTTAACTTCACCATTTAGTCATTCATATTATCTTATTCATAAAACAATAGCGAACCCCTTTTGACGAAGGTAAATAATTCAATTAATGATCCAAGAATTCACAAAAAACTCACAATTTTGTAATTAAAATCTTTTAATCGTCTATCATTATGTCCTAAAAAGATGTTTAAAATTAAAAACACTAATTGGAAGAAAAGGTTGAAAATTAACCTGTAATCGCTAGCCTATGTTATGCCTTGGTCACATGGCATGCCACTTGCCTCTTGCTCCACTCATCACAACCAGACAAATCAGGAGTTTATTATATATAAATACTATATCCGGATCCTCTCTGGCATTGGACGGTTCAATAGCTGAAAAAAATATTAAATTGCATGCGGTCTAGTTATTTTGGCACACCAAATAAAAATCTTAACTAACACTAAAAATAACTAGACCACATGCAATCATCTAGTGCTTTTTTTCAACTGCAAGTACAGGAAAGGATCTATATTCAAATACTACAATAAATAGAAAATAGAAGAGTAATGCTATCGACACTTCTTTTCACAAAGTTTTTTATTGACGAAAAGATAGATAAGTCATTGAATAAGAAACAAAATCTATTGAGTCATAAACTACTACATGCCTGTACAAAGCTCAACTAGATAGCATCTTCTAATAATGCACAAGGTCAATGGTAATAACTAACATTAAACAATGACTTAATTAATTTCTTCATCGGAATAATTCATATTCATATAGTTAATTAATTAATTAATTGTCAGAAGTAATAATTATATGTAGTGAGTGAATACTTAACCCATTGAAAGTTGAAACCGATCAGTCCAGCATATGCTTAATTAGAGATCCTTGTACTTTGAAACTTATCTTTGGAAATTGGGGGGGGGGGGGGGGGGGGGGAGAATAGGAAAAGTTAAATAGATCTTGAAGTGGCCAGGCTTCAATAGCATTAATATTCCGAAATTAAAGAGGTAATTAAGATTCTTGCACACTTTGTTCTTTTTCCAATTGCATTTTTGTTGTTGTTTAATTTTGATTACTCATGGTTCAAGTACTACTACATCTAGATCAATATTCTACTGCAATTACTTTTTCTGCCTCAAATCTTAGGGTGAAATAATGCCAATATTTTGGATTCGCTGATTTAATTTCTGTTGTGTAATTCTATTTTTCTGAAAGGGAGAGAGGAATAATAATGATTTTGGAAAGGAGGAAAATTTGAAAAAATATTATTAGTTTAGCCATTTTTTGACGTTTTATTTTTGACGAATCTGAAATCTAATCTTACATTTTTCCTGATATAATCATCAAATAAGGAAGCAATGTGCTTCTTGCACAACTATAGAGAATTAAAAATCTTAAGAAGTTAAACTATTTTAATTAAATTTCTGCACTTTATTAGTTTTTTATTTCATTAACAAAATTACTCAATCAAAACTCTTAGGAATTTTTACTGATGTTTCAGGTTATTGAAATTGTTGTTTCTGCTGCTACTTAAGTCGCAGACTTGCCTAAGATCCAACTTCCATGCTTTGAAAGAGGCTATAATAGCAACAATATTCTAGAAGAGGTAATCTACTAATGTATATTTTGGACATTTCAAAAGTTTAAGGTAGCATTGTTTTTGCTTGCATCGTCCAAACATGGTGATGCAAGATGAGGATTGGTGAAGATAAAAGAAAAGGAAAAAGAGAATAGAAGAGAAGAAACTGAGATTTTTTTTGTATTAATTAACTTTTTGACATAAGAAAATTACAATGGAATCATTATTGTATTTAGTCGCAAACTAAGCTTGTTGTGGTGTCTTTGTGCTGCTGTGTGTTGTATAAAGTGTTGAAGCTTGATCCAAACCTGATCTCCAATTTCATTTATCACTTCTCTTCTAGTCATATCAGCAACTTTCTTTATTCTTTTTTGAGCCTTAGCTAGATTTCCTTGCTCCATCTTATGAATCACTTCTTGATAGAAGAGATCCATTGGATATTCAGCTATTAGCTCTTCTAGTTTGTTGAGAGATGAAAGAGAGGGCCAATAGATGTGTCTCCATTGTCTTATGGTCTATTCTGGAAAGAGCATCAATTGCATTGTTAAGCTTGCCTGGCTTGTACTGAATGGCACTTCTATATTGGTAGTCTTGGAATTTAACAAGGTATTGTTGTTGCTCTAGTGTTTGAATCACTTGTTCAAGCAGCACCTTGTGGCTTCTCTGATCTGTCCTTAACTCCTTATAATGAAAGGTCTTCCAATCACATACTGCCTCCATTTCCTTACTGCTTCCACCACTGCATGTAACTCTCTGACATAAACTGACTTAAATTTAATTTGAAGGGGTTTCTCCTCACAAGTTGACTTAAATGTACATAATCTGCTTCTGTATGTAGTAGTACTACTAGCTCCTTTATGTTTGGTTTAGACCATGTTTGAGAAATAAGCTAAACGGTTTTTTTTTTTTTTTAATAGCTTTTAATTGTGAAGTTGGATGAAGATTGTGAGATTACAATGTAGTTAGATCATAAATTAGAACTGATCGGCAAAACAAGTTGCGTAACTAGCTAAACTTGTTAAATGACAGAAAAAATATATAATATTATTGATAGTTGCTTAACTAGCTAAACTTGTTAAACGACAGAAATATATAATATTATTGGTAGGATTGTAGTAGCATAATTTGTAATTTCTAAATAGATTTAATTGCTTTTTTATTCCCTCCAACTTAGTTAATTGTGCAAATTTGATTCTTCAACTTTCAATTGCGCAATTTTGATCTCCCAATTTTGTAAGTTGAGTGATTTTATTCCTCTAACTTTAAATTGTGCAACGTTGATTTCCCAACTTTCCCAATTGCTCAATTTAGTCCTTTTGACAATCTCTTATTAAAAAACCAATGGTTAACATGGTCAAACTCATATAATTAAATTTTGTTTGCAAAACATTTTTGATGGTATGATTATGGAGCCCGGTTTGACTGCATTAACCATTAGCTTCTTAATGAAAGATGGACGAAATAACTAAAATTGAGCAATAGAAAAAAAAAGATAGGAACCAAAATCTCACAATTGATAAAGCAGTTGGACTAAAATAATGCAATTATAAGTTGAGGAATTAAATCGCAATTAAACCTAAATATTAATAAGGGTAATTTTGAAAGTAAATGATTGGTAGCCAATATTTTGAAGAAAAAAAATCTTACATAATTCTCTAAAATTTAATTATAATAACTAAAATTTCACAGCAAAAAAGTTTACTTATTAGTTATTATCAAGTAACTTCATAAACTTTTTAAAAACTATAATCTTGTAAAAAAGTTATAGTCTAATGTTCCCAAACATTTTCTTAATTCTGTTATTGTATTGAGAATTAGATTTTTTATTACTTTTGCCTGGTATTTTTTTTCCTTATCTCATGTACTGTAAACTAGCCTTTCTGCTAGTTGCTTCTCTCTGGACTTTGTGTTAAGCAACTCCAGTGCTAATCAAAACAATTCTTTGCTTACCTTTCTAATTTTTCTATTGCTTGTTGATCAGGTGAGTTACGTTACAATTGATGGCATGCCTTGCTGACATTCCGTATGATCTTGCGAAAGATTTGGTGATCGGGGCAGTAAAACAACTACGCTATGCTTGCTGCTTCAACAGATTTGTTCAAGAGCTCGAAGATGAAAGAAACAACTTGATCACAACACGGGACAGCGTCCGTGACCGTGTTAAACAAGCTAAGAAACAAACGAAAGTATCTGCTGAAGTTATTGATAAGTGGCTAGAGGATGCCAACATTGACATAGACAAAGTGGATAAGTTACTAGAAAAGGCAAGAACAAAAAAGAGTTGTCTTCCATATTGTCCGAATTGGTTTTGTCGATATTATTTGGGCAGGAAGATTGCAAACAAAAAAGGTGACATTGAGAAATGCATCGGAGAAGGCAAGCCGTATATACAATTCGAATGTATTGCTACACTTCCTTCTGACATAATGCTTGATTTTCCTAGTTCTGAAAATTATTTGAAATTTGAGAGTAGACAACTTGCTTACAAGGATGTTATGGAGGCAGTAAAAGATGAGGAGGTTGGGATGATTGGATTGTATGGAATGGGAGGTTGTGGTAAAACCACTTTGGCAACACAAGTTGGGAAGATGGCAGAAGAAGAGAAGCTCTTTGAGAAAGTGCTTTTTGTGTCTGTGTCTAGCGCAGTAGATGTTAGAAGGATCCAAGAGAAAATTGCAAGCTCGTTGTCCTATGAATTCCCAGAAAATGAAGAAAGGGAAAGAGCCAAACGTTTGTGTATGAGATTGACTCAAGAAAATAAGATTCTTCTGATCCTGGATGATGTGTGGGAGAAGCTTAATTTAAGAGCCATAGGGATTCCTTCAGCAGAAGATCATAAAGGTTGCAAGGTTCTCATTACCACGCGATCTGAAAATGTCTGTGAAAGGATGGATTGCCAAAGAAAGATTCAATTACAAATCTTAACAGATGATGAGGCGTGGACACTTTATCAAAAGCAAGCAGGCATATCCGAATCTGGCACCTCTGATACCTTGAAAGATTTGGCAAGACAGATTTCAAATGAATGTAAGGGACTTCCGGTTGCTATTGCGGCTGTGGCCAGCACTTTGAAAGGAAAGGCTGAAACAGAATGGAAGGCAGCATTGGATAGACTGAAAAGTTCCATAGCAGTGAACATTGAAAAGGATTTGCAAGATCCTTACAAGTGTCTACAATTAAGCTATGATAATTTGGATTCTAAAGAAGCCAAGTCACTTTTGTTGTTTTGTTCTGTATTTCCTGAAGATGTTGAAATTCCAGTTGAACATTTAACCAGATTTGCAATAGGGCTGGACATAGTTGGAAACGTTCGCACATACGAAGGGGCAAGGAATGAAGTGAGTGCAGCTAAAAACAAGCTCGTAAGTTGTTGTTTGTTGTCAGATGTTGATAATGGAAAAAAAGTAAAAATGCATGACTTGGTTCGTGACGTAGTCCAATGGATCACAAAGAATGAGAATAAAGTAATTCATACTTTGTCGGAAGAAGATGTAACATTGGAGCATGGTTCAATAAGATATCTATGGTGTGAAGTGTTGCTTCCAAATCCAAATGAACTAGATTGTTCTAATGTTGAGTTTCTATACATAACAACACACTTGGAGGTACCAGAAGAAATTTTCAAAGGAATGGGAAAGCTTAGGGTTTTGGTCTTTTTCAATCATTACGGGAGAGGATCATTGTCAAGAGTGTCATTTGCATCATTGACAAATCTTCGTTACCTATTCCTTCATGGGTGGAAATTAAGTGACATCTCATTTCTAGGAGACCTGAAGAAACTTGAAGGTCTTTCATTATTTTTTTGTTCATTCCAAGAATTACCAAATGATGCGGTTACACAACTGACAAAGTTGAGATTGTTAGAATTATATGACTGTGACATGGAAAGGAACAATTTGGAAGTGATCAGGAAACTCCCACAACTAGAGGAATTGTACATCAATGACAATGATTCAGAATGGATGAATTACAATGGGAAGACGGTTGAATTTTTCAGCAAGTTTAGTGTTCCCCAAGCATTCCAGAGATATACAATAAATTTGGGAACCAAACTTAAAGAAGACGAATATGACATATATTCTACTGATGAGAAAATTTTGTGCCTTGGTTGTTTTCACACGTCAAATATGACCATAAAGGGTTTGGCCGAAAAAGCAAATGCTTTGCACCTAGCAAATATTCAAGGAGGTTTGAAAAAATTTCTACCTGACATATTTAAAATAGAAGCAGGAGGTGCTATGAGTCATTTGATTGAGCTTATTTTACGTAATTCTGATGAGATAGAGTATTTGGTTGATAGCAGCAATTACTTGGGCGAAATAGGAACCCTATTTTCCAAGTTGGTTGAGCTAAGAATTAAAAGGATGGAGAATTTAAGAGCTTTATGGCATGGTCATGTGCCTCCTGGTGGCCATTTTCAGAAATTAGAAAACCTATATTTAAAAGATTGTCCAGAGCTCACATCTTTGTTCACACCAAGTTTGCTACAGTTTGAATCCAACAATGAATCAGAGTATTTATCAGAAATCACTCCAATGCCACCAACTCCCACTGGGAACCTTAATTCAGGTACACATCGCACTTTAATATATGGTAGATACTAAATCCTATTCCTAATTGACATATTTTAGCTTTCCAATGAACTTGATTCAATACGATTGTTTATATAATTGCTATTGTTACAAGTCACATCCTAAAATTAATTGTGAACCAATTATCGTATAACTAAATTTTAAATAGATTAATTATAACAACATTAACATGCCATTTTACGCAGAGTCTAAATTAAAGAGGATTACATACTTTAGCTTTTCAACCTGATATTTCCATAAGATTATTACAAGTTATATTCTTGCATGATTTTAGTCTTCACAACCGATCTTTGATTAAAAAGATAATTACACTAACCTTTCTTGAGGTTTGCTGATATTACACATATCTCCTCCAGTTTTCGAAATTACATTTACCCCCTGAAATTCTTACTTTTATTAAAAAATGGTAAAATAAAAAAAAAAAGTAATAAATGGTAAAATTAATTTTTCTTAGAAAAATGAAAAATGTGCACAATAACACCATTAAAAAAATTAATATTAGGGGAGTTTGTATAATGAAAATTAAAATTTGAGGAGAGTAAATGTAATTTTAAAAACTGGAAGGGGATAAGTGTAATATAGACAAACCTCAGGAGAGGTTGATGTAATTATCCCTTAATTAAAACCTGAGCTGATAAATAACAAGCAAAGTTTATCTATATTCTGTTTGGATTAATTTTTCACAAAGTACCTAAAGAAATAATTTTTTTCATGTTAACACTAATAACATAAATTGTTCTTATATAAAGTTTTACATAAGGGCTTCTAGTTTGATTAGGGACTTTCTTATATATCATAACGCATCAACGCCACTATACACAAGTATTGAAATAGAAGAGCTCTTATAAACTAAAAACATTTTTTGTAATGAGT
This sequence comes from Cyamopsis tetragonoloba, assembly GCA_037177725.1. NCBI lineage: Eukaryota > Viridiplantae > Streptophyta > Magnoliopsida > Fabales > Fabaceae > Cyamopsis > Cyamopsis tetragonoloba. The sequence goes on from CM074123.1 coordinate 57,993,833, forward strand.
AATTTATTAAAATGATTCTCACCTTTGTAGCTACAGGATGTTTTAGTCCATGATTTTGTAGAATATCTGAATTAGTCTCTTGCACTCCGTGAGTTACTTTAACCCTGACGTTATTTGACACGTCAGTGTCAATGTGGCACGTTAAGTGCCTATATGGCACATTATGTAACACACATAAGTTCACGTAAGCGACAAAATAAAATCATTTTACTTAATGTCAAAACACCTCACTCTATTAGTCCCTCAAATTACTTACAATCCCCAAAAAGCTGCATAACTTTGGAGATTATGCAATTTGATCGCTTATGTGCGTTCCTATGTGTCAAATAACGTGCCACATACACTTTGACAGTATCACATAACGTCAGGAACTAAAGTGACCTGCAAAGTGCAAAGTGAAAGAACATTCTACAAATTCAAGACTAAAACACCCCATGGCTACAATGTTAAGTACCATTTTAGTTACTCGTTTTGTAATTGTTTATAGTATGTAAAGGATTGTGTTACTTATGTGTAACTGTTTTCCAGGATCATTTACTCTGTCTAGCCTTACAAGCCTTAGGCTAGAATCATGTCTGAAGTTGGGTTCGTTGTTCACAATATCCACAGCTAAAACCTTGACTTCATTGGAAGAATTGAAAATAAAAGATTGCCGGAGTTTGAACCATATATTAGAAGGTGGTAAAAATCAAAAGGAAAAAATAGCTCAGGATAATCACGACTTTCAGAGTGATATATCAATGTTTCCAAGTTTGAAAACATTGGATATTGATACATGCAACTCATTGCGGTATGTACTCCCCATCTCTTTTGCTGGAGGCCTAAAGAAATTGGAAAATATAAACATTGATGAGACTCCTAATTTGAAATATTTCTTTGGTGAAAGCATTTTTGAAAATCACTCATGCAGTCAACAACAAAAAAGTGTTCAAGTTGAGCTTCCTGCTTTAAAAGAACTTACCATTATGGATACCACAAATATGATCAGCATCTGTCCAGATAATTTCACTTTGGTGGGTACAACAAAGGTACGATTATTCATCACCCATCTTTTCATGCATTTATCAAATAACAATTGAAATCTGAATTCCAATATTTGATCATACGTTTGAAAAACATAATGGTCTAACTTAAACTATTGTGAATAAATTGCAGATATCAAACTTGGATCCACAAGGACTGAACGTACCAATTATGCGAAATGTGAGAGAGATCACATTAAGAGGTATTGATAAGGTAAAATACATATTTACCTTATCAAATGCTTCATTAATGATGTTGGAAATTTTAACAATTTGGTCATGTCCTGTATTGAAGCACGTAATAGACATAGGAAATAACTGTGAAGGAAAGAATTGGGATGATGCATTCCCAAACTTAAAACAGTATGACTGTGAGCAATTGGAATATATCTTTTCCCAATTTCCTTTGCATCATCACAATAATAAGGAGATTAATGTCCATTTCCCAGCATTGGAAGAACTCTCTCTTACGGATTTACCAAATTTTATCAGCATTTTACCTACCAACTCTTGCCTCTTAACATGGCCATCATTGAACAAGTTTTTTATGTATGGGTGTCCCCAATTCTTGAAGGATTCTATTAGTGATTTGGTGGTTTCTGCAGATTCAACAAAGCCAATTAGCGAAACCAACAAGGTACTTCTATTTTTGTCATTGTTTTTTATTTGTCATTTATTTTCTTTCTTCACATACTAATTCTTTTGTTGCATTTCTTATTTATGTCTTACAGGACATAGTGGGGACTCATAAGCATTTCCTCCCCTTGAGAACTATTCACATACATGACTCTAAACTTGAAACTATTTTTCGCGACTATGAACATCAAACAATTGGGCAAGAAGTATGTTCAAACTTGGAAGAGTTGGAGTTGGAAAGTCTACCTAAGATGACTCATATTTGTGTGGTTTCCAAATATCCTTTCTCTTTCCAAAATCTTCACACATTGCGAATAAAAGGATGTGAAAAGTTGGAAGTAATCTTTCCTGCATCTGTTTTAAGATGCCTACCAGAGTTAAAGTGTCTTGAGATAGGTGAATGTGAAGAACTGAAGCATGTCATTGAAGAGGAGGTTGAGAATAACAGAAAATCAAATCTTGTTTCTTCACAACTACAACCATGTTTCCCAAAGCTTGAAATACTTATCATTGATCAATGCCACAAGTTGAAACGTTTCATCTCTGCCTCCACATCTAATGATCTTCCCAATCTAAAGATTCTTTTCATAATTGGATCCCCTGAGCTAGAAGAACTAATTGGATCTGAGCAAAGAAAAGATTATGACACAGGAGATACCAAAGTTGAGCTTCAATATTTGAAAATTTCAATGTTTAGCAATCTATCAAGACTTCGCCAAAGGATTGAATCACAGACTGTTGGACATCGATTAGTCCACAATTGTCCAAATCTTTCTTTGACTTCAACTTATTATTATCTTCAGGAGTTCAAGAATATATTTTTAAGAGGAGGTAAACACTATATACACATGTAGCATGCATGATGGTTTATACGTAAATATGATAGAACTATCAAATACAAATTTCACATATGATTTCTCCATGATGGATTGATGAAGTATTTTTCCTATATGTGAATTTCCTCTACTATGTCAGATTATCACAAAAATAAATAAATAAATAAATAAACATAAAAGGTAAAAAATCTGTGTTACGTTTTAGGAGTATTTTGTTATGTTGCTCCATATGTGTAGAAACACACTTGTTAAAATTTATAACTTTTCAACAAATCGTGTCTATATTTCATAAAATATGCCGTGTTTATATTTAATAAAATATACACATATTTGAAATAAATTTATTTAGTGTGGTTGTTTGTGCTTTTGCTATTGCACAAGTTTGAAGCAAATCTTCTATAACTTGACAATCGAATTGCATTTTCTTTTTCCACTCCCAAGGAAAATATTCAAAAGTTAATTACCTCATTCAAATTTCCATCCAAGCATTATGATTAGGGTTAATTACACTGATTATGAATCTCATTTTTATTCTTAATTATGATTATGACAATATTAATGATTCTCACCTGAAAGTTGAAGTTGCATTTTTAATCCTGAATTTCATCATCAATGAAGTCCTTAATTAATTAGGAGTTTTCTAACCTATGCAATTAGAAACTACAAATAGAAAAAAAAAAGTACAACATTATTGTAAGTCAGATTTAATTTCATTAAATTTTTGTTCATTCCAACAATAACTTTCTAGTTTTGATTTATTAACCTGTGCAATATCACAGGTTAGAAAAACCCAATTAATTAATTATACATATTGTCATAGACTTGGGAATCAGTGATCATTTAAGGTGGAAGCTCCAGAGATTGGCCAATCAAGTAGATGAATCCTTTATAACCAGTGATAGCAGAGTTGAAAATTCTACTAAGGAAGATGGTATTGACAGTCAATCTCAAATGGCGTCAAGCAGTGAGTTGCCTTCTTCACAGGTCAATATCCATCAATCTATGAAAAGCTAATCTAGCTTAATAGAAATTATACAAACATAAGAATGCTATGCAGTTATCCTTTTTGAACATGTCCAACTTGTTTCTGATTTGTCATTTATTATTTTCAATAGAAGTGGGATACTATGTCAGAAAACATTCCTCAAATTCAAATGAACAATGGAGATCCAACTACATCTGGAAGTGGGTTATCTTCCGAACATGCCAATCAACCTATAATGGACAACTTAGCAAGAACAATAGATGAACACAACCAAATTGAAAGTGGAGCAGCTGGATCTAAATCATACGAATTCCTTGAATCAAAGAGTCAAAGTGAAGGCAAAGAGATGCAATTATTGGAGGAGAAATTGTCATCTGTTTCTTCCCCAACCTTGACTGAGGTATCACTTGATTTTATATATCAATTTCGAGAAACTATATTATTAAACGTTTAATGGTTTATCTAGCTTGTCCTCCCAACCGAAGTTCTTTGCGGATAACACTAAACTACATATAAAGAACAAGGAGAGGGTTAAATTAGCCACAATAGAAGATTCAATATAGTATTGACGAAACAAACGCATCAATTATTGAAAAAAATCTAACGACCAACGAAACCAACAATACTAATTTCTGGTTAAGACTATCATTAATAACCCCTTAACATAAAATATCTCCGCATGTAAGTTTACTAATTCTTAAGCATCTAAGCTTAAAACTTATTTCAAATACTATTGCTAATTTTTTCCATGCTTGTTCAATTGTTCACATAGAATTTGGTGGATAAAGAATCCATTAGTGAACCAGATTTCCAGGACAAACAATTCATTGCTGAGGAAACAATAGTAAGTAGCAATCACTGAAATTGCTCAAACTACTACCAAACCACGTCATGATGTACATTATAAAGTAGTGGTCCTCTCAAAGCTATGATTTCAAAATCACTTAAATATACTTCTCATTTTGTGATGAACAGAGTATTGAGGAAATAGAAAAAGAAAGCATTCAAGAAATGCCTACACTTGAGAAAGATAGGATGAGAACTTTGTCAGCTGATGTAGAAGGCCTTGGCTTGGGTGGTATTATTGCAAATCACGATGAGTTTAATGGCGGGGAAATACTTGCACAAGATTCGCAGGTTGTTGAACAGGTTGACAATCCAAATGAAGAAGGGTCCTACTTGTCAGATAAAGAGGGTGGAATAGGTGCTATTTCAAATGACAGCAATAAGGCTCATCAAGGTTAGTGCTACTTTCTTGTTTCTCTTCTAATTTGCGTGTATATTTATAGTTATATATTTAGTTATAATCTCACCGCTAGCTGAACTGTTTCAACTTTTAGCAGCTTTGAGTAGAAGCCAATCATTAGTGATAACAAAATTGGAAGAATGCAAGCACTTCATGGATTTGGATGATGCAGAAATCACTCTACTTACGGAGGCAATATCAGTATATCCTCAACTTTGGAATGTTTGTGAGAAATTCAGTGAACGCTTTCAAGCTTGGATGTTGAAGACTTTGGCCGACATGCTTTTTTTCCTTCGAAATGAGAGCGTCACTAGTGTCACTCCTAAGAGATTAAAGGAATTTCACAGACTCTGTGATGAAGCTGCTCAACTTGGATTTGAGAGGTCGTGGGTTGATGAAATGCGTCAACGTGTTATGGACAGGGATCCTGAGGTAGACTCAGCACAATCACTCCTCGGTGAGCTTCTTCAGAGGCATGACCAACTAACTCAGGAACTTGTTGAGATAAAGGGGGAAATTAATTCCCTGAATGACTTTGTTGCTGCTCGGAAGAAATGTTTTGATTTCCTGTGATTGATTTGGGTTCCTACCTCTATGTTTTGGTTGTGTATGTGGAATTTTTTTTTTGTCTGATTACTTTTTAAATACATTATGGTGTCATTTGTTTGCAATTCCTTAATATCTATTACGAGTTATGAGATTGGGTTTCAGACTTTGATTAATCTTCTCGTGTACAATTGTCCAATTTCTAACTAACTTCCACTACTACCAAGGGCATGTAGCAAATATATAATATAAATACATGTTTCTCAAAGAAGCCAAGTGTTTATAGGAATATAAATTGTCATGAAAATGTTAATTTCATAAGATGTTTGTAGATAATTTTCAAAGGACAACTTCACTTGTGATTCCGTAAGGTTAATAAAATAGTGTATCCATTCATTCAAACAATAAGCAAAGTAAAGCAAGTGTGGAATACTTGTGCTAGAGTTGAGCAGAGCAAAGCAACAATTATTGTGTGGGGGAATAAATAGTGCACCTTGACATGTTACCAAGTGTTAGCAACGGAGATGGAACCATCCTCCTTCACGATGATATCAAACAAAACTCCCCTCGTTATCTTTTGCGACTGCTCCGATACCAATGGTGCTTCCAGGACTACGGATTCCATCTTCGGCTTCAACTTTTTTGCAATTCAAGCACATAATCGTCGTCCCAAAATTTCTATCCTGTCTTCTGAATTAAACCTTTATCAATTTTACACACACATCAAATATCAGCACATCTGTTTTTACATAACTAATTAACTTAGAAATCTATGAACGAACGATTCAGGATTTCGAAATTAGAGAGATAGAGAAAAAAAAAGGGCAACAAGTTACCTTTGCTTTGCTTCCCCTTCTTAGTAGTCGTGTTCGTTTGCTGGTATGGTTCGTATCAGAGTTACAATCGAGGTGGAACTGATTTGCAACATCCCTATTCAAAGAGTGATATCATCATTTTTAATAGGTAAAATTGCTATTTTCGTCCTCTAATTTTTGGGTTTGGTTCAGTTTCGTCCTCTAACTTTTTTTTATTCATTTTCGTCCTCTAACTTTTGTTTTTGATTCATGTTAGTCCTTTCCGTCAGTCATCTGTTTAAAACTAACAGAAAAAAGTCAACACTGTTAAGACTAACCACGTGTCACTCTTTGAGTGTTTGGTGAATAAAATGATTATAATAATGTATTTTTAAAAATAAAAAATAAATTTTTTTATCTTTTTTCTTTTTAAAAAAAAAAAAAAACCTTAACCCTGTCTTCTCCAACCCCCACTCACCCTCTTCCACCACCGACAACCACTTATATCCACCGCTGCCGGACCAACTTCCAGCTCAGTCCACCACACCATTCCCACACAGCAACAATCTCAACCCAGAAAATCAAAATCAAGCATCACTGAGCCAAAAATCCAAAATCACAACACTTAATTTCTTTGTCAAGAACAAAGTAGTGAAAACAGAACAGAGAAGTAAAGAGGTTCCAAAATTGGGGTTTCTTTCTCAAGCATCTCTAGGGTTGTTTTTTCCTCATCTTTTTCTTTGCTTCATGGGTTTTGGTTTTCGTCCTCAGCCCTCTCACTTCTTCAGCCCTCAAAGGTTGAAACTTTTTCCCCTTCCTAAGTGACCCAGATGAACATAATCAATGGGGTTGGGGTGGGTTGGATATTTCTGGGTTTGTTGAGCGATTTTGGGGATGTTTTGGATGTCTTGAGTGACTTAGATGAACAAAATTGATGGGTTTGTTGAGCAATTTTCGGAATTTTTGTGTTTCTGGGATTGAAGATTTTGGATCTTTTATGAATGCGGGAAGTTGATGAGCAAGAAAAGGATGAGGAATGGTGCTGGTGGTGATGGGTGGTGCTTTGGAAAACCAAGGTAATAGTGGTGGAGGAGGGAGGCGATGCAGTAGTGGTGGTGAAGGGTGGTGCAGGGAGGCGAGACCTTCTCTGCTTCTTCAAGACCCACTTCTTCTCTCTCCAATGGTTGAGTGGTGGTGGTGTGGTGGACTGAGCTGCCGGTGGTGGAAGAGGGTGGGGGTTGGGGAAGAAAGGGATGATGCTTAAGATTTTTTTTAAAAAAAAAAAGATAGATTTTTTTTAAAAAAATACATTATTATAATCATTTTATTCACCAACTACTTAGAGAGTGACACGTGCTCAGTCTTAAAAGTGTTGACTTTTTTCTGTTAGTTTTAAACAGATGACTAACGGAAAGGACTAACATGAATCAAAAACAAAAGTTGGAGGACGAAAATGAATCAAAAAAAAGTTAGAGGACGAAACTGAACCAAACCCAATAGTTAGAGGACGAAAATAACAATTTTGCCTTTTTAATATATAAATTTATGATTGTTATATATAAAGGGATAGTGAGATTTCTAAAATTGAGTGGTCTCAGCCCCTCTCACCTACGGTCGATTGATATCGAATCAAATCTAGGGTGAACGGACTTGAATATTGGGCGGCCCATCTTGGTCAATCACTACCTTTGTTTTTGACCCCTCTCACTTTTTTGAATCCAAGAGAAAATGAATATTTTGAGTGAGCCTCATGCATTACACATGATTTTCATTTTCACTGATTTGATTTGAATTTTAGAATCTGTTCTTTCTCAGATTTTAAAATTTATTATTTACTCTCATGATTTAAAATCTGATCAGTGAAAATTTTGATTCTTTTAACAGATTTTACATTTGAACGGTTCTAAATTTCGAAAGAAAACATAATTTTAATACAAAATTAAGCGTGTTATCAAAATCAACCAAGATTTTTGGCCAAGTTAAAATGGTTAACACTTAGCCAATACCAATAAAAAATTAATTTTTATCTTTATTTACTTTTTATATTTTTAATTAAAAAATTAAAATATTATTATTTTACTCGAATTGGTCAAAAATTGACGAACTTAAATTGGCTAAAAATCTTTTTTTATCAAAATAATAGTTAAATTTTATAATTTGACATAAGGTAATTTTATTTTAATAAATAAGGGTATGCAATGCACTCAAAAAGGTGCGTAATGCCTTATTAGATGATTACTATTGCCACCATCTTTTTTTAGGAAGAGTGCCACTCTCTTCTAGAAATATGGTTCTCATTTTTTGTCACTAAAAAATGGCCAACAATTAGACAACTAATATAACATAAAATTAATTTCTGCCTCCACTTGTTATTTAATTTTTTTATTAAAAAACCAAAATATTATTATTTTACATAAGTTGGCCAAATTGGGGTTGGCTGAAAAAAATTTCCTCTACAAAATAAAGTATTAATAAGAATCAATTTAAAAAATAATTATGCCTAACAAGTAACATTTTAACACATTAATTATCAATAATATATTTTTGAAAAAAATATCTAATAAATAAATTATTATTTTTAAAACAGGTAAAAAATTTAAAATAGATCAATATTAAAAAAAAATACTATAAAATTGTGTTTAAAAGTTACTCTTACTAACTGTTTCCTTTATTTCATATAGTATGACTCTTTTAAGACAATTATGTAAATTAAGAAAACATATAATATGGTTAATTGTTCTATTAGTTTTCAAAAAAAAAATATACAATTTTTCAAAATTATTTTCATTCATTTTTATTATTGTATTAATTGTATTTTACTATTTATTTTTAAAAAATTAATTAATATAAAGGATAGACATAAAAAATAATAATCATTAAAATTTATAGTAAAATTTATATTATGAAATTATAAAAGTATTTAACAATTGTATTATAATATGGAAAGAGAGAGCGTAATAAATATAGATAATGTGAACAAAGAAATAAACTCCCTGCAAAATAAAATGCTAACCGCGACATCTCGAATCCTAATGAGGCGGAGAGTGTCGTCAATTCAATGAGACATGGACAAAGAGGATTTCTGGAAAGCTTCTAGGGACAACGACATATGAATGAAGCGAATGTACACCAAAATAATAGGGATCTAAAGACTATATAGGTTTGGAACTATATAGTTGAGGATAATTTTAATGAATTGATTTGCACGGCTCATACCAACAAAATGCATTGATTCGCCAACCACCAAAATTACTCAAACTACTATCAAACAATGTGATGATGTACATTATAAAGTAGTGATTAGGGGTGCACATAGATTGGATTGGACCGGATTTGGACAAATGTCCAATCCAATAAAAAAAGATGGGGTGGATGGGATTAGCATCATTCCTAGGGAGTGGCATCATCCTTTTTAGTATATAAATTTATGATTCTTACATATAAAAAGGATGGTGTCACTCCCAATAGAGATGGTGCTAATCCCATCCTCCAAAAGATGGGTACTCAAGTTGGATTCAATTTACAATTTTTGCTATGTAATTCGAACCAATCCAACCCGTGAAAAAGGGGTTGGATTTCACTGGTTGGATTGGATCAACTGTCAAATTATCCAATATAATTAAAATTGCAAAAAATAAAACATGTATAAATAAAATGTGTGTGATAATGTAAAATATATGCAAAACAGTATAAAACCCTAAATATGTGAAAAAAAAATTAAAGACAAAAAGTGAACTACCACATTCTAAACCTAATGAAAATCACAATGATAGAACATGTTTAAATAAAAATTGAGTGGTAACATATTTACGTATAAATAAAAACCATAATATTAGCACTAAACTTAAAGTATTGAAGCATGATACTTGATTGAGAAAAATAAAACACAACACAATATATACAATTATTTAAAAAAAATAAAAGAAGAGATTTTTTTTTTATATATGTTCGGGTAGTCCGGATTAATTGGATTTAACTTTTATATATCTCTAATCCAATCTGTATAGATTAGATTTATGTTTGTTTTATCCGTTTGGATCCATTAATCTGAACAAATTCATTTTTTATTATTGAATTTTATCGATTTGGTCAGATTAATCGAGTTATCGGAACTCAAGATCTTCCCTAGTAGCAATCCTCTCAAAGCCATGATTTAAAAAACCACTTAAATGTAACTTCTCATTTTGTGCTGAACAGAGTACCGAGGACATAGAAAAAGAAAGCATTCAAGAAATGCCTACATTGAGAAAGGTAGCATGAGAACTTTGTCAACTGATGTAGGAGTCCTTGGCTTGGGTTGTATTATTGCAAATCACGATGAGTTTTATGGCGAGGAAATACTAGCACAAGATTCACAGGTTGACAATCCAAATGAAGAAGGGTCCTACTTGACAGATAAAGAGGGTGGAATAGGTGTTATTTCTAATGACAGCAATGAGGCTCATCAAGGTTAAGTAGCAGCCAAATAATTCTTACAATTTGGGTTTGGGTCTAACTCGGTTCTAAAATTTAGCTTGTATGATGAGGATTGACGTACTCTTATAAACTCAACAATGGTCATATCATCAGCCGATGTGAGACTTCCAATACACCCCTCACGCCCAAAATTGGTGCATGGACAAACACGGGTGGCCTAAACAACATGGGACTAACAACACATCCAACATGGGGGCTCAATAACGGATCTAGAATAGGCTCTGATACTATCTTACAATTTGAGTTTGGGCCTAACTCACTCCCAAAAGCTAGGATTGTTTCACCCTTATAAACTCAGTAATGGTCATATCACCCGACGTGCGACTTTCAACTATTGATAACAAAATTGGGAGAATGCAAGCACTTCGTGGATCTGGATGATGCACAAATCCCTCTACTTACGGAGGCAATATCAGTATATCCTCAACTTTGGAATGTTTGTGAGAAATTCAGTGAACACTTTCACCGACATGCTCTTTTTCCTTCGAAATGAGAAGGTCACTAGTGTCACTCCCAAGAGATTAAAGGATTTTCACAAACTCCGATGAAGCTGCTCAACTTGGATTTGAGAGGTCATGGGTTGATGAAATGCGTCAACTATGATTAAAAGGGTGAAATTAATCGCTTTAATGACATTGTTGTTGTTCGGAAGAAATCACCCCACGATAACATTCTAGGAAGAGCTAATATGATAAACTTATTATATTTTAATTAGCTCATCAAATAACATATTATCTCCACTCCTGGTTATAAATAATAAATAACATAATTTACGCATATTAAGAAAGTTGATTAATTGTGTTTAGTTTTTTTGATTTCATTTAAAATTATAAGTTTTAATTACAAAAAGTACTCTCTCTCCCATTTAGATAGGTCAAGTGATATTGAATATAGGAAAAATACTTGAAATTAACATTAAATAAAGAGAAAAAAGTTAAGTTTTACTTATATTTTAGACCAAAAAATTTCAAATTTGACCGGAGGTAGTATTAAAATATGATAAGATAAATTTTTTTATTATGTTTCGTTTATCCTGATCACTGGTTGAAATTTTACCATTTCTTTTGGCTAACCAAAAGTTGAAAATTATTTAGGAGTAAGAGATATTCTTACCCATTTTAAAATACAAATAGAGCTACAGAAACAGGATGCAAATTAGCAAAATACCCAATCTGAACACAAAAGAGTCCCTGTCTTCAACCTCATGCATGAATCATGATATTTATTTCCAAGAACGATATTTAACATTATCAATTATATTACTAACATTATCAATAATCTCATCACGCTTACAATTTAATGAGATAAAAACCTGCGCCAACCAAATGCATCCACAGCTAATGCAAAAGGTCTAACAATTTTTTTTAAATCATAGTTGGTAACATTAAACAATGACTTAAATCACTTATTTTTAATGGTCTAACAATGAATTGAAAAATATTGCCATTACCAACTATCCTTCAATTATTTTTTTTAAAAATTTTTAGTTAATTATCTACTACAAACTGTGTTCATTACTAGAACAGCTGTTGTGGCAAGACTCCATAGGAGTTTCCCATTCTGATTATTTAAGGTGTTATTTCCTTTCTGATATTGTTCCCTGTGTACCCCAAAATATATTCTTTAATCGTTTATTATGTCCTAAAATGATGTTTAAAATCGATTTGGAAGGGAAAAGGTTTGAAAACCTTTAATCCCTGGCATGTAAGTGATGCCTTGGTAATTAATAATTAATACTCACTTCATTCGTCATTATAAGACCTTTTGAGATAATATAGTATTATTTAATATAAGATCTCATATAAATTTTAAGAGCATTTATTATTATTTATCATGTCTATATATCATTTATAATTAATGAAATTTTTTAAGTAATAGTGAAATATATTAATAAATAATGAAAGAGAATATGGGTAACTTAAAAAAATTATATAATTTTTTTAAAAATTAATATATTAATTACTTTTTTATATAATTTCTTAATAAACACAATTATCTTTCTAATTTCTTATAATAAAAAATGGAGGAAGTAATATATAAAGAGCAATCTCATCAACATATTTCTTCTTAATTTCTTTAGGTTACATATTTCTTCTTAACTGATACAGTTTATTTTTTTTGTGTATCATACAGTTTTTCATTGACTGTAAAGATAATATACCTCATAGAATATCAGACTAATTTCATTAATTAGGATTTAGGGGAGCATAGACAGAACTATGTTTTTTATTTTTATTTTTGTCATCGAACTATGTTAACTTCATGGAACTCTTAACTTCAAAAATTTACGATTATAAACTTATGTATTTTTTATTTTTATATTTTTAACATTTTTTACTTAAAGTTTTTTATTTTTCTTTTTATAACTTTATGTTTAATATATTATTAAACAAAGACTAAAGTTCATCATAAATTTTTTTAAATTATTTTTTTACTTTTTTTAAAAATTTATTTTTAATTTTTAATTAAATTACACCCTTGGACTTCGGATGCCAGGCCGAGTATAATGTATGTATATATATATGCTTAGTGATCCTTCATGCTACTGTATTTGTCCCCTTCTGCTTCTTCTGCGCTTGTGCTTAAGTGCCAACTGATTTTCTGTTCTTCTTTTTATGCTTTTTTTAAACTTACCTTTGAAAAAAAATACAAGAACAAAAAAAAACACTGAAAAGAAAAATTAACATAAAGATCTTGAAGTGTGCACTTTAGCCTATTGAACAAAAACAAAAAATCTTGAAGTGGGTTTCTTAGAGAGGAAGAGGCTTTAGTAGCAACAATACTCTGAAAGAGGTATGCTTACGTATTCAGTTCTTTTCCCAATTGCATTTTTTTTTAGTTATTTTGATTAATCCAGTTCAAGCATTGGTTCAATACTTCTCAATATTCTGATGCACTTATTGAATAATCCATTAGTTTAACTTATGTTATAATTCTCTTTTTCCACAAGGAAGAAATCTGGAATGGATGTTCTATGTGGAGAAGAGGAAAATTGATTTAGAGAAAAATTGGTTTAAAACTATAATGTTTAAATATGCTTCACTTTCCGACCACTAGATCAGAATATCTTCTTTCTCCGCCGAGTTTTTCAACACCAATCCAATAGCACTTTCCAAAACCAGAACTATCTTTTGTATTTCTATCTTTTGTGTTTCTGCTACTGCCTTTAGCCCTCATGGACTCTCTTCAATGGGTTTCCAAGATCGCATTTTGTGGTGAGTTTGTCTTAAAAGTTAAAACGATGTGTTTAAGGAGGTGTTTGATATAAGAGTAGATTTTAGCTACTATCTAGAATAAGTGTTTTTTGGGTAAGTGATACCAACTTTTTAAGATAGAAATGAAAAAATATTCTCGAAAAAGTCACTTGAACCTTCTATCAAACGTAAGCAAGCTATAATTTTAAGTGAGTTTCTCGAGAATAAAAAAACATTCTCCACACCAAATGCCGCCTAAAAGGGTCCAATTTAGTGGGTGGATTGCCCTTCATGAGATCTGTGGAGGTGGGGTGGATGTGATTATGCGGATAGGGGGTGGCTATTATTGCTGCCACATATAACTTCTTTAAAAAAAATATTAACATTCGCTTAGTAACTACAAACTGAGTGAAAATGGTACTTAAACTCGGATAAGAATGGTTTTTAGATAGTGGTAGTGCAATTCTTAATTTTTTCAAAAAAAAAAAATTACACTGCTAATACTTAGAATCTGGCCAAAAATGGTTTCTAAAACTCGCGCGAGAAGAGTTTCTAGATGCTGATAGTTATTTCTTAGTTTTTAAAAAAAATCACACAACCCAATATCTAGAACCTAGGCAAGAACAATTTCTAGATAGAGTAGTGTAATTTTTGTGAAACCTAGTGTGGCATGTGGCTATACTCACTCAATTTCTAGATACTAAGTAAAGGGTAATTTTGAGTTAAAAAAATTAATATGTGACGCCTCTCGTAATCAGTGCGGTGAGAGTAGTAGCCACTAGATATTAGGCTTGGAGAGAGAGAAAGATTTTGTTTCAGTGGGTTTCAATTAATAGCTTTTCTTCACGTAAGTTTTTCATTTTTTATTTTGAGAGTAAAATTATGAATGGATGAATCATTTGTGAAATTAGTTGAGTGGTTTTTATTCTCTCATCGTGTGGTCGAAACAACACCAACATTGCAAGTTTATGCGAATTTTTTTCTCAATCGGTTGAGCCAAATTCCAAATTGGTTAAGGGTTTTCATGCAATTGATTTTCACTGTCAAAACGAGACAAGATTCGAGAATTTGGTTGAGAATTTCGGGATAATTTCATGTGTTTCATTCACAAGGTCAAAAAATGTTAAAGATGAATTCTCTCGCCCCTAACCAATCTCACTTACCTCACCGAAACAGGCCACTCACTGTTGGAGAAGAAGAGAACTCAATTCCACAATGAATGTATTCCATTAAGAGAAAAAGATGCATTACATTGTTACATCCCTGAGCTTGAATAGCTTTAGGTTTAATTGAATTCTTTACACGCATTTAACCGAAATAACTACTTTTTTGCCCTTCTCAAAATAATTAAAAACATAAAATAATCAGATTTCTACTTTAAATTGCATCTTAAAATAATCAATTGTAGTATAAAAGAAAATACCCTATGTTTATATATATTATGTTGTTATGTTGAATAGCAGTGATTAATGTACCATTAGGTAGCGTTTGACATACGTGTTTGAACACAACTGTGTATTGTTTTGTGTTTGATACATCAGTCAAGAGGAACGGAACAAGATACTAAGGCAAATGAACATGACAGTCTGGTTCCATGAAAAGAGTGAAATAGAAGAGAACAAAACACACACAAAAATTATCATTATTTTTATTAAGTCGTTTTTTATTAAAAAAATAATATATGTTTAAATTCCTTAAAACTTGTATTATTTTTGGACTAAAAAATATTTTTTAAAAATTAACGTAATAAAAATATATTCAACATAATTTATATTTAATAATTATTTTTAAAAATATATTTAATAATTGTATTTATAGTGAGAAGTTTGTATTTAATAATTTAATTTTTTTCATAAAATATTAATACAAATATTAACAAATTTTAAAGTTATTATTTAATTATACTCAATTCTTAAAAAAATGAAAAAATATATTATTTTACTTTTTATTTAATTTTATATTTTCTATCAACTAAAGTAAAATTTTATCCTATCATCCAGGAAACACGTGGTTATAAAAAAAAAAAAGAAGTAAATTTTATCTCAATCATGTAATTTAGTTGGTGAGCACACGGGAACATGCTGTGTAGGTATGAGATTCGATTCTCGGTTGTACTTTTTTCCTATAAACCAAAAAACTAAAGTAAAATTTTATATGTATTACAAAAATAATATTTTATATTTTAGTCCGCACTAAATACGAAATAAAATATATAGTTTTGTCATGTTTCATATCATTCCATTCTATTTATTTCTGTACCGCTATTATACCTTACCTTTGTATTTACTTGTACCGTCTACTTAAAAAAAAATTATTTTTTTGATTAACTAATGATAAGTGGTACAAGAAAATAATAATGGTACATTTATCATTATTAATATGTTGACGCTTTAATTTGTCTTATATATCTTCAAACTGAATACTCCTATACATATATCTAATTTCCTTTTGCATGTTCAAGTGAATCAAGTTGCATTATATTATTTGGAAGAGGGAATTGATATGGAGTGCCTTGCTGGCATTGCGACTGAGATTGCGAAAAATTTGGTGATGGGAGCAGTAAACCAATTACCCTATCCATGCTGCTTCAACAAATTTGTTCAAGAGCTCGAAAATGAAAAACGCAGTTTGTTAGCAACAAGGGAAAGCGTCAAAGACCGCGCGTCACACAAGCCACGAAACAAACCAAAAAGACAGCTCAAGTTATGCATAGGTGGTTGGAGGATGTCAACACTCACATAGTCGAAGTGGATAAGTTACTAAAAAAGGCAAGAACGAGAAAGAGTTGTCTTCCGTATTGTCCGAACTGGTTTTGTCGATATTATTTGGGCAGGAAATTAGCAAACAAAAAAGTGGAGGTTGAGAATTGTGTCAAAGAAGGTAAGCCATATATGGCTTTGGAACGTATAAGCACACTTCCTTCTGACGTAATGCTTGATTTTCTAAATTCTGAAAACTATTTGAGGTTCGAGAGCAGGCAATATGCTTATGAGAAACTTATGCAAGCAATGGAAGATGAGGAGGTTGGGATGATTGGATTGTATGGGATGGGAGGTTGTGGTAAAACCACTTTGACAGTGGAAGTTGGGAAGATAGCAGAAGGAGAGCATCTTTTTGACAAAGTGCTTTTTGTGCCTGTGTCTAGCACGGTTGATGTCAGAAGGATTCAAGATAAAATTGCAAGCTCGCTACAGTATACATTTCCTGAAAATGAAGAAAGGGAAAGAGCCAAACGCTTGTACTCAAGAAAATAAGATTCTTGTGATTCTAGATGATGTCTGGCAGAAGCTTGATTTTGGAGAGATAGGGATTCCCTCTAATAAAGATCAAGGTTGCAAGATTCTCATTACTACACGAGATGAAGATGTTTGTGAAGCGATGGATTGTCAAAAAAGGATTCAACTACCAATCCTAACTGACGATGAAGCGTGGACACTGTTTCAGAAGCAAGCACGCATATCTGAAGAAGGTACCTCGGATACCTTAATGGATTTGGCAAGAAGAATTTCAAACGAGTGTAAGGGACTTCTGGTTGCTATTGCTGCTGTGGCAAGCACTATGAAAGGCAAGGTTGAAGTGGATTGGAAGGTTGCACTAGATAGATTGATACTAGTGAATATTGCAAAAGGTTTACAAGATCCATATAAGTGTCTTTAGTTAAGCTATGATAATTTGGACACTGAAAAGCCAAATCACTTTTGTTGCTCTGTTCTTTATTTCCCGAAGACTATGAAATTTCAGTTGAATATTTGACCAGATTTGCAATAGGGCTAGGTGTAGTTGGAGAATTTCGCACATATGAAGGGGCAAGGAACGAAGTGAGCACAGCTAAAAACAAGCTCCTAAGTTCTTGTTTGTTATTGGATGTTGATAATGTTGATAAAGGAGAATGTGTCAAAATGCATGACTTGGTTCGTGATGTAGTCCAGTGAATTGAAAATAATGAGAATAAAGTAATCCAATGTTCATTATTAGAAGATGATGTGACGTTGGAAAATGATTCAATAAGATATCTATGGTGCAAGAGGAAGCTTCCAAATGAAGTATATTGTTCTAATCTTGAGTTTCTATACATAAAAACAGACCTGGAGGTATCAGTTGAAAATTTCAATGGAATGGGAAAGCTCAGAGTTCTGCTCCTTGTAAATTCTATGAATAGACGACCACTGTCAATGATGTTATTTAGATCATTGACAAATCTTCGTTATTTACTCATTCAAGAGTGAGAATTAAGTGACATCTCATTTCTAAGAAGCTTAAAAAAACTTGAAGGTCTTTCATTGTCAGAATGTTCGTTCCATGAATTGTCGGATGATGTTGTGGTTACAAAAATGGTAAAGTTGAGAATGTTGGAACTACTTGATTGTCGCATGGAAAGGAATAATTTTGAAGTGATTAGGAAACTCAAACAACTTGAAGAATTGTACATAGATGATTATGATGGAAATTCTGATGAATTATTAAGTAAGTTCATTGTTCCCCAAGCATTACAAAGGTACAGAATAAATTTGGGCTCCGAATTTCAAATTGGTGAAGACTCACATTTTATTCATCAGAGAATTTTATGCCTTAGTGGTTTTCACACATCAAATATGGCAATAAAGGGTTTGGCCGAAAACGCAATGTTTTGCGCCTAGCAAATATTAAGGGAGGTTTGAAAAATTTTGTTCCCAACATATTTCAAACAAAAGGAGGGGGTTTGAGTCATTTGATTGAGCTTTGGATACGTAATTCTAACGAGATAGAGTATTTGGTTGATAACAGCAATCCTTTGAGCGAAATAGAAACCCTCTTTTGCAGGTTGGTTGAGCTAAGAATTAAAAGAATGGAGAATTTAAGAGCTTTATGGCATGGCCATCTACCTCCTGGTGGCCCATTCGAAAAACTGAAAAAGCTATCTTTAACGGAATGTCCAGAGTTGACATCTTTGTTCATACCAAGTTTGCTATCGTTGGAAGCCAATCAATCAGAGTATTTATCAGAAATCACTTCAACTCCTTTAGCTTCTCATGGGAACCTTAATTCAGGTACACATTGCACTTCATAAATGTGTTTTTAGGTGAGTTAGCAATTATAAATGTTGTTTTGCTACATATTCTTAGAAAAATCAAATAAAATCTTAAAAAATAGATTAGTTGACATTGTAAAAAAATAATAATGATATATCCACGCATGTTCTCACAAATAACAACCATTACAAGTTAATATTTCATCTAAATACTTTTTGAGTAGTTCAATGGTTTTAATGATTAAAATGCAGGGCAACCTTTCTTATCTTCGAATCTTTGGTGTAACATTTCATAATTTTAGTTTTGTCAATCAATTTCCTTAAACTTTTTAACATATGGTAAATGGTAAATAAATATTAATCACATTCCTTGTTAACTTCATATAGCATTGACCTTGATCCAGTAAGATTATTTATACGGTTGTTTTGTTAAGGTTTTGTAAGATTTGAAAGTTATTGTTGCAATTTGAAACTCTAATGTTATAAATTGTTTCTTTACAAATAAGGGTTTATAGTGTGATAAGAGCTTTTCTATAAATCATAACTTAACACAAGCTGTATGCAATATAACAACTGAAATAGAAGAACTCTCGTAAACTAATCTAGACAGTTTCATATATTAAGAGATAGTGCCCAAGGGCACTATTTAAGAGCTTAAATATAGTAAAAATGTATTGAAATGTGTAGTTTTTTATATTTTCGAGAGACGGAACAATGTGCTCTTGTGATTATTTTTCTACTTTTAGTAACTTTAACTAGTGCCCTTAGGGCACTATATATCAATACCCTTATTTTTAACAAGAGATAGCAAACTTGAAAATCCTACTGAGAAAGTTGATGTTGATCTTATATCTCAAACACCATCAAGAACTGAGTTGCCTTCTTCACAGGTCAGTATTAGTCAATCTATGAAAGTTAATCTAGCCGAATAGAAATTGTACAATCATAATCATAATATGGCTTAAATTGAACTGTTTTTCTAACATGCACAATAAAAAATTAAAAATGAAAATATTTTGTTGAAAAATATATATAACAGTTATCTTAGTAGAGGATCAAAACTCAAAATATTTGTTCTTTCTCATAGAATGCAAATCATATGCACATGCAATGTAAGTTTGCTGTATGCAGTTATCCTTTTGAACATGTCCTTTTATATAATTTATTGTTTTCAACAGGGGTGGGATTCTGTGCTTGAAAAATCTTCTCAAATTCAAATGAACCATGGAGATCCAACTACATCTGGAAGTGTGTTATCCTTTGAACATGCGGATCAACTTATGATGGGCAACTTAGCCGGAACAGTAAATGAACACAACCAAATTGAAAATGGAGCTGCTGCATCGAAATCATTCAAATTCCTTGAATCAGAGTGTGGAAGTGAAAGAAAAGGGGTGCAATTATTGGTGCAGAAATTGTCTTGTGTTTCTTCCCCAACCTTGATAGAGGTATCACTTGATTTATTTATTTTTTTCAATTTTGAGAAACTAGATATTATTAAACTTTTATTGGTTTCCCTAGTTTGTCCTCCTAATTGGCATTTAAGCAAATTATAAACAAGGAGAGAGTTAAATTAGCCATAATGGAAGCTACTTACAAAACTAGTTTTTGACATTCTATACAGTATAGGAAAAACAAACATATCAATTATTGAAAAAGATTTGACATCAATGAAACCAACAACACTAATTTTTGGTTAATACTATCATTAATAACCCATCCCATTGACATAAAATATCTCCATTGTGCGCATGTAAGTTTACTAATTCTTAAGCATCTAAGCTTAAAAACATATTTCAATTATTATTGCTAATTTTTTCATGCTTGTTCAATTGTTCACATAGAATGTGGTGGATAAAGAATCCAGTAGTGAACCAGATTTCCTGGACAAACAATTCGTCACTGAGGAAACAGTAGTAAGTAGCAACCACTGAAATTGATCAAACACTGTAAAACCACGTCATGATGTACATTATAAAGTAGCAATCCTCTCAAAGCTATGATTTCAAAACCACTTAACTGTATTTTTTATTTTGTGATGAACAGAGTATTGAGAGCATAGAAAAAGAAAGCATTCAAGAAGGGCCTACATTTGAGAAAGAAAGGATGAGAACTTTGTCAACTGGTGTAGAAGGCCTTAGCGTGGGGGATATCATTGCAAATCACAAAAAATTTAATGGCGGGGTAATACTTGCACAAGATTCGCAGGTTCTTGAACAGGTTGACAATCCAAATGAAGAAGGGTCCTACTTGACAGATAAAGAGGGTGGAATAGGTGTTATTTCTAATGATAACATTGAGGTTCATCAAGGTTAGTGATTTTTGTTGTTTCTCTTCCATCTTGCTTGTATCTTTATATTTATATTTATATTTATATTTATATATAATTTCATCCCTAGAACTTGTTCAACTTTTAGCAGCTTTGGGTAGAAGCCACTCGTTATTCATCACGAGATTGGGAGAATATAAGCACTATGTTGATCTTGATGATAACCAAACTACACTGCTTGAGGAGGCAATAGCAAGATATCCAAATCTTTGGAGTGTTTGTGAGAGATTCAGTGGACGCTTTCAAGCTTGGATGTTGAAGACTTTGGCGGATATGCTCTTTTTCCTTCGAAATGAGAGCGTCACTAGTGTCACTCCTCAGAGATTAAAGGATTTTCACAGACTCTGTGATGAAGCTGCTCAACTTGGATTTGATAGGTTGTGGGTTGATGAAATGCGTCGACGTGCTATGGATACGGATCCTAAGGTAGACTCTGCACGAGCACTCCTCAGCGAGCTTCTTCAGAGGCATGACCAACTATCCCAGGAACTTGTTGAGATAAAGGGGGAAATTAATCGCCTGAATGACTTTGTTGCTGCTCGGAAGAAATGTTTTGATTTCCTGTGATTGATTTGGGATTCCTACCTCTATGTTTTGGTTGTGTATGTGGATTTTTTTTTTTTTTGTTGTCTGATTACTTTTTAAATACATTGTGGTGTCATTTGTTTGCAATTCCTTAATTTCTATATCGAATGATGAGATTGGGTTTCAGACTTTGATTAATCTTCTCGTGTACAATTGTCCCAATTTCTAACTAACTACCACTACTACCAAGGGCATGCAGCAAACTTCTAATCCTGGTATGGCAATATATAATATAAATACATGTTTCTCAAAGAAGCTAAGTGTTTATAGGAATATAAATTGTCATGCAAGTGTTAATTTCATAAGAAGTTTGTAGATAATTTTCAAAGGACAACTTCTTGATCTTGAATCCTCAACTTATCCATAAGCTACTTGATTGAAGTGGTTTTTAGAGAAATTGAGGAAGGAAAAACTTATCGAAGAAGATATCTTTCAAAATTACCAAGTGTACCTTGACATGTTCCCAAGTGTTAGCAACGGTGACGGAACCATCCTCCTTTCACGATGATACAAACAAAACCTCCCTCGTTATTGTTTGCGTCTGCTTCAGTCCGGTGGTGTTTCCAGGGCTACGGGTTCCATCTTCGGCTTCCATTTCTTTGCAATTTATACATCTAATCGTCGTCCCAAAATTTCTATCATCTCTTCTGAATTAAACCTTTATCCATTTTATACACACATCAAATATCAGCAGATCTGTTTTTACACAACTAATTAACTTAGAAATCTATAAACGATTCACGATTTGGAAATGAGAGAGAGAAAAAAGGTAACAAGTTACCTTTGCTTTGCTTCCCTCTTCTTCGCAGTCGTGATTCGCTTAGTGGTATGGTTACATGGTTACATATCAGTCGATTTTATTTTATTTTTTAAAAAACAGCCGATTACATATCGGATCAAGCTACGTATAAGAAACAAGCTCAAATCTTTTAAATTTGAACTTTTAAATGAGAAATTGGCTTAAAACTATGAGAATATGGGTACGATTGACTACACGAAATAGTAATAGCTTTCTCAAGATTATAGCTTTATTAGAAAGTTATTTAAGATACTTCCAAAAGCTAGTTTTTCAATAATTTATTTTTTAAATTATCTTTATTTATTTTTATAAATCATAAATTTTTTATTCCATTATTTTCATTTATTAATATAATACATTTATTTATTAACATAATATTATTTATTCCTTTTAGCCTTTTTAACATATTTAACTCAATCATGCAGCTTGTTTTATTAAATAGTTCTAATTAATAAACTAATTGCACAACTATAATCAGCTTTCAATCAACTTCACAGCTAAAAGTTACTCTCTCTGTTCCTTATTATAAGATCCTGAAAAGTACATCACATAGATTAAGAAAAGCACTCACACCAAAAAAATCTTATTGAAATTTTAAAATATTACAATAATTTTCCAATATTACCCTCACATACATTAAATGAATTATGAGAACTCACATGAGTTGATACCAAGGATAAATAAGGGCAAAATTGGAAAAACATAACAAATGCTTTTAATTTTTTTTGGCTAGGATCTTATAAAAAGAAACATTGATTTTTTTTTTTTAGGATCTTATAATAAGGAACGGAGGTAATAAAATCTAAATGCTTTTAGTTTATTTCTCAAATATACCCTATGACGGTGGGATTATAGATGTGTAATTAGTTTATTAATTACATCTGTTTGGAAAAAAGAGTTGTATGATTGGCCAAATTATACTAAATGACTAAAAAGATAAATAATATTATATTAACAAATGAGAATAGTGGAGTGAAAATAAAGTTTGTAATTTACAAAAATAAATTAGGATAATTTAGAAAACAAATTATTAAAAGCTATCTTTTGAAAGCTAAAAGCTATCTCATATAGCTTTCAAGTTCAAGTTAATAATAATAGCCATAAGCTTTAATTTTGTAATTACCAAACAACTCAACGAGCTTTGTAAAAGCTATAATCTCTTAAGAAAGATATAATCTCATGTCGTTAAACATACCCATAATTTGGTAATGAAGTTTTTTAACATGTGCAATATTGCACATGTTAAATATCTCAAATGAGAAGTTTTTTATGGAGAAAGACAAAAATTAATTGACTTATGTTTTAACATGCATTTACTACTTACCATTCTTTTTACTTTGAGACTCTTATCTTGTGCAATATTGCAAAGGTTAAAAAAATACTTTTATAATTACCAAACAACTCTACAAGCTTTATAAAAGTTATAATATCTATAATTTTACGTCGCCAAACATATACCAAGTCTAGGACGGTGGCATTGGTAGAATCCTACTTGGGAACAAGACTATTTTTTTCAAGTATTAGCATATGTGTTTTCGAACATTATCGTCGGTAAAATAGTGAAAATATTAAAGAAATTACTCTTATTTTTATGGATAATATTATTCAAAAATATTATTTCAGACACTAATATTTGAAATAGGGTTATTACATTTTCAATTAAGATGATGTCAATTCAGCGTCCTCCTACCATGCTCTTTACTAGATTCACCATGCGATATATTTTTTCTCAAATGATCCATTTCTTAATTAGATTTTAGAATTCGAGAAAAAAATGAATAATCAAGGTAAGACTTTTTTCTCTCATGCATTATACATGATTTTGTTTTTGACTTATTTGAATTATAGAATTTGTTTTTTTTCTTCGACTTTAAAATCCATTTTCTTCCAAGATTTAGAGTTTGATAGAGTGAATAGTTTGATTCTTTTAAAAGTTTTTACACTTGAGCGAATTCTAGGTTTTGACCTTGAAAGAAAACGTAGTTTAGAATCTAGATCTGTCAATATTAAATCATGCGTGGTATCTAAAAAACATGTAGATTCTAAAATTTAAGCAAAGGGTAATTTTTATAAAAAAGCAAAAAGTAAAGGTAGGTAGTACACTCAAAAAGTCGTGTGACGCTATTAGTAATGACCTGCAGCCTACTGCATGACATGCCTCATTAGATGATTAAGTGGATGTTTAAAAAAATGTTAGGTTGGATTATAATTAATTTTGAAGAGTTAAAATTGATTTTGATTGCTAAATTAGTTATTTGTTTTTATGTTAAGAAAAATTAAAATTGATTTTAGGTCGCCAAAATTGATTTGGGCTGAAGTAAGGTAAGACTTGCTTTCACATTGGGTTGAAAAATTTACACTATATTTTTACTCTTGCTTTTGAGAAAAAAATCCTCAAATATAAATTACGTTACTTTAAAATTAATTAATTCTATGAAATTACGTTGATCCAAAATTATTTATATAATGCTAAATCAAACACACAATAAAATGATTGAGATTGCAACAATTTTTTAGGAAGAGGGTCACCCTCTTCTAGAAAATAAATTATTAATAAGAATCAATTAAAAAATAATTATGCCTAACAAGTAATATTTTAACACATTAATTATCAATAATTTATTTCTGGAAAAATCATCTCATAAACAAATTATTATTTTTAAAACAGTTAAATTTTTTAAAATACATCAATATTTAAAAAAACATATAAAAGTGTGTTTAAAAGTTATTCTTACTAACTACTTCCTGTATTTCATACAGTAAAACTCTTTTAAGGCAATTATATAAATTAATAAAATATATAATATGGTTAATTAATGTATTAATTTTCAAAAAATATATACAACTTTTCAAAATTATTTCCACTCTATTTTATTATTGAATTAAATATATTTTATTATTTATTTTTAAAAAGTAATAAAAAATAAAGAATAGACATAAAAAAACAATAAATAATCATAAAAATTTATAGGAAAGTTGATATTATGAAATTATAAAAATATTTAAAAGTTGTATTATAATATGAAAAGAGAAAGTGTAATAAGGAAGCTTATAGCCTACTTACAAATATAGATAATGTGAACAAAGAAATATACTCCCTGCGAAATAAAATGCTAACAAAAAAAAGTGTACATAAAATGGCATAATATATGGTTTTAAATTACTTTTATAGGATTTATTTTTGTTCATCAAAAAATATTGTTTTATAGGATTTAATCTTGTTTTGAGATTATTTCTCATGTTCTTCTATATTGTCGGAGTTTGCTTCTAGTCTATCAGTTAGAATTGATCATCATAAGAATGTTGATTTTTGTTCTTGGATTGCGCCGTATATTCAACAATGTGAGGATGGTGTTTTGAGAAAAAATTCATGCATTATCTATGCTATTTGGAACCGTAGGAACCAACGAGTATTCAATGAGAAAATGATGACTATCTCACAAATTCTGAATAAGGAAGATTCGATTTTGATATAGGATCTTGTTGACGTTAATTGTGATCTCAACGACACCTTCTTCTCTGCAGGTTTTGGTTCTGTGAATGATGCCGATGTTCATATTTTTATAGATGTCTCACTTGCACCAGGACATGACTCTGGTTTGGGCCTCATGATGGTGACCCCTCAAGGTCGGTTTCTTCGTGCGGCTACTAAGAGAATCCTTGTGGTAGTAGAAGCCAGAATTGTAGAGACTTTATCTTTAGAATGGATCATTGGCAACGTTGTCCTTATGAACTTTCACAAGACTACTTTTTATACTGACCGTCTAGGCATTGTGCAGGCTTGGAAGAAACATTCCCTAGGTACCTCCTATTTTGAGGAAATCATACAAGATAATATTTCACCATCTGGGAGATGGAAGGTGTGCATATTAGCTTCCTTAGTCGTAGTTTAAATAGTTGTGCTAATTGTAATGTCAAATTTGTTGTTTCCAATAGAGATGATTTGTGGATCTCTACTATACCACATCTCGTGCAGTTTTTTTTTTATGTTGATGACACTTTTAATCTATCATATTTTCGTAATTAATACATCGACTTCTTTTTCTAAAAAAAATCTTGTTTTCCTGAATTATTTAGATAAAATTACTTTATAATAAATATTATAAAACGGTAATTTAGTAGATAAAAATCATCAATTCTTTTTGGTAATAAATATTATCATTTATTTAGATAAATCTAAAAAAGTTAAATATGGTTGATTAACTATCTTAATGTATATTATAAATTATTGCATTTTGACATTGAAATTAGAAAAATGATATTACTTTTTAATAAATACTATGAATGGTCGCTAGTTATTTAAATGAAATAAAAAAAATTAATTGATTACTTTTTTTAACATACATAAATTTATTTATTTTCTCAAAATAACTATCATTTTGGTAGGTATATTCACACCACATTTTCATTTTAATATATATACAAAAAAAAACAATATTTTTAATTCTTGTGTTAATCATTTTAAATCTTGCAGCTCCACCACTATAATCACTATGACAACTGTCATTGCAAACTCACTAATCTTTCATCTCTTGTCCACGTCAACCCGACGATCCTTCATCGATCGGTTTCTGTTCTTCATATCTCTGCAAATATCTGCTAGCCTGACTATTTTTTCGCTCGTAAACCCCTCGTTGTCATCATTATCGCTACCATTAAAGTCATCTTTCACCTACCTCATTCTTATAACTCTGTTGTGATGGTTGCAGTGATGGAGATGCGAGATTCAAAGCGATTAACGGTAAGGACCAATAGACAACACAAATATGACGGCAAGACTAAAATGAGATTAGAGAATATGTGTAGAGATTAAAAGGAACATTTTCTTTATATAGAGACTAAAATAAAAATAAAACACACGTAAAGAACCAAAATGTTACTTCTTTAACCTTTATTTTTTATTTTTTTTTATATTTCATTATGCAGGAGTAGATACTAGATGGAAAAACCTTTTTCCATTTTTCTGGCAAAAATATAGTTATATTTACACGTTTTTCTAAATTATTTAATTTAATTTATTTATGTTTAGGTTTTTTTTGGTACAATTTGTGTTTAGGTTTTTAAAAAAAGAAATTGACAAATTGAATAGTGAGCATTTGAGCAGCAAGGTTGGCGCGTGGCTTTGTGATGCAGTTGAGTCGCGTGGACAGTGACAATCATGTTAACGCGAAGCATGCAATTCTGAGCTGCAAAAAGCCCTTCTTTCTCTCTCTCCAAACTTCTCACCATTCTCTTTCTCGCTCTTTCTGTCTCTGTCTTCTTCTTCTTCTTCGTCTCCAATGTTGAATTTCTTCTTTTTTTCTTTCTTCTTTACTTGAACTGAATTTTTAGTTTCTTACTCGCGCAAATTGGTAAGCATATTTTGTTTTATTTTTTATTTATTTTTCCTGATTTAATTTTTGTTTGGCTTCCCAAAAAATGAGTAGACTTGAGATCTTGCAAATCCCAGCTTCCATATTTTAGTGGGTAGTCTAATCTTCTCCCCTTAAGGTCGACCCTTTCTCATTTCCTCACCTGCGAATTTTTCTTATGATTTTCTCTCATCTTTATGGAGGGTTTTGATCAACTGTTTGGTCCCTGTTCAGGTGTATTTGGGGGAAGTTTGATTTGGGAAATGAGCAAAGGACAGTCACCGGAGCCTCTTGATTTCTTCATCTGGACTGTTGAGGTTAGTCATTTCCCCCTAACTCGATTGATAATTTGATATACTTCTTAATTATTATTGATATTTGATTTGATATTTGATATTTTGATATCCCCTCTAAAAATAACTCAGTAATGTGATCCTTTTTTATGTGGTTTTTATTTTTAACACCTAATTATATCCTTTGTAACTTAAATTTTCTCTGTGGTAGGCTGAATTGTGGTACATGCTTCAGTAATTTTTTGATAGAATTTTATATGTGGTTGTCCTCGATCTCATTTTTCTGATTCTTGTGCAAAATATTATTGTGTTGGAATTCCTTAGCTACTATATATTTTGTACAAGGTCTTATCAACAAGTTGTGTGTTTCTGTTTCCTTTTCATCCCTCTCTGATTTCAGACAAACTCGAAGCAGATAAATTTGGTTTTTATATTTCATATAACACTAGGCTTATCATAGCCAGTAAAAGCAGAGATTAAAGACGTTGTCTGTTGAAAAGTTGAACATTATATTGTCATTCGAGTGGGGAATTTGGTGGATGATGAAGTCCTTCTATACTCGGTAAATGATTTGCTAAATGCTAATCAACCTTGTATATGCACTAATGAATTTAACCGACTCTCATCATTTTAGTTGAACTATAACTCTCATTTGTAGTCACAGGTGATCTGGTTTTTATAATTTGTTTCCAATTCATTTCTTACCTTGTTCAGTTCTTCAGTGTGACGCTGAATGTTTTCAAAAATATCATTCAAATAGGAGGGTTTTAACATATTTTTCTCAAAGGAAATAACCGTAGGTCCACATTTAATGCATTTCACCATTTTTCTCCACAATTATAGGTATAAACCTTCATTCGATGAGTTCTCAAATCCATATGCATCTTTCTGCGACATTGCATTTTAAACTCTGTTGCTATTCATTTAGTAAATATAGCATCTAAAAGACTGCCAATGTATTATTTGTCTTGATTACGTTCTTAGGCTGTTAGTACCTGATCCTTTATCATTAACATGGCAAGCTTAATCCTTGTTACCAGTTGGCCATTGAAATAGGTTATTAGATCCAATCCATATTGTATGTCAATCTCAAGTATAAACTTTTATGTAAATATATTAAAAAAATTGTATCATCTTGTAATTCTAATTTGATGTTGCTTTTCTGAGTATCAAGACTCAAGACCATAATATTGCAGTATGATTCTCCTTAAGTACATGTTTACTCGGTGCTGTTTTATAGGCCTAGACTCTACAATTGAATTGATGCAGTGTGTTATCAGTGACTGGTATCATGTCTTATGCTCTGGAAGACTACTAAGTCTTTTCTTTAAATTCATGTTACTGACTGTATTATGAGTTGTGCAACTGCAAACTACATAAGAGCTACGTTGATGAGAGTCTAAGCTTGGGGAACATAACCTCTTCACTTGCTTCTTCTTGTATGGGTTCTGTTTTATATATATATATATATATATATATATTGCATCTCCATGGGAAAAACAAAATGTGACCGAGAATATAAACTAACAACATTGTTCGTTCTTGCTCATCTTTCGTCTGTTTTATCAGGATGTTGGCTTGTGGCTGGAGACCATAAATCTTGGTAGTTACCGACAAATTTTCAAAGAAAATGGTGTTAATGGAGAATACCTCGAAGGAATGTCTATGTTCACAACTGAACAGATTCTGCGTTTTATAAGACGTTGCCACATGAAGTGGGGAGACTTCATCACATTGTGCAAGGAATTAAGACGGATTAAAGGTCTTTCTCCCTTCCCTAAACAAAACAGACAACATTTTCTTTTTCTTTTTATGAATCTGCTTCTTCATGCGTCATAACAATCTGCATTCTGCCATTTGAATTTTGAACAATCTATGAAAACATGAATATATTAGATTATAGATTGAAGTAGACATTTAGTATTAGTGTCAGATACATCTAGAAATTGATATCCTGCCTCTGTCATTGGTACAATTTTCATTACATTACAGGCAACCATCAACAAGTTCTCATCATGACACATGATTCTCTAACTTCATTATGCAACATCGCAACTACTTGATATAGATTCAATAGGTTTTACGTTGGTTGTTGAGGTCTAAGACAGCCCCCCTCCTTTATAAAGGCCTGGGACCGGCTATGAGAGTTGAGACCATAGGCGAAGTTTGAATTGCATTTTCTAGAGGTCTCCTTCTCCATAGATGTGAATCATGTACATGAGCCAGGTTGGAACGAGTTATACCTGTCACTAACCCGATCATAAATTTAGATTGGGCCAATTATTTAGACCCGATCCTGACCCTAAACACAGAGAAACTCGACGATATTTGGGTCTAGTAGGACCAGGTCAAAGAGAGATGTGACTGAGTTGACACGGACCTGTTTTCAAAGAACCTTGCAATACTAGAACATGACACTACCACAGTTTGACAACTAAAATTGATTCTTCAACTTCAATTGTAAGTTTCTAACCTCAAGACTTGAGATTAGGCAATAATGATAACAGTATGCATGAGGTTTAATAACATATGAATTTAGAATTAGAAAATATTAAAATACAAAGTAAAAAAATATAAATATATGATTTAAAATTGATAGGGTTGGGTAACTTGGAGATAACATGTACCCGACCCTACGTGATACCAGTCAACAACTGAAACCCAAACAACACCAACAAGCCTTATCCCACTAGGTGAAGTCAGTTACATAGAAATGAAACCCAAACATGACCCTAAAATATAAAATGGACAAGGTCAGACTCATCCCTAATGGTTTGGGGCTTCAGGCTGGGTCAAGTCTTGGACACCCCTCTATGTGACAATCAGGCTGCAGAATATACTTATTTGAAGGTCGAAGTCTGATTATCCGAAACTTGATTGTCATAAATGTCATTTCCTTACACATGTGACATGTTTATGTATAAGGAGACATGAAATATGCATACTTTTCTTTTTTGATGTGTTGTGACTTCTTTTGCATGATGGTACTAGTATTATTGTGATAACATTAAAGGGGGTGGAAGGATTAGGAAGCTTTATCCCCTAGCAAACTGTTTAAAAAAGTGTCCCTATCTGTGTTATAAAAGGGCCTAACTCTTGCTATTGTTCTGTCTGCAGTGGCTTGTCTGAAAGGGGAGCAAAGGGTCCGGCGGCCATGGTGGGCACCGGCTTGTCTATCTACGGTGTTCTCTAAGGTTGCGAAATCCAATAGACAATCAAGAGTTGTTTCGTTGAAGCTGGAACCATGATACAATACGATCTCTACATATGTGTACGTATAGCAATTTTCCTTTTGCCTAGAAAACAGAAGATAGGAAAGAACTTCCTTTAGCCTTTTTTTTTTTTCCTTTCAATTCCAAAACGTGTTTTTGTTTTCTTCTTGGAAGACCTCTCCCCTGTGCACTGATTTCTGGTGCTGTGTAATTATGTAATTTCTCCTATATGAACGAATATATGATATATGCTGCTTCTCTTCAAGTTCAAATGCTCCTTTATGAGGAACTAGAGTCTACATTTCCACTAACTCTCAAAGTGTGGAGTGTAACTACTATTATTTACTCATTGGCTGATTTCCAAATCCAAATACTAGCTCAATGACTAGCTATTTTCACAATATTAAATAATAAATATGCAACAGCTACGAATTTCTTTTATAGAACTGATCAATACATTTATAAATGCATTTTTCATAATTCCTACATTTGTCATATGAAACTTTGGGCTAATGATATCGATTGCACAATGAAGGTTGGTAACGGTACATAACAGAATAGAATAGGATGGTACTGAACAGAATAGAACGGAACGGAACATAACAGTTTACTGTGTTTGGTGATCATGGAACAGAACAGAATCCATATGTATTATTTTGTATGTAGTGCGGATTAAAATATAAAAAATATTTTTTTATAATACATATAAAATTTTACTTTACTTTATAGAAAGTATAAAATTAAAGGAAAAATAAAAAAGTATATTTTTTTAATTTTTTTTTAAAAATTATCAATATAACTAAATAATTTTAAAATATATTAATTTTTATTAATATTTTATGAAAAAATAAATTATTAAATACAAACTTTTCTTGATAAATATAATTATTAAATATATTTTTAAAAATAATTATTAAACAAATTATGTTGAATATATTTTTATTATGTAATTTTTTAAAAAAATATTTTTTGGTTGCAAAAAATAATATAAGGTTTAAAAAATTTAAATAATATTATTTTGTTAATAAAAAATGACTCTAGAAAAATAATGATAATTCATCCGTGTGTGTTGGTCTGTTCTTTTTCTGTTTTATCATTTTCAATGGAACTAATTTGTCTTGTTCATTGGTCTCAGTGTCCTGTTTTGTTCTTCTTGACTGATGCACAAATAAGAAACAGTACACAATGTCTTGTTCGGTTCAAGCAGTCAAACGCTACCTTATTGTATATAAGCGTGCGTTATAATATTAAGGGTATTTTTTTTATCTCATGTCTATTTTTTATTTTTTATTTGTATAACCATGGGTTTTTTTCACTCTTAAGATGAGATTAATTTCGTTCGCGCTGCATGGGTAACGTTAGACCTCGGTAATTTGGTATAGATTAATACATTTTTTTTTGGGTCTTGATATATAGTGTCCGGGCACTAGTTAAAGTTATTAGAAAGTAGAAAAATAATCATAAAAGCACATTATTCTGTCTCTCAGCAATACAAAAAATTACACATTTTAATATATTTTTACTACATTTGAGTTATTAAATAAGATCTTTTGAACAGAAAATATCATTTGTCATTTTTTATTAGTGTTTTAATAACATTTTCTCTCCCCCTCTTCACCCTACTTCCCCACGTTCCCCAGTACTTGTCCACAATTACATTTAACTTCCTTTAAGCCTTTTTAATGGGCAGCAATTTACGTCACTACTATAACCATTATCACCAACAACCCTTTAATGACAAAAAAATATTGTAATTATACAGTTGTACAATAGTGGTATAAACTATAAATACATTTTTCCGTAGATAATAGTGCGTGGACATTCCGGGAGTGTGAAAAGTGTAATTCATACATTAATATTGGAATTATATAAATTGGAACCGATCATTATTAACGTGTGTCCATTACCACAAGATAAAAACAAAAAAAAAAATCTATTCCTATATTAATTTTCTTTTATCAAGTCAGATATAACTGTTAGCACGAAAATATATGTATATTTCGTGTAATTTACATTTCCTTATCAATAATGGAGTAATTCTCGAATGTGCGCTTATATTCATTTTTTTTTATAAAAGCGCTTGTATTCATTTTGAATATAAAGTAAAATTAATCAAATAATCTATCATATTTCAGTGAACTATTTTTTATACGGTCTAACATACTTTTAAAAATATTTATTACAATACTGTAATTTTATCTAGTATGTTATTGGTTCAATGCCTATGGGAGAAAAGCTTAAAGTAATAATTCCTCACTTGAAATTTATGTGGGTGCATTTAACTTAAAAAAAAATCTCAAGCGTTGAGTGAAATTATTGAAATGGATAAAAATTATTGAAATGGATAATTCAATTTTTTTAAAAAAGAAGGATAATTCAATTTTTTTTAAGAGGGATAATTCAAATCTTTATAATTTAATTTATGTAAAAAGAAATCTTTATAATTTAAAATTTCCACGTAGTAAACTTGTCAAATATATTGCTACCATTCTTCTTTAGTCACTGCCTAACCAAAAAAACAAAAGTCAGTTTTGTAAAAAGAGCAATTCGACAAGTTGTTAGTATTAACTTTTATGAAAAAAAAATGTTAGCATTAACGTGTGCTGATAAAGGTATTTTATAGTTTCTTTTAAGGAATTTATAACTTCTTAATTGAATAAACTCTCAAATTGGTCCTTGTAAGCATCATGCAAGTTAATCCATGAGATTATGAAAATTTTAAATTAGTTTCTGACTTTGCAAAAAATCATTTATTGTAGTCATTTTCTACTTAGTTTTTTAATGTCGTTTAATAAGTAAAAGAACTAGAATGCGTGTCGTTTTTCAAAGCCAATGATTAATTTAAGATTTTCATAATCTCATAAACTAACCTGACGCTTACAATTTTGAGGATTTACTCATTCTTAATTATATGCTTTATCTAAAAAGTGTTTGGTAACTACGTATAACTGGAGGCATTTTTTATTTTTAGTGAGGTTGAGAATGACCCATGAAATCTTAATGATAACTTCTTGGATGGCCTCTAGCAAGATAGAGGAGATCGTGAGAGTCCCCGGCGGCAATATTGTCGGGATAGAAGTATTGAAGAAGGATGTAATGAAAGAATAGTGTTTATTTTTAAATTTTTTTTTTTTTATCAAATTGCATTTAATTTGACTTTAAAGTAGTTTTTAAGTTAAGTAAAAGTTGTATGGATTAACCGTGAATAACTGTGAAAATAAATTTTGAAAAAAAATTGATTGTCTGAGATCTATATGATTTTTGTTTGGATATATTTGCTGTTAGGAGTGATTTTTAAGATAATTTTAAAGTGTGAAAAACGATTTTGAAGTTTTTTGAAATAATGTCTAATGTTCAGCTGAAGGAAAAATAAAGCTTTTTTCTTTATTAAAAAAATAATCAAAAACTTTTTTAAATACAAAATACAACTATTTAATATATGTTTAAAATTTTTTCGATATACAAAAAAAAATATATGTTTGAAAACAATCTTATCAAATCATGCTCTTACTTAAACACTTATATGATAAGTTTTACTTAAAGTTTATTTATCTGCAAATATTATGAAACTTAACTGAATCATTTTTCACAAAATCTATGAATATAAGTTTAAAGTAATTTATAGACGACAGTCATTTCAATGATCTTAACATAAGATTAATTATCACTAGTAATTTTTTATTTTCTAATCTACATGTTTAATTTTAGAAAGGTAATATATGTTCAGAAGTTTTTTAATTGAGTTAACTATCAATTTAATCGTTTAAAGATTATCTTGTCATCAATTTAGTCCTCTAAAGAATTTTGTTACCAAATTAGTCCTCTAAAGATCATCTTTATCACCACTTTAATCCACCAAAAAATTTTGTCACCAAATTAATCCTCAAAAGATGTGTAAGTATACCAAATTAGTCATTCAAATATTTAAATATATCAAATTGGTCCATGATGAGGACTAATTTGGTAGACTTTTTATTCTTGGAGGACTAATTTGGTGACAAAGTTCTTTGGGAGATCAAATTGATGACAAAGTAATCTTTGGAGGACCAATTTGGTAGCAAAATTCTTTGGAGGACCAATTTGGTAGCAAATTTTTTTGGAGGACCAAATTGGTGACATGATAATCTTTGGAGGATCAAATTGATAGTTAACTCTTTTTAATTTGTGCAATATATTGCACATGTTAAATTTCTCAAAGGAGTAGTTTTTTATGGGGAATGACAAAAATAAATTGACTTATATTTCAACATGGATTTATTACTTATCATTATTTTCATTTTAAATTTTTTATCATGTGCAATATTACACAAGTTGAAAAAATTCATATGTACAGACACTCCACTTTGGGGTATAAAAGAGGTTTAAAAGGAAAAATAGAGAAGAAAACAAAGAAGAAGAAGAAAAAACAGAGAGAAAATTATAAATGTGACAGAAAATGAAGAAAGGATAAGTTAAAAACAAAGTATAAAAATGTTGTACCAATTAAAAAAAAGGTGATTGATATTTAGTATTTTAAAGATATTTTTATTTTTAAAAGGTAAAATAATATGTATTTATTATTATTTTTTAAAATTATAATATTGTTAATAAATATCTTGAAGGTAATGTTTATTGAGACCATTAAAAAAGCGTAAAAATATTGTAAGAGAAAATAAATGTTAATATAATTGTTGACTTATGAATTTTAATCCTTTGTCCTATATAAAAGAATAAATGTGATAAAAAATGGAAAGAGAATAAGATAAAAAAAAGGGGTAAAAATACGTGAGAACAACATTTATTATAAGAATATAATTTTGAATTTTCAGTGAATTTCCTTTTAAAAAATTCGTGAATTTTAATATGCTAAAATATAATTTTGGTCTCTTGCGTTGTTAAAATGTTTCAATTTAATTTCTTATGTTTTAAAAGTTCTAATTTGGTCGTTTATGTTTACAGAGTTTTACTTTGATCCTTATGTTATATCTTTTAAATCACTTTAGTTTCTTAAGTTATACTAGAGTGTACCCGTACGATGTACGGAATGAGTTATTGTAAAAAATATATATAGAAAGCTTATAAAGTTTTTAATAAAGTATATTAAGATAAAATTTTAAATCGGGAGAGATTTCATTATTACGATGAAATAAATGTATATCGATAAAATATACTTTAAAATTTAGTAAGATGATAATGATTAAAAAATAAATTTAGTAAGAGTTAATTGAAGCAACAAATTTCGCAACAGTATAAACTTCTCTTTCTTTCAATAAATGCTCAAACTACTTTTGAATAAAATGTTTCTGAAAAATAAATAAAAAAAATTACTTGAAGAAAAATAGTTGGAAAGTTTATTAACTACTTGTAAGGATGATTTTTTTTTGTATAATCACGGCTTTCTCCACTATTAGGATGAGACTACTCTCGTTGATGTTACGTGACTGACGTTGGTTTTTGAGAATTTCGTATAGGTGAGATTCGAACACGAGACCTCCCGCCGTAGATTGTCTCTTCTATGAACTTAGCGGAACTTTACACTGCTAAGTCAACCTTTGGGATTATTTATAAGGATGATTTAAATACCGATAATAATACAAAAAATAAGCGTAAAATAAATAAAAAAATTAGTTGAAAAAACTAGTTGACAAGTTTTTTTTAACACTGATATAATAAAATCATAAAAACATTGATATAATAATAACACTAATATAATAATGATAAGGTTGTTTTAAAAATTGATAAGAATGCTTTAAATATTGATAAGAACGTTTTAAATAAAAAAAAATAGAGCTTGAAATAAATACAAAAAATTAGTTGAAAAAATAGTTGAAAAGATTTTCTTTTCTTCTTACTCATGAAATTTACACACGTTGGAAAAAATAAAAACGGTTACAAATGTTTTTGTTATTTGTTTTGTTCTTTCCTTTTTTTATTCCAACTGGTTTTGTTTTATTTTACTCTTATCAGAATGTTTGAAAGACCTAATTTTTTTTCCTCATTTAGTTGTTTTTATATTATTATTATTAAGATTTTTTTACCTCCCATAGATAGAAAATAACAATAATTTAGTAATCAATAAAATTTTTTTAAGGGGAAGTCACTGAGTAGTGTGTGCTAAAAGTTTAGTGAGTGCACACAGGCTATAGTAAAAAGAATTAAATCAAACTATTAAAAAATTTAATTCAATCATTATTAACTTGTGTTCATAAGTACAAGTTTAAACAACCTTTATTATTATTATTACTATTATTATTATTATAAGAAGATTTTTAAATTATTTTGGTCTATCACTTTAAAATTTTACTTAAAAAAAATATAACATAAAAAACTATTTATAAATACAACATAAAACATCAAATTAAATTTTTTTTTAAAATAACTTAATTAAAACTTTTAAAATATAAAAGACTGAAGTGTAATTTTTCTGCGACTGTGGAACAAATGTTTTTACACAGCGATGAGCGATCGTTGGTTCATTCCATTTCCCTCTTGTGATTCAAATGTTTTGTTGTTGTTAAAAACCTCATAAACCCTAAACTGTGGCGCTTGTGAGTGATCATGTTTTCCAGTGGGAAGAAGAAGAGCAATGCGAGCAATTGGAGAGAGCAAGGTCGTGTGCTGGATTCTCCGGTGACTCCTCTCCGAACTTCCTTCAACGATAACGCCGTCCCCAATCGCCCCAGCTCCGGCACTCCCGCTCCTTGGGCTCCTCGCTTATCCGTCCTTGCCAGGTAACTTCACCAACACCATATTCGCCTTCTTCTTCTTCCTTCCCTAACTGATTATTTCCTCGTTTTCCGTTTCCCCTTCGCAGGATTCCTCAGGTCAACAACGCAAATGGAAAGGCCGACGACTCAGATGCAATTAAACCTGTTTTTGTCGCCGAGTTTCCTCAGACAGTTCGTGATGAACAGACCAACTTGCTGCACAAACGAGTTCCTGGTGAGAACAATTGGATTCTTCTCTTAGTTCGTCTTCCTTCCTTCGCATTATTCAGGGTGGAGAATAAAATATTTGCGATATGCTGTAATTCTGTGCAGTTGAAGATCGCGCCTGTGGTGGGATTGACAAGAGCACATCCCTTGCTTGGATTATTTGTGGAAATAGGATTTTCCTTTGGAGTTACTTGTCACCTGAATCCTCCAGGAAGTGTGTTGTTCTTGAAATTCCGTTGGATGACATAGATTTTAGCAAAAATGATGCTGCTACTTGGTTGCTTTGTATTGTTAACTGTGATAGTGCTACTGTCAGAACAAATAAAATTGCAAAACAATGCAACTCTGCTGCTGCTGTTTTGTGTAATCGACAGACTCGAGCTGTTGTATACTGGCCTGACATCTATTCTCAATTACATGATGCTTCGGTTACTAGTCTTGCATCTTCTGATGAGTTGGAGGCTATTTCGATTCCCGATGGGAAAACACCCTTCAACAGGCAGCTGCGACAAAGTAAACAAGGAAATAGTTTGAATGGAATACACAATTTTAACTCTGTGATTGCTTCTGCAGTTCCTGGTTGTAAGTTTGAATGCATTGCCTTTGCTTGTAGCTCAAATGGTGAACTTTGGCAGTTTCACTGCACTCCTACTAGCATTCATCGAAGGAAAGTATACGAAAAAATCATGCATTTCCCTCTCCAACGGGGGGATTCAGGCCAAATCATGAGCAATAAAGGGTACCCAAGGTCACTGGCTTGGTGTTTTCAGCATCATTTTGTCAAGGAATCAAGTCAACAATTTTTGGTATTGACAGACCATGAGATACAGTGTTTCAGAGTGGAGTTTAGTTCTGATATACATGTTTCAAAGCTTTGGTCTCATGAAATTGTGGGAACAGATACTGAGGCTGGCATTAAGAAGGGTCTGGCTGGCCAAAAGAGAATCTGGCCTCTTGATGTACAAGTAGATGATCATGATAAAGTGATAACTGTTCTTGTTGCAACCTTTTGCAAGGACCGGATTAGCAGTTCAAGCTACATGCAGTACTCTCTTCTGACCCTGCAATATAAATCAGGGTTGGGTGAAGAAACTACAAACGATAGAATTTTGGAGAAAAAAACCCCTATTGAAGTGATAATCCCAAAAGCAAGAGTTGAAGATGAAGACTTCTTGTTTTCCATGAGGCTTCGGATTGGGGGCAGACCTTCAGGATCTGCAGTCATAATATCTGGGGATGGAACAGCAACTGTGTCCCATTATTATAGAAATTCTACAAGACTGTATCAATTTGATTTACCTTATGATGCTGGAAAAGTACTAGATGCGTCAATCCTTCCTTCAGCAGATGATTATGAAGAAGGTGCTTGGGTTGTATTAACAGAGAAAGCAGGAATATGGGCAATACCAGAGAAAGCTGTCATACTTGGATCGGTTGAACCACCTGAGCGGAGCTTATCACGTAAAGGCAGTACAAATGAGAGATCTGCTCAA
Source organism: Cyamopsis tetragonoloba (assembly GCA_037177725.1). NCBI lineage: Eukaryota > Viridiplantae > Streptophyta > Magnoliopsida > Fabales > Fabaceae > Cyamopsis > Cyamopsis tetragonoloba. The sequence goes on from CM074123.1 coordinate 58,033,552, forward strand.
GAAGAGACAAAAAATCTTACATTTGCAGGTAATTTTGCTCCTAGAAGGGCTAGCTCTGAAGCATGGGGTACTGGAGATAGACAAAGGGCAGGTTTCAGTGGAATTGCACGTCGAACAGCACTAGATGAAGAATCAGAAGCTTTATTGAATAATCTTTTCAATGAATTTTTATCGACTGGACAAGTTGACAGGTCTCTCGAAAAGCTAGAAACTTCTGGTTCATTTGAAAGGGATGGAGAAACCAATGTTTTTGCACGGGTGAGCAAATCAATCATTGACACCTTAGCTAAACACTGGACAACAACCAGAGGTGCAGAGATTCTAGCCATGGCTGTTGTCTCCACCCAACTCTTAGAAAAGCAGCAGAAGCACCAAAAGTTCCTTCACTTTCTTGCTTTATCCAAATGCCATGAGGAGCTGTGTTCCAGGCAGAGTATGAAATTTGTAGAAAGTTCATTTCTTTTGATTTGATCTTCAAACTACCCCTTTAACAATACTACCGTGTGCAATCTAACTTGTTTTATTATGTTTTAAGTCAGTTGTTACGTAATATGTGTGGTTGTTGTGAGTGTCAGCTTAATTTATCCATCAACCTGCTTGTATAGAAATAAAAATAAAATGATAAGAACGAGCAAGGGAGTGAAACTTTGAAAGAAAGGAGGTTTATACTGTGACTAAATGAATAGAGTCTTAATTATCTTTTTTAGTCCATCTTTGCTTCGCACATGAGATTTTAAAAATAATATAATTTCAATTACTCAATTACAGAGGGAGTGGATAAATCCAAAAAAAAAAACTTTGAAAGTTGTTGACCAGATGACCTTTTTTCATTTAGTTTTTTAGATTTGTATGTGGTTTTTCAATTCTTGTTGTCAGTTAACTTTACAGGATTGTATGCGTAGATGTGTTTGATTTGCAATTTAGCTAATGACTATGTTTTCCCATACTATTATTTAAAAAATTTGTTAAATTGATTAAGATTGTAAGATAAATAATTATCAGTTCAAGTAAAAAGGAAGATAAAGCAATGAGCAGGCAACAGCAGGGGACATTCCATGACTAAATGTGTTTTTGATTGCAGGACAAGCCTTGCAAGTGATCTTGGAGCATGGTGAAAAGTTATCTGCAATGATTCAACTGAGGGAACTGCAAAATGTAATTAGCCAGAATCGGTCAGCTGGTGTTGGCTCCTCAAATTCTAGTTTGGATATTCAGATGTCAGGTGCCCTCTGGGATGTGATACAATTAGTTGGTGAGAGAGCTCGTCGGAATACTGTCCTTCTGATGGATAGAGATAATGCTGAAGTGTTCTATAGTAAAGTTTCAGACCTTGAAGATTTCTTTTACTGCTTAGATGCAGAGTTAGAATATATTATAAGACCAGAGCACCCATTTGGAATCCAGATTCAGAGGGCAAGTGAACTCTCAACTGCGTGTGTTACCATAATTAGGACATGCTTCAACTATAAGAATGAGAACCGATTATGGTATCCACCTCCTGAAGGTTTAACACCTTGGTATTGTCAATCTGTTGTACGTAAGGGGATTTGGAGTATTGCTTCCGTCCTGCTTCAGTTGTTGAATGAAATATCTGGGCTTGATAAAACAGCAAAATTAGACTTGTATAATCATTTAGAAGCACTAGCTGAAGTACTGCTTGAGGCATATTCCGGTGCTGTTACAGCTAAAATTGAGTGCGGAGAAGAACACAAAGGTCTTTTAAATGAACATTGGGAGAGGCGAGATACTCTTCTTGAATCTCTTTATCAGAAAGTCAAAGAATTTCAAGCTACTAATAAGGTTATTATTCTATTTTGCTTACCTTATCCTTGCAATCCTAGTGTGAAATACAAGTATATTGTTTTGGTTACTTGTGCAGGATCTAATTGAGGGAGCTGACGAACAAAATGAAGAAGCCATTATGAAGTTTACTTCAAATCTGCTATCAATTGCTAAACGGCATGGATGCTACAAAGTTATGTGGACAATATGTTGTGATGTAAATGACACAGAATTACTGCGGAATATTATGGTATGAACTATGAATATGTCTTTATTGTTGGCTGTGCCACGTGTTGCTTTTATTCTTTTCTTTTTCTTGGTATTGGCAATTGTAGTGAGGACTTTCATAGCATAACAACTCAAATAATTAGATATGGATAAGGATTTAAGGTAGAATTGAGTTCTACCGCGAAAAAAGAGACCATGGTAAAATCCACCTCTGTAGTTAGAGTTAGTGTTGGGACAGAAAGTGTTCCTTAAAAATCTCTTCTTTCTTATCCAACCACAAATCCTACAGCAACACCAAGTTTGTAGTGATCCACATAATTTTTCCCTCTTCAATTTTAAATCTGCAACTATTGTTGGAAAGAACTTCCAAAGAACGACAACCAAGTGAAGTATACCAAAAAATCTTAATCCACATTCCTCACTACCACAGAATGCAACATCAGTAATTGTTTTTCTGAATGCTGAAAGCTCAAGATATATTCAGAAATGATGTCTTATTTTTTATGTGCCTGAAATGAGTTTCCAGCATTCAATGTTGAATAGAAGATAAAATCTCAGCCTTCCACACAAAATTGGTTAGTGTAAAATGATAGTTTATTATGTCTAAGATATTTTTAATCCTTAAGATTCAATGTGTACAATGTGTTTCCTGCTTTATAGGAAGTGTATCTTTGCTTTTTCTTTTTAGTGTTAATATTCTACCATCAGCTGTCAGCTTTCTTCAAATGTTTTCCCCCTCAATAATGTCCCGGTGACTTGTGTGCAGCATGAAAGCTTGGGACCTAATGGGGGATTCAGTTACTATGTATTTAAGAAACTTTATGAAAGTAGACAATGTTCTCAGCTTTTAAGGCTAGGGGAAGAGTTTCCTGAAGAGCTATCCATTTTCCTGAAGGAGCACCCAGATCTTGTTTGGCTTCATGATTTGTTCCTTCATCAATTTTCCTCTGCTTCAGAAAAACTTCATGAATTGGCTCTCACACAAAACATGCAGTCTACCTCAGTTGCTGAAGAGGAAGGAGAACAAGTTCATGTGAAGACAAAACTAAAATTGTCTGACAGAAAGAATCTTTTATTTCTCTCAAAGATAGCTGCCTTTGCAGGTATGGCTTATGTTGTTTTTCACGCTGTATGCTGTTTTTTTCCTTTCTTCAATTGATCTTATATTTCTTTAGATGTTTTCCTTCTAACTGTGACAGCTACCGGTGAGTGTTTAACCCATTTTAGTTCACCTTTCTGCAAAATGAAGTTTAGCTTCCTCTGGCACTCTATTTTTAATTTTCTATTATCTTATAACATGTGACATTTTGTTTGACTGTTACCATAAATATGTTCCTGTGCTGGCGTTCTGTGTTTAAACTCACAATCAATGCCACATGGAGCAAAAATGGTCAGATTGCTTAAGCATTGACTGTACCCATGCTTTGCAATTTGCATAATTTCTTGTGGCCTGTTGCATTATATCTTGTTTACTTTTGGTTCTGGTTTTAAAATCATTGGAAAACTATTGGTGCTTATTTTGAGATCTTCCTTTTTTTTTTCTATCTATATCTATAAATATAATATTTCAAATGCACAATCGTTGTTTATCAAGTTATTTGCCTACATTTTTTGGACGCATAGAAAATTGCATTTGTGATAAATAATATCATGTTTTCCAACAGCTGGTAAAGATGCTGCTACTCAAGTAAAGGTGGACCGCATTGAGGCTGATTTGAAGATTCTAAAGTTACAGGTAGATAAGCATTGTGGCAACCTTTTGAAAGTTATCTTCATCCATTTTTACTTAGATGCTTTACCTGCAGGAGGAACTACTGAAATGTCTCCCTTCAATTGAAGATAAGCAACTTGTTGAAGATCACCTGCTTCATCCAGAAGACTTGATTAAATTGTGCGTGGAAGGTGAAGAGCGAGAACTCCCATTATGGGCCTTTGATGTGTTTGCATGGACTAGTTCCTCGTTTCGGAAGATCCACAGAAAACTTTTGGAGGATTGCTGGAAGAAGGCTGCCAGTCAGGATGACTGGAGTAAATTATATGATTCATACAAAGTTGAAGGATGGAGCGATGAGGAAACCCTGCAAAACTTGAAAAACACTATACTTTTTCAGGCTTCAAGCAGGTGCTATGGACCCCAAAGTGAAACTTTTGAAGAAGGATTTGAACAAGTATTGCCCTTGAGACGAGAAAACATGGAGACTTCTATTGTGGGGGATATCTGTTCTTCAGTCGAAACGATACTGATGCAGCACCAGGATTTTCCAGTTGCAGGCAAGCTTATGCTATTGGCAATCATGTTAGGTAGCGAGCACGGCGATGATATCAGAACTGAAGAAGGCCCTTCCCTTATGGAATAGTGTGGCCAAAGATCTTCCTAACCGTAATACGTGTATTAGCATGATTTGTGGAATGCAGTTGTATTCATTCCTCTTCTCTATGCATTGCATTCACAACTTAACCCTGGATTATATTGGTAATGGTTTTGGATAGAAGTTATGCAGCATAGTATAAATACGCCAATATTAAAATAGAAATGTTTCTTGTATACCATTTCAGGACATTTTTCCTTACACCTATTTGGGGTGGAAAGGTAATATTGTGAGTGTTCTTTTTAATCCCAAAAAAAAAAAAACACAGTAGGGTAAGAATGGTAGTAAAAATGTAAAATGCCTTGAAGATAACATCGTTAGGGTATTGTCAATTATCAGCATTTAGTAAATGAAAATCACTGCAAAAGCTATGAGCAGATAAATTTTGATAAATTTGAAATTTTAGTGGTTCCCTTGTACTTTATATAATGCAGGAAAGTTCAAAAGCAGGAAAAATAAACGTGAGAAGTAAATCGGCGTTTGCAAATTGGCATTTGGTGAAAGTCGTAAATTGCGATATACTTTCCTTTGCGGAGTTAGAATTTAAATAAAGATACTCCTACTACAGTCTACAGATGAGAACAACAATCTACACTTAGAAAGCGTGTTAACATTTTAATAAGTAGTATCTTTGTCACTTGTTACACCGGTCTGTACTCTCAATGCCCATTTTTCACCAACCGGCCGCACTCTTCCAATTTTGTCAATATTTAGTACTATTTTTTATTAAAAGAAAATCACGAACTGGCCTGTGGCCACAAAGATAGATAGCTATCATTATTGTTTAGATTGTACATATTATGATATGACATATAGCACCTTTTACAAATTCCAATTTAGTTGAATTTTTTATGTTTCTCTTGCACTATATATAATGAAAGAAATTCTAGAAGCAGGAAGAAGACAAACGTGTGAAGAAATTTGGTGTCTGTAAATTGCTATATATTTTCATTTTCGGAGTCGAAATTAGCGATTTTTAATTTACTGACAGTGGCCCTTTCATGACATAAATACAGGTACCTTTTTTCAACGCCATTCCGCGTTTAAATTCCTGCAAATACCACTAATACCCTTAGTTTTATTGTATTTGCTAAATTGTCCAAGTTTAGTGCCTATAAATAACGGACCCTTCAATGCTGTTTTACACACACTTTGAAAACTTTGGTCTGGGCATAGCAATGTGCTAAGTCTTTAAGATTACCCTTCTTTATTACCTTAAATTCAGTTCTCTTATCACATCCTAATCTCTCAAATTTATCTCATCGGAGCTTATAATTTTCCATAGATCCATCCATTTTCATCCAATAACTAAACCCCTTTATAACAACCATGCCATTTTAGTGTTGTTGAGTCTGTATCAACCAAAAGCAAAAGCTTGTTCAACCATTCATTCTGGTTCTTCTTCCTGTCCAAATTAAGAAAGCATGTCTTCTTCAGGTGACTGTGAATGTGATGGTGCTAACATTGAACTTGGTGCTACTGCTACGTTACTTCTCAGCAGCAACAGGTACAGCAAGATATGGCGTAAGAGCTTATACATAGGATTTCTAATCACTTTGAAGAAGTCAACAACTGCTGGTAGTGGCAGCTATGAGTCTCTGTCTCCACCGTCACCACTTTCTTCAGTGCCCTACACTTCACTGCCTCCTTCTCCTCTTGCTAGAACCTCCTCTGCCATTGCAATTGAGATTCACTCTGATGATTCTGAAGAGGAGAAGGAAGATAAAGCAGAAAAACAACGCATTAGGAGTGTTATTGCTAGAATTGTGAAGGAGCAGGACTTGCCTTCGCTTCTTCATCTTGGTGGCGTTGACCGCGTTTGTTCTGTTCTTCTTAGTCAACGTCAACTCTCAGAGGTATCAACCTATTGTCTCACTGATCTCACCATGTTCATGGCTCCGATGAACTTTACTTCGCCTTAAATTTGGGCTCGAACTTAACTCAATCCAAAAGCTAGCTCATGAGTCAAGAATTTTCCAGCCATTATACACTCTATCATGGCTATATTCTTAGTTAGTCCATGTGGAATTGACAACTTGCTTTAACAAAGGAGATTTATTTTGAGCTAGCTTTTGGAATTGAGTAAGACGCAAAGCACAAAGTTAAGATTTGAAGAAAAGGAAAAAGTTTCGCAGTTTCACAACAAAAAGGCATTCCTACCTGAAAAACATTAAAAAGTGATTCTTTTGATTTTCATCTATGATATTTGATAGATGAGAAGGTTTCGAATTGCTGGTGAAACCACGTAATGCACCCACTGAAAAGTATCAAGTCGTGATTGTTGTTTGAAATATTCTTTTCAGATTGCGTCTCATCATGATGTAACTGTGACTCCAATTTGAAACCTTGATGAGATTGGGGTCTCACATTAATTGCGCTAAACTAAATTAGCTTGGTTTATTGAAGTGTTGAACTGTTGATTGAATTTCAGTCTTATGGACAGGTCAGAACTATTGATAATGAGAACCATAGCATGCTGGAGAATGCTATACAACCAGTTCAAGGAACAAAATTCTCTAGCTTTTTATTGGATAGCTGCAAATGCAATTGGTTCACACTTTTAATGTTGTTGATCTCAGCAGGGTTTTCCTTTGCCATAGACTTCAAGCAGGAGGGGCCTAAATATGGTTGGCATGATGGAGTAGCCTTACTTTTTGCTGTTTTCCTGCTGGTTGCATTCTCTTCAACGGCAAACTTTTGGCGCGAAAGAAAAAAGTGGATATTGGCAAAGGCAAAGGACAAGTTGAAATTCAAAGTTCAAAGAGGTGAAGAGTTCCCAGTGATTCCCATATCTAATATTGTGGTTAGTGACATGGTGTTCTTGAAACCAGGAGATGAGGTTCCAGCAGATGGTTTGCTTGTAAGTGATGAAACTCTTGTGTTGGATAAAGGAATAAAAAGCAAAAGTGATCATCAGGGTAAGAATCCATTTCTTATATCTGGTTCAAAGGTGATTGAAGGTCATGGTTGGATGCTCACAACATCAGTTGGAAACAGAAGGAATTTGGCTGGAAGGAGAGGCCTATTGGAGAGTCTGGTTGAGAAGCCAATTTCTTACATTGATAAATGTGCTCTTTCTATCTCAGTAATGGTTGCGCTCGTGGTGTTCATTCGCCTAATTTGTAAACAAGATGGGAACAGCAATGGTTTGCCAGAAATTAAGGGGAAGGTCTCAGTTAGTTTGCTGATGGAAATCCTTGGTGGAATTTTCTTGAGACCTCAAGGAAAAATTTCCATTCTAACAAGTCTTGTTACTGTTACTATACTATGTGTCCAACATGGAATGCCACTTGTGATTACAATGTCACTCAAATACCAAAGTGATAAGGTGGAGGCAGATCAAGGTGTAGTTCTTAATGATTTATCTGCTTGTACCACAATGGGATTGGTAACTGTAATCTGTATTGATGTATCTGGTGGACTCGTATCTAAACCAGTGGAAGTTAGCAAAATTTGGATGGGTGAGAAAGAAATGAGCATGGTTAATGGATCAGAAACAAATGAACTTGTACTTGAAGTGTTCAAACAAGGAGTTGGATTATCAGTTCTCGCGCCGGAGCTTCCTCTTTCTCATGTGTCCAATTCACTTGTCTCTTGGGCAGAAACAACCTGGGAAATAAACATGGAATCCTTCACCACTAAATTTGACATTCTTAAGCACAGCAAACTGGATTCTGATGAAAGTTGCGGAGTTTTGGTGAGAAAAGTTGGGGGCGATGAACAAGTCATGCACTTGCACTGGAGTGGGGCTGCATCCACGATATTGGAAATGTGTTCACTTTACTATGATAGTAGAGGGGAATGCCATGCCATGGGAAACCAGAAAATCAAATTTGGGCAGGTGATTAAGGAGATGGAGGAAAATGGACTTAAGCCAATTGCTTTTGCTCATAGAGAAACATATGTGGACGAACTTGTTCAAAATGAACTGATCTTGTTAGGACTGATAGGTCTCAAATACACTTGTCAAGATTCCATAAAACTAGCTTTGGAGAATCTCATGAATACTGGAATACAGATCAAACTAGTTTCTGAGGATGACATAATGGTAGTGCAAGACATAGCTCGCGAACTAGGAATGGAAGTGCCACTAGATGGTGTTCTGCTTGAAGGAAAAGAATTTCAAGATTTGAATGTTGAAGCTAGATTAAATAAAGTGGACCTAGCCTTTATGATGGGAAGTTTCAGTCCTCAAGACAAGGTTCTCATGGTGAAGTTATTGCAAGACAAAGGCCATGTGGTTGCATTCACTGGAAGAAGGTTAATCACTACTACTCATACTTCAGTTCTAGAGGTAGCTGATGTGGGGATAGTTTATGATCCTTTGAGCACTAAAGTGGGCAAAGATAGTACTTCTTGCATTTCTATCAAATGTTTCAGTGCATTGAAACCAATTGTGAAGGTTGGTAGAATTAAATACCACAATATTCAGAAGTTCATTCAAATTCAACTGACAGTTACTTTATCAGGATTACTCATAACCTTGATCACAACAATAGCTACTGGAGATTCTCCCCTAACAGCACCTCACTTGATTTGGGTGAATATTCAGTTGTGCCTTCTGGGTGGCCTAATGATGGTAATGGAGTTTAGTTGCAAGGAACAACTTGCCAAAAATAGGAATCAACCAATCATAACCAAAAAAAGATGGAAAAGCATAGTTATTCAGGTTTTGTATCAAGCTTCTGTATGCATGATACTTGAGTTTGGGGGACATGTTAGTAACAGAGAAAAAGAAGTCAGAAAAACCATGATCTTTAACACATTCATCTTATGCCAACTCTTCAATCAGCTGAACACACTGCATTTGAAGAAAAGGGAAGTTGTCAAGATTGTTCTTGAGAGCTACTTTTTCATGGTGGCTTTAGGTGGTTGTTTTCTTATACAGGTGTTGGTGATTGAGTATGCAAATCGCCTAGCAGATTGCATGCGGCTGAATGCAACTCAGTGGGCTATTTGTGTTGTGGTTGGTGCTCTACCATGGGCTTGTGAATTGGCTTTGAAGATTCTTCCTGCTATTCTTGGTTCCAATTCTACTTCAGAATCAGTTACTTCACCCTCTGAACCACCACCTTTCTTTCTTTCTCCTGGTTTTCCATTTCTGATGTTCCTTTTGTTCCCTATAGGACTCATATTTGGCCAAATAAGAATGACATTTCATCAGTGGGCAGAGACAGATCAACTGACTTAGTGTCTGATTGGTTTCACGTTCAATCAGGATAAAGTGAATGCAAAACATAACATTTAATCTTAATTGTGTTGAATTAGATCTATATTACCGTGTTCAAACGTGAAACCAAACACATGCTTAGTCATATTTCATGTCATGTAACACTATAGTCGGTAGATACTGATGCTGATATAATCCTTTGTTGGTAGTTTGTTGTCCTTTGTTTTTAGTTTCCATGTAGAATAATCATTTACTTGTACAACCTTCGTTTATAGGAATCATTCCACCATGACTTAATGGAAGTGAATGTGAAGATAAAGCATTAATTACAGTCTGTGTAAGTAAATTTTATTGTAACTTGTTGATTCTTCTGCCTATATGCTCAATTCATTATTTTCCATAGTCGTGGTGACATGAAGCAGGTGACATGAATAGAATTATAGTGGGTATGCATGTGACCACATCTCAATACTGCAAGGTCTTGAAATAAAGTGTCCAGTTCTCTAACAAAAGGAAAAGGATGAAAAAGTACCCGGACCATTTAGCTTCCAGATGTTATTCTTTTGATAGAATTTGTGTTTTGCCTAGTATGTGTTTGTTTGAGATTCTAAACCAAACCAAACGGAGTTTCAGGGTTACCTATGCTCTTTTTGTGAAAGTCAAAGTTGTTGGCTTTGATTGAACGACACTTGTAACATTGAATTGAGATTTATAAGTTTGTATAAACAATATATTGAATTGTTGTTCAAAGTTTTTATTTCTTGGCACTGTTGTGTGTTGATTCTTTTTAGAAACTTCCTCACTCATAGTAAAATGGAATATGGCACATGACCTTCAGTAGAAGTTTAAGATCATTGTTAGTAGCATTTTGTATACACCAACTATTGGTGTACACTATATACACCCATGTAAATGTGAACAATTATTTAATTAAATATCTAACCACATATTTCTTAACTTTTAATCACATAATATATTTCTATGTGGTTAACCATAAAAAAAATGGTTAAATTATGACATAATAATTTAATCATGTAGAGATTTAATCACATATATTTTCATATTTAACCATAAAAATTTAGTGTACATGATGTACACCAACAGTTGCTTTACACAATTTTATTTGATCTTTTACTATGCTATAGCCAGGAGCCTTAAGAGCTGATTTTTACTACTGTATCTAGCAACTAGCAATGTCATTGTCGCCCTTTACCTCCGATTCATGAGTGGTTGCATTCTATGAAATTCTAAGTACTACCATATGTAGATTTATCATGAAACTGAACATATGATAAAACAATACTCCATGGAATAGTCAGGTGCGTGACAGCAAATAAAATTAGTGAAGGTATTATAAATGAGTTCTTAATTGAAAATTTAATATATTTCTTCTTTTGTTTCTTTCACATATAAGGATAATATAATTAAGAAATACTATCACTTAAGTTTTGTCTATTTTTCTTAACTTTCTTCCTTAAATTATGATATTATCGAGAATAAAAAAATAAATAATGATCTGAACTTTGTATTAAAACTTCATTCTGGGTTCTCACCCTTTTTTGTTCCTGTTGGAGTTTGAAATAAGTAAGAACATTTTCACACCAAGTTAAAGAAGCATCGCCTCTACTAACTCCAAAAAACTAATTCCTACATAATCCAAATTTGTAATTTAGCTGGGATGTGCTGCCACCTTGCGTTCTTGAGGTTGAGGTGCTCGCAGCAGAGTCTTTGCCAGTTGGTATTGTGCGCCCTGGTTTGTGTGGTTTCAGTAGCTTTTTTCTTCCTTTTTTTTTCTGTGGTCAATTGGGTTTCTTTCTCTAAAACAGTTGCAAGCAAAAAAAAAAAAAAGTGATGGGCAATGGGGTTGTCCTGTAGCATCAGCCCAATCCAAACTCTCTTCCAAGTTTTAGTTTTTCTTTTCTTTTCTCTCTCAGAACTTTGCTAGACCTTATTTCTGTGGCTTACATTCACCCTCTCTAAAACATCTGAGCAAGTAGATCTTTAAATCCACATGGCAGAAGGAGAGCCATTTTATCAGCACAAAATATCAGTTTGAGAATCTACATCCAAAGCCACCACCAATGAGATGTTGCTGACTTGTGCATATCCTCATCCACAATATCACATGAATTTTGATTTCCACCGTGGCCTCTCTCCCCCCACTTCTATAAACCTTTCTATTCAGCTTTCATTCTACACAATCACACAATCCTAGCTATCATAGCAAAGCACCAAAGAGAATACCAAAGTGCAAGAAGCTTTAGCATTATCAATGGCCACCTCTGCTATCCAGCAATCCGCGTTCACTGGTCAAACTGCTCTGAAGCAGGGAAATGAGCTCGTCCGGAAGATCGGTGGCTCCGGCAAAGGTCGCATTAACATGCGCCGTACTGTGAAGAGTGCTCCTCAGAGCATCTGGTAAGTAATTCAAATGCAGTAAACTAATGCCTGATAACCTGCAAAATATAGTAACTCTTTTCTATGTCACTTGAGAACATAATTACTACTTCTTAGCAAGAAGGAATGAACCGAAAGCTAGTGATTTTGAAAGTATAATACATTACATAAAAGATGAATAGCCCATGATAAGATACATCCACATATAGGTGTATAGGACAGCAAATAGAAACAAAAATTCTGTGCAGAGATGTGAAATGAGGTCCTGATAATTTGTTTCAGAATCTGACCTTGCATGAGGTGTTGTGAATAAACAGGTATGGCCCTGACCGTCCCAAGTACTTGGGTCCCTTCTCTGACCAGATTCCGTCATACCTGACTGGTGAATTTCCTGGTGACTACGGATGGGACACAGCTGGATTATCAGCAGACCCTGAAACCTTTGCCAGGAACCGTGAGCTTGAGGTGATTCACTGCAGATGGGCTATGCTTGGTGCACTTGGCTGTACCTTCCCAGAAATCCTTGAAAAGAATGGTGTCAAATTTGGCGAGGCGGTTTGGTTCAAGGCTGGTGCCCAGATCTTCTCTGAGGGTGGCCTTGACTATTTGGGCAACCCAAACCTGATTCATGCTCAGAGCATCCTTGCAATCTGGGCTGTTCAGGTTGTGCTCATGGGATTTGTTGAAGGCTACAGGGTTGGTGGAGGACCACTTGGTGAAGGACTAGACCCACTTTACCCTGGCGGTGCATTTGACCCACTTGGTCTGGCTGATGACCCTGAAGCATTTGCTGAGTTGAAGGTCAAGGAAATCAAGAACGGCCGGTTGGCTATGTTCTCCATGTTTGGTTTCTTTGTTCAGGCCATTGTTACTGGCAAAGGCCCAATTCAAAACCTTTACGACCATGTTGCTGATCCTGTCGCCAACAATGCATGGGCTTATGCCACTAACTTTGTCCCCGGACAATGAGGATAACAAGATATATATGCTTTTTCAGTTGTAATCAATCTTCTGCTTCCGTTTGCAGTTCGGTGATGTTTGACTCTATTTTTAACTGATGTAACTACACGTGCAGAAGAATGTGTATGAGAACGATTATATGTTAGAAACATCAAATCTTAAGCATGAACTCGGGATATTGATTGTGTTGTGTTAGTTATACGATTTTCTACTTCCCGATTCCCCAAATCCAGAGTTTTCCTCCAAAGTTAATTTAGTTTAAATTTTAAAACATCACAGCCACGTTCAGGGCCTCCGCCGAAATGAAAATTCCATTACTATTTGAAGGTAATTACACTAAAACCCAACTAAATGTAGAAAGTCAAACTTCTTAACTTGTTTTATTCAATAACAACAATCCTTATCTCATTAGGTTTTAACTTGTTTTGTTCCTTGGCTTGAAATTCAAGATGAATCTAAAATGCAGAAACCTTTTCTAATGAATAGAAAATGCCTACTCATTATTCAAACTGAAAGATTGCAATTATCACTTTTGGGGTTGTAATTCTGAACAAAGAAAAGGACGCTGAGAATAATCATAAGATAATTTGAAGACAGCTCATGTTCATGAAAGGAAAAATAAACCATAACAATTTCAACTACATAGCTGTTACCATTTTTAAAACCCATACCTTGGCGGGGAGACTGAGATCTCCAGAGATGGATGCCAAAAGCCGCAAAAGGATCCATGACATGGCTGATGGGAAGGCAGTCACCAAAAGTCATTGCAAGAACATGAACCATTTTTGAAATGATGGAAGCGGCTGTTATCTCTTACTATAATTTCACGGTGGTAGATAACAGAGAGGAGTTTAGTAACTGCATGGCAATCGCTACAGACTCGTAGGTTTTTTATAATGCGAATAGAAGATCTGCTTTCCACATTGATGAGACCAAAGGATATGGCTAATCTCTCGCTATGGTTCTCTAACTCAGATTCTTTTTCTTTCTCATCTTCAATATTTAGCAGAACTTGGCTTGTGTCAGGAACATGTCCAGCCAGTTTCAGTTTCTCTCTCATCTCCCTCAACTTGTCATATATATGCTGGGCTTCAGGGTGTGATTTATCACCCACAGTGAACCGATGAAGTTGACCTCTGTGCTCAATGAAGCTGCATCCAGCATCCTTTATTATTCCCCTCTTCTTCATCATTTCTCTTACTTGTGAAACTTTATCCCACTTTCCAGCTGCGGCATACAAGTTAGAAAGCACGGTGTAACACCCAGTAGCGTCTGGATCTGCCTCAATCAAATTATGAGCAGCATATTCACCAATTTCCAAGTTTCTATGATTCCTGGAACCACCAAGCAAGCTCATCCAAATAACTTTGTTTGGTCTCATTGGCATGCTCTCAATGATATTTTTTGCCTGTTCAAGATGCCCAGCTCGACATAAAATGTCCACATAGCAGCCATAATGTTCAACCGTGGGCTCAATTTTATATTCATTGATCATCATGTGGAAAATTTGGCTTCCCTCATCTACCAGGCCTACATGACTACAAGCATTTAACACTCCAACGAAAGTTATAGCATGTGGTTTCATTCCAAATCTGCGCATTTCCTGAAAAAGTTCAAGAGCTTGATCAGCCAAACCATGCATTCCTAAGCCCACGATTATAGCAGTCCAATGCCCCAATTTCTTGTTACTTATTGATCTGAAAACAGTCATAGCACTCTCTATGCTACCACACTTGGAATACATTTCTATCAGCGATGTACCAAGCACACCATCTAATTCAAAACCATGCTTAACCATAAATGAATGAATCCATCTTCCATTACCAAGAACAGCTAAACCTGAAACGGCAGAAAGAGCACCAACTACTGTAACATGGCTAGGCATGAGACCCTCTTTCAACAACGCTTCAAACAATTCCAGAGCTTCAAAAAACTGCCCATTCAGCTGGTATCCGGATATCATTGAGTTCCAACTTATCAGATTCTTCACTGGCATCTGGTGAAACAACTGATGGGCCAAATCAATTTTACCAGACTTCATATACCCATTAATCATGGCATTCCAAGAAACCAAATTCTTCCTAGGCATTTGATCAAATATCTCTCTGGCAGCCTCAACCCTGCCGCATTTGGATAGCCCATCAATCAAAGCAGTCCAGGTAAAAGCATCCCTGGTGGGTATTTCATCGAACAGCTTCAGTGCAAGTTCAACATCTCCATTTCTAGCATAACCATCAATCAAAGAATTCCAGGACACAACATCTCTATCAATCATACAATCAAACACTCGTCTAGCCAAAACCATCTCACCCCATTTAGCGTACATACTAACCAAACTACTCTGAACAAACTTGTCCGAACCGAACCCAATTTTGAGGAGCAACCCATGAACCTGTTTCCCTTCAGGAACCGCGTTCAATCGAGCGCAAGCCTTGACGACGCAAGGGAGCGTGAAACGATCGGGGAGGAGGTGGTGAAGCATTTGACGAAAGAGAAGAAGGGCATCGTTGGAACGGTGGTTGTGAAGGTAGCAGTTGATGATCAAGTTCCATGAAATCAAAGAGGGTTGCGAGATGCTGTCGAAGAAGGAACGAGCACGTTGAAGATCGTTGGCGTAGAGAGCAAGAAGACGAGAAGAAACATTTGGGAGATTCAAAATGCCAGATTTGAGATACAGAGCGTGAAGTTGCTGTGGTTCTCCTTCAAAATGCAAATTTGGAGGGAAAGAGGAACAGTGTACCAATGTCTCCATTGCTATGTCTCACAATTTCTACTTCTTCACTTTCTCAACATGTTATTTCATGTTTAAGCCCGGTAGAAAATTCATCGGTTAAAATACACTTTTTGACCCTTATCAATAAATTTATGATTGTATCTTTATTTTTTTTTTTATTCATATACAATCGGGATTCAAACCCCGTACCCATACACGCATATTTCCATGCGCTCACCAACTGAGCTACATAACTGGGACATGATTGTATCTTTATGTTTTAAAAGTTTTGATTTAATTTTTTATGTTTAAAAAGTTTTATTTTAATCTTTTAGCAAATGATATTTAGTGTCTTAAAGATACTATTAATAACTTAAATGTAGTAAAAATATATTGGAATGTGTAGTTTTTTGCATTTTCGAAAGATGGAACAATGTGCTCTTGTGATTATTTTTCTACTTCTAGTAACCTTAACTAGTGCATATATCAAGACCCTAATCTTTTTTATTGTATTTTTTAATCACTTTAGTCCTATTTTTAAATCATTTTAGTTTCTCATTTTGGGTCCTTACTTGGTAAAAAAATATAACATAAAGAATGAAAGTAATTAAATACAACGTAGACCAAACTAAAACTTTTAAAACGTAAAGGATCAAATTAAAACTTTTTAAATATAAGGGACTAAATTAAAACTTTTCAACAACGTAAGGGACCAAAAATATATTTTAACCAAAAATGATTACTTTTTCAAGATATATTTTTGTTGATAGCTAAAGACGAATCCTTTTTAGATATAGAGATCACTCAAATGAGTTTTGTCTCTACAAATTCGAACGCCATTCAATTTACTTAAAAAGACTCAACTATCTACTAATTATGCCGGACTTTATTAGTTTATTCACTGTGTTCTCATTTCTCTAATTTCTCATTACCATTAATTTTAAAAAATTATAAAGTTACCATTATTAGCAATGTATTTTTTTAAGGAAAATTTTGGTTATTTTGCTGACAATTGTTTGCAATGTTTAAAAGGTTAAAATTGGTAGTAAGTTTTTACTAAAAGTTATAGTATTTATAAAACTCTTTTTTTTTTTAACTATTATCTTTTCGATAATTATTATCCTTAACACAATGTATAACAAAATATATATTCTTTATAGCTTTTTATTTGTGATAGTGCTATTATAATCAATACTATCGTAAATGTAAATGAGCTTCTTTGCTTTTTAACATTGATAACATTAAATTTTCTTTTAATACCGCTGAAAATAAAGACAAATTAAATTGATAACACTAATTTGTATCTCACACTCAAGTCTTTTACTATTCATCCAATTACTTGTGTAAATTAGCATTTTACATCAGTTGAATCTTGTAAAAGAAAAATATTCATGTTGCTATTCTTACCGCATGTCATGAAATGTAAATAGATAAATATTAGTTTCATAATTATAAGTTACTAATTACTAACAATTTCCCACACAACTAAAAAAGTGATAAATATATCAATTTTAAAATAATTATTATTATTTTATATTTTTATTATTAATTATTATTTATTATGTAGTATTTTACTTTAACAAAAAAAAGATATAATTGAAAAAAGCTAATAAA
Organism: Cyamopsis tetragonoloba; assembly: GCA_037177725.1. Lineage (NCBI taxonomy): Eukaryota > Viridiplantae > Streptophyta > Magnoliopsida > Fabales > Fabaceae > Cyamopsis > Cyamopsis tetragonoloba. The sequence goes on from CM074123.1 coordinate 58,050,785, forward strand.
TATTTTCTTTGTTTTGTATATGGATTTATAATATATACTACATGAAACATCAACTTTTTTATGTTGGACTTATATTATAAAACATAGATGTTAAACTTATATTATGAAACGTAAAGAGTAATATTTATATCACTATTATTTATTCCCATTCATTTTATGACATATATTTCTTCTTATCTGGCTCTTCATTTCTTGTCATATTACTTATAACATTTTTCATTTTTTTCTCTCTTTATTTCTTTTTTTTTTTATATTTTGCTCTTCTTTTTAGTAGGTGTATTAGAATGATTACTCTTCTAAATATGTATTCTCTTTGTTCCTTTTTAACTTTCATATTAATTTTTTTAAAAAAGTTATTCCTTTATATCTTTTATTTTAAAAATTCAAAAAAATATTTATTATATAATAAATAATTAATAATTTTAAAGTCTAATGAGTGTATAAAGCAGAATTGTATAATAATTTTTATGAAACACAATGACAATAATATTTTTTTATTTTGTGTGAATTAACATTAAATAACAAATTAAAAAAAATATAAAGAGCACATAAGAAAAAAAAAAATTAATGCACATCCAAGTGTGATCTTGAAAAAGATACACGCGGATTAGAGTCATCATCATATATATCTATACTTTGTTTTGACATATATTCTTTTCCATTTGCAACAGTGATATGGTAACAAAAGTTACAATTTATAAGAGAGTAAATGCAAAAAACTATATCTATCTATCTATATCTATATTTATATATATATATGTATTTATTAAAACAGAGACTTAAAGTCTCTTTCTATCATATTATCTTTTTTTTTTTATTTGACACATTCTAACTATAACACACTCTATATCAACTATTTTGTTACATTTTCATTTTAATTCATTATCATGTCTTAAGAACCACAATAAAATATTATACTCAATAATAATTTAATATTAAAATACATTCATTGCATATGCATATCAAATAAATTTAATTGAGTTAAATTAATTTATAAGTAACTTTAAAATTTAAATATAATTTAATTATATTATTTTGTTTGATAACCTAATATTCACACACCCACTACACACCTTAAACTAAACTATTCTCTTATTCTTTTATGCTAATATATTTTATAATTGATACACATTCAAATATTTATTTTTTGAATACATATAACAAATATAAATACAAATATTTTTTTAATTATCAAAACAAATTAAAATGAAGGGAGTATAAAGAAAAATAGTAACTTTTCAACAAGTTAAATTAAATTAGATAGCATAAATCTAAAGATTTTAATTATAAATAATTATTTATATTTATTTTAAGCACAAAAATTTTGTCGTCCATGTTGACTAGCTACTCCAATCCAGGTGCATTTCTTATATAAAATATGTATAAAATAAACTTTTTAAATCTAATTAATGTAATTTTTCCAAAGACATGTAAACAATAAGGAAAAGAAGATCGAAATTTAAAATACTAGAGAATTTTTTAATGTCCATTTAAAAAACAAGAAAATGTAACAAAAAATTAAAATAATAAAGGATCGTTTGAATGTCAATTTGATTGTTATTATTATTCTATTTTTTAACAAGCAAAAGATAGATGGCAGAAAAAAATCACGAATTCTATAGAATCACACGGTAATACTAACAAAAGAGAAGAGAGACTGAGACAATAGCTTAATTTGATTATTATTATTTTATAGTGTTATCATTCAATAAACATTTTCAATATTAAAATATAAATTAACATTTAATATTTTAATACAATGATCACATCATATCATTATGTTCAAACTTTTTTTATCTTCCTTCATAAAAAAAGTTTTCTAACACATTCTTATCATATTTTTCAAAAGAAATAAAAATTATTTATTTATTTTTTCAATTCGCACAATGCGCGGGTTTATGTCTAGTATTTATACCTACAAAAGGCAAATTAAACTAATGGTAGGTCCATAAGATTGCATACTGCATAGTATAAATTATAAGCTGGGTTTTCTTACCCTCAGTCTTTACGGCAATAGTTAATCAATCTATGAATAGAAACTTAGTGTTTAAAATAAAGGAAAATGCTAACAAGTGCCCTTAGAGCACTTTTTAAGGAGCTAAGTATAGTAAAATGTTATTGGAATGTGTAGCTTTTTGTATTTTCAAGACACATGACAATATGCACTTGTGATTTATTTTCTTATTCTAGTAACCTTAACAAGTGTCGTAAAGTTAGCAAGACCCTAAAATAAATTAAAAATAATATTTTAACATTAAATATTCTACACTTTCTAATATTAAATTTTCATTTATAAATTACTTAATTATTGTCCTCAACAATAGATAGTAAAATTCTTATAAGTTTTATATTATTTGTGGTGACAATTACTGTGACTTTATAACTACCATCTAAAAGTATCTATATTGTTGAACAAACCATATGTTTACAATTACACACTAGAGTGAATTCTTTCTCTTCCCAGACATAATGAATACTAATTAAATTATTGATGGTAAGCTCCAACAATATTCCTTCTCAATTCCTTTTGTCTCTTGTGCACAGCATGATTGAAGCTCCAAAACAAGAATACCACATTCAATAGCTAAAACATATTTTAAATAAATTAGTATAAGTTTGTTTTAGTATTTGAAAATTACGTTGGTTCTAAAATCTCATTCATTTTTCACGTTCAAACATGTTAAACATGGAAGTAACTTTTCATTGTTATTGAATTTTATGGATTTTGAATCTACGTTTGATCTAAACTTAATTTTTCAAACGTCAATCTAAATACACAGTTAATTTTCGACTAAATCCTAAACAACCCTAAAACATATTTAAAAGGTCACAAGAATTGGTCCAAGTAACGTGTGCTTGGTTCCTTAGCGGTAAAGTTAGGATTCAAGTCTCATTTCGTTAAATTTGACTCTCCTTAGTACGAGGTCAATGATTCTCTCTAACCTTAAATTGGGTAAGTCTACCCTCAACTTAAATTTTTGGTTTAAAAAAACATTAAAAACATGAATTATACGAAGAAGACCAAACAAAGAAGTACCAATTTCACCGAAGCAAACAGTGGCTAGAAATTGACAAGCCCAGATAAGCATTACCTAACCATTTATTCTCCACAACAGTTACTTCCAAACACTACTCTGCATTACAAATTTGGACTTTTCCTCTCACCATTTTCCTCATTCAAAAAGTCCCTTTGGCCACACATCCAGCGACCCTTCCTTCCCCTATACTAACTTTCAACAATTATCTCTTTGTCTTGTTCTCAAATAGCTCTCGATTCTAATCTCTGTTGCTTTCATCATAAATTAATTAATTAGAAGGACCTAAATGCAAAAATTATTGGTAAAGAGTAGTAGCTAAACATGATTATCCCTTACTAATAAAGTATGTTTGGATACTCGTTAGAATCCACAATTTCGTTGCAGATTCCAATGCTCTAAAAGTGAAAGCAAAATTTGTGTGCGTTACTCGTTTTTCATTTGCAAACAGATTTGCAAACATGTACTTACGTGTGTATATAAAAAAGGTTTTGTTCATAAAAGTTATATTTATTTTTATAATCCCTCCGTTTTGAAAATAACTAATTTTCGGCTATCCTGTGAGATTAACCTTGATGAACGGAAAAGGAGTTTATTACCATGTTCAAGAAATCGTATATATTTTTCAGTTTTGTCTCTCTTTTTAAAGAAGATTCAATTTAGACTCTCATTTTCATATTTGTAACTCAATTTTTTTTTATGGGAAAAAAATTTGTCACTTAATTTAACCACTAACTTCATAACACTTTTAATGGATTTCATTTTTATCATTGATATTTTCAAGAACGATTTGAATAAGCCTTTAGCTTTTTTATTTCCAATTTTCAATTTGATTAATGGTTAAAAAATTTAAAAGAAACTAAAAGCCAAATTTAAATTTTTTAAACGAACTCAACGCTTAAAATAAAATTCATTAATAACTTTATAACGTCAACAATCAAACTGAATAAATACCTACAATCTCAAAAACTAAAATGATAAAACACTAAATAAAATTCTCTCCTATAAATGTACTCATCACTTGTATTATATACCACTTCTAAGGCACTAGATGCCAAACCCACCAAAATATAGATCCCATCCTCACCTCCTAGCCTCTCCCAAGACCCAAAGATTGAAACTTTACTAGTCACTGCCAAATGGGTAGGCGAGATAATGATCCTACCATGGTGAATTCCTCCATTGCTCTTCTTCAAGAAAGGTTTAGACAGTTGGAGAAGGTGAAAGAAAGGAGAGAAGGTAAAGAACTTCTTAAATTATTGTCTTCTGAGAGCCAGAGTAGAAGCACCTCATCATCATCAATTCATAATATTTCTGCATCACAAAACTCTCTACAACAAAGATTGGTGGTTCCAAATACTCTTCATGATTCTCTTTCTCTTGGGCTCAATTTCACAAGCAAGGAGATAATTGATCATAACACCATGAAATTGTCATCAACATCTTCCATTTCATGGGCACAGAGTGCTTCAACTTCAAGAAATTTTGACAGCTCAGACGTTGATACTTCCCTTCACCTGTAAATTAATATATTTACTAGTACTGCTTTTAATTTCCTTGCTTAATTCCCTAATCTCTATCTATACATATGCCCTCTATCTATACATATATATGTATAATGTATAATACCCTGTGCTCTCCATCATTTTGTAGCAATAATAATCAAGGAGGATTTGCATTTTTTTTTTCTTTGCCTTTGATAGAACGTCAATGACACGATATACAGCGGAAGAACCCGTGTTCGAATCTTATCTATGTCAAATTTTCCGGGGCTAGTAACAATCATGCAGCGTGAACGAGATTAGTCTCATCCTAAAAGTGGAAAAACCTGTAGTTATAAAAAAAATGATATATGGACTTTTCTAAACAAAAATGGCATTTCATATATCTATAGGCCATCAAATAATGTTGAAAAGATGTTTTTTTATATTATGATGGAAAAAACTAATAAAAAAAAAACTTTTATAAAAGATTAAAAGTTAATTATGAGTTTCCAGCTTGAAAGTTACTTTTACATACTATTTGTGTTTTTATGAGTCAATATGCAGCTTTTAAGCTTAATATATAAATATATATATATATATATATATATATGATATATAGTTCAAACATAATTTATTTTATTTATGAAGTCATAAATTTTAACTTAAAATTAAAGTAACTTTTAAGGGAAAAAAAAAAAGGTAAATATCATGTTAAAACAGTTTGCATTTTCCTTATTTTGATAGTTGGATTGATCAACAAAATTTTCATTAAAAATTATGTAGAAACATAAAATTAACCACATCTTCCTCCAATAAAAAATATTTTCATTTATATATGCATGTATTGAGGCACGAAACATTTAAAAAATTATGTCAATTGAATTAGGCTCAATGTGTCTGAAAAAAAAAATCTCCAATGGGTCTAAGGGAGAGAAATTTTGACTTGATAAATGAGTTTAAGTTTGATTTTGTGTATCTACATGACTACACGCAAAATTATTTAAGGGTGTAGGCTTAGGTAGTTTTATTACAAAATTTGTCGTGACATATAAAGTTCTTATCATTCATATTATTGAGAGTACTTTTTAGGTTTGCAAAAAATTATTTAGAACTTGCTAAGTCTATATTCATTCTAAAATTGGAGATTACCCTACTAGTTATACATACAAAATGTTAGACAATTTGAGCATTTAAGAATATACAATTTAATGGAAAAAAATTTATATATATTTCAAAGAATTTTACTAATCATTACTTTAAAATAAAATATTTTTTTGTTTTCATTGCAAATTACAATAAAAATGTACATATGTAATCGTAGATCTATAATATTAAATGCTATATACTTTCTAATAAGAGATTTTTATCTAGATAATTTATTAGGACAATGATTAAGACTATATACAAGGCATTTGTTTGTACTAGTTACTTGTGCTAAGCAACTACTCTTAAAAAGTACAATTTTATTGTACTCTTTCTGGTTCTTTTTATAAGGACCCAACATGACAATTACGGCTATTAAGAAAGCATGTAACTAAATTAGTTAATGTATTGAGATTTTGAAAAATTGTGTATTTTTTTATGATTATCCCTATTTAATGTATTGGGAAGTAGTAAATGATATTAATTCTCCTTGTAATTCAAATCTTGGAATTAAAAAAAGTTGACTCATTATGAAGGACAAACGTAAAAAAGGATAATCAATGTTTGTAAATTTTAATGGAGAGTCTTATAAAAAAAATCACAAACATTGTCTGAAAAGGGTCTTATATATAAATAAGATACCTGGCTTGGATTGCTTAAATAAACAATCGAATCCACAGGCACCTATATTTACTTATATTTACTTATATGGAATTAACGACGTTAGTTATTTATATGGAATTAACGACGTTAGTTGTCATCTCTTTCCAGAAGAAAAAAAATTCAATACGTTGTCATTTTAGTCCGGAAATTGATGACAACTAACGGATTAACTAGACTAACAAATTTAAAGAAGAGTCTAATGTTAGACTAAAAAACAAACGTAAGGGACTAAATTAAAACAAAATAAACATAAATGACCAAAATAGAATTTCGACAAAATATAGATAACCAAAAGTGTATTTTAACCTATCAAAAATAGAGATGAAAATCTGCTGTTACACCAATAGTATTTCGCCATCTCAATTAAAATCTACACATCACATTTCTATATAACTTAACACTGTTAGCTCCGGGGTTCTTGCTTCACGTTTCATTTTTGTATTTATTTCTTTAATTTTTTTTTTCTTTCAGTAGCATGATTCTCCCATTACTCAACTGAGTAGAAGATTAATTTATTAGACAAACTGTGGAAGAAAAAGAAAATGTAGAAAAAGAAAGGCAAATGATTATTTATGAACTACATTAATCATCATACGTAACCTTCAACGAAAAATTGATCTTGAATTGAAGTTTGAATTGAAGTTTAAATATCAAACAAAGTTCAGGACATGGTACTCCTTTAAGATTGAGAAGTATCATAAAATGATGTATCAAATCAAAAGCTAAAATCAAAACACCGGTGTTTGTTTTAAGATTTTAGTTCATTTTAAAATCTCTTTGAAAATGGGGAGATTTAGAGAGGAGGGAAGAAAAGGGCAAAATTAATACATTAAATCACTTAAAATTTCTCTCCTTCTCTCCATTAAAATCCCTCCCCTCTCTTCCGTTCAATCAAACAGACCCTCAAATTCCCAAAATTAAAACAGCATAAAAAACAGAAACAATTAAAGTCAAGAAGACAGAGTCAACAATCTTCAACACTTGTTTTCCATCACTCAAAAAATCAAATAGTGGTGCCCTTAGAGTCTTCATGGCAGCCATCATTGCGTTTAATTGCGGGGCATCGACCGTGAAAATCGCTCTACCCCAACTCTTGGCGACGGCCACTGGACGACAAACGGTGAACCAAAGGAATTAGGGTATTCTGACAAGCCTTTAATTACAGTGGTGTTTTCGAAGATAGAGCGCCGGTGATGTAGATGCGATTTCTGAACAAACAAAAGGAATTAGGGTATTCTGACAAGCATATATATAGAATGGTGTGAATACAAAACAGGTGGTGCCAATACAAATTGCAGGATTATTTATGTTTTAGTTGATATTATCACTTCTTTCGTGTGTGTACATATATATATATATATATATAGAGAGAGAGAGAGAGAGAGAGGAGGGATCACAGTTGACAGATGGACAATAACTTACATGATCATGCACCAAGCCTTTAATACTTGAGAGTTTGAGGTTTAAGGTTCGAATATTGATAATGGTGATTTAGATTAGGATATTGGTGGGAGTTAGTTTAAGATGAGTGTGCGTATTTAGGATTTTGTGATTGGTGCGTGTGTATTTGTCGAACAAAAAAAGTAAAATTATAGTCGGTGACCGGGGTCGAGACAAATACTAATATTTCCACTCCGCCCGGCGTTTTTATTTTTTTGAGTTTTCTCCAACTTCGTTTTTAGCGGGTTTTTCCTTAATTTGAGGGTGACCGGATCCCCGCAGGACCAGATTTGGGTTTAGTTGCCCTGTCTAAGTATGATATATTAGTGTGTTTATAAATATGAAAAAATAGTCATGAATGAACATTAAGTGCATGTTTGATAATATATATATATATATATATATATATATATATATATATATATATAAATAAAAGTATAACATACTTTTCATAGTAATAATAAAGAAAATATTTAAAGGAGATTGATAATAACAATTAAATGAGTGACAATATTAACTTCCTACAATGTAGTATACTAATTTTATAAATGAATCTAGACTTATAATTTTTTTTAATGGAGTTATTTCTCTCTATTAATTATTATTTTGTTGTGAGAAAATAGTTGTAGTGATGGAGAAATAGATGGAGAGATATGCCTCTTCATATTGATGTGACGTCATCACCATTAATTTTTTTTTATATTTATATTTGAAGCACATGAGTGGAATGATAGAAAAATGAGTTGAGAGGTATTAATCTCCATGACAAAATGACGTCATCTTATTATCCTATTATTAGAGATAGAAAAATGGCCCCATTTAAGATATATGAAAACCTAATTCCTTATATGTAATTTTTGTTCATTTTAGCCTAAAAAATTTCACAGACCCACAAATAGTAAGGCTAACAGTGTCATGTTAAATAAAAATCTGATGTATAATTTTTAATTGAGCTAACAAAATACTATTGGTGTAATAGGATTGTGTAACACCATTGTGTAACACCATTGTGTAACAGGAGATTTTCATCCAAAAGTAGATTGACTATAACAAAATTGTCTAATTAACCATTTTGAAAATTGCTTTATTTCTAATAATCTAAATCGTCCATAATGTAAAGAAATCAAATTATTTGCCAAATAATTCTTACTTTTGAAGAATAAGAAGGTAGGTAAAAATTTGTCAAAAATGCACTCTGAAGACGTTATAGAGTCCCACATAAAGATTAAAGATCAACCATATATTATTAAGTGAGTATGTTTTTTTTTTAAGATCTCTATTCATGGTATTTACAGTTGGAATGAGTGATTAATTTCTTTCTTGAAGTTGAACTCGAATAAAACGATTGTCGTCGTTCCATTTACGCCAATAAAAAAGTAAACCCTGGTACACCATGCTTGCACAATGCTCACGCCAAAATTAATTGTTTTGAATTTATAAAGCTATTCAAAGATGTCTTGGTGCCAAGATAATAACAAGATCTTCGTGAGGATCAGGGCCGTTTGTCGCTGACTTTGTTTGTAAGATTGGAAGTTGTTTAATGGTTAAAGTGGAGTTTTGACATCTATTGCATGTTCTCCAACTCAAACTGTAATGTTGATCATTTGGTCAATTTAGTTCATGATTATCAATTAGGATATATCATAAAATGATATATTCCCACTTAATCTTACATTCATCCTTAAAGAGAATGCATGTAGATATGTCTTTTCTCATGTAGTTCGTTATTTTTTTAACCTTAGTGTCGCCAACAAGAAAAAGAAAATAATTTCCTTAACGTCAATAACTACAAGTTATATAAAATTTTAACTTATTTTAAAAAATTAAATGACCTTTTAATTTTTAAAATAATAAATATTTTTAAGATAAATATTTTTATATTGTTAACAAGTGTTAGAATTTTTCTAATAAGAATAACAATGTAATTATTTTGTAACCTATACTAATTAAATGTAGTGATGTAATAAAAAAAATATAAACAGTTACCAGAGACAGAAAAAGTCCAGCGAAGTACTGCAACGAGGAGCATCCAGAAGCTTCCCAAACACCATTATTTTGGTCTCGCAAAGCCCTCCTTAAACCCTACCCCTTTGAATCCGCTGCTCAACGCTGTTTCTGAAATCTCATCGTTCCTTCCTTCATTCTCCCTCTCACTATGCACAGGCTCTCCACCCGCTCTTCCTCCGTCTCTGCCTTACTCCGCTACGGCGGCGCACTTCGCCATGACGCTGCTGCTGCACTTTCCTCATCTTACCTTGCTTCGGTATTCATTTTTTTTCACGCTCCTCCCTTTGCAAAGCAATCTCCATATTGAAATTCTGGGATCTCTACTTTTCTTAGCTGGCTTGAGTAACCAATCCATTTCCTCTTCATCTCTGGTTTTGCTCATTCTTCGTTTAATTATGCATTTTTCATATAGTGTTTTTTCTCCTAACACTATGGATACAGCGATTTTCATTGCTACTGTAAATTTTTTATTATAATTTTTAAAGTGTGAAGGCGGCATTGGACCCTCTGCTATGCATCCCACCTTTTATTCTATTATGATATGATATGATTGTATATGGTTATTACCTTTGATATTTGCGAACTGTGTATCACCTGTTTCAGTGGTTGAGGGTTTTATGCTGTGGGCATCCCTAATATGCTCCATATTCATATGTCAGATAACATTATTTCTTTTTCGAACTGGTGGTAGGATAATACATGTTGTCATTTTGAATAATTTTGGTGTTTTATGAACACTTTCCCCCCCCCCCCCCCCTCTTCTGTGGGGAGTAGGTAGGTGAGAATGACACCAAAGCCAGATGGTTTTCTGTCTTGCCTTCGGAGAAATCTAGCACCATTAAAGCCACAAATCAGCCTAGTCTGAAGGAGCTGTTTTTGGGCAAACGATATGAATCAACTGCAGCAGAATCTTCTGCGTCCAATTCCCCGCCTGTCGAGAGATTCGAGTATCAAGCAGAGGTATGGCCATTCTTCATGTTGCCTTCTAGTGCGGCTGATACATCATGAACATAATTTTAGACAATATGCATTGTTGGCAGGTTAGTCGGCTCATGGACCTCATTGTCAACAGTTTATATAGTAACAAGGAAGTGTTTCTTAGGGAACTTATCAGGTGTGTTCTATGACCAATCATTGTTTTAGATGTTTAATGTTAGCATATTTGTCTTGAAACCCTTTGGTATTGATTGTATGTAGCATGTTTTTTCATCGTCCAATTTGTTAATATATGCATTTTTGGCTTACAGCAATGCAAGTGATGCGTTGGATAAGCTGCGGTTTCTGAGTGTTACAGAGCCTGAGCTAATGAAGGATGCTGTTGATTTTGATATCCGAATTCAAGCTGATAAAGATAATGGGATTATCACTATCACGTATGATATATAACTATGCTTAGTGTTTGATTAGTAGTTTTGTTTCAATTGCTGCTGCTAATTTTGTTTTATGCAGTGATACAGGCATTGGAATGACTAGGCAGGAACTGGTTGATTGTCTTGGAACTATTGCTCAAAGTGGAACAGCAAAGTTTTTGAAGGCTTTGAAGGTCTTACCACTTCTGAAGGATTTGGATTTTATTGTCTATATAATTTTGCAGTAACATATCTTATGTTCTGACAAAACTTTACCATTTAAAAGGATAGCAAGGATGCTGGCAGTGACAACAACTTAATTGGTCAATTTGGTGTGGGATTTTATTCTGCTTTTCTGGTTTCTGATCGGGTATGCAAGTGTATGAAAGTGAACATGCAATTTTTTTTTTTCAAAGTTTTTATCTGGTAGACTTATATATATACTTTTTGTTGGCAGGTGGTTGTCTCAACCAAGAGTCCAAAATCTGATAAGCAATATGTTTGGGAAGGTGAGGCAAATGCTAGCTCATATACCATATATGAGGAGACAGATCCTGAGAAGTTGATTCCAAGAGGAACTCGCCTTACACTCTATCTTAAGGTATGATGGTAATGTCGTTTTCCAACTGTCAGGTATCTTTTTTTTTTTTTTCAAATTTTGAATTGTAATTGTTACCGAGCTTACAAATGTTTGTGCATTTTACCCACTGCTTAACTTTCAGAGGGATGACAAAGGTTTTGCTCATCCAGAGCGGATTCAGAAGCTTGTGAAGAACTATTCACAATTTGTCTCATTCCCGATATACACATGGCAGGAAAAGGGATATACCAAAGAAGTATGGCTATACACTTCATATTTTTTAAGTTTGATAACACTATATATTACCGTATTACTTGTCTTGAGTTCCCCCTCTGTAAAACCCATATTGTTGAATTGACTTTTCGAGCTTTTATTAAAACTTTTGCTTATTCTAGGTGGAGCTTGATGAGGATCCAGCTGAAGCCAAAAAGGATGAACAAGATGAGAAGACTGAGGTAATATTTCTGATTATTCTGCATATGCGCTGAACCAAGTATTATGAGTATGAAATTGTAAATGTGTGATTGTTTAGATGCTGCGCCATGAACTGATTTGTGACTTTGACACATTATGACAGAAGAAAAAGAAAACTAAGACTGTCGTTGATCGGTACTGGGATTGGGAACTCACCAATGAGACCCAACCAATCTGGGTGAGTTTGATGATTTTCTTCTTCTGATATGTGCTTAATTTGAACATTTTTTCTCGAATGAATATTTAAGCATTACTCTTTGTGCAGCTTCGTAATCCCAAGGAAGTCACTAAGGAGGAATACAACGAGTTTTACAAGAAAACTTTTAATGAATACCTGGAGCCATTAGCTTCATCACACTTTACCACAGAAGTAAGAACCTTTTATTGTCTCAAGTGCCATCTTGTGTGTAGTGGGTTTTGTAATATGTGAAATCAAAGTTCAGCCGGAAAACATAGCGTTGACCACCTCAAGCTTTCTGTAAAGGAGATGCATAGAAGTAATTTGAAAGCAAATATTGTGGTGGTTGTTTTCATTGACATTATGTGCTGGTGACATTTGCCATTGCAGGGTGAGGTAGAATTCAGGTCTATACTCTTTGTTCCTGCCTTTGCTTCCTCAGGGAAGGATGACATAGTCAACCCCAAGACCAAGAATATTAGGCTTTATGTGAAGAGAGTGTTCATTTCAGATGACTTTGATGGGGAACTGGTATAAGAACTTTGCTATTTACCATCTTGAGTAACTGGATGATGTCCTCATATAATTATATTCTTTAATAATGTGTTATTTACCTGAACAGTTCCCCCGATACTTAAGCTTTGTCAAAGGTGTGGTTGACTCAAATGACCTTCCACTTAACGTGTCTCGTGAAATTCTTCAAGAAAGCCGCATTGTAAGTAGATGGGGCACGCACTTGTACTTAAAATTTACACCTGGTTTTTTCTTGAGAATACTTATGTATAATCCCTTTTTAGTTTTAACTTTTTTTTCTATGTTGTGCTTCAAGGTTCGGATTATGAGAAAACGCTTAGTTCGAAAGGCTTTTGACATGATTCTTGGGATATCCATGAGTGAGAACAGAGAGGTATGTTGTTATTCTAAGAATATTTTGATGTATACAGTTTGTCGTTTATTTTTATTCTTTTTCAAGTTATATGGGACTAGAGTATAAATTTAGGATCTTAGTTACCTTAACATCATTGTATCTCACTCAATTGGTTATGTTTAGCTTCATATGACTGCTCTTCATTAAAATGAGGAATGTTTCCTGTTAGTATTTTACTAACTCACTTGTTCTGTCTGCAGGACTATGAAAAGTTCTGGGAGAATTTTGGTAAACACTTGAAATTGGGTTGCATTGAAGACCGTGAGAATCACAAACGCATTGCTCCATTGCTTCGGTTTTTCTCATCACAAAGTGATGAAGAATTAATCAGCTTGGACGAATATGTTGAAAACATGAAACCTGATCAAAAGGATATTTATTACATTGCTGCTGATAGTGTGAACAGTGCAAAGAACACACCTTTCTTGGAGAGACTTGCAGAGAAGGATCTTGAAGTATAAGCTTGTTTTTATTAACTTGAAAACTTTTATTAGTTTTATTTAATTGTTTTTATTAAAATTAATTTTTAATTTCTATTTCTATATATTGTTTTTGCAATGTAATTTTTCAGGTGTTGTTTTTGGTGGATCCAATAGACGAGGTTGCCATTCAAAACCTTAAATCCTACAAGGACAAGAATTTTGTTGACATCAGCAAAGAAGACTTGGATCTAGGTTAACTTCTTTCTTCTTTATGTATTTTCCTATGATTTGTTTGGATTCGTGCTACAGATGAACACTTGTGGTTAAGGCTATTAGCCTCTCATTGGCAAAATTAGTTTCCCTTTGGAGCCAATCCTAGTATTGACAATGGTGTGAATTTTGTTTGGTTTTTCTTTACTGTTCAAACTTGTTAAGTTAGTTTGTTGCTTCTGCAGGTGATAAGAATGAGGAAAAGGAAAAGGAGATGAAGCAGGAATTCGGCCAAACATGTGACTGGATTAAAAATCGTTTGGGAGATAAAGTGGCAAGTGTGCAAATTTCTAACCGACTCAGCTCTTCACCTTGTGTTCTGGCGTCAGGAAAATTTGGTTGGTCTGCAAACATGGAAAGGTAGGTCTTCCTTTTTCCTGGATATTTTAGATGATATATTTTGAACGTTTAAGTAATAGGGTGCAGTATGTAATCAAATTTGCTGCAGGTTAATGAAGGCACAAACAATGGGCGATCCCTCCAGCTTGGAATTCATGAGAAGCAGAAGGGTGTTTGAGATCAACCCTGAGCACCCTATTATCAGGAACTTGGATGTAAGATAAACTACGAATCCAAACTTTCTTCTTTTATTTGTCATGACTTATGAGTAATAGGTCAAATGATTCAATAAATTGCAAATTGAAATTATGATTAATGGTGACGTAATTTAATGGTAATTTTCAGGCTGCATTCAAAACAAATCCTGACGATCAAGATGCACTCAGAGCTATTGATCTTTTGTATGATGCAGCTTTGGTTTCCAGTGGTTTTACGGTAAGCTCGTGCTTAATAGTATTGTTATGATAGTCATATAGTTTCATTGTGAAATGTGAAGATGAATTGCAGTTTACATAGGGTGCTAAACATTTGATGTGATATTAGAAAAGTGGTGCTAAACTTGTAACTTTGGACTTAATTTGTTGGTGTGCAGCCTGATAATCCAGCACAGCTTGGAGGGAAGATATACGAGATGATGGGTATGGCTCTCACTGGTAAATGGCCAACTCCTGGTCAATTTCAATCCGCTGCATCCCAGCCTCATACCCAAGAAACGGTAGAAGCTGAGGTGGTTGAACCTACTGAGTCTGGCAGTCAGAAGTGAGGATTATCACATAAGAGATTTTTGTCTTTCTTCCTTTCTCTTCCATCTTTACTTCCAATGCTGCTTACAGGCGAAATTTTATTCTTGAAGAACATTACTAGTATTTCATAGATATCCTGAGGAAAATTCAGTATAATGCAATATTTGGAAGCAAGTGTAATTGATCATTTTCTGGGTGATGTAAGTGGTTAAATTATGCGGTATAAACGAGTATGTAGTATCATATCATCACAGTGGAATAGTTGCTAATTGGTCTGGCTCTCGCATCCTTGCCTCACTGCATAGTTAAGATTAGTTTTCAAATGGCTGGAAAAATGTTTAATGGGATCGCAGTTTCGGAGTTAAGAGTTTATTTGTGTTTATTTGATAAAGTAGTTAAGAGTTTATTTGTGTTTATTTGATAAAGTAATAACTTCTTTTAATAGAAGAGAAAGTATTAGATTTGAGTTGGTTTATTTTAGTAAAATGAGAAGTGAAAACCACGTAAATTGAGAAAGAAATTAATAATTGAGATCATTAATGCAAAAAAATTAAGGCGATTTAATGGAAGTAAATATTTTTAGTTTTGGTCACAAGTGATTTTGGCTCGGTTTGGTAAAACTAGATGACTTATAGCTTATAGTTTATGACTTAGGCTTTATTTGGTAAAACTAGTTTATAACTTACAGCTTATGACTTATAGTTTCTAGCTTGTAGCTTATGGCTTATAGTTTGTAGCTTATAGTTTATGACTTGTGACTTATAATTGAGTAGATGTGTTTGGTAAAATTAGTTTATTAGGTAGTTTATATTTGTTAAATGACTTAAAAGGATAAGTAATAATTACATGTAATAAATTATTTGATAAGAAAGGGTAAAATATGTAGTAAATGACTAAAGGGTAAAATAGGAAAGAATTATTGAAAGTTATTTTTCATAAGCTATAAGCTATTTGAAGTAGCTTTTCATAAGTTAGCTTTCATAAGTTATAAGTTAGTTGTTACTAAATATTTCTATTTACTCATAAGTTATAAGTTATAAGCTCCTAAATAAGCTACAAGCTAGTTGTGCCAAACACACACTTATAGCTTGTGATTTATAATTAAGTAGAGGTGTTTGGTAAAATTAGCTTATCATGTAGCTTATATTTGTTAAATAACTTAAAATGACAAGTAATAATTACATGTAATAAATTATTTGATAAAGTAAACATAATAAATTACTAGAGGATTAAATAGAAAAGAATTATTGAAAATTACTTTTCATAAGCTATAAGCTATTCATAAGCTATAAGCTCTTAAATAAGTTATAAATTAGTTTTTACCAATCACACTTTAACCAAAACTAAATACTGAAAAAATTAGTCTTTAATTGTTCAAATTTTTTTATAAATACAAAAGATTGATAATTTTTTTGTTGAGTTTTTAGTTAAAAATAATTGTCAAACGAAAAATGTTAAGAGTTAATTGACATGAAAACTAAATTACTTATGATTGTTATATAAATAAATAAATTAATTTAATAGTTTTGATGTGATTTTTCATTTTATATTTAAAGTTAATGAAAAATTTAAGGTGGGCATGTGTCTACTTTTTTCATGGTAGGCAAGTAAATTATATATATATATTATTTAATTTGATTGTTGATTTTTTACTTAAAAATAATTGTCAAACGAAAAATGGTAAGAATTATTTATGATTGACATGAAAAACTAAATTACTTATGATTGTTATAAATAAATTAATTAATTTAATAGTTTTGATGTGATTTTTCATTTTATATGTGAAGTCAAGGAAAAGTTTAAGTAGGTATGTGTCCACTTTTTTTATAGTAGGCAAATAAATTATATCCATTAGATATATATTATTTAACTTGACGTTTTAGATTTGAGACTTGTTATTTACATTTTCAATGTTATTAAAAATTGCTAGATAGTCTATTTTTAAAGGTTATACAATTTTAGAAATTAATTAATTAATTAATTCATTAATATAAAAACTGAAATTTTCTCTCTCCTAAGGTTTTCTTCTTAGCAAGTCAGTGATCCATCTTTTCTTGCTTTGTTCTTTCATCATTGAAGCTATAGAATGGTTGTAGTGTAATTTTGATTTTTTACATAAACATTACAACACCAACATAATATTAATTAAGTGTGAAAAACAATTTATACCACATGTTATCAGAAAAATCAAGATCGAGATATTGAGTATCATTATTCAAAATTATATAAATCTAAGCAAAATTAGTTTTATTTTTCGGTATTCAATGTTAGTGATTAGTGAATGCAAAAGGGATAAAAAAATTAGCAAACAGCCACATATTCACAAAAATATAATAAATTGGGACAAGTCAAAATAAGCAAACAGATCTGCATTTTAAAATAAAAGCTTTCATTATTAACTATTAAGAGAACAATGCCTACATTTTGAATGAAAAAAAGAACAAAATAAAGTGTTCAAGAAACCCTAGATTTGAAGGAGAACAGGACGCTAAATCCTAAATTAAGAGCTTGTGAAGCACCAATCGACTTGTGAAGCACTGAATCCCTCATAAAAGGCGTGTAACAATCGAATTGTGATATGGATCTAGCTTGAAGTGATGGTTAGTTTCTCATTTTAGCAACCTCCATCAAGATCTTCTATGTCTTTGGCTTCTTTTCTGACGCGCTTTCTCTCGTTAGCGAGTCAAACATGATGTCGGCCCTAACCAAGAAAGAACTTGAAGGCAATCGTGCTGTGAAGCTTTTAAGTTCTGCAACTGAAGAAGACCCCAACAACCCCAAACTCAAATTCGAGACAAGCACCTAACAAAAATCAGATCGAAGAGAATGCTAGACGAACTCGACCCTCAACACGACATCGAAGGAACAAGATTCTGCACAATTAGAACTCTTTCATTTTTTTTGGAATGAAGTCTTCAATTGGGAACTTCATTCACACTATGATTCCCTTTATGCAGCTTGCATATGCTTTTTCAAAATAAAAATTTAATTTAGAAAGGAATTGAAGATGATGGAAGCTCTACACAACCCATGTGATGCAAAGTAACATGAAAATGATAAAGAGGATCAATTTTTAAATTAAATAAAATATAAAGATTAAACTTTAAATTATTTAAAAATGAAAAAACCAACTATAGGAGTCAGAATTAGGTTTTCTCACCATGAGAAATTTAGAACAGTGTCCACCTTAAAACCCGTCATGAAGTCAATTTTTGCAAGTCAAAATAAAAGGTTGTGGACATAGGAGTTTAAAAAAGAATAATAAAGTTTTGGGTAAAATATGTTTTGTCTTTATAAAATGCATCTTTTTTAATTTAATTTTTATAATAATGTTTTTCTTCTTTTACTTTTTATGTTTGGAAATTTTGTTTTTTAGTTGTATTAAGTTAAATTTGTAGTTAAATTTTTGAATTATATGAATTATTGTAGAGATTTAGAAAAAATTGAACTCTTGTTAACTAATAATTTTATGATGAATTTGTTGTAATTAATAAAGCACAAGATTGAGCATTAGGGTTTAAAAATGCAATATTTTTTTAAAGAAAATAAGGATTAAATGTTAATTTTTTTATAGGAACTTTTTGTGAGGTTCAAATTATAACTTCCAGAATAAGAGGAAATAAATAAAAACTCAAATCTTTTATGCATTATTTGGATTGGAGAAGAAACTGAAAAAAAAAAGAAACAGAAAGAGAGAATGAGAGAAAAGAAGCTAAGAAAAGAGTAAGGGAAGAAAACAAAAGGAAAAATGTTTTGTTTGGTATAACGAAAAAGTAAAAGGAAAGAAAATGAATAAGATTATAAGATAATTAAGATTTAAAAAAGGCTATAGTAAACCAACAACAGTTCCAAGGTTGAAAGCAAAACCAACAACCCAACGGCTTGAATCATCACGGAACAAACCTTCACAACCAGCGCTGCCATTAGCATATCGAGAGCCGTCCACAATCTAAGTATAAACAAAATTATGTGGCCATTTTCATAGCACAAGAAAGAGATAACAAATTTATGGGTCTCACATGCATTGTTTTTTCTAAGCCATTTTTCTTGAAGAATCGCGATCCTTGAAAAAATATTAATTAAAGGAATAAATGTATCTAATATCTAATTGTCTACACGTTATATATTAGTCTTTTTTACAAAATAATTGAATACAAAATAAATAGGTGAAAGAAAAACATAAATAAATTGTTAAACGTTTCACCATGACAAAATATAGGTACGACAAGACAATCGTACAATATGACATACACCCTTCAGAATTATTTATAAACAAATACTAATTGTTATTATCACTATAAATATCAATATCTCAAAGTAAACTTTATTTAATTATGCTTCATTTTTAATTGAGAGAGATGCACTGAGACAACTATCGCCAAAATTAATTCTTCCTGTGAGAAGTTAGAGAGACTCCAAGATAAACCACACTCTCTCATACTACAAAGGCCTAATTTTTTTCTGTTTCAGCTTTTTTTTCTTATTTTAATTGATAATAATGATGATTTGTTTGAATATGTTGACTATACAATAAATAAGATAGAAATAATTTATGAGATATTAAATTTTATTGAGAAAGACAACTTAAAAAATGTAGTTTAATTTTTAGATAAAATTAATAAAATTAAATATAAATAACTAATTTTTTACTAATATACATAACTAAGTTTTTAAAAAAAATTTTTTTTCCCGCTTGTAAATTACTACTACTTTCGGAAGTAGTAGTGAACAAGGTCAAATCAACAACGCGTAACGAAGGTCAACCGGCTGAACCAGTCATATTCACATAAGACTCTGGCGTTGAAAAAGACCTCTTTCCCTTTAATCAACAAAAAAAAAAAAAGAAGAAAAAAAAAGACCGGTTTCCCAGTTCCCAGTTCCCAGTGCCACAGTTCAAATTGGTTACTCTATTCTTGTCGTCTTCTCCTTATTTCTTTTCCCCGGTTTGAACTTTGAACCGTACCAATGTTCAGGGGTAAAATGGGAAATTAAGCCCTGCTTTTTATTTTGACCTAAATCCTCTCCCTTTCGTTCTTCTCATTTCTGTTGAGGTGTCTGAAGATCTTTCATTCTTGTTTCTTCTCCTCCCGTAAGCTTCTTTTCCTTCGAATTCTAATTTATTTCTTTTAGATATTTTCGCTGCGATTCTATGAATTCCTATAGATCTGTTGTGTCATAATTCGAAATATTCTTTTCAGCAAAATTGATTCTTCTGTGCGAGGATCTGAAGTGCTGAATTTTAGGGTCAATTTGTTTGCTGAGCCTTTTAACTTGCATCTTTTATCGTTTGATCTGCTGTTTGAGTCGATGAATTTGCTTTTTGTGATATCAGAGCTTCTGTGACTGTGAGATTGCATATACAGCTCTCTCAAGGTTCTTTTTTTTATGGCGAGATGCTGTTGCATAATAGCATCAGCAGTAAAATCACTACTATTGAGCTTTCTACTTGATTCTTACCTGTTATAACTGATGGATTTTCTAGTGGATTCTGTGTCTGTGTGGATTAATGATGATATGCTTCTTAAGGTTTATTTTACTTATTTATTTGTTTTGTTTTTGGGATCTGTTTGTGGGAAAAAACGTATTCTTTGTTTTGGTGGTTTGTTCTTGTGGTAGCAGAGGGTCAACGATTGCAACTTGCAACTTTTAACAGATGATAGATTTTCTCAATTTCCTCATGTATTAGTAACTTCTCAGTATTCAACTATTTCTAATATAAAAAAAATAAAGAACAGCCTTGCACAGTGGCATACAATGCATATAATCACCTCTTGTTTACTGACGAAGTAAATTTTTCTTGCGTGTGTCAGGAGGTTCTGACATAGCACTGGAAGCTTACTCAAAAAGATGCTCCCTCCCCGACAGCAGTCACGGGTTGGAGGACTGCAAACATCTCTGTCTCTAGTTTCTTCTGATCCTCGCCTATCGCCTGAGGAACCTAGATCAAACTCTGAAAATCTCCGGGAATCTCCAACTGAAAGTGCCAGCTCTAGAGAAACTTGGCCTACTGCTGATACTATTGCTGCAAAGAAGATGGAGAATGGAAAAGCTGAGGTTGATATCCCTGATCAGTCGGTTATCCATCGTGTTTCTGGTGCAGATAAAATTACACTTCAGGACATTGCCAGAGAAAGAGTTGATATAATATGTGAAAAAATGCATCATCTACCTGAGGAATTTCTAGAAGAGCTTAAAAATGGACTTCGAGTTATCCTTGAGGGAGGGAATGGTTCACAGCACAGAGAGGAATTTTTCATTTTGCAGAAGCTTGTTCAGAGTAGAACTGATTTAACAGCCAAGACTTTGATAAGAGCACATCGTGTGCAACTTGAAATCCTTGTTGCCATAAACACCGGAATTCAGGGATTTTTACATCCTAGCATCAGTCTTTCTCAAACTTCACTGATTGAGATATTTGTGTACAAGAGATGCAGAAACATAGCTTGCCAAAATCAGCTTCCGGCTGATGACTGTACTTGTGAAACTTGCACCAACAACAATGGTTTCTGCAATCTTTGCATGTGTGTTATCTGCAGCAAGTTTGACTTTGAAGTAAATACATGCCGCTGGATTGGATGTGATTTGTGTTCTCATTGGACTCACACAGATTGTGCCATTCGTGAGCAACTTATTTGCATGGGCCCTTCTGCGAAGAGTGGAGCAGGGCCAAGTGAAATGGTTTTCAGGTGTCAAGCATGCAATAGGACTTCAGAACTGCTCGGTTGGGTTAAAGATGTCTTCCAGCATTGTGCACCAACCTGGGATGGGGAGGCCTTAATGAGGGAACTTGATTTTGTTAGTCGGATCTTTCACGGTAGTAAAGACCCAAGAGGGAGGAAACTCTTTTGGAAGTGCGATGATCTCAGGGAAAAACTGAGAAGTGGAATAGTTGAATCTAAGGCAGCATGCAGGGCAATATTGCTGGTTTTCCAAGGTACAAGTTTTCCACTTTATCTGCAAATTGCAGTTTTTCAATTTCTATCTTGACATACTCTGTACACAGTGTGCTCGCATGCATTTATAAATAGGATCATATTGTGGGTAAATGGGTCCCTTTCTTGTTGTCTCGTTCACTATTTGTATATTTCATTAAAACTGACTTAGGAATTATAATAAAAGAAGCTGTTTGACTATATTTTTGAAACTATTGCCACACTTCCTGTGCTTCTCCTCATTCAAACCTGAGTTTAAACTCATTAAGCAATAAAATCACTAAATTGTGGTTTGCAATCACTAGAAAAGCAAGTGTAAATAATAACATTAACGCTCCTACTTTTAATTAATTATTCTTTCTTCTTCTGCCAACCAATGTTTTTTCTACATGTAGAGCTTGAGGGGGACTCTCCAAAGAGCCTGGAAAATGCAGAGAGTGGAAGGCTGATTGCTCCACAGGAGGCATGCAATAGAATTGCTGAGGTGGTACATGAGGCTATAAGAAAGATGGAAATAGTAGCTGACGAGAAGCTGAGAATGTTTAAGAAGGCTCGCTTGGCTCTTGATGCTTGTGATCGTGAACTAGCAGACAAGGCCAGAGAAGCTGGAGAACTGAAGATGGATAGGCAAAAGAAGAAGTTACAGATTGAAGAACTGGAGAGAATTGTAAGGCTTAAAACTGCAGAGGCTGATATGTTCCAGTTGAAGGCTAATGAGGCTAAACGTGAGGCTGAGAGGCTGCAGAGGATTGCTCTTGCCAAGTCAGATAAATCAGAGGAAGAATATACTAGCAACTACTTGAAACAAAGATTAAGTGAGGCTGAGGCTGAGAAGCAATATCTGTATGAGAAGATCAAATTGCAGGAGACTTCACGCGTGTCACAGAGCAGTAGTGGCGGTGACCCCTCTTCAATGCTGATGTATTCCAGAATCCATGATCTTCTGTATAGTGTTCCTCCCAAGGCTGACAGTCAATCTAACGAGTGTCACCCTTTCCGATCAAATCCATGAGTACTGGTCCAGTGTATGTTATAATCGCTTACATATTTTAGCAATGTTATTCTGTTGCACAATTAAGAGTCAGTCTAATTCCATTAGATTCTGAGACAGTATAAACCTTTGTAGAGGGTAGAGTTATTAGTGAAGGCTTTAATCAACTTGAAACCAGGCTTATTCTATGCGATGTATGTATGAATATGCTTCTTTGACTAATTAATGGTTGTTACTTAATTTGTGGAATCTAATTAGTGTTTAACTTTGCAATGAGCTATAGTCTTATTTATTGCCTTCTGTGAGTCTGATCAGGACTAGAAGGTCAGATAGATCGTACATGGAGACAGAGTAAAAGCGATGCTTTATTATTGATCGATAAAAGTAAACCGGTTTGACATTACAGTTAAAAGGCAATACTTTTTCTTGTCTTAATGGAAACGTGAGATACTCATCATTTTGACAGATGGAACTTTATTGTTCTTTGGTGGGTCTGGAGCTTGACGAGAAGGAACCATGTCGTCAAATGTCAAAGCAGTATTGATTCCATGGCACCTTATCAAAGAGCTTTGGCACACATTTGGTGTGACAATCCTTGCGTTGTTGACGAACAAGCCTGATCTCCCACTGTTGATGATGTTGATCACCCTGCTAGGAACGCTAGAGGGAACAACAGAGCCATTTGGAAAATGTAATAGATGATTAAGCACCAATGGTGTTGGAATAGAGTGACTGAGTATGAAATCATTGAGATGATCTGGGGTTATTGAGAACCGAGATAGTTCTTCATCACTTGGCATTAGGAATGTCAATTCATTGTTTTGCAGGGAGTTGGGCTGGCTGTTGAGGATTTTGAGAAGGATCACAAATCCGTAGTAAGACCGACTTCTCATGTCGGACATGGCTGTCTGCAGGTCGGTTTGGTTGAACGAAGACGACGGAGTCATGGACTGAGATTCACCAACTGCAAGGAATGTAAGAAGGACTACAAACCAGAGAGCCATTAGGGGAAAAAGAAGAGGTTTTACTTGGAATGTGTGATGAATGAGAAGAGATTTCAGTTGAGTTGGTATTAATAGCCAAGTTTGTAATTCACGCCTTTGACGCTACACCATTTCTCTTTCCATGTAGGTGGTAGGCCTTTTGTGCATGAAGAAGTACTAGTTCGAAGTAGTTAGCACAGAAAGCTGAGTATGTATGTACATGCTTTGGAGGAAGTTGAGCTTGAATTGAATCCCCATCTTATTATCACTTTTTATATTTTTTAGTAGGAGTACTTATTTTATGTGTTCATCCTAGGAAACGCAGAATGCTTCGTTGGTGACTTGAACAAAAAAGCTGTTCGTTAATAAAGGTCAACGTCATTTTTATGTACTATACTCCTATGTTGTAATGAATCGATGAATTAAATGCAAACCGTACTGGGAGCAATTTATGAATCGTTTGTGTTCTGATAAAATGTACTACTATTGGGAAAGACCTATTAAGCTGCTATGGAGGTGTTTTAATTTTTATTTCTTTTATTTTCCGAAACAGTCGTGAAATTAAGATTGAGGTAAAGGGGAAGGGTAAGGGAGCAAATGATTGATTTTTTATTGTGTTTGGTTTAACGTTTGTGTAGGGTAAACATTGATCTATTTTCTAAGTTTTTAGTGCAACATACTTTTGTCTTTATCTGTTTTTTTCTCAAGTACTCCGTTATACTTTTAACTAAATCATACATATAGGTAAAACTAATTATCTGTTTCATTTGTTAATTTTTATGGTAAAATACAGGACAAAATTTTTTTGTTTGTGTTTGATTAGAAAAAGCTGTCAAGACTGGACAGCATAAATAGTCAATTTTTTGTACCCCACTAAATCAAAGGACAAGTTTCTTGTTTCATACACAAGTTAGAAAAGACCAAAATTAACCTTGTAGGTTTACTCAGTAGTGTAACTACCTCCTCCACTTTCCCCACTTACAGGTTTAGTTGCATTATTTTTTTTTAAATCAATGTTTACGTTTTTTTTTTCACTTCTGCATATTTATTAGTTAAGGTGATATATATATATATATATATATATATATATATATAAAATTAAAATAACGTATTAATAATAAAATAAAATTTAATAATAAATATAAATATTAAAAAATAAACAGTCCAAAATATTTTTAATAATAATTTTTGTTATTATTTAATATAATTATTATATCACATAAAATATATTATGTAGTAATTTATTAAAATATGAAGTTTTAATTTTATAATAAATAATAAAATATTAAAATATTATTTTCTTAGAAAAATTAAAGTAAAATTAATAATATATAACATGAAGGATATTATTGTAAAATTTATGTTGTACTGTGTTTTGATCACTTCTATAATTAAAATTTAGTTGATTTTATTAATTTTGTAAAAAAATTATATAATATATACTAATTTTATCTTTCATTAAGTAATATGTTTGACATGTTAATCAAAGAGTGGAAGGGGAAATCGAAAAAAAAAATAATGTTTCATAAAAATCTTAAAATAATATAATATGTTACGTATAATAAAATGGTCCACCATGTCTTCTTGATGGTTGGTGCCTTATACTATAAAGCATCAAAGGGAATAAACATCTTTTAAGCCCGTCTGTGTGATAATAATAAAAAGAAAATATCAAATACTCTTAATTACAAAAATATCTATTTTGCAAAGTATATTTTACTAAAAGCACTTAAATATTATTCCAGTATTCACCAATTTTTTATTTTTTTTAACAATCCCTCTGGTAGAAATGCTTTATATCTTTTAAATTTAATGTAAATGATTCTGTACATTATTACGCACTTGATTTTAGTATCTCTGAATTCTCAAAATAAGAACTTGTACGCAAACAATTCCCAATAATTATGCTCTGAAATTGATTCAGCTGTTGAAAACTTCCCTAGTGGTAGTCGTGTCTCAGCCAAAGGTGGGGGTCAATCCCCTTAGGCCTAAAACCAAATAGCCTCCAAATATTACCTTCTGTACATATAAAACAAAAATTAATTTCAAAACTTCAATTTGACTAAAACTACTTCAAAATTGTATTTGAGTATCTATGTCGGAAGTAATAATTAATCTTTCGAAACAATTGTTGGATGATCATAAAATATCATTATAAAAGCTAGTTTGGAGATTATAAAATTTCTTGCTCAATTTATAAATATTATTTCCTCTTCGCACCTATCATAACAAAAATGTTATCATAGATATTAATTTGGTGAATTTATCAAGCTAATTACAGGAAACAATATTCACTAGGTAATTTATAATGTTGCCATCAATCTTGGTCAAGACAAGGGTTGTGTGTCAGAAAAATAGATAGGTGAGCTAATTTATAATGTCTGTTGTCTTTTATCATTTTTGTCTCTATTTTGATTAAGTTGTCAACTTCACATGTTACAGTTGTCGATTTTGTTGAGGAAAAAATATGAAAAAAAAAGGTGAAATCTAGCTAATCTAGTTAAAATTTATAGGAATATTTATTAAAAGATCGACTGATCGAGCAAATTAAACAATCATGAGATATGTTTTTAATACAATTTTAAATAAGCAAAATATTTAATTATTTAACCTTTTCTTCATAGTTCATATTTCATAGAGTTTATTCACTTTTTTTATTTTTAATAATTCCCTTCCTCTCTCTCTCTCTAACGTGTAGTATGCTTAGACTAGCAGTCCTAAGAGCATACACAACCCTATGCATAGCTTCTTACCTAGTTTACCTTGGAGCTAAATGGAAATTATTTTTAAAAACACAACTTTAATTAAGTGTGTGTTTGGTTTAGCGTTGGTAGAATTGATTTTAGATTAACGTGATTTTATAGATTTGATTTCGTGTAAAATTGATTTTAAAGTAACGTGATTTATGTTTGGTGATTTTTTTCTCAAAAGCAAGTTTAGAGTAAAAATAGAGTGTAAATTTTTCAACCAAACGTGAAAGCAAGTCTCACCTTGCTTCAGCCAAAATCAATTTTAACTTTGTCTCAATGCAAAAACAAATAGATGATTTAACAATCAAAATTTGATTTTGGCTTTTCAAAATCAATTCTACTCTAATCCGACGTTTTTCCAAACAATTTACACAAATAAGTTATTTTTCATTAAGAGTTTATTTTTTAGAAAAAAATAAATTTATTTAAATAAGTTAAAATAAGTTATTCTAATAATTTTTTAAAAAACTTATAAAAATAAACTAAAAATAATTTATAAGATAAGCTACAAATAACCAAGAAGCTTTAGGACAAGTGCTAAGTTTAAAATGAGATTCATATTTGAATTCTATGAAATATACTTGTACACGTGTCTGAAAAAAAAAACTATATAAATACTTTATTCTTTAAAATTAGGAGAACAATTTAAAGAGAAAAATTAGGAGCAATTATTAATGTGCATACAAAGAAAATTGCACGTAAACCTTTAGATTAGGAAATTGAGTGTGTGTTTGGATTGACGTCGAATTACGTCAAATCACGTTAAGATAGATAAATCAATGATTGAGATAAATTTGGCACATAAGTCGAGGCGGATTCAATGAACGCAACAAAAAGTAGCGTTTAACGTGAATCTACTTCTATCCAAACAAATATTGAGAGGTACAGGTTCTAATTAATAATTTGATCTTTAGATGAGACAAAGTAACTAGGGTTAACTTATAATATTATAATTAGCTTTAATATAGGGTTAATTTTAATTTGATTCTCGTATTTTATGTTATGTATGGTTTAACATAAAAACTATTTTGAAGTGTATGTTTAGTTAGTACATTTTACTATAAATTAAAATTTAACAATGATTTTAATTGTTGATAATTTAAAAAAAGTGTCACTGATTTAAATAAAAATTGTCATCAAATCTAACTTTATGTAGTAAAGTATGTATTCAAAAGTATAAAAAAATGAATTGAACACTTTAAAAGTTTTTATACCATATTGTTTATGAACCAAAAATATTGGACAAAATTATAATTAATCTTAAAATATAATTTTAATATATATATATATATGGGGGTTGCTAATATACTCTTATTAGACTTTTAGAAGGTGTGTATTAGCAGCCTTCATCTTTTTGCTTAGGACTAAAAAACCATTCTTTTTTTTACTATAATAACTTAAGTTATAGGGTTATTAATGTAATATGACATTTATTTAATTAAAAATTATAAATTCCTATTCTCTCTCATGTTCCCAACGCATCCCTCTATGACTCTCGTAGAATTTGCTTCTCAGGAAAGGGCCCTAGACCAGCCTTCCTGGATTTCTCTTCAAATCCTCTTGCCTGCGCCAACCACCTAGAGTCTTAACTCATGCCTCATATTGTGACTTCAACCACTAGAGAACGACTATCTTGCAGCAACCTCGTGCGACCGTTAACCGCCGGAGAATGGCGATCTCAACGGCTAGAAGACACAAAGTCAAAACATTCAAATAGAATCCCTAAAGCAATTCTTGCAAAATTATCGTCATTACCATCGTTGCTATTTGAGCTGTTAGCGCAATTGAAGAAGAAAATGCAGTTGTGTCTTCAGAAGGTTCAAGATTACCTTTCTTTGGTTGTTGAAGTCTGTGTGCAAGATCCTCATCCTTTAGTTAGCGATGCTGCAAGAGATTAAGGCAATCTCGAGATCGCCGTTTTCTAGCAGTCGAGATCATTGTTCTCCGACGAACGAGATCACTGTTCTCTAGCGGATGAGATCGCCGTTCTACAGCAGACGAGATCGTCGTTCTTTGGTTGACGGTCGCACAAAGTTGCTGCAAGATAGTTGTTCTCCGGTGGTTGAAGTCGCACAAGGAGGCATGAGTTGAGACTCTGGGTGGTTGGCACGGGCAAGAGGAACTGAAGAGAAATCCAGGAAGGCTGGTCTAGGGCCCTTTCTTGAGAAGCAAATTCTACTAGAGTCACACAGGGATGCGTTGGAAACATGAGAGAGAATAGAGATTTTTAATTTTTAATTAATTAAATGTCACATTACATTAATAACCCTGTAACTTAAGTTATTAAAGTGAAAAAAAGAATAATTTTTTAGTCCTAAGCAAAAAGGTAAAGGCGGCTAATGTACACCTTCTAAAAGTATAGTAAGAATATATTAGGAGCCCCTATATATATATACACACAATGAAGAGGCACTTGAATTACTTATAATTTGTTTTAGTTTGAGCCCTTTATTTTAGTTTAACGATTAAAAATATAATATTTCTTTTCATTCTCACATAAAAATAATTAAAATTAAGTTATAATAGATTTAAAGAAGTAGCAGTAGTCTCTCCGAAAAAAATTGGTAAGTTAATGTAATTATCATTTGCAACAGTTAATGATAATATTTTATAAAAACCTTAAAAAATCTATTAAACGGTCATATTAAAATCTTCAAAACTATTTAATTGATTTTTTTATTTTTTTTACAATAAAAGCATATGAGGTTTGTACCCAAACTTTTCACCACTAGAAAAATGACACAAATTTTTCTTAATTAAATAATCTTTGAGGCTACTTTTCTTTGAATAAATTTCTAATTAAATACCACCATTTCATATGTGAATTTGAGTTGATAATAAATACAAATAGCTATAATTGTAAAAGAACACTAAATGTGTAAAGTAGACATTCACCATAAACACAAAAGTAGTATTTACCTATTTTTTCGTATTTTTAAATACCAGAACTACAGTCATCAAATTAAGCCTTAAATGGCTCTTTATCTTCAAGTTTCTTTAGTTAATTAATTTAGCTTAGGCAACTTGACTAACTTTTAAATAATGCCCGATCCTCAAAACAAATTCAGATTAAATTAAAGTATTCCTTAACCATTATATTGTTGCATACGGACAATATATTAGACAAAGATTTGAACGTGAGTTTGGCTTTGTCTCATAGTTCTCGATCGAGTGGTTTGTACTTTTGTAAAGAGCTGAAACTAAAAGATCGATATATAAATGGGCCAAATAATAGCTACCATTTTTTTTATATATCAATAATAGCTAACAATTATTAAACCACCATCAAAATTTACCAAAAATATACCACCACAGTCCACAAAAGTTGAAAATTACCTGTTGTGGACCAGAATTAAGAGATATCTCGGTCGTGAATACTATGTTGGACACAATATCATAGATATTATTGGAGGGAGGATGAGATTAGCACCATCTTTATTGGGAGTGGCACCATCCTTTTTATATGTAAGAATCATATTAAAAAGGATGATGTCACTTCCAATAGAGATGGTGCTAATCCCATCCACCTTATTGAAGTTGGGCTAGACCCAAAGACAAAGCCCACTAGACCCAAAATATAGCCTGCAAACCCTAAATAACTATTTATAAATACAATACATCATAATTACTCTGGTATGTTATTGATCTAATAATAATTACTTTGACCCATACAGTCACTGACTTGAGCGTCGGAGTCCTTGCAGGTCCCTCACCCACCGTCGTGGAGCGTCGACAGAGCACTCATAGATCAGAGTTCTTCCCGAGGATCCCGTCAACATCACCTTCTAATTGTTACACATTTGTTTGATGACATTAGTGTATAATTTATAGTTTATAGTTTATGACTTATAATTTATATATATTATATAGAGATATTTTGTTGGAAGTCCTACATTGGCTAGTGATAAGGCTACCATTGAGTTTATAAAAACGTGACAATCCTCATCCTACAAACTAACTTTTGAGAGAGTTGGACCCAAACCCAAATTATAAGATATTTGATAAAATTAACTTATAAACTAACTTATTTTTATTAAATAAATTACTTAAAAAGATATATAATAATTATATGAAATAAATTACTTAAGAGTAAAATAGAAATAAATGATTGAAAATTAATTTTTTAAACTAGCGATCTATAACTTATTAAAGCTATAAGTTTGTATATACCAAACATTTCTACGAGATAATAAGATATAATTAAACTATAATAAACTCCTAAATAAGTTATAAATTATGATATTCAAACACATTCTAAACCTAAAGCTGTGACTCGTGTTTCTCATTAAATAAATTCCCCTATTTATATATAAGATGGATTATGATAATATTTCAAATCAAAATTATTTTTTATTGAAATAAAAAAATATTTCAATTTGAAATATTATTATCACATAAAAAAATTAGAGTAAGCTATTGTCATTCTAATTTATTTGTTATAATTATTTAAATATTTTTAATTTAAAATAAGTTTTTTAATTAAAAATTTAAATATTAATATATAAATATTATTAAAATAATTAAATTTGAGTGATAATAGAAGTTTTGGATCGGAGTAGAACAACTCCACTACCCAAAAATAACTTTTGCACAACTATGCAATGAAATTGCTGTTACTCAGTAATTTACAAATATATATATATATATATATATATATATATATATATATATATATAAACAGTAATATTCTCATAGCTAAGCAAAAATAAATCAAATTCAAGAGGTAATCCGAAAGATTATTATAATAAGTTCAATGTCCTTAATGAGATAAATTTTAAATTAATAATGACTTAATTTCACTTTCGATCATTTAAGTATGATTAGAAGGGTTTTGATTTATATTTTTATTTCTTATTTTTTGTTTTTTTAAAATTTGTATGCGAAACAAAAGAGTTTTTTTTATTTATATTTGAGTCCGGAAGTAGTAAGAAAATAAAACTCTGAAATAATAAGAGACTATTTTTTAATACTTTTGGCATTGTGTATTTTATAACTTTTTTATAACATTAACTTTTGGTCATTTTATCAATTTTTTTCCTGAATTTTTAACAATTTTTGCTTGCGTATTATACTTGTTTTTATATATTTTTTTGTAATATTTCATTAAAAAATGGTATGCGTCACTATAATAATTTATTAAAATTTGAGAAAAACATTGAAAGAATCATAAGAATATAATTTAGCATTATAAAAAATGAGAGACAAAAAAAATACTAAACAAATTTATTAATGTTCCATCATGTATTTGGCATGACGGATTTGACCTCCTATCTGGTCTCTCGCGCAGTGGTTGGACAATTCCGGCCACTCACCTGGCGGTAGTAGGGAGTACCTGCAAGCACTCCGACGATCAAGTCAGTTATGTGTCATAGGGTATAATTTTTAGATATTGAGTAGTGATAAGCGTACCAAATGAAGATCGATCACAGGTATTTATAGTGTAAACAGGGTCACCAAAATCAAACCTGTCACTGTCATATTTCCGTGAATTGCGGCGGTAGGTACGGATCTATAACGGTCTTCACGTGGAGATGATGTCCCTTAAGCCTTAAGTCGGGCATCCATGTCGTGGGAACACGACATAGAACCGGCGGCTTAGGCCACTCACGTGAGACCTGCACGTGTCCTTTCCGCGGGTTAGGTCCATAACAATTAAGAAACTAAAATCACTAATTGTAATTGAGCCATTATAGATAAAATAGGAAGAAAAGTGAGAAATCTTGTAGCTGGAATAATTAGGAATATAAAGAATGCATATTCTTGAAGAGAAATGTTCATAGGGAGAATAATATAATACTAGACAATAGTGGTGGGTCTATGTACAACTGGATTTTGTAATTATTGAAGCTACATATAGTTACTTGATGTGCCCCATACACTAATGCACTTGCCACATGGAACATAGTACTTATCTCCACAAAAATGAATAAGTTAAAATAAATAAACAAACAGTGTGGTAGTTTCCATGGCAATAATAAGTGAAAAAGAAAAGTTAGTAGAAAGAGAAAGTAACAAAGCTTCTAATGTCCTTATGTCAAAGTGGATGACAATGAAGCATGTCCCTACAAGTTTAAACCATGAACAAGTTACTTTGATTATTCCAATTCTTTTCTGGCTAGTCACTTTCTTATTGAACCTTAAATTAATGGATTCTAATAAGTATTTCACATTTTTTTCTTGTAAAATTTACCACCACTTACCTCCATCTATATTCACTATTTTACAGATAGTTAATTAAACCCTTTTAAGTATAATAAGAGTTCAAATTTTGACTATATAAATAAGGAGACACAAAATTCAATTAGGAGTATATAGGCAGATATGAGGAGATGGGTGGTGGTGCTTGGTGGATGAATTTGAAAAAAATATAGTTTAAAAATAATTTGGTTTTTATATAAGTTATATTTTTTCGATTTCGCCCTCATGTAGGATATTTATTTGATCACGTCAACACACAATTAACATTGTTATAATAAAGTAATAAAGGGTGATGACGACATTGACCTATTTAAAAATTTTGACTGTATAAAGATTAAATTACGAAGATTTTACATATAATAGAGACCAAATTGAACATTTATAGCGAACAAAATTTTGTTTTAACCTAATAACTTTATTATATTTATTTATTAGTATAAATGTAAAAATTATATATTATATATTTATAATAACAAATTAATTATGTTAAAAATTTTATATTAACGGGAGGTTAACTCAAACACTTAGAAATTAGTAAATGAAAATAGTACTCTTGATTATTTATTACTCCTTCTGTTTCATATTATTAAGTCATTTAAAGATAATTACGCACATTAAAAAAAATACATGATGAGGTTCATTACTTCTTTGATTTTATTAAAAAAAAAAATACAATCTCTCAAATCTATCATTATTTTAATTGCATCCACTATTACTTTAAAATTATTCTTTATTTATAAAGGATAAATAGAAAAAAAATAAATGCTTTTAGACAATTATAAGGATTCTTATATATTTATGAATATCAGAGATATTTGATCAATAAAAGTAATTAAGTTAATGTCATTAATCTTGATGTACGGAATTCAAATCCTATGTCTTCCTCCTCTATTTTAGTAAACTTACCCACTCTCTTGTAAAAAAAATAAAAAAATAAAAATGTCTTAATAGATTTTTATAATATGAAACAAAACTATCGAGGAGGAGTGAGTAGATCATGATTAGCATTAATTGATTTTTGTTTGTTCATAGGAAAGTAGTACAATTAACGATTGAACTCCGTACTTACAAATGTATGTCCCTATGTATTCATTAACTAAGTTACTGAGACAAAACTGAATTTACTGAGTCTAATTAATTAACAAATAATTCATTTATAGTGATTAATTAACAGAACCAAATTGATAAGGAACTATTCCAACTTGTTAGATTATATGATTTCACTATTATTTTTAGTACAGGTTTGTTTTTCAGTTGAATTAATGTCTTTGATAATATATAAATGCTCATTTTTATTTAGGCATACATAAATTTTAATCATGTTTATTGAAAACAACAACTTTTTGTTATAAAAAAAGTCAAAGGGTCAAAGGTCACATACAAATTATGGAGTATGAATAACATAAAAACCTAGACTAAGGAAAAAAATAACACAATAACAATTATCTTAATCCAGATATTATTATATGAGAAATAATATTTAATTTCTATCTTAGGGATACTATTTAAAAACTTAAATATAATAAAAAATTATTAAAAAATATATTATTTTATATTCTCAAGAGACGAAATAATGTATATTTATTACTATTTTTTTAATTTTAATAATTTTAACAAGTGTCTTAAAAACATGATTTAGGTAGTGTGTGGCTCAGTTTTTTGCTTTTTTTTTTATTTTGTTTATCTTTCTCTTATAAGTAAGTGCTGAGCCAAACAACATTTGTAATAAACCTCTTAAATTATAAGTTAAATTTTTCTTTGTGTATAAAATGCAAAAAGCTAGCTTTTAACCTAGAAGCTAGAAATATGAACTTTAAAAAAAAAAACTGGCTTATTTTAGGGGCCATCATAATTAACATCTTAATATTTTAATTAACACCAGAAACCTTGAATATATTTTCCTTCTCTCTTGCTAAAAATAGCAATTCGCTAAAACCTTCAAAGTTTTATTCTTGTTTATGAATTATCCATTTTACTTTAATATTTATAAATTTTATGATTATTTAAAATTTTACATATTCAAAAAAATTTTATGTTAAATTATTATTTTTGTAAATTTCTATTATGTTTAGTTTTTTTTTTAAATATAAATATTAAGTTTTGTCAAAGAATTATTTTTCATTGCAACTTTCATTTTAAAAAAAATTATATTGTTAAATTATTTTTTAATATCAAAGAAATGTGACAATTAATTATAAGTAATTTTAAAAAGTTGACAAAAAAACACTTTTATCAAACAATTTGGTTTTTTATTAATAAGTAGCTTAATTATAAAGTAAAAAATAATAAAATCGTCAAACAACTTTTAGCTTTTTTTTAAAGCTCTTATTTTTAACTTTTACTTAAAATCTACGTATAAGTCAAAAATA
Source organism: Cyamopsis tetragonoloba (assembly GCA_037177725.1). Taxonomy (NCBI): domain Eukaryota; kingdom Viridiplantae; phylum Streptophyta; class Magnoliopsida; order Fabales; family Fabaceae; genus Cyamopsis; species Cyamopsis tetragonoloba. The sequence goes on from CM074123.1 coordinate 58,086,063, forward strand.
AGTCAGGCCAAATGAAACAAGTATGACACTCATTATATACTCCATCCGTTCCTTTTTATCATAGAGTAAATTTTCTCATTTCTATTTATCTGTCCACCTATATTGAACAATGTAACACTAATTGTACTTTTTTCAATTTTAACCTTATGTTTAATTGAATGTTAATCAATGTTCCATTATCCAACCAATCAATAAATAAGAGATAAAAGATATTACGGAAAGTTCAAAATTTATTTTTGAGGAAAACCGTAACAATTAACACACTCCTTTAACCTGTGTGATTTGTTTTGGACAGTTAAATAAGAACGAAGAAAGTATATATACTCCATCCATAATTTTTAACTCAAAATCTTGTTCCAAAACAATTCTTATTTCAGAATTCCAAAATGTATTAAATTACCTATTTTAATATTTCTCTCTTATGATCTCCTTTATTTATCAATTATTATTATTTTTTTAATTATTTTATTAACCACTTTAATTTTTAATTGGACACCTTAATTCACTCATATTAAAATTTTATCAATATCAATAATTTTTTAATTAAAATCACTACAATTTCAAGTTTTTGAACGAAGGAATAATATGTAACGCAGAGTTGGTAGTTTGTGATTAACTAGTCCAGAAAATGACAATCTCATAGCTTGATCGCTATAGCTAAAATTATAAATGTGGGCCTTCACTTTGATGCAATATATAGTTAGTTCATGGAAAAAATAAATAAATAAACTAATCATTAACTATATAATATGCATAGCCATTACTACCCATTGTTGAATGATGATTAACCTTCAAATTGAATGCAAGAAATTAAAAGATCTTAAACTAGAAGGGATTTTTGTGTGGTTTGATCACCACCAGCTAATTAAGATTAAATTATCAAGTGCATAACTAATAAAAAAAGATGATGTTAATATAATAATAAGCAAGCAATGATGGTCAAACCAATTATGGTTTTGATGGTTAGTTTTTAAATCAAATTAGCACTTTGTTTAGTACACTATTCTTCACTTTATTTTCATTATTATAAATTGGTGGGTAAGGTATATAGCCGACATTCATTTTCTTAGATGCCCCAATTACACCAATATATACATATATATATATATATATATATATATATATATATATATATATATATATATATATATATGTATATATATCCCCTTCATCAAATTTAAACCTGCATTTACATAACCATTCATTCTGTCACACCACAATCTTTTAACACCATGCGCACATTAGCCTTTACCCATCTAAATAATTGTCCATTTATTCTCTTCCTTAACTATATATTTCAACTTTTTTTTATTATCTTCTTACTTTATTTTTAAGTCACGAGTAGTTAAAATTTCCTTTACAATATGAGTATTTTGATTTTTCTTTACACTTGTTTAATTTTCACTATTCAAATTCTTCCACTAAGACAACAAAGTCTTTACTATTAACTCAATAAACTTTTGATTTGTGTCACCGTCTTTTGAAGTACTACTAATAAAGCATTGCTTAAGGTGAATATTAATTTTTACGAAAATTGCATATTATTTTTATATTTTTGTTGTGAACCGTTATCTTAATCCCTTAAATCATATTAGAAGATTAGACATCTCGAATCATTGAATCTAACTATATTATATATGAGTCTCATCAAGTTGAATCTTTAGGCCCAAACCTATTACACTTGTAATTTATAAGCATGTAATTCTAAATTTAATGACTATATTACATAAACTTCGGTGAACCTGACTTAGCTACATAATCATGGGAATTGATATTATCACTCCAAAAACTCTATTGCCACTCATTTTTTAATATTTTAATAATATTTAGTTATTAATACTTTAATTTTATTAGTTAAAAATATAGTTTAAATTAAAACAATATTTTAAAAGAAGTAACAATAAAATTTTAAGAGTAGCAATATCACCTCTCCATAATCATTATCTATCACACAAAATCTTATGTTCAATTATAACTGCCAAATTATCAAGACATCATAAAAACTCTTTATTCATATCATTCTCTTTGTTAATCTCTTTACTTTATGATTACAGAACTTAATATCAATACACATCACATTTATTTATTTTTAAATTATTACTTTTTATATTAGTTCTCAAATAATTTGTTAGATACTTATTAATTCTCAAGTCATACAATTTGAAGCATCGAGATTAACTTTTAAAATTTTTTTATAAATTTATAAATCATATTTATAAATTTATAAATCAATGAAAAACAGAGTACATATATAGTTATATAGTAGTATTAAAATAACAATCCACTGAAATTAGTTTGGAGTAGTGATGGAACTTTGAAATTACTAAAAAATTAGTGTGTTAAGTGTATAGGCATTGCCATATTTACCCTTTCTCTCTCTGTCTCTTTGTTTCTATCTTTGAAATTCTTATTCTCTCTTTCTCTCTCTGACTCTCACTCTCACTCTCAACGTCTAACCAGAACCATTTCTTCTCACCTCTTTTTTCTGACTCTCTTTATCTTTTCTGGCACTTGAAATCCGTATTCTGCAGCGCACAGTTGGAGTACTCAGTCCCTTCTTTAAACACTCAATGGTCCGGTCTTTTTCAACTCTCTTGCAAAACCAACCAAAAACGTTAATTTAAAACTAACTAAAAATTCAATTAAATTAAATTAAACAGTAATAATTGACGTTACAATTATATTTGCCCTGCTTTTTTTAATCTAAGATATTTGTTTGCTTTTTGGTTAAACCTCCCCCACCAGATGATGAGATAATCATGATCCATCCTCAATTAGCTAATGCTGCACACCAAACTTGGAGAGAGATTGAGAGAGAGAGAAAGAGGGTTTTTTTCGTTTTTTTTTTCTTTTTTTTTTTTACTTTCTGAAAAAATAAAATGGGTTATATCAGCAATTGCAAGATGATGGGCACTCTGTGAGATTGTTTGTTCCATTCTTGATGCTTCTTTTGGCTGTTCAGAGCTCAGTGAGGCTGAAACAACCTGTTATAGAAAAAGAACAAAATTTCCTATCTCATTCAGTGAGATTGCCAAAATGACAACTGGGTTTAATTCAGCTTCTTCTGTGGTATGATTATGATTATTACCCTATGCTCCTTTTCCTCCTCTGTTTTTTCTTCATATCTCTCTTCAAGCTCACAGATATCGACAAAAAAGCAAACAAACTTCTGGACCAACACAGACAAACAAAAAGCTTGGACCACTTGCAACTTAGTGCTTGATTGGAGCTTGTTCGCTGAGATATGCTCTGCCTTTCATGCAACTTTTCCGTTTTGGTTCGGTTCTGTTGGTGAAAATATCATAAAGCATCAAACTTTTTGAGCTCTCAGGGTTGGATTGCTGAAACGAATTTTGGGTTTGCTTCAATTTTGCTTAGCAGTTGAAGATTCATGTTGGGGTGTTTGGTGGTCCAGTTTTTGAAATGTTCTGTTCTAGCTCTAGGTTACCCTGAATCTTCAACTGAGTTTTGGAAGATAAGCTGGTGAATTTGGCAATTATGTCTGTGAATCGGGGGCTTTCTGGTTCAAACGGGAGGCTACCACCAAGTATGAAGTCTTGGAAGGTCAATGAGCCTCTGCATGGGTCTAATTCTCAAAGGACATGCAGGAGGAAGCCTTTTCTCCTTTGGGTGTTTGGTGTTGTTGCTATAGGATGTGTTTGGTTTATCTTTAGTTTCAAAAGTGATTATTTGGTGAGCAAGGAGAAAGTAGCAGTTTGTGAAGAGAGAGCAAGACTCTTGCTACAACGTTACAATGTCAGTAGGAAGCAGCTTCATGCTTTGGCTTCCTTATTCTCTGGATCAGATCAGGTGACTTTCAATTTTATTACTTCCTGGCTTGATTGATGATGTTTACAAAAATTGTTGTTGGACCATGACATTGAGATGAAGTAAAAAATGTAAAAGAATGAGAACCAAGAAATTGCCTAAAATGAAAGGGTATAGCTATAAACTAATTTTTTCTGATGCTTTTTCCACAAGGTTTTTCTAGGGTCACTTTATGTTCTATAACAGTTTAATTATGAAATTTGAGAGACATCTTAGTTGCTGAGATGAATTTGAGCAGTAAACGAAGTGTTGCTCTTTGTTCTCCCTCTCACTAGTCTATAATGCAGATTTCTTCCAACTGTTTTGATGAAAGAAGACTTCAGATGCTGTTAAGTAGCGGCGTAGTCAGCACTCCACAGTTAATGTGTCCAGAGAATCAGGAGTTACAAAAGGAGCAAGTATGTGTTGTGGACACTGTAGAACCTATAGAACAATGCCCAGTTCTTGACGATTATGTCCAGACAAGGCTTGATTTATCATTCCCAATGAAAAAATATGTATCGCTGGCCTCATACGCAGCAATTTCGTCCAATTTGGTTAAATATTTGCTCCGTGTAAAGGTAGAGTCTTTACTAAAGCTAAGGTATCGCATGTTTATGTTCTGCCCAAATTGTTGATTCTAGTTGAAAATGGTTAGCACCTAGGAATTATAGCCTAACTCATGATTCCCCTTTCTCACTGCTCAACATATCCAAGGAAATACAAAAGCATAGTGACTAGGCTTTAGGTTCCTGCATGTAATTTCCTTTGTAAGAGTTTTAAGTTTGTTGAAGCTGTGAGAAATAAAACTACTAATAATGCATCACATGGATCTACAGTGATACAATTTTGTATTCACTTAAAAAAAATAACCAGAAGATTCCCTTGAACTTCCTAATCAGCATTACATTGTTTTTAGCTTTGCAAGTGGTATAATAAATTATTGCCGTGAAGTGTAAAAGAACAGTATCACACCAAAGATAATCTAGCATTTCAATTCACATAACCCATAGCATAACATTATTTTTATAAAGTCATATCTCTGGAAAAGTAGTGGATTTCCTATGTTAATCGTGGATTACTCTACAGAGTACAGACTCTGCTTCTAAACTTGTGTGGTAACTTTGCAAGCATGAAGTTGACACATGTTTATTTGAATCATAAACATCCCCAATTATTAATTTGCTTGTTTATTTTTGTTGGCTTTGTAGAAAACTTTACGATCATGGGAGCTGAGAGTCCGTGCAATGAGTTCATCTAATTTAATCAAAGGATGCTGGTGGGTCCTTATTGGAATTATAGCGTCCTGCACTTTGTCTGGCATCTGTGTAATGCAGAGGAGTCAAAAGCAGGAGCTGGTTCAGGAGCATTCAGCTGCACAGCAGAAGCAGCCACAACATTTTGGGCGGGATCTTTCAAAGGGTGTTGGGGGGTGGAGGATGAAGATATTGTTAGTACTTGTGTTGCTTGGAATACTTGGGTCAGTTTGGTTATTCTGGCACCTAAATAGGGACATTATGCTGAGAAGAGAAGAAATGCTCGCCAATATGTGTGATGAGCGTGCCCGTATGCTTCAAGATCAGTTTAACGTGAGCATGAACCATGTTCATGCTCTAGCTATTCTCGTATCTACCTTTCACCATGGTAAACATCCTTCAGCAATGGACCAGGTAGTATATCTAATGCCCTTTTCTTTTACTGTGGCACTGGCTGGTGTTTGATTTCTATTTCCTATTTCCTATTTCCTACTCCTTTCTTTTATGCAGCATTGTTTTCTTCTTATTGATATGATTTCTGTAGCTGCTTTAAGTATCTATTGAATTGAATATTACGAAATGCATTAGGCTCAAACGGAGTTTCCCTTTTCACTTGTAATTATTTTATTTGTTTTTGTTGCAATATTATCCATCATAAGGAAAGCTACCACAAAAGAGAAGAAGTAAGGAAAAATAATATTGAAGCTTCTGTTTCACTGCAGAAAATTTTCGGAGAATATACAGAGAGAACAGCATTTGAAAGACCACTTACTAGTGGTGTAGCGTATGCTTTGAAAGTTCTCCACTCTGACAGGATTCATTTTGAGAAGCAGCATGGGTGGACAATTAAGAAAATGGAAAGTGAGAATGAGGCATTAGTCCAAGATTGTATTCCAGAAAACTTGGATCCGGCTCCCATTCAAGATGAATATGCACCAGTGATATTTGCTCAAGAAACAGTTTCCCATATTGTATCTATTGACATGATGTCGGGGAAGGTGAGCCTTGCCTAGCTTGCTGTCAACCAAACACGATTTACATTTTCTATTCAAATTGTGAGGAAATTGCTAAGATTAGGAGCTATTATCTATAAAAATTGTTGGTTAAATTTATCATTTATCTGGCTGTCTAAAATAAAATATTTTTGAATTGTTACACAGGAGGACCGTGACAATATTTTGCGAGCGAGGGCATCCGGGAAGGGGGTTTTGACGTCACCTTTTAAACTACTAAAGTCCAATCACCTTGGCGTTGTACTCACATTTGCTGTCTATGACAGCAATCTTCCTTCAGATGCTACACCAGAACAGCGTTTTGAAGCTACTGTGGGGTAATTTTATCTGACGATATCTTTAATTAAACCCTATGGCTAAACCTTTTTACCTTTTTAAAATATAAATTGCGTTTGTACTCTTATACCCCTCCACCAAGGAAAAAAAAAAGAATTACAAACTCAGTATAATGTGTGCACTGGTTCCTATTTATTTGAAGGTATCTGGGTGCATCTTATGATGTTCCATCTCTGGTGGACAAACTTCTGCACCAACTTGCCAGCAAAGAAACCATTGTTGTAAACGTTTATGACACAACTAATGCATCTGCACCTATCACAATGTACGGTACTAATGCTGCTGATACTGGCCTGCTACATGTAAGCACTCTAGATTTTGGGGATCCACTACGAAAACATGAGATGCACTGCAGGTTTGCTTTCATGCTGAAAAGTTTCTTTGTATCCAAAGAATTGAAGATATGAATCTCATATAGGCAGATTTCCAAACTTTTCTTTTTTTCAGGTTCAAGCATAGGCCTCCAGTACCTTGGACAGCAATCAATGCATCGGGGGGTGTATTAGTTATTACTTTGCTTCTGGGTTATATATTTTATGCAGCGATAAATCGAATAGAAAATGTGGAGGATGGTTATGAAAAAATGAGAGTGCTGAAAGTTCGTGCTGAAGCTGCGGACGTGGCCAAATCTCAGGTGCTCTATATTTCAAGGATCATTGATTCCTTTTGGTGTAATGGCAAGAATATTGAGATTCTCATACACAATGATTGTCATTGAACATCAGACTTTTCCCCTCATAATGTATATTTTTTTTACATAATTAAAATTAATATTTCTGCCTTGACTCGAAGATTTCTTTCCACTTTTGTAGTTTCTTGCGACAGTTTCACATGAGATCAGGACTCCAATGAATGGTGTCTTAGGTAATTGAAAACTCTGATGTTGTCGGCTCGACGCAGATAATCTCAACTCGACAATACTTGGTGATAATTGTTCAATGTTTCAAATGATTTCCCAGGTATGCTGCAAATGTTGATGGACACCGAACTTGATGAAAACCAGATGGATTGTGCCCAAACTGCCCACAAGAGTGGGAAAGATCTTATATCTGTCATAAATGAGGTTCTTGATCAAGCTAAGATCGAGGCAAGGAAGCTAGAACTTGAAGCTGTAGCTTTTGATCCGCACGCTATTCTATACGAAGTTCTATCACTTTTCTTTGAAAAATCTAATGAAAAAGGAATTGAGGTGAAATCCTATCTTTCAGCTACCTTACTTTTGTACCTCCTATAATTTGGACATTTTATGCCTTATATAAACGTCTGTTCTCTCTATACTTTTGGGTGAGTACAGATGGCTGTTTATGCGTCCAATCAAGTACCCAAGGCTGTCATTGGCGATCCTAAACGGTTCCGGCAGATAATTACTAATCTTGTTGGCAATTCGATTAAGGTTTGCTATACTTCACACAACATATTTGGTGTTCGAACCATTTTATTCTTAACATACGTTATGGTGCTGGAAATATCTCATATCCTGGTGATAATGTTTTATTCTCAGTTTCTTCTACAATATCTTTTTTTTATTCCTTTCACTTGTAAGTGACTGGTGTAACAGGCAGACATTATAGATATACATGAACAATTCAAATGATATATCTTTTTCATCCCCCTTCTATCCGCTGAAATATTCTTTCATTACTTTTTCTATTCAATTGCTTGATCTTCATATCTTCGTAATGAAAGAAAACAGATCTTATTGCTGATCTATTATCTTAATTAATTAGTTTACTTGGTGCATTTCAGTTCACTAAAGATAAAGGACATGTATTTGTTTCAATTCATCTGGCGAATGAAGTGAAGAACCCACGTCATATTATGGATGCAGTGCTCAGAGAAGGCATAGATTTGGATCAAGACGTATCAGACAGAACATATAATACATTAAGTGGGTTTCCTGTTGGCAACAGATGGAAAAGCTGGGCAAATTTTAAAAATTTAAATAGCATAAATTCAATGGATGATCCTGAAATCATCCAGCTATTGGTAACGGTTGAGGACACCGGTATAGGAATTCCTACAGATGCACAAGGCCGCATATTTACACCTTTTATGCAGGCTGATAGTTCCACCTCCCGAACATATGGTGGAACTGGAATAGGACTGAGTATCAGTAAGTGTCTAGTTGACCTCATGGGAGGAGAAATTGGATTTGCAAGTGAACCTGGAATTGGTAGTACTTTCTCATTCATCGGAACTTTCAGAAAAGGAGAAACCACGTCTCTAGACGCAAAGTGGAAGGACTACAATCTTTGTGTTCCCGAGTTCCAGGGATTGAGAGCTTTAGTAGTAGACAGGAGAAAAATCCGAGCTGAGGTCACAAGATATCATCTGCAGAGATTGGGGATGTCTGTCGATGTAACTTGCAGTCTGAAATCTGAATGCTCTTGTCTATCTAATACCTTCAACTTCAGGTAATTTGTCATTTTGGAAGTTGATTTGGTACCTTATTGTTATTATTGAATTGCATTAGAACCAATTTGACAACTTCTAGAATTATCATGATGGTGTACATCTGCTCAAAATTGGTAATTGCTCGAGTTCAAAGGTAACTTTTAAAATGCTAACTATTTCATTGCATTCATTGTACCTGTAGAAAGAGCATATAGTTTAATAATGTTCATAAAGCAAGCATGTCGAATTTTTTTATTTCTAATCCAACATAGTTATTTTCTAAAAAACTGATACTGGACAATAGGTTATTATCTACTAAACTTCTGTGTTTTCTTTTGTTTCTTCAGTATGTCGACTCAGTTGGCCATGATTCTTGTAGAAAAGGATAGTTGGGATGACGAAAGTAGTATCTTATACGCAATCAAGAAACAAAGGCAGAATGGCATCAAAGGGGACCCAGAAAACTTCCCAAAGATTTTTCTCCTGGCAACACATCTTAGCCTAAGTGAACGTGATGAGCTCATGTCGGTTGGTATCATAGATGAGATACTAATGAAGCCTCTTTGGCATAGTCTTTTGATTCGATTCTACAAAGAATTCCTTGGAACTGAAAAGAAGCAAATGATGAATAAGAAGAAAGTATCAAAACTTGGGAATTTATTAATCCACAAACAAATTTTGGTGGTTGATGATAATGCAGTGAACAGAAAAGTTGCAGAAGGTGTTCTGCGGAAATATGGGGCTATAGTTATCTGTGTGGAGAGTGGCAGGGCTGCTCTGAAGATGCTTAAGCCACCTCATAATTTTGATATTTGTTTCATGGATCTCCGAATGCCAGAAATGGATGGGTAATTCATCTGCATGTTCCTAATTTTTTTTTAGTTTCTTTCTGAGTTTTGAATTCAAATAGAGTTTCCTATAGCAATAAAACCCAGGAGCAGTGATGGTCTAGAGAAAACAAATGTAAAACACTAGATAATAATCAAGAGAACTAGTGCCAAAAATCAGGCAACTACCCTTATTTATTTTGCTAAGATCCTACTACATAGAACAATTGGAACACAATTTATTTTACCTAGGCTTCATGGGTGCATTATTGACCTTTGACAGTGTCTACTCAATCTTCTGACCATAGCTAAGTAATATATCTAGTGATTACGTCTCAGCCTTGTAATAAATTAATTATTTGTTATTAATTTATTTATTTAGGCAATAGTTAGGAAATGGTATGAGTTTTTATGCATCTGTCATATGTTGTTTGTTATGTAGTGTTTTGCTAGAGGGTAAATGTATTTAAGAAAATAGCAAATACCACTATACATGCTACACACTCCTTACTTACAATTGGTTGAAATTGAGATGTGATTGACTAAACAAGAAGTAGGACTCATTAAAAATGAAGTGGGATTCACATTGTTTAGTGGGTTATACCTCAATTTTAATTCTTAACAAGGGGTGTGTTGGAAAGAGTGTTAGAGAGCGTGTTGCACTTTGTGTACTTTTCTTGATAAAACCTCACAAAACAATATTCTTGCTGAAAAAGTAAAATAATGATTAAAAAAGAAACTATTGGGATATTTTGGCAGCATCTTGATGAACTACTTTATTTGACATCTAAATGGGGAGTGATGCTGGGATCTAGTTATCCTTCTGTTGATTTTCATGTCTTAGGTGTGATTGATGGCCCATTAATTTTTGTAAGAAATCTGGGATTCTGAATGCTTTTCTAGATAGGATCTCTCACATCAGGATCCATGACTTGAGATATAATTTCAAGTATTCTGTTCGTCTTAAATGATACAGATTCGAAGTGACAAGGCAAATCCGCAGTCTGGAGAGTGAGGTAAACGAGAAAATTGAACGTGGGCAAGCATCTACAGAGATGTTTAGCAACATCTCTTATTGGCATATTCCGATACTAGCGATGACTGCTGATACAACTCAGGCGTCAAATGAAGAATGCAGAAACTGTGGGATGGATGACTTTGTGTCAAAACCGTTTGAAGAAGAGCAGCTCTATATGGCAGTCTCACGTTTCTTCAAGTCTGATTCATAGTGTTAAAGTTCCATGTTGGAATCTTTGATTATTAGTGCAGAGTGCAGACACCCTTTTGAGAGTGTTGACTGACCTCTAGTGTGACATGTAACGGATTTCAATTCTCTCTAGCTTTGCCTTGAACCGCACCTGCCCCTCAACTGTGCGATTAACATTCCAATGTAGCCAACATATCATAGGCTATTGTTTAATCAGCTATAATCCACCGTTGAATCGTTTATCGGACAGTTGAGGGCGAGAGACTACTAATGTAGTTCCCACTAAAGTTGGAGAGGATCCGCTTCTGACATGTAGCATTTCTTCAATCATGACATTGCCAAAGTGTCAATGATGCACGAAAAGAGATATTGTAGTAGTTGGTTTGGACATAACCAGCTGATGTGTTTCTAACTGAGATTGCAAACCGGCATCAAAGCTATAAATTCAGCATCATGGATCTCAGATATGGCCTTCTTTGGTTATAGTAAGTATTATGCTCATCATCCCTTGATTTCCATATTATATGTGCATATGTGCATTTCGTACATGATACATCAGTCGAAAATTTCCGTTCATATGTCTTTGATTTCAAGTCAAATCTGGCCAAACATTTTCGTTGAAATGGATTCATGTTCATTCAAACGTGAAATCAATTGTACACTTGTATTTCTAAATCTGGTCCTTATATCAACTTTTCTGATGCTTCTTTCCATGTTTCAGTTTTGCTGCTATTTGGTTTTCCATACATGACTACCATGTTGGATTTATAACATTAAGGGTGTATGGAAGCATCACTAAGAGTTCAATTTAGAAAACTAGAAGTGGAAGGACCAAATCAAATGACGCAGCTATTAAGGACCTTAAGTATAATTTTGCCCATTGTAATTCGATTATCTGGAACCATGGTTTGATAAGACTATTCACTTTCTTTTTTTCTTTTTTTTTTCAGGAAGCTGATTCCGAGTGCAGTTAAATATCAATAGCTGTTTTTCATGGGAGGGGACGATGTTATTTGGACTGTGTCATCCATGGTATATACCACTCATTGCAGGACGAGGTCTCAATAGAAAGCATAACTACATTTTTGTGTACATAACAGTTTTTCAATCCTGCTTTCCATTTTTCTTTGTATATATTTGTCATAATGATGACATCATTAATTCATTTTTTGGGGCTAAGATGAAAGGAAATGATGGATCTTTGAACCCTCAAATTTTGTAAGCAAAATGTAAAGCAACATTATCATATGATACGGGAGAATGGCATATGTATGATATTTTAATTTGTAAGTTTCCAAGTGGTAATGGATAATATTTGTATTTTTTTTCTTGTATGAATATTATGAAGGCTAAAATGGGCAATTCATTACGGTTGAAATTGTACTAAAAGGCCTACAGATCTTGGCAGATGAGATACATCAGAACATGAGGACCACTATCGGATTAAAGAAAAATTTTCCCCTTTAAAAAGGCAATAAAGAAAAAGGGTTGCAAAACAGAAAAGAGAGTGGGGAAAGGAAAGGATGAGAAATAAATAATCATTTTGGCATTGAGAGGGAAAAAAAAGAGTAAATTATTGTTGAGTTGGAAGAACTTCTGACAGCAGAGAAAGTTAGGAATATGTATTTCTTTGTGTGATTGTGAAGCACATGACAAAATGTAACCACTGAAATTGGAAATGGCATTAGGATTAACAAATGAGCTTCTTTTGTTACAGCTCACTACATTTCTTTCTCACTTGTGGGCCACATCTGTGACCACTAGAACTTGTCAATAGTATATAGAGCCCACTAGAATATAAAATTCCTTCTTAGTAATCAACTTTAATAAAGTTGTGATAGTTAAAAATAATTAGATACTTTTAGCATGCTAGAAGGATTTTAAATTCTAATCGTGTTTATGATAAAGATTTTACTGAAAGAGGCAAACTCACTTTAGTAGTATTTATATCTTGAATGAATTAATCTTTGACTATCTGGGTAGAAGATATCTTTGGTGCAAAAATTAAAAAAAGAAAATCATTCTTACCCATTTGAACTCTATCAAGTAAGAAGCCCATAACTTCAATGCCTATTTTTTTCTATAAGTAGCAAAATCTCGGTGTCGTGCCTATTCTTTTCTGTTCTATTCAGTCTTTATCAGCAAAGCCTCTCTTATCCTCTCTCCAAAAATGGCAATGTTCATGCTGAAGTTAATGCTTCCTCTTCTTCTCATGTCCATGATTTCTCCAAAATCAGGTAATAGAATTAGAAACCATCTTTTTTACCCTCTCTTCTGTTTTCTGTAATGTTTGTGTAAGTGTAATATGGATCTTGAAAAGAATACTTGAATTGATGCAGCAAATGCGGAATTTGAGCAATGGTGTGTGGCAGATGAGCAGAGCACAGACTATGAGTTGCAGGCAGCATTGGATTGGGCTTGTGGAAGAGGAGGAGCTGATTGTAGCAAAATTCAAGTGAACCAACCTTGTTTTTTTCCAAACACATTAAAAGACCATGCTTCTTTTGCCTTCAATAGCTACTATCAGAAGTTCAAGCACAATAGTGCTTCTTGCTACTTTAGAGGTGCTGCCATGATAACAGAAGCGGATCCGAGTAAGTACTTCATCCGTTTCTTGATATAAACACTTCACTGTGCATGCGCACATTTATTCAAAATTGGTTAATGTCTTTATTTCAGGAATATTAATTGCATCATTCAAATTCCACTCGTAATTAAATCTAAACTCAACTATATCCCATTAATGGTGTCATATTAAAGTCATCATATAAATAAAGATATAATGGAAAAAAAGTTAATAAATGCTTCTAATTTATTTTGCAAAGGTTTATATTTAAAAAAATATATGTTTTTGTTGTAAGGGCTTATATTAAAAAATAGAATATTTAATAGATTCGTCATAAGTGGTAACACTACCTCTCTCTAACTAACTGCGACATACTACATGCTTGTTCACATGGCAATGGGTGCAAAAATGCAGATTTAGAAAATGGTAGGCCATGTGACTTTGATTAGCTTGACGAATATTAAAATGGGTTAGTTGATTAAAAGTTTACATTATGCCAGCTAAAGAGGAAAAGGAAAACTAATTGACTTGGCAAACAAGTTAGGTTGCACTCAATGCTGATAGAGGCTCTATTTAGTAAATCAATGTGTCATGATAATAGTTCATAAGTAAAAGCACCACCTTTCTTTTTTATAAATCTTTTAGGCAAAAGCATTACATTGGATCATGTACCTGTGCTCTATTTAAATGAATCTGATGCTTGAAGATGAAGCTATTAATTATAGATTTTACAAATAGATCAAAATCCTCTAAACTAAACTCAATCTACTCCGGTGTGTGTTCCTGGAAATGATAAACAATTATACTTAATTAAGTTTATAAGGTGAATTAACACTTTCTTCTCCTTCCATCACCTTTCTTCTCCTTCCAGGATTTGAAACGATCCAATTTGAACCCCATAGAAATTTGTTTATGAATAACGGTTGATTTATAATTTGTCACTGCTTATTTTTTCCGTGCAGGTCATGATTCTTGCCACTATGACTTCGTTCCCTGATCAAAATTGTCGTCAATGAAGACTTGAAATAACTGCAGCAAAAACTAGAGCTTGGGTCTTTTTGTTTTACTTTACTGTAATCCTAATCAATCAATTTGTTGTTATTATTTCTTTTATTAATTATTGATAGAGCTGAAGTCTTGCATCAAAGTTGATAGCAGTCGAAGAAGACTGAAAAGGCTTTAAAGCTTGTCCTGCAAACTACCTTCCAATCTTGCAATGCTGAACTGAGTTTTTTTTTTTTCTTTTTTTCCCCCTATATTTGTGTTCATGCAGTCCAATTAAACTCGGATATTTTAACGTGGTGTAATGGTAACCAAATTTATTCAATGAGAACTAGGGTTTCAAACCCATGTTCAAGGGCTAAAACCAAAACAGTTAACAAAAAGAATCTATACATCCGATAGGATACTAATTAACAACAAAAAGCATGAAATGATAAGAGAGTTCTCATTTCCATGCGAAAGAAGCAATCAAATCTATATTCATCCAACCTAGACATAGGGCTTCATCTCTCTCTTCCACTCTATATTTATCACTGTAGTTCTCAAGCAACTTGTTAATAGTACTATTCACTAATGGACTCAAAGGGTAAGGAGTGAAGCCAGCCATTTCAAAAGTTGACCTCCATTGCCCAAGCAGCTCATGTTGTTCCACCCTCTTACACCTTTCAGAAGCTATGATGTTAACTATGTCCCTGCTCAACATTGATTCGCACTTCATTGTCTCTGGGAAGAACCTCATCTATTGACTCAAAAATAGCAGAGTAATAGTCCAAAGTTTTAAGCAATCGCGGAAGGAATTCGAGATTGATTACTTTGGATTCTTGCTCAACAAGTGTGACCACCTTTGGAGATAGGCTCTTCACCAATCTCAACAACCTGACCCTTTGATTATGAGCAATGATGCTTTAATCTGGCACTTGATGCAGTATAAACGCAAAATTTACAGCCAGAGCCTCCCCTGGTTGAATTCCAAGATTTTCTATCTCAACAAGAGAACCAGAAATAGTTGCAACATGAAATTCAAATGGCACCATACACAGTTCAGCAAGCTTTGACAACCTCTCTCCCATTAGATGAAGTACACCTCTAGGCTCAAGAGCAGATGCTGAATAATCAATAACTGTAATTCAGATGTGGGGTGGCCCCTCGAACCTAATCGCAAGAGCCTGAATTAAGGTGATCCACTGGCTTTCTTGAACTCTCTTTTCATCTTTCATGGCTTCTACAATGGCTCCATTGGCAGAGATTGTTCCAAATTTGAAGTAGGGGCAAAACTCATAAAGTATGTCCATGTAGGAGAGAGACTTATCAGAACTTTCTGGTTCGTTGCTTTTTAAAGATTTTTTTATAGAACGGTCAGTCCTGGAAGAAGCCAATCGAGCAACTAGTCCTTCCAAAATATACGCTCCCAACCTTTGCATTTGTTCACCGGAAATTGACACCATCTGCCGTAATCTTTGCACCAACCACTCTGCCATTATCAAATCAGTGTCTGAAACTGCTTGGGCACACGCAACAAGGACATATTTCAGGTTTGTACCGGAAATTTCCATCTCTGATAAAGGAAAGTTGGTTGCAGACTGGGCCTGGAGGGTTTGCTGGGAATGGTTTTGGATTTGGAGTAGGGCGTGTGCATCTAAGGAGGAACGAAGAATGATGAGAGAGTAACTAAAACACACTCCTACAATGCCCAACAACAACTTTATCTTCATGAGTTGTAAGATTAGAAATCCTAGGAAGAAATATAAAAGATCCACCTCGAATCCAAAGTGAGTTTGTCTTGACATGCTGAGAGACATGATAGCAAATGCAGCACATGAAATCAGATTGTAGGCATCTGGTTTTTTGTTCACAGCTCTATCATAGAAAAAGGAGTAAATGGTGGTGGCTGTTAAAACCATCACAGAGAGATGAGCCTTGCAGATGAGACTCGCTGAGTGCCAACAATACCATACCTTTCCAAATAAAATGGCAAACAGATGATGAAACTGAACAAACTGTAAAAGAGGATCTTTAAAAGGTTCCACTCTCCAAATAAACAGTTGAAAGTGGAGCTGATAGCGTAGCAGACTAGTCAACAAACAAATCTCCATACTTGAGGTTGAACCAACCATCTCCCAACTTGAAAGGCCATGAACTTCTTCAACGGAGTACTTCCCAATAGCTCTCTCTGTTTTTTTCTCAGAAAATTACGAGGAAAACTGCTGCAATTATTTTTAAGTCGTTTACTTCCAAGCATGAAAACATTACAAGGTGAATCACACATAACTCTATGCCCTGCTTTTGTTTTTATTCTACATGATTAAAATATAGGTTTTTTTTTTTACCGTCTTTAAAATGTAGTATTACAATTATATCGATAAATGAAAATTAATTCAAAGTCTTTAAAAGTACAATTCATTAGTTTAACTTAGGGCCTGTTTGTTTAAAACTTTGTTTCGGTCAAAATCACTTTTGACCAAAGTCACTTTTGACCAAAGTTAGAAATAGTTACTTTCATTAGATAACTTTAGTTTTTGTGCACTAATAATCTCAATCATTAAATCTCGATTTGTTCTTGCTATTTCTTTCATTAATTATTGATTATTGATAGAGCTGAAGTCTTGAATTGTAGTTGATTCCAGTCGAAGACTGAAAAGACTCAAAAACTTGTCCAGCAAACTACCTTCCGATCATACAATGCTAAATTTATTTCTTTTTCTACATTCATACATGTAGTCCAATAAGACAAAGATTTTCCAACATGCTGGTACGGTATTAATAGCATCAGATTTTCTTTGTAAAATTGTGAATTTGTATTCAAGAAATTTTCTTTCTAAAAGAGTATGAAGATTCCCTTGGCAATGATATGTACCTAAAATCTAAAATCTCAAGTTTCTACGATGATTGATTATTAACAAATGTAATAAGGAGTTTGATCTTGACACTCACTATTATTCAATGAAGTCAAATTTTAGCATAAGTTATATTCGACTAGTGTCTTATAGCAGATCCAAACACAGATATATTCATTAAGCAGTTGTTAGCATTGCTATCAGTTATCTTCTATTCTTCTCTGTACTACAATGACTTGAAACTGCACCAATGATAGAATTATAGCACAATGATTCTTAATACCACAAGGGCTGTGAGGAAGAACACCCAAAAATCCTGATAATTCTTGAAGAGAAGTTGAAATTAAGAATACACCATCGGAATGCTGAAAAACTAAGAACCAACCATCATTAAACAGAGGTGGTACCGGTTTCATAACAAAAGGTTACCCGTTCTTTGCGTACATTCAAGAAAGCAAATAAAAGGATACAAAACTCAAAATAGTGAGGGCAGAAACTGCCACCCATGGTATGTTTCTCAAGCTGAGTTCTTAGTTGACATTTGACTCCATACTCCTAAACCAACTTCATCCATTAAACAGTTCCAATTTCCTTCTAATTTTTTAAATAAAAAATATATATTTGAAATTCAAACTTCCAATTCTTACATGATAGTCTACATTATTCATCCAATCCTATCGAATAGCTAGTGCTTCTGCTTTGCCTTCGGAGAAATGGTTGGTGCTGTCGGCTGAGGAGCGTCAGGCTTGGTAAGCCAAGTGGTATAAAGAAACTGTTTATGAGCTCCTACATGGTTGCAAATGAGACGGAGCCTCTTTCTCTCTCTCATCCATTTCAACACTAACTTCATTTGATTCTTGCTGTTCAAATCTTTCAATCCAACTTCCTGGAATGGATGAGGATGATTATCACTCAACATGTCAACCCAAATCCAAGACTGAATGCACAAATCTATAAGATTCACACAGATTCCATTCCATTAATAAGAAATTCCCTCAATAACAAACCAGAGTGTGTCCTTTGGTTATTCTTACACCCATCTCTTCCTCAGCCTAAAAAATTGACCACTCATACTGATTGCGAAAAGCATGTCATATTCCTAAGAGGCTCACTCAGTTTCAAAAATAAATCAGAGTTAGGGGAACAGACAAAACCTAATTACTACTATGATGTGAAAATGACAGTGACTAAAACAATGGAATTGAAAAGTGAGATTAAGAAACAGAATGCGCATCCAATATCATACACTATATCCATTCTTCCAAACATATAACAAAGCTAAGAAATAACTTAAGCAATAATTACAGTGTGAGAAGGTAAGGTACCTTGACACGTTCCCAAGTGTTAGCAATGGTAATGGGACCGTGCTCCTTGACGATATCAAAAAGGGCCCTCTTGATTGTTCTCGTCTGCTCCGGCGGCGTTTTCAGGGATACAGCTCCCATCTTCGGCTTCAATTTCTTCGCCATACATCTGATCGGTGTCCCAAACATTTTCTCTCTTCTCTCTCTACTGAAACTATAACCCTAATTTATTCTGCACATACATCACATATCAGCACATTTTCTAATAACTTGGAAATCTATGAACTGATTCAGGGTTTACATGATTTGGAAATGAAAAACAGAAGCCAACAAGTTACTTACCTTTGCTCTGCTTTCCCATTCTTCACTGTCTTGTTCATGTACTGGTATTGGTATTGGTATAGTAGCATATCAGCCGATGAAAGGCTAGGGTGGACGGTCGCGTTGGACTTAGATCGTGGGCCGTCCCACAATATTTTAGCCTAGCCCACAACCTGATTTTTCAATGAAAGATGAGATTAGCATCATTTTTATTGAAAGTGACACCATCCATTTTATATGTAAGAATTATAAATTTATATACTAAAAAAAATAGTGTCACTCCCAATAAGAATGGTGCTAATCTCATCCACCTTTTTCAATTCGCACAATTCCATTTGGGAAAGACATCATCAATTTTTGGATAGTAGTGTTCGAAATTGTGTTTTCAAATGCTGCTATCCATAAAAAACAAGGGTGATTTACTTTTCCTTTTTACTATTTTATCTATTTCGGACGCTATTGTTTAAAAATGGCTAATATCATTTTTAAGTGAGGTGAGGTGGATATGCACTCGAAAGTGTTCCAAGCTTACAATCTATTGAACTATTGTATCAAATACTCAATCCATGGTTCTATTTGAATAGTCACACTTATTAAGATAACATGTAATAAAAATTAATTAATGCGTTAATTTTTAAAAAATGCATATAATCTTTTTAGTTTATCCCTTTTTCTCTTGTATTGCATTAATTACCTCTAACTATTTTTTTTTATAAAACCTTATTAATTATAATGGACAAACATAAAAAAAAAATTAATAAATATTTCAAGAAATTATATGGAGTCTTATATTATTAAACATTAGTATTGTTCAAAAAATGTCTTATAATATGAAATGGAAAATTATTATTTAGGGTGAGGTAACTAGAGTACGAGTTAAATTAACTTTTGGTCCATATATTTACATTCCATTTTTGTTTTAGTTTTATAAATAAAAAAACAACCATTTTTATAGTCGTGACTCATGTTATTCATTCTTGTTTTAGTCTCGACAATTATTTTCTATTAGTCTATACTATTAAATTTCACAATTCTACCACAGCCACAATCACAACCATCGCCATTGGTGGTTTCTCTTACCACAACTGCCTGCATTGGCTACGTTCCACCGAGACAAGCCTATCCCTGAAGTTTGATGGCCATCAAACTATAGACACGTCGCTACGTGCCACTTCTTTCTTGCGGTACTCACCCATCGCTATAATTGTTTCTGACATGGGTGACTGTCTGATGGTCGCTATGTCACCCATCTCGTCTCGATGTCTTCTGTCTGACTTTGCGTAATGACAATGACCATAATGGTTGCGAAGGTGAAGCTGCAAGATTAACGGTAAGAATCAATAAAAAATGACGACAAAAACTAAAATAAGAATGAAGAACACGTATAAAAAATAAAATAAAAATGAGATACTTCACACTAACACTATTAATTTTAATTTATATTGTTATTTGAAATTTCAAATACTATTCAAATAGGTACTTGTATACCGCAAAAAATGTCCACACTAACTTCAACGAACTTAAAAAAATAGTAACTCAATTACCACTTCACCAACAAAACATGAGGAGGTGGAATGAGTATGACCTGTGATTTATTCAAATGCCAATATTTTAAAGTTTGCAAGTTGCGAAGACTTTGAAGTACATAATATATAATCTTTTAAAAATTATTATAATTTTAAAAATATAAAAAAATAATGTAAATTGGGTTAAAAACTTAAAAATGATAAATACATTTTTTTAAAAATTTTAAATAATTTAAGTAATTATTTTAAAAAAAGTTTTCATTTTTTATTTTTAAAAATATCATATTCTTCAAGTGTGTATATAGTACACGATCTCTTAAAAAGTTGTTGCAATTTTTTTATTTTTTTTTTTAAATTGAACTAGAATTTTTAAAGTAAATAATATATTATTTTAAAAAAAAGTTCAAATAATTTAAGTAATTTAAAAAAAATGGATTAATTTTTTTAATCAAAAAAACATATTCTTTAAGTGTATAATACATGATTTTTTTCTTTCTTGTAAATTGAAGAATATGTTGTTTAAAAAATGTTCTAAAAAAATTGTTGCAATTTAAAAATGATAAAAATTATGTAAATTGATCTAGAAACTTCAAGTGTATATGCAGTACATTATTTTCGAAAAACTTTAAATAATTATGGAAATTTAAAAAGACGCTTTTATTTTTAAATTGAAACATCATATTCTTCAAGTTATAATACATGCTTTTTTTATAGATTGAATAATACCCTGTTTGAAAAAAATCTTCTTAAAAACTTGTTTCAATTTTAAAAATGTAAAAGTTATGTAAATTGACCTAGAAACTTTAAGTTTATACTACATTATTTTTCAAAAAACATCAAATAATTTAAAAAAGACACTTTGGATTTTAAATAAAAATATCATATTCTTCAGGTTTATCGTACAAGATTTTTTCTTTTAGACCGAAGAATATATTGTTTTAAAAGTTATTTTTAATTATTTTTACAATTTAAAATATATAAATATTATGTAAATTGGCCTAGAAATTTTAACCATACAGTACATTATTTTTTTTAAAAAAATTCAAATAATTTAAGTAATTTAAAAAAGACACTTTGATTTTTAAATTAAAACATTGTATTTTTCAAAATATATAGTAGTTGAATTTTTCTCTTAAATTGAAGAATACGTTGTTTAAAAAATTGTTCTAAAAAATTGTTACAATTTTAAAAATATAAAAATTATGTAAATTGACTTAAAAACTTTAAGTGTATAGTATATGATTAAAACTTTAAATAATTTAAATAATTTAAAAGAAGACACTTTGATTTTTAAATTAAAACATTGTATTCTTCAAGTGTATAGTACATGATGTTTCCCTATAAATTGAAGAATACGTTGTTTAAAACAAATATTAAAATTTCTTTTGCAATTTTAAATTAAAATATTGTATTCGTCAAGTGTATAATACATTGTTTTCAACAAACTTCAAATAATTTAATTAATTGAAGAAAGACGTTTTGATTTTTAAATCAAATTATTGTATTATTCAAATGTATAGTATATTATTTTTATCTTGTAGATTGAAGAATACATTATTTATCTTAAAATACTATAACCACCTTATAAAAAAACTATCCCACTAACTACCGGGTTTTACTAAAATAGTATTTTCAACTTGTTAAGTTGTACTAAAAAAAATAATAAACAAACATACAATCACCAAAAGATTCATTAACTTAATTTCTCAAGATATTATTTGATTGACTTTTTCTTCATTTGTGACTTTGTAGGATTTTCTGTACCATACATAATTTTTATTTAAAAAATAATGAAAAATATTTACCATACAAAAGCATGTTGGCATTAAATATTAAATAAATAGATAAAAAAAAAACATGATAATGTAAAAGAAGTTTAAATAATATGAAAAGACAAACAGATGACAATGATGTAATTAATTTGATGCAGAGATACCAAAATATAAATTTACCTTATAAATATTAATTTTTCTCATTTTTCACTCATCTCCTTTAATTACGAGGGATAATTACACTGATTTTCCCTTTTGCGTTAATTACACTTATTTTCTCATAGCTTTTGAAATTACACTTACCTCTTAAAGAATGAGGTAGTGTAATGAATTTCAAACTTTAGAGATAAGTGTAATGTCTTAAAAAGATAAATGTAATGAAATTTCAAATCTTAAGAAAATTTGTATAATTTCAAAAGATAGATGAAAATAAGTATAATAAGCAAAAATCTCATAGAGATGTCGGTATAATTATCCCAATAATAATATGATGGTGGATGGGATTAGCACCATTTCTATTGGGAGTGACACCATCTTTTTTAGTATAAAAATTTATGATTCTTACATATAAAAAGAATAGTGTCACTTCCAATAGAGATGATTATAAGCAACTTTCTTAAGAAAAAGGATGGTGTCACTCCCAATAATTTGTTCTTTAAAATTTCAAAATCAATTCTATTACCTCCGGTCGTGGTTATAAGGAAAAAAAAAACATAATTTGCGCATATTAAGAAAGTTGGTTAGTTGTGTTTAATTCTCTTGATTTTATTCAAAAACATAAGTTTTAATTACAAAAAAATATTCTCTCTCCCATTTAGATAGGTCAAATGACATTGAATATAGGAAAAATGCTTGAAACTAACATTAAATAAGGAAAGAGAGGTTAAGATTTACTTATATTTTAGATCAAGAAGTTTCAAATTTTTTTTCTTATAATTAGGATCGGAGGTAGTAGGTGTTTATATTTACACCGCGAAAAATCTCCTAAACTAACTTGAACAAACTTAAAATAACTAGATGTGTACCTGCAAGATGCGCAGAATGAATTGATCTCCAAAGTTTTTAAGTATTTTAGATATGTCATTTAAACGACTCAAATCCGCATGAATGCACTTTTGTTGGTATAAAAATGTATTTGATATTTAACAAATAATTAATTAAGAAACTCAAATTTTAAAATTTAAAATTATATTTGTACCAGGATGTGTCTGCTTTGTATGAAGACTAATACCTCTCTAATATAAAATGTTTAACCCGTACTTATACGCATGTCCCTATGCGCTCACCAACTGAACTATATGATTGAGACGGTCGATTATCATTTATCTTTCACTAAATATTTATTTTTTAAAATAATAAATGATAATCGTTAAAATAAAAATAAAGTGAGAGTGTGTTTAGATTAATTTATTTTAAAAAAATAATTATTTATTTTAGTAAATTTTTTGTGAGAGTTTTTAAATAATAAATTATTATTTCTTTTGAAAAAATTCAAAAAGAGGATTTTGCAATTCTCCTTTAAAATTTGTAAGTTGCGACGACTTCGAAGAACTTTTCCGCGAAATTACCTGTGAAAAACTGAGGCAAGAGCTTCTTCTGTTATGTTAAAAGTGGGGACTCTCATAGTCAATGCCCCTGAAAGAAATCGAGACTCGGTTGAAGAAGAAGACCAACATGCCATTACCGGTTCAATTTCAGATACGGTTCTTGCGGCCACGGCTATGGAGATTCGTTTGTGTTGCATCAACTGTAACCGGACTTGTCTCTTACGCTCTCAGCTCCTCCTTCAAGTCTTTGTTCGGACACTGGAATATCTTGAAAATTCTTCTGTACGGTGTTTTCAGTTCCATCATTTGCTTCGCCATTTTTTCTGCTAAGGTATGGCGTTTAAAAAACTCAACGCGTCTCATGCGCGAGGCTCATCTCTCCGTCACTATTTTGACGATCACCACCGTTTACTTGTTTTTCTATGACGAAGCAGTAGACAAGAAACCAGATGCTTACAGTCTGATTTCCTGTGCTGCATTTGCTATCATGTCTCTTAGTTTGTCAAGGCAAACGCACTTTGGATTCGAAGTGGATCTCATGTACTTTTTCTTAGGGTCTCTAATTTTGCAACTTATGAAGATAAAACTGTGGTTAGCTGTAGTTGGAGTAGGGTTTAGCTATAGCCTAATCATTCTGCGTTCTTCGTTAGATGCAATACTTCAAATCCAAAACCATTTACAACAAGCTCTGCCTCACTCTGTTAATATTTATGAATCTCATGATCATAACAGTGTTTCTCCTGAGATGGAAACAATGGTGGAATATGAAATTTCTAGTACAAACCTGAAGCACGCTCTTGTTGCGTGTGCTAAAGCAGTTGCAGACACTGATTTAATAATGGCACGGTGGCTGATCGACACGTTAAGACAAATGGTGTCGGTTTCTGGCGAACCGATTAAGAGGTTGGGAGCGTACGTTTTGGAAGGACTTGTTGCGCGATTGGCTGATTCTGGGAGAAAAAGGAGTTCGATCTATGAATCTTTAAGATGCAATGAACCAACAAGTTCTGAGCTTCTCTCTGACATTAACATACTTTATGAAATTTGCCCCTATTTCAAATTTGGATACATGTCTGCAAATGGAGCCATTGCTGAATCTATGAAAGATGAAGACAGAATTCATATAATTGATTTCAAAATTGCTCAAGGAACCCAGTGGACTACTTTGATTCAGGCTCTTGCAGATAGGCCCGGGCCCGAATGTGGCCCACCTCACATTCGGATTACAGGTGTTGATTATTCAGCATCAGCTCGTGCTCGCAGAGATGGAGTGCATATAGTGGGACAATTCTTATCAAAACTTGCTGAGGATTTGAGGGTTCCATTTGAATTTCATTCTGCAACATTCTCTGGTTCTGATGTTGAGATAGATAGCCTAGAAATTCGACCGATGGGGGCTCTGGCAGTAAATTTTGCATTTATGACACACCACATGTTTGATGGAAGTGCCAGCACACAGAATCATAGGGACAGGTTGTTGAGATTGGTTAAGAGCCTATCTCCAAAAGTGGTCACTCTTGTTGAGCATGAATTCAACCCCAACACAGCTGCATTCTTTCCGCGGTTCGTTGAAACTTTGGACTATTATTCTGCTATTTTTGAGTCATTAGATGTGACTCTTCCCAGAGATAATAAATAGCGTATCAGTGTTGAGCAGCATTGCTTCGCAAAAGACATAGTTAGCATCATATCTTGTGAGGGGTTTGAGAGGGAGGAAGAACCACATGAGCTGCTTGGGGAGTGGAGGTCAAATTTTGCAATGGCTGGTTTTACTCCTTATCCTTTCAGTTTGTTGGTAAATGGTACTGTGAAGAAACTGCTTGAGAACTACTGTGATAATTATAGAGTTGAAGAGAGAGATGGAGCTCTATATTTGGGTTGGATGAATAGAGATTTGGTTGCTTCTTGTGCATGGAAATGTGTTACCAGAGTTGAAGTCTTGTAAGAGTAATTTTACAAGTTAGTTAGGTTATGTACTCTATTTCCCATTTCTGTTATCCTTTAGTCTAGGCTCTCTCTCTATTATATATATATATATGGTTGTATCCTTCTATTATTCATCAACTCAGTTCAATAAAATTCTATCAGCTAATGCTTCATTCTTTTCATGAGGCTTTCATCCTCAGTTCTCTTCTTTTGGGTTGATACCTGTAACATGGTCACAGAGCTCCCAATCTATAAATACCTTATAACATTAGTGTTTAGATAATTATATGACAATCTAGAAACTCCTTTGAAACTTGTTCTTATTTGGTTCCATTAGTTTGTAGGAGTTAATCAGAAAGGCTGCATCCAATCTAGAAATTCTTTGGCATAATTTTAGGAAGCCACATGAGTGCTTGACATTATAAAAAGGAAAACAAATATATGTCTTCCATTTTCAGATTAATTGATGCATACATTGGACCGACACATCATTTTCAGGCTAACCAAAACTTGGAGAATGACATGCTTTTGTTGTAGATGGTTTTTTACTTTCATGACATGTTGAACTCAATATCAAATGTATATGATTTTGAAGCGACAAAACCTAACCCTTATTAATTCACATTTACGTTGTACACCACGGGCTATCTATGTTTTCTATTACACTGTTTATGCTAAGTAGTATAGTTCAAAATCAAGTATACATAATAATGGATTTTTACTACATTCTGATATTCCATAATGCACACATTCTGATATTTGCAGTTGTTAGTCATACTGTCTTACGCGATCGTAGTAGGGAGAGGGACCAACCTTAGCCAGTTTTTTGCATTAGCAATTTAATAACTTACAATGAATGCCCTGTGATTTGCAGTATCCCTGAGGAAGGAATAAATCATGGCTCCTCATTCTGTGTTTTTACTTGATCGAGGCAAACAACGACCTTGTTTTGTCATATACATGCTCAATTATGCTATTGGAGATATTGACCTTTCATGCAGGTACTTTTGTGCGATAAGCCGATAACAATCCTTATATGACAGCACAGAAATTGGTGTCAAGTAAGTTTCGGGCTGGGTGGGTATCTGTATATATGCAAGAGATTTAGGTAGACTCTATTGGAAGTGACACCATTCTTTTTAGTATATAAATTTATGATTCTTACATGTAAATGGATGGTGGGATTTTCAAAATTGGGTGGTCTCAATCCCTGCCACCGAGATTTATCTGTTTTTTTTGTTTGGGTCAACAAGAGATTTATCTGTTTGGTTAATTAAAACGCATGTAATTTGACTAAAACTCACTCTCAAATAGGTGGATGGGATTAGCACCATCTTTATTGGGAGTGACACCATCTTTTTTAGTATATAAATTTATGATTATTACGTATAAAAAGGATGGTGCCACTTCCAATAGAGATGGTGCTAATCTCATCCTCCCTCAAATATAAGGTAATTTTTTTCCTAAAGTCAAGTCAAATGCATGGATTAAAATTAAAAAAAAATACTGATTTAGTCATTTTTTTTCTGTAAGCATTTAGTCTTTGAAAATTATGACTCTCTAGGCCTCTTTTACTTTGGTCAAAAAGTCTTTGGGCCTTGATCGAAAAGGTTCATCAACAAGTTAATGGATTACAAATATTTTTAGGGTAGAAGGAATTAATACTATCCCTATTGGGAGTGATACAATCTTTTTTAATATATAAAATCATGATTTTTATATATAAAGAGATTTTGAGATTTCTAAAATTGGGTGGTTTCAATCCCTCCCATCATTTTTAGATAAAGTTACGAAACGGCTCAAGTTGGTCAACTTTTGGTCAATTTGGGTAAAATAATAATATTTTGAATTTTAAATTAAAAAAGTAAAAAATAAATGGAGAAAAAAATATTTTTTTATTAAGTTGGCCAAAAGTTAACCATTTTTAGTTGGCCAAAAAATATTTTTGACTACGGAATAGGTTCCGAAAATTTGTCATCAATCAAATAAGTCATTAAAAGATTACACACGTCATCGGTGACAGATTTAGGAACTAGGACCTCATATACCGGGTGGACAAAACTCAATAATAATACAAAAAATAAAATAGATAACTACGTACTTGAAGAGCCCTTCAGGTGAATTTTAATAAATATTTAGTGATACAGTAAACATAAAATTATAAATATTCGGGAGTCAAATATAAATAAAAAAAATCAAGTTTGGGGAGTAAAAAAAATATAAGGGTGGGAATTCAAAATACTAAAAATTAATAATGTTACTCGTCAATTGTCGAAGTTGAGACGGTGTATAGCACCCTCATCTACACTTAGATCCACCACTTTGTGTCACAGTTCCTAAAAGATTCATATCACTAAATAAGACCTTGAAATATTATGTGTGTTATCAGATAGGCCCACGAAATCTCTCTATTACAAAATAAGTTGTTAAAGATTATATGTGTTACTAAATAAGTCTCTTTGTTACTCTTCGTTTGGTGGCAACTGATGGGGGGACCTATTTATTCCATGTTACACTTTTAGAGCTAAAAAAGTATGAGTTGAGCGGTAGTCTGGCAAAGATAACAGATGATACGATTTGAGGACACGTCTAATCTTTTAATAACTTATTTGATTATATTTAGGAATCTATTTGGTAAAAAGTTTAGTACTTCATAAATTTATTTGATGAAATTTATTTGGTGACAACAAACTTATTTAATACAATATTTATTTTTGTAAAGACTTATTTAGTGACGTAATTTTTTTTTGGGTAAATTACACCTACCTCCCCTGAACTTTTGGAGTATTACATTGTCCCCCTGCATGTTTCTAAACATAACACGTATCTCCCCTACATGTTTCCAAAACTACACAGTCCTCCCTTAAATGATAACGGAGTTAACCTTTGTAGGTCTTATTTATGAATTGACGACTTTATCCTTTATTAAAAAAGAGAACAACTCTTCACCTCATTTCGAACCTTTTTAGCATAATGAAACCCTTGCAACTTTGCGCCTCTTCTTCAACCCGCGGCCTCTTCAACCTTGCCTCTGTTCTTTAAACCACGACCTCGCCGATCTTCAAAACACTTCCTCAACCCTGCAACCTTCCCAAACACTTCTTCGATTTTCTTCATCTTCATCACTTAAAATTTTTAATTTGGGACCATTTCATCTTCGTCTTTTTCAAGAGGCATTTTCTAAATGATCTTTTAACATTTTAGGTATGTTTTACTAATTGAACATTTTTTATTTTTAAGCCTCAATTGCTTATTTTTGAAGTGAAAGTCTGATTACTTGTTTGATTTAATGTAACTTTCCTAACTAAGGGTAAAATTATCTTTTCATAACTACGAGGCCATGTACAAATCACATGTTGTTAAAAATTTAACTGTCTGTTAAATAAAGGGGTGTCAGTGTAACGTAAACAAACTTCAAGGGAGGTCTATGTTATGTTTGAAAATATGCAGGGGAACAGTGTAATACTTCAAAAGTTTACGAGAGGTAAGTGTAATTCACCCAAATTTTTTTAATATTTATTTAGGGCTTAATTAAGTTTTTAGTCCCAACAAAATAAGGGCATTCTGAATTAGTCCCTATATTTTCAAACTTTTGAAATTAGTCCCTATTTAATATAAAATTAATGTATTTAGTCCCTAATCACATTTAATATTTGATAGCCAAACACAGTCTTATGACAAATCTTACGTGGCACATCGAGTAGTTGTTGGAATTTAATTTTGAATTTGCCATCAAATTGTGTTTGGCTATCAAATAATTAATTGGGATTAGGGACTAAATACATTAATTTTATATTAAATAGAGACTAATTTCATAAGTTTGAAAATACATGAACTAATTCTATAATACCCCTATTTTGTAGGGATAAAAAACTTAATTAAACCTTTATTTAGTGATACTTATATCTTTTAAAATCTAACGGATAATTACTCCAAAAATTACTTAAAAATAATAATCTCCTTTCTTATTTATAAATATATATTATGTTATTATTTTAAAAATGGGTCAATCATAATGTGACATGACATGTGACTTTCAGTTAACAGTGTTAATTTTTTCTTAGTTTTAATGATAAGGATAAACTTGAATAACTTTTTAAAATAGAGGACCATTTTGAATTAAAAGAAAAAAAAAATTAAAAAGCCAAATTGAATCTTATCAGAGGACCAAATATTTAGGCTTTGTTTGGTAAAATTAGCTTATGTGTGTGTTTGGTAACACTAGCTTATAGCTTATTTAGGAACTTATAGCATATAGCTTGTAGCTTATTGTCAAGTGGAGGTACTTGGTGACAACAAGCTTATAAAGCTATAAGCTGGCTTTTGAAAGCTAACTTATAAAAAGCTACTTCAAGTAGCTTATAGCTTATTTAGGAACTTATAGCATATAGCTTATAGCTTATTGTCAAGTGGAGGTACTTGGTGACAACAAGCTTATAAAGCTATAAGCTGGCTTTTGAAAGCTAACTTATGAAAAGCTACTTCAAGTAGCTTATAGCTTATGAAAAGTAGCTTTCAATAATTCTTTCTTATTTTACCAAGTTATTTATTATATATTTACTCTATCAAATAATTTATTACATGTAATTATTATTTGTCTTTTTAGTTTATGACTTATAGCTTATGGTCCCTTTTGCATACGGAGCTTAATTAAGTACTTATGCAATAAGTTATTTTTAAATTATAGTTTTTTTAGAAAAAATTATAAAACTTACTTAGAATAAGCTAAAAACAGCTTATTCTAATAAGCTACTTCAAGACGCATATGAAAATTAGTTGAAAACAGCTTATAGGAACCTATAAGCTATTTCCTTAAGCTACGCATAAGTCTTTCCAAACAGGACCTATAGCTTGTAGCTTATAGCTTATGACTTGTGACTTATAATTCAGTAGAGGTGTTTGATAAAATTAACTTATTAGGTTAAATGATTTAAAAAGACAAGTAATAATTACATGTAATAAATTATTCGATGGAGTAAACATATAATAAATGACATGATAAAATTTATTGTCACCAAACACCTCTACCTAAAATTAAACTACAAACTATAAACTACAAACTCCTAAATAAATTATAAGCTAGTATTACCAAACACATACTTAACCTACCTTCCTTTTTAAAAAACACACACTGAGCTTGGAAGTTGCGAGACTTGAAATAATTGCAGCAATTTTCGTCGAAAGTACCTGTGAAAAAAGAGGAAAGAGCTTCCCTCTCGTCTTGTGCTGAAAATGGGGATTCTCTGTCTCAGAAACACTGTCCGTGAAAGCAATCGGAACCACTCAGCTGAAGAAGAACATGGCGGTCCAATTTCGAACGTGGCTGATCCAGCCACAGCTATGGAGATTTGTTTGCTTCGCCTCAACTGTAACCGGACTTGCCTCTTACGCCCTCAGCTCCTCCTTCAACCGTCTATTCGGAGACTGGAATCTCTTGAAAATCCTTTTGTACGGTATTTTCAGTTCTATCATCTGCTTCGCCATTTTATTTGCACAGGTGTGGCATCATTGGCAGCAAAACTCAGCGAGTCTCACCTGCAAGGCTCATCTCTCGGTGGTGGTTTTAACGGCCACCACCGTTTACTCCTTTTTCTACGATAGAGCAGTGAACGAGAAACCAGATTCTTACAGTCTGATTTCATGTGCTGCATTCGCTGTCATGTCTCTCAGTTTGTCAAGGCAGACTCATTTCGGATTTGAGGTCGATCTGTTATATTTTTTCCTAGGGTTTCTAATCTTACAACTCATGAAGATAAAATTGTTGTTAGGCATTGTTGGAGTCTGTTTTAGTTATTCTCTCATCACTCTTCGCTCCTGTTTGGATGCACACGCACTACTCCAAATCCAAAACGTCTCACAACACGCCTTACAATCTCACTCTGCAACCAACTTTATCTTACCAGAGATGACAATTTCTGGTACAAACCTGAAATACGTCCTAATTGCATGTGTCCAAGCAGTTGCAGACGCTGATTTAATAATGGCAGATTGGTTGATGGACAGGTTAAGGAAGATATTTCAGTTTCTGGCGAACCAATTCAAAGGTTGGGAGCATACATGCTGGAAGGACTTGTTGCTCGATCGCAAGCCTCTGGGAGTTTAATCTACAAAGCATTAAAATGCCGAATGCACATACTTGACGAGATTTGCCCCTATTTCAAATTTGGATACATGTCTGCAAATGGAGCCATAGCAGAATCTATGAAAGACGAAGACAGAATTCATATAATAGATTTCCGAATTGCTCAAGGAGCCCAGTGGACTACTTTGATTCAGGCTCTTGCAGATAGGCCCCGGGGCCCACCCCACATCCGGATTACAGGTATTGATGATTCAACATCAGCTTATGCCCGGGGAGGTGGACTGCATATTGTGGGAGAGAGGTTATCAAAGCTTGCTGAGGATTGTATGGTGCCATTTGAATTTCATGCTGCAGCTTTTTCTGGTCTTGATATTGAGATAGATAGCCTTGGAATTCAACCAGGGGAGGCTCTGGCTGTAAATTTTGCATTTATGCTACATCAAGTGCCAGATGAAAGTGTCAGTATTCAGAATCACAGGGATAGGTTATTGAGATTGGTTAAGAACCTATCTCCTAATGTGGTGACACTTGTTGAACAAGAGTGTAATGCAAACACTGGGGTATTCCTTCCGTGTTTCTTTGAAACTTTGAACTATTACTCAGCTATTTTTGAGTCAATAGATGTGGCTCTTCCCAGAGAGCATCAGGAGCAAATCTATGTTGAGCAGCATTTCTTGGCAAGGGACATAGTTAACATCATAGCTTGTGAAGGGGCTGAGAGGGTGGAACGACATGAGCTGCTTGAGAAGTGGAGATCAAGGTTTGCAATGGCTGGTTTCACTCCTTACCCTTTGAGTTCATATGTGAATTATACTATTAAAATGTTGCTTGAGAACTACAGTGATAAATATAGATTTGAAGAAAGAGATGGAGCCCTCTATCTGGGATGGATGAATAGAGATCTGGTTGCTTCTTGCGCATGGAAATGTGTTACCGGAGTTGAAGTCTCTTAAGAATTGAAGCATGGAAATGTGTTACCGGAGTTGAAGTCTCTTAAGAATTGAAGTCTTATTTGCCCGGCCCATCAGAAGCAAGTATTTTTATATGTTAGTTAGTTAGTTTATTAGGTTATTTACTCTATTGTCCTTTTCAGTTGTTGGTTAGTCTTGGCTTCTATATATATGGTTGTATCCTACTATTTATTCATCAATTCAGTTGACTCAGTTCACTAAAATTTTCTCAGCTAGTGATTCATTCTTTGATGACCTGTAACACGGTGTCACAGCTCCCAAAGACTACTCACACTACATGTTCTTGATGTCCTTTTAGTTATCTCAATTAAATTTACTTCTTATCTTTGTGTTTCTTTCTTGTTCCATCTTCAACCCTGGGAAACTTTACTTTCAACCTATCAAGCCGATTCTTTCTGCATCATAATTAGAACCCATGATTGATTCTTGTCTCTGCAGCCCTCAATGGTGAGAACTATCATACATGTCATTAGCCTTCACAATGGCAAACTCAAATCTTGGTAGCTTTTGAAAAGAGTTTGAAGTAGAGAAACTTATTTGTTAAGCTAACTATCAAAATTTGTATAGAAACCACTTATGACATTAATATTTATACCACAGATTATATTTGTATAAGCACTTTTTGACAAGTTCCTCCTAACAGATTCATTATCTAACCCCTGATAGTTCCACTGAGGATAAAGCAGAACCTGTCCCTGTTCTTATTTTATTCTATTACTTAGTAGGAGTTAATTGCAAAGATTGCATTCAATCCAATCTAAGAATTCCTTACACAAATTGATCCGGTATTGTTATTGGGAAGCCACGTGAGTACTTAATGTTATAAAAAGGAAAGCAAATACATGTCTACCATTTTCAGATTGATGCATATATTAGACGGACACACCATTTTCATGCTTTTGTTGCATGTTGACAGAAAAAAAAAATACTTTTGTTGCAAATATTTTTACGTTCATGATATGCTGAACTCATTATCTAAGTTATATGATTTTGAAGCGATGAACCACGGGCTATCTATGTTTTCTATTATACTGTCTCTGCTAAGTAGTATACTTCAAATTACTGGATGCTGATATTGCATACATGTAGTATATTGTTAACTTTATAGTACTATTATTCGATTGATTTGCTCTTTCTATTAGCAGTTGTTCATCATCACTCTGTCTTGCACGATAATTGTAGGGACAAACCTTAGCCTGTTTTTTCTTTTTTCGGCATTAGCAGGTTTTTAAAACTTTCCAAGAATGCTTAATTCAGCGCAAAAGTATCACTGAGGAAGGAATGAATTACCCTATTGAATTAATACCTAAAATAATCCCTGACTTTGTAGGCGTAAGTTATTATGGTCCTTGACTTTATCTCAAAATACATGTTTAGTTCTTAACTTTGTAAAATCGGTTAAAATGGTCCTTGAATTTATGAAAAATCAATTACAATGGTCCTCAAAAATCGGCCATTTTGATACAAAGTGGGACCAAATTGAATGACGTTTTATAAAGTCAAAAGCTAAAAATATACCTCGATAAAGTGAGAGATCATAATAACCAATGCTTACAAAGTTACGGACCGATTTGGCTATTCATTCTTATGGTATCTGATTCTTTTTTGACTTGATCAAGGCAAACAAGGACCATGTTGTGTGCCATACATCCTAATTGTAAACTTTGCTTTAAGCATAGTGCATGCTCCTATCCATAGTGATTATGCTTCATGAGATATTGACTTTTCGTGTATGTATTTTAGTGTGTTAACAATCCATGTATGATGGCACAAAAATTGCTATAAACTAAGAATTTATTTGATGGATGGTCATGGAACGCAACTTAATCAAATGGATGGGGTTTTGTTTTTGGCACAACAAATGGATGAATTAAAAATTGAAGCTCTCTATGAATACAAGTCTTTGGGCCTTCTTTATTTTTCTAAATAAGTCTTTGGGCAAACTTTATTTTTCTAAATAAGTCTTTGGGCCTGGATACGACAGAAGGCTCAACAATAAGTTAATAGGGTGGATGGGATTAGCACTATCCCTATTGAGAGTAGCACCATCCTTTTAGTATATAAATTTATGATTCTTACATATAAAAAGGATGGTGCCACTCCCAATAGAGATGGCGTTAATAGGCTACAAATATTAGGGTAGTGATGGATATAT
This sequence comes from Cyamopsis tetragonoloba, assembly GCA_037177725.1. Taxonomy (NCBI): domain Eukaryota; kingdom Viridiplantae; phylum Streptophyta; class Magnoliopsida; order Fabales; family Fabaceae; genus Cyamopsis; species Cyamopsis tetragonoloba. Next base: position 58,120,909 of record CM074123.1, read on the forward strand.
AATGGATTAGCACCATTCTAGTTGAGGCCGCTAAGATTAGCACTATCCTATTTGAGAAATGCACCATCCATTTCTTGATAGCAGCATCCGGAAATGTGTTTCCGGACACACGTTTTCGAACGCTACTGTCTGGAAAATCAAGGGTAGTTTGCTTTCTATTTTTACTATTTTATGAATTCTGGACTCTACTGTCCGGAAATGGTGGTGTCGTTTTCAAATTGGATGATACTAATCTCAGCGGCCTCTATTTAGAATAGTATTTTCAGATTGTGTCATCCGTAAAATAGTAACAATAAAAAATAAACCACTCTTATTTTATGGATAACACCGTCGAAAGTATCATTTTGGAAGCTAATATCCGAAATAAAATGATTTCGTTCTCAACTGAGATGATGTAAATTCCAACACCCATATATAATTATACCTTGACCAAAATAAAGAAAAGAAAATTATACACTCACAGAACTTTTACTTAAAAAAATATCTTTTTTGTTATTACCGGGCCAAAAAAAAATTTTTTGTTACTTCTCTAGTTATACAAACATTTTTCAGCCTTGGAGTATTGAACTTTGAAAATTACTTATTTGGAAAACTGATATGTGTTTGGACCAAAAAATAATTAGAAATGTTTCTTAAGAAAGTCTTAAGGAAACAAAGTCTTAAGTGTATGTTTGGGTTATGTGTTTAACGTAGTTATAGCGAATTCTGAATTCCATGGATAAATTCGAGTTGACATTCAGAAATCTATTACTATATATATATATATAGTTAATAAAATGTCACTGATCATTATTTTTTATAAACATTAAATTTTTTTTAATCCGACCATTAAATTATATAATATTATTCTAAAGATTATATATACTAATTTTTAGATTATTTGAATATATATAGCTATATAATCTTGAACTTGAAATTTACTTATATTTTAAATAACATGTTTTACGTCAAAATATATTATTCAAATTAAGTGTCAAAAAGTTTTCAAATGATATGAAATTTTGTTAAGTTAATCTACTTCATATAAACTTTCATTTCAATGGTCGGATTAGAAAAATTCAATGTTTATATATATTAAAAGAGAAGTAAAAATCATATAATTGACACGTAAGACAATTTTTTTCATAGTATTGTCACATTAGCATTTTTACTCATGTGACAAAAGTTAATGACTAGCATCATGTTTCATCACAAACTCACTCTTCTCTTCTTTCCTCCCACAATTAATCTCTTTAAATTGTTATTATAATAAATAATAACATATTATAACATTTTTAAGTAAGTCAAATACAAATAATAATATTATAACTAAAATTTTAATATAATTCAAATATTAAAATGAGTTTTTTTTGTCACTATTTTAGTTTTTTAAAAATTAAAATATCACCAAATTAATCGTATGTTAAAAAATGATAAATTTAACAATATTTTGATCTTTTGAGAATTAACATTAAAAAAAAAAGAACAAAAACAAAAACTTTAAAAGATTAACTTGATGATCTGTCGTACAAATTAAAGTTAAGTAACCACACTGTATAATTGTTTAATCCTTAGTAAAAGTTTATTTCTCATAATGATCATGGTATGGCACATGTGAGTTAGTTTTTTCATCCGATATTTCTCGAAGAACTTGACTTCAATGTTAACTCAAAAGGTAAAAAGCATATTACGTTAATATAATTCTTTAATTTGATATTTAATTTCCCTTGACTTAAGTGGTTTAAATTCTCCTATACTCAAGGAACCAAAATTAACCAGCTAGCTAGTCAACCCAGAATATAATTTGAGGGGACAATGCATTCTACTGTCACTATTTACAAATTGGAAATTAGAATTCATTTTCCTGAAAGTCAAAGTCCTTCATAGACTTTACACTACAATTACAATTAATAAATAAAGTAAACATTCTGATTATGACAATGTCGAAACAAAAAAGTTTTCTTTCATTTAGGAGCTATCCTAACCCAGGAATCCTAATGAAAAAGCATTTATTAGTTAAGGAGTTATTCGAGTCATTAGAATTATTTTTTATTTTGATAATTATAACAATTTTTACTGAGGTTTGCTTTATTATATTTATTTTTTCTTAGTTTTTAAATTATACAAATTTTCTTAAAATTTAAAATTTTATCACATGTACTTTTCAAGACATTATATTTAGTCATCTGAAGTTTAGAATTCATTACACTTATCTCCTCTGTAGAGGTAAGTATAATTTTAAAACCTAGAATGAGGTAAGTGTAATAAGTATAAATCTAAAGAGAGATTGGTGTAATTATTTTTATTATTTGAAAAAAAGTACACACAACATGCACAACACATGCAAAAATGACACAATATTATACTACTATGCTATGTAGATTTATTTAACTTTTTATTTTATTTAAATAAAATGTACACACATTTGTAAGAATATCATTTCTCTTGGTCAAGGGTGTTCCTCTGAAAATTGAGACGAATACATTGACTTAAAAAGGCTTGGTTTACAAGTTAAAGTTTTGGATTATTTATGCTTGACAATGCAAGTATGTATCTCATTTCTTCCATTAGTCCAATATTTGAACTTAAAATTCCCAAATACTTCGAATTTTGAAAGATATATAAAAAAGAGACTTGCCAAATTTTCTCTTAATCTCATGTGTTCGCATGCATTAGCAACTTGCCAATTTAAAATTTTAGATACAGATAGAATTCTTCTCCAATAAAAAAACAAAACATACAGATAGAATTTATTTATTTTTTAATAAAAGTTGGAACTCATGAAAAAAGGCAAAGGTTATCCCAAATCAAATTTTCAGATTTGAAACCTAAACACATGTAAACTCCTCCATCACACACTTTCCAATTTCTTTTGCCACGTCAGGAACAAATAAATATATGTATATCTTAACATAGTGAGTGAAGTTTTTTTTTGAAAAAAAACACAAATTAAATCGTGAAAATTAGAGTGATATAAGTAAAAAAATTTCTTGACGAAATATTTTTCTCAAAAATCGAATAAAAAACTTTCTTATATAATATTTTTATACAATTCTCAAATCACGCAAACTTAACTGACTCCGGCTAGATCAAACCTATTTGAATACAATGTGAGTGAAGAATTTATTCCAAGTTAATAAAGATGGGCACATGCAGTAAGAGGGACCCATATGTTAGCAAAAATGCATAGCAGAACATGTTGAACAAAATGAACACCGTTAAGTAAATTTATTTTTTTAATTAAAATCTGCAACTTTGGTAATTGATAGGAATAGGACAAATTCTTGAGATAAAAAGGACGAAACATTATCCTAACCTATCTCCCAAAAGACCTTACATGGGCGGTGCTATGACAGAAAACAAACAATTCATGCAAAAGTCAAGTTCTCATTATGCCTTTTGGTAATTTTATTTGTCATATAGTAAACTCTTGGGATCTTGTGTTGCCTCTCTGCCACCGGAATCTCTTCAGCCGAGATCTTAGTCGTACATCTCATACTCTTTTTTCTTTGATTAATGTGTAAAGATCAATCAATGGTCGAGATCCACCAACACAGTAATGAGACAGATTTGCTATAGGAGAGGATCCAGACTCAAATTTTAGACATGTAATTGGATTGAGTGGTTTAAGCTCAATCTCTCACGCTTGTTATATGCTAATAGTAGTGCATTTTATAGCTTTTGACCATGGGTGTAATTTATGTAGTTTGAGCAGTCTTGTTTAATAAATTTAATTAATAGCAAATATAAATATTATTTTGTCTATACAAAGTTCAAATAGAAAATATCATTGATAAGTCTTAAATTTGAAAGAACTGCCGTAAAATGAACACACTCTCACATAATATGATTATTATGAGAGTGTTGGATTGACATTATTTTACTAAAAAAAATTATTTAGCTATCAACAAAATTAGTTGCTAAGTTTATTTTTTTAGTAACTAAATATTTTAGTGATTAAATTAGCGACCCATATGATTTTGAACTCAATGTTTGATGACCAACATACTTATAAATTTATCACTAAATTTATTTTGTGAATTTTTAGAATGGGGGACAAATTTCTATGAGGAAGGCCTACATTTTCTCCTTTAGGTATGCATCCTAAAGTAATTAAATGAGCATGGAAAGTCAAGGGACAACCTTTTTCTCTTTGATCAAGATATTTGCCAAATAACTTGCATGCATGTCTATAACTCCCTTTAATTTTCTTAAGTTTATGCAGTTTGGTTAATCATTAAAGTTTGGAATAGGGAATTGAGCTAGCTTTAAAGTTTACTGTATGTAACTACTAATTTTTAAACTAGCTAAAAAGTGAAAAAGGTCAAGTTGATATGTTGAAATCAAGCTTTCAAATTATAAAATTTCATAATTTATGTAAAGTTAGGAAGAGCTCAAATCCTCCATCCAAACCACGCAATTTTAAATTAGTCTCATAATTTCTTATTAAGTTGAACAAATTTATGATTTTGTGTAATTCTAAACTGTAATAGAATTCCAAAAAAAAAAAACTGTAATAGAAATTTCAAAATATAGTATCACCTTCCTAATGGAATGAACCCCACTTAATCTTACTTGATTAGGTTATTCATCTAATTGTGTCAAGCTTTTTATCATGCTTCACTCTAAAAAGGACATCAATAGAGAATCTCACTCATTATTAGTCATTAAAGTGTTAAGAATCTCTAATTCTCTATGGAAGCTCAACTACTCTCATTAGGTATCTAGTACTAGTAGTAGGTAGCATATATGTTTCTTTTTTTTTTAATTGATAATATACACTCACACACGTATCTTAAACTAAATTTCTATTGTCAAATATTGAAGATTTGACCTCCAATTTTTCAACTGGACTAATGCTTATAGTCGGTAGGATATATCTAAACAATTTCTCCTATGTAAAATATAAACACAACAATTTCTGATCTTGCCATAGCCAATGCCTTGATTGTTGAATCATCTTGCTTAATTAGTTGCCCAAAATCAAATGAATGTAGTTAAAATATTGATAGTAAATTGAAAATCATGAAACACATGAAACAATATTGTGAGGACAAACTAAGAGTTCAAGTTCATTTTGTGCTTTGGGAGGGGGGACAAAGGCAACCCTACATTCCCATTGTAGGAGTTCAAGTTCAAGTTCAAGTTCAAGCATTTTTCCCTTTGATTAAGGTATGTACTAATTTTGTGTCTCCACTTCCTTGTCATTTAGCTACATGCCTGTTGGTAAATGATTAGACCAGGGAACAGAGAATTAATTGGTAACAGAGCTTCTAGCTCTGTTTTAATTACCATCTCACCGGCATTATTATTATCTATGAGCAACCGAGTTTGTGCATGACAATGTGAAAATTAACAAGTTTTAATATTTCTGGAAAAGAAGAATTCAAGCTTTGTAAGTAGTACTGAACTTACTTTCATGGGCTTACATGAGACATGTGGGGTAATTAAAAAATAAATAAATGCTAAACAATGTCCTTCATAAGACACTTTTTAAGAAGTCAAAAGTGGTAAAAAATAATTAATTTTCTAATTGTACTTATGATTAGTTTTCTAATTATAATAGCCTTAATAAGTGTTCTAAGGACATGATTTAGCAAAACCCTTAAAAAAAACATATATGTATGTTGTGGACAGATATACCAACCCACATATAATCTCGCTATGAGATGGTAATCTCGATTAATTACATCATCTCGGTGTTAGTCGAGTCGAGAGCGGGGTGACTTAAGACCCAAAAAAACTAAAGAAGGGTTTTAGACCACCCAAATATTTTAGACAAAAAAAAGACTCCTAAATTTTTTATAATATCTTGTATTATATTTTTCATCCTCGTTTGTTGTATTAGTAAAATATTAGAGTATTTATTACTATTTAAATTAAATAAGGGTACAATGATTACATGAAAATATGTATGTGTGAAAATTCGGCTTCAGTCTCAAATTAACGTACTTTCCTAAAAAAAGAAATTAAATAAATCTATAATTAAAAAAATAATAATAATTAATGTTACCTTAAATGGGCAAGTGGGCAAATTAAGAATAACATTTTCTTTCCAAATGAGCATATAAAAATAAATGAAATATAATTTTAACATATAAACATTGAAATTGAAATATCCAGTTACACTTACATTATATTTAACCCCAGAACAGTATCCTCACATCATGAACCTATGGGTTAAAAGCCCACGAAGCTATCCACGCTAATCAATATTATAGAAATCCAAGCCTAAACAAAAGGATTATATAAATCATATAACAAATTAGCTTATATAATACACCCATATATAAATCATGAATTATAGAAAATTGCAATTCATTTAGCCAACAAAAATTAAATTATTATTTATTAGATAATTCTAACTCTGCCACCTTCATCAGAGCCTTGCTTTATAAATTCTAAAATAACTTCTCATATTTTCATGGAAAATTAGTTTACTAATCTCTCATATGTAAATAAAAGTTATAGAAAATGAAACATAATTAATTTCTTAAGAATAAATTATATCCTAAATATTTTCTTAAAGATTTTAACAAATATAGGCTTCTAAGTTTTAGCATTTCCAACTTCACTTAAATAGCTTTACAAAGCTAGAAACAAACACACTTTAACATAAAGAATGGTTCAATTTTTTTTTTTAAAAAAAAACCTTTCACCAAAAAACCAGAAGAGTGGTTCAAGTTCAACATCAATTAATGACATAACAACAATTAAGAGTGAATATGAGGAATGAGACTAGAGTCCAAACAGTGAATGATGATGAAATAGCATATGTCACTTTAATTTGATATATGCAAACCATTGAAGCAAATTGTAAATATTTGAGAGAGATTGGTGATCATCTTCACTTGAGCTTGAAGCTTAATTAAGTCTACCAAGCTCCACATCAACATTTAAGTAATTAATTAATATTTTCTCTCTTTTTGTAATCTTTGACAGAATCGCTAGCGCACACGAGAATAAACACAAAACTCCAAATTAGAGCAATTTGATAAATAAATAAATAAATAAAGTGTAAATTAGTTTGAAGGTAACGGTGTGGGCCACGGTTCCCACTAACTTTGGAGAAGACAAAGTATTAACAATATTCTCTTTTCTATCTTTTTCGCTTAGTTCTTTTCTTTATTTGTTAGTACATTTGATTCTACAAGCATATTTATTTTTTTAAAAAAAAAATTACACTTACCTCTTCTAAATTTTAATCCAATCACACCAATTTCTTACATATTTTATAAATTATATACACCTTTCTTGAATTTGATCACTTAATTACACATACAGACCTCTCATGTTAAGGGTGTCATGTAATTTTCAATTTAAATACATTAATGTATTGTCAATTTTATTCTTATTATCAATTTTACACGTAAATTCAGATGTAAAGTTCATACGGTAAAAATAACAAGAGCAATATCCAGAGCAATATCCAGGGGAGGTTAGTGTAAAATTTGCACCTAACATTAATAACATGTGTAAAACTGACAATTCACTAATGTATTTGGGTTGGAAGTTACGTGCAGAAATCTTTAATAACTTCACTAACAAACTTTTAATAGTAGAGGATGGATTTTAATTACAGGAGAAATATGTGTAATGACGTGAAGTATGTGTAATGAGATGGTAAAGTTTTAGGAGAGTTATGTGTAATTTATGAAATTCACCCGGGTAGATCTAATCTGACCAAAATTCAAGGGAAGTCAATATAATTTTTCCTAAAAATAAAGTTTTGCGCATTCAAACGGTTAGTGTATACCATGTACACCAGGCTTTTATAGTTAATATCAAAAAGGCAAATGCTGTCTAGGGCCCTTAATTAGAGTATGTTTGGATTAAATTATTTTTAAACGTATGTTGGATAGTTGTATTTTGTACTTAAAAAAAGCTTTTGATTATTTTTTTAACAAAAAGAAAAAGCTTTTTGTCTTTTAACTAAAATTTGGACATTATTTCAAAAAGCTTCAAAATAGTTTTTTACAGCTTAAAATTATCTTAAAAATCGTTTCTGACAATAAATATATCCAAACAAAAATCGATTATGTCTCAAATAATCGATTATTTTTTACAGCTTATTTTTACAATTAATCACAGTTAATCCAAACACACTCTTAAAGTACTTTTTAAGGAGTTAAATAGTTATTGAAAAATATTATTTTATGTATTTTTAAGAGACAAAATCATATGCACTTATCATTATTTCTTTGTTTTTAGTAAACTTAATAAGTATCCTAAAGGCATTATTTAACAAGATCTTATTAAAAAATATGTAATTAATCATTATATAATAATTTAATAACAAATTATTAATTATTAATGACGACATATTTTTATGTGGTTAAAAGTTAAGAAATATATATAATTAAATAATTATAAAATAATTAATTAAATTATATTCTAATTTAACCGGATATATATAATTGTTCATATTTAATGGAGTGTGCATGTTGTACACAAAATGCTACACTTTATTTAATTAAGGGGTGAAACTAATTTATGAATCACATCAATGGAGTACTCGATGCTTTGCCAAGATAGCTTTATCATTTGCAAGGATATGGACCTATAATAATTTAACACTTGGTTTCACATAAAATTCGATCATAACAAAGCAAAAATGCTTCATGATTTTGATTTTATTCACTCATGATTTTCTAGGGAAAGAATTAGGGTTTTTTTTTTTTTTTGGCGATTGATCTTTCAACATTTCATTCGATAAGAAAGAACATGATCAAGCAATATCATAAGAGCACGCGCATAAAGTGATATATACAGTGGATCGAAATATGTAGTAGGTAAAGTCAAGATGGGAACAAAAACAAGAGTCATGTTTGCTTTGTCCTTTTTGTTTTTTTTTTCTGAAATAGTCATATTATTTTGAATATTGAAATAATTAACGTGGATTTAATGTCAGTTACACAGAACATATTGCACTTTTTAAATTAAATTCCATCTTCCTTAAAGTTGATTCATATATATATATATATATATATATATATAGTATTTCCTAAGCACTTATCTTGAATCTTGATAGTCAAATTAATCCCATTCTTATTTCTTATAATGTGTGCATTGAGTAGTTAAATACAAAATCAAAATAGCATTCACTGAAAAGTGTTCACGTACAGTTACAGTGGAAAATTTTCAGTTTTGAGTTAAGGAAATGACACTAGTTATAAGAATAAGTATGTCTACATTAGATTAATTAATTTTCTACCATAAAAATAGAGTACTGATACCTGACAAGTGACAACAAAAAAATTAAAATAGCATTCTTATTGTGGAATTAAAAACCTATCCATGTTGTGAGAATGTACGTGAGCTAAGAGAAAAACAATCTAAGGAAAATTAAATGTGTTTATAGGAGTTCGAACTGAAGACTTCTACTCAAAGCAAATCTCATCAGTCATTCGACCAACCCGTTGGATGTAATTATACTACTACCTACTTCCCATATTAAGTGTCTTTTTAGAGAAAAAATTTATCTCACTTTATAGTTTCAACGAAACATTAATTATGTTTTAACAAATATACTCTTGAGTAGTTAAATTTTAAATAAATGTTTTGGGAGATGTGACCCAGTAATTAAGAAGAGTGATAAGAGGTACTATCTCCGGTTCTTTTTATAAGAGACTAAAAGAGAATTTTTTTATAAGAGACTTTGTAAGTTTTATAGGCGTATTAAAATACTTTGTTACTCTCAATTTATTATGAGCACTCACAATTTTCCATACAAATGGATATATTAACTACATGGATATTTTAGTAATTGTTTTACATTATTAATTGAAAAGAATCATTTATTATGTTTTATTGGTATGTGTAAAACATGTCTAATGTTTCTTATAAAAAGGACCAGAGGTAATAGGAAGTTTGATAACTACTCCCCCGACCCAAAATGTAAGACCCCTTATACCAATATTGCGCGAAATTAAGAAAAATGGTTAATTTAGTTAAATGCATTAAATTTGTCTAACAAAAAGCATTAGTTTCCAAATTTACTCTTTTAATCTTTTTTTATCATCTAATTCTCTCTTTTTTAATTAATGTTGTTCATTTATTTACTTTATTAATTTTTTTTTATTTTTAGAAAAATTCTATTAATTACTCCATGTTTTGGAAATAGTACGTCACAATGAAAAGTCAAAGTGATTAAATTTGGTGGCAATGAGGTCCACTTATATGAGAGAGGGAAATGAATTTAGTTAATTCATGACTTTATTTATTGTGTTTTGGATTCATCAAAATTGGTAGAGTAGCAAAAGTATAATGGTAAAAAAAATTAAATGTGCACAAAAATTCTCAAAGGGTCCTATAATGTGACAAGCAAAAACTCTCTAGAGGGTCCTACATTTTAGGACAGAGGGAGTATTTGTATAAAAACAATAAAATTAATGACATTTTTTAAACTGTGTGTAACAACCTTAAATGACACTTAATATGGGACGAATGAAATAATTTTTAGTTAAGTTTACGTTTATTACACTTTTCCTTCTTTTGTTTTTTACACAAACTTTCATGAGACTTAAAACTTTATTACACTTACTCATTGAAATATTATATATTTACATTTACTATTCTTGGTACGAGGTTTTTGAAACTCTATTACACTTATTTCTTAAGGAAATAAGTATAATACACATAAATCTAAAAGATTACAAATACAGAAAATCTATGTACCAAAAAATTACAAGAAAAACAATGAGTTGGGCATTATCAAAAACCAATTAGTAATAAAATGGTTAAAACATAAATAATCAAAGATTAAATCATTAAATAAATATTTTATTCATTTAATTCAGTTAGTAAGTATGTAAAAGGTATACGTATGGATATTTGAGTTCAATTCTTAATTATTATACTTTATTATGGAAAAAAAACATTAAATAAATAACACTACAAAAAGTTTAATATTAATTATAAAATATAGGTATAAATTTATATTTATAGCTAATTTATATTTAAACCATTAGTTACTAATATTATTTAGCTACCAAATTAGCTACGAAATATAGTTACCAAGAATATCATAACTAACTTGTATGTAAATAGATACCAATTAACTACAAAATAAAATTTTCTAGCTAATTTTCTTAGTCACTAATTAGCTACTAAATTAGCTATGAAATATAGCTACTAAACATAGCTAATTTGTATCTAAATAGCTACTAATTAGCTACAAAAAAAATTTTCTAGCTAATTTTCTTAGCTACTGATTTACTACTAAATTATCTACTGGTTTATAAGTAGATGGACTTATGCACATATTGTCTTAAGGAATTTGGTTGTATTAAGGTGTCCTACACTTGTGGTCCATTCTCTTGTGTCTTTGGCTCTACTCTCTCCGTCTGAATAGTGGTATTGGAACCCGGTTGATTGACCGGCTTTAACAATTAAAAATATTAATTTAGCTATATATATATATATATATATATATATATATATATATTGATTTATCTATCCTGTGTAACTTTGCACAGGTTAAGAGTCTAAGGTAGCGTTTGATAAACGTACTTGAACAGAGCGGAACAGGACATTGTGTACTGTTCCTTGTTTGGTGCATCAGTCAACAGGAACGGAACATGACACTAGGCCAATGAACGGGACAGATTTGATCCATTGAAAAAGGTGGAACGGAAGAAAACATAACAGCACACAGAAGAATCATCATTATTTTCCTAGAGTCATTTTATTAATAAAATAATATATATTTAAATTTCTTAAACCTTGTATTATTTTTTTTCCAACAAAAAATATTTTAAATTTTTTTTTGAAAATTACATAATAAAAATATATTCAACATAATTTATGTTTAATAATTATTTTTAAAATATATTTAATAATTATATTTATTGAGAGAAGTTTGTATTTAATAATTTATTTTTTCATAAAATATTAATAAAAAATTAATATATTTTAAAATTATTATTTAGTTATACTCATAATTTCTAAAAAAAGAATTTTAAAAAATATACTTTTTATTTTTTCCTTTAATTTTATATTTTCTATCAAGTAAAATAAAATTTTATATGTATTATAAAAAATATTTTTTTTATATTTTAATCCGCACTAAATACAAAATAATACATATGGTTTTGTTCTGTTTCATGGTCACCAAACACAGTACACAATTATGTTCTGTTCCGTTCAATTCCATTCTGTTATGTACCATCTTGTTTCATTCTTATACGTACTATTACCAAACACTACCTAATAATAGTAATCTTTTGTTTGGAAAGAAAATAATTGAGTTACATTTGTACTATACTATAATAAATATTCTACTATTTTTCTATTTTAGGTATCTTTAATCTGTGCAAATTTGCACAAGATAAAAAAATCCTATATATATTAGTTACGAAAAGTCTCACAGTGTTTTAGAATACGAATTGACTACGAAAATTTTTCGCTACTAATTAACAACCCGATATTAGCTCTGAAAAATTAAATAGCTAATTGGTAGCTAATCCACAACTATTTAATTTTTTGTTATTTAATTATTATTAATTAACTATAAGTTTTTGCATAGTTAATATTAAAATTTTTATAGTGTAAATTGAATTTACCTACCTATTGCAGTTAAGAGCCAATCCTTTTTCTGCCCTCTTTAAAAGTAAAAGACGAAATTATTAGTATCAGGGAATGCGCACTCTTCAATAATGTGAGTTAGTAGTAGTAACTTTCCATAGACTACTACTACATCATTAGTCATTATTAATTAATTAACTTCATCAATGGAATTGGGATTGGGATTAGGATAAGAAAGTACTGATTATTTTATAGCTTTAGAGATGCTGAGAGGATATTTTACAGATATGTTCAATGGATTACCAAACAGAATAAGTGCAATATGCAAAATATATGTAAATAAATATAAAAACAGGTTTCAAAAGAGTATTATAATTCTTTTCAGCGTGGATTAAATTTTTTTTCGTACTGATAATTAGATTAATCTCTTTAAACTTTTGACATAACTAAAATGAGTTTTGTCTATCTAACAAACAATCATATTTAAACACTACTGTTAACATGTTTAAAAAACAAAAATATTTACTAATTATACTGAATTTTATTGATTAAAAAAATTGTAATTATAATTATAATTACTAATTAAGAAGGGAACAAGTGCACGTTAGCTGAAGTGTAAGGCACTACTTCTGACATCATTGATGCCGTTGCCTTTAATATAAGGTTCTATCTAATCTTTCTTTTATATATAATCATAAAATATAAATATAAATATAAATTCTAAGCGTCTAACTCAACCGTGTGGGTCATTATCCCATACTACTAATAATTAAAAACCACCTTTTAAATCACAACACATACACTTATAATGTTATTTTAAATATAAGATATACATTAAATTATCAAAACGACCTTAGCTTGATATATCTCTTCTTCCTAATATAAAACCTCTCCCAAAACTTTAATAATGTGATGTCATTTTTATTTTTTTGGTGTGGAGATAATTTTGTTCGAGTTAAGGCTTCGTTTGGTCCGGCTTATTTTGAGTTTATCTTTTACTTATAAGTAAAAGTCGGGCCAAACAGAAATATTAATAAACTATTAAAATTTTAAGTAGTTTTTTTAATGAAAAAAAGAGAAAAAAATAACTTTAAAATAAGTCACACATATGTGATTTTGCTTATTTTTCAACCTCTTATTTTCATTAAACATCCACCAACCACCATAATCAAGGCCTGACTGCCACCCACTGCTCTCCACCACTACCCGCCGCCGCCGGCCAAATTTTTTTTTTTTAAAAAAAAATGAAATTGCGCCAAACAATTTATAACTTTTTTTTTAAACATTTTATTTATAACTTTAACTTAAAAGTGACTTTTAAGATAAAAATAAGTCGGGTCAAACGGTTCATAAGTAAGATCACTATAAGTGACAAAGCTCTCATTATGAGTATTTAACGCAATTATATTCTCACAACTTTAATTCAAAACCACTAATTAAACTAGAATAACTCCGTGCCACTACTATCAATTGATTTACGTGCTCGATAATCCACCCTTCTAATTTCATTTCCTCCTTTCTTTTCATTTTTTTTAATTTGTTTTAGTTTTCAATTGTAAGAAAAGTATCTTATTTTACATATTTTGGTGTTCAAATTAAGATCAAATATAAACTTCTTTGAAAGGGTGATTAGTTAAATATTCAACTATGGTTTAGGTAGTAATTTTTTTTTAAATAAAAGTGTATTTATCTTAAATATTCAACTATGGTTTAGGTAGTAATTTTTTTTTAAATAAAAGTGTATTTATCAAAATTTAAAGAGGAGAGTTATTACTCAAAATTTTGCTAATTACTGTATTAACTTATTAAAATTAGGTTTAGGTAGTAGTTGTCAGTTGTCAAATTGGAGAAATGATATTGATATATATTCAATCAGCATTATTCGATCATGTGAAAACAGAAAGACCATACATGCATATGTTTTTTTTTTCGCACATTTGATATACTTTTTGGATTAGAAAAGTTTATTAAGATACGAAAGAAAATATGAATAGATAAAAAAACAGAGAAGACAAGACAAAATTTTTTTTACAAGAACAATAATAATAAAAAAATAAAATAAAACAGAAAAAGGAAAATGGAAAGGAAACTGCTTATACTCAAAGCGGGCCATTGAATACATTTGACCAATGACCAAGCACGCTACCTTAGCATTAATTAAATCTCTCATGTACTTACGTATACTTGACATATAAAAAAATATGTGATCAAAATTATTAATATGATCCGATTAAATTATTATATAATTATTTAATTATATATTTTAATATTTAATTATAAATAAATAAATATGTAATAAAATATATAATAAAATTAAGAGTTAACTACCAATTTGGTCCTCTAAAGATTATCATGTCACCAATTTGATCTTCCAAAGAATTTTGCCACCAAATTAGTCCTCCAAAGATTACTTTGTCACTAATTTGATCCAAAAAACTTTGTCACCAAATTAGTCCTCCAAAGATTTAAAAGTCTACCAAATTAGTTCTCAAATTAGTCCTTCATCATGGACCAATTTGATATATTTAAATCTTTGAAGGACTAATGTGGTATACTTACATATCTTTGGAGGACTAATTTGGTGACAAAGTTCTTTGGAGGACCAAATTGATGACAAAGATAATCTTTAGATGACTAATTTAGTGACAAAATTCTTTAGGGAACTAAATTGGTGACAAGATAATCTTTGGAGGACTAAATTTATAGTTAACTCTAAAATTAATTAATGTAATATATTTTATTATTTAATTACAGTACTCTCAATTTTATATTATAAGGTCTGATAATTATGTTTATTAAAAAAATATATAATAAAATTAATTAATGAATTTATTTTTTAAAAAAAATATATAATCTTTTTAATTTATTCCTTTTCTCTTTTATTATTGTATTAATTATTTTTACTATTTCTTTATAATTTTTTTTAATTATAATAGAAAAATATAAAAAAAAGTAATAAATAATCTTAAAAAGTTATAAGAAATTTTATATTATAAAATACTAATATGATTAAAAAAGAATTTTATAATACGAAACGGAGCGAGTATATCATTACTCCTAACATTAACATAAGGGTATTTCTGTCATTGCAGAAATAAATGTTAACACTTAAACTGAGCACATGCTGGTAATGGTTGCTGAGTAGTTTTTGTAATAAAGGAAGGGCAATTTCTTCATAATTTTATATGTGTATGCCACTTCTAGTTTTTCTTCATTGGATTAGCCTTCACTCTTTCCCCATCTCTCTCCTACTCTCTCAGATTCTACTCCACTCTGCTTTTCCCAACCTTCACAAACAAGGTTAGAATCTGGTTTTATGTTTAATAACTTTTATTCTTCTTTAGCTTTATGTTTTCCTGAAAAGAAAATTTGTTTCTTTTTGGTTCTTCATTGATTTAGAAGGGTTTCTCCAAATGGGTCGTTGATGTAAATTATATTAAGCTGCTCATCCTTCTTGCCAGCGGAGCTTCTGACTTCAAATTTTCAGCATTTCTGTTTCTGATGTGAATTTTTTCTTGTCATCTATTGATTCTCAACCAATTCATGCATTGAGATGTGAGTTGTGAGATTTGATTTCCCTGTTCTGGTCATGGTGTGATACTGATATGCATTGTGCTGCTGTATACCTTCTTTTTGAATAAATTTGCTATGATATATTTGAGTGCCTATAAAGGGTAATTTGATTAACTAAGAGCATCTGGGTAACTTGATTACTTCTTGTTGCTGCTTTTTTGGTTTGTGAATTTATTCTGATTCACATTCAAAGCTTTCTTCTGCTGCTGTTTAAAATGCTTGTTTTGAAACAAATGAAATCCACTAAATACAATTACGGGGCATGTACATTTTTGTGTCTTATCTTTTGAACTTGTTTAGTGGAAATTAAACGTTGTCCTGTTCGGATCATTCCCTTTTCCCTTCTAAAATTTTACTTCTTTCTCTTTGTTTAATCCTGGGAATCTCGACTTGTATTTTTTTTTTCCCCCTTTCTCCTCTCTTTTTGTTCAAGAAAAATCAGTAATCTGTAGAATTGGTCATTTATGCAGTTTCTCCTCTCTTTTTCCTTATTTTTTTTCAACATGAAAAGAGAGAAAAGAAAAAGTAAACAGAGTGATTAAGTGTTTGACCTGTCATGAGAGTCAAGTTGTTGGTAAAACACGGCAGAAGAAGAAGGAGAAAAAATAGACTAATTATAAACAATGGGTTGAATCTACTAGAGGTCTTAACCACTTTAAGACATGGAAATGCTATCTTTGTATTCTGTTTCATATTGATTGAATATTTCATCCGTGACTTTCTTTCCTTTTCTATACCATTATACGAAACTTGAAACAATAAAAGTTATGATATGATAACTGCGATTCTTCCTTGCAGATAGCAGATTCTGTCAAAGCTATGGTTTATCTTCTTTCAGAAAAGTGAAACTAAAGAAATTCAGGACTAGATCTAATTGATATTGTGAAAGGAAATCCTGGGAAAATGCAGGCATCAGAGCACCATAGAAGTTCAAGTATGTACTATCAACCATTTCAACAAATTGAAGCATACTGCTTGCCGCAGTATCGAAGTCTAAATCATCATCAACTATCCTACAACGATGGAGGCCAAGGAACCCTTTTCTCCACTCCTAGTTCTTCTGAACTTTACTGCACATTGGAGTCATCCTCCGCAACTGGCAGTTTCGCCATTTACAATTCCTCTTCAACTGTTAGTTTCTCACCTAATGACAGCCCAATGTCACAGCAAGATTCTCAGTCATATCCACCTGACCATTATCATTCCCCTGACAATACCTATGGCTCTTCAATGAGTGGTTCCTGCATAACAGATGATTTAAGTAGCTTCAAACACAAGCTGAGAGAGTTGGAAAGTGTAATGCTTGGTCCTGATTCTGATAATCTTGATAGCTATGACAGTGCCATCAGCAATGGAACCAACTTTGTCTCACCTGAGATGGACAGTTGGAGACAAACAATGGTTGCAATTTCGAGTAAGAACCTTAAGCACATCCTTGTATCATGTGCAAAAGCAATTGCAGACAATGACTTGCTTATGGCACAATGGCTGATGGATGAATTGCGCCAGATGGTGTCAGTCTCTGGCGAACCAATTCAAAGATTGGGAGCATACATGTTGGAAGGACTCGTGGCACGATTGTCTGCATCCGGGAGTTCAATATACAAATCTTTGAGATGCAAAGAACCAGAAAGTTCTGAGCTTCTCTCCTACATGCACATACTTTATGAGGTTTGCCCCTACTTCAGATTCGGATACATGTCTGCAAATGGAGCCATTGCAGAAGCCATGAAGGATGAAGATAGAGTTCATATAATTGATTTCCAAATTGCTCAAGGAAGTCAGTGGATCACTTTAATTCAGGCTTTTGCAGCTAGGCCTGGCGGGCCACCCCACATTCGGATCACAGGCATTGATGATTCAACATCGGCTTATGCTCGTGGAGGTGGATTACATATTGTGGGAAAGAGGCTATCGAAACTTGCTGAACATTTTAAGGTTCCATTTGAATTTCATGCTGCAGCTATCTCTGGTTGTGATGTTCAACTACATAACCTTGGAGTCCGACAGGGGGAAGCTCTGGCTGTAAATTTCGCGTTCATGCTACATCACATGCCTGATGAAAGTGTGAGTACTCAGAATCACAGGGATAGGCTGTTGAGGATGGTTAAGAGCCTATCACCAAAGGTGGTGACACTTGTTGAGCAAGAGTCTAACACAAACACTGCGCCATTCCTTCCGCGTTTCCTTGAAAGTCTGGACTATTATACAGCAATGTTTGAGTCGATAGATGTGACTCTTCCCAGAGAGCATAAGGAGCGAATCAATGTTGAGCAGCATTGCTTGGCAAGAGACTTAGTTAACATCATAGCTTGTGAAGGGGTTGAGAGGGTGGAACGGCACGAGCTGCTTGGGAAATGGAGGTCAAGATTTGCAATGGCTGGTTTCACTCCTTACCCTTTGAGCTCATTGGTGAATGGTACTATAAAGAAATTGCTTGATAACTACAGTGATAAATATCGGCTTGAAGAAAGGGATGGAGCCCTATATCTAGGTTGGATGAATAGAGATTTGGTTGCTTCTTGTGCTTGGAAATGACATGATCTATCCCCTGAAAGTTCCATGGGGGATAAAGCATTAGCTGTCTTGGTTTGGGCGCGAATCCTCTCCCATTTGGACAGGAATTGCACCTACACTAGCCTCAACCATTGAATAAATAATTCAAATGTGGATTAATCACAACCTCTATAAGAATACAGGTACTTTGCGGTGGTTTATCCAAAGTTCGAGAGAGTACCGGTGCAATTCCCTCCTAAACTGGAGAGGATGCTTGTCCATCGTTGTTCTTATTATGTTCCATTGCTTTGTAGGAGTTAACCAGAAAGGTCAAATGAAATCCAATCTAGTTTTCCACTTTCTGTCATTCAAGAATTTTAATCGGAAATGTAGCTAGCTATTTTCTATATCAGTAATATTAACCTTTCATTTCATAATCCTTTTCTGGAAACTGAATTTTGTGCACGCCAATTCGTAAATACTGTAGTTGTTGGCTGGTTGGCTGATGAGTGATGAAAATGATTTCCCATGGTGTAATAGGATATTGATTTCCTAGCCATGCTATCCTGTCATAAAATATTTGCTGTTTTATTGGAAAGTTACATTAAATTGCAATGAAGTTGAGTTCAGTTAGGTGAATGCATTTATGAGGTACAACAGATCTTAAGGACTGGTATTAAATTTCTTTGCCACTTAGTAAACTACTCTGTCCTATTATTTGTCATTTAGGAGGATTTCACGTAGATTAAGAAAAATAATTACTCTAATTTTTATAGAATTTAATAAAAAATACATAAGTAAAATAAATTAAATATTGACTTTAAGGTTTACTTATTGGCTATAAAAATAATAAAAATGAGAAAAGTTAATAAATATAGCATTAATAATGTAAATGTAATAAATATTTTGGAACAATTTTTTTTTTACTAAAGTGACTAATATTTCTAAACGGCGGAGTAACAAGGATCGATTGTCAAATATTGCTATTCATTCACGTTATTAGATATTTTAATTTTTCATATTACTTTAAAAATAAATAACTTTGAAAATCCCATATCGAATTGCTTGAAATTTAAATTACATCCCTTTTTATTTTCCTGGGTAGGCAATGGGACATAAATTAACTTTGCACTATTACTCCTTTCATGAGCACTGTGTTTCTGTACTAAACCTGAATCTTCTCCTTTCTCTTCACCACCAATTTTTCTTCATCCAAAATCCTAACCGTTCATCCAATTCTATCTCTTAATCTTGGTGTAAGAAGCAATCGAAAGGTCCGTATTTGGCTGGATAATACTGAACCAAAAAGCCAAATACTCAGCTGTAGAGGGTTTGTGCTGATATATAATTGTTCTGGTGGACCAATCAGGCAGAAAATCCTCGTCTCCCACCACACAAAGAATTCTTTTTTCCTCCCAGAATATATTATATTATTTAGATGAGGATGTGACTAGCATTATAAGTGGGACCCCTCAACATTTGAATGGCAGTAATCTTTCGTAGAGGAAGAAAGAATTTCTCATAAGCTGACTGGGTCGAACTCAAAGATGACTTGTAAAGGTTGAAGACTTCATAAAATAATACAAGTAGGAGAATCACTTGCATTAGAAGGGCGATTCTAAGCTATACTTTAAGTCAAAGGAAAAAAATCATAAAGAAAAAGAGGCAAACCTCCAATACCAATAAAAAAAAATGTCAAAGACCAAGAGGAGAGTGTAAAGGCAATAGACTTCGTAAAATTCTTTGTTAGCCTTCAAGTACCACACCAATGGGTTTTCTCATTCATTTGGAAAAAGCATCAAAGGAGTAGCACTTTAGCAATCAATATCATTCTATAGAATGAACTTAAACTACTTCACCAACAATAACACGCGCGATATAACTATTGCTTTGTTCAAAGGCTTGAATTCTGCTATACATTTTCTAAATTCACGGTGACAAACACTTCCAAGCATTCCCGTGCATAAAACAAGAATTACATGCGAGTGTGTTAGACATACGAAAATATACATCTTCACTTATTTATCCCTAATAATAATTTTATACAAGTCATTATATCCAATGTAGTTTTGTGATTGGCATGTAGTCAACCTGCCCAAAGACAACGAAGAAGATAGCTAGCAGAAGGCAAAAGTGGATGTTACAAACTTACAGTAGAAATAGGAATCATTATCCCATAAAATAGCTGTATAACCTATGTCATTGCCAACTATTTATATTCTTCAGTAATTAGCTGCAGCTTCAATAACATTGAAATTTAGCTTTCGACAGGTTTTGCATCAGATGTTGATTGCTTAGTAAATTCACTTTCGGTGCTAGGAGTATCATGACCAGCAACCACATCAGGGTGATCCTTATTTCCTTCTGATGTAGTTCTTAACTCACTTATCATCTGTTCATTTAATGTACAAGGAACTTTGGAGCTTGAATGGCGTACATTATCATTGCTGACAGAATCTTCTCTGTTACCTGAGTTATCATTATGTTGTTCTTGCTCGCTTAATTTACTTTTAGGATCCTCATTACAATGGGTGATCACACGAAATTCAACCATATCACCAGCCTTTGATTGAGTAATTGACTCGCCATTTAGTTTCTCATTGGATCTGCTTTCTAAGTCTAAGCTGCTGTTTTCCCTTTTATCAACATAAACATTATTAACTCCAGATTTGGTTCCCAGCTTGTCATTAGTGGCCATTGTAGGAGTACCTGTGGATACATTATGAGTGACAGTCCTCCCAGGGGGGATGTCATGATCATGTTGGCCCTCATAGGTAGTTATTACAATTTTTGAATCTTGAGGGGCCCTTTCCACATGCTTTTTGACAGGGCATCCAGGATTTGAGCATCGATAATAACTTCTGCAAAAGTGGAGAGAAACAAAGTCACATTAAATTCAAACACATGAACACAAAAATCAATGTAAGTCCAGAGAAGAGAGAGCAAATAAGCATCTAAAACAGATGTGACCAACAGGTCAAAAACTTCACAAGTGTGGCACAAACTTAAGAACTGGCAGCAGTTAGACCAAATGGATTGGTAGTAGCAGATCCTTGAAGTACCAATTAAGAAAAAACAAGCATTATTGACACAACTGTCATGGCCTTTCGGTATGCGTAAGAAACTTCTGATAAAATTGGTCATTCGTGTGCATGCATTTGAGGGGTTAGCCGGCTACTCACAACTTGGTTAGGACAGATAAATCATGGTTAAAGCAACAAAAAATGTGGCAGCAAGTTTTGCAGACTGCAGAATAAACAACAAATTATAATCCAACAAAGAGCATGCAGAACACACTTTGAAAATGATAAAAAAAAACCCAGCTCTACTAGAACCCCTTCCGTTTGCTTTCCAAGAATGATTTTCCATCTCTTTAGTCTAGAAGCTAACTCAACTATTTTTATTTTTTTTTGTTATTATAAGATTATATGCAGGCCCATATGAAGCAAATGAGAAGATCTGGGCCGACATAAACACAATCTAACACAAGTAGTACAGATGAAAATACAGCTACATCTTGAAGTGAAAAGCTAACATGTACCTTGGATTTGTATTCCCTTTAACTAGTTTCTGCCCATATTTACGCCAGCGATACCCATCATTTACTAAATCAACCTCGCTGGAAGTCTGAACAACAACGCGGGATTCACAAGTTGAAATGGCAGCTCCAGTGACATCGGCATCAATACTATCTTTCTTCCTGTTTGGCATCAATTTGAAAGTAAAATAAAGGTCTAGCTAACTCACTCTGAATTTTATCAACACATACAATTCTTAGAAAAGGGTAAAATAACTTACAGCCGCTTAGATTCACGATCAAAATTGTTATGAACATCATCCTTTGCCTTAATCAATGGTAAATATGCAGCTTGCAACTCGACAGCCGGGGAAACTTTTGGTGTTGGAGGGGAAAGTGCAGGCTTGATCTGTTGAGGCATACATCCATCCTCAGCTGATGCCTTGTCTTCATGCATGATCATATAAAATATATTAAGATTTTTTTTTTCATTGAAAGGGTAGAAACTAAAATACTGAGACTTTACTTCTCACCTTCCACATTGGCTAAAGGGAGTTTGGGTGGTTCTTGTTCAACAACATGCAGAACAGATTCAACTGGCGGTGTGGTGTTCAATTGAGGTCTATGATGATTGTGCTGACCAATGCATAATGACTCTGTTACATGCCCATTATTTGACTGCTGCAATTGTTTTTTTGCCTGGCAGTTGGGGTGTGTACACTTGTAATAGCTCCTTATAAATTCATTCCCCTTAACATGTTTCTGGCCATATTTTCGCCAGTTATACCCATCTTTTTGTACCTTTTCACGTATTATAGAGGGACTGTCCAGGGCAGCTTGCAGTGAAGGCAATACACCCGAAGGACTATCAGGGTTCTGCAATTTTTTCTCAATTGGTAAAGAGTATGTGCTTTTATCTAGATCTGATTGCAAAGCACAAGCAGTAGCATCAGAATCCTTCACTTCGTTTTTAGCTACAGCAGAAGGAATACCTGTTGCTCCCTCTGTTGCTCCCTCTGATTTGGACAAATCAGCTTTAGTATCATGAATTCCTTGTGAGAATGTAACATCACTAGGTGGACTTACTCCCTGCTGCAATTTATCAGAGCTTTCATGTGAAGAAACCATGTGAACCTGTTATCTTATATATCAGAAGGAAACAGGTCTAGTTTTATTAACGGCTTCCATGAATATCTTGAAATGATGGCTTGAACAAACAGTGTGCTCTATGGCTGTTCAAACCTGACAATCATTCGTGTTAATAAAGCTATCAGCAAAAACACAAATTTGGGTGCCCTGTTATCAGAAATATCAAATATCAAATGCCATTGATACATGGTGATAGTTCGGTTGAGAAAAAAAATTCTTTTCATACGCAATTCCTTTACTAAACCCTTATTATAATTATTTTTCAATCAACCCATTACTACAGCTTTATCAGTAGAAGTGGGAAGAAGAAACTGCCTTTTAACATGTGAAACCATTCACTCTTGTGATTTTTTTGGTTTACAAAGAAATTACAATACTAGGAATTGAACCTTGACACCCACACAGCCAACTGTGGTTGACAGCATGTATACATGGAAATAGAGTCTTAGACACATAAATAAAGTCACAGAAAAATTCAAAGGAGGAATTGCAATTTCTAGTTACTCCATAATTTTGAGATCACGTTTACAGTATGCTACATATTTTCCTTAACGATCTGTTGAATAATACAAACATAAACATTTAGAATCGCTTATACTTTAGTTTTAGCGACGAAATTGAACCGAGCAAAAGCAAATTCAGTGGAGAAAAAAGGGGGATTTAATTTTCTTAGGTCTCATGGTGAAAAATCTTATTCCGTCTTCCTCTGGAAACATCTAAGAACCCACAGCTCACACTGAAATGACCAAAATTAAAAAATCCTGCATTAATTTCACTACAGTAGTTATATCATCACTAAATCAGGAGTAAAAAGGGGGAAAGTGAAATTGAATTGAATATACTACTAAAATAAAGAGGAAGAAAGGGAGCACGTGGGGAGAAGCATTAATTACCAGGGGGAGAAAGAATTGCGGCCTCGAAAGTCGAAATTGAGAAGAGGAAGAAGGAGAAGTGAAGTGAATAAAAAACTGAAGCGGAAGCAAGTAGGAGTAACGAACGTAGTGCTAGATGAAAGGAGGTGTTTGTTTGCGTTGTGGAAGAAGCAGAAGCAGAACCAATGGGAGTGAGTGAATCCAATACTCCAAACAAACAATCCTTAATTTATTTGACCCAAAAATCAAGGCAAAAAAGGGAACTAAAGTCCTCTCTCTCTTTCTTTCTTTCATAAAAGTCGCAAGTCTAAAGTGACACGCAGACACACAAAAACAGAGAATATGCCTCTCTATCTCTCTCCAGTTCTCATTGGACGGTTCTGGTTTTTTCTTGCCAAAAATTCCAACTCTCCCATGAATTGGACTGGGCTTCAAAAATCAGACCACTACTCCTTTTGCTCACTTGTCTGGGCTTTTTCATATTCCATCCACAGTTTCCAAAAAAAACAACTATGCTGTGTTGACAAAAACAAAAAAGAAGAAGAAGCAATATGTTGTAAAGACCCATTTTTAAAAATAAAAAAAAAATTAAAAGAAAATAAGAAAATGCTTAAAAGTGAATCCCAAATTAGTGCTAAACAACCTTTCGATATCCCTGTTTTTCTATTCACAATATTGTTTAGTAAATACAAAATACTAGTAATTAATTTAAATATATATATATTTAAATATATACTAGTAATAAGTACGATAAGATATCTCTAATAAAATTGTAAAATAAATTATAATACAAATAAGCAAATTTATTTACAATTTTAAAAGGCTGGTCGTAACTAACTATAATGTTGGCCTAGTAGTAAAATCACACTATGATTTAGGTGAAGAATCTTTGTTTAAATTTTGGAAAAAGAACTAATTAAATATGTTTATATTTGAATGATTAATCTTTTACTTTAATAATATGATGAGAAGATATCAAAAAAGAAAAAGAATGATGGTTATAAATTGGATACTGATTTTTAACTTGTAACAATTAATTGTTTTAGGAGATGGAATATTCATAATTTTGAATAAAGTTTTATTATATTTTTGCCCATTTCATATTATTATTTTTTGAAAACGTAGTACATCAGTATTCAAATAACTTTTATTAAATTATATCATTACATGATTTTTTTATTATCATTACTTGATTATTATTTTTTTGTTATTATCATTTCTACGTCAAATTTAAGTTTAGAATATTCACCCAAAAAATTGAGTTTAGAAATTAATTAATTGGAATCATATAGCAAAATATGATTTCAAAACGCAAAACAAAAATAAGTTTTTTTTTTATTTTTACGTTCATTTCATGAGAATTCGTGATTCGTTCTAAAACTTCAAAAAAACGTTAGTAACGTTAAACCAAGCATGCTTATAGTTGTGTAAAAAAAAGCATATTGAATATGTTCAAAGATCCAACCTTGCTTTGTTTTTATGTTGGACCTCAAAATCTAGCAAGCAAACCCTAAGCCTAATCTTGATTGATAGAATTCAATCTTTATCTCTTAATTTCTTGTAATCGATTCGACCCTGAAAAAATTGTCTAATCTGTAAGGCTCATATTAGCACATACTTCATGCTCCAAATATGAGCCTTAATAGGTTGATATAGCACATACTTCAATTATCCTCGTCTAGTAAAGATTTAATTTTTAAATTTTTCTTTGGGCTTTTAGCCCCGTTATTAATAAAATTAAAAAATGCCATCAGTTAAATTTTAAAATAAATACTTATACAGAAGAACACTATTATTTTTAACTGCTCATTGGAAATATATTATAATTCAGGTTTAAATATGTTTTTAGTCGTTAAAAAATACGCGCATATATAGAAATAGGTGAGTTTTTACATTTAAGGCGAAATTATATTTTTGTCCTCTATCTTTTGGGTTTGGTTCATTTAGGTCCTTTATCTTTTTTTATTCAATTTAGTCCTCTACCTTTTTGTTTTGGTTCACGTTAATTCTTTCTGTCAATAATCTGTTAGAAACTAACGGAAGGTGTTTAACACCGTTAACTGAAGCCACGTATCAAATTATAAGTGGTCTATTAATAAAATAGTGATAATAGTATTTTTTTAAAATAAAAATAATTTTTCTTTTTTAAAAAAAAAAAAAAAAACTCTTCTTCTTCCCCAACCTTCCACCCCTCCATCCATGGTAGCCCCCTTGCACCACATAAGATATTGTTGTTGCTTGTGCGAATCAACCCATTAGAATCAACGTGCTGCTAACGGCGACGAGCTCCATTTCGTGCGTTGGTGACATAGTTGCTCTGTCAGTGCTCAATGACGTTGTTGGAGGGATGAGAAACATGTTAAGGTTCAGTTCTTGGGGCAGCAACCACTACTTCTGCGAAAGACTAATTACGGAATGTATACGAATGAGAAAATCAACCATAGAGCACAAATGATCAACAAGCAGTTCAAAGCTTCAAAACTCAACAAGGGTTCAAGAATTTGGGTTCATGTAGTGGCTATTAATTAACAGATCTACTTTCAATGTTCAATCATTTAATTGTTTCTATGGAGCACCGTTATTACTTTGTTCTTTCGCACCACTTCATTGTTAAATCTGACTTCATTTTCTTTGCTGATTTGTATTCTTGTTCTTCCCCTTCATCATTTATTGAAATATTCAAGAACCACCCATTTCATAGATCTCAAATACTACATAATTGTGAAAATTATTTTGGAATTGAAAGAAAATTATTTTGCAAAGATTGAGATGAGAGAACACTATCTCAAATGGTGGCTGTTAGTTACCGGATGGAGGAGTGCAGGAGGCTACCATGGATGGAGGGGTAGAAGGTTGGGGAAGAAGAGATTTTTTTTACATCAGAAAATTTATTTTTATTAAAAATAAATATTATTATCACTATTTTATTAATAAACCACTAGTAATTTGACACGTGGCCTAAATTAACGGAGTTAAATGCCTTCCGTTAGTTTTTAACAGTTTATTGACAGAAAGGATTAACGTGAACCAAAACAAAAAAGGTAGAGGATGAAATTGAATCAAAAAAAGATAGAAGACCTAAATGAACCAAACCTAAAGATAGAGAACGAAAAGTATAATTTTGCCTACATTTAATTATAATATGTTTTTAGTTCACTAACATTAGAATAGTACTTTTTTTATATTTGATGGATAAACAAATTAAAATATATAGATCAATTAATTTAGAGTAAAATATAAAAAATATCTGAACAAAAATTACACTCCAACTATATATTCGTAAAATTTTATAAAACTTTTAACTATGAAAAATTTGCATTATTGAAGATTTTTTTTTTTTTAAAAAAATCTCATTTAGTAATCTTCTTAAGTATTTATTGCAATTGTATATAAACCGTGAGACTACAAAAGGTAAAGTTAAAATAATCTCGTTTGATCTATGTACTTAATGTTACCATTCAAACAATTTAAAACTACACAAAATATATTTTTGTTACAAATTTAGTAAACTCAATTTATATCGATACGTATAACTTATTAGAATAAATTATTAGCCTTTAACAAATATTTAGAATACATTTATCTTATCGCATCATCTAAATTAATGTACAATTTTGAAATTAATTTAAACATAACAAAAAAAATAAGGATATTAGAATAAAAATAGGTATTAGAAAAATGGGTCAAAGTAAAAAAAAAAGTTTAAAATCCATAAATATGCATATTGTCAATATTATAGAGAGTGTTTATATAATCTTAAAAAAAAGTTAAGATAAAACTAAACTACAGTTACAAGTTAAAAAAATAAAATATCTACCAAATAAATAAAAAGTTTTGTTAAAACTAAATACCAAAATAGTTAATAAATATAATGTGATAATAAAAAAATACAAAATATATTATTATTAAATAAAACCAGAAATATTTCAATCGAACAATTAAAAATAAATAAAGTTTAAGAAATCAATTAAATTATTTGTCATGTATATTTTAATTTGTTTGACATCAAATATAAAAGTATTATTAGATTTTTTTTTTAAACAAAAACAGATCAAATATATTATAAAGAAATTATTTATATTTTCAAAAATTATTTTAATATAAGTTTAAATAATTATTTTATGTGTAATTAATGATATTTATAAAGAAGAATAGAAAAATAAATAGGATAAAAAAAGTTAAATATGATACAAAATAAGGAATATTTTGTTAAAATATTATAATCCTAGGTAACTACCGTTCAATAGAGTAAAGTGTAACTTTTTTTTTTCAATTTTTGGATGGAGTGTAATAATTTGAAATCTCAAGGGCAATTTTTACATTTTATCCAAATTTTAAAATGTCATTTTTTAAAAGGCAGGACTGTTATCACTCATAAATGATTATTGTCACTCTTTTTTAAATATTTTTTAATTTTAAAAAATATTTCACAACCATCAAACCAAAGCATCAATTGATCAGTTGGTGAGCGCATATGGACATTGTGTGCGAGTACGATACTCGATCCCGGTTGTACTATTTTTTTATGGAAAAAATCAAAACATCAATATATAAATATTATCAAAAGTTAAAACTATTAAATAAAAATGACAATAATTGTTTTAGAGTATAATAGACTCACATTTTTTCTTATCACTAAAAATATATTTAACCGATCAATAAAGTCTGGCACAGTTGGTAAATAGTTAGGTTCTTTAAGCATCTTGATAGGAATTCGAATTCTGGCGGTGCGTATAGAGAATGCTTTGTTGGGAGAGACAAAACCCACTTCAATGATCTCTAAGTTTCGAGGGATTAGTTTTCGGCTATAGACTATATCCTTTGTTAAAAAAATAAAATAAAATTTAACCATATATTATTAATTTATTATTTGATTATATTTAATCAACCATACTGTAGCATATTATGTCGAACTTATCTGAACACACGGACCCTAAAGAAACAGAAATCCGATAGTTCTCAATTGGGAGAAGGGATTGAGAGACCATTAAAGGGTTTGATAGCTGTCATCGTTGTTGGTGCCCTGAAAAAATGCTTCAGTCTCCCGGGCACTCGCCGCTCCATATATCGTCGCCGTCCCCTTCCGTTTCCCAAGTGTCGGTGCAAAACCCTAATAATTCTGCGAGCGCGAAGAACCCTACCGTCCTTGACGAAGACACCTACGTCGAAGCGTTGGAGAAGATCATCGAGCGCGATTACTTCCCCGACATCTCCAAGCTCCGCGACCGCCTCGACTGGCTCGAAGCCATCAAAACCGGCGATCCGGTTCTCATTCGCGATGCTCAATTGAAGATCTTAGAGCGCCGCGGTGGTACAAAGGTAACCAATTCTAACACCCTCGATGCTAGAACCTCCCAGACACCTGGTTCTACCTTCATCAGAAATTTTACCCCTTTTGATGAATTTGACGCCAAAATCCCCCAAACACCCGGTTTCTCCGTTCCTCGGGGAGAGCCTAGCGATGAAGGTGGCGCCGTGGATACTTCGCTTGGCCTCGATCAATTTCTGAGTAGGTATACGAGTGAGGATAATCATAGTTTTTCTAAGATTTTAGAGAAAGTGAATAGGAAGAGGAAAGAGAGATTTGGGTATTTGAATGAAGATGTTAAGGCAATTGAGGATGCAAAGAGGGATAGGTTAACTGATGGCTATGGAACCTCTAATCAGCCTCCAAGTACCTTGGAAGGTTGGAATTACACTGCCAAGAATTTGTTGATGTATCACCCTGCTGATCGGGGTGAAGCCCCTTTGACTGAGGAGGAAAGGGCTGTTAGAATTAAAGCTTCCACCAAGGAGATCAATCGCACAAATACAAGATTTCAGGGTAAAATGATGGATTCTAGGCCCAAAGATGATGGAACTGTTGAGGTGCTTTATACCCCTGTTGCTGGTGCTACTCCGGCCCCCATGTCTCTTAGAGAAGTGGATAAGTTAAAGAAATATGATCTGGAGGATTTGAGGAAGACTCCGAATCCGTTCTATTTGGAATCTGGGAAGAAAGCTGAGAATGGTTATAGCTTTGTCAAGACACCGTCTCCTGCACCAGGTGTTGATGAATCCCCCTTTATTACTTGGGGAGAAATAGAAGGGACTCCACTGAGATTGGATCCGGAGGATACACCTATTGATATTGGTGGTAGTGCTGATGGACCTCATTATAGGATTCCTTCTGCCCCAACTAGAGATGCAAAAGCTCACTCGCTTTCTAGAGAGGCTGCACGCAAGCTGAGGGAGAGGTCAAAGATGTTTCATAAGCCCCCATTGGCATCGCCTGCTAGAGGTGGAAGTGCTAGTCCAAGCATGCGGACACTGTCTCCTGCTGCTCAGAAGTTTGTGCGCAATGCAATTGCCAAGTCCTCATCTTCTGTTGATGAATCACTCCGTGCAAGTTACCGTGGTTCTACTCCTGCGGTGGCTACTCCTAAAACCGTGTCTAGGTTTGGTAGGGATGGGAGCATGGTTTCCAGGTCTCCATCTGTTAGAGAGGACTCTAATCCTCCCTGGTGATGTGTTGTAAAATATTTTGAAACTATGATAAAGTGACAATGTTGTAAGTTTTTTCTTCTTCTTGATAATGTGTTAAAATCGAATCAACTATATAAATTTGGAGAGAAAGAGCAATCTTAGAATAATAAATTCTGCATTCTATATTTTGTAACCTTCGTGTTGAATGTTATTCCTTTTAGTTTTAGGGAGTGGAAATTGCCACTCCTTGACAACGTGTCTAGATGTGAAATACTGTTGATAAAATTTCTCCTGTTAACCCTCTATACTGAAGTTACTCTGTATTATCTTTTGTCAGTTATGAAGGTTTCGTAATCATTACAAAGTTTATGTTTCTTTATTCTTATGTAAGTAGGTTTATTCTGGTGTAATATACATGTTGTAGTCATGTGGCCAACATGAAAGCGATGAATCGGCATAGATGGCAGTTTGATCCTTATTATATGTATGGTATGGTCTTTTGGAGTAATTCTCAGATAAAGGTAGGATACAAGACTTATAGAGCCTGCATGTGATGTACAGATATCTTAGTGCTCATTTATTTTATCTTACGGAGCAAAATTAGTTGTGATTTTCGCTGCATGCATCTCAAACACGGTTTATGAAAGTAGATTTTATTCAGTTTCTGTCGAAAGTCCATTAGTAGTAACAAGGAGTTAAAGAGGGTGCTTGCCATAGGAAATGTCAAACGTTTCAAGGGGAAGATGTGCTAGCTGAGGAGTATATCACGATGGCCAAGCATTCAATGTGTCTGTCAAAGAAAGCCACCAGGGTTTGATTCTTTCAAGAGAGGTGTTCCATTGATACAAACAGTTTCTTGTTCGTAGTTATTGTTGCTGAAAAAATTAGCTCTATTGAGTTTTATGCTTGTTATTGAACAACCTGACAAACTCGTAAGACTACTACTGAATCTGACTATTAGACATCTCGTGACGAAGGTGATATAGCTGTTAAATATAATGACGCAAATGCTATGTTAATTAGTCCCTAAAAAGGCACCCTAGAAACTTTAAACAAATCGAACTGCAACTCAAAACTAAATATCATGAAGAAAATGCTGAAAACGAAAACTAAACTTACCCAATTTAAAACAATTTTTGGAATTTTTTTTCCGTACTTTTTAGCCAAAGTTTACGACAATCGTTGTTGTACGCAAAGGACGAAAGGTATTTGGGAGGTGAAAAAAGATGATTTGGAAGTATCATGAATAAGGTGGTGTTGAAGGGTAATGTTGGAAGATTCGGATAACGAGAGAGAGAGAGTGAGTTTTGGTTGGTGGCGGAGGTAGCACGGGCGTTACCTGATACTTTGGCTATATGAATGCAATGTTTTCCCATTCTTCTCGTGAACGATACAAAACAAAAACCAATTTCAGAATCAGATGCAGTGATCCCCCATCACTTCAGGATCCTAATCAAGATTTTGCCTCATGCCAAGGATACCAAAAGGCGGAAATAAATTACTTAAAAAAATACAGAAGAAGTAATTGGAAAGCGATCACGTACATGAAAAATTTGCCAGCTCAACTGTAACGAATATTAGTGGCGGCAAATTTTTTAATCCAGCAGAGCTTATTTAATCTTACCTCATGATGTGATCATTTCCAATTCAGTGCACGGTTTCAATTTGAAGCACCGTTCGCTTTAGTTTCTGACTTTCTGGTAATTGGTAACCTCTTTTTTCATACTTGAATTGGTACTTTCCATTTGAATTTCATACATGATAATTCACTTTTGGAAGTCAATTTCAATTTGTTTACTGGAATCAACTTAATTGTTGTGCTGTGTTTGTGTAGTGGAAATGCCTGCTGAGGAATCGAACTGTAGCGAAGCAGAAATGGAGGCGTTCGTTGAAGTCGATCCGACGGGGAGGTTCGGGCGTTACAACGATCTGCTTGGGTACGGAGCAGTGAAGAAAGTATACAGGGCGTTTGATCAGGAGGAAGGGATCGAGGTGGCTTGGAATCAGGTTCGGTTGAGGAATTTCAGCGAAGACCCTGTGCTCATAAACCGCCTTCAATCGGAGGTTGAGTTGCTCAGAACGCTCAGCAATGAATACATCATCGTTTGTTATAGTGTTTGGAAAGATGATGAGCACCGCACTATCAATTTCATCACAGAGGT
Organism: Cyamopsis tetragonoloba; assembly: GCA_037177725.1. NCBI lineage: Eukaryota > Viridiplantae > Streptophyta > Magnoliopsida > Fabales > Fabaceae > Cyamopsis > Cyamopsis tetragonoloba. The sequence continues at coordinate 58,153,647 of CM074123.1, forward strand.
CTGCACTTCTGGGAATCTCAGGGATTACAGAAAGAAGCATCGACATGTCTCCATTAAGGCTTTCAAGAAATGGTCGAAACAGGTCCTTCTCGGATTGGAGTATCTTCATACGCATGACCCATGTATCATTCATAGAGATCTCAATTGCAGTAACATCTTTGTTAATGGCAACATTGGCCAGGTTAGTTTATTTCGCTTTTATTGACATAGAGCCCGGTTTGATAAACTTTTCAAGAAGTGCTTATAGGAGTAAAACGTGGCTTTTAGAAGAGTTTTTGCATAGTTTATTGAAACAACTTATGAATTAGTTATGTTCTCAAGTTTTGGAGTTTATCAGATTAAGTTTTTCCTAGTTTATTTATGTAGGTTTCATATTCTACCAATAAATAAGCTCTTATTTGACAATTACTTATTATAATTAAAGTGTTTATCAAACACACCCAAATGTCATGTGAACATTATTGTATTGTCATTATGATTAAATGATCAAATAGCAAAGCAGAGAAACACAGTTGAATGGCATAAGAAAGAACAATATTTTCTGGCTTATTAGGTTCTGAGTGCTTCTTTGTTTCATGCTGAGTTTAGAATTTATAGTAGTTTTTCGCTTCGGCTAGTTTTTCGCTTCGGCTTTTTGTAGGTGAAAATTGGTGATTTAGGATTAGCTGCAATAGTGGGACGGAGCCATGCGGCACATTCGATTTTAGGGACACCAGAGTACATGGCGCCGGAGCTGTATGAGGAAGACTACACAGAGATGGTGGACATATACTCTTTTGGACTGTGTTTGCTTGAAATGGTTACAATGGAGATACCCTACAGTGAATGTGACAGTGTCGCCAAGATATACAAAAAGGTCACAACGGGAATTAGGCCTCAGTCCTTGAGCAGAGTCACAGATCCAGAGGTCAAGGCTTTCATTGAGAAGTGCATAGCACAGCCTAGGGCAAGACCTTCAGCCACTGATCTTCTTAAGGACCCTTTCTTCTTTGAACTCAACAATGATGAAGAATCAACGCCGGTCAATTAATTGCCTTCAAAAGTATCCACAGTTGACTGCTAGTACGCAAGTGTTTGGTTTTATATTGAAATCGGGTGATTCTGAATCTATTTCAAAAGTAGATTTTACGTTTGGCTTATCCCAACTTGAAAACAAACAAGCATTATATGCACTTCAGCACTTCCACTCCAGTACATAACTTTGTCAGTGGACTGAACTATAGATGATACTGTTTCCTTTGAGGAAAATGCTGATCCCCTTGAAGATTTTCCAACTGGTTCCATCATTTATCTTTGACATATTCTGTTTTAATTGTTTCAACGGAGAAGCCATTGTTAGGTAGTCCTTAATATGGATTGGAGCTTTTCTAATCCTCTAAGATAAGATGTATGCCATTATAGGATGTAGAACATGTGGACATGCAATTACATTTGTAGAAATTGTTCCTATACTTTCTTTTTAGTTAGTGGGTATAAAATTTGATATGAAAGCTCATTTTGCCTAATTCATTATATTAAAGAAAGAAAATGTCAGACTTAAATAGGTTTCGTTTAGTGAAAGCACGTTAAGTCCGCATAGTTTGAGAATGTGTATAAGGATACTCTATAAGTAAGTCTTTTGTTTGATTCTTGCGAAAAATATTCCTTTAAAGAAGAGATTTATCCATGTCGTTATAACTTCCATAACTATAAAGTTTTTCTCCAAAGTTTTTCAAACAAAGAAAGAAAATGCCTGAGAATATTTTACTCTTGGGTGCTAAAGAAACTCAATTTGTTAATATTTTGGAAAGTATATATTTACCGTGTGGAGCTTCTTTTGAGTTCTATCCCAAAATCGTTTTGTTTTTTATACCACTATCAAAAGTTCAACAAAAAGGACTTTACTGTCTACCAGTTTGAAAATTTTAACCAAAATCTTGAAAAAATAACAGGGAACTAATAAAATCACCCGTTTAATATAGTAGAAAGATCAAGAGTTGAATTAAACTCTTTTCAATATAGTATATGGCATTGCCTTAACAAATAAATAAATTAAAATAGAAGTAATTACTAAACTGCTGAATTGTAATAATGTCTCCAAAAATCAATGGGCAGAGTACGTGTGTGGTATTGGGAATTCCATCCACTTGCGCATATGTATGAACTATGAACAGCTTTTATGAATGATTGCTTACTTTGTAAGAATAGAAAACTATTATATAACACCAACCCAACTTTTTTGATGTGAGACATAATTATAAACAATAATCCGTTTTATGGTATTAAAGACACCGTAACTTGTTTACTGTCACCAATATGTAATTAAATATTTCTTCTTCTTTTTTTTTTTGTCAGGGGAGGGGCTGGGGTGTGGGAGGGGGATGTTTTTGCAGCTCCATCCCACTTGAGCAACTCAGCTGTGATGATGAGTAGAATATTATTCTCAAAAGGATCCTATGATTTATTAAGAAGAAATATAGATGTTAATTATTTATACTAATAAATAATAAAAATTTCCTTTGAACATAATAAATATAATTTTTTTTGGGTACTTGTGTACTGAAAGTATCATTTGGTCAATGGAACAATGATTATTTTATACCCATTATTCACCATACACAATGAAAAAATTATTTTATTGGTAGAATTAGGTGTAGGTGGTAAATTGTAAATTGTAAATAGTACATTTAACATTTTTCATATTACATATATGAGGTGAAGAACAAAATAACACAGATTAAGTCTGATGGTTATGATTAGGATCAAGTTGTTTCAGTTGGCTTGGGATAAACTTGCAGTGAGGTTAGTCTTATGAGTACACAAATTCTACGGGATAAGGTATCATTTGACCTATTTATTTTTTTCTTAAAAGTTACTCTTAAGTTAAAGTTATAAATAAGAGGCTTAAAAAAAAGTTATAAGCTGTTTGATAATTTTATTATTATTTTAAAAAAAATTTGACCGACGACAGCGGTCGGGCGGCATAGAGTGGCTGCGGACGGTGGCGGGTGACGGTTCGGTCTTTGTTATGATTGTTGGTGGATGTTTAATAAAAATAAGAGGTTAAAAAATAAGCAAAAGGTCTTATATGTGACTTATTTTAAAGCTTTTTTTTCTCTCTTTCATTCATTAAAAAAAGCCACTTAAAATTTTAAGAGCTTATTAATATTTCTGTTTGACACTACTTTTCCTTATAAGTAAAAGATAAGCTCAAGATAAACCAGAGAAACGGTGCCTTAAGTCTCAAAGTTTGAAGAGCTATTAAGGGTGTGTTTGGTTTAGCGGTGGCAGAATTGATTTTAGATTAACGTGATTTTAAAGAATTGATTTTGTGTAAAATTGATTTTGAAGTAACGTGATTTATGTTTGAAAAATTTTTACTTAAAAACAATTTTGAAGTAAAAATACAGTATAAAATTTTCAACCCAACGTGAAAGCAAGACTCATCTTGCTTTTGCCAAAATCAATTTTGACAACTCAAAATCAATTTTGAATTTCTCCTAACTTAAAACTAAACAACTAATTAACTAACCAAAATCAATTTTGATGCTTCAAAATCAATTTCCCATGCCATCAACATTTTACCAAATATGCACTAAATCTTTAAAAAAAAGTGAGTTTAAGGTTTGTCCTACGTTATACAAGTTATTGAGCTTGAAGAGAGGTATTGAAAAAAATTGTAAAATCGGCCTTATAGGACACTAACACTTACTCTACTATCTAGGTCACATATAAAAGGACTAGGACCAATTTATTTAGATTATTAGTAGAAACAAATAAAATACAACAAAAAATCCTAATCCTATTAATAATAAGGGTTTTGCATTAATAGAAATTTTTAATAGAAATAATAATTAATAAACATTCATTTATAGCATTAAATGTTATATATTTTAATTAAAAATTTTGATTTATAAGTGTCTTATCCATTACCTTTAGAGGATGTTTGGTATAAGAGTTGAATTTAGCTACTTTTCTAAAACACTCTCCTAGGTAAGTGATACTTACCTTTTAGGGTGAGAAGGAGAGGATATTTTCAAGAAACTCACTCTATCAAATATAGGTAAATTATAATTAGGCTAAAATACAGTTTTGGTCCTTTATGTTGTCGAAAAGTCTCAGTTTGGTTTCTTATGTTTTAAAAGTTTCAATTTAGTTCCTTATGTTTTAAAAGTTTCACTTTGGTCCCTTATGTAGTTATGTTGTATTTTTCAAATCACTTTGGTCCCTTATGTTGTATTTTTAAATTATTTTAGTCCCTCATTTTAGGTCCTAAAGTATTCATAAATACAACGTAAGGGACTAAACTGAAACTTTTTAAACATAAGGAACCAAATTGAAACTTTTAAAACATAATAGACCAAACTGAGACTTTTTGACAACGTAAAGGACCAAAACTGCATTTTAACCTTATAATTATAAATGACTTTGTTAAGAATGAAAAAAAAATCTAAATACCAAACACCACCTTTGCACAATAACTAACAAAACTCTAATAATAATAAGACTAAAATACGTTGGTGATCCTTTTAAATATTAAAATTATTCCATTTAGTCCATCTAAATAAAACATCACTTTTAGTTACTCACGAAAGATTGGTTTGGATCTGTTGGTCCGTCTCCTAGAGACCAAATGAGAACAAATCAATTTTTCATGATGACCAAATGAAAATAAACAAACTTTTCATAAAGATAAGAAGAAAAAATTTATTTTAGAGAAACAAAATGAAATAATTTCAATATTTAAAGGAACTTACAAACCTATTTTAGCCAAATAATAATAATAATAATAAAGGCCAGTCTTGCAATGCATTGGGTGCTTCTAAAAAAGGGAGGAAAAGTAAACATTGGGATCGAGTGTGATGGGTTGAAAGGAAGCAAAACTCATTAACCAAAGCATAATCCTAATTTTGAGTAGCCGTGCCGTTTTGGGCGTTACCATTTGCCACAAAAATAATAATAATAATAATACTACTTCACATGCACTTCATCTCCTCCCCTTTTTCCATTTTTTAATCCTTGATTACCATTTCATTCCAATTCTCCTTTATCAAAACCCAAAACCTCATTTCCCCAAATGCCTCATCAACCATTAACAAAGTCCTCAACGTTGACAAAGACGTACAATTTAGCTTAATCCAACGTTCCAGCCATTATTAGATAAGACGTAGCAATATCATAATTCATGGGTTAATTAACATTAACATAACAGAAACTTAAAGTGCAAGATTGATAGTTATGTCATAGGATGCATGAAAAGGCACCATATGCATATTTTATTGTTGGAGGCCGCCAAATTGTAGCCCAAGTATTCAACTTCCCAACATTCGAGAACGTTTTTCAAGCCTTCAAATTTGGATTTCCAGTTTCACTCGTGTGCATCTTCTTCACCTTTGACTACTACACAAACTCCATGATGCTGAGTTGAGTTGAGTTGAGGTGAATAAAACAAACTCATCAAATTCCATTCCACTCCTTTTCTTTCTTTAACATTACAAGTCTTCTCTTCTTCCTAGCATCATAATTAAGGATCACATGATATTCATATCACTCTCCATTTCTGTGTAAAGTCACTTTCACACACAGCAATAACACTTTCTTACAAGTTCTGTTCATGGAGGTTGTGAGCCCAAAAGATAGTCCTTTCTCTTCACCTAACATTGCTGCCTTGCTCAAGATTAAGGTCATCACATGGTAAGCTGCTCATGGATGTGTTTGTTTTATGTCTTCTTCACTTTGTCTCATTTCTCATTCATGAGTTTCAAATCTGTCATCACAGGAGCCAAGAGACAGGTTTTCCTGTTTCTGTCAGGGTTCGAGTCAAAGACAAGATTTTCAACCTTCACAAAGTAAGTTGGTTACAAATTGAAATCCAAGAATCTGTTTAAACTTGGGCTCTGGCCTAACTCAATTCCTAGTCAATTGGAACTTGATTCAAATCTTGACCATGTGTGACAAATCTAATTCCCTTAAAAAGTTAAACTTTCTTAATTTACTAGTTATATATGTTGGTTTGATTGCATTGCAGTTTCTTTTGACTTCAAAGAGTGGATACTTCAAGAAGAGGCTAAATGATACATGTGAGATTGAGCTGCCAGATAATTTTCCTGGAGGACCAGAAACCTTTGAGATGATTGCCTTGTTTATTTATGGATCTTCCACTTTGATTGACTCTTTTAATGTGGCTGCCCTGAGGTGTGCAGCTGAATTTCTTGAAATGACTGAAGAATATTGTTCTGGAAACCTTTGTGAACGCTTTGATCTATATCTGAACCAAGTGGTCTTGCAAAGTTGGGATGACACTCTTATTGCCCTTCAGAGATGCCAGATGCTGCTTCCTTGGTCTGAGGATTTGCTAATTGTGAGTCGCTGCATCGAGTCGCTTGCCTTCATGGCTTGCATGGAGATTCTTGACCCTGAAAGAAGGCACGACACACCAATTGTGAAACTTGAAGATTTGGCTTCCCAAGCTTGGAGTTGTGAATCAATGAAGGATATTGTGTGCCAAGACATGTGGATGAAGGATCTGATTACTCTACCCTATGATTTTTTCAAAAGGGTCATAAGATCTTTGAGGAAACAAGGAATGAAAGAAAAGTATGTTAGTCCCATCATTGTTCTGTATGCAAATAAATGGGTCCTCTCTAAGAAAACTCACCAATTTTGGGAGAGCTCTCGTGAGAAAGTTGAGGAAGATGGTATGAATAACAAAGCTTCAGTGATTCTACAAGGTGTTATTGATCTTCTTCCAATGGGTGATAAGGCTAGAAAAGTGATTCCTGTGGGATTTTACTTTGCCTTGCTTTCAAGATCTCTTGAGTTTAGGTTGAGAAACGAGAGTAAGGCAAAGTTACAAGATCAGATTACTTCACTTTTGCACTTTGCCCAAGTGGAAGATTTTCTTCTTCCAGAAAGTGGAACTGAGTCAGTGTCCTCTAGCATGGAGTTGGCAACTATGGAGAATATAATTTCAGCATATGTAGCATCTAATTCACTTATGAATCATACAACAGAAGCTAGAAGTTTCCGGGTCGCGGAATTGTGGGATGCATATCTATCCAATGTAGCTGCAGATCCAGACATGGGACCTAAGAGATTCATGGAACTCATTGAAAAGGTGCCAGCATCTTATAGACAGAATCATTACCCTCTCTACAGAGCAATCAACAACTTTCTCAAGGTAACTAAGCATTCACAAATCATAAGTTTCAGCATTTCTCAAAAGCTACTTAAACATGTTGGATTGAGTTAACATAAATTAGTTCTTTACACATGCCAATGATGCCATCTATTTACTCATGAATAACACTCCAATGAATTTCCTAGACTCCACCGACTGCATGTTTTGGAATGATTAAATTTAGAGAAATAATTGCTTATTTCTCAAAAGTTCTATCAAGTAACTGACAAAAGTAAGTGATTTTTTTTTAAAAAAAATAAACCAAACCAAACACACTATTACTTACATGTTTTTCTTTCTCACTCTAGATTCGTCCCGGTATATCTCAAGAAGATAAGGGGGCAATTTGCAAGTACCTGGACTGTCAAAGGTTATCACAAGAGGCATGCATTGAAGCTGTTCAAAATGAATTGATGCCTCTACGTTTAATTGTCCAAGCACTTTTTGTTCAACAACTCAATACACACAAAGCCTTCAAAGAATGTTCAGATTCATTTAGATATGCAAATTGTGGAGATTTATCAGGAAGCCTTTCAAGCTCAAGGTGTCCATATTCTGCAAGCCAGAATCTAGGAGAGAGCCCATACACTGATGGGCCTGAGTTGGGCAGCAGCAAGCCCATGAGCTTCCTGCTGCAGAAAGACATTGTGATGCAGAAGTTCAAGTTTTCAACCTCAGAATATGAGTCCACAAGCTTCAGAATTCAGAATCTAGAGCAAGAACTCATGTCCTTGAAAAGGAGCCTTCAGTTGAAAAACATTGTAACAAAAGCAGAACAACCAAATTTGATCAAGACACAGAAAATGGAGTGCGGCTTAGAAACTAGATCACTAAGCAAAAGGAGGAATCCGATCGGACAAGCGGCTAGTTGCATCAGTTCTGTGAATTTTGCTTCGCAGAGAAAGTATGCCAGCCGGCTACTCAAGGTCTTTCACCGCATAACTTTGTTTGGAAGTAGGAAACTAAAGAGAAAACCGGGAACTCCTAGCCCTTTGTCCAAGTCAATGTAGCATAAGAAATTACTATTAAGATGTATTAATAATATATGGATACAGAAAGAAGAATGCAGAGTTGGTGACTCAATTCTCCTTTACCTTTTCTTAAATTTCATTGAAAGTAAGAGGGAAGAAGGAAGGAGAAAGAGAAAGAAAGAAAAAAAAAAAAAAACTAAAAAATGAAAATGTTACTAGGCATTTGATAAGTTAATATACTTTCTTAACACTCATGACATAAATGTTACTCATGACTCTCTTGATTCAACTCAACATATAATAATGGACAATAAAGAATATCTAAATAAGCATAAAATTGACACGAAATCCTTTGCCATGTGAGATTCAAAACACTCATTGGATCTTCCATGACATGTTAGCCAATGACATAGTGATGGCAGCAGCAGCAGCAGGCATGTAGACATCAGCCCACCATTTAGCTCAGTCTATGTCTTTTTGTCTTCTTCAAAGTAAAGAAAGGATAACCAACGAGTGGATGGTTCAAACTATACATGATTGATTCCTCTTAAGCAAGAGATCTTATGTTTATATCTTGTGCATGGAAAAAAAAAAAAAAAAACTCACTGGGAGAGCTAATATCACCAAAAATATCACTTCAATATAAAATAGTGCATTACTCAATTCTAAATTTATAACCAAAAAGTTAAAAGCACAAAACTTTATTCATGGTGTACTTTAAATAAGTTGCATGCTTGGCCCAACCGTTTTTCTAATAATCCCCTTTTGTGAAAAATAAATTATAAATACTGTGCACATATGTTGCACCTCCTCACCCTTAATTATAGTCAATGTTATTCTCTATTACATATCAAAAGATGCCAAGGGAAGCATTGTTGTGCTCATTACAACTTTTAAAAGAATTATTCCTTTCTATGCATTTTTATTTTTAAGTTTTAATGCTGAATATTTCTGTGAGTTTTCTGGCTTTAAGGAAATGTCAATTTCTTTTGTTTTTATATTCTTATTTTCTTTGTGAATGAGACTGATTCCCTAGGCCTTCCTACAAATATGATTATCGCAATTTACTGTCACCGTTAACTTAATCACTGCGACTTAAGTATCATGTTTTGAAACAACAGATGAAACAAAAATTCGTTGAGATGTGTAATTAGCCAATGTGAAATAGTAAAAGAAAGTCAACAGGACAATTTCTGGGGAACATTCATATGACTTTTTTTATATATACATATAAAAAAATGTATCATTTTATTTCATTGTCACCCTTTCTGTGAATGACAACAGATTTGGGATTGCCCTGCAAGGAAATTCAATAACTAAATTGGCCACCGCCATATCAATATTTACCCTTTTTTGTTGCATCTTTATATTATATTGTCTATCACAAACTAACTTCGATAGGAGAGGGTATCTAAAGTCGTAAAATATAGAGTCATAAAGTTCAATCGTAAGACTTTACCAAATTTTTCTATTTACATATATGCATCTAAATTCATATATGAGTATAAAATAACATAAATATCAAAAAATAACATAAATTTCAATCACTACAAATATGACATAAACTCTTAATAAACCACAAGTTAACAACTTAAAATCTTAAACATAAATTAATGTAAAACAAGTTCTTAAACTTTGCAAAACCATAAACAACACCAAAAAGAAGTGCACTAAGTCACTAGCATTAACTAGATTTCTAATTGATAAAGTTATGATAGTAAAAAAAACCACAATCATCCAACATATCTTCATTTTCATCTTCATATTCTTGATCTTCATCTTTATCTCCAACATCTTCACTGCCAACTCCATGAACTTCATCCAAATTAGCAACTTGCTCGTTAGTTTGAGAAGAAAGAACTTCATCCTCCACATCTTGGTTTGGTAGCAAGCCCTCATCTTCATTCGGATCAATGTTGTCTTCATGGGTCAAACAGGTCAACCTAGATCAAATCAGGTCAAACCGGGTCAGACCCGTCTAAATTGGTCCTTTTTTTTTAAAAAAAAAAAAACAAAAGTCGCTAGAGTTTATAGACTAAAGTCTTAGACTCCATAGACTTTACCCAATTTAAGACTTTACATGAAGTCTAAGTCACGGAGGGGTGATAAAATCATAAAGTCTTAAGACTTTAAGACTATAGTCTAGACTTTAACTACCATAGTCTATCATATATCCATCTCATTTGCTTTCATTTTAGTTTAAGTAAACCTGCAACATTTCACTTTAGACTCTGTTCTCAAAATCTCAAATCACACTATTTATACCAAAATTAAAAAATGAGATGATTTAAGAGTCTAGCTGGGCATGATTCTTCTTGAAAACGTCATTTTTGGATAAGTAATTTTGAAAAAAGTTTAAGATACCAACCTATTTAAGTGAAAATATTAAAATTAAACTTTTTTCACATTTCAAGATTCACGTTAATCCCACTTACTCAGAATTTTTTTTCTACAAAACATGAATATATTTTTTATTAAATAACATTCTCGAAAATTAAAAAATATTTCCCATATTAAACACTTAGAGATAGATAGATGGATAGGAATATATAAAGTTAAAAAGTTTTGAGACATGATTTCGACCGCTATTTATTTGAAGTAATTTTAGATCCCAATATAAATATGACTGATATAAAAAATTATTATTTTTTCAAAATTATAAATTTTTAACAAAAGTATAAACAATGAGACCCTTTAAAAGCATCGGCATCAAATAATGATAGGCCTGTGTGAACATGTGGATAGAGAATTATATCCCTTTGCTTATAAACTTATAATTGATATGCTATTTTTTAACCCCCTACACTTAATTTTGATATCTTTATTATTAAATATTTATTTAACTTCTTAATTTAATAATTTTAAATTTATAATACCATTAGTCCCTTAAAAAAAATTATAATATCATTAGAGTTCGTTTGTTATTGCTTATTTTTGTATCATAATTACTTTTTTAATAAAAAAGTTATTTTAAAAGTTTTTAAGTTGTTTGTGTATGTTAAAATTAGCAGCAGAAAATAGTTAGATTCTTGATTTTTATTAAAAGCTACTTTGAACTATTTCTTAAGATAATTAACGATAGTAAAAGAGAATATTAAAAAAGTGATTCTTCTTATTTTAACTAAACATAAATAGTTTATGAGTTTTATTATAATCAATTAAAAAATTAATCAATCCACTAGACAATTACTAAAATGTCATCACAGTTACCTCTAAGGACGGATTCATGTTTGTTAATGTGGGGGCAATTGTCCCCACTAAAATTTTAGGAGGTGTTTGTTTCAAGGTTTGAAAATACATTTTCATATATCTTATTCCTGGGAATACTTTCCCAATAATATTTATTCCCAAGCATTTAATTTTTATTCCTAGGAATCTTTTGAAGAAATTTTGGTAACATTTAAAATCTATTTGATTTACCATGCATGTTACATGTAATAATTATGAAAATATTTTTATTTGATATAATATTTATTTTAATTATTTAATCAATAAAAAAAAGTAAAAGATAACAGGTAGCCGGACAACAACGTAATACAATTATAAAAGTCAAGTAAAAAAATATATATACAATGAATTAGATACATAACATTGACAACTTAGTTTCGAGAAATAAAAAATATTTTCAGGCATCTTATTTTTTGTAATATATATTTCTAAAAATGTGTATTTTTAGCATTTTATAAGTGAGTGTTCGGCATAAATTAACATTATCAGGAATACTTTTTGAATTTTAAATAAAAAATTCAAAAAAGAGAAATAAAAAAAGTAGTGATTACAAGTTATTAAATACAAAATAACTACTTATATTTCCATGGAAAAGTAACTTACCCACATTTTACCATGGGAATGAAGATTATAGAAAATACAAAGAAAAATATTCCCGAAAATAAATGATGCCCATGAATCATTTTTCAAATTTCGAAACAAACATGAGAATCTCACATTCCCAAGTATACATTCCAAATAATGTTTTTCTAAACCTTAAAATAAATATCCCCTTAGTATTACTAATAAAATCATATATACTCATCCCTAAAAAAAATATTATCATTTACTAACTTTTTTTTTGTTGACTTCAGTTAAAATAACTATCGTTAGTATATATTTTGTCTAATAGAATTAATCCGTTAATATAGACTATTTAGTTAATGCCAATCAAGATTTTTTTTTTTATATTAATGAGAGTTATAAAATTATTCATCGTTTATTCAAACATGTAAAATATAATTTTAGTGTATATTTTAATAGGTTTTTTTAACTTGTGTCCATGGGCACAAGTTAACAATGATTAATTTAAATTTTTTAATAGTTGAATTTATATTTTTTACTATATACCCTGAGTGCAACCACTAAACCCCTAACCACCCAGTAACTTCTTTTTTCTTAAAATTTCATTGGTTACCAATTATTGTTAACTTATGTCCATGTGACACAAATTAGAAAAACCATTTTTAATAATTAATATTTCATATTTTTAATCATACAAATTAATGTATTTATTGTTCCCAAATCCCACTACTAAAATTTTCTAGATTCGTCACAAGATACCTCCCTTAAACTGTTACACTTATCTCCCCTCCATATGAGATGTGTGCATACTTTTTCTAAAATTATAAAACAATAAATATAAAAAAAAAGACAAACATTATAAGCGGTTAGTGTAATTATCTTTAAATTAAGTATACAGCTTAAATATAATTTACGCATATTAGGAAAATTGGTTACTTGTGTTTAATTCTCTTGATTTTATTCAAAAAGATAAATTTTAATTACAAAAAATACTCTCTCCCATTTGGATAGCTCAAATGACATTGAGAATGTATAAAGTGCTTAAAATTAGCATTAAATAAGGAGAGAGAGGTTAAGATTTGTTTATATTTTAGACCAAGAAATTTCAATTTTTTTTGCTTATAACTAGGATGAGAGGTAGTATTTTGATTACAATCTTGCTCCTTTTAAAAAATACATGCCCGAAAAATACCAATAATAAAAATTTGGTGTTGAAAAGTATAAAATATTTAATGGGATAAAATTATTTTTAATTTATTTTAAATACAAAGTTTCTATTCATGAACTGTTTAACCCATATAACTATATATATATATATATATAGGATCCGTTGACACCGATTAGTTTTACACCAACTCTTATATTCAAAAATGTTTCTTAATGTTAAAATTCACATTTCAGGTTAATTGCATTACTTAAGCGATATATTATTTGACTATTTTCTTTCAAATGGGAGTTGGGAGTGAAAACAAGTTAGGTCAAGTTAAACTTTAGTTAAATAGACTAAGTTATTTTAATAATTATTAGAGTTTAGTCTGGTCTATTAATCTGTCATAGACTCATTTTTTCAAGTTAAACTTAATCTATTTAAAAGCCTATAAAACTTGGAAGCTCATTTATGAAGCTACTTTATCCTAAAATTTTTAAAAAGGCCAATAAATTTATCTTAAATAAGCCAACAAGTCACTAAATAGGTCTAATTTAATTATTTCACATTCAACCAAACAAACATCTATTGCATTCACCGAATAAAAATATATTAAATGTTATTACAAATATATGTTATTGTTTAATCGACCAGATAATATTAGATCAGATAGTATCCCTAAAACAAACCTATGATCTTTAATCCGATATGTTCAAGTGACTTATCAATCTTTAAAACAATGAAAAAATTATTATTAAAATAGAGTGTTGATTAAAAAATTAGAAGGCTTAAATGGAATGACAGATTATTTCTTCTCTGCACTTAGTTTAACTCTTCTTTGCAAGCACATTTCTTTAATTTATATACTTGTCCCTTAAATAAGTTAACATATCTGATTAATATTAATATATATCATCTTAAATTTATTTTCTTAAAAAATAATTAAATACACTGATTGAACTTTTTAATTTTTTTTCTTCATCGGATTGAATATATTATCTACCAAACGGTTATAATAAATTTATTATATATATATATATACACACACTAAAATTAAACAAGCCGACCTATTAGGCTTAATAGTTTTTTTAAAGGCTCATACCTAGCCTTTTTACTTAAATACGTTTTTTAAAAAGCCTAAACTTGGCTTTTTTATTAAACAGGTTTGACCAAGTTAGGTTTTAAATAGGTCACACCATAAACTCTTGTTAGGCCGATTGACCTTTTTCCACACCTAACGAGAGATGTATGACCTTAAAAGTTATCTTATCCATATTACACATGTTAATTTTTTATACGATTGAAAAATAAAGACAAATTAAGAGCGAATCAAACTTACACACATCTTAACCATCAAAAGAAGTGGAGGGATGACCAGAGACATTAACTGCCATAAAGTCCACAAAGAAGACGACATACCTCGTTTCTTTGAGAACCAATATGGCACCTAATTTCCTTCCGTCAACTTATGCTCCAAAATCACACTCTAACCATGAGCTAACATGCAACTACAAATATCATAAATAATATTTTAATATTTGTGTAAGGGAAAATGGAGCTCTTAATTATATTGACAACATGACAAATAAGAATTCTGGAACCCCATTGACAAAGTTAACTTAAGGCCTTTCTTAAGGGAGAGAAGTTCAACATAAAGATTAGTTGTAACTACAATAAAGCCTCCATACGCACACCCAAAATCACTCACCTCATTTTGAATGACACCACTAGTCTCAACCCCATCAGATTTGAAAGCACACTACCATCCACGTTAAGCTTATGAGCACCACTTGGAGGAGGAACCCACAAAATTATACAAGGTGGAGGGACACTATTAGAGGAAGAATGATTTTCTTAGCAAACGATAAAATCCATACAAACTCTCCTAGCTTGCATAACTACTTTATATAAATGTCATATATCTTGAGAAAACACAATAGCATTCTGACTCAACCAAAGCAGCCAACACATAGACATGAAGGTGAAAAATGGTCCCTCACAGAATGATGTAAACCACTTGCGAAGACTAAGTGTGAAAAACATGGACTCATCTGACATGGAGAATAAACATCACACATCCCTAGCAAAAAAAACAATCACAAAAAATATGTAGAGTATCCTCAACCGCAATACCACATCTTAAGCATGTATCAAATGAAGACAATCCCTTATGGATGTGGATTACTTGAGTGGAAGGCAGTTATGCCAAACTAACTAAAAAAATCGCATATTCTCCGTAACTAAGAGTTTCCAAATCCAACTCCAACTATGCCCCACCTACTCAATCTTAGGCTACTTGAGGAGTCAATTATAACATAAGCTCACCATACACAAATCATTCGGGTTTATATCGCAAACCAACCAAGCTGGGAGACCTAAAGTTATAGGAACCGATAGAATGATATTTTTAACATTCTGGAGTAGCTGTGTAATCAATTTATGTAAAGCCCAATCACCACTATCATCCAACAAATTACTCTTAATTCTTATTTTTATAAAAAAAATATTGGTCCACCAAAAAACATAAAAAATATGTTTTGTATGCATAAGTTTTAATTGAATTACTTTCATTTGAAAGTAAATCATGGGTAGCATATTACTTTTAAGAATCATTTAGATTTTCTTTATCACCTGTGTTATAGCAATTTTTTAAGTCTATTATCACTTATTTTAAATTATTTTTTATTTTAAAATATATTTTAAATTATTTAAATTAAAATATTTTAAAAATTGTGGCATTAAACTTTTGGAAGTGATGATAGCATTTTCCTTTTTTTATCAATAAAATAAGTCAATTTTAAATAGGTTTCTCGACACTATAATTAATATTATTTTATTTTCTTTCATGCAAGGAGTTTTTAGTTTAAAGGAGAAAGGAATGAAACAAATCATTTTTTTTTACTAGAAAATGAAGAGATTTTAAGTATTTTTTAAGCTTTGAATCCCTCCTTCTCCCTCCTCAATTTGTCCTACCTAGGAATAGTGTAACACACACGGTGCGGGTGTGTTTTGCCTTTCTTGTTTTGGCTAAGAATGGGACGGGTTTGAGTTCAAAGAAAAAAATGAGTGAAAAATCAAAATTCTAACCATGTCTCCGTCAGCCGTCGCGAAACACACCCCACATTAATTATTTGTAAAAAATTATTAATGTGATTTTAGATAAATTAAACACTAAAAAAGACATATTAAACAATTTAATTCATATAATATATTAAAATCATTACATAATAACAAACTTAAGAACTAAATTATTTTTAGAAAAACGTTTTATTTACGGTTGTTATAGTTTAAATTATTTAACCCTTGCAATAATTATATAATATTTATAATTACAAAAATTAGAGTAATAGAGTAAAATTTTAACTTTATTATGATTAATATTACCATTATTATTATTATTATTATTATTATTATTATTATTATTATTATTATTATGAACATAAGCATATAAATAGATGTGTATATATGTAAATATTGTGGCAGGACAAATAGTTAGATCTTCGAATTTATCCGTGTTCCATCAAGTAAGTGTGGCGAAAATATGAACCCAGTGAAAACCCGTCAAAAGTGAGTTTTCCTTGCCAAAGTAAGGGTGAGTCAATCAAGTGTCATGCAATTTTTATTGCCATATTCCTACCCCTTCACTCTTCTTCCCCCACCCGCCCCCTCTTTTTTATGTTTTTTTAATCAAACATAGGAAAATTATATTGTTGCTCCAAAATTTGATATTGTCACTCTCATGACAGTTATTTATAAGCTTTTTTTTTCATGATTTTAGAGTTGCAATATCAGATTTAGAAGTGACAATATCACTTCCCCAAACATAATATCTTAATAATAACCTCTATCCTCTTTTTTATTTTTTTACGACTAAATAATTTTGTTTTGGTCTTTGATTTTATTAAGTCATATCTTTTTAGTCCTTAATCTTAAAAGATTATGTTACTAGACTCAAAGCAATTTTGAAGAACTTAATTAGGTTTTATTATGTCTTTCTTAAATTAAAACTGAGCAGGTTATTTCCACTTCAATATATTTATTATTACTCATTTTTAATTTCTTTTTAATTGAAAATATATTTATAAACCAATGAAATAAAAGCAATAATGTGTAAATATTATTAAATAATTTAATATGAGTGGCCGTAGACATATTGAAGTGGTAATAGTCTCATCCATTAAAAATATGTCAATATTTTAAGAAAAAAGTCCAAAAGTAATAAATTTGAAATGGTAGTAATTTTATTTGATAAAAAAAGTAATTATTTTTTCTTTATGGTCTAAAACATAAAAATAAATCAAAGATAAATAAAAAAAAAACCTATACTATAAGGACAATAAATATATTTTTCCTCGTGACATCTCATCAATATATTTTTTTTGGTGAATAAAAAATTTAGAATGACAGAATTGTGACTCAATTTGTTATCATTTATGGTAATAGATACCCTAAAAAGAAAAAAAAAATTGTGACTCAATCCAATATAAGAAAAGCTTCCAAGCATTTTGCGGTTTTGCCCATCAATCAATATAAATATACTTGTTTATATATTTTTAAATATAATACATAACTTCGTTATTAGTCTAAACATGTTGATTGAGTTCAATTTCTACTTGTGTTTAAAGAAAGACTTTATCAAAATAGTAAAAATACATTTTAGTAATTTTTAAGTGTCTTATAGAGTTAGTCTTCGTTTGTTAGACAAAGAACGCTCATAATAATTTTTTGTTTTTCCAAACTTGATATTATTATGAACTTTTTAATTATATCCTTTTGTTGTTATATTTATACTTTGCATGTATGTCTTGCTTATTAACTTGAATGAATGGGGGAAAATGCATTTTAAATTCACTTTGTTATGATATAACAATAATTATAATTACCAAAAGAGAAATCAACAAGGATGATTCTAACATTGAGAGGAGACTAGTTGAGAATGCAAGTATGGCTATGTCTAATGGATCGGTTTTATACATATGTAGTAGAGTAAGAAGGTAATGAAAAATAAAAAGATAATAATTTTTTTGTAAAAAAAAAAAAGAAAAAGAAGTAATAAAATTTTTTTGTCTTTACTTTACTAATTAATTTTTTATTTATATAATAGATTTAAATATATCATAATTTTCTTTTAGAAAAATATATCTTAATTTTACTAATAAAAAGTTATCAAATTATCTATTTTATTGCACAATAATATTATTCAGCCGACAAGTAAAGACTCATTCGTTTAATTTAATTTCTAGTCATCATGTTTAAGAGATCAATTATCTATCAGTAATGCCGAATTTTATTTGTATCTACCTCTTCTTTATTTACGAATTAATAATATCATAATTTTAACTATATTTCATTATATGATTTATGTATTTAACTTGTATAAAAAGATGATTTTACAATTATAATTTTTTGAATATTTTTTCAAGTGAATTTCACAATCATTTCCAAATAATAATTAATAATTAACATCATTACTTTTTTGAAAAAAAGATACTAGTAGCTATGTTATTCTTGTAATAAAAATTATGATTTAATCAAAACAGGACAAAAAAAAAATATTAGGACAAGTTTATTTTATATTTTTTTTTTGTTTTTATTTTCTATTTCATGTATATATTTAGTCCAAAAAAATCAAAAATATGAGATTAAAGAGTAATGTGTTTTGTATTTGATTTGTAATGAGAGATGAGAGAAGTTTTACAAAACATTAAAAGTAAGTTATAGTTTTATTTTTGTTTTTAAAATTTTCTATATAAATCTCAAAAAATAGAAAATAGAATAATAATAAAATGATAATTTTATATTACAATTATTCATAAAAACATAAAATGAAAGTGGAAAGTAAATAAGTCCCAACAGATTCCTATTCTTTGTTCTTCATTTCATTTAACTTAAAAGAAATTTTTTTTTTTGGTTCATAGGAAAGTAGTACAACCGGAATTCGAACCCCGTACCCACACACACGTATGTCCCCATATGCTTAAAGCTTTATATCTTAGACATAATAATAATAATAATAATAATAATAATAATAATAATAATAATAATAATAATAATAATAATATTATTATTATTATTATTATTATTATTATTATTATTATTATTATTATTATTAAGGAGGAAAAACAAAAGAAAGAAGAAAGAAAATAATCTTCTTCCATCTGCAGAGCCCCTATATAATGCTCACACCACATCTCGCAGCTTCTCTCTCGGTTTTCTCCTTACAAACTTTTGTTGTGTTCCTCTCTCTCTCTTTCTCTCTCTCTCTAGTTTTGTTTTGTGAATAAAAATTTGCAATCGGTTTGGTAATTGAATTTGCATTTGATAATCTAATTAACAATTGAAAAAAGGAGAAAAAAATAAGGGTGGGGAGGCATAGGCAGATAATGAACCTGCCATCTGTTCTTAATCTCATTGTGCCTCCCCTCAGATCTTAAGATTTGCCATCTGGGTCGTCTTCAATCGGTGGGTTTCGACGGAATCTTGATTGAAGTTTTGATCTTTGTTCAATTGGTTCTGCCTTTGGATCTTTGATTATTGGAATTTTTTGTGGGTTTTTCCAGGAGTGCTTAGTTTTTGTGGATCTATAGATCTTTTGCTTGGAGGTAAAATGCAATCAGATAATGGCAAGTTATTTATTGGTGGAATATCTTGGGACACAAATGAAGAGCGACTCAGAGAGTATTTCAGTACTTATGGGGAGGTTGTGGAAGCAGTGATAATGAAGGATCGGACAACAGGAAGAGCCCGTGGATTTGGTTTTGTTGTTTTTTCCGATCCAGCTGTTGCTGAAATTGTCATAAAAGAGAAGCATAACATTGATGGAAGAATGGTAATTTCTTGGCTACGTCCAGCTTTTAAGTCTAGTGACTTGCATTTTGACGTTCAGATTCTCTTCTGGAACCACACAAACATTACAATACTCGATTCTGATTTAGCGATAAATCAGTAATCTCGATACTGTCATAGCTAGATTTCAAAATGGGCTAAGAGTAAATTGAATTTCTTGGGTATTTTAAATTCTCGAATCATGTTTCATTATTGTTTTCTCTTATTTGCAACTGTTATACGGATTGATAGGTCTTAAAATCTTTATTTCCTCCTGATATATAGTGATTACTGAATAGTGTTTCATCTGTCAATAGGTGGAAGCAAAGAAAGCTGTTCCAAGGGATGATCAGAACATACTGAGTAGAAGCACTGGCAGCATCCATGGTTCTCCTGGTCCCAGTCGCACAAGAAAGATATTTGTTGGAGGTTTAGCATCAACAGTGACAGAGAATGATTTCAAAAAGTACTTTGATCAGTTTGGGACAATAACAGATGTTGTAGTAATGTATGATCACAACACTCAGAGGCCAAGAGGCTTTGGATTTATCACTTATGATTCTGAGGAAGCTGTTGATAAGGTCTTACTTAAGACGTTTCATGAATTGAATGGTAAAATGGTTGAGGTCAAGCGAGCAGTTCCTAAGGAGTTATCGCCTGGACCGACTCGCTCGCCACTTCCTGGGTATAACTATGGTCTGAGTAGGGTTAATAGTTTATTAAATGGCTTCACTCAAGGGTATACTCCTAGTACTGTTGGAGGCTATGGACTTCGGATGGATGGCAGGTTCAGTCCAGTTGCTGGTGGTCGAAGTGGATTTGCTCCATTTGGATCTGGTTATGAAATGGGCATGAATTTTGAGCCTGGTTTGAATGCTGGATTTGGGGGAAATACAAATTTCAATAGCAATCTTAGCTATGGCCGGGGAGTGAATCCTTACTTTATTGGAAGCTCCAATAGGTTTGGGAGTCCTGTTGGATATGACAGTGGTAATGGAGGAAACAACTCTTTCTTCAGTTCCGTGACTCGCAATTTGTGGGGAAATGGTGGCCTTAGTTACGGATCTGGTTCTGCAAATTCCAGTGCATATATTGGATCAGGGAGCGGGAGTGTTGGAGGAAACACATTTGGCAATGCTGGAGTCAACTGGGGTTCTTCTGCTATTTCTGCACATGGAGGAGGGAACAATGTATCACAGAATAGTGGCAACCTTGGATATGGAGGTGGTGACAACAGTTATGGTTTGGGGACTGGAGGGTACGGAAGAAGCAGTGGTACCAATTTTGCACCAACATCTTCATACTCTGCTTCAAATGGTGGTGCTGACGGAGCTTTCGCTGAATTTTACAATAACAGTTCAGTTTATGGGGACCCCACTTGGCGATCTTCAAATTCTGAGCGAGATGGATCCGGTCCCTTCAGTTATGGACTTGGTGG
The DNA here is from genome assembly GCA_037177725.1 of Cyamopsis tetragonoloba. Lineage (NCBI taxonomy): Eukaryota > Viridiplantae > Streptophyta > Magnoliopsida > Fabales > Fabaceae > Cyamopsis > Cyamopsis tetragonoloba. Next base: position 58,174,979 of record CM074123.1, read on the forward strand.
TGCAGCTTCAGATGTTTCTGCCAAGAGTTCTCCTGGTTATGTTGGTGGTTTTACTGTTAATAAGAGGCAGCCAAATAGGGGTAAGAGTTACCTTACTCATATTTATCTTAATAATATTTTGACTTGAGTGTATATCAGCAGTATGTCTATTATCGCAAACCACTTGCGAGGGTTGAGACAGTTTTTAAGTGGTACAATATTTATTGGTACTTTTTGTGCATTGAGCTATATGAATGTCGTCTTCTAGTTGCTTGAAATTTTCTAGTGAATCCCCCCAACTTGAGGTAAGTTTATTGTTGTTATGAATACTTGAAATTGGTTCTTTGTCCTGTTCTTATCCCATTGATTTTGTTAGTTAGCTCTTCTTTGGCTTATAGCAAAGGTTTCATGGAGTAAGGTCTCATATTTAATTAGTTAGGAAAAGTTGTGCATGCAAATTCTAAGAAACTTGTTTCTCATCATAATGGTTACAACTTACAATGACATCCAATCATGTACTCCCTCCATTCCTTTTTAAGTGTCCACTTAGAGAGTAAAAATTTGTTCTTATTTAATTGTCCATACCCTTAATGAGAGTATCCATGTGCCTTGTTTTATTAGATAAGTAAGCTTCTTGCATGTTTGGTTTTGCTTGTTTGGTTTTTAGTTGGACCAACAAAGTTCGCTTTCCAATAATATATGGAGTAAATGGTTACATTTTTGTTTGGACGCAAATCCCAACCACGTTCAACGGAAGTAACAATTTCTCACTTCCGGTGAAACTGTTTTCATGTTGAGCCAATGTCAAAACAAACATGCACTAAGTCATTTATATGCTGGAATCCCTCACATTTATATGATTTTCTTACTAATATTGTACGATATCTACTAATAGGCTGTGAAATTTGAGAGGGTCTCATATCATAGGGATCAAAAAGTACCTTTCAAATTGAAAATTTGCTATTTCTGAAAATTAGCTGTTTTCTGAAACAAGTAAAATGATCTTCATAGAAAATCATGTATATAATTCCTGTAGAACATACTGGATTGCTGAACATATGATGTACAATAATCAAAAGTTGCCTTAGTTTGTCATGTCTTGTATGATTTCCCTGATATCATGACCTTACTCAATGTATTTTATGCTGGATGCCGTTGTTCCACAACTTAAAAATTTCTTTTAGCATGGCTTGGGTAATTGGTGTTACATTATACATGTAGTTTCTACCATACATGGCAGTGAAATTGAGAAAAAAATAAACAAGTTTGAGCGATGAAAAAGGAAAATAAGGTGGAAAGTGTTATATAGGGTGGGGGGAAGAATAAGGATGTATATAAGCTTTTATATAGTATGAAATTGCTATTAGTGATCTAGCTATTTATTCTTATAAGTAGAATTAGAATTCTGCAAGAGGCAAGGCTGAACCTTACACATGCATTTGCACATGCATAAGTGTATAGATTTAAATCACATTCATGATCTGTTGTTGCTAAATGAAATCCATTGCTCTATGACTTAATAATAGTGAGGGTTGTAATGGATATGACCATAATGACTTATCACTCATGTATAATGACATCTTTTCCCTTTAAAATAACAGCAGTTGGGTATTAATGGATTCAAAATCCACATGGTTGATGGTTGCATTTGTGTGGGTTACCTGATGAGGGCGGGGGGAAAGAAAAATAAAAAGCAAACATGTTGACTATAATTCCATTGAATTCTTGGAAATTATCTTTTCCATTTCTTATTTTGATTCATTTACTGTGCTGGCTCTATTTAATATTGCTTTCTAGCCTTCAAGGCCTAGTTGCTGCATTTCTATCATTTTTGACCATGTGCTTTAGCTTACTTGGTTGGGAGATTGGAGGTCTAAGGTTCAAACCTTGGCAATGGAGATTTAAGAGATTTAATTTAGGATACATGTGTGAGTGTGTATTTACTTATAAAAAATAGTATTGCTTTCATTTTTCATGCCTGTCTTTCTCAAAACTTGAAATCATGGGAAGAAAACGACTTCCTATATCTTGTTCATCAACATCTTTTCATTACTTCTGATTTGTCCGATTGTTTTAAAACTTTTTGCTGAATGTTTTAGTTATCTGACTTGGAAACTAGGTTATGCAACAATGGCTGTTAGTAATATGTTGCATGTAATCGATTCTTATGAGAATTAAATGTTTTATTGGTCAGTTTTTCGACTTAAAATAAGCACTCGGTGTCTAATTATTTCTCCTGAGAGCAAGCGAGCGGTAGTTGATATGAATTTGATCTTTGATTTTTTTTTTTGTCTTAAAGTAGACTCAGCTACATTTCTCGGAAACTCAATTTTCTGTATGTTTCCTTTGCTGGGCTTCATTTCGAGTTTTTGACTGTACATATAACTTGAATGGAAATTAAGAAACATACATTATGCTTGCAGTTATGTCCTTTTAGTTGTCTTGTATGCCAACACTGATAATCTTCTATCGTTGCTTGATTTCAGGAATTGCTACATAGGATGATGATCATTTTGATTACACGAATTTGTAGGAGACGATAATCGAATCCAGCGAAGCAGGTGAATTGTGAATTTTGCAAACCACTGTTGTTACTGTATTTCACGTTTTAAGACATAAGATGTTTGGTTATCTAGAGCTAACTGGAATGGCTGTTTTGAGGATTCAGATATAGAGATAGCAGTTACAAGGGAATGTTAAGGCTTGAGTTTTTTATTTTATTACTTTTGTTATTGTTTAGGTTTTGGGTTTTTGGGATTTGAGTGAGATGTAAAATCAGATTGCGGGATATAGCGGAAGTGTATCATGCATCACTTGTGAGGCAGCAATATTTTAAAAAAACAAAAAGAAAAAAAGAAAAGAAAAGACTGATAGCATTTTGTTTTTAGTCCTTTTATATTTTTTGGGGCGTAGATTTTTGGCTGTAATGTCTTGCAAAGTTGTGGTGGGTTCTTGTTTGTTTGTTCCATCATTTTGGTTTGTTCTTAGAAGATTGTATCTGAGATTTTTGTTTTTGTTTTTGTTATTTACTAGTGTGAAACATTGGATGGGATACCCATCTAGGGTCCCCGTGAATAAGTTACCAATATATTCTGATTCTTTTTCACAAGGGGAACATTTTATGCTACAAATTGATCAAACTTTAATGTCTTAGAAATGGAATTTCTTTCCCCATTTGCCTACTTTCCAAATGTATGGACTATTTAGTATTCCCTTCTATTGGCTTTTCAACATTTTTATGACTCTTGTTTAGTTTACCCCCACGGCCATTCTTTCCAAATGTATGCACTATTTAGGGCTTGTTTGGTTTGTTATGTTTTCATTTCTTCTTGTTTGTTCTTTAGAATTTTACAAAGGAAAAACTAGAAATGTTGAACATTTTCGGTTTTTCCTTTGTAAACTTTTAGAAAACGGGAAACAAAATGAAAATATAAAATAAAAATAAGAAATGCAAATGCAAACCAATCGGCCTTCTGTACATGCGCACCAATGTATATAAGAAATTAGTAGTTCTCTTTTATGAGACACTTTACAATTTCTACAAAGTGTTTACTATTGTTTTCTTTATTAGATACTTCGATTATTTTACTCTGTCATTGTAACTATCAAAAACATTTAAAGAGAATAAAATTGTTATATGGTTTGATTGTTAAGAACCCATAAAAGGAAATAAAACATAGTATTTATTGTGTGTTATACATGATAGTTTTGATTTTTTTCATACAAAACTTTCACCTTTAGTTTATTAATCTGTGCAATATTACCCGCAATATTGCAAATGTTAAAAAAATCCTTGTTATATTATAGTAGTGCTTAGTTTTTGGAAAAGTTAGTGAAACAACTAAATTTAATTACTTTTTATTAATGCATGTAATTTAATCATTTACACTTTATAATAAGGACGATGGAGAAAGAGAGAGTAAGAATTGTAGAAGTATATTTGTTTAATTGCAGTTTTGGTTTTTTATTTTGGGTAATTTTGGTCTCCTGAGTGTCAAATGGGCGATTTTTGTTTCTCAGTTAGTTTTTTTTTTTAAGTTAGTCATGATTTTTAGTCAATTTAGTCTCAATGGACTAAAATCATTTTATGATGGAACGTATTTTCAAAAATTATTAATTAGCTACAATTTTTTCTTAATTAATTTTAATGAATGATTTGAAATTTGTTGTTAATTTACAGGAAAGGAAAGTTGTCAGTGAATTAATATTTTTTGGAAAATTTTCTGTCTGTAGATAATTTTGGTCCTATTGTCATTAATTTAGACGAAAACTGTTATTAAATTGGCTAAAAATTATGGCTAATTTGAAAGATTAACTAAAAGATGGTCAAAATAGCCCGTTTTAAAAATAAGAGGGACTAAAATCGCTCATTTGAAATTTCGGGACGAAAATCGTCCAAAATGCAAACTAAAGGGGATGAAAATTGCAATTAAGCCAATCAGATTTATTATTCATCACAATAGCAATGAATTAATAAAATAATGTGTTAGAAAAATAATTTAATATATTTATTATCCCCATATTTAATTATTTTAATAATTTTTATATATTAGTACTTTAATTTTTTTGGTTAGAAAATATATTTTAAATTAAAAAAATATAAAAAATAGACAATAGATATTTTGAAGTGAAAATAAGAAAACAAAGAAATATTAGCAAAAAAACTGCATTTATTTTTTGGGTGAGGCTATTGTAGATTTAAATATGTATTGCTACTTATTTTTAAATGTTTTTTAACTTAAAATATATTTTTAACTATTGAAATTATAATATTAATATATAAATATTATTAAAATAAGGGTAAAATATGTTTTTATCATTATAAAATATATCACTTTTGAATTTAGTTTTTATAAAATTATTTTTTGAATTTTAGTTCTCATTTTTTTAGAAATTGTATTTTTAAGTTTCTAATGAATTTCATGCTTATGAAAAATTTATTATGAAATTGTTGGTTAGCAAGAGTTCAATTCCTTCCGCATCTCTACAACAATCCATATAATTTAATAATTTAACTATGAGTTTTATTCGACGTGGACTAAAAAACAATTTTTTTAAAAAATAAAGACTGAAACGAAAAAAATAATTTTATAAGGACTAAATACAAAAATAGTATATTTCATTGGGATAAAACATATTTTATCTTGAAATAATTAAATTAGAGTGACAATAAAAATATTGGTATTAATTGCAAAGATAGAGAGTATAGAGCAGTAGTTGGCTTGTTATGTTGGCATTTTCAGCAGTTTGGTAGTGTTAGTCATCTAATCATGGACTGTTTGCATCACTGAATTTCACAATATTGAAATTTCCATTGATTTCTTTCTTAATTTACTTCTTTGTTTCAGATTTAAGATGTTTAACTTGAATTCATTTAGTTTTAGTTTTACATTGTGAAAAATACTTGCTTTCCATTCGAGATATAATACCTTAAAAGGTGACCACCAGCTATTTTGTAATTTTGTAAAATAAAATCTGCTTTTTTGGTTGTCTTTCAGTCTATTCTGAAAGGATCGATATCCTTAAAATTTCAACTATTTGAGAGTAATTTTTACATACGCATATTAAATACAGAAGTATTTCAAAAGTAGAATTTATACTTGATAGTAGTAAAAAGATGATTAGATTAGATTCCATTTGCTTCAAATATCGTCAAACAAATTTCTTCTTCTTTCAAAGCATCATTCATTTTTGAAAACAAATAACTTTTTAAAGAAAAGAAAAAGATTCTCGCCGCCATATATGCACGTTAGCCGATTTTGGAAAGTAACATGAGACATACACCGTAAGACATGGAGTCCAATAAATAAATAAATAAATAAAATGGGGAATGAAATTTAAATCAAACAAATAAATGAAACCAAGATCGAATTACATACAAGTTCAAACAGGATTAAATATAAGTTTGTCTTTGTACTCATCTTTTTGTGTGTTTCCAGAACAGTAATCTATTTTACTTTATAAATATTTCAGGTTAACTATTTTATTGGACAATAAAAATACTACTTAGCTTTTTTTGTATCTTTCCTTATGGGCCTCTATTCTGCTTTCTATAGTTCCATATCTTATGGGCCTCCTCTTACTTTCTGAAGCCCATTATGTCTAGTCTCTCTCATCTTGTATATATGCATCTCTTGTATTCTGTTTTATTTGAATCCAATAACATTTCATTTACACTTTTAACAAATCCTTTATAGTATCATCGAGCGAATGGTTCATCCCTAGGATTTCTTGCTTCACAGCGCCGCCGTGACGCTAGGGTTTTCCTTTCTTCTCCCCAACCCTTCGTTCCTCCTCCCAACCCCTCTCATGGCAGATTCAATCGATACCTCTTCCTCTGCCAACAAAGGCGATGAGGCTCTTAACCCTACATCCCCTTTCTACCTCCATCCCGGCGACAACCCCTCCTCCGTCGTTGCAACCCCGATTCTTGAAGGCAACATCAATTACCAGATTTGGCGTAGAAACATGTCCCGTGCCCTTATCTGTAAAGATAAGTTTGGTTTCGTGAATGGCTCTATTCTAGATCCTGGATCTTCCAGTCCGTTACACACGGCTTGGATGAAATGTAACACCATGGTTATACAGTGGATCACTCGGTCTGTGAGTCCGCAGATAGGCCAGAGCATCGCCTATTTTGATTCTGCCAAGGATCTTTGGCTGGATCTTCGGGACAGATTTTCCAAGAGCGATTCGTTTCGTCTTTCTGATCTTCTGCAAGCCGTTTATTCCATCAAACAGGGAGATCGTCCTTTGGATTCATATTTTACACATCTTAAAATTTTGTGGGAGGAATTGGAGGCTTTACGACCTTTGATTTCTCCTGCATGCACTAATTCTTGTTCTATTGCAGAGGATGTTCGTCGCCAACGCGAATCAGAATATGTGATCTGTTTTCTCAAAGGGTTAAACGATCCCTACGACACCGTTTGCCAGCAAATTCTCTCCATGGAGCCTCTCCCTTCGATTGCCAAGGCGTTCGCCCTCATCCAACAACAAGAACGCCAATCTGAGACAAACCCCTTTCTTGATGCCAAAGCTCTTTCTGCTCTATCTTCTTCGGTTGCTGCTACATGGAAGCCGCAAAGTCAGCCCAATGCTCAGCAGAAAGGAAAATCTAAGGGTTCTGCCCCCAACCCTAACCCTAACCCCAATTCCTCTTCCATTTTGCGTAACAGTAAGACGTGTTCATTCTGTGGTAAGCAGAATCACACGGTTGAAAAGTGCTTCTTCAGACATGGCTTCCCTGGCAATTTTAAATTCAAAGATAAGAATTCCAACCAATCTGCCTCGGTTAATAATGCTTCTCAGTCATCCACTTCACATACACAGTCATTCAATATAAGTAAGGAGGATTATGATTTGCTGCTTGGTATGCTTCAGAAATTAAAAACTCATGATCGCTCAGTTAAGGGTAACACTTTAAATTCCTCTTTCTGGATTATAGACAGTGGGACTACTGATAATATCTGCAATAATATGTCTTACTTTGTTAGTCATTATGCCATTCTCCCTATTAAAATTAAATTACCTAATGGGGGTTATTCTCTTGCTTCCCACTGTGGTCGCATACAGTTCAATGAAAACCTTTTTCTGGATGATGTTCTGTATATTCCAAATTTTAAGTTCAACCTTATATCTGTCCATTAGGTTGCCTCTTCATGTAATCTTCGCTTAATCTTTGACAGTGACTCTTGTTTTTTACAGGACAGGGCTACCTTGAAGACGATTGGGCTTGCTAGAATCAACAAACGCCTCTATGTTCTCGATCATGCTTCTTTGAATTCACATGTTACTGATATTCATAATTTTGATTCTACTGCTTTGACTAATACCTGTGATACTGATTCTTTGTGGTATGCTAGGCTAGGGCACCCATCTGAATACGTTTTGAAAACTGTTTGTGATGCTTTCCCTTACATTCAACATGTTCCTGTTTCTTCTTGTGATGCATGTCATCTTGGGAAACAAACTAAACTTCCCTTTCCCAACAACAATAATAAATCCAATTCTGTTTTTTCTTTAATTCACATGGACATTTGGGGACCCATCTCTCGTCCTTGCATTCATGGGCATAAGTATTTCCTGACTATTGTTGATGATTTTTCTAGACATACTTGGTTGCATCTCATGCATTCAAAAGCTGAGACATGTCCTTTGATTAAAAATTTTATTGCCTATGTTAAAACCCAGTTTCTCTGTGATATAAAAACTATACGTTCTGACAATGGGATTGAATTTTGTATGCATGATTATTACAATTCTCTTGGTATTTTGCACCAAACTTCTTGTATTGAGACACCACAACAGAATTCTGTGTTTGAAAGAAAACACCGCCATATTTTGAATACCACACGTTGTCTTTTATTTCATTCTGGTTTACCTAATTCATATTGGTGTTATGCAGCCTCCCATGCTGTCCATCTTATTAATAGGTTACCAACGAAAGTTCTTGACAACAAGAGTCCTTATCAGCTTCTTCACAAAACAGATCCCACCTTCTCAGACATGAAGGTCTTTGGGAGTCTCTGTTACCCTAGTTCCCTATCTAATAATCGTTCTAAATTGGATCCCCGCGCTCACAAAGCTATTTTTCTTGGTTTTAAAAATGGTACTAAGGGTTTCATCACTCTTGATCTTTTTACTCGTAACATAAGTGTTTCACGTAACGTTGTTTTTTATGAAAATGATTTCCTTTTCAAATCAGCCCAGCCAAGCAATGCTGGAACTGATATTACTGAACCTGTTTTTCAATCCACAAGTGATGATTCCCTGCGTTTTCTTTCTTACGAACCTTACCCATTGGACCTCAACGGTCCTATATCAAATCAGCAACCTCCTTTTGGTGCTGAGACATCCCCTGCTCCTGACCATCATCCTTCTTCTGGTGACACAATCACTCCTCCTTCTGGTGAGATTTCTATATCACCTGCTAGTCAGGGTCTGCGTAGATCAGGTAGAAACACCCAGCCTTCTGTTTACTTGAGAGATTTTCATTGTTATGCTTTGCAGGGTAATCCTCTGAATCCTGTATCTTCTGTCAAATATTCGTTATCTGATTCCATTACATATGATAAACTATTTTCTGCCTATTGTTCTTATGTTTTAAACATTAGTTTGCATGATGAACCTGCTTCTTATGATACTACTTCAAAAATTCCTAAATGAGTTTCTGCCATAAACAATGAACTTGATGCTTTAGCGCGTAACAATACTTGGACCTTGGTCAACTTGCCCAAAGGCAAGAAAGCCATTGGGTCCAAGTGGGTCTACAAAATAAAATATAATTCTGACGGTTCTATTGAACGATATAAAGCCCGCCTTGTGGCTAAGGGCTATAACCAGAAACATGGTATTGACTACTTTGACACTTTTGCCCCAGTTGCAAAACTGTCTAGTGTCAGGATCCTTTTGAGTATTGCTGCCATTAAAAACTGGTCTCTATATCAACTTGATATTAATAATGCTTTCTTACATGGTGATCTTTATGAGGATGTTTACATGCGTGTCCCTCAAGGTTTACATGTTTCTAATTCTTCTCTTGTCTGTAAATTGAACAAGTCCTTGTATGGTCTAAAACAAGCCAGTAGAATGTGGTATTCTAAACTGTCTTCTTTTCTTCATAATCTTGGGTACTGCCAGTCTAAACATGATTATTCTCTATTTGTTAAAACTTCTCAGAAACATATTACGGTTATCCTAGTATATGTTGATGATGTTATAATTGGTGGGAATGATGAAACTGAGATATCAAATGTTAAACGTTTACTAGATAACGCTTTTAAAATTAAAGACTTAGGTGTGCATCGCTACTTCCTTGGAATTGAAATTGCTCGCTCAAAAGCAGGAATTTCTATTTCCCAAAGGAAATACACCTTGGATCTTATTAACTCTGCTGGTCTTCTTGCAGGTAAGCCCAGTAGGACGCCCATGGTTAAAGGATCAATGAAGCATTCCAAGTCAGATCCCTTACTTGAAGATGTTCAGAGCTACAGACGCATTGTTGGTCGCTTGCTGTACCTCACCACCACTCGACTAGACATCTCCTATGTCGTCCAACAACTGAGTCAACATATTGCCAAACCATACAAGTTGCACTATCAAGCTGCTCTCAGGGTTCTGCCCAGGATTAAACTTAATCCTAGGCAAGGGCTTCTCTATTCTGCATCATCTCTGCTGCAACTCTCTGCCTTCAGCGACTCAGATTGGGCTTCATGCCCAACTTCCCGCAAGTCCATCACTGGGTATTGCACCTTCATTGGGACTTCTTTGGTCACGTGGAAGTGTAAGAAGCAAAACACTATATCACGGTCCTCATCTGAAGCCGAATACCGTGCTCTCGCCTCTACAAGATGTGAAATACAATGGATATGCTACATTCTGAAGGATTTAGGCATGACTCTTTCCTCCCCAATTGAACTATTTTGTGACAATGCTTCCGCTCGCCACATAGCCAACAACTCTGTTTTTCATGAAAGGACAAAGCACATAGAGATTGATTATCATGTAGTCCGTGAACGTCTTCTGCGTGGTTTGTTCAAATTGCTGCCTATCAGTTCTCAACAGCAACCAGCTAATCTCCTGACCAAGGCTTTGGAACCATCTCCTTTTCACTCTAACCTCTCTAAGCTGGGAATACACAATTTGTATTCTCCAGCTTGCGGGGGGATATTGGACAATAAAAATACTACTTAGCTTTTTTTGTATCTTCCCATATGGGTCTCTATTCTGTTTTTTGTAGTTCCATATCTTATGGGCCTCCTCTTACTTTCTGAAGCCCATTAGATCTAGTCTCTCTCATCTTGTATATATGCATTCTGTTTTATTTGAATCCAATAAACATTTCATTTACACTTTTAACAAATCCTTTATGTTTAGTTAAGTTATCACTAAAATAGATTTTGTATAGTTATTTTCAAAAGAATTGATTTTAAAAAATGAATTATGTTTAAAAAAAGTAAGTTTAGAATGCATTCTTAAAAATAGATTTTAATTGTATGAATTCTTAAAAATGCAGTTAGAATACATTTCAAAATATATTCTTAAAAATGTATTCTTAAAAAATAAAAATTAATTTATTGTTTAATAACCTATTTACCAAACACCCTTATTTTTATCAGTCGACACTGTTAAGTAAGCTAAGACTCTTAAGGGTGCGTTTGATTTGCTAAAATATATGGTAGTGAACAGTACAAAAACTTTATTCCACGTTTGATTGTAAAAATAGACATGCCACAGCACAAAATTTGAGGCACACAGAACAAAATGAGAGATTTTTGTTACTCACTATCCTAGAGGACAAGAAGTTATCTCATGGTACAATATAGTTAAATACAAAAACACTCTCACTCACATCCACTATCTCATAAAACTTTAACTACATCTTCCCACTCTCACACTTACAAGTAGTTACTATAATATTTTTTTTTTATTTCATGGAATATACAACACTAAACTAGCTCATATATATATATATATAAAATTTAATAATATTTTTTAATGAAAAATAATAAAACATTTAAAAATATATCAAATTATTTGAGAAATTTAATTTTATATATAATTTTTTTAAATATAATATTACAACAGTTTTAAATTTTCACAATATTAATTGTCGATTTTTTATCTAAAATAAATATTTTAAAGTATAAAGGATATTATAGTAAAATTGACTTTATATTTTTTGTGTTGTACTCTAATGATCAAACAATAAACAACACAAGTAATTGTGCTGTAACTTATTAAACTTCTTATACTATACTTGTCCATACATCAAACGTACCCTAAGTGTTCTCAAATGAAATTATGAATGCTAATATATAAAGTGACTCTTTGGATTCAACGACAAATTTATTTTGAATCTTAAATTTGTATAGATATTATACTTAAAGATAAAATTAATCTTAAAATATATTTTGTGAAATTTATAGGTCTAAGCCATCACTAGCTAAATGACTGTAAAATTATTAATGATAATTTAATAAAGCTATAATTATAAATCATACAAATATTATTTATTTATGAGAATGAAACTACAGTAGTTGTCAAAAACATAAACTATAATGATTTTTTTTTTTCTTCTAAAATACAGTTTTGGTCTTTTACGTTGCTTAGTTTGGTCATTTATGTTTTAAAAGTTTTAATTTTATTCTTTATGTTTAAAAAGTTTCACTTTGATCCTTTATGTTATATTTTTCGAATTATTTTAGTCTCTTATGTTGTATTTTTGAATCATTTTGGATCCTTACTTAAAAAAAATATAACATAAGGGACAAAAATGAACAACTTAAGGGACCAAATTAAAACTTTTTAAGTATAAAGGATCAAATTGAGACTTTTCGATAACATAAGAACCAAAAATATATTTTAACTTATTGTTTTCTACCTTTCTAACTGATAATGTCAATGATCATTTTTTTTTAAAATGAAAAGAACTTAACTCGAGTCCACTTACTTAAAGAAAACAAAGATGTACCCTTGAAGTAATTGCTGGTTAGTACATGATTTTTATTTAATAATTAATAAATTAATAATAAAGAATGTTACTTCTTTTTGGTCAAAAAAGAATATGTTACTTGTGTTCTTTGTAAATAAAATAAGTCTTGGGCTACTCTCTAATTTTATTTAATGGCCCATATGATGTAACTATGCCATGGCATTCAGTCCAATACGAATTTCATATCTATGATATTTTGGTTAGAGCCAATCACTTTTTGAATTTTGATTCAGTCCACTCATGGTTCAATTAACAACTGAAGTGACTATTGATCCCCCAAAAAGAAACAGACTAAAATAATTTGGTTTTTAAATAAATCATACATAATTTGATGTTATGTTAGCCATACCCATACACAAATTATTCATGAAATCTTATTAGGTAGATTTTGAAAAGTTTAAAATGATGGGAGGTTTTATTAGGTGCATTTTGTATTTTTGTTGTAAAAAGTTATAATTGGACTGAAATAAGTCTAATGTACTACTTAAACCTATTCCAAAATTCATTAAAACTTACTTATAAAACTGAAATTCATCCTAATTATCTTTGAGTAGAAAATGTTAGTGTCTTTTTGTCTTACAATTGATTTAAAAAGTAAGAGTAATTTTACTGAAAAAAATTTTCTGTTAAAAATAATTAAAATTTATGTCCAAACAAATTATCACCCTTTTATAACAAGGATAAGTTAACCAAAAAAAATTTACCCATAAACGTTCACAGGAAAGAAAAAAAAAAATCAAGAAGGACATAAAATCATTTGTCCATTTTTTGTACTGTTATTTTTATAATTTTCCTTACAAATTACTGATTACAAAATTTTACCTTCTTTGCCTTCCAAAAAAAACCACCTTTTTTGGTATCTGTACCTTCCCTCCAAATTGCTCACAAACCTCAACTGAAAATTCTAAGCATCAATCTCTGAATTCATGCATCACCCTCACTTAAAAGTTGAATGATCTATGATGAAGGCAATGAATTTGAAATAGAAATCCTCAATTATGGTTATGGATGCCACTCCCTTTTTCAGAACTGGGATTAATAAATCCCTCTCTTCTCAATTTCTCTTCCTTCGATTTCCTACAGAACACAACCCAAGAATTCACCTCCAATGCAATGCAAGCCCCAATCAATGTAGAAAGCCCCAAACAATAAGCCAATTTAGCATAAGATCTACTCGCACCCATCACTTCAAATCCCTCAAACACATTCACAAACCCTAACACCACACACGCGTACCCTACAAAATGATGATACGATTTCCAATACTTCCTGAACTTGTTCCTCGCATTCGGCCTGAATAACAGAGCCAGCGTCTGCAACGCCCCCAAACAGAACACCGCGATTCCCAGCTTCCGGTGAAGCCTATACTCCACTCCCGGCGACATTTGCCCCAGCCGGATTCCGATCGCGAACCCCGCCGTTCCGAGAACAAAAGCGAACAGTTGAATTCCCGCGTGTAAGTAAAACCAAACAGGGCCTAGGGCTTGAATGTGCCTCAGATAACGCGCCGTAACGGCTCCCGTTGGTAACAGAATTCCCCACGAGACGGCGTTGACGGCGCCGTGAAGCGTTCTTAACGCCGTGAGGTCCGTGTGTTGAGGAGCGGACGAACCTATTAGAGATATTAATTAGTTAGTAAGTTTTTCTTTTTTTCTTTTTAGGGAAAAATGAAAAGTATATCGATGATAAAAAATTAAAGGGTATTTTTCCTTTTATGAGATATTAATTACTAGTTAATAAGTTTTTCTTTTTTTTTTTTTTCATTTTTAAAGTATATCGATGATGAAAAACCAAAAGGGTGTTTACAAATGAGTACTTTATATATAAAATAGAAAGGAATAAAAATAAATAATTAATTAATATCTATAATAACCTGACAAGACGTCGAATGTGGCAATGGAAGAAAGGTCGTTAGAGGTAGTTGGGTGAATTGTAGGCGAGTAGCCTTGAACGTAGAGTCCTCTGTTCCAAATGAGGTGGATTTTTGTTTTGTTGGGTTGTAATTTGATTGTGGCGGAGATTTGGATGGCGGCGCCATTGTGTACGGTGGCCATTTTGCCGCCGTACATTGCGGTGTTGGAAGAGAGGAGGTGGATGTCGAGAGGGCGAGATAGTAAGGGAGATTTTTGGAGCTTCACAGTTGGGTCTAGGATGTAAGGTAGGAGGACTATCTGGCCGGAGTTTGGATCGGGAAACGCTATTAAGGCGCGTGTTCCGGTCATCTCCGGCGACGTAGGGTTGATGCCCCACCCTACCCAGCCGGACGGTGATATGAAAGTGCCGAAGAAGACAAGTTCTAAGGTGGAATTGTGGGGGTGAAAGGTCCAAGCTATGGAGGCTTGTTGTGTTGGAAGGTTCATGCATTTTTGGAAGGATTTAGTGGCGGTTTGTGTGGTGCAGTGGGATGAGAATGCGACTTGGGGCAAGAGAAGGAGGAAGAGGTAAAGAAGCAACATTGTGCTGTGAAAGGAAGAGAATTCAATGGTTTGGCATATACAGTTTGCTATGCAAGCTAGCTTTTGTTAAGGAATTTGTGTTTTGTAATGATGGGTTTAGGGGAAGAATGTGATCATATGTCATTATGGATTTTGAGGGAATATGGTTAGTGCTTAACTTTGAAGGAAAGACAATAGTATATGGCGTTTGGTAGATTTAGACGTTTGGGGTTTAAAAATTGTAATCTAGCAATAAGAGTATGATGTAAAGATATTATTGTGTCTAGTGTGGCTACTTCTTTTTGTTCTAGTTGTTATTTTCGTGAGATATGGTGGATTAATGTTTGCATATTGTCTCAAAACTTATTCTTTTTGGTTCTAATTGCAAATTGCATTTTGTCTTTCAAGTGCTTGGCTTTGAAGCTATCACATAATCATTTCAGCTCCGAAACTTCACCAGTTTTGTTTTGTGCCAACTGAAACATGGTGTTTACTCACATAATGTTTATGTTTTGAATCTTAATAAAAAAATTTAAAAAGTTAATCCACTATTAATATTAGAAGAAAATCGTTATAAAAAACCATATTTCTTTGGGAAAAAAAATACTCATTCACATGCTACCTGAAAGACCACAAGAAGTCGCACATACAGTTACAGGTAGTGTGCACTGTGCAGCAAGCGCTCCTGCTCCTGTAGTGTGCAATCGCTTATTTATAAATAAGCGATTTGGGTTCGAATCTCAGAACTCGCACTCCCCCTCCCCCGCGGTAATCCCGCTCCGGTAGACAAAAAAAAAGTTTTTGTTTTTATTTTTAATAAAAGATCACATTTAAATCTCTTGCAAACTGCGACTTTAAGTTAATTATGGCTCTGCGCTTTGCATTTACGGTTTTACCTTGTATATTTTTTTTGGATAAATTTACCATGCATTTTTAACTTACTTGATCGAGAGGTAGAGAAGAATGAAAAAGAAAAAAACGAGTGAAGCACTATGTATGTCCCCAACTTTACATAAAAAGTTTACATAGGTCCCTGGCTTTTGGGGAGTTCACTTAGGTCCTTGACTTTGTCCAACGTTATTCAATTAGGTCCCTAACGTTAACCATCGTTTTAACATCATTAACAGGCATTCAAAGTGGCAATTAACGTGCCGTGTGGACAAAACGACGTCGTTTTTTTTATAAAAAAAAAATCAAATCAGTTTCTATGTTTATTAATAAAAGTTCAAATCAATCCCTAAGTTTATTAATAAAAGTTCAAATCAGTCTCTATGTTATATATCAAAAGTTCAAATAAGTCTCTGTTTATTTTAAAAGTTCAAATCCGTCTCCATATTTTGTATTAAAAATCCAAATTAATCCCTATATTTTGTATTAAAAATTCAAATCAGTTCCTATATAATACTCATTTTAATTCCTATATGTTCATTTTACACAAAATATCAATTTGACAGCAGTTGCATTTTCTCAAAAAGACTTTCATGTGTCCTTAAAAGATCAAGAACACAAGCTTGTTGACCAGGGATAGATAAATACTTGTGAAAACATTATATAACAACAAAACTTAATCAAGTAACTAGAAATACCATAGTTCATTCGTTAACGTAAAAATTAAGAGCAAAATGTTTATAATTAGAAGCTTCACAAAATATAAATAAAAGCTACTATCCCCATGTGTTGTAACCCCATGCTTGTGTCCAAAAAATATAGCATGCTGCATGAGTTTTGTAACCCTCGTGTTTATGTCAAAAAAGAAAACTTCCTACCTAAAGAAGAATCTTCACGAAAGAGAACTTGCTGCACAAGAAAGAACCTTCACCCCATTGTATGTCATCATCCTTCACAAAAAAAAAAAAAAAGAGTGGCATTCAAACTGATTTAACTTCGCCAATAAAAACTTAACTTATCAGGTAATGCAGGGCTGGACTATTGTAAATAACATAACGCTTTCTCATACTAAATCACGTGACATTTAAATATTTGGTATTTTATGTTGTATGCACTAATTCATGTTTTCTTTATAAGAAAGTATAATAACGAAAATTGAACGTGAATATCCACATATACATGCTTTCCTGTGCTCACCAACTGAACTACATAACTGAGACACAATTTATTTTTATTATTATATCTAAGACACAATATCTTTGTATGAGATTCAATATGCTGAATAATACCATTTGAGTCGTGACAAGATTTTTTTAAAATGGCACGCGAGTTGAATATAAAACATTCAATCTCAAAACTCAATTCCCCAGAATCAGGTTATGTCGAATTCAGTTTGTAAAGAGGAAAAATCAAAGAAAATGTTATTGTTACATTGAGCAACATCTCAAACTCATGCTCATGCTAGACCAAGCTAAAAAGCATGCAAATCTCGTAGATCATTTACAGATCAATCAAAATCCTGCCCTGCAAACACATACTGAACTTCTATTCTGATTTTACTTTCAAACTTGACGTCGCAATCTCTGAGAGAAAGTTGGTAAACAGGTACACTGCATCCTGCAAGTGGCCAGAGCGCAGGTCTTCTGGAATTGGAGCACTGAAAGCAGTGTCGAAGCAGCTGAACTGCTCATCACGGGTAGCACCCTCTCCTACAGCAGATAGCAGCAAATCACATATCTCGCTTGCCATTTTCGAATACACCACCCTGCAAAATAAGTGGTGAAAAGGAATGTAACAATCAAAACTTCTGTAAATGGATGACTTATCATATAGGACCAACTACCGAATTAACAATCAAAAGACAGGAGCTGAACTTGTGATGCAATGAAGATGGGGGTTTTCAAAGTTGATACTGTAATGCAGAACCATTGACTCAATAAAAATAGTAATTATAAAATATATCAGTGTCGTCACATTTTGTTTCCTTCTTAACAAATAAAAGGTGCCAAGCCTGAGAAAAAAATGGTTTTAGACATGGATCCCAGTCAGCCTACAAAATCAGGATTCGAGCCGTAAAACCTATAAATAGATCAACAAGCAGTTACTGCAAACAATTTTTCTAACACAGCAAAGGTCAAAAGACAATATATACCTTGCGTCCACAGGTAATCTGCAACCCCAAACAGCCAAGGATTCATTCAGCTGACTGACAAAATCCTGACAAGCAGCATTTTTACTTTGAAGAGAATCCTGAAACAAGAAGTTACGTGGTTTTAAGCAATCTGCAATCAAATGAAAATAAGGAGAAAGTCCTAATCTACAAAAACTGAATTTACAATATGAGTGTCCTCTCTGCTGATCTAGCAAATATACACTAGAAAATATGTCATGATTGTCAAGCTTTTCCGTAACAAAATTTTGTAGCATGAACCATACACTACAAACAGATCACTACTGTTACCTAACTTCACGAGTCATGTTTTCTTAAACCTAATAAATGCTTATTTTATGTAAAGATTGCAATGAGAAACATTTTTAATTATTGTCTAACAGACATTAATGCCTTCTGTATCAGTGCTTGTACAGATGTACCCTATAACATCATCATGTTGACTGATAAATTCATAATGTTGCACTTCCATGTTTCAGGCTCAGGCCCAAACTCGTTCAAGTTTTAGTTACACTTCACAATGAACTATAAACAACATGCAACAGGAGCAACAAATGTTCAAATATATGATGCTCTTTTGTGAGTTCCCATACCAATTCAGTCATGGCATCAGTATCTCCCTGAAGTGAGTTTCTCATCAAATAAAATGAAATATAAATTCCTGCTCCCAAGTCCCAGTTCTCAATTTCAGATTTATGATCCTCCATAGAAGTAGCAATCCTCCATATCTCGGTGTGTTTGGCTGCACAAGATATTAAAGAAGTTAGCCATGCAACTATCTGGAATTAAGAATAACAAATCAAGTAATTCTTTAGCTATTGAAAAGAAAGACATCGCAATAAAATCATGTTCAGCAATTTAGAGTACTGATGATGCATGACAAACTGGAAAAAATCCCTTTTCAGCACTACACTCATTTTCATAGAGACTTCCTTTCGGTAATTTAAGTTCTAGAAGGCTGCTTACTTGCCACTCGCGTTTTATAAATGTCTAAAAAACACCCCAACTATATGAAAGAAATACAGAATTAATTCAGTTATGAATATTATTTGGTACTCCAAAGGTTTTCCTTATTTTTTGGTTTCCAAAGTTGCATCGCTTAGATTTCTAGATGATCTAGTAAGGCAAGATACCGAGGCACTGGTACCAGAACCAAACTCAAATCCTACAAACTATACCAAGATGTAGGGCAGAAATAAAAGAGGTCTTGTTTATGCTTTAATATTTCTTGCATGTATTGCCTAATTTAAAGTTCACAGTGACAACATCACCTGGGACTAAGCTTGGGAAATCAAAAAGCCTATCAGTATGTTGCGGGCATTCAAGAAAGTTGTTTAGAGTTTAGACTCTAAACTATAGGCTATCGAGGACCAAAACAAAAATAGCACACTGGAATTGTATTCAAGTAGAACTAATTTTACACCTTTAAGTGGTCAGGAAAGAAGATAGTTTTTTTTTTGGACAAACGAAATTGTTTCAATTTAACCAATGAACAAACATACTTGTGTTTTTATAGCAAAACCATCGCAACTGATGTTCCTTTGCAGTGTAGTATTTAGTATGGAAAACATACAACAAAAGTTAGAGTATCATTCTTTTCAAATAATTAGGAAGAACTAGCTATGCAACAACTATCTAATAGGTATTTATGAGAGAAGTTCAAATGCTGCCAGTATCTGGCTCATGTATGATTCAAAAAAACTTGTAAAAAGTAATATTCAAAACAACATCACACCAGAAATATCAGAAAGTACAATAATAAAGCATGGGCCTTCTGCAATATACACACACACATGACTAACTTTGCAAGAATAACCTCTGAGCAACTGAAGTTGTGAAAAGTAAAATTCTAAAATTCTTGTAAAAAGTAATAAAAACAAACAGCACACTAGAAATATCAGAAAGTACAATAATAAAGCATGGGCCTTCTGCGATATACACACATGACTAACCTTGCAAGAATAACCTATGAGCAACTGAAGTTATAAAAATGACATGAGCTTTCTGCCAATTTGCACACGCAAGAAATTGCTCCAGTGCTTTTGAGTGATCCCCGGTATAATTATAATAAATTGCCTGCACCAAAACAACAAAGTCATGCAAACAAGAATAGAAGTTTCCCAATGAAAAATTCAGATAGAGCCCAATAGAACATGGGTCAAGTGCTGGACTAAATCAAGCCCAAAAACATGGAGCGTATCCAAGGAGGGGGAGGGGGGGGGGGATATATGTGGCTGTCAGAGGTTAAGAAACAAGCATCTTGGAAATTCTATCCAACCATCTTTTTTTTGTCCTTTTGGTTTAAAAAATGTTTACAGAATTTGTATCACAAAATAGTTTTGAGAGAATAGAAAAATAGGAACGCATTCAATCAGGACCAAAAAGGGAATAAATAAATATGATGCATACCAAAGCCTCATGCATCCATTCTGTGGGAATGCCCAAATCCTTAATGAACTGAAGTTGAGACTCATCCGAACTCCAAGTTTCGCAGTATTGGAATAATATTTCCCGAATCAGATTTACATGAAGATATGGATAATCTTCACGAAAGGGCATGTGAAGGACCACATATATTGCCCAATGACATTTCCCTAAGCATAACAGCTGAGAGACAAACGCCGTGTCGAGAATATGAAGATCCTTAGAATTGATAACACCCAATGCCTCCAAAACTGCACGCTGATGCCAAATCATATGATAATCAAGTGGATCAGGGGTTGAAGAGAAGGCACTGAACATATCCTTCAGAAAGCTAAACTCTGTTTCTTCACTAGCATGAAGAAGCATAAGATAAAATGAAATGTCAAAGTGTTTAACCGCATTCCAACTGAAACTGATAATTTCCTCCGAAGTTCCTTCATCAATAAAAAGTGGAACAGGATATGGAGCCGTTCCCTCATCAAGAAAATGTTTATAAGTCTGAAAAGCAATGGGTAGTGAAGTGTCAGGTGGTAATTTATACCACATTAATAAGCCTAAGAACCTCCTCCAGTCAATTTTGATGTCATGCAATGCTTCATGAATATTTCCTGCAAGCAATTCATAGAGTCTCAATCTGTCCTTTTCAATGAAACTAAAATCTAGGCCTTTATTTCTCCAAATATCAAGTTGCCTTGCAATATCGGAGCGATTCACAGTGGAGCCACCGGCCTGACTTAACAAACAAGCCAACCTCACATCTCCTTTGGACACAGCTAGCTGCACTGCTTCATCCAGTTGTCGCCCAGTTAAGAGTACAAAAATGTGTTGTAGATAGTCCGAGTCATTTAGAGAGCTTATTTGATTTTGAACATGATAGGAAACACTCTCTCGCAACCAATAACTAAACCCTGCCCTCCTCATGAGAGGGAGTTCTTCTTGGTCAACATCTTGACAAACTTCCTGCATATCCTGCATCATATCTTCCTCATTGTCAGCACCCAAAGATTCTACTTGACCTTTTTGTTCTTTATCAGAGAAAAGAACTCTAATTAACTCCCAGGTCATTACTTGGTGAGTCAAACCCAAACGAGAAGAGGAAGATAACCCAGGAACACTCAATTGCCTCTCAATAATATCACAGTACTGACGAGAAATATCTGACAGGGATGTACGATTAGATTCAAGCTTTTGAAGTGTCAACTTGCAGGGACCAATTCCAACTTCTTTCAACACATGGCTTATTCCCCTGTGAAAATTTAATGGAGAAACCAAAGCATGTTCAACAAGTTCCTCACTCACTTTTTTATTTTCATCCCTGACCAGATTGTCAAAAGCAACTTTCTCAATATTGACAACAGATGATAATAACTTGTGATCACCGCCACTTCCTACAGGTGCACCAGAATGTACAAGGATGCCATTTGGTCCCCACCCAACTCGAAATGACTTACCCATAAACAGACCAGCATCGACAATATTGTGAGCATAGTTACCAGAGACTGGTGTTTCATGCTTGAGGTCTAGCTTAAAACCTTGAGCTTTTATTGTCCTAAGAGGCATGCTCTTATGTTGCTGAACCATCAAAATACCACCAGGAGAATCTGAATCAACATTCCCATGTTTATACTCAAGTAATGGAAATGGAGTTTTACGAGCAACTGGTGGGGTAGATCTATTATGGGTGATTGCTTGAGCAGAACTTTGCAATGGCCTCACGTGCTCCTTAACAAAAGATGATTTGTGACTCAAGTCCTCTACCTCTTCTTCATCAGGAAACATCAATAATCTCATTTCTCTCATTTTAACAGGATCAAGTCTAAGATGAGCAGGAAGAGAATGAGAAAGCTCCATTTCATTGGTATTTGCTGGTGATTCTTTCTCAACATCATATGTCTCAGCATCGCCCATAATAATGTCTACTTCATCATCTTCATCAAACCCAAATCTACTGAAGTGTTCAACTAAGAATTTCCACTCACCTGTTGCTAGATCAAAGGAAATAAATTTTGCTCCTTGTCTTTCAGTGCTCTGTTTTATTTTTTTATTAAGAATGTCTTCCTGCCATTCCTTAGACTTCAATATTCCTCTATCTAGAACCAAAACTACTTCAGCTGTCTTGTTAAGGCCCTGACCAACTGCAGGCTTGTCATTTTCATCACTATATACAATTATCTCATGCCTATGAAACCTGACAATTTCATCTAGATGTAAACCTCTGACATCAGTTTTGTTCAGATACCTGACATATCCATAGCCAACTCTTCCGACAGTGAAATCAGGAACACGGCTGCAATAACCAGGGTCAAGGTGTTCCCAGGCCAGTAATTCCTTCAAAGATGGTCTGACGAAGTAACCGGGTGAATGCAATATTGGTAAGGAAGCTTCATTATTTGTCATGATTTGATTGGATGGAGTAATGCAGCCTTGAGAAACCCTTCTTTTCTTGCACGTATGCAGAATGATTGAATCAGGGACGCCTCCAAAATCACATTCCATCACACAGCTAGTTCAAAGTGACAAGTTGCATTTTGAACATTTAACTTTTAAAGCAATTCCCAGATGCATTCTCTAAAACAGAATAAAGGAAGATTAACCACATACACTTGAAAGTTGAAAAGCATGTTACATCTAATTTCATTGAAACTTTACTAATGAAGCTAAAAAGAACAACAGATTGTGAATTATACCTGGTTCATGCTTATCTCGGAGGTTATTGAAAAATGACAAATGCGAGAAGAAAAAATAAATGTGGAATATAGCTCTATCTTAGTTTTAGGGAATCAGATAAGTTTAGTTTAAGATCATGAAAACTATTAATTATTTGATTCAGCAGTTTATCCGGACTGACTTTACTCAAAGTGTGGCATACCATAGAGAAGCGAAAAACATACATCTATTAAATTATATAATGCTAGAGTGTTTATGTTTGCAATTCTCAGTTACGCAGCTACTGTTCAAAACATAAATGTACTTATTTAACCTTATCGGTTTACTTTTTTTACTCACAATATGTGGCTCGGTGTTCACGAGAAAATCCATTTTCACCCTCACTCACCCACCCACTCAAATTTCTTTCTTTCCTGTCTTCATTTTCTCACCTCTCTGATTTCATTTCCTTTTTTAATTTTTATTCATCAATCAATTATCAACTTCAATCTCACTCTGTCCTGTCTAAGAGTCTAAGACCATCTCAAAAACAAGAGAATCGAATTTGAGTGGGAATGAAGAGGAGAAAGCAGTACAGTACCAAAAACAAAGCAATCTTCTTTGATGTGGTTGCTGACGATTCTGTGAGCGGCGGCAGTGGGAGGAGCTTGCTTGGGGTGCGGGATCCAGTTAGAGGGATGACAGTTGGCCCAAGACGGAGGTGTTTTGATGGTTCAGCTTCGACGTCGTTTTGGTATGAGAAAAGAAGCATGAGGAGGGAAAAAACGAGCGAAGGAAGGAGAGAAAGCCTAGGGTTCAAGCATGTAAAAAAGCTCCTCTGGTCCATCTTATTTTTTAGTTTTTAAAAATTACCAGTGTTTTTCCCCATCCTACGCGCCCCGATTAGAGTTTAATTTGAATGTTCTTTAATTTAATATTTTTTAATTTAAATAATACTAGTATAATGTAATAAAAATCAAAATGATTTTATAAATTATTGATTACTCTTTTAATATTTAAAAAAATATATACATTTAAGATGTCACTAAAATTTAGTTATAGTCAAATTTATATTTCCAACGAATACCAAACACTTCCACCATTGAATACTTCAATAAATAAATATAAAAGGAACATATTACTATTTTAATAATTGAATTATGCTATTAATTTTATATTTATAATTTAGAATGTTTTGAAAAAAAAACAATTTAGAATGGGAGAAATTCTTATTATTTTGATATCATATAGTATTAATGAGTTCCGATAAATTAGAGAATAATTTAGGAAAATTAGCAAAAATTATAAACATATTAAATGATCTTAACTAAATTAATTATTTTGATTAGTTGGTGAATACATGAAGACATGTGTGTGGGTATAGGATTCAATTCTCTATTATACTACTTTCCTATGAATCATTTTTCTTAATACGTGTGAATTAGCTAGAGATTCTTATAAAAATAATATGAGATAGTATAATGTAAACGTTTTTTTTGTAAACATATAAAATTGACAATTTAATACTAAATGATTTAATTGAAAAACATAGTAAATTTTAATAATTACATATATTAATGAAAAATTATATCGATATATTAATTGGACGATATAAATTATAACTTGTAATTGAATAAGAATTTAGTTTACTATTACAAAGAATAAATTACTCTAAAGATCCTGGTAGCTATCATTTAAATGAATTTTTAGTTCATTTTGCTTGGTATAGAACCATTGTGAGATTCTGGATTTTCATAAAATTTCAAAAAAATAAAAGGAGAAAATGATACGTCAATCGAGAAGATCCTCAATTATAAAAATGAAGATATTATAAAACAGTTTACACTTTTTTTAAAAAAGGATAAATAAATTTTCAGTGAAAATTTATAAAACTAAAAATTAAAGTTTCCAAATTTCTAAAAACTATTTTTAAAATTTTTTTTGTCAAATAGATTTTTTTTTTGGCTTGTTTGATTTCTGTTTCTGAAAATAATTTCTTATTTTTAAAAATAGAAAACTTGTTTGGTAGACGAGTTTTTTAAAACAATTTTTGAGAACCATTTTTGTTTTTAAATATTTAAAAACATCTAAAACTTATTTTCGTTTTTAGTTTTCTGAATATAGATATAAATTTGCATTGAAAACTCTTCTCAATTTTTTTTAAAAATTGTTTCTAAAAACTATTTTATAATACAGTTTTTAAAAATTAAAAAGAAAAACTCTTTCAAACAAGTTTTTTCTGTTTCTAAAAACAAAAAAAAAACCTTTTTTAGAAATAATTATGAAACAATCTTTATGTTTCTTCTAGATATTTTTCAAAGAAAAAGATTAGTTATTTAAAGTTTTGGTTTAATTTTTTTTTATTTTTGGGCTTTAAATTTGTGGGGGAACATATTAAAGACATTATTAACGGAGACAGATATAATGACTTGACTAACGACTTTGGGTATGTTTAGGAAATAGACTGAAATCTTAAAACTTTTGGTTTTTTTGCTGTGAAACTGACTCAAGGCCATAAAATTATGGCTGAGGTTGGGTTATTGGTCACAATTGTTTGGTAAAATAAATTGTATAATAAGTTAAAATATGTTAAATGACCAAAATGGATAAATAATATTATATTAATATAATAGTAATATCAAATAGTGGTGGATATTTTGTGATTTTTAAAAATAAATAAAGGCAATTTTGGAAGTGAAATATAGAAAGCTCATTCTTGGAAGTCAAAAGCCTCTTAAAAGAGTTTTGCAAAAGTTAGTTGCAAAAGTCACAATCTCGTAGCTAAAAATCTTATTTTTGTAATTACTAAATGATGATACAAACTTTTTGAAAACCAAAATTCTCTTAAAAATGCCTAAAGCCACGTTTCCAAACATGGCTTTTTTGTGCAATTTTATAGTGCAAGTGACAATAAAATAATTATAATGTTAGTTTAGTCATTTTAAATTTAAGAAAAATGCTAAATAATATCTTTAGAACATTTATTAAAATTTTAAAAATAAAAATATTTTATAAGAATTAATAATATTTATTGTCTCAAAAATTTAAGACTAATTCAATACTCCCTCCTTTTTAGAACAAAAGTCTTTTAATGTTTTTCTACACATATTAATAAGTTACTATTAATTATAGTAAAGTTTGCAAAGAATTAGGTAGATTATCTTTATTTTGGATTGATAGGTAAAAGTGATGTGGTAGAAATAATTGTGATACATATTTATTAAATAATGATATCATTGGGAAAAAAATATTAATTATATCTTTAAACTTTAAAATGACAATAATTTTGAAACAAAATTTATAAAGTATAAAATGATTATTGTTTCTAAATGGAGGGAGTAAATGCTTCTCACACTAAATCAAAACATTAAATAAAATATATTTATTACTTTTTAACGAGTGCTATTGAAATTATATTTAGCAAAAACGCTAAATTTAAATATATCATTCACGAATGCACAGATATTTTGGTGGGGGCAATTGCCCTCGCTAACATTTTCATTATCATTATCATTAATACTATAATACTATTGTAAAAAATATAATTACTCACACAATTTTAACATAACACTTTTTTTGAACTTAAGTCAAGCTTAAGATGAGTGGTTGAATGATTGTTTAGCTACTTATATTAATAGTGATATTTTTTTATAATGTTAAATATAAGAAAATTACTCCAAGTTTTTAAAATATGAAATTTCGATAAGAAAAAGTGAGATTTATATTTGTACTTTTAGGTTTGATTGCACTTTTGGTTTCTCGATTATGGCCAATGCACGATTTTAGTCCTTGAATATGAGTGATGTACCATTTCAGTCCCTAACTTTGCAAGAATAATTCACTTTAGTCCCTGACTTCATATTTTACAGGTCACTTTAGTCCCTGAATTATATGGTCATTCATTTTAGTCCCTGAAAATGAAGGACTAAAATGAATGATGTAGTGAAAGTCAGGGACTAAAACGACCAATAATAGTGAAAGCCAAGGACTAAAATGACTGATTTCACGATGGACTAAGCTGACCGATAAAATACAAAGTCAGAGACTATTTTAGTATATAATTCCCCTAAATATTGTTGGGAACACTTTTAGGGTGTATTTCGATACACAACTTAATTAATAACTTATACAATAAACTATTTTTAAATGATGTTTTTTTTTAGACAAAATTGTAAAGCTTATGAAAATCAACTAAAAACAACTTATAAAAACCGGGGGAGGCTCAACAAATTTAGCGACCCAAAGTGAATTTTTGACTAAAAGACCTATTCAATTTTTTAAAAAATCTATTTTTAATTTCTTTAAAGATATAAAATACTCAATTATTAAACTATTATAATTAATTTACGTCACATTTCATTTAATGAATTGATAATAAAGTTAATTGTCTAACTCTAGTGAATGCACTTTCGCCTATCAAAAAATCAAATTAATTATTTAATTTTTGTTGAAATACTATTGACATTGGATATGATTTAATAGATTTTTGTCATGAAATTTTTTGTTTTTGTTAAAACAATGTAATTGTTGACATTATAGAGAGAAGAATAGTTAGGAGAGTATAAACATGTTTTATTATACAAAGTAAGAATGTTTAGACGTACGATTTGCCTTTCATCGTAATAATAGAATATGGTAATATGGTATCTAAAGAAAAAAAATGTAATAGTCAATTATGTAATTACGTATATCAATTGGTGTATCATTTTTCACTATTATAATTTCTTTTAAATGATCTTTATTTAGATTTAACATATTATTAAATTATTTTTTTATTTTTTTATATGATAAGAAAAATATTTAGGGTCAATTTTTTACCTTAATATTATGGGGCCTAAAGCCCTTGTTTTAGTTACTTTACCTTGAGCTAGACTTGATGATAGGAATTCATATGTTATTTTCAAAAGTACGCATAAGCTCTTCCAAACCGGCAATTAATCTCTCTTTTTTTTACCGTGCAACTTTGATAATTTATTAATCCTTTAATTTACTCAAAATTTAAAAGTTTATGCTAAGGGATTATATATATATATATATATATATATATATATATATATATATATATATATATATATTATAGTACGATGAATTAAAAATTTAGTAAAACATAGAGAAAATGCCTAAAATTGCACATTACATAAAATTGAAACCAATCCAAATGGGCTAGCCTGCATGATTTGAAAATGTGTACAAAGATACTACACAAGGAGGTTCTTGGTTCAATTCATGCAAAAAGACATCCCTTTGTCGAGGAGGTTGTTGGTAGACTCTAGATTATGATAAACTCTTTCAAACTCTTATAAAATCACGAGTTTATTGTTAAGTCAATAGTTATCCTAACCTATTTCTTTAATGCATAAAATACATTAGTGTATTGACTTCACCATCAATCAAAAACATAAAAAAATCAAAAGGCTCATGCTTTCACTATGTTGGCTCATTTTTCATGACCCAACAAACTTATTATAAAATCAAAGATGCATGCTTATCATCTATAAAAAAGCTAGCGTATTCAAATTATTATATGTCTTAAGCTCTCTATTATATATTATGTTAAACAAAATTTATTGAAGGTTTTGATTCAATGATTTTTATGATATTTTAATTTAACATGATGGAGTAATTTTCATATTTATATGAAATGGTATGGAGTTGATATTTTATTTATAGGTTAATATAATTTTAGTTATTTAACTATTTAATTAAATTATATGGCAATTAATTACGTAATATTATTTAATCCTATCAAATATTATTTTCATATTAGTAAACTCTTAAGAATTTAAAAGTTAAGTCTTTAAGAAAGCAATTAAACCATATATTTTTGGGCTAAACATAAAATAAAAATAACATATTATCATTTTAACTTAAAAAATTAATAGAAAATGGAGGATCAATCGAAAAATTTATATAGGTATGTTAATGGTACTATATATATTAGTTACCCTAATTCTTAGGTCCTTTATAAGTCATCGGTTAACTCATTAATATATGGTTTTCACTTCATTCCTTTTTACTTTTAATATATCGTTTTTACCTTCTTTTTTTTTTCCTTTTGTACTTTTCAAACATTCAATTAATCAAATGAAAGAAATAGTGAAATGAGTGAAAGTGATATTAAATGACATCAAACATTTATTAGCAAATGTGTACTATGCACATACTTGGTGTGATTCGGTTAGAAGTGACTTATATATAGTATCAGAGTGTGTTTTTTTACGCAATGTAAGAGCTAACACCTAAAACTCAAGGAATTCATTAGAAAATAGTGATCCAACGTTTTGTCGTCCACTAACTCAGATGTCTTCAATAGCAAACTCATTTTTTTCGCGATAATTAAAATTTTATAGCATTTTAAATTTTAACTACATCAACATTTTGCCCGTTATGTTGTTAACCAAATTTTATTAAAACTTAAAAGAGTATTTAGTTAAAAGAAAAGATGGACACATTATTAATTATTTTGCCATAATCAATTTAACATATGAATAACTATGTATGATGCAATCAAATTTTTCTTGTGAATGACATCCTGATTCCAAATCATGAATAATAATTCATGGTGCAACTCCCCGTTCGTAAGCAAACCAATAATTTCACAA
The DNA here is from genome assembly GCA_037177725.1 of Cyamopsis tetragonoloba. Lineage (NCBI taxonomy): Eukaryota > Viridiplantae > Streptophyta > Magnoliopsida > Fabales > Fabaceae > Cyamopsis > Cyamopsis tetragonoloba. The sequence continues at coordinate 58,204,619 of CM074123.1, forward strand.
TATGAATTGAGAATTCATATTAGAAGTGACATGGCGGGTCATAGAATTAGGGACATCGAATAATAAAGTAGGGTGGATCATCAGACGAATCCACCTCAATTAGGGACCTCGAATAATTAAAGCATCTTGGATAGCATCTGATTTTAGAATTCTTTGCGTAATTGTTCCAATCCAAATCAAACCCGGAAGGATTTGAACAGATCATCGTTATTGATAGAACAAGACATGCAAACATGTAACCGCTACCCAAAACATTCGTGTCAAAGGGACAGAGTGCGTTTGCTTAGTCAACTAAATATAAAGAAATTAATAGAAGAATCGTTCATGAGCAGAAAATTGATGATTCATTGATTTTGGATACTGAAACCCTTTGAAACGAGATGAAAAAGATGATAGAAACTGAATGAAGGGGATACAAACTTATATACAAGTTAACATCACAATAATGGTGGTTAAACATTCTAAAACAGAAAAGGTGAAAAGGGGCAAATAGCAAAACTAAAGAAAAATACATTGCTAACTGAACAATTGCTAACGAGGACAAGGTGACTAAAAGGATTTAAGAACCGATTGATGTGAAGGTCTTGTTCAGAACACATTTGAACATCTGGAGTTTACTTGGGAGTCTTCTGCATTATTGTGATCAACAAGGACTTGATCTGATGACACTAGACATGAACAATCAAGAAGAAGCCCATAGATAAGCGTTGTCTATTGATAGAATGAGACATCAATATCGCAAATATGTAATTCACCTCTAAAAACGTTCGTATCAAACACAGTTAAGGAACTGAAACCGTTTGCTTACCGAAGACCACAATGGAATCAAATAAATTAAAAAGAAATTAAGAGAAGAAAGATAGAAAAATAGAGAGAAGGAAAGAGATGGTATAGCAGATGCCTGAAGGAACCATGATGAAAAGGTAGAATCAGACCACTGACATCGACGATTCTCTAATTGTTCTTATACCGATCTCTCTACATCTTCTTCTCTAAATAGCAAATACGCGCTGCGATCATATTTAGATTTTAGATGACCCATTCATTATTCATACGTGTTTTTCCTCAACATGCTTGGTGTGCGTTTGAATTAGCATTTTTTAAAGTTTAGATTAATGTGATCTTGTAAAATTGATTTTGAGTAAACGTGAATTAAAATTAATGTAATTTTAATAATAAATAATGTTGGGATATTTTTATCATAATTGCTTTTGATTGTGTAAAATTACCAAAATAGACCTTATACTCCATCTGTCGAGTATTGTTTGGCCTTTTAGCATAAGTTTTTTGTCCTATTTTTATTGTCCTTTTATGACATCAATACAATATTTATTTTGTCTTTACAATTTTATCGATATGTAATTATTACTTTCTCACTAACTACTACCCCTAATTCTATCAAGTAATTAATTTAGGTGGTTGGATAGAGAATAAATAACTCATGTATTTGATGAACTTTCTAATTTTCTGATGTATTAAAAAAAAGTATTTGATGAACAAAATAAGAAAAGTAGTATTAATTTTGTAAGTTACAAAAATAATAATTGAATTTCTTAATCTATGTGCAAAAACCTAAAAGACCAATCAATATGAAACGGAGGAAATACATTTTTTTTTTTTACTTTACCAAGATGCTACTTATCATCTCCGGACTTCAATCCATATTCTCTCTCACCACGGACTCTTCCTTTACCTTTCTTTCCTACCATACGGTATCCTCTTTTATCCTTATTACTTGAACTTTTGTTCTAGCAGCTGAGCAGCCTATGACTTCCTCCTCTTCTCTTCTTCTACTTACCATCTCCCACTCTTACCACTCATCCCATTTGTTGCTCTGGGCACCACTTTAAGAGTGGGGATGCATTTCTTAGCAAGTAGAGGACGCAAATCGAAAGGGCAAGATTGAAATTAAACAGTAACGACGCGAATTTGTAGATCCAAAAGCTACAAAAGGGTGACGTTGAAAATATTCACGCATGTTGTTCCAAAACGCACGTCAAGAGGGAAATAAAACATGAGGAAAAATTTTTAAACTCGCGTCTGATGCAAAAAACACACGTACTGGGTATAGGAACACGTATCCACTTTATTATAAGTTACTCCCTCCGGTCCTATATATAGGTCACCTTCTAAAAGAAATCCTTGGTCCTAAATATAAGTTAATAACTAACTAATTAATTAAGTTTTCCTCTTTTACCCCTTCTATCATTTTCAAAGATTTAATTAATGATGGAGTGAGAAAGAGAGTAGAATAAGAAAGAGAAAGATATATTAATTTATAAAGCATTTATTTGCACATTTAAGTTGAGGATATAGTTGGAAAAAAATTCATTTTTTAGACAAATTTAATGAGCTAACTACCATTTCTTGGTTTTGTTAATTTGGTTAGAAGTGACTTATATATAGGACCGGAGAGAGTACAACAGTACAACTCACGCAGACACGCACGACTTTAACCTGTTCACACACAACTAATTAATTAAAGGATTTTTCTAACTTTGTTCATGAGTACAAGTTAACAACGATTGGATTGCCGATAAAAAAAACGATTGGATTGAATTTTTTAATGGTTGGATTGCATTTATTTTACTATACCATATGTGCACACACTAAATCCATCACCACTCACTACTTAATAATTTCTCTTTATATGAAATTTTATTGATTGCTTAGACAAAAGTTAGAAAAACCCTTAATTAAATTATTGTCTTTCTTTTCAACCTATTTCTTAAAAAATATTTTTTATATTTATGTTAAGATCAAGTTTTTAGTGGATTTTTTTATTTTATTTTAGTCTTCATAAAATATTTTTTTATTTTGATTTAGTTTAATTTTAATTTTATTTTTAATTTTTTTATTATAGTGACTAAAAAAAGTATTTACACTAATTTAAACTTGTTAAAGACAGGGCCGACTTGGGTCATGGGCGAGTGGGCACCCACCTAGGGTTCAATGTTCAAAGAGGTCCATAATATATATATATATATGACTGTTATTTGAAAAAAAAAATCTCATTTCTTAATTATGGATGTTGTTGGTGTTGTTATTTTTAAGTTATGCCTGAGAACTTGTGATATATTGATAGAGTCGTATGTAATATCAAAACTTTATTATAGTTTAATAAAAAAATACTTAAAAGAGACCCATTTTAATTGCTTTGTCCCAGGGCCTATAAAAGGTCAGAACCGGCCCTACTTAAATATTTGCATAAAAAAACTTGCTGAAATATAATTTTAGTACTTGAACTTTAGTAAAAGTTGATTTAATCCCTCATTTTCTAAAAAAAAATTAAAAAATAAATACACGCGATCTTAAGAAGGTCACACGACAATTTTAGTTAGCGTAATTTATTTTTTTCTTTTACTCAGTAGATTTAAATAAGGGTCTGGATAGGATGATCCCTTCAAATTTGAGATCATTGATGATCTATTTAATAATGACCGTTTGATTTATTATAATTTATTTAAGGGTTGTGATTGCTAACCGGTTACCTTTTATATCGGTGTGATGAAAAAAAAATCTTGAAATAAAAAATGTTCCCTTAGCTTGAACTAATTCGTTTGTAGCCCTCCTCCAAATAGGCACCAGAAGCAATTCTTGAATGCATACTGGATTGAATACGCACATGTTTCTTGATGGTTAATTGTTAAGTCATACATTCATTCAGATTTTGCTTCTTGATCATTAAAAGAGTTTGTAAATTAAAAAACACAAAAATGATAAAAAATAGAAATTCATCCATATGAACTTGTGAGCTGTGTGATGGAAAATTAGAGCTCATTACTTCTCCAGAGAATACAAAACAAAAAAATATGCTCTGTATCTACTCTTGCTACTTCTTCTCCCATGCCTCAAAGATTAGGGATTTACTATCGCTTTTAATTTGTAGCGTATATTGTGTTGTGATTATTACAATAACAAAAAGAACATGAAATAGAGTGGAAGGAAATTGAAAGATTAGAAGAGAAAAAGAAAAAGAAAACTGGGAAAACCGAGATTAAAAGGGTGTTGTGAAGAGTTAGGGCAAAATTATTAGTGAAGATGAAGATGAAAATGCGGAGCATCATAAATATGAAAAAGAAAATGGAACGCGAAGCATCAAAAGTGATTGTAGATCTGAACAACGCGTTGGAAAACCGTCGCTGCCATCACCGGTCTAAACCGCGAAGAGGGACGGCGGTGTTAGGAGAAACACCAGTCTAAACCGCTCAAAGCATCAAACCGATTGCAATTCCGAACAACGGTAAGAGAAACATTGGCATCATCGTTGCGAATGAGACAGCGGTGTTTGAAGAGACCCCGATCTAAACTCCGAAGCATGAAATTGATTGTAGATCTGAACATTCGCGAAGATGGGCGGTGGTTTTCGGAGGAATACTGCCATTGCTAGCAAAGAAGCACAAACGTTATTTTACATTTTTCCTTTCGAATGGGTATTGCATATTTGAACAATGCATTGTGAATTTTGTTTCTGGATTTGAGTACCGTAGTATCTGCATTCTTAGGCCAATTTTCACAGGTTATAGTGAAAGAAGATGAAATTGGGAAATTTGAAATAAATTATAAATTATAGGACTAAAAGTCGAATTCAGAAGTTTTTGGGAATAAATGTAAATACACAAAAACTAATTGAAACCTACTGAACTCACACGTGTCGGTCATAGTAAGAGTACCATTGATGATCAAAAAGATGACCGGATCATCATATCCGGACCCAATAAATAAATAATGAACATGATGAGAGTGACACATAATAAACATAAATCAAATTGTTTATTTTCTTCGGACTTCTAATAGTCCTCATCCTCACTGTACAAGAATAAGATGCGTTGTGTTTGTCTAAAAACAAATAAAGAAAAGAAAAAAAAATGATCAAAGATAACATTGTATTGTCCAAATTAAAGAGTCTAAGCTGCGCAAGCAGGAGCTTTTCCTGTAATTGTGGGCTTGACATTTGCACACTTAGCAGTTATTGGAGCTCCATTGAATGTAAGAGAAACGTCACTTAGTTCCACTCCTTCACATGGTACACCTCTGCTGCAGACAAGAACAACTCCTTCCTTCGATTTTGAAGTTCCCCTTATATTCTTGAAGGTCACCTTGCTAATCTTTATTTTTGATGGAACCTGTTTGTTGCATTGATTCCAAGGACAGTACTCTTGATCTATAATCACTGGGTTTACCACATCGGTCATGGTAATATCCTCAAAATGCATATCAGTTATAGGAGAATTTCCTGGAGCATTAGGCCAAGTTTTGATCCTCACACCATTGTCAGTTCCTGTAATAGTGCAATTCTTCACTAAAACTTGTTCTACTGGTTCTTCATTCGGGTACTTCCCTAAGCTTCCCACACTAATTCCATGTCCTGGTCCACAATTCACATTTTGGACTGTTATCTGTTTGCTGCCATCTCCCAATGAAACACAATCATCTCCGGTTGCAATGTTTGTGTTAAGGATTTTCACATCAGTTGATCTTCCAATATGAATTCCATCAGTGTTGATACTGTTGCCAGGAGCACTGATTTTGAAGCCATCAAATGTGAAGTTGTTGCACCCCAAGACATTGACATGAAAGTTTTTGCTATCCTTTGAAGTTATATCCCGAACAATCGAATGTTTCAAAAAGTTGAAACCAAAATTCTGTAACATATAAACAAGAAAGAAACCAAATTTATTAGCATGTCTGGTAGATTAGATAGCAAGTATGTGAGATTGAAATGAGCATATTACCATTGATCGTCTCTTGCATTTACTGTTAGTGCCACAATCATTTTCTTTCCAAGCAGTAGCACCTTGACCATCAAACACACCTTTACCTGATATGGTTAAAAAGTCTACATATCCAAATTTAATCCATTGATAAGCATCATTTAGTGCATTGGGATCTGCAGGTGCTTGAATTGTTCCATCAACTTGAATTTCAATAGGAGCCTTACAAGGACCTTTCACATCTACTTCTTTCATCCTGTATGACCCACTAGGTATCACAATTTTGCTTCCAGTTGTTGATGCACATGCTTCTTTCCAAACATTTAAGAAAGCCTTAATTGAGACAACATAAAAAAACACAAATCAATACCTTAAAAAATCAATAAAACAATGATAATTAATAATAACAATAATAAATTTCGATGTTACCTGTGTTATATCTGCATTTGGTGCTCCCCCATAATTTTTTATATCAAAGACAGCGGATTGAGTGGTACTAGACGTAGCCAAGAACAAGAGTAAAATGAATGCCACAACGCTCAAATTCATGTCCATGCTGATTATTGTTGATGAACTTTATTTATTTTTTATTTTTTATTTTTTGAATAAAGATGAACTTTATTGTTTGTTAAGATGAGTATTGTTTTGGAAAAATGGTGGAACAGTATTTATAGTTGAGTTACGAAGCTACAAAACCGTTGGCAACTTTAACAAACTCAATTGTCCTAGTAATTGTGTGGTTGAGGTCATCACCTATTAATGGTAATTCATTCATTAACACTCATTTCCAATTTTGTTGCAACTAATGAAAGATTCAAACGGAAATATGTTAGTCTATGTTTTTACTTATTCAAACACACCCTTATTGAGATTTAGATTCTCTCCATCACATTTATTTCTTCATCTCATTATTATTAATGTCCATCGTTAGATCTTTTTAATGGTTTAGATTAAAATCTTAAAAGTTATGTATGGATATCATCCCATAACAAATATAACTATAGTAATTTTTACAATAATAATGTTTTCACTACAATAATTTTCGTACATACTCTGTACATTATCAATAAAATATTCGTGAAAATTTATGTAAAAAATTTTATTGGAAAACTCATCATTTTGTCATGGACTCTACTCTAGTTATTTGGATTTGGCTATCATTTCAATTATTGAAAATTTTGCTTAAAATTATTCGATTAGTGAATCGTTATTTAGTCACTAATTATTCATTTTTAAAAGTGACAATAAGCAATTCGTATATAATTTTTCAAGTAATTAATTCGGAAAATGTCAAATGTCAACATCTACTAGTTGATTATATTATTAAAATTTTAAAGAAACGATAATATATTATCGAGAATAAGAGCAAACTCATTATTGAAATAAACACTATACAATAATATATTCTCACAATAGCAACATGTAAACATACCACAACCATATATTATTTTTAGAATGATTGAAGACATCGTAACACCTCACCAGATGGGACGCTATCATCATCATCGGCGATGCACTAAGTACTTTACCCACTCTCTTAAATGGGTTATTCCCTGCAAATAAATCACTTTTATTTCATGATTTGAGAACCTTTCGTGGGTTCGAAGCAAGGACCAAAGGAATATTGTCCTTAAGTTCTTGAATCCACTACCAATTGGGCTATATTCCTTTGGTCCTTGGTTCGAATCCACGGAAGGTTCCAAAATCCTGGAATAAAGGTAGATCTATTTGTATAGGGGATAACCCACTTAAAGAAGTGGGTGAAGTACTTAAGTACACTGCCGAGGATGTGGTAGCACCCCGCCCGGTAAGGTGTTACTGAGATACTATTAATATATTTATGAAATTATTAAATTATTTATTTACTTTAAATTACATATTCTTATATCTATATATTACAATAAAACTATTTTGAAATTTACTGAAAAATAATTTTTTATATATATCTTATTTCTTTTAAATATGAATAAAATAAAAAAAACCAAAATAATTAACAAATTCCTTAAAAAAGTATTTAACCAACTAAGACGATTTTTTATATTTGCCTAATTAAGCGATGAGTTTTCTCAAACGAGTAAACTATCATAAATTTAATTCTAAAAAGATACCGTTGAACTTAAATTCCTTAAGTAATATATATATATTTTGATTAATTTTTAATATATAATTTCAATTTTAATTTTTATATTTGACCTTCTAAAATATATCTTCTAGCTCTGCTACTAAGGGCAAGTATTTTCTTGGTTTTTTTTTGGTGGATAATTTGGTGCTTCGAAGGACATTGTGCATAAATTATAAATTTTTTATCTGAATCCTTTCCATATTCGTTTTTTGCCCATCTCATAGGTTCAAGCAGTTGGAATCATCATGCACCACATATTCCATTGTGTTTCGTTTGATCATACCAATGTCTTATTAATTTTCGAGCGTAGTCTCTATGTTTCTGAATATTCACTTTTTTTTACAATACTATTTTTTTAAATATAAACAAATTCAACCACTCTCACTACATTTTAAAAAAATATTCCAAAAATACCCTTAATTCATTTTAACCACTTATTTATTGCAATTGTTTTAAAAAAGAGAGATTAATATGTCAAGAATATTTTATGAAGACAATTGCTTTTTGATGAGATAAAAATAATAAATGAGAATAATTTTTTTAAAGAACGTAAAATAGTTGTTTCTTGATTATATTAAAAAGCGGAGGGAGTACCTTGGTTACGAAGTCATTTTCTCCTCAATCAAATTAGTCAATGCAATTTATTTTTCATCTTTTTTGTCAAGATGTTTAAGTAAGTTTCTGTCAAAACTTGCTATGGTGATAAATACAATTAACAAGGGGAACAACACAATACCAAACAGTATCAATCCATCCTTGGTATATATACCCTTTCAACCTAATTCACAACTAGTTCACCACGAGTAGGATACAATTTGAACACTCCTAAATTACCTAAGTTTTGAAGAAAAATATATATGAAACGGAAACCAAATATGTTAGGAGAGTACAAATGGTAATGGAAGCCGTTGGCATTCTGCAGTGAGATCCAAAATTTTTACTCATGCAAATTCGCATTGAGCAGTTGTTGGGAATGAAAACATTTTCTTCAATTCAATATTATCTCAAGACCCAGATTGTGGTCTACTCTTGTTGTAGTTCCCGTATCTTCGAGAGATGCCAGATTCAGCCAATGTGTCCCATACCTGAAAGTTAATTGGTTATAACAGTTTTCATGGAGAGAACTATCAAAGATACAGAAGTCGAAGTTCATTGGCCGTTTTCACTTACTTCCAATTTTCCCTGTGAGCCTCCGAGAGCCAACAAGAAGGGGTTGTCCTCTGAGAAGGAAATGGAAAATACAGCCCCCTAACAAACACCACAAAAAAAGATAAGCAGCCATTGTTGGTTTAACAAGGTCATCATGTTAATGTTTCAAAGAATACTTTTCCATTAGACATACGACATGTATGAAATGTAAAAAGAAAAAGAAACTTACTACTATCGGGGTTTTAGATGCTAAACAAGATGGTTGGTTGTTCGACAAGTCCCAAAGTTTCACCTGTGTTAAATAATAGCAGTCAAATGAGATAATTCCAATCTGCATACAGTATACGGGAAGATAACAAAATTGATTTCACTATTACCGTTTTGTCCATGGATCCAGTAGCAAGAAGCTGCATTAGGGAAGGTCATCAGGACAGGGTTAAACTAAAGAGGTACATAATAAGTTGGTATTCTGACGAAAATGCTGAAGATACATACATTAGGTGCCGATGGATTATAGGATACTGTGGTAACAGCTTTGTCATGGGCATGAAGTGTAAAAGTAGAACTCTGCTCTGATGCGGAATCAGACTTGGCTGTCCTAACATCAAAACACTTGACAATACCATCTTCAAGACTCACCTAATAGGACAATTAAATCACTATTAATAAATTAATGGAATTCATCTGACAGAATTAAACAATCAGCTACTCTCCCCTACCTCCAAACCCCCTTTTAGTTTGATATACATTAAATTATTATAATTATTAAAAAAACAAATTCGGGATATTAGTAGCTATGAGTGTGTCGGCAATTTAGAAGAAAAAGCTAGCTTGTTTTATTAAAAAAAAATGAACATTACTACTTAAGCCTTAATAACCATAACACACCACAAAAGAGTGCTCAGTATGTGGATCCCAAGCTAAGCTTTCCACATCAGCTGTGACCAACCACTTATAGCCAGAATGTGATGGCATCCTTCCATCCTTCTGCAAAGTGTCATATCATTAGGTAACTGAATGAAAAAATAAAAAAATAAACCCAGAACTTTCAAGTTCAGCTACATTCATTACTAAATGGAATTCTATTGTAGCACAAGAATACATAACAGAGGAGTATGGTATAATAACTAATCAAGGCCAGAGCAAAATACAGAAAGGCAGAGTAACCAAGGGACATTGGAACATTACCAAGACAACAGTATGATCGAACGAACCACTAAGAAGAACCTGTGGTGCATGATGATTCCAAGCAACTGCTTGAACCTGTGAGGATAGATGGATAAGAGATAAATTTGAAAGACATTAAGAAACCGATTGACCCAAATAATTTAAATTATTCTAATACCAAATAAAAAAGCATTAATTGATTTGATTAAGGAAGAAAATCTTCCTGTATCAACGAGGTGGAGCATGGCTCCAAAAAACCCAAGATAGATGGGTAAGTGTGCTAATCACATTTAAATATCCATATTTAATAAAGCATTTAAATTCAAAGATGGTAATTAAATACCACAACTATTCCATCTCGCTTCATAAATGCATAGTAAAGATCACCTCAATCTATTAATATGTGTAAACCATATTCCCGACATTCTAAATTAAATAATTCTAAATTAAATAATTATATAATAGTTCTCAAAGAGTCTACCCTATCAATAATATGACCCCACAATAAATATTAATTGAAATGTAGCTTAATTCTTGCCTTGTCTGAGTGATGCTCCATTGTTATATCACATTTCCCAGCAACGACATCCCAAATCTTCACTCGCTTGTCAGCACTGGCACTTGCAAGTATGTTCCTGCATTTTTTAAGGATTGATGTCAATAAAGGGGGTCAAGGAACAAACTTCATAAAGAGTAAATAACCTTTAAGTTTCAGAAAGCATTGAGATTGAGTAGAGGAAACCAAAGCAGAATCCAGTTTTGAATTCAACAAACCTGTACTCCTTGTTCCAAGCAAGACCGAGTACTGAGTCCGTGTGACTGTCATCTTTGTATTTGATTGATTTCTACCACAACAATTTGCAGAGTCAGAAAATGATATTCATATAAAAGCTTGAAATTGAACTTCAACCAAAATACAACAACAAGCCTTTATCCCACTATGTGGGGACGGCTACATGGATCACACGACGCCACTGTGCTCTATTAAAAACCATATCTATTGTGATGTGAACTTCAACCAAAATAGAAAGCCAAAAAATATATATATTTTTAAACCTAAAAGGATCAAAGAAAATTTTATCAGTTCCGAGAATAATTTTCTGTTAGTCTATCTAGCCTTGAAAAGTTCAGCAGGGACATGCAAGTGTCTAAAATAAAAAAGACTAATAAAATTCTACAGGCAAATGGAGGATGTCTATCACAGTAACTTTGAACTCCATATGCTAAAGACATCTCTATTTCCAGTACCGTCCAATTCTATTCACAATCCAAAATTTAAACACAAAACATTTAGAAAGAATGCTTCTATTTGAGAATAAAAGAGGTAACACATGAAACTAACGGGGTAGAAATTAACAAGAATGTAAAACAAACCTTTTTTCCTTTTTTCTTTTTCTCTTTAATACCACCCAAAACCACACATGGCTGCACTTCATCAATCTGAGATTAAAGGAAAATTAAAAGGTATTACACAAAAGACTTCTATCTTGTATGTGAAGTATTAGACAGCACAGTATAAAATCCACTTACAACATCAAGGTCCCAAATTTCTATGGAAGGTTCCATTGAACCAACAGCTAAGAAATTCCCTGAGATCATAATGAAGTTATATTAAGATATTATGATAACAAGATAAACAAAGGCAATATGATAACTTCAAGTTAACTTTTTGGCATAAAATGCTAGCAATGTTGCTAGCTTTGATAGAGATCTGTATTTTCTAAAGAACTATAACTGAAGTTACAACATTTTTGCATTACATGTGGACAAAATATGAATAGATCATGTTTTTGGCATACTAAAATGAAGGAAGAAGTTATCAAAGCATGTCATTAAGGTAGTTTTCAAGTTTCTCTTGAGACTTTCATATTTCCAGGAGCTCATCCGTTCACATGCGAAGGGGAGAGGGTAGAAAATGCCAGTTGCACAAAACGAACAATCAATCAATTTGATCAACACAAATATACATGGCAGCGGCATTGAGAAAAGAAGCCATCGCTTTAACCTCTTTCTCCTCCTTTAAGGGGGCAATCGAGCCAAGCTGTGCAGAGTGGAAATGCTGGAATTATGATATCATGGTGAATATACATGTTCATTTCGCTGGAATTCGCATCCTCAAGTATCCAAACCTGCCAGCGCAGAAAGAAAAGGCTAATGAGTGTACTTTTACTGACTAAGAAGAAGGTGGAGCATAACAAATTGCTTACCTCGAGTAGACTAACATCATCCTCATTACGTGCACAAACAATGACAGAATCAGTGGGATTAATGATCATGTCTTCAAGTTCTTCAGAATCATCATCCTGAACAATGCAAAAAAATGACGTGGTAGAATAAAAAAGGAAAGGGGAAGGTAATATAAGAGCTAAAAACGAAAGGAAGTGGTTGAACTGACATTTTTATCTTTGATATAAGGATCCACGTCGTTACTTGGATAATAAAGATCACCAATCCCTGAACTGAATATCTCAACTCCTACAAATTACAAGCCTAGTATGAATATAATATGCATAGGGAAAATACCAAAGAGAAGAGAATGAGTTGAAGATACCTTCGTCTTCGTCATCGTAATGCTCCATGTCAAGGTCTTTCAATGCAAGGGTTATATCGTCGCATTTATCTTTACCAATTGCATCAGCTACAGTTAATGCTTGGGCAACTTGATCACTCTGTTGGTTGGTATCTTCGTTCTCACTGTCTCCCCTTTCCACATCAGCTTCATTCTCACTGCACATGTGAATAAAAAAAGGGAGGAAGAAGATGCTAAGTGATTATTTGTAATCGATATTTTGATCAGAGAGTCGTTGGGATAGAAGATGAAAGGACCTAGCATGGTTTGTGATGAATTCTTCAATATCTTCCTTAGAAGGAGGGTCAGCCACAACCGGTTCTGACTTTGAAACCCCTTTCGGAACCCACGAAATAGCCGAAATCATCTTGCAACTGAACTCAAAGCAATGTGAGGCTATCAGGTACAGTATAAAACACATGTATCTTAGTTTCAGGGAATCAGATAAGTTTAGTTTAAGATCATGAAAACTATTAATCATTTGATTCATCAGTTTATCCGGATTGACTTTAATCAAAGTGTGGCATACCATAGAGAAGCCAAAAACATACATCTATCAAAATTATAGAATGCTAGAGTGTTTATGTTTGCAATTCTCAGTTATGCAACTTCTGTTCAAAACGTAAATTTACTTGTTTAACCTTATCAGTTTACTTTTTTTACTCACATTATGTGGCTTGGTGTTCACAGAGAAAATCCAATTTCACCCTCGCTCACCCACCCACTCAAATTTCTTTCTTCCGTATCTTCTTTTTCTCACCTCTCTGATTTCATTTCCTTTTTAGATTTTTATTCATCAATCAATTATCAACTTCAATCTCACTCTGTCCTGTCTAAGAGTCTAAGACCATCTCAAAAACAAGAGAACCAAATTTGAGTGGGAATGAAGAGGAGAAAGCAGTACAGTACCAACAAAAAAGCAATCTTCTAAGATGTGGATGCCGACGATTCTCTGAGCAGCGGCGGTGGGAAGAGCTTGCTTCGGGTGCAGGATCCGATTAGAGGGATAACAGTTGGCCCAAGACGGAGGTGTTTTGATGATGTAGCTTCGACGTCGTTTTGGTATGAGAAAGAAGCATGAGGAAGAAAACGAGCAAAGGAAGGAGAGAAAGCCTAGGGTTTAAGCATGTGAAAAAACTCTGATATACTCCAATCTTTCTTCTACATCTACATATTTTTTAAAAATAAATAAATAAATAAATAAAGACACATTTATTTACACACAGTAATGATAAATTGGGCCTCAGCCCTTAATTTTTTTCTATAGAAAAATATATTAATTAAAATTAAAAATCCGTTTATTTCAGTTTATTTGATAAAATAAATATTTATTTTAATAAAAAAGTAATTATTAAAATTTTTAGTTAATTTGTTTGTGTTTTTTAAAATAATTCGAATAAAAAAATAATCAGGCCTAAAACACTTGTTTATAATGCTTGTTTTATAATTAAAATCCAAAACTATTTCAAATGGGTCTTAAATTTTATTTTCACATTATAATTTTAATTTTAAAATAATTATTTAATTAACAAAAAATATTTTTTTTATATACTGTACAAATATTTTTAATTGATGAGAGAGAAAAAATGGACAATCCCAAAACACTTGTTCATACCGTCTAGCATTGGTTTTTTTTGTTATTGTTGCTGTTTTAAGAAATTAAGGGCTAAAGGCCCAATTCATGTTATGTGTACATAAATAAATGTGCCTTAAATTTTTGGACGCTTGGATTAACACCATTTCAGTTGAGAACGAGATCACTATTTTTTTCAGACATTAACGTTCGAAATGATGTTTTCGGAAGGCATTGTCCGTAAAATAATAAAAATATGAAAGAAATAATTCTTATTTTACGGACGACACTGTCAAGAAACACCATTTCGGACACTGATGTCCGAAAAATGGTGGTTTCGTTCCTAACTAGGATGGTAAGTAAGTTTGGAGGAGCTTATACACAGCTTATGAAAATAACTTATGGGTTTGTATGAGCTATTTTCAGTTTATTTTCATAAGTTTCCTAGAATAGCTTATGAGAATAAGATGTTTAACTTATTCAAGTATTTTTTACAATTTTTTCTAAAAAAAAAGTTATTTAAAAATAACTTATTATATAAATACCTAATTAAATATTAAAGCGTGTATCCAAACACGATAGAACGTATTTACCCGTATGTTGGGGCGAGGCCACCTTTGCAATAAGAATCATAAAATACGAAGTAACAGTCTTTGGCAAATATCCTCCTTTGTGATATGCCAAGACTTGTTAAAAAAATGTATAATTAAAGTCATATATTCTCGGGCATCGATTACCATCACAGTACACTCATAAATCATCTCCTCCACTTCCCCAACTGAGAAAGATTCCACCAAATACTGACAATGGGAGGTGAACAATACAAAGAAAGAAATACCGTCTAGGGTTTGGCTTACCCACCTGTGATCCAAATAAAAAGAAGTAAAATGTTTATTGATGGCATCTCTCGTCGCAAATACACCTTGGGCTAAACCATCGTCACATTGGAGAGCAAGGATTCTATTTCGCCGCTGTCTCCCTTGCATACAAAGATGGAAATACTTTGAGTTTGTGTCACCTTCTGCCAACCATCGCACAAGTGATTTTTGCACCAGTAAACTTTCCCTTCGAGACATACGAGTCACATTGCAAATCGATCTCCTCCATGGACAATTCACAAGACTCAACAATGACATCATAAGCAGCTAGGGAGGCCTTGATATGTGCTATATGAGAATCAATATGACCAAAGACATATTACTTTAATTTGTAACAAATTTTCTATATCTTTATTTTTAAATCACTTAAAATTAAGGATATATGCATCTTACCTTTACTTTTTTTTCTTTTCATTATACATGCTCATGTACTTAATTAGGATTATCATTAGTTTGTATATGCTTCTAAGTTTTAGAAAATAAATAATAAAAAAAAGTATATTTGCTCCGTAATACTATTATATGATACGGCACAGTTTGACTTGGTAAAAGCAACATTCAATCACTTATTCATTAGCTCATCCTCATGGGATCTTCACTTGTACAAAAGTGGAAAAGACTAAAGAGAGAGAGAAAAAATTAATCAAAAAGAAGAATATGTCTAAGATTCTAAGCCACGCAAATTGGGGCTTTTCCTGTAATTTTGGGCCTAACATTAGCACATTTTGCAGTTATTGGAGCTCCTTTGAATGTAAGAGCCACGTTAGTTAATTCCACACCCTGACATGGTACACCTCTGCTGCATACAAGAACTACCCCTTCCTTAGATCTTGAAGTGCCCCTAATGTCCTTGAAGGTAACCCTGCTTATCTTTATTTTCGATGGAACCTAATCCATTGCAAATATGCAAAAATGAGAAACATGTTAATTTAAATAATAATGATTATGAAGAGGGTAATATATATAATATACCTGTTTATTGCATTGATTCCATGGACAATACTCTTGGTCTATGATCACTGGATTCAACACATCAGTCATGACGATATCTTCAAAGTGCATATTAGTAATGGGAGAATTTCCAGGAGAGTTTGGCCAAGTTTTGATCCTCACACCATTGTCGGTACCAGTAATAGTGCAATTCTTGACCACTAGTCCTTCCACGGGCTCTTCATTTGGGTATTTTCCTAAGCTTCCAACACTAATGCCATGACCAGGTCCACATTTCACATTTTGGACAGTTACTTGTTTGCTGCCATCTCCCAATGATACGCAATCGTCTCCGGTTGCAATGTTCGTGTTAAGAACTTTCACATTAGTTGATCTTCCAATGTGAATTCCATCCGTGTTGATGCTATTACCTGGAGCACTGATTGTGAAGTGATCAAATGTGAAGTTGGTGCATCCCAAAACATTGACATGAAAGTTTTTGCTGTCCTTTGATGTTATGCCGCTAACAACTGAATTCTTTAAGAAATTGAAACCGAAATTCTGTAACAACATTTCACAACAAAGATATATAATTCATTACCACTTCAAGTATAGTTATTATTATTATACATGTGAGATTGAAATGGACATATATGTTACCATGGATCGTCTTTTGCATTTACTGTTAGTCCCACAATCATTTTCTCTCCAAGAAGCTGCACCTTGACCATCAAAAACACCTCTGCCTGATAAGGTTAAAAAGTCCACATATCCAAATTTAACCCATTGATATGCTCCATTGAGTGCATTGGGGTTAGCAGGTGCTTGAATTGTTCCATCAACCTGAACTTCAATGGGAGCTTTACAAGGACCTTTCACATCTATTTCTCTCATTTTGTATATTCCACCTGGTATGTAAATTTTGCTCCTAGTTCGTGATGCACATGCTTCTTTCCAAGCATTTATGAAAGCCTAAATTGAGAAAACAACATATAAGATATATAATAATACAAATCAATCACAAAATAATAATAATAATGAAGATAGGAGGAGGATGTTACCTGCGTTATATCTGTATTTGGTCTTCCTCCATATTTTTTTATATCAACGACAAGTGATTGAGCAATGCCACAAGTAACTAGCAATAGGAGTGAAACAAATGTTGAAGTACTTAAATTAATATACATGTTTATTTATTATTATTATTATTATTATTTTATTGTTGAACTTTATTTATCTTTTTAAGATGAATGTTGTTTTTGAGAAATGGTGAAACTCAATGCACTATTTATACTGGTGTCAGAGTAATTGTGTCCATCTAATTGTGTGGTTCAGTTAGCACCTGATCTATATTTATGGCAATTCATTCGGTTTGTGACTACCTTCATACTATATTATTTTTTATGGTAATAAAATAATAAGCCAAAATTAGGAAAGACAAAAACAGAAATAATGTGTTTTCAAGATTTATTGAGCTCATGAAAAGAGGATCGTTGTAGCTAGCTAGTATGTAGGATCGGAACACCAAATTTAGTTAGTTAATTTACGGACATCACGATGCATGGTTTCCAGATTAAACCAAATTATTTTATTTTCAAATTTTTAAATTCAGATTTTGTTGCAACGTAACAATGAGATAATTGTTAGTATTTCTTAATTATAGCTGCTGCCTGCCTGACGACTAAGTTAACTTGTGTAGAGCGATATATATATAAAAACATTTATATATAAAGAAATGAGACTTGAAAAATTATAAATTTCGTAAACAAAAGAAATAAATCGGTTAATGAAACTTACTTATTTCTAATCTATCTCAAATATTGATATAAAATATTCATGGTATTTAAAATTTAAAATTTTGACAGTGAATTATTCTTTGGAAAATCGATTTAAACAAGCTAAGTCGATAAGTTAATTCAAAAGTCAGTGTTATAAATAATTTGAAATAGTGTTTCGTTGTTTACTAATTGTCCGAAATATTGTTATAAAAATAATAATTCAACAAAAATACTCTTAACATTAATTAACTTATTATTTTTTTATGAGTATTTACAATAGACCATTTACTAAGTAGAACATTATAAGTGGAGACTTAGAGATTAGTTCAATTGAAAGAAACATCAATATATATTATATATACGCAGATGTTGAACAATTTCGTCTTTAACCTTTCATCTTTTTTCACTAAATTAACCAAAAAAATGACATCATCATATCATGAACATGAGTATATATAACAATCCTTCGTTCGCTGTTCATTATCATTAAACTGTGAACATCCTCAGAAATATTGTTGGTGGTGTTAAAATCAGTAGTATTTAAAATTGTTACGAAACCTGATTTACAAAAAAAAAAATAAATAGAGAAATTTAGCTAGAGTGAAATATAAAAGTAAAATGGCCTTGATAACTTGGTCCTTTAAATTATTTTTGTGTTTCGATTTTGGTCTCATAACTATTAAACATTCAAACTTAGTTTTATAACTTTTTTTTTCTATTTCAATTTGGCCCGGTAACTATTAAACGTTTCGATTTGGTTCTTTAACTTTTTTTTTTTGTTTCGATTTGGTCATGTACTTTTTTATTTCTATTTCGATTAGGTTTCGACAAAAAAGACGAATTTGTTGGATGAAAAATAAGTTACGGGATCAAATCAAAACTGAAAAATATATTCTAGGACCAACTTAAAACGTTTAATAGTTATAGAACCGCTGATAAAAAAAAATAGTTATAGAACCGAATCGAAACAGAAAAATAAATTACAGAACCAAATTAAAACATTTAATAGTAACACGACCAAAACAAAACAAAAAATTAAGTTACATGACAATACTATTAATTTGGCCAAGTAAAATTGATTGGAAGATAAGGGAAGTTGCATAATTACAATGATACAAATATTATATACAAGTAAGAAACTGAAATCAACGTAACTACTAACTAGCTATCCTAACAAATTAACAATTATCTCTAATATCTCTAAAAAAATCATGATTAGCAAGTTTAATTAAGTTAGTACTCTGTTTTTTTGGTGACTTTGAGTCACGATGCAAATTTGGAGGTAACTTCTATAGTTGTCCAATTTGAGTGAAAATTTGGAGGCAAATTTTAAGATTAACCGAAAAGTGAAATTGCAATGAGTTAAAAGACCATGTAATTCATAGCAACTTGTAATTAAAAATGATGTTAATTAATTTTTTTAGTTAGCGTGAACCTTTTTTTCTTACAATAAAAACGAAAGGAATATTATATTATCTGATTATTTTGAATATTAATTATTTTTCATCTTTAATGAAATTATCACCCCATTAACAATGTTAAAGCTATAAAGAAAGATTGAATTCTTTATCAAATGCATATATCATTTATAGAAGATATATGATCAGTACTTGTAATTATTATTGTTATCTTTAAAACAAACTAAAATTTGTTAGCAAAAAAACAATTTAAGATTAACTATTGTATAAAATAGATTAAACGCATTATTAGTTATATTATTTATTGAGAGGGAATTCTTACTTTATTATTATGGAGTTTTGATAAATAATTTACAGCTCAAAATTTTAGGCAAATAAGATTAAGTTAAATTAAATTAATAGGTTATCTTTGCCAACTTAAAATCACTTTAGGTTCAATATTTTTAGATGCTACCATGAAAACATAATATAGATAGAAGGAGTCAAGAAGGGGCGACACGTGGCAATTGCGACTAATATGAATATATTTCTTCAATTTGAAAATGAGTCTCAAATATATTTGTAACACTTGATTGACCTCAGTTTTACAATCAACATGATAAAAAAGAACACTCTGACTCTGTGAAGCAAAGATTTTAATTAAGCTACGCAAGTTGGAGCTTTTCCTGTAATTAGAGGCTTGACATTAGCACATTTAGCAGTTATTGGAGCTCCATTGAATGTAAGAGAAACGTCACTTAGTTCCACTCCTTCACATGGTACACCTCTGCTGCAGACAAGAACAACTCCTTCCTTCGATTTTGAAGTTCCCCTTATATTCTTGAAGGTCACCTTGCTAATCTTTATTTTTGATGGAATCTAAATCATTGCAAACATAATACACAAAATAGACAATAATAATGTGTAAGAAATTAATTAAACCTCAATGTAATGTACGTATTGAATAATCATCATCAATGTTTAGATATAGACTATAGAGTAATTAATTAATTACCTGTTTGTTGCACTGATTCCAAGGACAATACTCTTGGTCAATGATCACTGGGTTTACAACATCATTCATGGTGATATCTTCAAAATGCATATCAGTTATGGGAGAAGTTCCTTGAGCATTGGGCCAGGTCTTAATCCTCACACCATTGTCAGTGCCTGTGATAGTGCAGTTCTTAACTAAAAGTTTTTCTACTGGCTCTTCATTCGGGTATTTTCCCAAGCTTCCAACACTAATACCATGGCCAGGTCCACATCTCACGTTCTGCACTGTTACTTGTTTGCTGCCATCTCCCAATGATACGCAATCGTCTCCGGTTGCAATGTTCGTGTTAAGAACTTTCACATTAGTTGATCTTCCAATGTGAATTCCATCCGTGTTGATGCTATTACCTGGAGCACTGATTGTGAAGTGATCAAATGTGAAGTTGTTGCACCCCAAGACATTGACATGAAAGTTTTTGCTATCCTTTGAAGTTATATCCCGAACAATCGAATGTTTCAAAAAGTTGAAACCAAAATTCTGTAACATATAAACAAGAAAGAAACCAAATTTATTAGCATGTCTGGTAGATTAGATAGCAAGTATGTGAGATTGAAATGAGCATATTACCATTGATCGTCTCTTGCATTTACTGTTAGTACCACAATCATTTTCTTTCCAAGCAGTTTCACCTTGACCATCAAACACACCTCTACCAGAAATGGTTAAAAAGTCTACATATCCAAATTTAATCCATTGATAAGCCCCATTTAGTGCATTGGGATCTGCAGGTGCTTGAATTATTCCATCAACTTGAATTTCAATAGGAGCCTTACAAGGACCTTTCACATCTATTTCCTTCATCTTGTATGTCCCACCAGGTATCAAAATTTTGCTACCAGTTGTTGAAGCACATGCTTCTTTCCAAGCACTTAAGAAAGCCTTAATTGAGAGAGATGACATATAATAACTTAAATCAATCACAAAATAATTATAATAATAATGTTAATATAAAATTCATATATAAATTCAACAGAATCTAATCTGACCTGTGTTATATCTGCATTTGGTGCTCCACCAAATTGCTTTATATCAAGAATAGCCGATTGAGCTTTACCAGACAGAGCCAGCAATGAAAGTAAAACAACTGTTGTAATGCTTAAATTCATACCCATGTTGATTATTATTATTATTATTATTGAATGAACTTTATTTTATTTTCTAAGATGAGTGTTGATTTCAAATCAAAAATGATAAACAGTATTTATACTCAAGTTGCGAAGCTTCAAAACCGTGGAAAAACTTCTATCATACTAATTTTGTCCTCCGTCCTAATAATTGTGTGGTTGAGTTTGTGGTCTAATTATGGCAATTCATTCGTTAACACTGATTTGTAATTAAATTTGTTGCTATATATGTCCTGTTTAAAATGATCATAATAAATTAAAGGTATAAATTAAGTTGAGTTTGGGATACATCTTATTTTTGGAAAGCCCAAAACAGAAATGCGTTTCAAGACAGTTTGACCTTTGGGGCGTGAAAAGCTTCTAACCAATAAAGTTATAATCAAATTTAGCTAATAAGGTTATATACATGAGGACAGTTTCATCATCTCCCTTCAAAATAAGACAAACGAGATTAAATTAGTTGTAATTTTCTTTTATCTCGTTGTAATAAACTAACTAATAATAAGATATTAATCTGATTGTGAATTTGTTAGAAAATATATTCACAGGGATTCGAATTGAAAAGTAGCTCTTCAAAACTTCACTCTACAGTCACTAAACCAATCTGTTAAATTGATTCTATAAAATGGTATCAACTAATTATCTTGGTATCTCAAAAAAAAAAAAAAAGAGAACTAATACATTATAATTTTAATGAAACTAAGAAATTCAAAACTAAGTTATGAATATTATTTCTAATTTACTATAAAATATTGATATATAAGATATTCACCAATTTTATAATTTAATAGTCGACTCGTTAAAAGTCCAACATAGGCAAGAACGATAAGTTCAATTGAAAAATTAATGGTATAAAGCTAATATAAATTATTGTGTTTCAATGTTTATTAACTGTACGAAAATCAATTTATCATATTTCTCAATTATATGAATATTTGATAAATATTAAAATTAAAACATTAATATATACTACGATACTAGAACGATGGTCCTGGTTGAAGTGTTCTGTGTGTTTAGACTTTAGTTGGAGTATCCGCTCAGGCTAATGTAGTTAACTCGGTTCAGTTTCGGTACCCCTGGTACTCTCTTATTTAATACAATGATTTGCTTGCTTATTTAAAAAAAAAAAATACTAGAACGATAATGATTCACCACAAAGCTAATTTAAGAGGATTAATCAAGGTTAATTTTTTTTTACAAGATTAATCATGATTTATTGAATATTGCTTTGGAATACGTCATCAAATATATCAATAATAGTCAATGTATTAAACAAGAGAGACATATCTAATATTTTTAAATAACGAGAATCAACATATCAACATATAAAACTTATTCATAAATCAAGAAAAATGTGTAAATTTTTATAAAAATACATTTAAGAATATTTAACACTAATCTACGAAGATATTAGTGTAATTGAACAAGTGAAAAAAAGTTTGATCCCCTCTAATCTAAAAAGTGCACTCCTTAAAAAAGAGAATAACTATAATGCCTCATCCCCAAAGTTACGAGAGCAACGTCTATCCGAGCATTTTTTCCTGGACTACAATATAATTGCAAAACTAAACAATTTTTATTGAGTACCGTGTACTTGTACCATTCACGTAGAAACTCTCCGCACAGAAATGTCTATCCGAGCATCTTATATATGCTGCACGATATGTAGTATTGACTACTTACTATTCAAATATGTTCAATGTGCAACTTCCTTTTACGATGATAGGTTGAACAAAAAATAAGCATCTCGATTTAATTAACGTACTTATTTTCTTCTGAGATAATACAAAATTCCCCACCCTACTTCGTCCCCAGAAGACAAGGTCCAACAACAATGTTCTCTCTTGGGTACAATACAACTAAAACACTTCAAAGCAGCTTAACACCAGCTTCCCTGATAGAATCAATAACCGCTTTAACCTTACCATGATACTTCTGTTCTCTCTTTAAGTGAACAGAGACAGCAGGAATGTCCTTGAGCAAAAGGCGTTCAGCTAGTATCTTTCCAATCTTTGCAGCTGCGGCCACATCGCGAGTAGTTTCCAAGCTTGATCTCAAGGCTTTCTCCTGTGAGCTTGCAGAAGATGCTACAGTAGCAGTTGGGGTGTGGATCACCTGGGCACTCACGTACTTATTGGTAAAATGCATCTTCAGAACATAAGGTTTAAGAAATTGTGTAATCCTGGGAGGCCTGGCTGGAGGTGGGATAACCATCTCTGTTTTGCAACATAATCATTGTTAAAATAAGTGTATATTTAAATCATTTTTCTTTTTTGTGTTATACTTTTGGTGAGTAAATCCTCATTTCAGTCCTTTAAATTGTATACGTTAGTCAATATCATCCCAACTTTATAGAAACTTTAGTCCTTCACTTTGTAAAATCATTTACAGTAGCCCTTAAATTTATGGGAAAAATATTCAAACTATCCTAAAAGAACTAATTTGAATGAAATTTGAAAAAGCTAAGAACTAAGTACAAGCTTTTGCAAAGTGAAGACTGAAATAACCAACGCATATAATCTAATTGACTCAAGTGAGGGTTTATTCTATTTTTGGCATGTCACACATACCTAACTCAGGAAACTATCAAGAATCTCAAAATAAATTATTAACTCTGCTGAATGGGAAAACCATATATCACACAAGAAAGCCAAGCCATGCACTTCAATGTATCTATTTACATACCTTCCTCCAATGGTTGTTATATGATTCAAAATTACTTAAAGGGTATGGACAATGTGGGTTTTCTCTTCAAAATTTATACATAAAATCCTGATACTAAACAGGACAAATTGCTTAGGTCTAGGCTAATTCAGCAGGTTAAGGAGAACAAAATCAGCTAAGTTGGATTTTCACCTCATAGCTGAAAATTATACATGTAGGTTACAATTAATTATCATTATTCTAAACTACCTCATTGTACTAAACTACCAATCAATATACCAAATATAACACTTTATTACCACGTAGTATACCGAAAGCTTACCATCCATTGTAAGATGATCAAATTTAGTATAGTTCAAAGCTTCCTCTAAAGTCGAGTCTTTTATTTGGATTTTAAATACTTAACAATCTACAAACACGTTTTTTATGTCCTGATCTAAATGAGAAACAGATGTACACCATTTTTGTTTTCAAAGATATCTACTTTCTCTAGGAACAATCTTGTCAAGGTTATTGCAGAACACAGGCCACTGTGCATGCCCTACTTTCTACCAGTTTTTAATGGGTATTTCTAAAAGGCTTCTAAAGAAACTTGAAGACACTACATTATGCAGCAGTGCAATGAGCAGTTTGTGCATTTCTTTGCCAAATGGTCCCAAATTTGAAGATATCTCTTTGTATCTAAATTGTCATGCGATAGAGCTACTTTTCGGCTTCTCATTGGTGTTCCAAACATCATTGATTCAAGATTTCAAGGGAATTTCTATCTAAGATATGCAGCGAGATGCAGCATGGTTGGTGTATTCTATGTTTTTTCTTGTTTTTTATTATCTGTATGTCCATTCTCTAATGAATCTATTAAATTCTATATTGCCAGAGTGTTTATGTTTGGAATTCTTAGTTATGCAATTACTGTTCAAATCATGAACTTACTTATTTAACCTTATCAGTTTGCTTTTTAACTCACATTTTGTGGCTTGGTGTTCACCCTCAGCCACCCACTCAAATTTCTTTCTTCCTATTTTCCTTTTTAATTTCTATTAATAAATTATCAACTTCAATCTCACTCTGTCCTGTCCTAAGAGTCTAAGACCAACTCAAAAACAAGAGAAGCGAATTTGAGTGGGAATGAAGAGGAAAAGAAGAGGAGAAAGCAGTACCAAAAACAAAAAAAAATCTTCTTCGATGTGGATTCTGTTAGGCCGCCGGATTTGCTACTGTGAGCGGCGGCGGTGGGAGGAGCTTGCTTGGGGTGAAGGATCTGGTTAGAGGGATGACGGTTGGCTCAAGACGGAGGTGTTTTGATGGTGAAAGAGCGTGCGTTTACGATGAGCGTTGTGTATGGTGTTGTAGATTTGGGGGCGGGGAAGAGCGGTTAAAGAGAAGCGGAGTGAAGAGGATGAGGGGCGGATCGTTAAAGAAGAAAAGAAGGAAGAATGAAGGTTTGCGAGATGAAAATGAAAACGAGACAACGAAGGAGAGATAGCCTAGGGTTAATTGGGCCTTTAATTATAAGTGGGTTTGTGAGTTGATCCACAGGCCACATTTTTTTAAAAAAAATAGAACACTTCTTTAATTCTTTTTTTTAAAAAAAAAAATTGTTGTATGATTTTAATTGTAATAATAGTTTTATTTCAATTTTGAAGAACATAGTGAAAAGCATGTGATTGGGATAAAAGTAACTGGTGAACTGACAATGAGGGCTCTGTGACTTATCATGAATAATTAATTGCTTTCTCATGATATCATGAGCCCACAATAAGAACAATGTATCTCATAGAGTTAATCACAAGCTCTCACAATAAAGACATTGTGACTTGTGAACAATGTCCTTATAACCTTGAACAGATCATTAGGCCATAAACAATTTATGAGATATATTTTTCAATTTATTCATTTTTTCTAAATATTCATATATCTTTGTTTGTTGAGAGTTGTTAAAATGTTTGTTTTTGCTTTGCCATTAAAATGTTAGTTTAGCATAGTGATTATTTGGTGTTTTTTATTTAATGCAGTGATTTGAGTTTGACTTTTTCTATCTTTACAATCATTTTTTTTTTATTTTATGGAATTGAAATAAGAGAAGAGAGAAATATAAAATAGTAAAAAATTGTTATAGTTTAAATAATATAAATTAATTCAATTATGAAATATATATTTTAAAAATTAAATTATTTCATGGATTAAATAAAATATATAAATATTAAACTGGGTCGATACATGAGATAGAAAAGGCTTGGGCTATATTAGAAGAAAGAGGGAATGATGGAGGGCGGCTTGAGATGAGGAAACTAAGAAAAAAATTGTGCTTAGAATTTAAAAAAGTTGTTACAGTATATTAAAAGCGTGTTTGTAATATTTTAAACATAGACAATGGGGATAAATGTTATTTCACCCATTTTTTTTAGTCCTTCAAGATAATGCTCAAGAAATAAAAAAAATATTAGGTGTTTAAATTTTTATGATTATTTATTACATAATTTTATATTATATCCTTCATTTATAGTTAGTGACATAAATATTGAGTATAAACATGTATTAATTGTAAGAACTACTCTTTGCGTTCTTTTTTAGTTATTAACATAAATGTTGAGTATAAACAATTATAAGAACTATTCTTTCCGTTCCTAGAGAAAAACAATTATTGTTTCTATTTATCTGTTCCCTTGTATTTTTAATATAAAATTAATTATACTTTTAACAATTATAACCTTATGTATAATTGGATGTTAATCAATACTTTATTATTCAACCAATTAAACAATGAAATATAAATGGTATTATAAAGAGTTTAAAATTTATTTTGAGTAAAATCATAGTAACAATTATTATACTATTTAATATGTGTAATTTTTTCTCTTTAGATCGTTAAATAGAAACTAGAGAAGTAAAATAAAAAAATTAACATTAAATATTGATAATTTTTTAAAATAACTATTAAAAATAAACATGTCAAAAAACTAAAACGACAAACATAAGAAAAAATTATGTAA
Source organism: Cyamopsis tetragonoloba (assembly GCA_037177725.1). Taxonomy (NCBI): domain Eukaryota; kingdom Viridiplantae; phylum Streptophyta; class Magnoliopsida; order Fabales; family Fabaceae; genus Cyamopsis; species Cyamopsis tetragonoloba. The sequence goes on from CM074123.1 coordinate 58,231,734, forward strand.
CCCAATTTTATTTTATTTTATTTTTAAAAAAAAACGAAGAAATTAGAGTGAGGATGAAGGCAGGAGGGTGGTTTCCTATTTATTTGTGAACTGAACAACTCACCTTGGTTTTCTCCTTCCCAAAATAAGCATTTCGTTCGCATATTATACGCTCATACATTACAACCGTCAATTCAATTCATATCTTCCCTCTTTCCCATTTCAATTGTCAATGCAAATGCAGATGCAAAACCAAAACCAAAACCCTAACATTTTTGTTATCGAAGAAAAGGATGAAGAAAGGCCTTTTCAACAAGAAGCCTCGTACCCCAGTCGAGCTCGTGCGCCATGCCCGAGAACTTCTCATTTTTGTCGACACCAAGACAGGGACTCGTGAAAGCAAGCGTGAAGAGAAGGTAACCTTATTTCAAAACCTTCCTTCCTTCCTTCTTCAATGCCTTCTTTCTAATTTCACAAAATTTTAAAATCTAAGTTTAATTTTCCTATCGCTAATGCAATTGTTGTTGTTGATCATTCAAATGTGTTTTTGTATTGCAGCTATCAGACCTAAGCAAGACCATTCTCGAGATCAGGACCGTTCTCTATGGAAATGGTGAATCAGAGCCAAGTCCTGATGCATGTTCTCAGCTGACTCAAGAGTTTTTTAGAGAGGACATTTTTCGCCTCCTTATCTTGTATCTTCCAAATCTCAAACTAGGGGTATGCGTTGCTTTGCGTTGAGTTTAGCGTTGCATGCATAATTCTAATGTTTTTCTTCATTTCATTGTTTTCTCTCGCATGATCTGCTTCTTTTACATAAGAGTTCTTATGTTAATTATTTAATTCTTGTGTAGACCCGCCAAGATGCAACTCACGTCATTGCAAACTTGCAAAGGCAGCGTGTTAATTCACGACTAATTGCTTCTCAGTACCTCGAAAATAACTTAGATCTCATCGATATTCTGATACTTGGGTAAGCTTTCTAACTCTGGTATTAAAATTTCGTATGATTTTCAGGTTTAAATGCTCAACCAAAACTTATTTCAGTTATGAAAAAGATGGTGACATTGCTTTGACGTATGGAGCGGTTGCAAGAGAGTGCATACGCCACCAAAGTGTTGCAAGGTAATTAACTCTGTTTCTTAATGATTAATTAATTCTTCCATTGTTGTGTCCATCACGATTGATTGTGTTCTCATCACATCCTTGCCTCCTTGGTACCGTGGCTTGTGAATACTTTGTCTGGTTTTAGGAGATAACTATTAGAATGGGAATCATTATCATATTTCTTACATTTTTGTTACCTTTCGGAGCATTAGAAAAACTAGCATAATGGCTAGGCTAGCTAAATCCTGTTCCTTAACATTTTAATTTCAAAATTCCCTTTTCTCATTCCTCGTTTGAATTCTCTAACAAGCTCAACTTCTGTTTCTCAGATATGTTTTGGGGTCAGAGCACATGAAGAAGTTTTTCGACTATATTCAGATACCAAATTTTGAAATAGCATCAGATGCTGTTGCAACCTTTAAAGTTGAGTAGGCTTATGATACTATGTCTTAATTTCCATTCACAAATCTTCATAACTTCTACTGTTTTGTTTTACTTTTGGTTGTGACAAAGCTCTTTATCATGGCTATAGTTTGTTGCAACATTTGTAATTTTTTTGTTCTATAATGGATACTAGAAAAAAGGGTATAAATATGTTATGTATGTGAGACTATTTTTGTTGTTTTGCATCTTCTATTTGTCCATTATTCTCAACGACACCCAAACAAAAAATATCCTTGAACTATCTAGGTTTATATTGACTTGGATGCAGCTATGCGAAGAGTCCTTTGTATTTGGGGTCATGTTTTATTAGAATTATTCAATTATTTAATTTTTATAGATAGATTCAGACAACTCAAACTGATATAAAATGACAGATCATTTGAATATGAATGCAGAATTTGTCAATATAAAAGAGACATAATCAATCATTTTATCTGTGTTCAAGACAGAAAAGTTCAATTACTAAAGTGTTGTCATTAACTCATTACAGAGTTTTAGGAGCCACTATTTTGCTCTAATAGAAAATTCATCATCAATTTAGCATGAAAACTGATCCATTCCCCTGATTGATAAACACAGGAGCTATTGACAAGGCATAAATCTACAGTTGCTGAATTTCTTTCAAAAAATTATGACTGGGTAAGTGCACCATATAATATCCATGAAGTAGTCTGGTTGTATTCGTTCAAATTACAATCCTTTTAAGTTTAATATTTTATCAACATTTAAGACATTATCAGCTAAAACGTTTTACTTTATGGCTGCCAGTTTTTCAAAGAGTACAACTGTCAGCTGCTTGAATCTACCAGTTATTTCACTAGAAGACATGGTATCAAGGTTAAATATTTCTTCTGAGAATGCACTGTTCATTTAAGTCCTATATTCATTTAATTTCCATTTTCAATGTGGCTCTTTTGTTTCCAACTTCATCATCTATACTATCAATATAATTGATTGCCCATTTTATCTGTTTACATTTCATCATAAATCGTAACCTTTTACATATTTTGCCATTATAATAAAACTATATTTAAGACTTTCAGCTTAAAGTAGAATTTCTTCTTTAATTGCTGCAACTTCATTATAGAATAATTAGATGTTAGCTAAATGTTAACTATCAATTTATTTTCACATAAAAATTGAAAATACAAATTACAAAGCCACTGGGTGTCTTCAATGTCTTTGAATCAAGTTAATAGCTTGATTTGAAGGTTGTATCGTTCTGAGGTTTGCTTGATTAATATTGATTGTATAATAGTAGCAGTACATTTTTACACAAGAAAGCAGCTTTATCATACATAGTTTTATTCTAATCATTGTAATGAAACATGTTACAGTTATTGGCGGATATGTTATTGGACCGCTCGAATTCTGCTGTAATGGTCCGGTATGTGAGCTCATTGGATAACATGAGGATCCTCATGAATCTCTTAAGAGTATGCTTCTGCTTCCCCCATGCTAAAATTTTTCAAACCAGCAACACATAAAATAAAAGTACGTATTTATTCACTCTTGTTTTTGGAAAATCTTCTTAATTTTCAGGATTCAAATAAGACAATTCAGTTTGAAACCTTCCATGTTTTCAAGGTATGGAATGGAGGTTATGCTTCTCTGTGTTCTTCTAAATTTTGCAATTGAAGGGCCTTAGTGTCCTGTTGAATAGCAAAAAAAACAAAAAATTGCAATTGAAATTTGAATTTAATAATTTTTTTTTTCTTTTTGCAATTGACAGTTGTTTGTTGCAAATCAAAACAAACCTCCAGAAGTTGTCAGCGTACTTGTTACAAACAGGCAGAAGCTTTTGCAATTTTTTGGTAACTTTAATAGCGATAAAGGTATAGAAGGTCTTGCTTCACTTCTGATTTATAGTAGTCTCATTTTCAATATGCTGATTGGTAACTCAGTCCTTTTCTTTTCTTTTCTTTTCTTCTTTTTTTCCTTTGCAGCGGACGAGCAATTTGAAGCAGATAAACAGCAAGTAATTCACGAGATAATTACACTTGAACAGAAGAATCGTCCATGCACATCTTTGGACAATTGTGAAGTCCCATGTTGAGTACCTCGTACCCAAATTTTTGTCCTGTTTCACTTTTTCTGATTCCCACTTTTCCTTTGCTAAGTGAAGCCTCACTGCCTCGTGGTCATTTTCTTTTGTACATGTCATAACTAGTGGGAAGAATTAAATATAGCCCTTCAATGTAAATAGAAGATACAACGGATCTTAGAGGACCTATTATTTGAATTTTATTTTCCATTATATTCTTTTTAATATCTTTTATCAATACTTATTTTGGCCAACCTTTTATCAATACTTGAATTTACTTTTAAGGTAAGTGGTTTTTGGACTAACCTAACCCGAAATGTGATTTGGGTCACATTGGATCCTATTTCAATAACATTTTGGACTGGGAAAATTTTGGGCTAAAACCAAACACTGAATAGAAAAAGAAACTCAGTAAGACAAAGAAAACTCAGCATGACAAAAAAACAAACAAACTATATGTTGGTCTGAAACTAGTCAGGAATGTAAATACTGGACCAAAAAGAAAAGAGTTTGGAATATATATAGGTCTACGTCAACTCATAAATGGAAAGATAAATTAATTTGGTTCAGTAAATTATAAAAATCTTTAAAAAAAAGTTTGGTTCAGTTCAATTTCTTTTTTTTTAAAAAAAAAAAATTAATAGTAAAAAATCGATTCAGTTCTATTTTTCAAATTTTTTTATGTTGTATTTAATTTTGAAATGAAATTTGATTTCTTCAGTTAGTCTAATTAAGATTGTCTTAAAAGAAACTATGAATTTTAAGTGTGAATCTTGTGATCAGTTGTCTGTTATTTTCTCAAAATCTGAATGCGTCTAAGACTGGTTTTATTTATTTATTTATCTCCGGTTGCCCTGCTTTCATCCAAGTTTTGTAGTAGTAGTGTTTGAGGTAGATTTAACATTTCATTCTGTTGACCAAAAGAAAAATTCATTCGTGTTGCGTAGCTGCTACATTTCATTTTGCATTACTTACTTCACAAAACACAAGTGAGGAATTTTTCTTGAGTATACCTATCATACACTAGTAAAAATTTGTATACGAGTGTTTAAGTGAATTTATTACCATTAATTTAATACTAAAAAATTAAAATATCAATATCATACTTTAAATTGAAGGTGAGGATTATCCCACATAAATTTTAAAAACTCAAAATTGAGCACGGTAAATGCCACCATTTTTCTAAAGTCATACTAATTGTCACTTTGCATCTCTTTCAAACCAACCCATGATCCCATGCGCTCCTACCTTGGCTACTTCCATGTCGTTTATTGAATAAAATTTGACGTTGACCAAAATCTGATAGACAAGCAAAGTATTTGAACTTTTCAATTTAATGACCAATCAATATCTTTCTCTATCACTCTGTCAACGTCTTATTACCACAGTTTATTTTAGTGCAGGCCTGAGGATTTGAGAATTATCTAGTCAAACATGCTTATCCATATCAATGTTAGGAATTGTTTTTGTTGGAATAATCTTAATTAAACGGTATCATAATAATACAGTCTATTCCAGCTTGTGAAAAATAATTAACCACGAGTAAAATAGTAAAACTTAATTAAAATCAATTATTGAAATGGAAGGATCCGTTTACACGAGCATGAACTTACATATATGAATGCTCAAACATAAAGAGCGAGCTCATAAAAAGCTCTACATGACATGAATGATAAAAATTAAAGAAGGTTTGGATTCTTATATCTCATCATCCCAGAGATCAGGGAGTTGAGGCTTGGTTGGTCCACCGATCAAACGGTTCTGATTGATTTGATTAATTTGATCATGATCCTCTTTGGTCAAGGCCCAATCAAAGATCTGAAGATTTTGGTTCATCCTCTGTTTATCATAGCTCTTAGCGACGAAAGTGACACCTTGTTCATAGAGCCATCTGAGACAAACCTGAGCAATAGACTTGCCACGAGCATCTGCTATCTCTTTCAGCACGTCGTTCTCCATCACTTCGTTTGGTCCCCTGCTCGCTCCTTTCCTCAGAGGCGAAAACGCCGTTATCACTATTCCTTTTTCGCTGCAGAACTCTCTCAGTTTCTTCTGTTGCCATGCCAAGTTCATCTCCACCTATATATATACAGTAAATATCAATATAAGAAAATCCCAATATGGAGATTCTGATCTCTAGTTTTCACAACTGTAGAAACAGTCTCTCGTAGTACTCAACCATTCAATTAACAATCAGACACAACAGATCAAACAATTTGGAAGTAGTTAATTTGACAGTTGAGAACAAGATACTGTGATTGCAGTTCTTACCAAAATTGAAGAAAAAATGAAATTAAATAAATTAAAATTAGGGCATGTTTGTATTGGCATTAAAATTTGTTGTGAAAAAGAATTAATCAACAAAAAAAAAATTAAGATAATATTTAGGTGTGAAAAATAATTTTAAAATTTTTAAAATAATATTCAATTTTTAATGGAAGGACTAAAAGTTTTTTTTTATTTTACTTTTTTAATAAAAGAAGAATCCAAAACATTCATAAGTGCTAAATTAATCAATAACATATATTAAACAAAAAATACCCAAACATGCCCATAATAAGTGAGTAATCTGAACAGAGAGTGGATTATTACTTGGTTGACAGAAGGAGGGATGGTAGCAACAGAGAGAAGATTTTGAAGCTTCTTGACAGAGAAGTTGCTGACTCCAATGGCTCTGGTCAGACCAAGTTTGAGGCATTCTTCCATAGATTCCCACACGCCCTTCACATCAAATGGCAAGAGATCCTGTACATCAATAGGGAACGAGAATTTTCCTGGCTGAGAACTTAGGGGCCAGTGGATCAGGTACAGGTCCAAGTACTCTAGTTGAAGTGTTCTGCAACAAAATTGTCAAAACCTAATTATAAAGGGACTGAAATCGAACATTAATTGTATGTGTGATTAAGACTAATTAATTGTGAACAATTTGCTTACTGGAGTGACTTGCGGAGTGCAGGAACAACGAGGTGAGGGTGGTTTTCAGTGACCCAAAGCTTAGAAGTGACGAAAAGGTCTTGACGGGTAACAAGGCCTTGTTCAAAAGCTTCCTTTAAGGCTTCACCAAGAGCCTGTTCGGAGCCATAAGCAGCGGCAGTGTCAAAGTGACGGTAACCCTGCTTGATGGCTTCGATGATGGCTTCTTTGGTGTCTTTCTTGCAGGTGAAGTCAGGGGCGGAACCCATTCCGATAACAGGCACTCTGACTTCACCGGTGGAATTTGGAAGGACCACTGTAGGGATTTCAATAGCAGCAGCAGCAGGAGCCATGTTGTAATTTTAATTTGTTGCGTTTAAAATGTATGCTTAATTAACAGTAGTGAGTATTAGTGAGAGTTTGAAGTGATGTTGAGTTAAAGGATTGCAACTCTTTTTATAGGCGAAAATTAGTTCATGCATGTATTCTTGGCTCGTGTTCAAAGTTCAAAGTTCTTGAATGGCTTGTAATATTTTAATTTTTTTGGAGGTAGGTGGGTTGTGCTGTGTTTCTACTTCAATTCTACTCTCAAATCTCAATCGTCTTCTCATCATCATTTTCTTATTTTATTCTTCCAATATTCTTACTTTTCACCATGGTTGGTGAGTGGTGACTCTTTAGTGGCTGCGTCTCTATCAACAAGACCATGACTTTTGCTGATCATGTGCTTCTATAAGTAGAATAATGTTCTATCTATAATAATTTTATGATGTTGTGCTGTATAAGAACAAAAAAAAACATATTTGTTAATGTTTTTTTTTTCTGCTAAATTAATTATGGTTGATATAGATTTTTTTAACATAAATTAACCTGTTAGAATACATTTATAATATTTATACTAACGGTAATATATATAATTTTTAAATATAATTATTAATAACAGATAAATATATTAATATTAGTAATTAACACATATTATTGAATTTTAGACGGTTAGTAAAGCTTTTTAACGTGTATACTAGGAGATAAATTGTTAGACAAAGACTATATTAATAATAAGGGTCTTGATATATAGTGTCCTGAGAATACTAGATAAAGTTACTAGAATTAAAAAAATAATCATAAGAGCACATTGTTTCGCCTCTCATGAATATAAAAAACTACACATTCCAATATCTTTTTACTATATTTGTATTCTTAAACAGTGTCCTTAGGGCACCAAATATCATTTGCCTAAAATAATAATAGTTAATTTAACAAAAACTAAAAAAGTTAGTAAATGATAATCTGTTTCTAGTTTTAAAAAAAATTAAAAGAAAATTATTAAAAATAATGTTAGAGATAAGAAAACATTAAAAAAATTAATTATATTGTAAAATAAATATAAATGAATAGGGACTATACTTAAAAATATTTTGTTGTCCTTATAAGTAATGCCGAGGGCAATATTAGACCAGGCAAAATATTAGTATTAGTATATTATATTTAGGGTTGGAAGTAGCCTGGAGAGGCACTTAGTCTAGCCAATTTATTTAAAAGTTCAGGCTTTAGCTTAAAAGACTTTTTAAATAAATTAAATAGGCTCGAACATTGAAAAAAATTTGTCAGATCTAATAAGTTGGTCTATTTATATATAATAAATATATAACTAAATTATATATACAATATTATATAAAATAATAATAATAATAATTAATTTTTTACTATCATTTAAAAAAGATTATGTATACAGAATGAAAAATATTAAAACGATATTCTGGAACACTTAATGTATGGCAACATTTAATTTTTGGGAATATAGTCTACATGTAAAAAAATTAAAATGGCTTATTTCCTTCCCAATACAAAATTATATGTTTAATTATTTCTTTAAAATATTTATTCTAAGAATTTGACCTATTAAAATTTACTATTAAGTAAACTTTTAAATAGGTTTTTAAGTCAAGTCAGACTTAAGACTTACAAAAAAAATTTATCAGGTTAATAGGTCAGATTTAGGCCTTTAATTTTTAAATCAGGTCACACCTGTCTACTCAAAGTCTGGGCTTCACCCTAACAATATTATACAATTTTAGAAAATTTTGTTTTTAATTTTATGTACACTTAGTAGTTAGTAGTAATAAAATATGACTATTACTTTGATTTTTCCAAGTAACCGTCGCTTTCTTTTGAATGTGTCGGTCAGTGAGTGTGTGTGAATAATATTGGTTTGAATGGTATTAATGTCTTATGTGTAATTCAATTTTACATTATAGAATTGTATGAGAAAAAAGATATAGTAGAAAGAAAATAAAAAAATAAGGGAGAGAATATAGAAATATTAAAAAAAAGTAATAAATAATAAAAAAGGAGGTAAAAGAAAGTTACAAAATAAGTGTAGATAAATAGTGAGTATAAATAAAATTATTATCCAGTTAATTGGTTTAATTTTAAGAGATGGTAGCTAGCATGTTGTTGCTTCCTGCTTGTGCACCGAAGAAGAAAGTCATCAATTATATTCCAACGGACAAGGAAGTCAGTCATTATATTCCAATTTGCGCACATCAAAAGATTACCAATTCTATCTCTATGACATTAGTTTTTATTAGCTGATTAGTTTTTTAATTTTTTAATTTATATTATTTAAATATATTGTTTGTAGTTTTTTTATGTCTTCCCTTGCTTGTTAATTGTAATAGGTTTCCAATACCCTTTTACTTCTTGTAATAAAATTTTATTTCTGCTTATAAAAAAACTTCCAAGTCACCTAATGTCTACTAGTAATAGTGAAGTGAGTAAAGTCTCTTTAATAAAACTTTGTTGCGGACTAGAATAGCGATATCTCGGTAATGCCAAGGACATGTCGAGACAAATATCTCATAGAAATTCCGGATACATCTTGAAAAGTTTAAGGCACATGGCGTCACCTATGACTAGGATCAAAGAACTATAGATTGGGCCTAGACACCAAATCCATGCTCAACACGCTCCACAAATTATATGCTCCTCTATAAATACCATCATAAATGCATCATGTAAGATACGTAATTATCTTATCATCATACACAATCCTAATTTACTCATTGACTTAAGCGTCAGAGTCCTTGCAGGTGCACACCACCGCCACCGGAGCTCAAACCTATGAGTCACTTATATTATTCCCTACGTGTCAGAAGGAGTATCATATTCGTCTAACATCTCCGTCAAGTTAGATCATAACAAACCTTAAACAGTATCTGCCAATAAAGTAATTCAATAATTAATCTACTGTAAATTTAATTATCTAACTATTTTATTATTAAATCATTTTTATAAGTGTGAGTTTTACTTTACATTTAAATTATTTAATGCTTTATTAATACTATATATACTCAAAATTAAAATATTAACATGGCATGCGTAATTTCAAAAAAGTATGTATAAATAACGTAACAATATGTGATTCACTTTTTATTATTGTTTGCTTCTTTAATAAAATCAGACATAAATAACCAAGATACTTACACAGTATTTTCTTTTATTTTATAAACAAAGAGAAGAGTATTTTGGATACTCTTAATCCATTACAGCAACAATAGACTACTAATCACAATATGTAAGTATTTTGGATACTTTAAAAATAAGAAACTAAAAGTACAGGAAGCTAAGTACTCTGCTGATGATATAAATAAATAAATAAATAAATAAATAAATAAATAAATAAATAAAACTCTAATATACTCTCTTCTTCTTTTTTACGTGTTGCATAAATATAAAACACATATATTAGAAAAATGTAATTATTATTTTTATTTTTATTAAAGTTTTTTTTGAACTTTTTATAATATCACTTCATATATTTTATATACGTGTATTCTATTAGTGGATAATATAATGAAGCATTTATGAGTACTTGAAATTAACATTGTGATATAGGAGTAATTGAGAAAGTAGCAATTAGTTAATGAAAAGATAAATAAAAACATTACCCGCGGATAGACAGTTAGAATCAACCAAAAAAAGAGTACATAAGAAAGTAAATTACGTTTTGAAGTATACCCTAGCAACATTTAAAAAATTTATTAAATTATTAAAAATTATTATAAATATTATTTCTTTGTATTTGTAACATTTTATTTTAAAGAGTAAACTGCATTCCACCCAATTCTTGAGGCAAAATCATACTCCACTTAATTTCATTAATTATGATTAGTTTCTTTTCGTCTTGTTAATTGGATTTTATGCTACACTAAAATTGTTAGTTTTTAAATTTAAATAAATTTTAAGTCCCAACAATTATTTTTTTCACTTTAATCCAACTTAATTCAAAACTCTTATTTTTAGTCCCTAATAATGTTAAATATTTTTCATGACCTTTTTTAAGGGACCAAAAGAAAAAATAAGTTAAATAACATGATGAAAGTTTAAAAAAGGGACCAAATACAAAAATTAGTAACTAGAGGGACTAAAAAATTATATATTTATCATGAAACAAAATTTTATAAGGACTAAAAATAAAAGTTTTGAATTAAGTTTGACGAAAAAAAAATTCAGGGAATAAAATAAAATAAAAATCAATTTTAGTTCTTACAAATATTTATTTTTCTATTTTGGTCCAACTTAATTCAAAGTTTTTATCTTCAATCCCTTTAAACTTTTATTTCTCAATAAATATATAATTTTTTAGTCATTATTGTTACTAACTTTTTTTTGGTCCCTTGAAAAAATGTCATGAAGACTCCTTTTTTAACATTAGGGACTAAAGAAAATTAAATTAAGTTGGACAAAAAAAATATAAGAACTAAAAAGTTATTTAAGCTAAAATAACTAACATTTAAAATATATAAAAAAAAACAAACTATTGAAAAAAAAAGAAAAGGAAATTAACTATAGCTATGTTAATCCATAGAATATTTCTTTTGCATTTGTTAAAAAATAGAATAGAGTGTAATTTTACTTAAGAGTAAGGTGGAATACAATTTAACCAAATATAAAGGGTAATTAATGCAATTTATTCTATTTTAAATATTAATCGGGGCATTTTACAAACAGGCCAGGGATGCACATCACACTGCTAAATTAAAGTTCAATTTTAATTTTGTTAAATGATGTTTTTGACGTGATGGATTTAGTGAAAATTTAATCTTGAAGCTAGTTTTATTCGTATAGAAATAGTTCCTTTTCCTTTTTAAATTGGTGTAATGCCCTATTAAAATGTATTGTGGGATAATTTTGTATTGGGCATTCTGTTGCTGTTACTGTAATTTAAATTCTATACTTCTTCACTGTGTATGACTGATATATAATAATTATAGTTGTTTGATTATATATGAGCACTATTTATACTCATTTTTCAATCAATAAAAGTCTTTTGGCTAAAAAAAACAAATTGTTATAACGTAAGATATATGTCATAGGTGCAACACACTAATAAGAGAAGAAGGGGAGAGGAGTTGAAAGTTGAGATGATATATATATAAATATTGTATGTTAATTTTTGGCTAAATCTTTGAAACAAAATATTAGCATTTTAAAAGTAAAAAGATAATAGCTAGGGAGATTTCTATATTATAATTGATAAGTAGAGCAGCATATGATATATTTGAATGTGGTAGGTCGCGAGTGCACGTGCATAAGGGTTAACAAATAAGAGAAAAATATCAAAACAAACAAATGCCTTTCTTAGCTAGCTAGCTTCATTTGATTGATGAATTAAATTTCTCAAAAATTAATTAAAGGACTAATTATTTTATTTTATTCACCATTTGAGGCCGTCTTGCTTTTGCGGTGCCTAAACATTAGTATATTGCATATTATTGTAGTGGAAGAATATAATAATATGTGTAGTAAAGTTTAGCAACCACACAAATTATTGAATGATTTTAAAAAATCCTATCATGATAGCTTTTTCTAATTCATTTGTACGTTGATAAGTGATGACTACACGTTAATACAAAATCGCATTCATTGAATTTTATCAAATTTAATATATATACTAGCTAGCTATAATTACCTACTACTCCCTCAAACAGAGTGTAAAAATATATAGCAATTAAATAATCATAGTCAATCCCTCATCGATCAATTAAATAGCTGGAGTAGTGAGGTAGCAATTAACTTTGCAGAGTTGAATTGAATAGAGAGGCAGTGTAAGATCAGAATAGCTGAAAAATGATTAAAAGTCGTCGGGTTATGATCCACTATTCATGGGTAGTAGTGTAGCTTCACATTTCAATCAATAACAAAAAAAGTGTAAATTAAAGAATACTCCATATAATAATAATAATTAAGTTTTGTCCTTAGCTTGTCCACATTTGAAAAGGTGAATTGAACTATATATATAGTTTTGTCTGCTACTAACAGTTATATATTAATTATTCATTCCAAAATGTTGAATACTAGCAGTATGAATATAATGGGTAATATTTAATTAATTATTTTTCCTATCATTCTATCAAGAATTATTATATTAATTTCTCTATTTTGACTGCGATTACCAAATAGTAGTAATTAACAGTAAAAAAGAGATAGACAAGGTTAGAGCACGTACAAATTTGACCCATTCTACTCATTTTAAACAATGTAATTAATATAATTAGTGTTTAGTGATATTCTTTTCTCTCTTTTTTTTTTAATGGAAATGCAAGTGTCACGAGTTAAATATACATATAGTCCTTAATTAATAAAAAATACAGGCGAGGAGCTATACAAAGATAGGCTCGATCAATTGGAGTATATCAAATAAACAATATATGTATTCACTTACAGATTGAGTTTGAAGTAAGAATTTATTTAATGTAATTATTGAGTTTGATCCATTTTACGTTCTGTGTGTGTTGGATTGGATCATGACTTTTTCTTTTTCAATGAAACCCTACCCGATCAAACTCCGGTTCACTTCTCTCGGGTCATCTCTTGTATACATTTATTTAATTTATATTCTTAAATACAAATTTAATTATAATTATGAAACTATAAAAAATATTTAAAATAAATACACATAGAAAAAGAAATATAAGTAAAAGAAATTATGAGAAAATATGTGACTCAATTTTTTTTTGTTTTAGTTCATACGCGTACTAATTATTAACATTTATATTTTAGTCCTTAGTATTTAATTTTAGTTCCTATATATAATTATTGCCTTTGATTTTGTTTTAATATATATATATGGGTTATAATTAAATGACACCAATTAGTTTGACACTAATTCTTTCACCAATTAATAATGATAGATCGAAGGTTTTTTTTTCACGAAACTTACCGTTGGATTGAAACTACTTATTGTATAGATCATGTGTACAAAAATTCACATCAATCAAAGATTGTTTAATAACCCATCAACACACTTGTTATTTTCACGATTTTTAAAACTATATTTTACGTTAATTTTTTAGTACCTTGATGGAGTATTAAACGATCTCGGATTGATGTCAAATTTTGTACACATGATCTATACGATAAGTAGTTTCAATCCAACGGTAGATTTCGTGAAAAAAAAATCGATATATCATTATTGATTGGTGTAAGAATTTATGTCAAACCAAGTGGTACTTTCATACTTTACTCTCCTAAATATTAACAATAGGTAAATTATAAGAATGCAACTATATATTATTCATCAATTATCTACAACCTACAACTAATTAAAAAAAAAATTAGTTAAATTAATTATAATTGTGGAGGTTGTACACGATTTATTTCCCATAATAATAACATGCACGCCTCTATGGCTCTATGTAGAGAGTAATTGTCACATCCCTCTCTGTTTTCATTAAAAAGGGGTACATAAAAATAAAAGAATAAGGAGAAATTATTAATTATCATTATCACACCTCTCTTCTCTTTTTTAAATAAACAAATACATATACTTATAATTTATTAATATTATAAGAATAAAATATAGAATAGTTAACTTCATAGTTTAATCTCATTAATTCTCCAACAGGTTGGTCTAGAGGCATGGAAGTGAAGTTTTGAGTAGCAACTCCCCAATCCAAACCCCTATAAAACGTGGATGCACTTTTGTCTATAAAAAAATCTCATTAATTACATATCATTTATTTATATGTTGGTTCATACACATATTAACATTACGTTTTAGTTCTTATAATTTAATTTTTGTCCATACACTTAATTATAATTATTTTTATTTTAGTCTCTAAAAATATTATATTTAGCCACAGGTATTTTCAATCATTTTGAGACTAATACAATGAAAGAAATGTTAAATTAATGATAAAAATAAAAAATATTATCAAGTATAAATATATTATTATTATTATTATTATAATTATATTTTGTGATTCATCTAAGTAGTTGGACACATAAAACATAAAAAAAATTTTATTGTGTTGAAATAAATTTATGTTTACCTTATTACATTGTAATTTGATGTTTTTTTTTGTTACAAATTTGATGTTTATGTGAGAGCATCTCTTAATTTCCGAAAAAAAAAGGAGCGAATCTTAATCTATTAGTTGATGATTTAATAATATAAAGTAACAAAAATTAAGCTTTTTTTATTAGAAAAATATTAAACTTAAAATATGGAAAGCATCCATATACTCATAAAAAGGTACTAGCCGGTTTGGTGAAGGCAACATAAATTTATAATAGTATTGTTGTAGCTGCTTAATTAACCAGACGTGTTTAATTTGAGTTTAATTCTGTCTCTGTTTTTTTTTTTCTTCTCTTTAGTTATTTATTCCACAAATTTATATTCTAATGCCCTATATATGATTAATTAGAAATGACCATGAGATAAAGTGAGGGGAGCACCAAGGCACTAACCCATATATAGTTACACTGATGTAATATTTAATATAATGGATTATTTAACATTTCTAAAAAGATAAAGATATTCATTTATAAAAGAAAAAAGTGTTAGAAGTAAAATGCTAAAGTATTGGAGTAAAAGGCATGAGTTTTGAGTTTTGACTAAGGTACTGTAGGCGGCTTTTGATTATTACTTTCTTTGAATAAGCGAATTGGAAGGGAAGGAGTAGGTTTCTTCTTTCACAAGATGACAAATTAAACCAAAAAAAAAACCAGAGTATAATTTAAGGCTTCAACATATATACACACGTATCTTTTATAGTATATAATTTTGTTCAGTTACATAAGATACTGTTGCCATTTTGCCAACAAAAACAAAAAACATAATTCGCTGTAGAAAAAAATTAATGAAATTCCAAATATAATTTCCGGATATTATTATCCGGTAAAATGACAAAATTAAAAAAAAACTAGTCAAGTGTAATTTAGTTTGAAAACTGTGTGATGACAATAGTATCATCCTTGATACGGCTTCAAAGTTATGAATGGATATGATTCGAAGACTGAAGCAATTAAAAATTTAATTTATATAACTTTTTAAAGTAGCTTAAAACAATTTTGTCAATATATAAATAGTTCAGTCAGGTGTTACATGCATAATTCTTCCTAAATAAAAATTGAGTTTTGTGTTTTAGCTAGGTATGAAAAAAATCTCAAAAGTTAGTCTTACAATTTGAATGTTCTTACTCTAATTAAATTTGTTTCTTATTCAACATATTTGTCGTAAAAATATAAGGGGAAAAACTACCTTAAAAATATTCAGTTAACGTACACTAAATACTCTCTCTAAAAACAATTATATGTATATCTTAAAAAAAACAAATGTTTTAGGTCCAGAGGAATTACTTTTCAATTTTCACAGTACTAATATTTTTCTTCTTGACACTAATACTTTTCAATTTCAAGGTCAGTTATATAAAAGAATAAAAAAAATGGAAAACGCATATATGATATGGCTATGGTCTTCAAAAGCAACGATCAGATGTAAGAAGTCCAAATTAACTCTTACAATCATATCACTACTTTGACTATGAGTATCATTTTTTTCCCAAGACCAGTCTTTCATGAAATACTCTACTCTATTTCATATTAAAAAGTCATTTTCTATAATAAAAAATATTTTTTTAAAATAATCGTTACTTTAGCTTTCCAATATATAATTATTATTTAATTACTCATTCTATCATTTTATGTACAATTAACAAGTACAACGAAATATTTTACAACAAAATACTATAGGGATAATTTAGATAAAGATGCAAATAACGGGGTGAAGATGGGAAGAAAGATTACGATTTTTTTTTTCTTTCTTTCTTTCTCTTTATTATTATTCTTAATATTTGAAACTTGAAACTTGTTCTCAGCTGATCATGATTCATGTTTTATGTATTACCATTTACAGATCCATAATATAATAGATGAACTTTACAGACTTTCAGAGGCTATATACAAACAAAGGAAAAGAATGTTAGAAGTGGAAAATAGAATGAAATCAGGAAATGAAAACGTAAACGAGTCATGCCAGCTTTTTTTATTTTTCTCAGAATGAGATTGGTTTCTTCCCATCACTCCATGAATTAGGCGATGTTGATTCATTTCCCATCCAAGTGAAGCGATGCTGGTGCTCAAAAATGTTGAAAGCATGAATTCAAGAGCTACTTCTAACTACCAAGGTTTCTCAAACGTTTCAGCACATCTTTTTCGCCAGTGAGTTGCCTGACCAAACCTTTAAATTCAGAGAAGAAGAAAAACTCAACTCATGATCATGTATAGTTAAACTAATAGACTAAATATTAGTAATTTCAAAAGTTCAATCACACATCAGAGCAGATTCAATTATGATCTAACACATCAAGAATTCTAGATTTTGCAAATATGCATGTGTGTTTGATTTCACGTTTAGAAAAAGTAATGTTGATCAATTTCAACAAATGAGTAGCTTTCAATGATTTAACAATCTGTGGGAACAATGATTCTGATATTTCAATTCTTAAGTCTCTGATGAATGCTATATTTAAGATAAGAGATCTAGGAGAATTGAGATATTTTCTAGCCCAATCAAATCTGGGTATTACCATATCACAGCAAAAATATACAATAGATTTACTTGAAATTGTTAGTTTATTAGCAAGTAAACCTGTAAAGACACCTATGGTAAAAGGTGCTATGAAAATTTCATCCTCTTCTGCTGAATATTCAAACCCTGCTAAATATCGAAGACTAGTGGAAAAGTTGTTATATCTCAATACAACTAGACCAGACATAACATTCGCGGTTCAGCAGTTAAGCCAATTTATGTATGCTCCAAAAACTCATCACTATACTGCTGCTATTCGGGTTCTGCGGTACCTCAAATCAAACCCGAGACAAGGAATATTTTTTGCAGCTAACAATTCAATGCAACTAAAGGGTTTCAGTGATTTAGATTGGATTACATGTCCCCAATCTAGAAGATCTGTCACCGATTATTGTATTCTTTAGGAAATTAGCTGGTTTTCTTGGAAAGCAAAGAGGCAAAGCACTATATCTAGATCATCATCTGAATCTAGCCCTTGCTAGCACTACATGCGAAATTCAATGGCTTGATTATCTTTTGCATGATTTAAATCTTGATTATACTAGATAATAACTCTGTCAGACATATTGCCCACAATACTATTTTTCACGAACGAACGAAACAAATGATGCATCATTTGTGAAAAATTGCAAAAAGTTCGTTTTGAACTTTTACCAATAGAAAGTTCTTATCAACTTACAGATATTTTCACACAACCTCCGGAACCTGTGCCATTTCAAATCATGCTATCCAAGTTGGGAATTCTTAAGATATAGTGGGGTACTGGAGAATAATACATAATTGTTTTATTTGGGTTTTATTTATTTTTGGGCCTGTGTGCCTTTTTTGGTTATTAGACCTGCGTGTCCTTGGTTTGGCCCTTGTTTGTTTTTATTTGGACCTGCATGTCCTTGGTTTGGCCCAATAGGGTTTGTATGTTGTGTTTATATTCATTGCTCTCAACAGAACTCAATGAGAAATCTGATTCATTTTTGCATTTTTCCAAAACATTTCAAGTTTTTGGATCTACATTTGACTTGATTTGACATAAATTCAAACACACAGATAATTAATGATACGCACATAAAGGGGTGCTCAGAATTCTTCCCATTAAAAGGATAAATGCAACATAATGTGCATCAATGAAATGAATCATTACCATTGGTGTAATCACGACAATCATGATGACCAACCCTCAAATTTGTTTCCCAATTTTTGTTGAATTCACCTGCTATTTCCACAGCATCTGCTTTTGAATATCCAACGAACCAGCATTTGTTTCTTGGCAACTTACTTAACTTCCTCACAAGAACAGCTCCTAAGAATATGAACAAGTTCATGATTTTATCAAGTAAAGACATCATTATGGAGAGAAAATCCAATCAGAAAGTTCAAAAGCTGTTAAAAATCAGTCCGAATTTGTCTTCTTTTGTAAGCTGTAACAAAAGAATGACCGTACAATTTCATTCCAGACTTAAAGCCACAGGAATCAGATTCAGCATGTTGAAGCTCCAACTGCTTCAATAAGAACAGAACATAAAAACCTAAATCTCCAGAGCAGATTACATCATATATTTTCACTGAGGGAAATCAAGGGCTAGAAAGATTCTATAAAAATAAGACAGAAACTCATATGCTGAAGCAAATTAACTAACAACTACAGGGAACATCTTTCAGCATAGAGATACAACAATAATATCACTAGTCATACTGAAATTCGAGTTACTTATTTTGAAGAGCAACAAGCAATAATGGTCAAAACTATTAGCACCACATGCTACTTTGCATTCACCACACAAAAAGCTCGATCGAGAACTTCGTTTGAAGTTACCATTTGAAATTTGAACTGCCAGAAACTAGTTAAAGGGCAAATTTTGAACTCCCCGAAGTTAGTTACCATTTGCTAAGGGTAACCAGTTAACGAGCAAAACAAAAGTGTGGAGCCAAAAGTGGCACCCAGAAATAAAAGAATAGCATTTGGGGCATGCGAAAGAGATCAACAGCATTATTATACTGCCTGTGGCTAATAAGTTTTCAGTACTAGTTTTCTTTATTCCCAATGTTTTTTTCAATACTATGTTTGGCAGTTTACACTTTTTGCACTGTCAAGTATGATGCATAATCTCAACAGTGAAAATTCAATATATGATTAAGAAGAAGTTAACTTTCTAAAAACTTGAGAATCTTACCAGACACTGCAGTACCAGATAGAACTGCTAGAGCCACATATATATCTTCAGGATCTTTTGGTTGAAAATCAAAAACCAGAACCTGAAAAAGAACATTGTAATCGTGACTAGATTTGAAACAAAGAATTTATACAAGCGATGAATTTCAATCGAAGGTTTAAGGAGTGAAATGGTTGAAACCTGAGAAAGAGGAGAAGGTAGTGAGGAGGGTTTGATCATGACCATGAAATGCTGGAAATTCCAGAAATTGAGGGAATAGGCAGTGGACATAAGCAATTGAGGAGGTCCCTTTGTAGCCCTAAGAGGCATTGATGCTACATAAACTTCATCCCTGCCTCTTACAATTCCTGAACCTAAACCTGAATTCGACAACACCACACTTACCATTTCTCTTTGTCAGTCAGAAGAACCCTAAACCCCCAAATTCTATCAACAGAAGCAGCTATATCAATATTATCCGATCAAGCTTTTTGTATGACAGAAGAATAGAGACTACTGGTCCAAATTGCATGGTATGCATATGGTCATGGAGCTCTGCTGAGAATATCCCATTTATTTAATCCTAATTTCAAAATTATTATCAAGCCAGGTTGATCTTACGAACTTAATTATTAATTTTTTTTGGGAGAAAATTTAGGGTGAAAGTACGGTGTCCTAGCCTTAGGCAGAGAAAGCTTTCGGGCGCAAAGAATGCTCGCAAATGTACTTATATCTACTTCACTCAAAGAGAACACATGGGAGCTCAAATTTGTAACCTGTCAAATGTGAGATTCGACTTGCAACCCATTTGGGTTTGGACTTAATTATTAATAAGTAGGAAGGATAATTTTAATTTTATTATTTAATTTTAGGAAAAAAAATTTATTTTGTCCATGTGATGAATATTGCTTAATACTCGATACTCAAAGATGAAATTTTTTCTTTGTTTGAGCTAAATGTATATATATCTGTATTCTTATGACCAAAAACTTTCTTTGTTTTAGACTGGTACCATTTCCTCCTATAAAGTTATATGTAATGTAACAAAAGATAATGGAATTGAACATGAATACTCATATAAAAAATTGAATAACGTAAATAAGTTATGGTTTGCATCATTAAGAAAATAAGCATAGCGAATCTTGTTGTGTTTTTTGGAATGGGCCAAAACGAATGGGACACGATCTTTCAGTTTTAGGTGTACTAGTTAGCTTTATTTGTAAGTCGTTAGTAAATTACTCTTACGGTGAAATGTGATTTTGTTACTGTAGAAACCACACTGATATTCTGGCTTTAGTAAATAATTAGCTTCAAAAATGTGAAAGTATGCAACTAAATTAACGACTCTGGTGAATGGTGATTCGAAACAAGATACTAATAAAATAATCTACATCTACATAATTTTTATTAAAACTACAACAAAGAAAGCTATCCTGCATTGCAGGTAGCAGAATCACACCAGGACCATAACAGAGTTCATTCATTCATTCATGCAACCTTTAAGAGTGGAGAGTGGATAACCACACCCTTTCTCTTACTGACTTCACTAGCTATTTTTATTAAACAAACACACAAACGACACTCTGAAACAGAAAAACACATCAAAACATTAAACAGTTACATAAACATCAAACACTCAGGTAGTCTTCTCAGCTGCTGCTTCTGCTTCTTTTTCTTCTGTGGTTATCACTTTCTCATCTTTCTTCACCTTCTCCTCACTTTTCTCTCCTTCTGTCGCTTCTGCTTCAACCTTCTCCTTAGCTTCTTCTTCTGCCTTCTCTTCTTTCTCTGTCTCTGTCTCTGGATCTGGCTCTGTACTTGCTGCTGCCTCAACAACCTCAACAGGATCACCATTTTCTTTGGTTTCCTCAACTGCTTCTTCTTCTTCCTTCTTAGTTTCCTCTTCTTCTTTCTTCTCAACCGCTGCTGCTTCTTCTGTGACTTTCACAGCCACTACTTCTTTTTCTACCACCTCTGTAGTCTCGACAACTTCAACTTCTGGTTTGCTTTCTAGTTCTGGTTCTGCAGGGGTCTCTTCTTCCTTGGTTTGCTCGGAAACAGGTTCTGATATTGCTTTTGCTGCTGGTGTTGGAGTCTCAACAACTTCTTCTGTGGTCGTATTATTTTCATCAGCCTTAAAGGATGCCTCAGTTGTGTCCTCCGGGAGGGCATTCTTTGCTGATACAACCTGCAAAATCCAAATCCATCAAGTTAAAAAACACAACCATATGATATAATATCATATTTTGTGTTGCAACATATATATTTGTAGGAAAAAGTTTGATTGCAAATTTGTGAGCTGATGTGATATGATTCATGTGGTTTCTTCTCTAGGCTCTAGCTTATAGTAACAAATTAACTTAAATTTGCACTTCAACAACTTCATTGTCTTGTTTTCAATTTTATGAGGAATGAGATGAGAAGTATTAACAAGGGAAGTTCAATTTTATTGACATGGCTGTATAATGTTGATTATTGGGGATTGTGGATTAGAGTACTGAGGGTTAAACAAAATGAATATTTTCCTGTTCCATTGAATTCTCAAGAAGTATCGCGTGACACGCACGTGGAGACGTACTAAAGTAAAAGTATTCTCTTAAAATTTTAATAAAATAATAAATCTTGACCGTACAATTGATCCAAATATGTATATACATACATTGATGATTGAGTATATTGGTCAAGATTTATTAATCCTGCTGTCACAAAATTTTATGAAACCAAAGAAAGTCTCACAAAATGTTAAATATATAGTGTGTTAGAACAAAAGAAAGAATGATTCTCAAACAACATAAAGAAGGAAATCTGGCAAACTTTACGAATTAGAATGACAAATAAAATTCTAGCTAGTCATACCTCAACCGCAGCCATTGGAATGCCAAATAGTAGTAAAATGCAAGTGATGATTCAAAAAGAGTGATGAGTAAATTAAATGTGCTATAGTATGTAACTAAGCTTTTGATTTGATGAAAATAAATGAAGAATGAGAGAAGTATATATAGAGAGGTATAGAGGCCTCAAGTTGATGAAATTAGAAGGGGGGGAAAAAGGTGGGAGCAGTTCAAGAATCTTGGGATTTGACATAATTCACTGAATGTCAATAAGCATGTTTGGCAATAATGGTGGCAAAGGCTTAGAGATTTGGTTAGAATAATAATAAATGTTATAGATCTATATCGGGAGGGTGAATAATGGAGGATGAATTTTCATGGAGGCCATCATCTTCTTTTGGTTCTAAGCTTCTGTGCTTTGTGCAGTCGGTGTTTAGGGGGATTTACCAAATCTCCACCGTTATCTCATATCTTATCTTTCAACTCTATCTATAAACAAGAAAATTAATTAACCCACCATGTGCTTAAACTTAACTACGTATAGGTGTATTCTTCATATTAACTAATTTGATTGTGTTTACTAATTTAGTTACTAAATTAACCAGTTAGATACAATAACATTTTTCATTTTGTTTTTACCATGACCTAAAATCTTAATTTATTGGTATTATCTATTATGATATAGCAAAATCAAAGTGGAAATTTAATATTCACCTAATCAAATAATGTATCGTCATCACAATTAAATTTTGTGACATTGCCGTAATATGACAATAAAAATATAAAAACTACACTATTTTATTTTGACGATACAATTATATCATATGACTCATTTCATATTTCATATAAATAAATAATGAGTGCAACTTTAAATAAAATTCGCCGTATAATATACTTACTTATATAAAATATAAAATTATATGACTCATTTCATATTTGAACTCATAGCAAAAAAAGAATGTATACCAAATATTTTTTTCAACTTTAACTTTAATTAATCATATTCAATGGCTCTGCGAATTTCAATATTTATTTTTCAGTCAGAAGGTAAATATTTCAAATTAATTAAAATAAGGAAAGAGAATAATCAAATTTTAAAATAAAGGTAACATTGAAAAATTAATAATTTTTTTTATAAATTCACAATTAAATAGTTTTAGTTAACTTTTTTAATATAATCAAATTAATTAAAAGTTATATATGTAGTGATGGGCGAGGAAGGGAAAAGGAGTAAAAGAAGTGGCGGGAGTGGTGGAAGAGAGGCAAAGGTGTGATGGGCGAGGAAAAGAAGTAAATAGGGTGAATTTTTGTTTTGTTTTGTTTTATTTTTTTTTTATTCAAAAGAAAGTATTTAATTTTATTTTTTGATCATATTAATATTTTTTTTTAAAAAAATATATTTTAATTCTTTTTCTTTACCACAACAACATTTTTTGCGGGAATTTGAATCACAAGGTTTTTCTTTTACCTTTGTTGTCGATTATGTTATTTTGTGAATCTAGTAATATCTTTTATTTGGGGGGAGGGTTCAACAATAGGAGTGTTTACAGTACAAATTGAATTAATTTCAAAGGAAAAAGTATTCAATTTATTATTTGGTTTTTTATTTGAATTTAATCAGCTATTTAATTTTAATTTTGTATTAATTATAAAAAAATTAAATATAAAACTACATAATGAATAAAACATAAAAGATATGAAATAAAAAGAGATACAAAATAATTTTTATTTCTAAAAAGAATTATAAATTAAAAAAATATAGCGGATTAAAAAACAATAAAAAAATAAAGTTATGTTATTAATTCCATTAAATATTTATTACTATAATTTTTTAATTATTATAAATGTAAATAAGTACTATCATTTCATTAAAAAGTTATATGTGTATATTAAAATTTGGTTTAAATTGAATTAAATAAGATTTTTTATCTCTTTTTAAAATAGTAACTAATCCTTTTGATGCTATTGTCGGATAGCACGAAATGTCGTTTGATTCCCGCCGACAAGTAAGGATTAAACCAATTTTACTAAGAGAATCTAAAATGGAAGGCAACTCAATAAATATTTTGGTTTCTTTGTTTGATTTTATTAGTTTGGATTATTAATTTAAAACACCCATACCGGAATAGTTTTGTTTAACAAATCAATGGCAGCAGCACAGTCCGTTGCAAAATAATGAAACGTCGTCCATCTAAGCTATCTGGGCTTTGGTCGGCTGGTGGGCCACTTTAATGGGCCCTATCAGGACATTTTGCCTTATTTATGCCCAATGGCTACGTGACACGTGGATATCACATGACCGACCATGTAGTCGTTTTGTGACTGTCTACTACTACTCTTTCTTTCTTTCTTTGCTTTTGATTTTGATTTGATGAGACTTATAAATGGCAGAATCAAAATACATGATGAAACCTAAGAATAAGAGTTTATGAAACACGTAATTCAGTTGGAATTATTTACCAAACACACATCATAAAAGTAACATCGCTAGCTGTAAAATTGTTAAAAAAGAGAAAGAATTTCTAATGTGTTTAACTAAGATATGATCAAATGCAATGTCACATATTTGGCAACTATG
Organism: Cyamopsis tetragonoloba; assembly: GCA_037177725.1. Classification (NCBI taxonomy): domain Eukaryota; kingdom Viridiplantae; phylum Streptophyta; class Magnoliopsida; order Fabales; family Fabaceae; genus Cyamopsis; species Cyamopsis tetragonoloba. The sequence goes on from CM074123.1 coordinate 58,256,650, forward strand.
TCTATACCATCCTTCTTTATATGTAGTCAACATCGTATGATTGTACATTATTGGCGGAATCCTAATTCCTAAAAAGTTTCATTCTCGATCAAAAAAGAGAGTTTCATATTTTGTGGTCAACAAAAACTAAAACATTAAACATTTGAGCCTAACATCCTCAAGTCCAGATCCGGAGAGGTCTACTGTACTATTTAGAAATTCCGTTGGGCCAGACCCAGTTCAAACAGATGAAACAGCAAAAAAAGTGCGTGATAAACTTTAACAGAATATAGGGGATTGGATCCATTATTGACACCGATTGTCACAATAAATTTCGGTTAAATTCTTTTGTCACAATTAATTTATTTCATCAATTTCAATAAATAATATTTTTTGCATTTTAGTTCCTAAATCTGAAAACATATTGTTTTTGGTTCTTACTGTTAAGAAATATCTGTTAAGTATGAACCATAATGATAAAGTGTTACGCGTCAACACTACGTCAAATATAAATAATATTTTATTTAATATTAATTATTTTTTTAATAATAAAAATAATAATAATGAGAAAACAAAACAAAACAAAAATTGTCTATCCCGTAAGACCAGCACAGCTAGCAAGAATATGTGTGTGTGAGTGTGAGGTACATGATTTAATCTCTAGTGTCGTTAATTTCATTGTAAACCAAAAAAAAAATTGTCTTCTCACTCATTCCTAATCAATTTTTTTTTTATAACCACGGGTTTCTCCACCCTTAGAATAAGAATAATCTCGTTCGCGCTGCATGGCTGACACTAGTTCCCAGGAATTTGGCATAGGTGGGATTCGAACACGGGTTCTCTGACTATGGATCGTCTCTCCTATAAACTTAGTGGTGTCTTACACCACTAAGCTAACCCTTCCTAGTCAATCTTTGTAGTGTGATATTCCTAACGAAGAAATTTTTTTATTATTCTTTTTTTGTTATTAATTAAAAAATAATATTAATATTAAATACAAAATTATTTATAAGGACTAAAAACACATTTTATCCTACTACTTAAAGTAATATTCCACAATCATCCGATCAATTTGTTGGATGTTGCATTTTATCCTATAATATTATTTTAATAAATATGTTAATTTTTGAACAATGCAGATATTCATGAATATGTGATTTAATAAAGATTGGTTTATCTTTAAAGTTATATGATAGAATAAAGTGATGTGAAAAAAAATTTAAAAGACCTTTTCAACTTTCTTTAGAGTGTTCCTATATCTTTTTAAAAATTTTCTTACTTATTTTTCTGTTACCTCATTGAGTAAGTAATAAATAAAAATTAAATATATTTCATGTCTCAAAAACATGAAAAGTATTTAAATTTGCATGCTTAATTTTCAGTTGGTCAAACGTAACTTGCATTCTAAATAATATATCAACAGTTATAATTTATTTTTACAAAAATTCCAATTATAATCAACAAAATTTAAGCTATTAGGATTATAATATTATCTCGTTACAATACCATGGAACCAGTGGTGAATATCAAGATTCAAGAGTGTGACAAGTGTGGCTGATAATGGGAGGAATAATTCAACATGTATATAAATCGAACCTTAAAATTTCAGATAAGCAATGTGAGACTTACTTCTAAAGTTCTCTACAATCCAATCCAGATAGAAGATATATTCTTCCGGTCCTAGAAAGTGGAAATCCAAAGGGTTTATGGTTCACTCTTGAAAAAGGAACCAACTTATATTAATATCCACCAGAGATGCCTTAAGAAAGCAGAGCCTCCGGTCTATTTGCAAGAGGAACGTATTCTGGTAGATCCAAGATAAGGTAGGTACAAATATATATTAATTACCTCTGAATACCTTGAATTTGATTGTGCAAATGATATATACTATATGCACTTCCGTAATTGGTTGAAAATTGTGTGTATTATTGGTGAAGCTGTCATTGTTAGTTTCTAGCTAGTACTAGTACAAAGCAGAAATGAAAATGAGTTAAATTATTTTATGGTAGTAATCCTTTTTGGTGGTCAGTGTAAGTGTTACTTTTGAGTTTTGAATGTTCTAATTTTGAAGTAAAGTAGCCGTACGTGTGCTTTCCAACTAATGAGCAGTGAAATACAAGATTCAAAGATACCTTCCCTTTAGGAATATATAAATAAATAAATACTCTAATGAGAAGATAATAGTAATACAACTCAATAACCAACAAAGTCCGGCACAGTTGCTGGGTCCTTTAAGCATTCTGGCGATGCGTATGGAGAAGGCTTTGTTGGGAAAGACAATGCCCACTTCGGTGATCTCTACGCCTCGAGGGGATTAGTCTTCGACTATCGGCCGGGGGGCTTTGTTGGGAGAGACCATGCCCACTTTGGTGATCTCTACGCCTCGAGAGGATTAGTCTTCGGCTATCGGCCGAGGGATACCCTTGATTCACAAAAAAAAAAAAGTAATACAACTCAATAGATTGTCACCTAATAAGAAGTTGTTTTGGTTAAAGAATTGAATAGGATTATTGGTTAAATACTCGCTCTTGTGCTTTTGCTGATCAGTTTAGATTGTAAGGCTTCTCCATATGTTACTCCCAACTTATTGCCATAAAATAATACAGATTGTAAGGCTTTTCGAACCACAAAAAAAAAAAGAAGTGGTTATTTTCCCTAACCTGCGTGCTGTATTTGGTGTTAAGTTTCTTCAATTTCCAAAGAAATTACAAATGAAATCTGTGATGGCTTAAAAGGGCAATCAATATCAGTGATTCATTACATCATATCAAATGTGGAAATGAGGTTCATACGAAAGGAAAGGAGGCGTAAAAGATTGGAAGACCTTCATAGAATCATCTTGATAGCGCTATCTTAGCTGCCACTCACATTTTGACAGCAATCTCTCATCTTCTCATTTCTACAATTTCTAATAACAAGCATCCTATCCGACGAGCTTTGACGTAATGCAAATTACTCAAAAAATTTCATCTTTAGGTAATCCTAACATTACAACAAAATTAACTTTTAGCAACATTGACAAATACAACATTTATAAAAAATGTTGTAAATGCTAAAGGACAATACTTTTTTAATAATTTGACAAAATTTTTTCAAATGTTACTAAAAGTCAATTATATAATAGTGTAATGTGATTCACTTCAACAACCTCAATATAAATATTTTGAATTCATAGTTTAAATAATCTACTGAGTTATATTGTGTTGGAGAATAGGTCATTTAGTCGTCCCCAACGTTATTTAATTGTTAGAAAATAACACGTTAAGTGTTTCGTGAGACTCACTTAACTGATTAATTAAGATAAATTAATCAATTAAGACTTTTAAATATATGAATTTCAGCAACAAAATGACATTAATTGAATAATGCATATGTTGTTCACATAATAACATTAATCGAATTTCTATTGTGGGATAAAACTTGTGACTGAAAACTCTTATTCGATCAATTGATTCTAACTAATTAAATAAGGAGTTTTATAGGAGACATAATGTGTCACACTGTCAATCATAATCACCCGATAATATTTGAGACTAAAACATTCTACCAAAGACAAAATTAAGAATTAAATTGTCTAATCTCTTAAGTCATAAACTAAAATACTCTATTAAGTTATAAGTTATGAACCATTTTACTATATACTACCTCCGGTCCTTTTTATAGGTGGTTATTAATATTTTTCTTGTCTAACATTGTAATAAATGAAGGAATAGTAGGTATAATTAATACATTTGTTAAAAATTTTGACTTTCAATAAGGGAAAACTTGAAAGATTATACTATTTTTTTAAAAGTCAAGACATTAAATAAAATTGTTAATTATTTTTTTAATCTGTGTGAATGGGTTAAAGGGTCATAGGCAAGGGGTAATAACTATAAATATTTTCTATTTTGACCAATTTCTTCAGCATCTTCCTTCCCATATATGCTTGTCTTTGAATAGCATTACTTTTGCTTTAATTTCACGAAGGAATTTTACAAATTAGAAGCAATATATATAATGAACAGTGAATTTGCTACAGAGGTGATGAGTTTGAATCCCTTAATTTGTTTATGACATTTTGTCATGATGTGGGTTGGAATAATTAAATTGGAAATTGACTTGTTTAATTAACGAGATTAGGGCAGTGACATTGGCGCTTTACCTAGTCCCTGCATCCAGACAAAAGCTATATATTATACCGTTGGGTTAATATTAATCAAAGTCTTAATTATAATAACGGTTAATTTGATGCCATCGCTAATCCATAATTAATCGTCTAACCATTTTTGATTGATTTGACCGCTCGTCCCAATAAACTTCACATGTTTCTTTAATTAACTGTCTCCCATTAACCAAAATAAATGACAGACTTGATAGTGCCATTCTGCTACTTCTACATTTCAAACTGAAGGAAAACCTTGTTTCTGAGACAAATTGTCACGATAAAATCAATACTAATATCCAAATTCAATTTCGAACAACTGTTGGAATTAATAATTAATGACGAAAGGGAAAAAACGGTACAAGTATCGTAAAAAGACAGAATACATGGTAATTTCCGTAAGTGCCAACAAAATAAAGTAATTCGATTTTTTTTTTTCATCTGCACAAGAAAAGGAATTGAAAAGAAAAGCCCAATTCAACTTATGTCCTACATAATATTGCGTAGCGGTGCAAATGAATCCAACTAAATCTATGAATCCGACCAATCCAATATAAAAAATTATGAGTTAGTTTGGGTAAAACGATATTAGTATTAGGTAATCTGATCTAAGTTGGGTCGACTATCATAATAGTTTGGGAATTTATTAGTTTTAGTTGTATTCTTTGTTTTCTTTTTATACAAAATAGGGTCCGCTTGTTTAAGATACAATTAGAATTAATTTTGGTAGAAATATTTTTAAAAGAATTAATTTTAATAGAATTAATTTTAAAATAATTGATTATGTTTAAAATAATATTATAAAAGTGAGTTTTAAAAAATTGATTTTGTTTGGATGAAAAAGAAGAGAATGACTCTGAGAAAGAAAATGACTATAAAGAACATTTTGAGTGTTTATTGTTCAGGGCGGTGGACCGTTGAGTAATTAGGGGTAAGCATGTAATTTTAAGTTTAATGTTACTACAGTGTAAAGCAAAAGCTAGTTTTTGCTACTTCTAGTGCGAATGAATTTCTCTAAAATGGAAATTGATTTACTATAGTAAAGGTTTGGAGCCAAACATAAATTGATTTCTAAGGAATTAATTTTAAACAACTAAAATGAATTTTAGGGGTCCTAAAAATTTAACCAAACAGGCTAATAATTGATAACATTACAGAAATAACACTATTAAAGAAAACAAGTTTCTTACGTGATTACATTATTTTTTTATTGAGATGATATGATATACTATACCTTAAAAACAAAAAATAAGCAACATATACAATAAAAAGAAAAATCAACGCTAATTATGTTGGGAATACCAATTTAAATTTTCAAATAGAAATATTGAATGAAAAAGATGTTTGATTTATTGAATGAGTGATTCAATAGATAGAAGAATGTGTGGAAATAATTTATGAACTTTGAAGAGATATAATTTGTTTATTGTTCTTTGAATTGTGGGAAGAGTTAATTTTTCATCGAAGAAGTCAGTACAATCACTATATAAAATTTTTTTATAAAAAGAATAAATCATCACCTTAAGTGGATGAGGGGTCATGTGAAGAGAAAAGAATATTTACACCTCTTGTTGAGGAGATAGTCATATGAGTAAGAGCGGGTGAGTTATAGGGTGGTCTCTTTGATTTTGGGACCACCATGGTCCCCATTATGCTAGATCACTTATTACAGTGAATTTTACCAATTCAGTTGTTGAATAATGATATAGATTAATTATATACAAATTTAGACCATTTGAAAATTGTTTAGGTGTTTATTTAAAGAATTAAAATTTGTACTAATTTAATTGTTCACTTATTAACGAAGAATTAAATGCATTTTTATTCATTATATCACTTCTAATTTGAAGAGTAATAATTTTTATTATTCGATCAATAAGATAATGATAGATAAATAACTTTTTTTTATATATAAATAAGATGATAGGAATGAGAGATATCTCCAAACTATTGGATAAGACATCACTGACATGCCACTCTAGGCAAAGGACAAACCAAATCCCTACTCATGCCTGGACCATAAGCAATCTTATTCAATTGCAGCTAGTAGTCCTTGGACACTAGAAAATTTCCCCGGGGAAGAATGCCTACCAAGAGATCAGAGATTTTAGTGGTGGTAGGAAAATTCAAACCCATGCCAAATTGAACAGATCCTCTTTTTTTATCACTTATGCTGACTTTCATTGAAAAGAGAGATGATATTATAAAGTATTTAAAATTTATTTTGATAACAAAAATATTGATTATATTTTTTATATGCGTATTACTTTTGTTGTTATATCTTTTTATTCAAATAACAAAATAGGATTTTACAGTGAAGCTAAGCCAGGAAGCGGGCCATGAATTTCATTGTTGTTTATTGTTTTTGTTTTAAATCATTAATTATAATGGATTAAAGCAAAAGAAATGCAATACTATATGTGTATTGATAATAACATACATGTTGTTCGGGTAAAAAACATAGAGGATGCAAAATAAGAAGCAATACTAGTGTCGGTAAAGGAGGTGGGGAGTTTTGTTTATGTGGGTATATAGTTATATACTTCACAGTCCACAGTTGGCATAGGGGTTAGTTGTGGACTTGTGGGGCAACCCATTCCCTTCATATAAATAATTCTTTCCAAGATAACCTTTGTGTCCGTAGAGTACAGTCAATGTAACCATACATATACTCCTATATGTGATCATGTGTGTTCAATCAAACTTGCAAATACAAATATTAATTAAGTGTATGTCGCCATATTTTGATTTTCATGTTCCACAGGATCACACCCATCATCTATACACCTTAAGATAATACCTTATTATTCTACTATTTAATTTACACATGCCATACACTAGTACTACTACATAAACAACAAATAATCTATCATCGCCATCGCACTTTCAAACAATCAAAAACCACCATTTACAGATATCATATCACCCCAAAACAACCCTATTAACCATCTTTTCTTTTGACTCATATTTTATTTAATTAGCAATATCATAAACTAACATTGGAAATAACACGAGTGATAGTCTCTCAATTGAGAAAAATAAAATAAAATAAAATAAAATCAAACAAGCCATGTGATGAGCTCAACTAAATGATAGAACATAAATAGCAAAGCAAGAAAAAGAGTATGATAAAGTAGATCCTGTCATCAATTAATTAATTGATAAATGACAAAGAAAAAAAAAAAAAGAGAGTATAATGAAGGGTCGTATGAATATGATGACTAAAATTAATATATAAGAGTGTTTTACGTTATTCCAGCTAAAACGCAGTAGCTTGTAGTTCATGTTACTTAATCATCATTTATGAAAAATTAAAGAGAATAACAATTCAACACAGTAGGAGTGTGGATCATTATATCTTTTTTATTTCAACTCTCTAATTTTTAAAATAAAAATCAAATTAATGGTAGACATTGGTGTATCAGAGATCGTGTGCACAAATTGTAAGCGAGATGATAAATTGGGGAGGGGGGAAATGGTGGAGTAGAGTGCAAGGTTGGTCTATGATGAATTAAACAACTAGTAGTAATTACTAATTAGTTCAACTGGATTTTGAAAGCCCACCATACAAACAAATATACAACAGGAAACAAAAAGGCTGTTTTCAGCACTCAAATTACTTGATGATTAAGTATAAATTAAAAGAGATAAATTTAATATTTTTTTAGGTTTTATTCAATACATAATTTTTTAAAATTGTTGTGTTAACTTTTCTTATATTCGTCTATAAAGTAAACATAGAAGTATATTTTTAAAGATTTTATATATATATATATATATATATATATATAATATTGTACAGGTTAAGAAACTAAAAATAAAAAATTATCATTAAAAGAAATAAAAATTTTATGTGATTATATTTAACATATAATTAATGACATGTTTTTTTTATTTTAATTTATTAATGTGTACAATATTACATACGATAAAAAAATCATTTTTTTAATTAACACTTAAATTATTGTCCCACTTTATAAATCGTTTACAATAATTAATGTATTTATAAAATATAGTCACAATAATTTTTAACTTTATACAAAAATAATTCTTAATTTTATATAAAAATTAATTATTCTAGCACTTAGTTAGACTAAATTGAACAACTCACAAAGTAAAAAATTAAAAATTAATTTGTTAGAGACTAAAATAATGAAATAGTTTGCTGCATCATTATTAATTTATTTCTATTAAAGTATAGTTTGTCTGCACCGGAGAACCATCCTCAAGTTAGAAGCATCTGTGTGCTGTTGTTCTTTCTACACCACTTTATATCTCTCTTCATATCCAGCTGGTACACACCCTCCATTCCCATCTTTATATACCCTCTTCTCTCCCTCCATTCTCATTCTCTGTCCTTCACATTCTCTCTCTCTCTCTCTCTCTCTGAATTCCTCTTCTTCAGGTCTGTGCTCTTCAATCTCACTCTCCTTGCTTACTTTTTCTTTTTTCAATTCTGAATGTCACCCAATATTATGTTTTATTTGAAGTTTTAGTTTTTATTCTATTTTCACACATGAATGTCATTTTTATCTATATGGGTGCCTGGGATTTCGGATCATCTGGTCTAGATCTCGTTTTTTTTTCTTTTTTTCTTTTTTCATTCAGGTTAATGTAGTGATGTGAACTGTGCCATTGTTTACTTGACTGGTCTAACTCGTGTACATTTGACTTGGGGTTTATCTAGAATTTGGAAACTTTTTGGGGAACAATGAATTATTAACGGATTCTACGGCATTGGGGTGATATAAAAAGGGAAAATCTTTTAACATACTTACATTTCATTTGTGGTCTGATCTCGAATTTAGCATTTGGGATTTTGGTCTTCTGGGACTCTGCAATCTGTTCTACATTTCTCAATTTTCACTCTACCATTCTCTTGCATTTCTTTTGTGCTACTCGGTCTTTAGGATTCTGAGCCATAAGCATCACATTTGAAGTATATTATCAGTATGTTCATATCATGCTCCGATCTGCAATCCCTTTTGTTTAATTTCCTCTGATTTTCATTCCTAGATCTTCTTTTATGCATCCTACATTCTGTTGAAATTTTTTCTTGCATTTGTCTATGTTAACTTCTGCAAGATCTGGTTTCAGCCATTTTGTTAGCCTCTATAGATGTAAGTAAATTATAGACAATTGTCCAGTATTATATATATAATTTTACTTATTTAGTGGAGATTTAGTTTTAACTCAGATTTGAATTTTTGTTGAATGTTTAATTTAATTTTGCATGGTTTATCTTTCTCACAGCTGGGTATGTTGTGTTTAGATCTAACACTGTGGAGTTATTTTGTTACAGGAATTTGGAGAGGCTGTTGATATTGCAAGGTAGAATACATTTGTGGGTGAGGTAAATATGGAATTTTCCACTTTTTTCATTGTTAGCAACACTCTGCTGCTTCTGAGTTCAGCAGCATTTGCCAAAACTGCTAGCCCTCCTTCCCTGAGCCCAACTCCGGCACCAGCCCCGGCACCAGACTTCGTGAACCTCACTGAATTGCTCAGTGTCGCCGGTCCATTTCAGACCTTCCTTGGATACCTTGAATCCACCAAAGTGCTTGACACATTCCAAAACCAAGCCAACAACACTGAAGAAGGAATCACCATCTTTGTACCTAAAGATAGTGCATTCTCTTCTTTGAAGAAACCATCTCTAACCAAACTCACTGATGAGCAGATGAAGCAAGTGATCCTTTTCCATGCCTTGCCACATTTCTATTCTCTAGCCGACTTCAAAAACCTTAGCCAAACCAGTTCCACTCCCACATTCGCCGGTGGGGATTACACTTTAAATTTCACCGATGATTCCGGGACTGTCCACATTAGCTCAGGTTGGTCAAAAACCAAGGTGACAAGTGCTGTTCATGCCACTGATCCTGTTGCTGTCTATCAAGTTGACAAGGTCCTTCTTCCTGAGGCCATTTTTGGAAACGATATTCCTCCGGCCCCTGCTCCTGCACCAACTCCTGAAATCGCTCCGGCTGCAGATTCGCCGAATGCACAAAGCGAAGAGAGCAAAACATCCTCTCCGTCATCTACGCCAGATGGATCCTCTTCTTACAAGATCATCAGCTGTGGAATCATTGGCAACCTTGTCTTGGCAACTTTTGGTCTGCTGGTGCTCTTGTAATGGGGGAATCTGTTGAATATTTAATTTAGATTATGTTTTGTGTATCTATCTACCTTTGCTGCTATTGTTTGCTTTGATTTGAATCCATTTTTTTTGAACATAAAAGTGTTATTCAATATATGTATGAGAATGTGATTTCCACTATAATTACTATTTTTTTTAATCTAATAGCATGTGATTGTCATGTTACTTTATTATGTGGCTACAGCTGTGTCTACCTCTCTACCTCAATTAAGAAGGTTGATGATTATTGATCTCCTTATTTAAGGCATATTTCCCAAAATCAAATGTTGTTGTGTTGGCTGATTTACAATTATAAGCTCTTTTTAAGGATACTGAAATGGAAAATTGCAGTTTTAAAATAAGTTCCGGATGCAGATGAGTTGCCTGGTATTTTTCCAATCCTAGTGGCATGTGCTAGGAGATTCGGTTTGGAAAACAATCAAGGAAACTGATTATCGGTTCTGATCTTGTTAGTCCTATCAACCATAATCTGAAGTTATTCGAAGGTTTATAATTCTGAGCTGCTTAAGTGCTTTTGGCAAAATGTCGTTTTCATTATAATTACATGATGTGTTGCAAATCAGTTTAAGAATATTAGATAACTCCATCAATGAGTACAGGTGAGTAAAGAAGAAACAAGAGTTTTTGTCTTTCTTTTTGGTCAGAAGAACTTTTGTTTGTAAAAATTTGTATGTTTGGATTAATTTATTTTAAAAAAATAATTTTTTATTTTCATAAGTTTTATGAGAGGGCTTTTAAAAACAAAAAAGTTATTTCTCAAAATTTAATCACGGTAGAACTTGAAAATTTGGGCTCTAGTTCCTCAAAAGTCTCTTTCTTTTGTATTAAGATTGACACCATCTGAATTGAAAAAAACACTATTCATATTTAAAAGTTAGCATCATAATGGTGATTTTAATAAAAATAAGAAAGAAACCACCGTTATATCACCATTATATTACGGACACTAAATCACCAAGGGTGGCCTACTTGTCAATCTCAACACTTTCTTTTCTATTAAAAAAAATAAAATTGGGCTCCATTTCTCAAAGTTCAAGAAGGGTTAGTACTTAGTAGTAACACCACCCCTTTTAATTAATCCACCATCCCCTCTTAGAAAAATCATTCCGAAAATGTTATGATAAAAGATAAAATTATGATGAAACATAATATATACTACAAATTGAAAAGGTATGATATTAAATAAAAAATAAGTAAATATTATGACTGAGGTATATAAAATTAGTTAGATTAAATTAAGAAATTTAATTAGTCCTTATACTTAATTAACACCCTTTTTTCAAAAAAAAAAAAAAACACCCTTTTTCGTTTTGGTTAGTATATAAAAAATCCTACCCTTTATCCTTATAAAAACTTTGAAGAAATAGTTTATGTTGTTATAATGATGTTAGATTTTTCTTAGTTTACTAGTATTTTATTATATTGTACTTGAATAAAGATAGTGAAAATCTCAGCAAATATCTTTTTAACTCAAAAATTTAAGGTGGAGGAATGATGTTTCAGTCTAAGATAAAAAGTCTTTCAACTTAAAAAGTATTTTTAGAAATAAATACATTTATCTCAACTAAAGAACAAGCGAAAAACTCAAACTTATGACTCATATGATATAAGACACATTTTGCTTCATTTAACCCACCTCTTAAGTATACTTGAGCAAATTTTAAAACTATTATAACTAGAGGCAAAGTGATTCTAAATACTTTTGTTAAAAGGTACAAGGTTTTTATTTTTTCAAACCGGTACCAAACCAAATTCTTAATTTGTCTCAGCCATGTAGTTCAGTTGGCGCATGAGGACATACGTGTGTGGTTAGAAGATTCGATCTTTGATTATATTATTTTCTTGTGAAAAAAAAAACAAAATCTTAATTCAACCAATTAATCATAATAAAAACAAAAAAATAATAAAAATACTATATGCATTGTTAATTTATGAAATAACTTTAAAATAAGCTTTTAATAAAAGCTCAATTATTCTAATATCGTGTCCATTAAAATTTTTAAATAAGATGAGTTGATATGCAATTAAAAAATAATATGGTATGAAAGAAGTTAGAATTAGAATATTTTAAAATTAATAATGTAAAGAAAATTAAATAACCTTAAAAAAATTTATTTGTGCAAAAAAAGTCACATAATTATTTTTTTTAAAATCACATGATTTTATATTTTTTAAAATAAATATATTTAGCTTTATAATATAAAAAATAAAGTAATAGTGCATATTATTCTTCACTTATAATTCTTTTATTGAAATGTATGATTATGGAAATATGTGTAACCAAACAATTTTTTTTTGTTATAAGTTGATATGTTAGTTTATTTATAAAAAAAAAGTTGATATGTTAAGTTTTTTTCTTTTTGTATTCATAGATAAACATGCAAGTGTTAGGTGAGGATGTTTATTAAGGAAAGTGGAAATAAATATCGTTACTAGGTTTGGAATTTCTTTTATAGTGGGATATTCAATTAATTCGTTGGATTGCCCATGAACGTTGCTTCTAAGGCTAAAAAGAAAAGGAAGAAGAAGATCGGATTATTTAATAGCTCAACATAAATAACAATTTTATTTTGTTGTGAATTTTGTCTCAAGATTTTTATATAATAGTCAGGATTGATTAATGTGCTTAATAAACTTACCTATCTATTAATCATGTTAAATTTAATTGATACTACATAAATAACTTTTGTCATGTAAAAGAACTTATAGAAAAATAACACTTTTCTTAATAAAAATCTTGAAGAAAAAATTTCACAGTTTTAAATATTAGAGTGATATAGGGTAAATATTCTTTTTAAGAAATATTTTTCACAAGAATTCAAGTCTTGAGACCTACTTGTAAAATTCCCATGCACACTTTTTACCTTATAGACCCAACACATTTTTATTAGGCCAAATCCATTTGGGTATAAATTATGCTCACATTTCTCTTGCATCAGTGAAAAATTACCTTCATATAAATTAAAACATAATTGCACATTTGATCCTTGAAATTAGCTAATTATGTGATTTTAGTTTACAAATTTTAATTGTATGATTTTGGTCTCTTAACTTTTAATAGTGCAATTTTAGTTTCGAAACTTGGTAAGTTTTGCAATTTTAGTTCTTTTGGTCGCCTCGCAATAAGAAATTAATGGTCAACGTGATTATACTCATATAACAAAGTTTTATTTGCATGATTTTGGTCTCAAATTTTTGTAATTGTGCGATTTTGATGCCTTCACATATTTAATTATATTGATTTAATTGCATTGAACATTAACTTCTTAACAATAGACAAAATGACTAAAATTTCACAATTATAAAAAGTTGATGATTAAAATCACATAATTAACAAGTTTAAGAGATTAAAATTATATAATTAAAAATTAAAAATCAAAATTGAATAATTAAAAAGTTTAAGATACTAAAATTATACGATTAAAAATTTAAAAATCAAAATCACTATTACTAAAACTAAGAGACTTAAATACCATTAAGGTAAAGAAACAACAATACTATTTAATGGTAATATCCAATAAACGTAACACAAATTTTGTTAAGACAAAAATAAATTTATAGAGGGCGATGAGATTTTTTTTAGGTTGTCAAATACCAACAAAAGCGAAGACGGGAAGAACGGAATATAAAAACAAGAGGAAGAAAGCGAAAGAGAGAAATAAAGAGAAGAGTTTAGTGATTTTGATTTTGATTTTATGCCAAATGTAACTACAGAGATTAAGATTAAGATTAGAGAGTGAAAGAATGGAAATAATTAATTAATTACAAATTAGTAGTACTAATCTGATATTTGCGTTCCCATTCTCATTCTCATTCCATTTCCTTCGTCTTCGCGGGTCCTATCGCCAAACACGTTTATTTCTCTCCGCCCCATTTCACCTTTTGCACGCACACAGACTCCTCTTTCTCCATCTCTCTCTCTCTTTCAATCTTCGCGAAAAAATGTTCAGAAAAACTTTCAATCTCGGCTTCCATTTCTGATTCTACAAGGTACGTCTTCGTCATTCCCATTTCTCATCTACCTTCTGTTTTTATTTTACGTCCCTTCATTGAATCTGATGTTGGATCCGTTCAACCGACTGTAATTTATTTATGTTTATGTATCGTTGATTTCGAATGTGTAAATGTGATTTCCCTGTTGGCTTATGAGCGTTTGGTTTTTGTGTGTTGGGTCAGTCTTCTTCCAGGTGTTTGTTATTTTTCTTCAACCAATTTGAACATGTCTAGTTTCGTGGGTGTCCTCGTTTCTGATCAATGGCTTCAGAGCCAGTTCACCCAAGTCGAACTTCGAACTCTCAAATCGAAAGTAAGTTTCTTCTTTCCTACGTTTATTTAATTCAACATGACAATATCGGCCTCCAACATGGAATCTGTTATGTTCTTTCTAGTATGTATCTGAAAGGACTCAATCGGGACGCGTTACCGCGGGAGATTTGCCACCTATTTTTAAGAAATTAAAGGCCTTCTCTGAAATTTTCACCGAGGATGAGATTAAGGCTATATTGGCAGAGTCATATCAGAACATGGATGAAGAAATTGATTTTGAGTCCTTCTTGAGGGTAAGCCCCCCTTCCTCCCCTGAAAGTTAATGCTTTGGATTTCTGTCCCTATCTGTTCATGTATTTCTTAATGTAATTCTTCCATGTCTTTAGAATGTCCTGTTTAGAAATAGTCGTAAAATAAACTGAACGCACAATAATAATATTTAATGCTTAATCTGCTCCTCTGTGGTACCTAACATAAACTGCGCTTTTATTTTTGTTTTAGTTTCTGCCTGAGCAGGTATATCTAGTTTATTTGAGTACTTTGTAGGTACTATATTTATATTGTATCCATCAGCTTATTCAGTGTCATTGAATGGCAGGCACATTTAAATTTGCAAGCCCAAGCAACAGCAAAAGATGGTGGTTCAAAAAGTTCGTCGTCGTTTTTGAAGGCTGCTACAACAACTGTGCATCATGCTATTAATGAATCTGAGAAAGCTTCTTATGTTGCACACATTAACAGCTACTTGGCTGAAGATAAATTCATGAGTCAGTTTCTTCCACTTGATCCGTCAACAAATGCATTGTTTGATCTTGCAAAAGATGGTGTCCTTCTCTGGTAGATGTTCAGGACCTAACACAAACTGTTTATTTTTATTTAAATTCGCGACCTTTTTTTTTCCTCCCTACTTATGTTACTTATTTCAATGCTGCAGCAAGCTCATCAATGTTGCTGTTCCTGGGACCATAGACGAGCGAGCTATTAACACAAAACGGGTTCTTAATCCATGGGAGAGGAATGAGAATCACACTCTTGGCCTCAATTCAGCAAAAGCTATTGGGTGCACTGTGGTTAATATTGGTACTCAGGATTTAGTTGAAGGAAGAGTGAGTTCAATCTTCGTTTTTTTTTTCCTCTCTTCTCCCTTTTTATCAATTTTGATATTCTGATTCGACACAATTTAACCTTTTTTTTTATTTTCCTTTTTTCATTTTTTGAAACGTTTCCTATTTGGTTATGTGTAGCCACATCTTGTACTTGGTCTGATTTCACAAGTAATCAAGGTAAACAACTGAAACTTAGCCCCTTTTAACTTGCATAATATTGAGCTCAGATGAGGATATTGAGACAATTATGAGTTCAATTAGAAGATTTGCCACATTGAGATTGACACCATTATGCTGTCTTTTGTGTTTGTTTGACATTTCATGATGCTGGAAACATCAGATTCAACTGTTAGCTGATCTCAATCTGAAGAAAACTCCTCAACTCGTGGAATTGGTGGAAGATGACAAGGTGATATTGAATAAGTTGTTCCTTTTTTTGTAATTTACAAGCACCGTGGTTATCTTTCCTTTATGTAAGTCAGAACTACATTTAACCTCTTTATTACTTCTAACATACTGGCAGGATGTCGAGGAGCTTATCAGTTTACCACCTGAAAAGGTTTTATTAAAATGGATGAATTTCCACCTGAAGAAAGCTGGTTATGAGAAACAAGTTACCAACTTCTCTTCTGATGTTAAGGTGAGGAAAATTCTAATTAATTTTGTATGCTGACTTTCTCCGAAATAATTACTTCTGTCTGGAACCTGCACATTGTGACAGAAAAAAATTAGGTGGGTATGGATGAAATATAGAGGTATTATTCCATATAATCACCTTTTGTTTTGACCCACTCTTTCCTGCATTTTATGATTTACTTAAAATCAGTAATGAAATTGTATTTTCTATTTTGTGTTGACAACCATCTAGTAGTTTTCAAGGAGACTTATTGTCCTACATCATGGTAGTTAGTGTTTAATATGATTCTCAGTTGCACGAGCCTGTGATATTTACATTGTCATCTTTTTGCAGGATGGAGAGGCTTATGCTTATTTGCTCAATGCTCTTGCTCCAGAAGTCTCAGGCCCATCTGCCTTGGCTACAAGTGATCCAACAGAGAGAGCAAACATGGTTCTTGAGCAGGCAGAGAAATTAGATTGCAAAAGATACCTCACTCCAAAGGACATAGTTGAGGGATCACCCAATCTTAATCTTGCATTTGTTGCTCAAATTTTTCAGCATAGGTATCATTCATTCATTTGTTTTAAGAGGTTGCAAGTATGGTAATGATTTATTTATAAATTCATATTGTAAGAATATTTCAGCGTATGCTTCCAAGTACATGCCATTTTTTTGCCTTTTTTATGGAGATTTAGTGTGGCTCCTAATACATGGGAAATAACATTATCACATTAGCTTATGTATTTCATTGTCATGATTTTCCTTTAATATGACTCTGAGTATCAGATTTGTTTTATCTTATTATTTTGTAACAATCCGGTTGTTCTTTCATTCGATTCTTTCGATAATAGCTTTCCCTTGAGGAAATTTTTTTACAGATCAAGTACTTGATAATGTATACAGTACATGATGAATCTCTCTAATTGTTCCATTTCTTATGGACTAGTATCAAGGTTTACTGAAAGTTATCTAATTAGAAATGTATACGGTGCTAGATGGTTCCTTAGCCTTTCAGGTTGTTTCATTTTTATTAAAAAAATTCTCTGGTACTTGTACTTTTGTAGGAATGGCCTTACAGTTGACAGCCAGAAAATGTCCTTTGCTGAGATGATGACTGATGATGCACAGACATCTCGGGAAGAAAGATGCTTCAGACTGTGGATAAACAGTCTTGGAATTGCTACTTACGTTAATAATGTTTTTGAGGATGTCAGAAATGGGTAAGCTTTGTATTTCTATTCAGTTTTGTTCTCCACTTATGTCATCTTTTAAAATTTTCCTTGACCCTAACTGCTGGTCATGATTTTCTCTATTTCCTTTTCTGCAGATGGGTTCTATTAGAAGTGCTTGATAAGGTTTCCCCTGGATCTGTTAACTGGAAGCTGGCTACAAAGCCTCCTATAAAGATGCCATTTCGAAAAGTTGAGAACTGCAACCAAGTTATAAAGATTGGGAAGGATCTAAATTTTTCCTTAGTGAATGTAGCTGGTAATGATATTGTACAAGGGAACAAAAAGCTCTTGCTAGGTGAGTTTCTATGTTTTTGTGTGGTTTTTTATTACTAGTGACTAGTGAAGTTCATATGTTTGTGTGGTGAGTTCCTTCTTTTCTAACATCTGCTTGATTTCTGCTTTATCCCTCATTCATTCGATATTTTGGTGGATCAACACATTGTTTTATGCTGCCACTCTAGTTCAATCTGTCAACCGATGGTAACCATTAACCAATAGGCAAAATTTGTTCTTTTGATTTGTTAATGAGGTGCAAATTATGATAGAATTGGATATTTTAACATATTATCTGTATATCCATCCATATATCAGAAGAGGTGCCCATAGTGTGAGTGTAAAATAAAGTTTTACTTTTCTGCAAAAAAGAATGTGGGAAATTCAAATTTCATTTAACTATATTATAGTCGTAAAATGATAATATTTTGTGTTAAATATGTTTTTAGTCCTTGAACTTTAGTGAGAATCTGTTTTGAGTCCTTGAACCAAGGTAGTTAAAACGTAGTTTCACCGTCGACACGGTGAGGGGGTTTCGACACGTAGAATCGTGAAACGTAACACGACTCGTAAGAGTCGACAAAAATCCAAAATTATATTTATATATGCCTTAAAAATAATAAACAAAAAATAAACATACAAAAAAAAGCATAATTAACCACCAATATAAAATCAAACATAGAGTAAACGCTGCAGAACAGCCACCAATGCTATTGAACTCGCCGGAAACAGAGACAAGAAGAAGGGCAGAACAGAGATGAAACGCTGCAGAACAGCCACGGCCACCAACGCTACGAACTCGCCGGAAACGCTGTGAACTCGCCGGAAAATTGGGAGAACAGAGGCAGAACTCAAAGAGGTTAACAGAGAGAATTGGGAGAAAACGAATTAGGGTTGAAATCGAGTGTGGAGACTACTGAAATTAAGTTTTTTCCATCTGGGTCGTGTGACCCGACCCGGTTCGCGAAGGAAGCCCAGAAATTTCGAAGCGCTGAAACGCGCCGCTCCTATCGCTCCCACGTCCTGACGCGCCACTCCCAACCGCTCCCTGTCTTCATCCGCTCCACCAAGGCTCGTGACTCGCCAGCCGCCGTCGAACGCGTAAAAGCGTACGCTCCTACGCTCTGGAGCGCGCGTTTGACTACTTTGCCCTGAACTTCAAAACATCGGTTTTTAGTCCCCTAAACTTTCAAAAAGTTCACTTTGAATCCCTTCGTACATTTTTTGGTGAGGTGACAAACTGAGGGTCATTCATCAGGTCAGCAGATCAGTTTGCCATGTCACAACAAAATGTACGAAGGGACTAAAAGTGATCTTTTTCCAAGTTCAAGGACTAAAATGTGATGTTTTAAAATTCTAGGACTGAAAATATTTTCTCGTGAAAGTTTAGAGACCAAAAACATATTTAACCCTTTTTTATCTATACTTCATATGAAAATTGACTGTAAACTGCATTAAATGAAAAACAGTTTAAAGAAAAGTTTCATGAAGGTAGTAGCTAGGTGAATGGGTACTTGTTGTGGAAGTCTGTGTTGAATTTGAAATGGCAATTTTTTCTCCTTTCTTTTTAATTGTAGTAGTAAAAAAAAAAACTGGGCTTTTAGGATAAGTTAAAAATGTTGGAGATTCTTCTTATTTGCTATGATGGCTGTACTAGTTGTTGTGATGGGTGTACCGTTACTTACTGTGAATTTGTCATTATTTTCTTCAAATCTGCCATATTATGTGTTTGTAATACGCATATCCACCTTTTCTTTGTCCCACAGCATTTTTGTGGCAGCTGATGAGGTTTACTATGCTTCAACTCCTGAAGAACTTGAGATCTCACTCCCAGGGTAAAGAGATTACTGATGCTGATATTCTTAACTGGGCAAACAATAAAGTTAAGAGAGCTGGAAGAACTTCCCAAATGGAGAGTTTCAAGGTAATCAAGCAGATACTAACGAGTCATTAGTAATTTAGTATTACCATCTTAACTTGTAGGTGGCTCCAAAAACTTTATGAATCATAAATTTGAACTTTGAGAGTGTTAGAAGTCCCATATCGGCTAGTGATATGGCCATTGTTGAGTTTATAAGGGTGTGGCAAACCTCATCCTACGAGCTAGCTTTTGGGAGTGAGTTAGGCCCAAATCCAAATTGTAAGATGGTATCAGAGCCTATCTTAGATCCGTTTGTTGGGCCCTCCATGTTGTTGGGTGTGTTATTGGGTGTTTGTTAATCCCGTATTGTTGGGCCACCCGTTTGTTTGTCCACCCATGTTTGTCACGCTCCAGCTATGTAGTTCTGGGCGTGAGGGGGCGTGTTAGAAGTCCACATCGGCTAGTGATATGGCCATTGTTGAGTTTATAAAGGTGTGGCAAACTTCATCCTACGAGCTAGCTTTTGGGAGTGAGTTAGGCCCAAACCCAAATTGTAAGAGAGAGGTGTGTGTTTTTGCTTATTCCGTTCTTGTTACTCTTGATTTTACGTTTATCTAAAACTAATGGCAATAGTACTTGTTGAAGGAATCTTAAATTATGCCATCCTAATTACCCATAATTACTTTCGTAATTTTTGCTACCAAAATTTAAGATTCCTTCAATAATTACAATTGCTATTAAAAACAGTTATTAATCTTAGAATTTGTGCTACTCATGTTGGGAAAGAAATGACAGGCGTCTAATATCAATTGTAATATAAGTATTTTTATTAAAGCTTTAGAATAAAAAAGGACTGTTCAATGTTTACTGGAAGGGATTAGTGTACAACTGTACATAATGGTTGCTGTGATGTTGGACTATAACACACATAATGTTATGTATTCATTATTACTTTTTAATTCATCAGGATAAGAATCTTTCTAGTGGCGTTTTCTTCCTGGAGCTTTTGAGTGCCGTGGAGTCAAGGGTGGTGAACTGGAGTCTTGTTACTAAAGGGGAGACTGGTACGTCAACTTCACCACACAATTTCTTATCAAGCATATTATATTTGGCATTGATATGATGTTAATACATCTTTTTACAAGCAACTATTGAAATATTCAAATTATTTTGTTATATGAACTGCAGATGAAGATAAGAAGATGAATGCAACGTATATAATCAGTGTTGCTCGGAAACTTGGGTGTTCCATTTTCCTGTTACCCGAGGACATTATGGAGGTAAGATACTGAATGTTTAAACATAATTTTGATAGTAACTTCTCTAGTGATCCATGAGAAGGTGAATGGCAACTGGACTGGATCCGTAGCAATTTGTCTCCATTAAATTTACGTGTGGGATTAGAAATAGATGATTGTTTCTGAGATCTTGAAAGTGGAATTATATGTTTCAACAATTGAGCGGGTCGATATATAAATGATCTTGTGTAATTATTCAACGTAAGTAATGTGGATGGAAAACCATTTTGGCTTCTGGTATGTTTTATTGTTCTTTGAGCTTCTTGCCTACATCACTTATTCTTTCACTTCAATGGTAAAAGAACTATTTCAAATCTGGTCATTAGTCAATGCCATATAAATAGAAAACTGATGCTTTACCTATATTCAACTAGACTTTTTTCCGTGTCCTTTATTGGGCTCTAATTATTATTTTCTGGCTCTAGCTTATTTTGCATTTTACCTTGCAGGTCAATCAGAAGATGATGCTTATTTTAACTGCTAGCATCATGTATTGGAGCTTGCAGAAACCTGAAGAAAACATCGCCCCAGAAGCTTCTCCTTTAGCTTCGGCAGAGGGTGAAGCAGATCTAGTTAATGAGGCATCCAATTTAGCCATTGATGATACTGCTGAAACGGCCGAAGATGCTGATACGGCCGAAGGTGCTGAAGCTGCTTCAGAGAATGCCAGCTCTTAAGTTGGAAATGAGGAAATCTCTGCTGACTTTGGAAAAAACCGGCAGTTTGTTAAAAAGGTTGAGTAAACTACATCCAATAGAGAATTAGGGTACATTTTTTTGTTTATAGAACAAAAGGAAGATGCCAACCTCTTGGTGCTCTGTGCCAAAGGAAGAGCTTATTATTTGGTATGAAAAACCACAGATGATAGAAGGATTTTGTAAATTTTCTTATAAGATTATTTTTTGTACTTAGGCATATTCTTTGATTAGAATTGCATGCTATTTTTCCCTATAATAAGATGGAAGGAAGGCATCGTTTTATTTTCAGTCGGACAGCTATGATTACTCTTATTGCGTGCATGCAGACACTGGTTGATATGGATTATCAGAACCAGTGATTATTATGCACTTCATTTCTGTGAGTTGTTTTTTCTTTTTTTATTTTAGATCTGGAATTCCAAGTTTAAATAAATGGAGTGTCTTACCATAATATTTGGAAACATGTTTGCCAACTTTCTGCAATTCTCCAAATGCAAATTTATTCTCGGTTTATTCTCTTAACTGAGTTCTCAGTATTGCCACCAGAAGAGTAAAAATGTAAAATTATACATGTATTCGTGAGTATGTTTCCTCTTAACAGCAGTAGGGACTAATATCGCATTTCCTTTCCTCCCCTTCCGCTTTCATCTTATTATTACTCTTCAAATATAAATGAATACACTATAGTTCAACTAAGATAATTCATCACTTCCTACTTTATATCAAGATTAATGAGCTTAACAATATAAAGAAAGAGTGTTATTTTTTTAAATTTCTTTATTGAGCTTACCGAAATGATGCTTCTATCAGGGCAAGTGCAGTGTGTGTTTTTTTTAAAAAAAAAAAAACCAGATTCCTGTAAACATAACCAATAAAGTAACCTCATGAGTTGCAAATTGTGGCTAATTACAACCCAATTACAGTGACAACTACACAATTTACAAATTAAACTAACCTACAATTACATTTCACTTACGCAACCATCAACTGCTCTAAGCTATTTTTGCCAAACATCTTAAGACAATTATAAGTTATATGCTACTAATTATAGGTTGAGTTAGTTTTCTCAAAGCCGGTAAGTTAATGCTCTGACAAACAGGTAGCATTCGAAATTTCAACCAAGCAGAAAATTTATAATAAATATATTCAACCAAAAATCCCTGCTGTCTTTAAAATTGTAACATCAATACTTAATCTCAAATTAACTTTTTACTTAATAAATTATTATAAATTGTTTAATGGTAATTTTACTATAATTAAAGACAAAAATGAATAATACTTGATAATATTCTTCTCTTTTTCTTTCCTTATTTTTTTTAAAAGTTTATACTTTACAACATTCAACTGAGTTCTTTTATCACGTGCAAATTTATTTTTTTTGGTAACTAATCTTCTGCATTTTTTTACTTAGATTTAAAACCCCCCAAATTAAGAACATTTCATAGAGAAAGACAACTTTAGTGAAAAGTAAACTAGAATTCTGTACATCTTAATTTCGAAATTCTTCAACTGAACACGTGAATTTTAGTAAGAGAATGCAACTGAACAGACATTCATGGTGGATGCTTAAGAAAGTAAATACTAAATACAAGGCAGTGAACCACGAAAATGCTGAAACTTTGATGTTGATGCAGAAGCACATCATAACATTTAAGTAGTGGTTTATGGTGTGTATTATCCATATTCAAATTTACATTTCTCACCTACTAATCACCTGAAAAACAGGGCTCCTGTCTAGCCCCTACAGAGTTTAAAGAAAATCCATAGCTTAAAGATTCTGCTTCAGGCAGCAGACCTTACTAGGACATTTTCATTTTAAATTAAACAGACCAACGTACAACCCCCAAACCCCTTCTTTCCCCCCCAAAAAAAAAAAAGAAAAAAAGAAAAGAAAATAAAATCAAAGTGCTATTTGTCTTCCATTTTAAGGGAATTTAGCCGTCTGATCCTCTGATCAAGCTCCTTCATGACTTCAGGTTCCTGTTTCTTTCTTTGCTTTGATATCGTATTCGTTGTCATCGAACCTATCTTATCAAATGCCACCTGCAAAAAACACACACAGTTTCAGGAAAAGCTCAAAGCTGCTTCACCATAAAAGGAAAAGCAAATGTAAAACATTGTTTCTTCTTGTAATATAACAGGCACTGAACTTACTATATTACCTACAAGAAAACATGAAAGGATGAAACCAAGGAAACCGGAAATCGTAATAAAAAACGATATTCCAACTGATTCAAACAGGAAAACAACAGACATAGACAGGAAATAGCGAAATCTTTCTTACTGTCAGTAAATCATCTGGGTCAAAAAGGTGATGAGTGGTCATCTGCAGAACATTGATTACTTCTCCTACATGATGTGTTAGAAGTAACTCGTCTTCCTTCATCTGCAATTGAAGGTGACAAACTGACAATTGTTAAAACTTCCTTTCTATTGTAGCATACTCTCTATATTTTAGTGCATCGATCAGAACCCAGGAAAGAACAAAAATGCTACAGAAGTGGTACCTTGAAAACTGCCAAGGCCACGTTAAATATAACCTTCGCGCCCTCATAGAAAATAACGTCCCACACTCGCAGAGTTGTCTGATATATGGAACAAGTGTTAATACAGGGAACAATGTAAAGTTTCAATATATAATCCACTGCAGCATGATTCTAACCTCAGATGGAAGACTCTTTGAGAAGAGGCAAAGGAACCATTCAGTGGTAACAAGGGAAACATCAAATTCTAAAGCTTCCAAATGACTTGCAATCCTGCATTTCCATTTCGACAGTTTTTAGAATAAACTAAGAAACAAACATATAATACACAGTTAACAGATCAAAATCATATACCTTGGGCATTTTTTAACAAGTAAATCTTTAAACACTCTTTGTTCAACATGGCATCCTGATAAGTTGTTTGTGTAACAGTCATTAACCAGAACATTTTCCAATAAGACAGCAAGCATCCAAAATGCATCTTCTTCCGTCTTCATGACAAGCAACAACAATGCTGCAACATAATTTAATCCCTGGGGCAATAATACTAGAGTCAATAATAGGAAACTATGTCATTTTGTTTATAATGAAAATGGAAACTATGTTCTCAATTAGCATTTAATATTTGTTTGTTTCAAGTAAACCACATACTATTGTCAACTTTGCGGTGCTATACTTTCCCTACCTTAAAAAATCTGAAGCAATGAGAAACACAAATGTAGGTAAAATGCAGAAACCAATCCATACCACAATGTTGATAATCAGTTGGAATTTAGATGAGTTAGGGTTGAGAGGCAATAAAAGTGAATAAGCAGCATGCATGTTACTACTTTATGAGGATGTAACATCCAAACACAGAAGAGTATTGATTGAATGAAAGAGGAAGCTGCATAAAAAATATTTTCTCTTCAAATACCTAAAATGAGAAATTCAGTAGTACCATATTTCAAGTCAAAAAATTGTCTTCCATTCCATTTACTTAGTGGGATAAAACAACTTCAAAACAAAGGAGAACGGATCAAACCCACCTGACAATACCCAACATCAGAATCGCGGAATGAATAAGCAACAAGTACACGCCTAAGAGCAGCATGCCCCTCAGGAGTGTCCAACCATGGGTGACCAGGGAATGTTCGCGGTAGATCCTGTAAATATGCTTATAAACTATCAGAAACAGAACAAATGTAATGAGCATTTATCATCATATCATGTGGACAAGTACAAAAGATTCTCAACCAAACGTTAATAAACAATGACCATTTTAAGGATCACAACAAATGCTCCCTTTTCCCAAAGTACACATTGTTGTATAAGGAGATAAATAACATCCATATACCAAACTGTCACATATAAGCTTGCACAAAATCTTTAAGCTGTATAGAGACCATACAAATTCCTATGCTTTCCTGATCAGCATGTACTCAAAACTACACTTCGCCTCAATAACCTCAAGAACATGTTAATTATAAAGGCTAACAGATCCCATAGTTATAAAGGTTATAAACATGCGGCTTATAAATGCTTCAGCTCTTAGATCTTACTTAAATCCCGTAATCATCCATAAATAATAAATTTTGCTCCTTGGGGAAAAAAATTAAAGCCACACCCACGATCATCCATAAAAAATTGAAGCAAGGTTTTTCTGGAAATCCTTTCACATGGCATGCAATGTAAAGAACAGAATGTGTAATTCATCCATCAAATTCATTCCAAAATGATCCACAAAACTTCTAGTACTTGTCAAATAAAAGGAAATCAAACAAGCCAGAAAGGTGATGCCAACAACTCAATTTAAGAAACTCACGTGATGATCATAACCAAACCCAATTTTGTGATGATCAACAAAAAAACGGTGTGAGAACTCACATGATCTATCTGTCTGGTAGCTGCGGTGACCTTCCCTTCCACTGCTTTAGTCAAATCATCATAATAACTCTCAGGCACCGTGGACTTTTTCTTAGCCGCCCCAGACAAGGAAAACCAAACCTTAGGACGAAGAACTGGAGGGATTCCCTTCCTGATCAACTTCTTCAAAGTGATTGCATTAGCCAGTGCTGAGAATTTCAAAGAAGATGTAAGCGCACTTCCTTGCCCAATTGTTGTGTGCAAATACCAATTTGCACCTTTGCTGGCTTCTAATGCCCACCAAACTCGTCCCTGTTGCCTCACCTTCTCCCTTACCTCATTCAACACATTCACATCATCCACATTCCCTTCTACAGTGAATCCATAAAGGTCTTGGAATTTCACAGTCAGATTTGCTCTTCTGGAATGGATGCTAGGCCTCAAAATTGCTGCTTGAGATTGGTATTCAAAGGCAAGGTCTATTTTGCTTTTGGTTCCATACATTTTTCCTGTGTCAGATCAAGAAAGATTGGCACAAAGGGGCTAAAGTATTCAGAGAAATATTGTGTTTTAAATTGAAAGGAATGACCTTGTCAAATAAGAATATATCCCACTAGTCTGAAACCGTGAAATTGTCCATTTTGAGGACCTGGGTGTTTGAGATTAGGTGAGGAGAGGCTCCAAAATTGTCAAAAACCAATTGGGTGCAACAAGATTCGATGAAACGAGGGTTAGATTCAAAATTTTATGGCAAAAAGGAAAACTTTACAATTGGGGAGGCCGTGACCCCTTCAGCATCAACAGAAAGCTCAAATTTCTTCTACAAGACTATTGAAACACGAATTGTGAACAGAAAAAAACAAGAAAGGGGTGGGGGTTGAATATTCAGGTACAGAGATGAGACGAACAAAAACAAAAGTAAGAAAGAAAATGGGGGAAAGAAAAAAAAAGGAGAAAAACCCAGAAAACAGATCTTATAAGATGAGAATGTAATAAAGAGCGAGAAATGATGAGGAAAAGGGAAGGACAGAAATGGATAATGAGAGTGGTTCTAAGAAAAGAATGGACTATAAAGAGAAAGATGTTAGAGGAAAAAGAAGAGAATAAAACCCTGAAATATAGGGAAAATTTTGAATAAGAGTACTAAACTAAAAACAGAAGGAAGAAATAGGAATCTGAGGCTGAGGTTGAGCTGGTGGCTGCCTCTCGCTCTGCTGCAATATCTTCAAACTTCAAACGCTCTCCAGTTTCTGTGGTTTCATTTTTCTTTAGTAATTTTTAATTTAATTTTATTTATCTTTTTCATACACAAAAAAATAAATCTTTCCATAAGATGTCCATGATATTTATTTTCATTGTTTTTATGCTATGTCCATGATATTTATTAAAGTCATGGATGCCTAAGGAATTGGTTAAAATGCATAACTGATGGAAAAATTAACCTTGAAGACGTTGGATAACTCAAATGCTCTTTTCAATTTTCTAGATAATAATAATGTAGCCCTGTGTATTTTTCTTAAGACTTCTGTTTTGCTTTGCACATTTCTTAATCTTTCTAGAATGAGATTCAAATTTGAACAATAATATTCGTATAAGTTAAAGTTATGTAGATCTCTTACTATGATATTTTAACTTCAAAAAACGGTAAATTTATCTTTAATATAAGAAATAGATAAATATTATATTACATATTATAAAGATATCTGAGTAATGTTAAATCCTTTTAATAATTCTCTTACTTATCCTTCTTATTATCATATAAAATACGATTATAAGTTAAGATAGTCCGACAGTGCGTTATATTTAAGGTAAGTAATATCATCTTAAAGAATGTAAAACATGAAAATATGATCTTCTCATGTTTATTTCAAGTTTTAAAAAAATATATTTAAATATTACTTATTTTCATGAATGTTATATTAGTATGTTTTTGATGATTTTTACTCTCATGATAAATGATGGATAAATTATTTTCTTATAGAAATATAAGGAGTTATTTCTTATTTTATTTTATAGTTTTTTTTTAAAACAAAATGAACTTTAACAAATATTTACATTAATATCAACTTTAAATCAAATATTTTATTTAATTTATCCAACAATAACATTTTTAAGTATAATATTTCTAAGAATATGATTCTAGAAAATGAAATTATTTACTGACAAACACTCTCCTACGGAAAAAACATTAAGTAACTCAGACTTTTTCATAAAAATACCTAAAACATGTTTTTACTAGATTAAATCCCTTTAAATTTTTTTCTTATTTATTAAATAAATATTTTTGTAATAGTGTTCATTAACAATTTTCGATGTTGTATGATTGTATCCATCTTTTATATGTATATGTATATAAAATAAATGAGTGTTACAATTAAGTTGTCATAATCTCACTCTTTGTATCACTCATTTATATGTCAAAGTTTAGTTTGTGGTACATTTGCCGAGAGCTTATAGTTCAAGTGGTATAAGGAGTAGTTCTTTAAATTTAAGGTGAGAGTTTGATTTTTGGTGGAGTAGAATTATGAGTAGTATAGTAGTGGGTGTATGTTTAGCCTATAAAAAAAATAATTTTGCCATACGTTTCTTATAACAATTAAAAAATTATAATTATATAATAAATGAAAAACAACTCTTATTTTTTAAGTGAATATATGTACCTATTCTTAATTTTCTTAGCATGGACACAGCAAGAAATTAAGTTTTCAAAAGGCATTTAAGTACGATTCAGATCATTATTCATATTTTGTGTAGGAAATAGGCATAGTATGATTAGATCGTATTTAAAAATTTTGGGGTTTTAGAGAAAAATTAAGACAAAGGACCATATTAATAGAGATTAATTATTTTTTTTATTTTTTTGACATTTTGAACTACAAGATCATTTATTAAAGTTTTATAATCAAGCCGTTTTCTGGTCAAATAGTCATGTAACTCAATTGGTCAATGCATGAGGATATGTACGTAGGTACGGGGTTTGATCTCAAGTTATATTACTTTCGTATGAACAAAAAAAATCAAGTGATTTTCTAACATCTCATTTTTAATAGACAATATAGTTAATTCATTTATTCTATCTTGTAACACAGATAATCTCAAACGTGATTGAAAAGTTTAAATAATTACTTGAAAATAATAGTAGTAGTAGAGATTAGAGAGAATGGGAGATTTAATAGATAAAAGACAAAAGTGACAATTGAGTATTTTTAATTTATAATAACTACTAGAAAATGTGCTATGGGCATTAAAGGATAGGAAAAAAGTGATATAAAAAATGTAAGATATGAGTTGTAGAAAAGATATTGGATCGTATTTTAAACCTTATTAGTTTTTTTATAATAATTTATATTAATAATAGTATTAAATGAAATTTTTTGGGTCTTATAAATTTGGGGTTTTAGACAACGAACTTATTTGTCTTGCTAAATATTCAATGTTAATGAAGCATAAGTTTCACATTTCAAAATGTGTTTCAATAAACCTTAAAAAAATTTGAATTTGGGTAATTTTGATTTTGTGAAATTAATTTTTATTTGTTTTGTACGGAAATTAACTTTTTGAAAGTTGAGTTTAAAATAAAACGATTTTATTTGACCAAAAAATAAAAATAAAACGATTTTAGTAATTGTTTGGATATGTTGACAAAAATAACTTTTAAACATGTGATTTATTAATCAGAGTATACAAAGACTATTAGGTTAATATAGTATTTAACTGCCAAACTATTTTTATCAATGTATATGCTGGGGTTTTTTTTTTTCTTTCTAAAGGTAGTTTTTTATAGGATGTTGGTCAAAATTATGGTTTTAGGTACGAAATTAAAATTGGTTTCTGTGTGAATTTAACAAATGTGGCATACTAATCAAATTCTGTTATTGGTTTTCAGAATTTCATCACACACACAAAGAGATTTTCAGAACTACTCCTTCATTTTATTTTTTCTCTTTCCATACATGCACGTTAAGTACACATGTATGTGGTAAAAATATTAGGCGGTTTCTTCGGTGTTCCTTCAAAATAAGAAATAAATTTATTCTTTCACGTTGCTCTATTTAAGCAGTGACACTTGTTATAACTTATCCATGTCATCTAATTTAATATAACTTTATAATATTGCAAACACATCCCCTCTTTTAATAACATTTACCATAGTTTAAGCACAATATTTCTTAAATTTTTTTTATCTTTTTTTCATTTAACAAATTTAAATGCAACATTCACGACTAGATTAAAATTAAACGCAAGTGATCATGAATAAATAATTGAAGAAGGGTGAATAACAAGTATTAAAACTCCTTTTAATGTATTCATCCGCAACACAATAATACTATCCATAATAAAAGACAAGTATTCATTCAGAATACATTGTACACAATTTTAGTGCATAGTTTTTTGGATTTAGTATGTGATTTGTGATTTTTTAGGTTGTTTCAATGTTATTATATTTAAATTCTTCATGTCAATTTGATGTAAAATAGGTGTTAGGTGTCCAAGTTTTGCTATAATGTTCATAGTTATTCTTGATTGTTCTTGCTATTTCTTGTTAGATATTTCTATGGTGTTTATGGTGTTATCTCTATGAAGATGACAACATGATCTCTTATCCAATCAAATCAAAAATTTGATATGACACAATAAGAAATACAATAAAGTTATATTCTCTATTAAATCAATTAGATTTGGTAGATACTAACTTGATTTTATTTTTTAATCTAATATTTAGTTTTTATTTATGTCTCAATTTTTTTAATCAAAATATCAAATACTTAGATTTTGGTTACATTATTAAAGGTGTATTTGAGCTTTAATTAATTAAAAAAAATGAGTTTTTATTAGTTGAAGGATAAATAAATTAATAGAGAATATTATAATAAATAAAATAAGGTAAAAGTAGTATTTTGGTCCCTAAACTTTACATTAAATTTTACTTTGGATCTCTTTTTTTTGTTCATATTGGTTTCTTTACTTATTTTTTCTTCGTGTTATTTCATTAAATAATTAATAAAAAAATATAAAATAGTGCAGGATGCGAGAAAGAAGAAGACAATGATAAAAAAATATTATCATGGGCATTTTTGTTAATTATTTATCAACAAAATTTAATAAAAAATAATTATATTATATTAAAAATATAAATTAAGATTATGAAGAAAAAATAAAAGGACCAAATTAAAATTTGAGATAAAGTTATGGGCCTAAAATATGATAATATTATTTTACAAATTTTTTCTAGTGAAAATTCATAAAATAAGAAAAACATATTCACATATAAATTTTAATTTATAAATTTGACATGAATAAAGCACACTTAAATAATATAATGTATTTAAATAATATTATTTTCATACAAATAACTAGTACACGCATCATTATGTTATCATTTCTATGTTCAAGTATCAATTATTTGTATCAGGTTCTTCTAAGTCTTATCATTTATTTCAGGCCCAATTATGAATTATTTATGTTATGTTATTTTTTAAATATAATTTAATTTTAAAGTATTCATTAATTATGTATTTTTTTTCTAGGTCGCTTCAGATTAGAGTATAAGTTACCTAGGTCACGTTCTATTCAGTCAAATGTTTGCTTATTATATTTATAGTTATAAAACTCATACTAGTCATCGACTCGGTCAAGGTCCTGGATCACTAGTCGAACTAATAGGTCATTAATTGAACCATTTAACTTATATATGATAATATTTTATAATTGATAC
This sequence comes from Cyamopsis tetragonoloba, assembly GCA_037177725.1. NCBI lineage: Eukaryota > Viridiplantae > Streptophyta > Magnoliopsida > Fabales > Fabaceae > Cyamopsis > Cyamopsis tetragonoloba. Next base: position 58,288,327 of record CM074123.1, read on the forward strand.
TAATATTTACAAATAATATATATATTTTACCGTAAAGTTTAATATATTAAAGAATTTTTATGTACTAATCACATATTAGTACTAATGTTAATTGAAGTTTATGCAAAATTGAAATATATAAATATTAATAAATTTAGATTTATATATAAAATTTTAAGTTAGATAACATTTTTTTAAAAAATAAATGCAAATACATTAAAAACTAAATTCATAAATATATTGTAATAAAATTTCCTATTATAATAATATAAACATATTTATGAAATTTTTTATATTTGACAACTAACACATTTTATATGTTAAATTTATTTATGTTCTAAAATATTTTAATATAATAATATAAATATATTTATAAAATTTTTATTACAATATATTTATGAGTTTAATTTTTTAATGTATTCACATTTATTTTTTTTTAAAAAAAAAACGTTATCTAAGTTATAGTTTTATATATCAATCTAAAGTTATTAATATTTATATGTTTTAATTTTGTATAAACGTTAACATTAGTACTAATGTATGATTAGTACACAAAAATTCTTTAGTATATTAAATTTTAAGATAAAATATATATTACATTTGTAAATATTAGTATAAATTAAACTATAAAATATTATCATATATTATGTTAAATCGGTTCAACCAGTAAGTTAGTAGTTCGATCAGTGATCCACGACCTTGACCTAGTCGATGGTTGGTATGAGTTTTATAAGTATAGATATAAGTAACTAATAATTGAGTCTTAAGCTAGGCCGAATAGTAGATAACTTATATTCCAGTCTGAAGCGACTTAGAAGAAAAATACATAATTAATGAAAACTTTAACTTGAAGTAAATTGTATTTCAAAAATAATTTAACGTAAATAATTCATAATTGGGTCTGAAATAAATTATGAGACTTAGAAGAACCTGATACAAGTAAATGATACTTGAGCATAGGGATGACAACGTAATTAGGCGTGTACTGATTATTTATATGAAAATAATATTATTTAAATACATTATATTATTTAAATGTGCTTTATTCGTGTCAGATTTATAAATTAAAATTTATATGGGAATGATTTTTTCTTTTTGGGTTGTTTTATGAATTTTAACTAGAGAAAATTTATAGAATAATAGCATCATATTTTTTATGGCTAAATTTATATTTTAGTCTCGTAACTTTATCTCAAATTTTAATTTGGTCCTTTTATTTTTTTTTCTTCGTAATCTTAATTTATATTTTCAATATAATATAATCGTTTTCTATTAATTTTTGTTGGTAAATATGCCAATAATAAAACTTTTTATCATTGACTTCTTCTTTCTCATATCCAGTAACTATTTTAGACATTTTTATTAATTATTTAATGAAATAAAATAAAGCAAAAATAAGTAAAGAATCAATATGAAAAAAAAAGAGATCAAAACTGAAATTTAGTCTAAAGTTTAGGGACCAAAATGCTATTTTTGCCTTATTTTATTTATTATAATATTTACCATTAATTTATTTATTCTTCAACTAATAAAAACTCTTTTTTTTATTCATTAAAGCTCAAATACACCTTTAATAATGTAACCACAATCTAAGTATTTGATATTTTCATTAAAAAATTGAGACTTAAATAAAAACTAAATATTAGATTAAAAAACAAAATCAAGTTAATATCTATCAAATCTAAATGTTTTAATAGAGAATATAATTTTATTGAATTCTGATTGTCTCATATCAAATTTTTTATTTGATTGGACAAGAGACCATCTTTATAGAGATGAAACCATAAACACCATAGAAATAGAAATAACAAGAACAGTTAAGAATAGCTATGGACATTATAGCAGAACTTAGACAACTAACACATATTTTACATCAATTTGACTTGAAGAATTTAAATATAACATCGAAACAACATAAAATAAAAATTACAAATCACATATTAAACCCAAAAAACGATGTGCTAGAATCGTGTATAATGTATTCCTAATAAATACTTGTCTTTTATAATGGATAATATTATTGTGCTATACATGAATACATCGAAGGTAGCAATAGACTATTATGTTTTAATACTTATTCTTCACACTTCTTTGATTATGTTTTCATGACCACTTGCGTTTAATTTCAATTTTAGTCGTAAACGTGACATTTTAATTTATTAAAAGATAAAGGAATTTTAAGAAATATTGTGCTTAAACTAGGGTAAATGTTATTAAAAGAGAGGATGTGTTTGCAATATTATAAAGTTATATTAAATAAATTAGATGACGTGGATAAGTTATAACAAGTGTCACTACTTAAATGGAGCCACGTGGAAGAACAAATTTATTCCTTATTTTGAAGGAAGACCAGAGAAATCACCAAAATATTAAAATATGCAAATCAAATCACAAATTAAAGTCAAAATCAATGCTAAGATGGAATTGTTCAAAACTGGAAACAATATAATAGGGATAGTAGTCCTCATAACGTCCTATGGATTAATAAAAACTCTTCAATATGATAACTGGTGATCACTGCACGTTACAAACTCTTTGACTGAAACATTTTAGACTATGGTACTTTGAGTTACAAAATCTTAACCAAATATGATAAGAGACACCACAGAAGAATAATCTACCTGTTAAATATATATTTTGTTAAAAAGATAGATTTTGGTTTGAATTTAGGTATTTTTCAAAAAAATGTATGAAAATGGGTATAGATGTAAGGATGTAAGAATTTTATCAGTTTTAGCTATGTAACGGGTTTAAGTATCTATCGTACTCCTTATAATACAATTATATAGCATTCTTTAAAAAAAAAAAATCTCATTGCTGAAATATTTTTTTTCCGTAAAATTCATGCTTTTTTATTTATTTATTTTGTTCCTGTAAAATTTTTTGTTAGTTTTTGTCCATAAAAAACTTAAATATTTGGTTTTTCTCCTTACAAAAAAAAACCCTTTAATTTTTTATCAGTTTATTAATTTATTTTTTTAATTTTAATCCCTTCTTTTTAAGAGGAAAATGACTAAAACCAAACAAAAATATTTTATAAGGACAAAAATCAATCAAAAAACTTTATAAGAATCAAAAACAAAAGGCATAAATTTTACAAAGACTAAAAATGTATTTAAGCCCAATTCTTATTTAGGCATTGCAAATTTTATTATGATCATCTTTTAGGAGTCTCTTGAATCTTCTGCATCACAATGCCTTTCTTCTTTTTTGTTTAGGGTTTAGGGTATGTGTTCACAGCTATTTGATTTAATTTCTATATACGGAGAACATTTCGTAACTATATTTTTTTCACATTTTATTTCTTTCCTAAACCACTTTAATAGATAAATTGCTACAAAGTGAAAGGCATTATATAGTAAATTAATTCCTGAGATTGTGCGTGCCTCTCTCTGAACTCTTTTTTTTTTGACATTATAAAATATAATTCAATTTAGTTATTTTGCAGTAAAGTGATTTTTTTTTTTTTATAAATGTAAGGATTATTGTGATCAACTTTTTTTAGTATAATCACGGGTTTTCTCACTCTTAAAATGAGACTAATTTCATTTGCGCTGCGTGACTAGCGCTGCCCTCGAAAATTTGACATAGATGAGATTCGATAAATTTAATGACTAAAAATTAATTTCCGATAAAGTCATATAATAAAGTCATCAACTCACATGAGTGTGTTTATTTATATTTTTATATTACAAATAAAAATACTTTTAAAAAAATTAATTTTTTTTTACCTCTGCCAAATTTTCATATAATTTAAAATTACTATTAATAAAAATATTTTTATATTATTTTAACTGAAAAACAAACACACTGCAATATCAAGGAGTATCATTTATTAATTTTTTTTATGAATAGTAAATAGTAAAGAAGAAGTGAGGTGAGGACGCGTTTGTTGTTGACATATTTTTGCACATATGACCCACAAAATGATTTTATTTTTGATACAAAATGATTGTTTGGATTTGAGCCGAAGTGGCCATATGTGGGGTCCATTTGGTAGGCCCATCCTTTTCACTAGCGCCAAACGGAAAGAAATCACGTGTGGGCGAGTCTTCTCAAACAAATAATAATGCTCACCAATATTATGTATATAATATAATATAATCTGTAAATAAAATTAACGAGGTTAGTGAAATATTTTTAAAAATAAGGATGGCCTATAATCCGATATGCATAAAAAAAATTCATAAATTCAGAGAAAAATATATATTATCTAATTTTCGAAACAAAAACAATTTAAGTGTATTTAATATTAAAATTGGTGAGAATAGTGTAATTAATTTTTTTTATAACATCCGTACCGTAAATCTGTTTTTTTTAAAAAAAGAAAAATTAAAATCTGTTTTTTTATGTGTGATTAAGCAGATGTATGAGTTTTTTTTTAATTAGAAAAAGAAAAGAAGCAGCAGATATTTGGCCACGGGAGGGGGTTGTCCTTGTGATATGAGCCGGCATCGTCCGTAGAATCGGCTGAACCGGCCGGTTTATGACGAGGTGGGTCCCAACTCCCAAATGAAGCCGTCTTCACCGCTCCCATCACCATTTCATGATTTCATCGATACTTTTCGTATTGGAAAATGTTTATTTTATAACTATTTTTTATAAGTAAATATTTATACATTCACTATTCATATATTCTAAATTAAATTATATTACTATTTTTTTTTATCTTACATCCATATTAAAATAATAATAATTTTATTTTTATTCAAAAAATGAAAAATATAAAAATTATGTAAATAATTATAATATTAAAAATATAATAAAAGTGTAAAGAAAAGTAGTGTCACAAAATCGGGATTATTTCATATTTTTATATCATGACTCATCATTCACGAGAGAGACATATAAGCCTAAAGACACCTTTGTTTAGCGACATTATCCTTTCGTTCTTTCTTATGAAAATTGTTTCTTTATTTATATTTTTAATAAAATATTAATTATATTTTTATTGATTTTATTCTTATTTTTAATTGGATTAATAATTAATGTTCTATTATGTAACAAATATAATTAAGAGATATAAAGAATATAGTTAGAAGTTTTTTTTTTATAACCACGAGTTTTCTTACCTTTAGGATGAGACTAATCTCTTTTGCGCTGTGTGGTTGGCGCTGACCCTGGGAATTTGACATAAATGGGATTCGAACATGGGACTTCTCGATGTGGATCGTTCCCCCTATTAACTTAGCGGGACCTTACATCGCTAGACCAACATTTGGGGTTATATGGTAGGAAGTTTAAAAACTATTTTAGTAAAAATAAGAATAATAATTATATTTTTTAATATATTAATATATCTCAAGTAAAAAGATAAATAAGAATGGAAGGATTTTTGAGAATTTTGAAAACATTTCACTCAATAATGTTATTCTTAAATAAATAAAAAATATATTTGGTTAAAACTAGAGATAATTAAAAACACATGAAAGTAATATCAGAAAAAAATACATGAAAGTTATATTCCTGAAAATGAATTATACTCAAAAATATATTTTTTTAAAAATTTATGACAACTGCGAGAATATCATCTTCACAAAGTTACATTCTCAAAAATATATTTAGATAGCCTAAATTAAATGCCACCTAAGTTATTTTGGAGAGTATTTTTTTGGATAAAAAATTAAATGACTATTTTTTTTATGCTCTTGGTTATATTAAAATGTTAGAAATCAAGTGTGGATTTACACATTAGATAATATGAGCAAATTAAACAATTAATAAATGGATAGATTCATGCACTTTTAAAATTTTGAGTTGTATTATGATCTCATTCACTTGTACTCCCTGTTTTTTAACCTCCAACGTAAAATGCATATTTTTTATCATTAAAAGTTTATTTTAAAAAATATTAATTACTTATTTTGTATTTTCATTCAAATCTTCTTCTTTTTAGATATTTACATCATTGAGATTAGAGTCAAAATCATCATAATTTGACTAGATACTTAAAAGTTTTGCAATGTTTCATTGAACCACCACGTAGATTTTTAGTTTGCAAGGATAATTCACATTGATCTTTGAATTTGTTATAAGGATAAATCACATATGTCACTACAACAAAATTGACTTTTAGTAACATTGTCAGATACAACATTTGTAAAAAATGTTGCAAATACTACACTTTTTAACAATTTGACAACATTTTTTAAATGTAACTCAAACCTTTTTGCAACATCGCCAGATACAACGTTAAAAATGTCGCAAATGCACAAATGCAACATTTTTAGTGATTTAGCAACACTTTTTAATAGCTATTGATCTTTTAGGGATGTACATATGTGACATGTCACAAAGGATATTTAACAGTTTTGTCACTGAGTTTGCAAAAGTAGTTCACTTACATCCCTAAAATTACTAATAGCTATTCACTTTGGTCACACTAAGTTTGGGAAAGTAGTTCATTTAAGTTCCTATAATTATCAAACTTCAAAGATCAAAATGAACAAATATTTGACGATCTCAGAAACTTAAATGAATCTCTTTTCAATTCAAGAATCTATGTAAATTATTTTTGCAAACTCAAGAATCTAAATGAACCTCTATACAACTTAGAAACTTATATAAACTACATTTGTAAACTATCTTCCCAAACTCAGAGTAAATTGATAATTATTTCATTTTTGTTAATTGTATGATAGAATTTCACTAAACATGTAAAGAATCGAACAAATTTCAAGGTTGAAAAGACTCTTTTAAAACACTATTACGTTATTGATATTTAGCAACATTGACCTTATATAATATGGATATAAAATGTTACAAATGTTAAAACGTAATATTTTTTAATAATTTGGTAACATTTATCAAATGTTACTAAAACCTATTAGCAACATGTTACACAACATTCGGTAAAAATGTTGCAAATGTGTAAAGATAACATTTTTAGTGATTTTGCAACATTTTTTAATGATTTTTTTCAAATATTACTAATAATCAATTACGGTGTAATGGTTCACTTTACTAAATTTTTGCTTCCGCGTAAGGAGTAATTTTTTTTTAAAAAAAAAGGAAAGGCTTGTTTGTATTTTGTCTTTTTACTTGAGTATTTAAAATTTGTCAATAATAACATAAAAGCAATTCATTAGTACTTTAATTCTAAAAACAACTATATGTGAGTATTTGTGAGAGAAATTCTAAAAAATTACATACACAATGTAAACTGTTTTTTTTCTTCTTTTAAATAAAAAAAAAGAAAATTACTATTTTTTTATAGGCAAATACTGACACTCACTACACACTAAACTCTTGCTTCCAAACTTTATGACTTGGTATATGACCATTTGAGCTAAAGTTATTGGTCATAGAAATTTAATATATTGGTTAATGTTAGATAAATTAGTTATCGTTAATATAGACATTATGGTATTTAACAAAATTAATTTATTAATATAAATATATAATATTTATTCTAACGAAATAATATATAATTACTAAAAGATTTATATATTAGTATAAATAATTGATATATGCTTTTGATTTATTGGAATTTTAATAATTATACAAAGAACAAATCTATTATACAAAATTTATATCAATGATAACTAACATAAAAATAAATAAATTCAGAGAAGCCACCCCTCAACAAAAGTAATTTTTTATTTTTTATTTTTTTTTAAAAAAAACAGTAAATAATAATTATACTAAACATTATATGCACGTGACGTGATGACACCAACTAACCTATTTTCTTTATCTTCGATACAAAGATAAAGACCACTCACATGGTATGTAATTTAACTTTTCTTTCTTTAAAGAAAAATGAACTATCAAAGTGGTCTCAAGAAAAGCTCATCAAAGTTATAGATTAAAAAAAGAAAAACAATAATGTACATTTCACAATTCCACCGAACATTTTATTTTTTTCATAGAAAAATAATATAACCGGTAATTGAATCTCGTATTCACGTAAATATATCTCTATGCGCTCACCAATTAAACTACGTAACTAGATCAAACACGTTATTAAATACAGTTTTATCGTCTCGATCAATGTATTATACAATTAGCTTAGTGAAGCTAAAAGCAAAAGACACTCATTTAAGAGAAGCGAAAAGAATCTATTGACTTATTAAATAATTAAAATGAAAAATCTTGCTGAAATAAGTTTTTGCATGTGAAATGTTATTTTTTTAAAAAATAATTTCTGATGAACACTTACTCTATTTAATAATTTTGGATAGAATATAAATTTAATTTACTGAATCATGATAACTTATTTTAAAATCATATTTTTTTAAAAAAATTAATAAAATGATTGAAGAGGGTTTTCACTATATGTATACGTGTAGTATGTGTATTATGTTAATGGTGACAAGTGGCAATTCAATTGTGAAGGTAGCGTAGTTCTTAATTCATATATTTCACTACCTGACAACATATGTCATATGGCTCTGGATATCACATACCGGTAGTTATAGTATGGTTGTTATCATCATCCATAGACCATAGTATCTAATTCTTTTTTTGGCATTCATAGCTTATGTTACAAACAATAATGGACATGAAAGCTACGTTGCTATATATACATTGTGTCGTTTTTTTTTTGTGTGGTCTCAATAGAATTATTGTGGTCAACTAACAACGCTCGTATAATTGGTAAATAGTTAAGTTATTTGAGTATGAGGATATAATGGTTTAAATCTTAATTGTGTATATAGAAAATACTTTGTTAGTAGAGGTAAAAAAATTTTTAGTGATCTCTCATATAACAAGTCTGACTCATTAATATCATGATTAATATTTTGGTTTGACTCATTAATATTATGATTATCAATATGAATATTTTTTTCCTAATTTGTTACAAGTAAAGACTAGAATTATAAATCATAAACCTAACTACTTTATATCTAGTTTTCACATTATTTTGGTCTGACTCATTAATATTATGATTATGAATAATTTGTACACCAGGTCAACAAAGCATCCAACAATACCCAAGGAACCAAAGTTTCACATACCACACAAGAAAATCAAGTGCTGCATGTCCTGGAATCACATCAACCCTTATTCCTCCTACCTCACCTAACCCTAAAACCCTATTCCTATTCATTAAGGGAGGCTCTTCATATTCTCTATCAACAAAATTCAATTTTGTATATGGGCAGTCATATATGGTATAGTAAATTCTTTTTTTTTTTTTCCTTTGGTCAACTATAGTGCATTATCACACAGATTAAGTTGGACAGAAGATATTTCCTCTTCATTGAAATGAAATGAAACTGTCTTTTTTGTTTTGAATTTATTATTTTCATTTAAAAATTTTCTTATTAATGATAATATATACTATCACGTGTCATGTCTAGGATAGCATTGGGATGATTCAAGGACAGTTTTTGTCCTCCCACTTCCTGCGAAAAGCATGGCGGATTTTGATAGGAAGAATTTCCTATCAAGAATTTTATGTTATTGCTACTGTTAATCTATCTAAAAGACATAGAAAATAATTAATTTTTTTTGTTTTTAATTCATGAACATGATTACTTATTTATAGGAAAGGGAGAAAAAAACCCTAGTTATATTGGGCCAACCAACCCTATTAGATAAAATACCCAAACTAATTTAATTCTAATTATATAAATTTTAAATTTAAATATAAATCTTAATACTACTAAAATACCAATTATATTAATTATAACTCTTTTATCTCTTATTGTAACTCTTATAATAGTTAATCCGATACAAAGTTAGGTTTAAGGATAAAAAAAGACAAAGATAAAAAAAATCAAACCCAACCCACAACGGACATTAATTCTTTTAAAATAATATACTTTTAGACAAATTAAACACCTTAATTTGCATAATGTATAAAAATTACTAGATATAATAAGCCTAAAAATAATAAACTTAGAAACTAATTTTTTTTTTTTTTGTAGAAATCATTTTATAGTTATTATAGTTTAAGTTATGTAATTATTATAACAATTAAAAATTTTGAATAAAATACTAACTTTATAATAATGATTAACATTATTATTACTAATAATATTATTATGGGTTTGTAAATATAAACATTGGTGCATATTTGTAGGTAACAAATACAGGGGCAGAGCGTAGTTGTGCCTTGGGGAGGTCTTGATCTCCGCATTGCGAAAAAGATTTATTTGCATGTATATACTACTTTATTGAACGACGCCCCATTATTTTCTAGGACGGCTCCCATCAGAATTGTTTTTGAAATTGGTAAAAAATATTATTTATATACTAGTTATAATATTATTGAATCACTTGTTAACTTTAAAATGTGTATGAACTCTCTATTTTATATTTTAATTTGAGTAAATACATAAATTAGTTTCCTAAATCGTATTAGTATCTCATTTTAATTCTGAACTCTATCAAAATTTCACTCCAATCTTTGACTTTATAAGATCGATCATATTAGTCTTTGATGGTATAAAAAAGGTAGTCAATGTAGTTTTTGACTGATTAAAAAAATCAGTCATTTTAGTGGAGAGTGGACTAAAATGATATAATGAAGGACTAAAATGACTAACGTGAACAAATTGACCTCCAAATGTGTTTAACCTTGCAGAAGCGTATAGGTTCAATAATTTGAGAATTATACAAAGATATTTACTTCACTAAGAGGTTGTTAGCTCAATTCCGACAAGAAACATTCTATTGAGGAAGAAATTTATCCATGTCACTCTAACCTCCAAAACAGTAAAAAAGTTTCTTCATAATTTTTTTTATTTATAAAAAATTGAAAAATTTTCTTAAATGTGTTATTTATTGATATATTTAATACTACAAAGCATTTTTTATAATTTACTCAAGCGAAAATTAAATTTTAATATTTAATATATTAATTTTAGTCTTTATGTTCGACCCCAAAAAATTATAGTCTAACTCACCCCTAAACAAATATGATATAACTGTACCACTATCAGTTAATATCGTATCAGAATAACCTTCGAGAAACAAATATGATAAAACTACACCAACAATTTTCATGCCAAATGCGTATCATAATTTTGTTTGGTTCAGTTTTGATTTGATGTTACAACTTACAAGTAATTTGTGTCACTAGAGTATACATTTAAGTTAATGTTTACCAGCTTATTTATTTTTTACTTCTTGTTCACTTATAAGAGCAACAAGGACCACACACTTCATTTCAAAAATCTCTTAAACTTATAAAATGGTTATTTTATGAATAAAATTTTGAAAAAAACATCATTCTTCAAAACCTCAAAATAAGAGCTTAGTTTATAAGCAATTCATAAATTAAAAAATAATAAAACTTTTAAATAGTTTTTAGCTTTTTTTCCAAATAAAATAAAATAAAAACTTATTTTATATGATGAAAATGAATATTACCACTTCAAATTTGACATTGCTACTCCCTTTCACAACTCTTCATTATAATAGAAGAGCCAATAAGAGAACTTGTGAATAAAAGTGATAATATCAGGTATCTATGACATTGGGCTTAAAAGTACTGCTTCATGTAAAAAAAATACGTCTCTGTCCTTTTTTTTTGCTTTGATCCCTATTATAAGTCCTTACACGTAAATTTAAAGGTATTTATTATGATTTTTCAACTATTTTATGTTTCAAAAGTTAGACCACCAATAAGAGATGGTAAAATTTGAAATTTGTGGGGATCTAAGCCAAAGCAAACAAATGAGCATTGATTTATCACTCAGTGTTTTTCTCCATCTGTTTCTGAAAGGACATAGAAACAGAAATCAGGAAGAATTGTTGCGCAAGAATAAGCATCACTTCAGTTTATATCGTTCAATATATAGCATATAGAGAAGATAATGTACTGACATTCAAATTAACACCTTACACAGACCAAAACTTCAAACTAAGGTAACGGATAAACATTTTAAAAAAAAACAAATCACAGACCAATACTTAATTTTGCCTTGATGCAATCTATTAAATCAACAACCATGAATCCTAGAAGACATTCAATCCACTATCAGTTCTCAGTAGCACGTAAATCAAGCAGGAACCGCAATTCGCCCAGCAACTTGGTCAAGATCCCTTCTACCACTAGAAGTGATTTTCCTACCACTGCAATAATAATTTAAAAAAACATAAACAACTTGATTGAATGGTATATATATATATATATATATATATATACAAGCTACAATGTGGTGAACAAGTGCTTAAAGAACCATCAGGAAGAAAACAAATGATTCTAGTCTATTTGGTTTGAGAAAAATATTTTCTGTTTTCATCTCGTCTTTATAAATAGTTACAAAACTGTTATGCTGTATTCATTTTGTTTTCTGTTATCAAAAGCTATTATTGTATCAGAAACACCAAAAATGTTTGGTTTGCGTTCAGTTAATGTTTTCATTATGTTTCCTATTTCCTAGAAATTGTAAAACAAATATTGAAAATGCTGAGAAACAAGAAAATCCTAATACTGTTGGCATCATTTCCAGTTTTCCTATACAAATTCCATCAAACAAAAAACAGAATGAAAACAAGAAACCACACAGGCCCCAGCTATCCTGGTACAAAGTTCAACAACCAGGAAACAAGAGAAAACAATAAAAAAAAGGTGACAATTTTGTAATTATTTATGAAAACAAAGAAAAGTAAACAGAAAATGTTTTTGTTTTCTGAAACCAAACAGATAGTTTTTCAATATTCATCTCAAACCAAGGACTTCTAAACTACCAATCAAATGGAAAACAAGTGTGACCTCAAACAACTAGCAATTGTTCCGTTAGCATTTCTGGCATTTATGTGCAAAACAAAGCTTACCCTTTAGTATCAAGTTCAACAATGTTCATGTTTTGCAATTGTTGCAAAATGTGTCTGGCAACAGAACCGCTGCTCTTGCAGAAATGTGGAGGGCGGCTTCCATTTCTCTTGCTTCCTCCGTAGATCCTCCTAAAAGCACCAACACCAAGACCACCCCTCAAATAGATCTTTCTTGCCATGGAGGCTGTAACCATGGTTTAACTCCATTAGTCTCAGAGTAAAAAGTAAAAAGTAAAAATCACAAAAAAAAAAAAACTGATGGGAAGACAAACTTGCACTTAGTCGGAATCAAGGTTTTAAATTGCGGTCAGATCTGCAACATCTTGCCATGGAGGCTGCAACCATAATCTAATGAGGTTATGGTTGTGGTCAGCAGCAACTGCATCCGACCACAGTCTGGCCGCATTCAAGAAAACACGACCACAACCACAATTTAAAACATTTTAAAACCTCGGCTAGAGTAAACTCACCAGCTCTAACATAATACCAGTCAGGATCATATGGAGCCAATTCCTTAAATTTTGCGGTCTTCACAATGTCTGTCCACTCAGGGAGCTCCATCTGTTGAAAAATCAAATACAAATCAACAACTATAAAGGATACAACAAACTTTACATCAAAATGCCCATGAATAAGCACATAGCTACTTCTAGCTACTTCATTCAAGTAGTCAAATAAATAGACACAATAGCACAACCCAACTACAAATCAACAAGCAAAAGACACTTTCCATAAAGTGGTATGATTTTTTTAAACACAAATACCAACCACGTTCAATAGAAGCAATAAATTGAGCTTACAGGTTTATCCAACGGCAAAACAAACAATACTCATCAGATTCTGAACAAGTCATTTGCACAACAGTGGATTCACAAACATAATGCCGATTTGAAATACGCTTTTTTACACATGATATTTGTAAACCAATCAAATATGAAGCGCTAGCATTATAATTAATTAGAAGCACATATAAATTATAATCCAAACAAGCTCCAAAAACATAATGCAACAGAAACTACAAAAACCCAGATGAAGTTGAGCATTGCAACTAAAGAAACAGAGGAAAACAGAAAGACCCAGGAAGGAATCTGGAAAGGAAAAAAGAAGTGTGATGTAAAGGTAGAACCTTGCCGGAACGCTTGAGATGAGAAGAGTAAGCCTTCACAAATTCGTGAGGAGAAACATCCTTCACAGTCCTCGCTGATGCCATCGGAAGCGATGAAGCGATAAACGCAGAAAATGGTGCTCTCAAAACTCGATTTGTGTATTCCCAGTTCATATAAAACAAACACAAATTAGGGTTTTTGTTCCCTTTTCGGATCTTACCCTTCTATAATACCCGACCCGCTTCTATTGGGCTTAACTTCCTCATACAAATCCGGAAATCCCACAGCAAAATATAAGACAAAAATAAAAATAGTAAAAGTTTTTTTTTCTTACACAAGAGGATATTTTTATTTCGGTTCTTAAGTTTCAAATAAGCAATTTTAGTCACTCTATTAGTTTCACTTTTAAATTAGTCATAATTTTTACTTAATTTAGTGATAATTTAGAGACCAAAATTATTTATAGATAGGTTTTTTTATTTTTTATTTATAAAAAAATTAAAAATATTAATTTAGTAACAATTTTCCTTTAAAATAGCGTCAAATTTCAAATCGTTTACTAAAATAATTAGGAGAAAAACGGTAGCTAACTAATAGTTTTTGGGAATACATTGTATCCGTAAACGATTTTAGTCCATCATGGCACTAAATTGACTAAAAAATTATGACTAATTTGAAAGAAAAATTAAAAAAAGGACCAAAATCATCCATTCTTTAAATAAAGGGAACCAAAATCACTCAAAATACAAATAAGGAGACCAAAATTGCAATAAACTTTTTATTTTATTCTATAATTTTTTGGAAGTTATTATTTTTAGACTGTTTTCTATTTTGCTGAAAAAATTTGGTTAAAACTAGCAAAATCAGCATAGTTGCTAGATAGTTAGGTTTTTTAAGCATGACAGTCGGAGACTAATCTCTTCAAGACTCGGTTTTACACTTTAAAACTGAAAAAAAAATACTTTAAATTTATTAATTATTTGATGTTTTGTAAAATAATGTATAGTTCACCATGAAATTTCTAGCTTAATTTAAATAATTTTAAAATTGCAACATTTGTTTCTAGAAATCGTGTACTACACTTAAAAAACCGAGTGTTTTTTACTTTAAAAATGAAAAAAACAATTTAAATTTATTAACTATTTGATGTTATTGAAAATAATGTATAGTTCACCATTAAGTTTCTAGCTTAATTTGAACAATTTTAAATCATTTTAAAATTGCAAAATTTCTTTTCTAGAAATCGTGTATTATACACTTGTAAAATAGAGTATTTTTAAATTTAAATATGAAAATATATTTTTTAAATTTATCAAATTATTTGATTTTTTAAAAAATCATGTCTAGATTAATTTACATAATTTTTAAATTACAATATTTCTTCTAGTACTCGTGTACAATAGACTTGAAAAATAGGTTGTTTTTTACTTTAAAATTGAAATCACATATTTTTAATTTATTAAATTATTTGATTTTTTGAAAACAATGTATTGTTCACCATGAAGTTCTTAGCTTAATTTACCCAATTTTTTTATAATTTTAAATTTGCAACATTTTTTTCTAGAAATCAAGTACTATACACATGTTAAATAGGGTTTTTTTAATTTAAATATGAAAATGTATTTTTAAATTTATCAAATTATTTGATTTTTAAAAAAATAATATGTTGTTCACCACGAAGTTTTTAGATAATTTTAAATGTTTTTTCAAAATTTAAAACTAAGAAATTTTTTCTAGAAATCGTGTTCAATACACTTGAAAAAAGGGTGTTTTTTACTTTAAAAATGAAAACGCATATTTCAAATTTATTAAATTATTTGATTTTTTCCAAATTAATGTAATGTTCACCATGAAGATTCACTACAAGAAAAAACTGAAATAGCCACCAAAAAATTCGGTAGCCGGTCACTCAAAATCGGTGGCAAAACTAACCGGACACCGAATTCGCCACTGAATTGGTGTGGTGGCAGATTCTTTGGTTGCAAACTAATTTGCCACCGAAATTTTATCCGGTGGCAGTTCGCCACCGAAAGAAGCGGTGGCAAGACCAGTCGCAAACTCCATCAGGGCAAGTGTCATGTAGCCGCTAAAAGTTTGGTCACAAATTTGGTGGCAATTTAACGTCAATTCGATGGCTATCTTGTATAATTCGATGGCTAATCAGTGACTAATTTTGTGGCAAACAATGATGTCAGTGGCAAATTTGGTGACAAATAATAAATTCGGTGATTGACCTGTGTCAAATTTGGTGGCAAATTCTAAGAGTGTCATTTTGTATTTTCTACATTATCCAACCTAAGCTACTTAAATATAATGCAGTAAATATTCCCAATAAAAATATAGTATTCAGAATATTAAATATAACAAACAATTAGTTATTAAACAAAACACCTCTAAATAAGTTTTCACATTTTAATAAGTCTCAAAATGACATAATAAGTCTCAATGACATAACGACTCTCAAAAGGACATAATAAGTCTCAAAAGGACATAACAAGTCTCAAAAACACATAATAATAAGTCCCAAAATCACATAATAAGTCGCAAGTGTCTACTTAACAATAACAAATCCTAACTAAGATAATCCTGGTCATGCATAAAATCACTAACTAATGGGTCTGACGCCTGTGTAGGTGGAAGTTGAGTAGCAGAAGGAGGCTGAGTAGAAGGAGGGACGGGAATGTTGAATGGTCGGGCAGAGGCATTGCCTTGAGTGAAAGCAGCAGCAAGAGCATTGGCAGCATCAGTAGCAGCCCTACAAGCAGCTATAGCTTGGTCGCGCTCTACTACAGCATTGTCGCGCTCTGTCATAACTCTACCTAATGTCGTGGCAAGCTCAACTACTTGCCTCTGAATCTCAACAAGGTATGCATTCGATGGTGGTGGTGGGGTCTGGGTAGTGGCGGGGGATGCTTGACTAATCAATAGGGGGCCCAAGTCCCCTTGAGACCAAACATTTCCCGTCTTACGCTTTCCCCCAACAAGCTCTAGGAAGAGACGGTTCTCTGCCTTAATGACACTCTCCCCATCTCCACCCTGCTACGTCTCAGGTCTACGATGGTTGAATGCATCCTGAAGAATTAGTAAAACAATGTTTAATTTTAATGAATAACTAAATCAAAGTTAAGGTAAGTAAGTTCTGATTAGAATAAATTCAAAATTAGAGCTAACTCAAGTTGAATCTAAATAAATTGAATAACTGAACAAATTGAATTAGTTGAATATGAGTTGTACATGATGGGGATAATAAGAATAGTTAACTCAAGTTTCCTCTTGACTTGGAATTTCTAGTTGGCATATGCTCAAATTAAGTTTTTCTGTTTCGTGTTTCTATCAATGCAAATGGCAAAATTACATGTCCCGAGAAAATTATTTACTATAAAGTAATTTTTTTCATCTTTTCCCTCTTCCATCAGTTTCACTGTGAAATAATTACTAAACAAATACACATTTGTACATGTCTAATAATCTAGAAAGAAATCAAAAATTCAAAATTGCATGTCAAAGTTAAAGCAGTACCATAAATTAAACAAACAATGAAATGGAAACAGAGTTTGGAACATAAATATGATGGCAAATGCTAAGGGATCAAGAACACTCACTGAAAAATTACTAGAGAGTATTCCATTTTCACTTCATTTTAATTGAATATTTGTCAGATCAATATTAACAACGGCTTGTATCAGGTGGATTATTCTACTAGCTAAGAAACAAATTATCTCTCCCATTATTTGTTCTTCTCATATTTTTCATTTGCATAGGTTTCATATTTGCCAAGTCACACTAGCTTCTTTGGTATCCTAGTAAGGTACAGTACTAATAATTAAATGCGAAGTTAGGGCAAGGGCGGCTTAACCAATATCCAAAGAGACGTGCATATGATGAATATATAGTCCAAATATTTTTTTTATAGGCATTTTTTTAGCACTATTATTGTAGATATAGCTGTAAATGAGAAAACATTACTTACCGCAATTTCCTTTGCCTTGCTGCAAGCCCAATTTCCGTCCTTGAGCTTCTTGGTGCGCTCCATAATCTCCATACCTGTGGGCTCCCTATGGTGCTCCCGAATCTGTAATAAAATAACACAAAATACAATTACAATCAAATGTTCATACAAATAGAAAGTGAATTGAAAATTTAATATGTATTCAACACTTACAAATCTCTTTCGGTGCTCGGCTACCGAAACGCTACCTCCGGTATAGGATGACGCACCGCTATCCACTGCCCTATTCTGTTTTGCAATCTCGCTCTTAGCCTGCCACTCAGGCCCTTCCCAAATCTCCCAGTTCGTCCAGAATCCTAGGATGAATCCAGTCCGTCTTGCCGATCTCGTTCCTCAGTTTTTTCATAATGTTCTTGAAGTTATTATAACCTTTATGATTAAAGATCCTTCGAATCTCGCGATCATGGCAAGGATCCCATCGGTAAGTCTCCTATAATTTTTACAATTGAGATAATATCACATATCCTAACTTATTCTAAAAAGCTTATGAAAATAACTATTCTAATAAAATTCTATGTTCTCACTGAAAAATTAATCTGCAGGTTACAAGTGCAGGACATTAGAATTTTTAATTTAATTCTAGTTGCTCTGCTTTAATTTGCATCATGTTCATATTGAAATCAATATTAATTACAAAGCAAGCTTGCTTATAGGTAGTATAACATGTTTAAAAGTAAGTAATTAAAAACCTAACATTACTTTTTACCGTCAAATTAAGCTAATGAATATATATTTCCATCAGTGCTTAGCTAATTAAGCATTTATTTGAAGCGCGCAAACAGGGCAGGGCACTTCCTAGCAAGAAGAAACAGAGTGATCCATGAATTATAATTATTATATATGTAAACTTGTGATCTTGAATCCTATAAAAAAAGGAATAACAAAAGCAGTCACGTACATAGTTAAATAGCAGACTCTATAGTTATAGTAATCAGCAAAACCATTTGAATTAAATTAGTTGAAACTTGTGAATCCAACTAACCAGCACTAAGATTGAACTTGTGTCAGTATTTGGAATTCAACACACATGCTTCCAATTTTTCCTTTTACCATTTATAGTCAGCAGTCCACTAGGACAAACACACTACTTTTCACTAAGTCACAAAAGCATCCATCCATATTACTAAACAAATAAAAAAAGTGTAGCGCACAATGCACCAAATTAAAAGGCAAAAACCATGGCAAAATAAGCAGTCAAAGTGACAGAGTAAAGATAGATTGTGGGTTTAATAAATAATTCTTGAATGTATGAAAATGAAACAACGATGACCCGGGTAGAA
Organism: Cyamopsis tetragonoloba; assembly: GCA_037177725.1. Classification (NCBI taxonomy): domain Eukaryota; kingdom Viridiplantae; phylum Streptophyta; class Magnoliopsida; order Fabales; family Fabaceae; genus Cyamopsis; species Cyamopsis tetragonoloba. Next base: position 58,307,433 of record CM074123.1, read on the forward strand.
ATGATGAGCCAATTATACACACCAGAAAGGTATTTTTAGCTAATTTTCTAGTATGCCAGAGACCATAAAGAGGGAATTATAGCCGCAACATTTTGCCCTCATGAGTAAAAACAGAGTAGCAGAGTGGTTTTTCTCTTCAAGGGAAAGTGCATAAATCATTAAAAATAAAGCTTTCAGTGATAATTAGATAGTAGAAAATGAACCAACAAACCCAGACTTTAATGCTTGCAATAGTTTAAATATTAATCATACATAAAAAAAATTTGAAAAAAAGTAAAACTCAATTCAGTGACATGTAAACTTTGAAAGAATTAGAGTAAATCACTAGATGTTAATCATACATAAAAAAAATTAAAAAAAAGTAAAACTCAATTCAGTGACATGTAAGCTTTGAAAGAATTAGAGTAAATCACTAGATGTAAAAAAGAGAATGTTACTGTAACAGCTGCGAGGAACAAATATGCGTGTATTTCATTTGTTAAACATTATTGTAACAAGTTTGTTAAACACACTACTTTTGAGAGTTTAATGATATACATACCTGAAACTTCTCCAACCATAGCCGCTTCTGGTCATCAAAGGCCTTTTTCCAAGTCGTCCAGGGACCATGAAAGTTGCTCCTAATGATGTCAGCAATAACATCTCCAACATTTTCAGTCATATTAAACCTAGCAATGTGCAATAACAAGTTTTAGCATATATAATTAAGTACAGTAAACTAAGAAGCTAAACATAAACATATAAATAAAAGTATGCATGTGCTTACTCATGACGTGTGATGCCCGGTGTTAGCACTATCCTACTGTCCACATGACCTGCACCACCAACATCAACAACATTTGGGGAGGGAGTGGGAGCAACAGAAACAGATGAGCTAGTGCGAACAGGCGGCGGAGCCGACGATGTAGATGGAAGGGAGTTGGTGTGCAGTGGTGTCATACTACTAAAAGAAGGGAGGGAGCTAGTATGCAGTGACGGTGTGGTGCTGCTGCTGGAAGGAGCAGATCCTTGTTGAGCAATAGTAGGTGGCCTCCCTTGTGCTCCCGATGATCTACCACCACGTGTAGTTCTACCTCGGCCTCCTCCTCTACTTCTACCTCTACCTTTACCTACGTTAGTCATCTACACATAAAAAGCAAATATGAAAAACATAGAATAATAAATACAATGCACATTTTTTCAAATAATAAACAAATAATACACTAGCTACCTATAGAGTTAGTTACATTCAGGATCACCATTATGATGGTGATCCTGACCCTCATTTTCATTTATCGAAACATCACTTACATCATCGAATTCATCCTCAACATTGTTATTAGGTATCACAATGTCCTGATCATTAACTTCTTCTACATCGCCAGCAATGTCAAGAAGATTATCATCTAATATATTTGCTTCCACCAACATCATCGGATGATCTTGAATGTCTTCATCTTGATAAGGAACATCGTGTTGAACCTCACTAACTTTAGGTGCATTAATCGTACCACGTGCATTAATTGTACCACTCAAGTCACGCTGATCAAGATACACTGTGCTATATTTTCCGGCTCCACGTCCTGGATAGATAAAAATTGACATTTGCGGCAATGACGAAGAATCTTCACCGTCAACATTACGTGGCAATCTATTCATCCTTGTGGACACCTCTGTTGGATAGTAATAAGAAGCAAAGGTGGATGATTAATTTACATAAATTTTCAAATTTTTAAAATAAAGAAACTTTTCTAGAAATCGTGTACTATATACACTTAAAAAATATGGAGTTTTTTACTTTAAAAATGAAAATACATATTTTAAATTTATTAAATTTATTAAATTATTTGCTTTTTTTAAAAAAATAATATACTGTTCACTATGAAGTTTCTAGCTCAATTTACACAATTTTTTATATTTTTAAAATTGTAACATTTGTTTCTAGAAATCGTGTACTATACTTGAAAAACCTAGTATTTTTTATTTTAAAAATGAAAAAAAATAATTTAAATTTTAATTTTTTGATATTTTTGAAAATATTGTATAGTTCACCATGAAGTATCTAGCTTAATTTAAGGTGTTTTTTAAATTTAAATATGAAAATCTATTTTTTAAATTTATCAAATTATGTGATTTTTTTAAAAAATAATGTGTTGATCACCATGGAGTTTCTATATTATTTTAAATAACTTTTCAAAATTTAAAACTAAGAAATTTTTTCTAGAAATCGTGTTCAATACACTTGAAAAAAAGGTGTTTTTTACTTTAAAAATGAAAACACATATTTTAAATTTATTAAATTATTTGATTTTCTTCCAAAACAATGTAATGTTCACCATGGAGATTCTATTAAACAATTTTTTATATTTTTAAACTTCCAACATTTTTTTTGTAGGAATCGAGTACTATACACTTAAAATACAGGATGTTTTTTAATTTAAATATGAAAATGTAGTTTTTAAATTTATCAAATTATTTAATTTTTTTAAAAATAATGTCTTGTTCACCATGAAGTTTCTAGATTAATTTACATAATTTTTCAATATTTTTAAATTAATAAATTTTTCTAGAAATAGTGTACTATACAATTGAAAAATAGAGTATTTTTTACTTTAAAAATGAAAATGTCTATTTTTAGATTTATTAAATTATTTAATTGTTTTGAAAATAATGTACGGTTCACCATGAAGTTTCTAGCTCAATTTACATGATTTTTTATATTTTTAAAATTGTAACATTTGTTTCTAGAAATCGTGTACTATTTGAAAATAGGGTATTTTTTTCTTTAAAAATGAAAGAGCATATTTTAAATTTAATAATTATTTGATGTTTTTGATAACATTGTATAGTACACCATGAAGTTTCTAGCTTAATTTAAATAATTTTACAATATTTTTAAAATTGCAACATTTTTTTTAGAAATTGTGTACTATACTTGAAAAATAGGGTCTCTTTTTTATTATTTAAAAATGAAAATATATTTTTTAAATTTATCAAATTTTTTGATTTTGATTAAAATAATGTGTTGTTCATCTTGAAGTTTCTAGATTAATTTACATCATTTTTAAAATTTTTAAAATTAAGAAATTTTTTCTAGAAATCATATACTATACACTTAAAACAAGGGTGTTTTTTACTTTAAAAATTAAAATGCATATTTTAAATTTATTAAATTATTTGATTTTTTTTAAAGCAATATACTGTTCACTATGAAGTTTTTAGCTCAATTTACATGATTTTTTATATTTTAAAAATTGCAACATTAGTTTCTAGAAATTGTATACTATACACTTGAAAAATAGGATGTTTTTACTTTAAAAATAAAAAAGCATATTTTAAATTTATAAATTTTTGATGCTTTTGAAAACAATGTATAGTTCACCATGAATGTTTTAGCTTAATTAAAACATTTTTTTATATTTTAAAATTGCAACATTTCTTTTATTTAAATCGTGTACTATACACTTGGAAAATATGGTATTTTTTAATTTAAATATGAAAATGTATTTTTTAAATTTATCAAATTATTTAATTTTTTTTAAAATAATGTTTTGTTTACCATGAAGTTTCTAGATTAATTTACTTAATTTTACAAATTACAATTTTTTTTCAAGAAATTATGTACAATACACTTGAAAAATATGGTGTTTTTTACTTTAAAAATAAAAATGCATTTTTTAAATTTATTAAATTATTTGATTTTCTTGAAAACAATGTATTGCAACATTTTTTTCTTCTAGAAATCGTGTACTATACACATGATAAATATAGGGTGTTTTTAATTTAAATATGAAAATTTATTTTTAAAATTTATCAAATTATTTTTTTTAAACAAATAATGTGTTGTTCACCATCAAGTTTCTAGATTATTTTAAATAATTTTTCAAAATCTAAAACTAAGAATTTTTTTTAGAAATCGTGTTCAATACACTTAAAAAAAAGGGAGTTTTTTACTTTAAAAATGAGAACTCATATTTCTAATTTATTAAATTTTTTGATTTTTTCCAAAACAATGTAATGTTCACCATGAAGATTCTAGCTTTACGTAAACAATTTTTTATATTAGTAAACTTACAACAGTTTTTTTGTAGAAATTGTGTACTATCACTTAAAAAATAGGGTGTTTTTTAATTTAAATATGAAAATGTAGTTTTTAAATTTATCAAATTATTTGATTTTTTTTTAAAATAATGTGTTGTTCACCATGAAGTTTCTAGATTAATCTACATAATTTTTCAATATTTTAAAACAAAGAATTTTTTTCGTGAAATCGTGTACTATACACTTGAAAAATAGAGTGTTTTTAACTTTAAAAATGAAAAGGTATATTTTAAATTTATTAAATTATTCAATTGTTTTGAAAAAAATATACTGTTCACCATGAAGTTTCTAGCTTAATTTAAACAATTTTTTATATTTTTAAAATTGCTCCATTTTTTCTAGAAATTATTTACTATACACTTGAAAAATATAATGTTTTTTTATTTAAATATGAAAATGTATTTTTTAAATTTATCAAATTATTTGATATTTTTTAAAATAATGTGTTGTTCATTATGAAGTTTCTAGCTTAATTTAAACAATTTTAAATATTTTTAAAATTGCGACATTTTTTTTCTAGAAATATTATACGGTTGGAAAATAGTGTAACATCCCAAAAATTAAATCACAAAGGAGTATTTATTAGCTTTAGAGTAAACAACACACATTTGAAGAAATCTCTATATTGTCCCTTAAATTCTCCTCACATATAACCTTTTAAGCAAGGACCTTATAGCAATTTTTAATGAGTTCACCCAACAACCATAAAATAACCCCACACAAGTACTCTCCCTTTCTCCTCTCCTTGTTACACGACACACACCCATTTCCCTCTCATTGAGTTGTTTTACCTCTAACCCCAAAACAGAACATCATATTCCACTTCTCTCTCTACACTCTCCAAAAATCCTCCACCTTCCCTCTAAGAAAACCCAAGTCTCCAACCCCCATTCACACATGCAATTAGAGATTATTCATCACCCTCATCTTCTCTTTCATTTGAGGTGCTTATAAAGGGCTGGGGCTAAAGGAAACTAAGGAAGAGAAGAAGGAGAAAGAAGAGGATGAAATGGAGATCAAGAACCCATGGGGAAGGAAGCTGAAGGATTGAAGGCAAGCTTGGCAAAAAATTGGGAAAAGCCACATGGTAACCCTTATCTCCATCTTCAATCTAGTATATTAGTTCTGCATGTTGGAAATCTAAAAGAATTTTAGGTCCAAAAGCTAAGAATTTCGGAGTAGAAAGCACTTTGGTGTGGGTTGAGTTAGGATTCTGGTTTCTGTTTTGATCTATCCCAAATCCGCGGGTTTGCATGTAAAATTAGGGTTTGTAGATGATATAATTTGCCTTTGTACTCTTCATAGAAGTTGTAGAAAATCTTGTTATCTTTCCAATGGCTTTGTTTTCACTCCATTTGGGTATCTACAACTCAAGTTATGGTCCAAACACTGAGACAATGTTAATGTTTATGGGCTAGGTTTGTCTAAATGTACCTTTCTGTTCGAGGAACCATTTTGACAATTATAATTTTGGAACTAGGTTTTGATGTCTTCATAAAAGTTGTAGGAAATCCTTTTAGCTTCAATATTATTCTGACTTTATATCAATCCATGATTCATAGCTCAAGATATACCCTGATTACGGAAGTAGTAACCAAGGTAGAATAGTTTCAGGTCCAGGAATTTTAATTCATATTTATCTGTAATTTTAACCTCCTAAAACTTGGATTCTGCCTTCGAGCTCTTCATATATGTTATAGATAATTTTGTTATCTTTGAAATGGCACTGGTTTCATGTCAATCCAATAACCACAGCCCAGTTTATGGTCAAAAGAATAAAGTAGGTTCACAAATTCAGCTTCTGTCGTGTAGTCAACTTATCACCCGAAAATCACCCTCTAGATGTTGGATTTAGAACATGACTCCTTCATATGAATTGTAAATAAATTTGTTAGATTTCATCTTCAATTGGTTTCACCAACATATTGTATGTGAAACTCTAGATATGGCGAGTTGATGAAGTTGTGTCAGGATTGGAAGCATGGAATTTCAAGTTGAGGTAACCCCACAAGACCCCAAAATTAGACTAATTAGGGGAATAGAAATTGGTATGAGGTTTGGTTTTGGTATATTATGAAAATATGATAGAAATAGATTTAGACTTGCTAAAGTAGATGATTGGATTTTGACACATGTATCTTTGATTGGAGTTATGGTGATTTATATATATATATATATATATATATATATATATATATATATATATATATACATGTTTCAACTTTAAAATTGATGATTTAGTTTGGATGTACGTGGTTTGATGATTGAGCCTTTGAGAAATATGTATTTGATTTGTGACAATTTGATTGTATATGTGTGAAGTTATTATGCCATAATGTGAGTAATGTTTTGGAAGTGAGAATGGGGTCAAGGAAGGAGATTGAAAGGAAAGAAACTTAAATTTTTGGTGAAATTCGCAAAAGCTGTCATCTGTGGCTGGGGCTCGAGCGTTAGGACAAAATTCCTGGCAGTGGCAAATGGATGTCTGGCGCTCAAGCGTCAGGATTGGGGCTCGAGCACCAGGATGAAATTCTTGGCAGTGGAAAAATGTTGCCTGGCGCTCAAGCGCCAGTGCTCTGTACTTCCTTGATCTGTTTTAGCTTCCAAAATGCATTGTAAACATATTTCTAAGATGGGAATGAATGGAAATAGGCTTATAGGATTTAGTAACATGTATTAGGGTCATGAAATGATTATGATAAGTAGAGTGTTATGACATGGATGGAAAGTGATTTAATTAATGAGTAATGAAATTGTAATGTCATGAATGATGAATGTTGTATGCAAATGATATGAGTTGAATGTGAAATGCATGATAGTATTTTATGTGAAATGAAAATGAAATTTAAAGACAAGTTTAAGCTTTCCCCCATCAACGGATGTTGAGTAAGCGGGTTGAGTTCCACCGGTCAGACACCGGGTAAGCGGACAAGCATGAAAAGATTGAGAATGTAGGGTCTCCCAATGAAAAGGGTAAGATGGCCTGAACTAGTAGGGTTGCCCTGTGACTGGGCAGATGACCCGAAAGAAAGGACTATTCCAATGATCGGGTAAGGAAGTCATGGGCTATTGCCAATGAACGGGGTCAAGACAACCCGGCAGTTGATCACGGTAGGGACGCTTGCTGTGGCCCATGATTGAGCTCAAATGCGCGTTGCTGCCATACACCTAGGGAGAAGTCTTGTGCACTAGGCTTCCATAAAAGACTAAAGAAAAGAAATGAAACAAGTATGATAATGAAAGATCATGGCATGCATACATCCATAATTGTCATAGCATGCATTATGTATGAGTTGTTGCATTGATTGTGGATTGAATTGTGTGTTAGGGGATTAAATGGGGTGTTTTCCAGTTAGACTGGCTGCGATATGGTATAAAACTGTTTTAAAAAATGCCGGGGGTTACTCAATTATATGTTTACATATAACTGATGGTTACCATATCGCACGTATCAGACGATTGTGAAGCGAAAGCCACATATAGGATGAGTTGTGGGCTTTTCTTAGGTATAGCCACGCATGGTGAACCTAAGTTTCAAGTTCATATATTAATTTGTTCAACTGTATAGGAATCCGTAAAAATTGAAAGTGTTGTAATTATTATTATTATTATTATTATTATTATTATTATTATTAATTATTATAAATTAGAATTTAGCTTGCATTAGTGTTTTGAAAAAAAAAACGGACTCGAAAATTAAGGTGTTACAAATAGGGTGTTTTTTAATTTAATTATGAAAATGTATTTTTTAAATTTAAAAATGAAAGAGCATATTTTAAAGTTTTTAATTATTTGATGTTTTTGATAATAATGTATAGTTCACCATGAAGTTTCTAGCTTAATTTAAACAATTATTTAAAAAAAAAAACACCCTATTTTTTAAGTGATAGTACACAATTTCTACAAAATAAAATAATGAAAGTTTACAAATATAAAAAATTGTATACGTAAAGCTAGAATCTTCATGATGAATATTACATTGTTTTGAAAAAAATCAAATAATTTAATAAATTTGAAATATGAGTTCTCATTTTTAAAGTAAAAAACTCCCTTTTTTAAATTGCAACATTTCTTTTCTAAAAATCGTGTATCATACACTTGGAAAATAGGGTGTTTTTTAATTTAAATATGAAAATATATTTTTTTTACTTAAAAAATGAAAGAGCATATTTTAAAGTTTTTAATTATTTGATGTTTTTGATAATAATGTATAGTTCACCATGAAGTTTCTAACTTAATTTAAATAATTTTTTTATATTTTAATAATTGTAACATTTTCTTTTTAGAAATCGTGTACTATACACTTGAAAAATATGGTCTTTTTTTATTTAAATATGAAAATGTATTTTTAAAATTTATAAAATTATTTGATTTTGATTAAAATAATGTGTTGTTCATCCTAAAGTTTCTAGATTAATTTACATATTTTTTCAAATTTTTAAAATTACGATTTTTTCCTAGAAATCGTGTACAACACACTTGAAAAATGGTGTTTTTTACTTCAAAACTAAAAACGAATATTTTAAATTTATTAAATTATTTAGTTTTTTCAATACAATGTATTGTTCCCCATGAAGACTCTAGCTTAATTTACATAAATTTTTATATTTTTAAAATTGCAATATTTGTTTCTAGAAATTGTGTACTATACACTTAAAAAATAAGGTGTTTTTTACTTTAAAAATGAAAAAGAATATTTCAAATTTATTAAATTATATGATTTTTTTTCAAAACAATGTATTGTTCACCATGAAGATTCTAGCTTTATGTAAATAATTTTTTATATTTTTCAACTTGCAACATTTGTTTTGTAGAAATAGTGTACTATACACTTGAAAAATGTGATATTTTTTAATTTAAATATGAAAATGTATTTTTTAAATTTATCAAATTATTTGATTTTTTTAAAAAAATAACGTGTTGTTCACCAAGGAGCTTAAGATTAATTTACATGAATTTTCAAATTTTTAAAATAAAAAAACTTCTTTTAGAAATCGTGTACTATACACTTAAAAAATAGGGTGTTTTTTACTTTAAAAATCAAAATGCATATTTAAATGTTGTAAATTATTTGCTTTTTTGGAAAACAATGTACTGATCACTATGAAGTTTCTAGCTCAATTTACACGATTTTTTATATTTTTAAAATTGTAATATTTGTTTTTTGAAATCGTGTATTATATGTAACACCCTAAATTTTGAGTCTGTTTTTTTTTTTTTCAAAACACTAGTGGAAGCTAATAAATACAACAATTAATAATAATAATAATGACAACCTTTCCAATTTATATGGATTCCTATACAGCTAAACAAATTAATATATGAACTTGAGTCTTAGGTTACATGGTTACTACTAAGAAAATCCTAATCTCGTCTCGCTTGTTTATTTTATTCTCCACAATGCCCAGATACCTGCAACATGGTAACCGTCAGTTATATGCAAAAACATATAACTAAGTGACCCCCGGCATTTTTGAAAACACTTTTATATCATATTGCAGCCAGTCTAACTGGAAAACACCCCATTTAGTCCTTAACACACAATTCAATCCACAATCAATGCAACACTCATACATAATGCATGCTATGACAATTATAAATGTATACATGCCATGATCTTTCATTATCATACTTGTTTCATTTCATTTCTTTTCTTTAGTCTTTTACGGAAGCCTCGTGCACAAGACTCCTCCCTAGGTGCATGGCAATAACGCGCGCTTGAGCTCAATCATGGGATCACGGCAAGCGTCCCTACCGTGGTCAACTATCGGGTTATCTTACCCCAATCACTGGGATAGCCCAGGGCTATCTTACCCCATTCATCGGGATAGTTCTTTCTTTCGGGCATCTTCCCAATCACCGGGCAACCCTACTAGTTCAGGTCATCTTACCCCGTTCATTGGGAGACCCTACATTCTCAATCTTTTCATGCTTGTCCACTTACCCGGTGTATAACCAATGGGAATCAACCCACTTACTCAACATCCGTTGATGAGGGAAAACTTATCTTATCATTTAATTTCATTTTCAATTTATCATGCATATTCATTCAACATTCATCACATGACAATTTCACAATTCAAACCAAGAGCTTACCCTATCATTTCATAATCCTAAAGCATGTTACTAAGTCACATAAGCCTATTAGGTCAAGAAAGTACAAGACACTGTCGCCTGGGCGCTACGACTGGGTGCAAAACTGCCAAATTACAGGGTTCTGTCGCCTGGGCGCCCATCCTGGCGCCCATCTTGGCGCCTGGGCGCCAGTCACAGATGCAATACTGTGTGTTTTCTGTGTTCCAGCGCGTGGGCGCTCAGCACTGGCGTAGTCTACTATTTTGACCATAACTTGAGTTGTAGACTTTCAAATTGGGTGAAATCAGTGGTAAATGAAAGCTAACAAAATTATCAACAACTTTCATTCAGAACTTAAGATCTAAATCGATTTTTTTCTAGTAGATAATTTTGCTTGAATTCACTTGTTCATGTCAAAATCCCAATTTTGGCAGCTCTAAGTGTTTTGTCCATAACTCAAGCTATACAAATTTGATTCTCATAAAATTGGTGGCATTGGAAAGATAATAAAATTTTCTACAACTTTTATTTAGGCCACGAAATCAGAATCCAATTTTAAATAGGTCTAATATCCATCTCAAACAATGTCAAAATTTATGAAAACAAGGAATGAAGCATTTGTTTACATCCTACTTACACATTCAGAAGCTATTCCTTCAATTCCCATCTCAATTCCCCCAAATCAAATTGACAATATGCTACACCCAATTCATATACTCAATATACACCTTCCTCACCCACTCTCAACTTTCAAAAGCAAGGAAACCAAACAAGTTTTCACCAAACATCACATATGCACTGCAAAAATTCCAAACATACACACATGAGCATTTCAACCAAACCACATGCATCAAGTCCATTTATCAAACATCTAATATACACATGACAACCTATTTTAACATACATTCTCAAAGCTTAATAACAACCACATGCAACAAAACCAAGTCATCAAATTTCACAAGTCTAAACCTATTTCTATCCTACCTTGCACCATAGTTCAAAATCACATTCCACACCACTTTCATTCCTTCACTAGTCTAGTTTGGGGTTTAGTGGGATTACCTTCAAACTTTGAGTCCCTAAGCACTTTTTGTTCTCAAGCTCCACCAAATCCTTCAATCTCCACCACTAGACTTGAAATCCCTAAATACCCCCAAATGAGAGTCACTAGCACCCTTAGGAACTCATTTTAGGGCTTGCATGTGAGATTAGAGGGGTTGGGGTTCATTTCTAGAGAGAGAAGTGAGTGAAGAGATGAAAGGGAAAATGGTTTGCATGTGGCTTACCTTGGTTCCCTTGGAAGATCAAGAGCTTGAGGAAGATCATTTGAGCCTTGGAGTGGAGAGATTAAAGATCAAATGCTTGGATTTGAGAGAGATGGGTGTGCCCTAGGAGAGCAAGTAGAAGGGAGTGGAAATGAGAATATAAGAGTGTAAGTGAAGGAGAGTGAGGCGTGAGAGAAAAGGGAGAGAAGGAGGGGGTTTGGTGAAAATTCCACATCTTATTAAAAATTGCTATATGGTCATTCCTTCCACTTCTTTTAATAATTGCAACAATTCCCCTAAAACTCCTAATTTCTCCTAATGACCTACTAATTCTTACTTAGTAATTTATGGGATGTTACACTATACTTGAAAAATAAAGTGTTTTTTACTTTAAAAATGAAAAAAAAAATTTAATTTATTAATTATTTGATGTTTTTGAAAATAATGTATAGTTCACCATGAAGTTTCTAGCTTAATTTAAACAATTTTAAATATTTTTAAAATTGCAACATTTCTTTTCTAGAAATCGTGTATTACACACTTGGAAAATAGGGTGTTTTTTAATTTAAATATGAAAATTTATTTTTTAAATTTATGAAATTATTTGATCTTTTTTAAAAATAATGTGTTGTTAACCATGATGTTTCTAGATTAATTTACATCATTTTTCAAATTACAAATTTTCTTCTAGTACTTGTGTACAATAGACTTGAAAAATATGTTGTTTTTTACTTTGAAACTGAAAGCACATATTTTAAATTTATTAAATTATTCGATTTTTTTTAAAACAATGTATTGTTCACCATGAAGTTCTTAGCTTAATTTACCCAATTTTTTTATAATTTTAAATTTGCAACATTTTTTTTCTAGAAATTAAGTACTATACACATGTTAAATAGGGTTTTTTCAATTTAAATATGAAAATGTATTTTTTAAATTTATCGAATTATTTGATTTTCAAAAAAATAATGTGTTGTTCACCACGAAATTTCTAGATTATTTTAAATATTTTTTCAAAATTTAAAACTAAGAACTTTTTTCTAGAAATTGTGTTCAATACTCTTGAAAAAAAGGGTGTTTTTTACTTTAAAAATGAAAACGCATATTTCAAATTTATTAAATTATTTTATTTTTTCCAAATTAATGTAATGTTCACCATGAAGATTCTAGCTTTATGTAAACAATTTTTTATATTTTAAAACTTCCAACATTTTGTTTTTGTAGAAATCGTATACTATCACTTGAAAAATATTGTGTTTTTTATTTTAAATATAAAAATGTAGTTTTTAAATTTATCAAATTATTTGATTTTTTTAAAATAATGTTTTGTTCATCATGAAGTTTCTAGCTTAATTTACATAATTTTTGAATATTTTAAAATTAAGAATTTTTTTGTATAAATCGTGTACTATACACTTGAAAAATATGGTGTTTTTTACTTTAAAAGTGAAAGAGCATATTTTAAATTTATTAATTATATGCTGTTTTTGATAACAATGTATAGTTCACCATAAAGTTTCTAACTTAATTTAAACAATTTTTTATATTTTTAAAATTGCAACATTTTTTTTAGAAATCATGTATTGTACACTTGAAAAATATGGTCTTTTTTTAATTAAATATGAAAATATATATTTTAAATTTATCAAATTATTTGATTTTGATTAAAATAATATGTTGTTCACCATGAAGTTTTTAGATTAATTTACATAATTTTTCAAATTTTTAAAATTAAGAAATTTTTTCTAGAAATCATGTACAACACTTGAAAAAAGGGTGTTTTTTACTTTAAAAATAAAAAAATATATTACAAATTTATTAAATTATTTGATTTTTTTCAAAACAATGATTTTTCATTATGAATATTCTAGCTTTATGTAAACAATTTTTTATATTTTTAAATTTCCAACATTTGTTTTGTAGAAATTGTGTATTGTACACTTAAAAAATAGGGTGTTTAGGCATATTTCAAATTTTCCTAAATAATATGATTTTTTTTCAAAACAATGTATTATTTAACATGAAGATTCTAGCTTTATGTAAATAACTTTTTATATTTTTCAACTTGCAACATTTTTTTTGTAGAAATCGTGTACTATACACTTGAAAATATGATATTTTTTAATTTAAATATGAAAATATATTTTTTAAATTTATCGAATTATTTGAATTTTTTAAAAATAATGTTTTGTTTACCAAGGAGTTTGAGATTAATTTACATAAATTTTTAAATTTTTAAAATAAAGAAACTTTTTCTAGAAATATGTACTATACACTTAAAAAATATGGTGTTTTCTACTTTAAAAATCAAAATGCTTATTTTAAATTTATTAAATTATTTTCTTTTTTTTAAAACAATATACTATTCACTATGAAGTTTCTAGCTCAATTTACAAGATTTTTTATATTTTTAAAATTATAACATTTGTTTCTTGAAATCGTGTAACATACTTGAAAAACAAAGTGTTTTTTACTTTAAAAATGAAAAGGCATATGTTAAATTTGTTAATTTTTTGATGTGTTTGAAAACAATGTATATTTAACCATGAAGTTTCTAGTTTAATTTAAATAATTTAAAAATTTTTTAAAATTGCAACATTTCTTTTCCAGAAATCATATATTATACACTTGGAAAATATGATGTTTTTTAATTTAAATATGAAAATTTATTTTTTAAATTTATCAAATTATTTGATTTTTTACAAAATAATTTGTTGTTAACCATGATGTTTCTGAATTAATTTACATAATTTTTCAAATTATAATTTTTTTTGTAGTAATCGTATACAATACACTTGAAAATAAGGGTGTTTTTTTACTTTAAAAATGAAAGCACATATTTTAAATTTATTGAATTATTTGATTTTTTTGAAAACAATGTTCACCATGAAGTTTCTTAGCTTAATTTACCCAATTTTTTTATAATTTTAAATTTGCAACATTTTTTCTAGAAATCAAGTACTATACACATGTTAAATACGGTTTTTTAATTTAAATATGAAAATGTATTTATTAAATTTATCAAATTATTTGATTTTTAAAAAAATAATGTGTTGTTTACCACGAAGTTTCTAGATTATTTTAAATATTTTTTCAAAATTTAAAACTAGAAATTTTTTCAAGAAATTCTGTTCAATACACTTAAAAAAATGGTGTTTTTCACTTTAAAAATGAAAACACATATTTCAAATTTATTAAATTATTTTATTTTTTAAAAATTAATGTAATGTTTACCATGAAGATTCTAGCTTTATTTAAACAATTTTTTGTATTTCTAAACTTTCAACATTTGTTTTTGTAGAAATCGTGTACTATATACTTGAAAAATATGGTGTTTTTTGATTTAAATATAAAAATGTAGTTTTTAATTTTATTAAATTATTTGATTTTTTTAAAAATAATGTTTTGTTCACCATGAAGTTTCTAGATTAAATTACATAATTTTTCAATATTTTAAAATTAAGAAATTTTTTGTAGAAATCTTGTATCATATACTTGAAAAATAGGATGTTTATTATTTTAAAAATGAAAATGTATATTTTAAATTTATTAAATTGTTTGATTATTTTGAAAATAATGTACTGGTCACCATGAAGTTTCTAGTTCAATTTACAGGATTTCTTATATTTTTAAAATTGCAACATTTGTTTGTAGAAATCATGTACTATACACTTGAAAAATATGATGTTTTTTACTTTAAAATTGAAAGACCATATTTTAAATTTATTAATTATATGCTCTTTTTTATAACAATATATAGTTCACCAAGAAGTTTCTAACTTAATTTAAATATTTTTTTATATTTTTAAAATTGCAACATTTTTTTAGAAATCGTGTATTATACACTTGAAAAATAGGGTCTTTTTTTATTTAAATATGAAAATATATTTTTTAAATTTATCAAATTATTTTATTTTGATTAAAATAATATGTTGCTCACCATGAAGTTTCTAGATTAATTTGCATAATTTTTCAAATTTTTAAAATTAAGAATTATTTTCTAGAAATCATGTACAATATACTTGAAAAAATGGTGTTTTTTTACTTTAAAAATAAAAAAAACATATTACAAATTTATTAAATTATTTGATTTTTTGTAAAATAATGTATTTTTCATTATGAATATTCTAGCTTTATGTAAATAATTTTTTATATTTTTAAACTTGCAACATTTGTTTTGTAGAAATTATGTATTATACACTTAGAAAATAGGGTATTTTTTACTTTTAAAATGAAAAAGCATATTTCAAATTTTCCTGAATTATATGATTTTTTTCAAAACAATGTATTGTTTACCATGAAGATTCTAGCTTTATGTAAATAATTTTTTATATTTTTTAACTTGCAACAATTTTTTTTTGTAGAAATCGTGTACTATACACTTGAAAATATAATATTTTTTAATTTAAATATGAAAATTTATTTTTTAAATTTATCGAATTATTTGAATTTTTTAAAAATAATGTGTTGTTCACCAAGGAGTTTGAGATTAATTTACATAAACTTTTTATATTTTTAAAATAAAGAAACTTGTTTTAGAAATCTGTACTATACACTTAAAAAATATGGTGTTTTCTACTTTAAAAATCAAAATGCTTATTTTAAATTATTTTATTTTTTTAAAAAACAATATATTGTTCACTATGAAGTTTCTAGCTCAATTTACAAGATTTTTTATATTTTTAAAATTGTAACATTTGTTTTTCGAAATCGTGTACCATACTTGAAAAACAAAGTGTTTTTTACTTTAAAAATGAAAAAGTATATTTTAAATTTGTTAATTTTTTGATGTTTTTGAAAACAATGTATACTTAACCATGAAGTTTCTAGTTTAATTTAAATAATTTTAAAATTGCAACATTTCTTTTCTAGAAATCGTATATTATACACTTGGAAAATATGGTGTTTTTTAATTTAAATATGAAAATTTATTTTTTAAATTTATCAAATTATTTTATTTTTTTTAAAATAATGTGTTTTTAACCATGATGTTTCTAGATTAATTTACATAATTTTTTAAATTACAAATTTTTTTCTAGTAATCGTATACAATACACTTGAAAACTAGGGTGTTTTTTACTTTAAAAATGGAAGCACATATTTTAAACTTATTAAATTATTTGATTTTTTTGAAAACATTGTATTGTTCACCATGAAGTTCTTAGCTTAATTTACCCAATTTTTTTATAATTTTAAATTTGCAACCTTTTTTCTAGAAATCAAGTACTATACACATGTTAAATAGGGTTTTTTTTTTAATTTATTAAATTATTTGATTTTTTAAAAAATAATGTGTTGTTTACCATGAATTTTCTAGATTATTTTAAATATTTTTTCAAAATTTAAAACTGGGAATTATTTCTATAAATTGTGTTCAGTACACTTCAAAATTTATTCTATAGATTATTTTAAAAATGAAAATGTATATTTTAAATTTATTAAATTGTTTGGTTTTTTTGAAAATAATGTACTGTTCACCATGAAATTTCTAGTTCAATTTAGAGGATTTTTTATATTTTTAAAATTGCAACATTTGTTTCTAGTAATCGTGTACTATACACTTGAAAAATATGATGTTTTTTACTTTAAATTTATTAATTATATGCTGTTTTTGATAACAATGTATAGTTCACCAAGAAGTTTTTAACTTAATTTAAACAATTTTTTATATTTTTAAAATTGCAACATTTTTTTTAGAAATAGTGTAAATAGGGTCTTTTTTTATTTAAATATGAAAATTTATTTTTTAAATTTATCAAATTATTTGATTTTGATTAAAATAATGTGTTGTTCACCATGAAGTTTCTAGATTATTTACATAATTTTTCAAATTTTTAAAATCAAGATATTTTTTCTAGAAATCGTGTACAATATACTTGAAAAAATGATGTTTTTTACTTTAAAAATGAAAAAGCATATTTCAAATTTATTAAATTATTTGATTTTTTTCAAAACAATATATTTTTCATTATGAATATTCTAGCTTTATGTAAACAATTTTTTCTATTTAAACTTGCAACATTTGTTTTTGTAGAAATTGTGTATTATACATTTAAAAAATAGGGTGTTTTTTACTTTTAAAATGAAAAGCATATTTCAAATTTTCCTAAGTTATATGATTTTTTTCAAAATAATATATTGTTCACCATAAAGATTCTAGCCTTATGTAAATAATTTTTTATATTTTTCAACTTGCAACATTTGTTTTGTAGAAATCGTGTATTGTACATTTGAAAAATAGGATTTTTTTGATTTAAATATGAAAATATATTTTTTAAATTTATCAAATTATTTGATTTTTTAAAATATAAAGTGTTGTTCACCAAGGAGTTTGAAGAAAATCAAAGAAAGAGTTCATGAGGAAGAAGAATGATTTGTGATTTGAGAATGTCGCGAGGTTGAATAATGGTTTGGGAAGGTTGCGGGGTTGAGAAAGTGTTTTGGAAGGTCGTAAGGTTGAAGAATGGTCTCGAGGTTGTAAGCTTCAAATTCGGTGGCTGACGCTAATCTTGTTCGTATTGTGTGACTGACGCTAATTCCCAGAAAGTTGTCATAAATGAGATTCGAACGCAGGTTTTTATTTTCATAATTTTAAAGACTAAAATATATCTTATAATTACAAAATTGAGACCATTTAAATAAATTATTCAAAAAAATTAATAAATTTACGTAATTTAAGGAGGTATTATTGTGAACTACCACATCCACATTAGTTAAGGCAAAACCTACAAAATCGGCCATAATAATAGCCAAAGCAGTGGCTATTGATAATTGCATTTGCACCTCTTTAGTAAGCATTGATCTTCAACACGAACAAGAGCACTGTAGCATTCGGTTTGAGGAAAAGCATCAATCAAACTTGTCTCCTACACAAATGCAAAACCAGTGACATGATTTATCGTTCTTCCTAATTAGTTAAACATCAAAACTGCGTGACATTGATGGTTGCATCGTAATCATCGAACCTTCACTTGTTATTATCACATCTAAAACACTCTCTTCCAATTTCATCTTTTGCATTTGCACATTTGCTGCGATTCCCCTTTTTGTGGTTTCTCAGATTCCTCACGCACTTTCTTCGGTGTCATCGCCTCCGAGCTTATATTCTCACCGACCCACATCGCCATTCCCAAAAATTCTTGCAGATCACGAACCCCTTTTGCCAGAAAAGAAGGAAAGTTTGGATTTTGATTTGTGGGGTTGGTGGTGAGATTATGGCCTCTTTCTCGGTCCCTTGCCCCAAATGCTCTTTCTCTACCACTTTTGGGTTGAAATCTCAGAAGCTCTCGTTTGTAACCGGGTTGAGCTTGAAGCCTTCGCTATCATTCGGATCTTTCAATGCTGAGTCAGCATCTTCTGGAATTCGTGTATGTGATTTTGTGGAATTTGAATCTGGCTTATACTTTTTAACACCTTGTTGATTTGTTCAAATTCTGTCCATTCATGCCATCGTGTGTGATTTGCTGTTTTATTTACCAGCTTGTGCGAAAAATATTTGATTAATGTGTGAATTATTGGATAATATAAGCTAAGGGTGAAATTTTTGTTGTCTGAAATTATTATTGTTATTTGAGTTATTGTTTATCCTTGATTTAATTACTCTACCATTTTCTGCATAAATTAGTATTGACAATTGACCAAAATCCACTATAGTTTCTGTGTTGAGGGTCCAATACTTATGATAACAAAAAAAAGAATTCTTTTGCCCCTTAAATTCCTGTTTTTAGTGATTCGTTTGCACTTTACAGCTATATTTCCCCCTTTCCCGATTATTTAATTGTTTTATTATAATTTGTTGCACCTGCAGTGCTTTAACAGGAAGCAATGTTCAGCCCTTAAGATTCAAGCACTACGTAATGAGGTTAGTTGCTTAGTTTGCTTTGGGTTTGTTTTTTTCCCTAGATACAAAATTCACATTGAGTTATATTCTGAATGATTTTTTTATTTCCTGATGTTCAAATGTTTTTTCATAGATTGAGAGAATTTGACAATAAGTTATCCTGATTTGTACATCGTAGGCTTCTGCTACTACGCTCAAAAATTCGTCCAATTCTGCACCTGTTCTGGTCAATGAACCTAATGTTACTTCATTGAAAGAAGACCAAAATGGGAAAGTTTATAGTGGCAGAGTAGCTGATGCATCTTCAATTTCAGCATTCATGACTCAAGTTTCAGACCTTGTTAAGTAAGATTAAATAGCTTCAATCTGCTAGCAATTGCATGCCCTTTTTTAATTGTTGTGTTTATATTAGAACATGCATTGTTTCCATTGTTTTTATACTGGGTATACAATGACTGCTTGTTTAAACTTAAAATAAGTGATGCTTAAGTTATTTAGAAAAGTGATTAGTTTTCCCGTTGTTATCATGAAAATCAGAAGTTATTTATGTTCGGTTATAATTATAATAAGTGTGTACGAAACATTCTTTCTCTTCTATTGAAATTGGTTATCTTGAGAATCAGCTTAAAGTAGTTTCTCCAAATAAAAACCTGCTTCTGATTATTTTTAAAAGCTTCAACAAACATTTTAAATTTTCTTAAAAGCACTATTTTAATAAAGTAAATGATTAATTTAGAAAATAGGCATAAGAAAACAGAAAATAATATTATTTCCATGGCCAGACTTGTGGATTCCAGAGATATTGTGGAACTACAACTTAAGCAATTAGACTGTGAACTCATGATAAGAAAAAAAGAAGCCTTGCAGCCTCCACCAGCCACAGTTATAGCCTCAGCATCACCGCCATTTCACTATCCCACACCTTCTTCTCTGCCGCCACCACCACCACCACCACCAGCGGCTGCTGCTTCTGCTCCTGCAAACTCTCCACCTTCAAAAGCTGTACCTGCTTTACCTTCCCCTGCAAAAACAAGCACGTCGTCTCACCCGCCAATGAAATGTCCAATGGCAGGAACCTTTTATAGGAGTCCAGCACCTGGTGAACCTCCATTTGTCAAGGTATGTAAACAAACTCTGTTTTCGAATATAAGCAATTTTTTTAACTCACATGTGATGTTTTCAATATAAGAAAATCTCAACTAACTTCACCCTATTTAATGCGATCATTCTTAAAATACCCTTCGTTTAATGAATCACTTAGACTTTTAAAATTGAGAAAAAGTATACTCTGCAATAAATATCGTGAATGACATTTTAGAGAATGAAGTTCATTTTTTGGTTGAAATAAAATAGTTGAAAGAGGTTAACCAACATTCTTAATTAGCATAAGTCTAAGTATTTTTTGCTTATATTAAAAAATAGAGGGAGTACATCTGTACATGGGTTAAATAAATGCACACTTATTTTTCTGTTGAGGTGTCAATTTTCAAAGTACACTAGTGGGTATTTACTACAAAGAATTACATCTGTTACTACATTTCAACTTATTATAGCCATGTTTAGTAAATAAATTGAAGAAGGGCCTAATTATTTTTCTGTTGCTTCAGGTGGGAGATAAGGTGCAGAAAGGCCAGGTTGTTTGCATTATTGAGGCTATGAAGCTGATGAATGAAATTGAGGTCCGTGTCTTTTCTTCTTCTTTTTTGTGATTGTTTTTGTATATTATTACATTTATTTCTCTCCTTTTACTATCCAATTTACTTCGGAGATTATTCACAGCATAATCTAGATTATTCTCGAATTTCGTAATCTACAAAATTCTGTAATACGGGGCTCTAGAAGTAAACAAATATAAAATCACAGCACAGACTTGGTAAAGCTCTTCAAAGCTCAAACACTATCTGTATCTGTTTCTGTTTATGTATTTCCATCTCTTTCAGCTGCATTAGCGCAGTAATAACAAAGCTTACACTAGGAGGAGTAGGAACGAATTTGGGGATAAGTTTGAGTAGAGTGGAATAACCCACTCGGTACTCGGGCAAACTGCACGACTCTACGTGTCACTAAGCTGGATAGAGTGGGATTAACCCACTTGGCAGTTAACTGCACGCATAACTAAATCGTCTTATGTGGTAGTGGATAACTAGGGATTGCATGGGGGTATCTGTAGTTTGTGATAGGTGATGAATAAAATGAAGGAGAGACATCAAAATGAATTATGTGAAATAGTTTCTAAAACATGTTTCTAAACATCTGAGAGGAAGCCGCACTCTTAAGAATTTTTTGGATTTTGTTTTAGTTTCTATAATATACACTTTCTTTCTTTTTTGAACCTGTAATTTGTATCAACATTTAGCCAAAAACTGATTTCTGGGTTACCTTTCATTGCTTGACAGGCTGATCAATCAGGAACAGTAGCCGAGATACTAGTTGAGGATGGCAAACCTGTCAGTGTGGACACGGTAATCTCTCTCTCTCTCACACACTTGCGCGCGCGCGCACACGTCTCTCTATCGAGACTTACAAACTCGATGCTTCGTTTCTCTAACTGATATACTTGTGATCCATGCAGCCTCTGTTTGTAATAGTTCCATGAGTACCAGAAGAAGGGACCTTACTTTGAAGTTGATTTTGGAGTCTCACTTGTTGGATAGCATGGTATTCTATGATTTAGATTTTCTATTATTTAGCAATTTATTTAGTGATCATGTTTGTGTCATATTAAGGAATTCTTGACTTCTTAAACCCCACACCTCTCTTAATTTATTGAGATAGTTGAGATATTTCAGACATGTAAGCCTTCCCGACATCTTAGAATCAGTGTTGGACAAATACACTTTGCAGTTCCAAGCAATTATGTTATTAAAGTTTGCTGACTAAAAAAGAGTTATGTTAGTAAAGTGATTTGTTAGTGTCTTTTATGTGGCAAAAAGAAAAAGGATAACCTGTATCCTAATGTGACATCTAAAGAGTTTATACAAAATTTATTTGGGCTTATAAAAGTAACTTACACCTTATAAATTATTTATGTCAAATTTATGACATAATTTTCATGTAATGTGTACTTATTGCATAAATAGAGGTCCTTTTACTATTTCATGATCGAACAACAATTTATTTCAAAGGAAATTATTTATTTGTTACAAGCGTGGATAGTGCTATTGTCACTTCTTTTTTATCTTTGTTTATTATCATTTTTTAAATTTTTTCAAACTATAATATATTTATCGACTAATTTGAGAATTTGAGATAAAATGCCAATACTTTTACACTGTAAAAGGAGCAAAATGTGAGAGATAGAAAGAAAAAGGAACACGGATGAATGTACTAAATTATGATAGAAAAAAAAAGAGAAATAACAAGAAAAAATGTGTATTAGTGACAAGGAAAGAAAAATAAGTATGCGAATATTTTTATTTTTTATATTGTCTCAGTTTTCAATTTTATTTTATTTTTATAAATAGTTTCCACTCTTTTTTGACATGCGTGGAAATGGTGATATGGTTTGAATATCACACAACAACGTCAAAAGATAACCATGTCCATTATGTGATTGGAGAAAACATTAAGCTGGAAATCAAATGTAGTGAGACTACTTTTAAATATTCTATTTCCATTGGAGTTAAATAAAGTTATCCAAATATAATTGAACTGAGATTTGTTCAAATCATTGTATTTTCATGAATATGTTCAGTGATGGGGACTAATGAGTTTGAGATGAATGATTGAAATGTATTAAATTGTCCAATCATCAGTATTTAACTTCGTAGACTATCTGCTCAAGAAAGAAGCTAAGGGCATGTTTAGGAAAGAATATTTTGCACTTAATTTTTTTATTATTATTCTTTTTAATAAAGGAAATTTTTTTTTGTTCTTTAACTAAAAATTAAACATTATTTTAAAAAGTTTTAAAATCAATTTTCACAGCTCAAAATTATCTTAAAAATCGTTTTTAGTCGCAAATATATCTAAACAAAAATTGATTGTCTTAGACAATCAATTTTTTTCCATGGCTTATTTTTACAATTAATCACAGCTAATTCAAACACACTCTAAGTCGGCTCTTTGCTTACAAAAAAAAAAAAGATCTTGATATTCAAGCTTCGAATTATTATTTAATTTGAGAAGAAAATATTATTTTCAATGTGGCCAACACATCAACATGAATAAAGATAGAGAAAAGCATTTGATCTTACAAAGTTGAGGGATTGACGCTAAGTACAAGTCATTTTTCTGTTAGAACAATTTAGCTCATGTTTACAAAATATATAACGAAAAATATACATGGTCACTAGTTTGAAAAGAATCTCAACAACAATCAATAAACATAACATTTTTTTTGGCCTACACTAAAAGTACGTTCATGTTGAGAAAATGGTAAAACAAACACTGAATCATTTCATTCACGTTTCAATATTAAAAATACCAGTTTTGCATCGCATTGTCCATACTATGGTGTACAGCATCTACTGCTAACAACCAATTTACCAGTAATCATAAAATATAAAATAGCTAGATCTTGGTCTTAGGGCATATAAATGAGCCAAGTCAAGATATTCCAGGTTACCAATTCGATTTTAGGCTTTTCTTTTCTTTTTTCAAAGCAAACTAATATTTGTTTGTTACACACTTATGCGCGCAATAGGATGAAAATCAGGGAAAAAAATCGAATCTAATTTTTAGATGGCTAAAATGAATTTTCATGAACAAAAGAATGCAGCCACTATAATATGTGAAGCAAATTACAAAAGGAAACAAACAAAAATCACAGTCCTCCAAAGCAAGGAGTGTTCCAGGCCGGCGCTTTCCTGCATTCTGTTTCCTTATCCTATTCTGTTGGCTCTCATACTATCTGTACTTTTCTCTTCCTATTTAATGTACAAGTTAGCCTATCTATCATGTACTTACACCAATCAATATTGCCTAGAGCCTAGAGCTTCTAAGGCCGGCCCTGCGGCCACTAAAATTTAAGTTGCGCATTCCACTACCAGCCCAATCCTCATCGTCCTCCTCCTCCTCAAAGTCGCGATTTGTTATGTGTCCAGATTTTCTAACTTTTCTGGCTGAAGTAGGTCGCTTCCGTTTTATGTTTGCAGTATATACTGAATAATCCACAGTGTCTTCCCTCAATGTACGCTTAAATTCCTGGTGAAACAAACAAGAAATCATAGCTAAAGAAACCCACAATCTAACCTACAAACGTGTGAAAGATAAGATATTCACTCAAGATAAAATACCTGATATCTTTGTATTAATTCTTGAGGGCATGTTGGCAAACTGAGTTGAGATTCACCAACATTAAATGGAATATTTTGTCTGGAAACAACCTCTCCAGGTTTTGGCGGTTCAGAAGGAGAATAAGCCTAAATAAACAAAGCAGGAGCATATCCCATAGTTAGCTTCCTATCTAAGAATAACCTAGTCAAGAATACATAGCATTTAACTGCAGCTAAGCGATGAACAGATTCCTGATATAATTTTACCTGACAACGGGCATCATTGAGACTATACATGATTTTTAGGTGTCTCTTTAGCCTTAAAAGTAGCTGTAATGCAATTGCCGATAAACAGTCAGCCTGCACAAGCACCAAAAAGCAAATGACTCAGCATATAAGCAGAATAGCAAAATAATGAATAAATCCAAATGAGTATGTTCTACTGTTCAGGCAGTACTGAATAAATCCAAATAGCAAAAACTTCACGTTCTTCCTCACAAACAAACTATTGACAAAAGCAATTTCTGGTTCCAACTTCCAAATACCTGCAGTCTCTCTAAATCATCTTTTGGCAAGGAAAAAGAATCTGTGAGACTTGCAGCATACAGATTTGCTTGTGAGCTACCATTATGTGATAAAGGATAATCTGGCAATCGATGATATGTTCCATTTAAATCCACTGATCCCATGTCATTGAAATTGGACTGAGCATCTAGATTTTGCTGTACTGTTCCATTCAAATCCATTGACATCACTTGGTTCATGACAATAGGCTCCCTTGGCTCCTGTTGACAGATGCCATTCCCATAAGGTGTACTATAACCTTCACTTCGTAAAAAGCATGAACTCCAGGCTTTGAAGTTTGCTTCTAGCGGCCCAGTCTTCACTTGAACTATTCGATTGATAGCATAGATTAAATAAAGTGGCTCATCAGGTGAAATGAATGGCAGCAATGCAAGGACCTCTGCGCAGTATCTGTGAAAGGAAACCAAGTAAAAGGTCAGTTGTGGACTTCATATAAGCAACAAAGAATGGCAACAGATGGTACTCACGTTAAGAAAGGTATTACTAATTTATTCCAGTGTGGATTATCAAATTTTCGCACAATTGATGACATAAACTTGTTCCTTGATACACGGTTCCCCCGGATGAGCTTGTATATTCTTGAAACCCCAAGTCTTGCCTGAGCAAGCGAGCCAGCCTCAGGTTTCCCTCTTCCAGAAGCAGTGATCTTGGATTGGTTATTATGATTAACATTTTCAGAACTACCAGAAATAGATTGTATGAACATGAATGACATTTGCAGTCCATCACCCAAGCGACTTTCAAAAAAAGCAGGGTACCTGAAAGATTCTTTAATTAGTTGATACAACCAAGTTGACATGCACTACATCAATGAGAATCAATGAGAACTATATAAAGAAGATTACTTTTCATTCATATTCATTAGGAGATGATGAGCCAACTTTGAATTTGACTCCAGAGGATCAGTTTCAAGTGCTATAAGGTATGGAACACAGGTGATGGGATGAACAAGACCTTGGCGCAGCACAACTTCGACAATCTGCATTATTAGCAAATGTGTGATCCTAAACATAGTTATCAATCCTAGATAGTGGAGTGTAACAGCTGGCCCCCAAAACGCTATAGCGGATGGCTGCTACAGCAAATCTCAGGTACATTAAAATGAATTGATATGACTTAACCAAATAATTGCACAAAACCTTTAAATTACCAAAAAATAAGCACACTTTCATTGTTCCTAATGAGTAATCATAATTTCATAGCTTCATAGTAAAAAGTAAAAACAGAGGGGGAAAAACATGCAAAAAAGGCAATGGAGAAAAAACATTCCAAAATGCAATTCCTAAATTCCTAATGCCCTAATAAAATCTGTGTCTTCAAGATTTTCCCTTGTTGATTTCATCCAACCAGTTGTTTTGGTTGAGGAGGAATTTATTTGATTTTCTGGCCGAGAAGAAGCCATGACAGCAAAAATGGGAAGCAAGAAACAGAACAGAGGGAGAGAGAAAAACAGAGGGATCGAAATCGCATCAGAAACCCACAGGAAATCACCGGAGATTATGGCTGGAGTGGAGGCTCATGCAGGTGTGAGGCCTTCTGTTTCAAAATGGCGAGGTTGCTGTGCAACTTTTTAGGGAGAGATAAATAATATAGATAAGAATAAGAATTAAAAAATAGAATTTTTTTGGCTTTTTAAATAGATGGCAGCTTTAACTTGAAAAAAAACGGTGGTAGCTTTCTGTATAAAAAAAAGGTGACAGCTTTTATCAAAAGGTGAAGAGAGGTAAAAAGTAAAAAATATCCCCAAGCAATCAATCCAAACAGGTCACCTTTAAACAAAAAACCCTAATTCATTGCTCTGCAACTAGTAGAGCCGCACCCACCGGTAAAATTACGATCTGAGCCGCGATAGCGACCATGCTTGCAGCTCCTTCAAAATCACACTGCTACCGCTTTTCCATGGCGGATAGTGGCCGCTCCGCGCTGCACTACTGCTATTGATAACAATGATTCTAAATATGCAACAGCAAAAAAAAATATTGACATCTTTTACTGGAATGCTTATGCTTCGAAAGAAAATAAGCTTAGTAAAAAAGACATCTAAATCACATTCCAAGAGACGTATAATTAAAAGCAGCCAAATTCACCTTTAAATTCCCATGCAAACCATGTACCTAATTTCTCACCCCTATACAGCACCCGAAAAGATTGAGAGGAATAGAAACAATACACAAACAGACACAATCCTGTTTATTAACTGCTTTTAGTTCATAAGACGAGATTTCACTTGTTACTTGGCATTTGGCTTACAAGAGTTGAATCTGACCCAAAACAAAAGCTAGGTTCTGACCTTTAGCGCTGATTGACGAACTTGTTCATTGAAATCCAAACATCTGCCCAAAATATTATCCCAATACAACTGAACTATACCCCCACATATGTTTGTATCTCCAGCACCAGCAGCAACAGGAACACTTTGCCCAGCTCCAACTGAGTAATCAGCTTCATTTTCCTCAGCTTTATCTGTTCCCATTTTGCTTTCAGCATCAAGAAGATACTCGAACATGTTTTGCAATGCTTGAATCTGATTAACAGAATTATTAATATCCAACGAGAAGCAATATATGCATACCAAGACAAAATATATTACCTTAAGGCGAGCATCAGTCGAAGAGGATAACGTCCCCTCCAATATCTTCCCAATATCATTTTCCAACATATATTCAGGCCTAGCAATTAGAACAAACCCTAGAGCCTACAGCAGTTACAATCAAACATTAACAGACTTCCAGATTAAACCAAGATAAAAACTGAGCTATCATTTGGCTCTTACCTGCAATGACCTAACCTTAACGACATAATCCTCCACAGAAAGATACTTTACAAACAAGTTGAGACTCTTCCTGACATCAATATGTTTATTACTGGATCTTACTAACAAGCAGTTGCCATAACGAATAAGCGACCCAATACAGAAGAGAGATCGCCCAATTTGCTGTAAATAGCAGGAAACAGATAATTTGAACTACATCACATATCACAATAGAACCAAGAATATTAATCATTAAGTTCAATTAAAGATAAAAGTAAACAATCCACAACACAAAATATATCATAATCTTCATGTGATCATGTCCAAGCTAAATATTTAAGATCAGGAACTTTCCTTAACACTAATTACAGTTAAAACTTATCGGACAAATGGTCCATTAACAAGACGACTTCATGATATAAATGCTACTTTATGTATTGTTAAGCATAAGGCTACAAGTTCACAAGGAATAATAATTGAGTACTGATTATTGAAACCAATTCAACTTTAACATACAATCAAGGCAACACTTTAGCTATTCAGGAGTCAGGACTATCAACTAAGAATCTGGTTACAACCATTGTGTTCAAATTTTTGCGTTTGAAGTCATGTACGTTACTCAAGGCCAATAAAACGCAGAAACACCCCAGGGAAAAAGAAATCAAAGATCAAACTTCATGTGATATGAACCAACTAGCCTGAAAGCTTGGGATGTTAGGCGAAAACACGTGAATGGTTTTATATCACATCTCTCGCACCCTCAAGCAAGAGCCCTTAGGCTTAAAGTGGGAACAACAAAAAGGCCAGCCTACCTAATGCTGAAATTTAACTTCTTATTAAAAGAACGAGAGCAACAAAGATCTTATTCTGGACCACATGGCCATAGAAGCTTGTTACCATGTCAAGAGCTAACTATCCCGAAAGCTCAATAGTGTGTTTGGATTTCCATTTAGAACTCCAAAAGCATATATTGGGCAAAAGCTGCAAGAGTCAAGCTATTGCCAAAACCATGGTTTAAGTGTTTCCAAATGAAATTCAAAATATACTATAAATCGGTAGGTGAAGACATGGAATGCTTTTATAGTACAATCTAATATCTAATAGAATAAATACAGAGATCAATTCCTTATATAATTTGTGTCTGAGGCTCTAAAACATACTCAAACTGTTACTGAAATTTGTAGGCTCCATTTTCTTAAGTTATGCACACTTTCACAAGTGACGAGTGTACAACTCATCATCATCATCTGAGCCTTTTCGGACTAGAACGATCATATGATGCCTTAATAAACTGTCCTGTTATTAGGTCTAAGGATAGATCATTTATCTCCAAATATCTCTATGATTTGTCCTATAATTTTCTTTGTTCTCCCCATCTCCATTTTTCAAAATATGGATTCTGACCAGACCAGAGTTTAACTACTAAAATAAAATCAGAAAAGCTAGAACAAATAATTTTGAACACAAATGGACTCATTCAATAGATTTCAAATGTCTCAATGAAATGAAAGCTCATAAAGAATACATAAACATAACGATGTCTGGAGAAGATATATTTTGTCTATTGATAAGTTGATGCAAGCCTAAGAATGAGGGAGCTTGGATACTGGCATCTAATAGGTTCACTGAAATATCATGATAAAATGGAGTAGGAAAAGATCCCTTTGGTTACAGTAGATTAAAACAGAAAAACAGTAAGAACAGCATTAAGAAAATAGAACAGCCCCAAGAACTACGGCGTCCCAAAGTTCTCGCTGTAACCTAACCCGCCCTTTCCCATTCCCAAATGATTCCTAACCCTCATCCTACCTCAACATCGCTTTTATAAGAAAAACCCATGCACACACACGGCTGTACGATTCCACCACACTCCCACCTCTTATCTCACCTCTAAGCTGTCATTTTCCTCTGCTACAACAAGCCTTATCCCACTAGCAGGGTTGGCTACATGGATCAAACGACGTCACTGTGCTCTATCAAAAACCAAGCTTTCTAAAATATCATTAACGAAAGTATCCTGTTTAATAAGTTCTCCTGGAGTAAAAGGGCCATATTGCCCATGTGATTGAAGCCTATCAGCATCCAAGAAAATAATAAATGCCCATGGCACTTACTTCAGGCAACATAATTATGAGTTGTGACAATGGTCACCAGGTAAACAACTAAGATTTAGACCTGAATCAGTGCAATGCAAAAACAGTGAAAAATATTCCTCATGCATGTTCCCAGACATTTTTATCTCAAGGATATATTATTTTAGACCACTAGTTATTTCAGAATTGATCTCATATTAAATTGGATGGAATTTAAGTAGAATTTGTTCTATTACATGGCTTAACTTGTTTCTATCACCTGTCTTCATACAAAGTCATCCATCGAAACTCCAGGGTACTAAAAATCGTCTAAATCTCACTTTGATAGGAACCTGAACAATAGGGAGTGTAATGAACATCAGCCACTACTGCTTTTACTTGATTCTTTTCATTTTTCATCCAATGAAGATAGGGAACATTTGACAATGGACTCTGGTCAATTTTTCTTGTAATTAATTCATTTTGTTTTGGAGCACTCTTCTAATTGGTACCATAATGGTTCATTTACAAGGTTTTGAAAGAAACATGGAGCCAACACTTTGGGAAATTATCATCTGAATTTGATTGGAGTAGAATGACTGCACATCCAAAGATATCTCTCAGCCGTGAGATTTGCTTTGGAATAGGATTTTGTTCATGACTTCATCCTAGTGCTGCACCAGAGGTTGCAACAAGGAGATCCCGACTGCGTTCAGATTTTTTCTTTCTTCTTTTTTTTTTTAATTCTTATCTTTAGAAGGATACTTTATTGTTCATTTAGTTGAACGGTCCATCTCTTCTCACAAATAGTATTGATTTGTTTAATTAAAAATGAAAACACATTTGAAATTCTTCTGCATTGCCCTACAACCCAAAAATCAAGATGCTAATTCAATTAGGGACTATCCTAATACAAGGCCATACATGTATCAGAAAAATGAGTACCATCATGATTTCCAGTTGAAACTTGAAAATACCTGTCATGAAGTGCATATGATAGAGAATAATCCCAACAAGCAACAACAGATATACTACATCAAAAGAATTTTTAAAACGAGCTTAGAAATATACCTGCTTGTTATCCACTGCCTGGGTATCCAAACATTTGAAGAAGGCCTGAATAAGATGTTCAACTACAGCAGCCCCTTTTCCTGCCATCTTACTCACAGAGCAGAGGCACCTGATTGGACAAATAAAATATATAAGTAGGTGAAAGGGCAAGCAAACTCTTCTTGTAAAGGGGGTGAATTACAAATTTTCTACCACAGCTAGTCCACAAAAGTAACACATAATTTATTCACATACTAAAACAAGATCCAGTACCCAGTTCAAGGATTCTAGAAATATTTCACAAAAAGCCCTCAATTTTTTTTTCAGAGATATACATATTTTTGCACTGCCATTTATGTATTGCATTAGAAAAGTATCAAGATATTCTCATTGAAGGAATCAAAATATTTAACTTATTTGGAATTCAGAAACTCAGTTATCTGTCAGGAAAAACTAGGGAACTTCACATCACATGCATCTATCAGCTTGCCAATTCCAGGCTGAAGCAGAAGTAAAAGAATACTGCTAATTGGAGAAAATAATGGCAGAGACTACAATTACTTGATACAAGCATGGACAACTGTCAAGAAAGAATGCCGGGTGATCATCTGTTTCAAATCTTGCTCAAGTTCATCAACAATACTTGGAGGTAACTTCCGAAGTAAGGGCAACACTGCATCAATTATAAATATTATACTCTGAAGTAGCTGTGCAACCATGCGATTATCAACCTGAAAACAAGCAAGAAAAAGATATGCTCTTTTGTCATTTTCAGGCTATACTTCCTTGTTTTATATATACATATATAAGCTGAGAGGAATATAATGAAGTGTCAGAGACTAGACACTACATGATTAGTAAAAAATACATGAAGGACAAAGAAGTTCCCAATAGGATTCTGCTTATGCATGCATCAGTCATAAAAATACATACATATATATGACAATGTTTGTTTAGTGCATGTAAACACCTATTGGAAGTCTAAAGCGGTAAACAGGGTAAGGGATGGGTTTAAAATGCCCTATCCCTGTCCGGCACCCTGCCAATGTCGGTCAATGCCCTCAAAAAATTGTAATGGAATAACTCATATGGCTATTCAACATATTATTTTATTTACATTGACAATATAACATATAAATATTGTAACCAGTCATATTTTAAATATTGAATTCATAATAAAGGAACAGCCTCTATCCACTAAGTGTGGCTCACTTGGCTAACTGAACTACATGTGGGCAGAGACTTCACCAGTAGTTCAAGCATTCAAAAACCACTGAGCACCATGTGTCCAAGGCCAAGCCAGTGCAAAATAAGGAATTTAGTGCCACTTCTAGAATGTGGGGGAAAACCCGTAGCCTCAAGTCTCAACCACTCCCTGTTTCGGTTTAAAACTTTAAATAAAATTTGTACTACTCAATTTTGTTTATGCGCTGCCAGTGCAGAGTCTATTAGTTATAGCAGCTTAATTTACATTATTAATTAGTGATTCACTTCTGACAACGTAAATTTAAAAATATCAGTGAAAATTTGCAGTGGCATACAACAGTTTTTTGTCATTTTAAGAATCAATATCATATGTATAAATAAACCAATACTATACATGCATAACCATAATAGGCTATAGGGAATGGAGCCCATTCAGCTTGAAACAACAACCCAACAGGGAAAGGTCATGACAATGCTGAGATTCTTATAATTGATCCACTATGAGTATATGTGCAGCACTAAGTAAAGAAATCCAAGAAAAACATTGACACTGTATGAATAGATATTCAGAATTCATAATAATTCTGGAACAAGCCAATATATATAACATAATAACTTGAGAAAGTTAGTGATAACCTGAGTCTTTAGGTAAGACTGCAATGTAACAATAAACTGGGAAGGGTTAGAGGCTGGTGCACAGAGACTTGGGTCCACGAGACAAAATGCATGCAAGACTAGTACATATGGTAGTGCATGCACTTCCACTTCATCACTGTTAATTTCCTCAACCTAATCATGAACGTAAACTGTCATTTTTGAATCAATGTAGCCAGACATAAATTATAGTTGCAAGAACAAAGCACAACCTGCAATATCTTCTCCAGCAAGCATTTGCACATCAATTCACAACGCTTACGCACTGTTGCAAGGGCCACTGGGTTGACCCCAACAGCTTTTGCAGATTGAGGCAAAAAGTCAAGCAACAAGCTGCGCTTTATTACAGTCACAAGAAGTTGGTTATTTGGCATTCTCCTCAACATTTCAACAATTTGCTCCGTTTTCTTAGCTATCTCGAGTGGAACAGTACTACCATCTTCAAATGCCTGAGTTTGTGAAGCAGAAGGCTCCTCAAACCAAAACTCATAAAATGTTTTGCAAACAAGGTCCTGCAAAACAGAAGAGCATGATATGGAGGACATTCTTAACAACTGTGCTAGAGAGTAGAGACCAGAAATGAATTGGCCAATTATAATATTGAACACCAAAATTACAAAAAAAATACAGCATTGCACTTGTTGTCCCAGAGACAAAAGTCCCCTACAGAGAGTATTCTCTGTCCAAAAGCAGTAAATAACAACAAACATAGCTAATTACACATTCAACCATCACACATACTCCTAATACATAATTGACAGTAGTTATTGTCTGCATAACTTCAACGGAAGATCCCTAAATACATAAGTTCTGGTCTCTAACACATAATTGCACTAGTTATTTTCCTGATACACAAGCCACTAATTATTTTTTATTTGTAACTGCCATCAAGCAGTTACTTTAGTAGTTTCCCATGCCTCTTAGAATACAAATTCCAAATGGATGGCATGACTGGTTCATAAACTAATGGATGGATCTGCCTCTTGGTTCCCATCATTATTCTATGCTTACTGGCATAAATAACAATTGTTGACAGCTAGGTATGAAGTATTTAAATTTTAAAATACTTTGTGAAATTACAAATGTATAAACAGTAATTTTAAAGTACCTGAATAGTTGATTCATCATCACTAACGCGTGAAATTATCTCTGTGCAAGCTCTTGTAAAGCCAGAGAAGTTCGCATTTGAATAGCACATATCTCGAATAATTTTTATAGCCCGCTTTCGAACACTCACTCCAGTATCTTTGATTCTCTCAGCAATCTTCTCAAAATACTACAATACACATTTGAGAATTTTGTTTCAACAATTCATCAACCCTAAATGCAAAGTGTCTTCATAACAACTATCATTCATAAGGACCAGCTTTGTTTTCTACCATAATAAAGGATCTATTGCCACAAACCTTAAAACCCACATCTGGATGCGAAGCAATATGCCTACCAACGAGTTCCAAAGCTGCTTCTCTAACTGATATGGCAGAGTCACAAAACCTTCCTTCAACTGCTGATTGTACGCCTTTATCACCCAGTACCTCAGGATCAGCTTCAACAATGATACTAACCTGCTCACCATATTAAATGAAAGGCAGAGAGATTAATTAGGTACAAAGGAACCAAAATAAGCATTCTATTTTCACGAGAAAACAAAAATACACACACACACATGTATTACTTACTGCACGTAAAGCTTTAGCCCTAATAACTGGAGAGTTCTCTCTCATGCTTGCCTGAAGACATTATAAGAAAAATAAGCAATGGACAACATTTTTGACAAATCAGAGGAAGGACGAATATCAACTGACCAGAAGCAAGCGGAGGATCTTATCAAACCCTCGACAGAACGAACTGTTCAGGCCCAAAGCTAAAGTAATTTTCTTGATTGATTCTTTCGTCAACATTGAAGAGACAGTACCAGAATCCCGTATTATGATTCTCGATTTCACTCTCGCAAGGTAGTAAATGGACTTCTGCTGACAATTTGCATCTTCTTTGCTCCACAGGCAGAGATAAAACCTGAACATCATACAAATGCATTACCTTGGAGCATATATAATTAGCGTATGAATTAGAAGATGATTAATAAAGCACAAACCAGCAAATGAAAACATGGAGGTCATCAGCAGATGTGACATCTTGAATGTAATTCAAAAGCAACTGTTGAACAATTTCATGCTTGGAAACCTCAGATTCAGAATCATCTTTTGACGAGCGACGGTTATTTTTCACATCATTCTTGATCTGGGATTTGCAATATGTCCGTAATACAAGCAGCTGCTTAAAACAGATGCATGGTTGACAGAACCAATTCCGGCTGGAAATTTCATGCTCTTTAATGCCCAGGCAATCAGCATGAAAAAGCCTCTGGCAGCCATGACATACAAACAAATTTTCTACTCTTCCACCCAAACAAACACAACATGTATCTTTTGGATAATGCTGAGCAGCAGCATCCTGACCAAATAAATCCTGAAGCATCCAAAACTTCTCCCGGCTACAAATCACAGCATCATGCTTCAACCTTGCAGCAATTGTGCCAAGAATATCAATCGCCACAGAACGTGCAGAATTGTCTTTAGATTTCAGCCCCGCATTCTGAAGTAGTAGGACACACAGAACCTGAAACAACTCATAGCAGTAAACTAATCTGATGCATTAACCAAAATATTAAATAGTAAATACAAACAAAAGAAGATCTCAGCATTAACACACGCCCAAGCTACCTCAAGAATAAGAGTAGAAGCAGGATATTCTGGTAAATTTAGAGTTGTCAGTAAATCTGTAACAAGGTTTTCCATTATGGATTTCAACTCAGATGCATCCTGAGTCTTCATACTAGCAAAACGCTGAAGTACACGGCTCCAAAACAGACAGCAAGCGTCTACTGCTGCCTCATGGCATTTAGATGGATAATCAGCATCAACGGAAACTTCTAATACAGCATTACCGCTAGTTGCATTTCTTAAACCATCAGGAAGGTTAGCACTACAGTGAATTAACTGAATCAGCAAAGCAGTAACCATTTGTATCTGCCTTTGTTCTTCCTCGCGTATGTGATAAGCCCTTAAAGCTCTCTTTGAATAGGGTAATTTCCAAAGAAGCTGAACCATTTCATCTATCACATAAGTACGGTGTTGTGTATATAAATAGAATATCTGTGCCACCAAATCAGAAAAACAACAATTATTGAAGTTAGCAACCATTATGAGCAAGGAGGATAATATTCACAAAGCTTTTTTAAGATGAAAGAGAAGAATCATTACCGCACCGACTAAACTGATTGCTTTCAATTGCAAAAGCTGGATATTATCAACCAAAAATGTTGTGATGCTTGTTTTTACAAGTTGTAGAATGCAACTATCTGATAACCTTTCTATTAACAACAAATCCTTGAGAAGTCCAACTATAGTGCACAACTTCTGAAGAATAGTATTCACAGCAGTAGCGACCCTAAAAAAGCAAGGACCAAAAAGGAAATAATGAGGCATGTATATTAACAAGCATAACTTAAGATACATAAGAAGCTACCTTATAGGACATTTATTGTGAAAATAATTATCAGACCTGCTTGATGATTTCTTCATTTTCAAAGCCTTGCTAGTACGCCGTTTCTTGCTTGCTGAACCGAACTCAGCATCATATTCTTCATAATCGTCAACTGGAAAACATGTAAAGATTTTTCAGTTTGAAACCATGGGAAATAACTTCATTCCACCCTGATGTATATTTCCTGTGAACTCAGTCATCCCACAGTGGCCCTCAGAAAATTACAATGCATCATCAACAGAGACCTTGAGTCTAAGATGCAGTTTTAAAGAGTTTTGCACTTTCAGGAGTATCTTCCTCCAACATGTGAAATTGAGAAAGGGGAAAAAGGTCTATTTGGCCAAAAAACAGAAAAGGCTAACCTTCAAATGCAGTGTTTTCACTTGGTCGATGTAATGCACGGTATGATGGATCACAAGCACACATCACATCCATTATCTGATGCCTGGAAAACTCCAGAATTCTCTCAATGATCTGACATAGATAAAATAGTTTCAGACATTACATATAATTTATAATTATTAAAAAAAGTAGCAGTCTACACATGTCATGGAAAGGCAAATCACAGATTTCATGCATTATACATATACATATATAAAAATAACAATCTCCTGCTGAGGGAACTGTTCTTTGTTTATACTTGCTTTGCCAAGGACAAATTCTAATGAACTCATTGTTATTCATAGTAATATTTGTTTGAAACTAGCATACAGAACACACCTCTTCTTTATAAAGTTGCTTTGGCATATCGATATGAGCCATCACCGCCAGCGAAGCATGTATGGACTCCAGTGCAATTAAAACAGATGAAACTAGTTTTGAATCTGACTGAAACACATAACAATAACAGTTAAAACAATAATAACATAATAACAACAACAAAAATCAAGAACATGAATTCATTGTGCAAATTATGACTTAAAAAACTGCATACAATCAAGGCTTAATCCTACTAGATAGAGTCAGCTACACAAATCAAAAGCCAAATTTTCAATATATTCATCTACTGCAATGTCTTCTTTAATGGTTTCTCCTGATGTTATCTTCGGTGATACAAGACCTCTTTTAATTTAACTATCTTTCTTTTGTCCACTTTTCTCACTTGGAAGCCTCTATTGGTATTCTTATCACATGATCAAACCATGCTATGCTAGGTGAGTCCTTCAGATTTTAACCATTCTAAAGGAAAAACTTTAGAGGATATGGAAGGAGCGACGATAAAATTTCTTTTACTTTGTATGCTATTTGGAACTCTGCATTTTGGTTGAAGTGAAATGGATCACAATTTCGATGGTGCTTTCTTCTCCTAACAACTATTAAGGATAAAATAGTTTCCATGGATTCTCTTCGTTGCTTTGACCATAGCTACTCAAGGGAAATTGGCCATCAGATATTGGGGAGGGATGGAGAGTTGGTATGCACTAAGGTGCTTGTCAATGTCATTTGTCGTAAACATTTTCCTCTATGGAGAACATTTCATCTTCCTTTCTGCTTTTCCTTTCAGAACAACAACTCATTTACTATAAAACATTAAATCAGTCTAACAGCAATGACATTACAGCTAATAATGTCACAGTGGCTAAAGAGGGCTGATGAGACACATGGTCTTGAAAGAAAAAACATATATAGTATTGACAGAATATTTTATAAAGATTCTGAGCTTAAACATTATAAACAGCTAGTTTACCACAGGGAACAACATATAACAAGCATAGTTATAAATAGCACCAACAGCAGAGCTATTACACCATTGCATTGGGTCACGGAAGCTATTGCAGCCCTATTTTGCGGGGTTTCTCGGCCAAAGCGGCAGCTATCTTGTAGCAATAAACTACTCTCCTCCGTTTTTTAAGTTCCTGACTTAAAAAAACCCACTCTTTTCCTTTTTCGAACTCTCTAAGCTGCTCCCTCTATGCGTACACGCAGCCCAATTCCCCATTGAACTCAGGCAGCTTTTCTGGCACAACTCTGGTCATCTCTCCGTCGGATGAGTCTGTTCT
Organism: Cyamopsis tetragonoloba; assembly: GCA_037177725.1. NCBI lineage: Eukaryota > Viridiplantae > Streptophyta > Magnoliopsida > Fabales > Fabaceae > Cyamopsis > Cyamopsis tetragonoloba. The sequence continues at coordinate 58,345,774 of CM074123.1, forward strand.
ATAATATGTTAACCTAGACTTTTCGACTACTATTTCTCTCTCTCTCCCCATTCGTTCAGACTAAATAATAATAATAATAAACAAATGTTTAAATTCAAATTTTATAATAATAATTGTCTGTCCTGCAACCTCTTAAATTAGACTTCACAGTTTCTTTTTCTCTCTCTGTGCTCAGACTAAGTAATAATAATACATACTTTAAGGGTGTTTTTGAATTAGCTGAAATTAATTGTGAAAATAAGCTTTGAAAAAAATCAATTGTCTGAGTCAATCAATTTTTGTTTGGATATATTTGTCATCAGAAGCGATTTTTAAGATAATTATAAGCTGTGAAAAGTGATTTTGAAGCTTTTTGAAATAATGTCCAACTTTTAGCCGAAGGACAAAAAGCTTTTTCCTTTGTTAAAAGAATAATCAAAAACTTTTTAAAGTGCAAAATATAACTATCCAACGTATGTTGGAAAATAATTTTTTCCAAGCATGCCCTAAGTTTGAATCATTGATAATGACTTTTTGAAAACCAAATAATAAAAATAATTGTTTCCAGTGTTGTCAATATCGAGATTTTCCCTTGAATCGGAAAGGGGATTATGTAAAATTGTAAATCTTAAGATTATACCGCAAGTATAAAAATATTTGTAAATATAAAACAGGCTAATATTATTAACTAATACATGTTTTAATATTACTAACATTATGATTGTACACACAAACACATATAATATATTAGTGTAAAGTGTAATACTAATAATTATAACTAAAATAACGAAATTAAAAAAGAATAGAATTTGTTTTCGGTTTATAAAGGAATAGTAGAAGTGTAGAACAGAATAGTCTAAACATTGTTTGAATGTTGGACCCAAAAGGAAAAAGTTAAGATAAGAAAAAAACAGAAAAGGAAACACTTGGAAAAAAAAGGATAAAGAGAAAGGGAAGCTTGCCACGCGGGCCCTAATTGAAGAACGTAGAAGTTGAAGAAGCAGAGCAGAGCGAAGAGCTCCAAACAGAGGCCGAAAGTGGAAGCCCCTCTGTTACCAGCAAATGAAACCGAGAACCAAAAGAGGCCAGAAATGGTTTTCCCAGCATCGCATGGCAGAGACAACGGAAGAGAAGGCCGGAAATGGTGTCACCAGCATTGCAAAGCAGAGACGAGTGAAGAGAGGTACAAGATTCAGAGCTTTTTGAGTTCCAATCTTGGAGTTTTAGGGTTTTTTTAACTCAAAACTACCAGAATAGAATCCCATACGTGATTCTATGACTTCAAGGTGAAATCGCCTGCGATTCAACAATAGAGCCATTTGGATACAATTTTTAATCGCCTGGGGTGCCGAAAATCGTAAAATCTTGGGACTTTACACTTAAAATCCAGATTTTGACAACATCGATTGTTTCTGTTAAGAAAAAAGTTCAAACACATTCTCACTTAGGAAATAGATTATATATTTATTGATTGAGTTTAAATACACTGGGGGGTTGACTTATTCTACAATAGGCCAACGATGCATAATAAAATGCCACCTCATCAGTGAATAAATATACAATAGATTTGGACCAAATAGATATACAGGATTCCACAATAAGAGAAACAACACTACCATAGTCAAATAGACCACAACTATTGACCCCAGAGCAGGTTATGCTTCACCTTGTGAACTCAGATTTAAGTAGATACTGGTGGATTGGTGGAAGTGTGGAACCACACAAGAACTGACATCTACACTCTATAGACAAATTTTCACAATACTGCTTTTCCATATCAAATAAAATGGTAAGAGATAATGGGAATACAAAAAAAAAAAAAAGTAAACACTAATGGATTGAAAACTGTTGAGAGATATAAACAAGAGTTGGTTTTTAACAACTCTGAGCAAGCAGTCAAGAGTTTGATACTTGACGTCGCATTCTTTTAAATTAAGTTGAAGATTTCATGCTTCAAGCCCCAAAGGCTCTTGCCTGAGCGGAATTTCAGGGATATGAAACCAACCTTGGGCCTTCAACTAGCAGCTTAAGCATTTAAGATAGTCGGAGTTTGTCAAATACTTATTAGTTCTTATAGTAAATAATGGAAACCACATTCCACTAGAATGGAAGCCAGAGTATACTGAAGATCTAAATACCAATGTTATCTTAAAGCAATGTCGTCTTAGTCTTTCGTGAATCGAGATCTGAACAGATTACCTCACTATTCTAGATCCTCTAGGAATAGGTATCTTGGTATTTGGGAATCTTGATCTGGACAGTTTGTCTCATTACTGAATATCTCCTAAGAAATAGGTCTGTCTAACTCTTGTTGGCTTTGCTTTCACATATTTTTTAGGGGGAAAGCCTCTTCCATGTTTATTTTGTGTACATAAAGACTCATCTCCGTAGCTCCCAATCTTGCCAGACTTGATCTATGTACTAAAGATATGTTAACATTAAATTTCTATTTACTACCCAATACAAGAAAGATTTTAATAAATTTTATCAGAAATTTTGGGTCATGTTCAAAGTCAACTAAATCCAAACAAACTTAAAAATTCAGCACAAACTAATATGAAAGAGTTTAAAAGTGAAACTTACATTATCACATTGTTCAATCGACAGGCCTTCTGCTCTATGTATCTGATGATCTAGAACTTTTAGTAGTCTAACAAGGATTTCAACGGGAACCAAATGAAGCAGCTTCTTTTCACGCATAGACATTATTTCATTAACAAGCAATCTAAGATCAGAAAGAGGCAATGACAACAATTCTGCTTCATCTCGGTTGTCACCATCGAGTTCAGCTTTGTTGCATAAATCCTCCAAAGACTCACAAAACCTTCCAATGTTGGCATCTAAGAAATGATAAATACCAGCTGATTACAAATGTAAAAAATGGGCGTGTGTGCACAATGCATACCGACAAGTGTGCACAAACTTACATAGAGAGAGATAGATAACAAGCAACAATGTTAAAAAGTAAAATCGTAGGAACCAGCCATACCAACCTTGAAGCTCAGCAGGATCAGGTGCTACAGATATTCCATCGCCACCTTTCTTCTTGACTTTTGACTTTTTAGAAGATAATGTAGCAATGTCCTGCCAAATCATTTTGAAAATTAGCAAATCAAAAGAGTATAAACATCAACAGAAAATACCAAATAAGTTCATACAGCTGGGGAAAAACTATCAAGATGGCGACTATCAGTTGCATTGAAGTCTTTTTGAGCCTGACTTGGGACAGGAAAACTTGATTCAGAGATCCTCTTTTCAGGTAATGAATAACCAGAGATCTGCTCCTTGACAGGACCTGGAAACTTGACCAATACAATAAACAATAAGCAGAGCACCATTTAATTATTTAATGGAATGCAATAAGGCCAAAGGAAAACAGAAGCTTCTGGTAAAAATGGTAAATGGAGCGATAAAGTTTGACACCACAAATCGAAGTTCTTATCAAACCAGCAAGTCACACTAACCTATGTTAAAGCTGACAGTAATTTGTCTGCATGAAATAAAACTTTATTTAAGTATGATAGGTTCTCTTTATAAAACTCATTCTGGCAAAATTTTCCTGAGGACAAAAGCCTCACATTCACACCCTGAATCTGTCTGATCATCATATACAAATGATCAACTACTACTCTGAGATTTCAAATAAAATCCAGAAACGCAACTCAGGGCAGAAACCAAGTACTATGTTTACCTGCAGCACTGTATTCGAATGCTTCAGGATTGCACCTGAGAACTTCATCATAGAGTTCTAAAGGCTCAACATACATATGAGAAGCACCTTTGGCATCATCTCGTAAATCCCTATAGAAGACAAAATACATAAAATTGAATTTCATTGGCAAAGGTAATAACAGTAACGACAAAAACAAATATTGATTATGATGACAACAACAGCACGTATCTCTTTAGTGACGCACCAAATTCTAACCAAACAAGAATTTTCGGTTACAAGGAAACAGTTGTAATGAATGTCCTTTCCTTTAAAGTAGTACACCAAGTGTGTGTTTGGTTTAGATTTTAGTGGGATGAGAAGTAAAAAACACACAAACCGAGGATCAATGGTTGAGATTATTAATGCACAAAAACCGAAACGATTCAATGGAAGTAAATATTTTTAGGTTTTGTCACTTTTGACCAAAACAAAATATAAAACAAACAGGCCCTAAATCAACATAGGAATAAAAATTCCGTGCCGGTTGGAGTGAACTATGTTCATAAACTGGTTGTGGCTATCTTTTCTAAATAAAACCTCTTCGAAGTAGTTGAAAAAGAAAAAGTCAACAGGACTCACAATTCGTATCATAAAAATAAAATCCTATGCACCTAGTATGATAGCATCCAATGTTTATAAGTCCAACATTAATCTGCCTGTAACCAAAACCTGCAAACTTCAGCAAGGACAGACAGCCTAAATTAAAATAAATAAACCAAGAAGAACTATAACTAAACATGTAAGCCGTCATCTACCTAAGTCGCAAGAGCCATACAAGCAATAAAATTCACAACTCAACACAAACAGCAACAGTAAATCACATAAATTCAAATGCTCCTACAGCTCACAACCGCAAATTTCAATCGCACTAAAAAATTAACAACAATTCACGGCAAAACAAGAATGTAATATTGCATTTCCCAACTAATTCAAGTTCTGACTGACTAAAATCTGAATATAAGCGGAAAATGTTGAGGAAAAACCGGAGGAGAAGCTTACAAGTACGACACATCAGTGTGCTGGAGCAGCTCCGCGATCTTACTGGACTGCGCGAGCACGTCAACGCGGTTCAACAGCATCGGCGTATCGAAGAGGCGAAGGTCCTGATCGGAGGCGCCACAGAAGACTGGAAGCGACGGCAGCGGCAAGCAAGAGGCTAGCTCGGAGGTGACGGTGTTGGACAGGCTGATGCCGCGGTGGTCGGAGGATGCGACCGCCGCAGTAGCGGCGCCGGAAGAAGATTGAAAACTCATGGATTGGTCAAGGAAGCGCATGAAGTGGCAAGAGGCGTAAAAATGGCGAAATCTGAGGGCGAATTGAGGGGAATTAGGGTTTGAGTGAAGAAATGGAAGGTGGAGTTCGAGCCCTAAGGGTTAGATTGGGAAGAGAAACGGGAAGAGATTGGCGGGGAAAGGAGTGAGCTTAGGTAAATGTTTTGGGATTCTCGAGAAATAGTGTCTCCAAGTGGATTTGGTTTTTATGGGGTTAGAACTGAGTCCAGCGACGAAATTACGGAAATGCCCCTATCTTCTTGTGCCAAGATTGTCACGCAAGCCAAAGTTCAGAGTCAAAAGAAAACTGCAACGGAGCGGGGAAACGAAGTGCATGCACACACATGCAATAAGTGCATGTGTTGTACTGGAGTTGAGACTTGAGACTAGAGTTGAGAGGCCTTGGAATAATTTTGACTTAAGTAAAAATTTCTAAAGATGGATTTGATTCATTCGATTTGTCTCATAGCCTGGGAGAGCATATTTTTTCCATTTCTCAAATCATAAACAAACATATTGTAATAAGTTTTTTTAAGATTTTCATGCCATAAAATTGATCTGAGAACCCTATAAACTCAGTTTGAGTCTCTCTCCGATGTTTTAATAAACACACAGCCCACAAATACGAAAGTATCAAGCTCGAAGTTAAGAATGGTCAATATTATAAGATAGTTTAATCCTTAATTTTGGTCTTAGTTATTTGCTTTATCGGTTATCTCTTTTTTTATACAAGTGAAAATGCGTCCATAAGGATTCGAACCGAAAAGTTGCTACTTGAAACTTCATTTCCCATCTTAGATGCTCGGTTTGTGAGACACAGAAAAAGAAAAAAAAACAAAGTTGCTACGTACCGAGTATCGTAGCAACGTGGAAAAACGCCTCCTTTGTTGACTATTTCGTCTTGTTTAGTGTAGCATAAATAGTGAAAACGTGTCGTTTACTGTAGCGTGAATAGTAAAGCACGTAATTAAATGTGGTTTGCTTTAGTATAAAATGAGGAGGAAAGCAAGAAGAAAGCAAGCGAGACAGTGAGTGAGAAGAGAGAGAAAGCGATGTCGTTTCTAAACATAAAGAGAAAAATGTGTACAGAGAGAAGGAAAAATAATTTCTCCTATTAGGTTCTCTTATGTGAGTATTCTCCTATTATTTATCAAGAGAGAGTGAAATGGTTCTCTCCTTGTAAACTTGAAAGATGTTGTAATTATTCTTCCACTTAGTGAAAAAATTTCTATGGTCTTGTCAGTGGTTTTTCCCTTATTTGTTGGGGGGTTTTCACGTGAAATTATGGTGTCTCAATTTTTATATTTTCTCAAATCTATATTTAGCTACGTGATATTATTTTCCGTCACTCTGATTTCCTAACAGGACTCGGGACCCACAAACAAGATTTTAGGGATGCAAATTCATCGAGATAGGAAAGATAGAAAGATTTGGCTTTCTCAAAAGAATTATATTCGAAAAGTCTTGCGGCGTTTCAACATGCAAGACAGTAAGCCAGTTTCTACCCCACTTTCTATTAATTATAAATTATCCTCAAGTATGAGTCCTAGCAGTGAAGCGGAGAGGATAGAAATGTCTCGAGTACCGAATGCATTGGTGGTGGGAAGCCTAATGTATGCTATGATTTGTACTAGACCACATATTGCCCAAGCAGTTGGTTTGGTCAGTCGGTTCATGGCAAATCCTGGTAGAGAGCATTGGAATGTTATTAAGAGGATCCTGAGATACATTAAAGGAACCTCAGATGTTGCATATGTTTTGCAGGATCAGAATTTGTCGTCATAGGATATGTTGACTCAGATTTTGCAGGTGATCTTGATAGAAGAAAATCTACTTCAGGCTATGTGTTTACACTTGTAGGAGGTGCAGTAAGCTGGTTATCAAAGTTACAGTATGTCGTAGCTTTGTCTACGACAGAAGCTGAATACATGGCAGCTATGCAAGCTTGCAAGGAATCAATTTGGATTCAAAGGTTAATGGAGAAACTCAGGCACAAGGAGCAGAAGATTACTGTGTATTGTGACATTCAAAGTGCCTTGCATATCGCAAGGAATCCAGCCTTTCATTCTAGGACAAAGTACATAGTGGTACAATACCACTTTGTCAGAGACGTAGTAGAAGAAGGGACTGTGAACTTACAAAAGATTCACACAAAAGATAACCTAACAGATGTGATGACGAAGCCAATCAATGCACATAAGTTTGCATGATGCAAATCCTCCTATGGCCTATCGGAAACGTAAGCAGCATGGGACTGGCAAGAAGAGAAAGATTTTGAAAGTTCACAAAAGTGACTTTAAGTGGGAGATTGTGAACACAAATGAGGTAAAGTCACATTTTGTGACTGTGGGCCCTAGTGAACAGTAAAAGTGTTTCACTCATTGAAAAAATTACCAAAACGCGTAAATTTTTTTAATGATGAACAATAATGAATAGTAAAAACGCGTAAATATTTTCAGTGGGTTGCCTATAAATAACAGCTCCCTCAGTTCATTTTATGCATCCCAGTTCTTAGTAGCATCCAATATTGAGAGAAAAAATACAAAGAGAAAATATAATTTTTCCTGTGAGGTTCTTCTAGTGTGTTATGTTTCTGAACTATTAGGTTTACAGCAATATAAAGTGTATTTTTTCGTCAAACTATAAAGGATAAAATGATAAGAATAAATGATTTGAGATCACCAAACAAATATACAAGCCTTTGAATAATAATATGATCTAATTTTTCTGTATCATTAGAGTCCAAACAAAATTTTGGTTCTTCTGTGTCATTAAAAATATTTCCTTTAATTTCAATCTTTAATTTCTTAATAGAATTTTTTAATGACGTGGCGATATTCTATTAGTGGGACATGATTGGAGACATAATTTGAGGACACATAATTTGAATCCGGTGGAGATAAAGAGTTTGGACCCACAATACATAATTGGTAGTGCATGATTAATAGGGGTTTTATAATTTTTTTTAAGAAATAGACACTTGTCAATATTTAAAATAGTGTCATACATACTACAATAGTATTATAGATTTTTTCCAAAACTTAGAATCCATAGTAGACAACTCTTATTTCTTTTTAGCAATGCACTTTTAAGATTAGCAACTTAAAGTAATTTTATGACAAAAATTAAATATAATTATAATATTGAATAAAAAATTTAAAAATTAAATTAATTTTTTTTATACATTAAATAGGAAAATTTAACCACCTAAAATGAACTATGCCTAAACTATCAGAAAGTAACAACGGACTCAAATCCTCCCCGGGGACCTTCCAAGCATCAATATGAGCTTAGACATATTTAGCGAGTCAATCCGTATGCAAGTTAACTTTCCTAAGTGTTTGGTTGAGCCATACATTCCAATCTCTACGAAGCAAATGCTTGATGGAGCTTATAGTGAGACCATATTCATGCCATCCGTGAAGACCATTATGCAGCAACTAGCCTAGAGCTAAAGTTGAGTTCGACTCACAGACAAGTTTTCAAATACTATGAGATCAAAAAACTTCTAACCACGTAAAATCGCCCATAGCTTAGCTTTAAGGCAAGTGGTTGTACCATAAGAACTAGAGAAACTCATGCCCTATTTGCCACTCGAATAATGAATCAAACCCCAAATCTCACTCTCTTCAAGTATGTACCAAACAAGCTGGAAAATTCATGGACCAAGCAGTTGAAGAAGTTGCAGAAACTCCTTTGGCATCGAAAATCTAAAACCAGGAACGAATGCTGATTATGTCCATTAAGTCGTCGATCACAATTGCCTTATTTTTGAAAATGTAGTTGTTTCGAGCAAGCCAAATCGACGTACAAAAACAAATTGCTTGCCATTTTGATAATTATATAAAAGGTTGGTTGCAGCATCTAGTTCCTTTTAGCTTTTAGTCACTGGGAAGGAACACAAAGAAGGGTGCATATATGATGGTGATGGGTAGATTTAGATTATCAATGATCATTGTTTTTATAAGCACAACTGTAGGTTTGTTAATGTTCATGTATTATTTTGTTTTGCTATTTAATTTATGGTCCTTGCCCAAATTATTGCTATTTACTATTTAACCCCTATCTAAATTTTGTTTAAATATTATTTACGACAACACTCATTTTAAAAAGATTTTTTTGATTAAAGATTAAAACACACATTCAAAGAAGACGATGTGAAAAAAATAGAGCAAAATATTACCCTTTTTTTTAACCCAAATACCAAAACGAAATTTAATTAACTAAGTATAAAAAAATAAATAATTTGAAATTGAAATAACCAAAATATATGTCCATAATTAGCTATTGATATTTTAGAATTTAATTAACTAAATACAAAAATAATCAAATATATTTAGTTTTTCTAAATTAAGATTTTCGATAACAATTTTAAAAAATATCACAATAATAACTAAAATAGTTATAAACATAATAATTTATGTACATCAAATAATGCAACCATAGTTAAAAAAAACATAATTACAAATAAAAAATGTTCAATATTTTAAATAAAGACGAAAAAATCTTGCAAAATTAAAACACTACTTACCAATAAAAATAACAAGTCTATAAAGTCTCAAAGACTATTTATATGCTTACTTTGTCGTAAGATTCTAAAAAGACCAATAATTCTATCTTAAATAAGCCAACAAGCCATTAAAAAGGTTAATATATATGCTTTTTTAATTATTTCACATTTAACCAAATAAAAATCAATTGCGTTTATCCAATAATAGTTTATTAAATGCTATTGCATGCCATACATAACAAATATCACAAATATATATATATTTTTCAATCAACCAAATAATATTAGAACATATATTATCCCTAAAACAACATATAATTTTCAATGCTATCATAAAATTTATTATATTTATACTTACATAATTTATTTTATATATATATATATATATATTATAAAAAAACTAAATATTTTATTAAAATTTAATAGGTAGTCTATTAGGTTTAATAGACTTTTTAAAATGTATGCACCTAACATTTTTACTTAAATAAACTTTTTTCTAGTTGTGTTTAAATAAACTTTTTAAAAAACCTGAACCTAGTATTTTTATTAAGGGAAATGAGATATAGTACGAAAATGAATTGTGTGAAAATTTAACGAATGATGCGAGTTGGTTTTTGATTGGCTGTTTATTATTTCTATTTCCACCCATGAATTGTTGTGCCAATTCCAACTGTGAGAGAGATTGAGACCACCTAATTTTAAAAATCTTACCATCTCTTTGTATGTAAGAATCATAAATTTATATATAAAATGGATGATGTCACTCCAATAAGAATGATGCTAATCCCATCCACCATTCTAACTACTATAACCTTTCTTTCGTGATTCTTTGGTGCAACACATTTTTTTAATATTTAGCATTACTCTTTTATTAAATAAGTTAGATTAGATTAGACATTAAATAAGCTAAATCATAAGTTTTTGTCAATTTGGTTGACATTTTTCTATCCTTAAATACAAAAAAATACTACGATTAAATATTATTTTTGTCTAAAAAATAATCTTATTCTTCAATGGCAATAAAATAATTAATTGAATTTTTTTAAATCTTTTTTAAAAAATTGGTTTTGTTTTTTGAACAAGTATTAAGGTAAAAAAACCAAACATCAAATTGGTCACACATATTTATATTTATAAGACGCAGAAAAAAAAAATCACCATCTTAATATTATATATTAAATCAGACCGTCATCGTATAAAAATTCCACGAAGAAAAGAAATAGACGAAGGTTGAGTTGTTGCGTTGCGCAGATAGAGAGAGAAGATAGTGAATCTAGAGAGAGATATGAAGATCACTGCTCTGTTGGTGCTTAAATGCACCGGTGATTCCGATCCGGTGATACTGGCCAACGCTTCCGACGTAAGCCACTTCGGCTACTTCCAACGATCCAGCGTCAAAGAGTTCATCGTCTTCGTCGGTCGCACAGTCGCTTCCCGCACCCCTCAGGGTCAGCGTCAATCCGTCCAGCACGAAGGTTCATTCTTCCTCCTTCAGATTCGTTCCTTTTCCTTGTTATTGAGTATCGATTTTGTTGATCTGAGTTTCTAACCTTTGCTTTTTAACCGTTTTTGTGTTGTTTCACTGTTACCTAGGCAGAAAAATAATAGATATCTTAATTTGGTTTCATATATGATATGATCATGTCTTTTACTTTTAATTAATCTCTGGTGATGGGAAATTTATTGTTTTTTAGGGTTCAGTAACTGTAACCACCTTTAGGAGAAGTTGTATTGTGTTTTGAAAACTAATTGTTCCTTGTGTTGTTGTTTGCAGAGTACAAGGTGCATGCCTATAACAGAAATGGCCTTTGTGCATTAGGATTTATGGATGATCACTACCCAGTTAGAAGTGCATTTTCGCTTCTCAACCAGGTGAGAGTGAGAACAGTGTGTTTCCACTCAATTTTTATTATGTTTACCACGTGTTATGTTTGAAAAGTGGTTGCTTATTATGCATTTCGCTGCTTTCTTTGTTAGTGGTCATAGGAAACGAAATCACATCTCTCAACTTTGTGTAACTGTCAACCAGTTAAAAAATAACACGTAATCAAAATATAACACGTAATAAAAAAATCTTTCGCTGACGTGTTAACTTTTACTTGAGGGATCAAGAGGTCCAAGGTCACGTTACTAGGGTCTAACTTCTTTTTGTTATCTCAGTGCTACTTATTATATCAATGATTTCCCCTAATTGTCAAAAAAAATATATATATAAAAAAAATTAACATTCATGTCTTGCAGAATTTAATTATTCATTTTATTATTTGTCTCTTGCGTTGTCGTCGAGTCGAGCGCCAATGAAACCATCCAGCTAGAGGATTTCACATTTAGCGGTTTGCGTTTTTTCTGGACCTTGAGTAATTGACCCATTTTTACTTGCAGTGAAAAGTTTGGAAGATAGGCACATAATGACTATGCCTTAGGTATCGCTTGTGGAAATTGTGTGATTCATGAATTCAATTCAATTTGCTATACAAATGATACAACTTGCAGTCCTAATTGCTTGGTTGCCAGATCGCTCCACGAATTGGTAGAATTGTGTGATGTGGCTCATAATTGTGAATCGTGGTGTTCTGGTGAGAAGATGCTGACATTTTACTGTAACGTGCTGTTTGGAAAATTAGGTCAAGGAGCAATATGAAGAGAAAAGGCACCGATATTTGTCTTTGTCTAACAAAGGATAGATAGGTAGAACACACTGATCTTCCTGAGTGAGAAGAAAACATGTTTTACTAATCTGTTTCTGTCACCTACCTAAGAACAGAAAAAAGGAGAAACCTTGGAATTGGACCAGTTGAGATAGTAGTTAAAAGCGTGCTATAATGGCTTAGCTGTGAAGTGGAGCGTTCTTGGATGCTTATGTCGTGGTACCTTATTGTTCTAAATCAATGCAAATTGCACTTATTACAGTGCGACTGTGTTGAAGGACAAAAACATTTTTACCTTATAGCATGGTTTTTTTTTGGGGGGTGGGGGGGGGGGGAGTTGGTATTTGTGAACATTTTTGGAACTATAGAAAAACCCTAGTTTCCCATTGCTTCCATTGTGTAATAGTCTGTTCTAAACTCTGACCCACTCTCTCAATGTATTCCGTCATATATTTCGGTGGCATTTCTGACCCTCACATTGGTTCAGAGGAAGTACACCCACTCACTTATAGTCTGAGATCTTTCCATAGTTCATACTTCACCTAGCCTTAGCATCAATTTGTCACAATGACTTCTGAATTTTTATTACTAATTGGGTATTTTTGAGCATTTGTATATCATAAAATAAGTTTTTTTTATCTAATGCCTATGATTTCACAGTAATGGCCGTACCATTATAGCTTTTTTAGGGCTTGCCTCCATGAACTGTGCCTCTTGGTCATCAATAGTAATGGGATTTTGTTATTTTTTTCTTCTTATATATGAGTTTCTACTTGCTAGTGAATAGTGATACTCAGTTTATGTCTTAGACGTGAGACTTATGTTTAATTGTTTTGTGGTTAATTTCTGGTTTAAAATTATTACATTTAGTTTATTAGTTTATTATCTACAATGTTTACATCTTTTGAACTATTTTTCATAGTGGCCTTGATTATGATGATTCATTACAATTTATGATGCATGAATAAAATACTGCTTGATTCATGGTTTGATTCTTGATTTTATATTTCTGATTTTTATCATAGAAGGGATCTTGTGTAACGTTATTTTTATAGACATGCTCTTGAAAGAAGCTGATATTTTTCTATTCATTTTATCCCTGTAAACTGTTTTCGTATCATACTAATAGAGTATATGTATGTCAGTTGTATTGGTCATTGTCATATTAGTGACAGCTGTCAGTTAGTGAGCCATGAGTTGTTAGGTTAGTTAAGGTAGTTAGAACAGCTCAGTAATCTGGTTAGCTATATAAATACTAAACTCTTGTAATTCATTCTTTATTTTCTCACTCTCTACCTCTTAACTCCTTTAATCAGAGCGAGAGCGAGAAAAGAGGGTCTGAGAAGAGATATTTATTAAAATCAATAATCATGTACAAGAGTTTAGTATTTATAGCTAATCATGTGACTAAGCTGTCCTAACTAACTTAAATAACCTAACAGCTCATGGCTCACTAACTGACACTGATGTGACAGCTGCAATTTTACAACTAACTTTCTTATACTCTATGACATATTACATACTAATCGTTATCATATTTACTTCCTCACGTTGAACACATGGGGGACCATCAAAATTAATTCTGACTGCTTTTTAGAGTTTTCTTATTAGTGTCTAATACTCTAAGTATCATGTTTTAATTGTATTCTAGTAGTATGAATATTTTTTGTTAATCCAATAAAATTGGTTTGATAGAATGATATAGTTTACTATGTCTATATTATTTTATTACCCAATTAGAAGAACATCATTGATGCCGTTTTTCCTCTCCACCTTGGCCCTATTGTGCGACATTGCTGGTTGAACTTTTATGATCCTTTTTGGTGGAATAACATGGATCTCGTATCTAAACCTTCTTTTGGGTACTTTACTCTGTCCCTCTCCTCAAGTGTGTGACTGTCTATGCTCCGAAGTAGTCTGAACCATAGCTTAGTGTTTGACCTAGTAAAGCCTTTTGTACCCTATAAGCTCAAATGCTCAAATTTTTCTGTTTTTAGTGAGAATTCCATGTCTATTAAGTATCTGCATGCAAGTAAGCTTCTGTATGATTGTTGGCAGACAAAGGAGGAATAAGACTTATAGTAAGCAAGTGAATCAAAGTGTTTTCCTTTTGTTGATAACATAATCCAAGTGAAATTTATGAGTCATTAACTGTCAAATAAGTATAGTTGTTATATCAGATTGAATGTGTCTGATGTATGTTATTTTATACTTCTATTAGATTAAATGGTATTAAATATAATGTGTTGCAGGTGCTTGATGAATATCAAAAAAAATTTGGTGAGTCATGGAGAACTGCTGCGGAAGACAATACTCAACCATGGCCTTATTTGAATGAAGCTCTAACAAAATTCCAGGCATGTAAATACCTCTTTTGTTACATTACCTTCAGCTGGAGGAGGTGTCAGTTTTTTAGTGAAAACATGTATACTAAATGTTTGAGAAGTTCTTTTTTTTTTTTCCTGATAACCTTTTCACATGATTACTTTTGAGTCAAATTCCTTTTATATGTTCCCTTCAAATTTATAGGATCCTGCAGAGGCTGACAAGTTGTTGAAAATCCAGAGGGAGTTGGATGAAACAAAAATCATTCTTGTAAGTATTGAGGTTTCTTTTTGGATCAGTAAGTATTGACTTAACTGTTATGCATGCATTACTCTATATTTACAAAAACTTTGGTCTTCTAAGTTTTACTTTTACTTCCTTTAGTAATATATTTTGCCATGATTCATTTTGAAGTTTACCATTGATATGCTCGGTAATTTTCCAAACAACATATTTTCTCTGTTTGGAAATTTGGCATTGGTTTCCAAATACATTCAGCACTAGATGACAATGGCAGCATCATGCAAGCCAAGCATCTCTCTATTAAAGTCAAATATAGGGTACTACTGCAAATGTATCCTTAGTGCCATGGTGTAGTATCCAAGATTTTACATGATGTATGTCAGCTGGTTATCAATGATGTTTGCTATGAGTATATTTTTTCAAATATGTTTTATTTTCTTATTAATGTACATTTACTTGGTCTTGTTAAATTTGATTTGGTGGCACTTTTTTTAGTCATTCAATGTTAGTTTGTGACTCATTTTGTAATTCATCCCACACTATGTGCTTGCTTAGGTTCTCTATGGCTTCTGATGTCTAGATTTCTAAGAACCACATCACACATACGGTTAAGATTTTACCCATGACCTACTTTCTTACTTTCTCTTACCATATGTATGCCTTTCTGTTTATAAACAGCACAAGACTATCGATAGCGTGCTTGCACGAGGGGAGAAGCTGGACAGTCTAGTTGAGAAGAGTTCTGATTTGAGCGTACAATCGCAGGTACTCTACTACAGAACATATTTTACAACCTTAGAGTTGGGACCAGCACATGAATGCATACTACTTACATTCAGACAATTTGTCTGACTTTCTTTTTTTCTGTTACTAAAGCTTTGGTTTATGTGATTATGGTCATCATTAAGCATGTGTGATGAATGTTTTATTTTATTCTTATTAATGTCTTTGCTTCTAGCATAAAATTTTAGTTATGCGTTAATTTTGGTGACCACTGGAAATTAACGAGTTAAAATATTGAAGAACATGCAGCATATAAATTTATCAAAATTGTTTTTTCCAATTGGTTTCTGTGATATTGTCTTTTTGATCTTTAATGAAGGGATGTTGGAAATATGAATGTATATTTCTTAATTGTGTATTCTGTACAGCCTAATATAGATACAAACAGCGAATGGATAGTAATGGGCTAAAAGAGGAACACGCAGGCCCATAAGGAGAAAGAAGGGCTAAGCCCATATAAAACAATAAAGAGACCCTAAAACATTAAAATAAACTATTTAATATCTACATTATCTTTTAATATTTCATACATCAGTATGTGCCTTCATCTAAGCTGCTAAGAATATATCGCCTGTGAGGTCATGGTGTTATAAATGTTGCTTAGGACTGCATGATTGTTTTAAATTTGTTGTCTTGTCTGTGTATCGAGTATCTACTATTATATATCTGGGTTATCTTGAATGACATTCTTATCCATTTATCTTAACCACATCTGGGGCTATTTTTTATTTAAATTTTTTTTTCTCAAATTCATAATACGTCACAGTCTCATATATCATTTAAACCTTCTGTAGTCACTTTGAAATACTGAACAAAAACTTGAGTTCTATAGGTGCATTGATTTGATCCTTGCCTTTGGGTTGTCTGTAGTCTATACTCTTTATGTTTGGTTGTTTCATTAGTTATGCTTCTAATGATTTCAATATTTTATTTTTTATTATTTATTTTGGGAATTAGTTAACTGTGAAGGAAAATTTATTTCCACTATTTGCTGGTAAGAATCTGATACTGGTGTTTGAAACAGCTGTTCTACAAACAGGCGAAAAAAACCAACCAGTGTTGTACCATATTGTAAGCTTTAAAGGCGAAAAAAATATCCACTGAGCCCTCTCTCACCTGAATCCTGTTCGATGTTGGATAGGAGAAATAGTTTCATATGTCTATATCGATGTTCATTGTTTGCTTGGTAAAATTGTGATTTCTCTGATATATATGTATTTAAAACTGGGAACAAAATATTGGCTGAAAGTCTTACCGTGTTGTTAAATTTTACATCCTCTTTTACCTTACCTTGTTTGTGATGCTTACTATGATGATTTTTAGTATGCATAAATTATTGTTCTGATAAAGCCATTCATTGTTAATCTGTAGTTGGATGTTGTCACGTGCGCTTATATCTACATAACTACATGGCCCTGCATGGTTTTTTATTTTCATGATATTGTACATGCGTGTTATTATGCCATCTTTTTTTAATGACGTGAGAAAATTTCTAAAATATCTATGTAATTAATGCATTTAGTTGTATGGAAAATTATATAAATTGAGCTAGAAATGTGATTGATACATTGTTTTCTAAAAGGTACAAATAATTTAAGTAATTTAAAAAACACATTTTTATATTTTTTTTTAGTAAAATACCATATTTTTCAAGTATATAGTATACGATCTCTAAAAAATATTGTTGCATTTTAAAAATATAAAAAATACGTAAGTTGAGCTAGAAACTTCATAGTGAATAATATATTGTTTTAAAAAAATTAAATAATTTAAGTAATTTTAAAAATAATTTTTGTTTTTAAAATTAAAAACATCTTATTTTTCAAGTGTACACTATTTCTAGAAATTTTGTTGAAATTTTTAAAATATAAAAAAATTAGTTAAATTAAGCTAGTAACTTCAAGTTAATAATACATTGTTTTGAAAAAAAATTGAATGATTAAATAAAAAAAAATGTACAAAAAAAAAATACCATAATTTTTAAGTGTATAATACACGATTCTATAAAAAGTTGTAATTTTAAAAATTTAAAATTAAGTAAATTGAGTTACAAACTTCAAGGTGAAAAATAAATTATTTTAAATAAACTTCAAATATTTTAAGTAATTTAATTCATGTGTTTTCATTTTTTTTTCACAAATACCCTAATCTTTGAGTATATATATAGTACATGATCTCTAAAAAAATTGATTCAAATTTAAACATATAAAAAATTATGTGAATTGATCTGGAAACTTTAAAGATAATAATAAATTATTTTCAAAAAAATTAAATAATTTAAGTAATTTAAAAAATGTGTTTTAATTATTAAATTAAGAAAAAAAAACTATTTTTCAAGTATACAGTATACGATTTCTAAACAAAATTATGTAAATTAAGCTAGTAACTTCAAGGTGAATAATAAGTTATTTTTAAAAAATCAAATAATTAAAGTCATTTAAAAATGGGTTAGCATTTTTAAATTAAAAACATTATCTTTTTTATGTGTACAGTACACAATTTATAGAAAAATTATTGTAATTTTAAAAGTATAAAAAATTATGTAATTTTACGTAAAAAATTAAAGGTGAATAATACATTATTTTAAAAGACTTCAAATATTTTAAGTAATTTAAAACCGGCCTTTTCAATTTTTATTCAAAAAACACTCTAATCTTCAATGTATAGTACACGATTTCTATAAAAAAATTGGTCCAATTTTGAAAATATAAAATATTATGTAAATTGATATAGAAACTTAAATGTGAATTATACATTGTTTTAAAAAAACCAAATAGTTTAAGTAATTTAAAAATGTATTTTCATTTTTAAATTAAAAAACATCATCTTTTTCAAGTGTATAGTACACAATTTGGAAAAAAATTGTTGTAATTTTAAAAATATAAAAATTATGTAAATTGAGATAGAAACTTCTAGATGAAAAATACATTATTTTAAAATAAATCAAATAATTTAAGTAATTCAATAAACGTGTTTTTATTTTTAAATTTAAAAACACCATATTTTCAAATGTATAGTACACAATTTCTAAAAAAATTATTGCAATTTTAAAAATTTAAAAATTATGTAAATTAACCTAAAAACTTCAAGGTAAATAATTCATTATTTTTAAAAACTTTAAATATTTTAAATAATTTAAAACATGTGTTTTTATTTTTTATTCATAAAACACCCTAATCTTCAAGTTATAGTACACGATCTAAAAAAAAGGTTCCATTTTAAAAATATAAAATATTACTTAAATTGATCTAGAAGCTTCAAAGTGAGTAATACATTATTTTCAAAAACATAAAAAATTTAAGCAATTTAAAAAATGCGTTTGCATTTTTAAATCAAAAAACAATATTTTTCAAACGTATAGTACATAATTTCTAGAAAAAATGTTGCAATTTTAAAAATATAAAAAAAAATATGTAAATTGAGCTAAAAACTTCAAAGTGAATAATACATTATTTTTCAAAAAACTTCAAATATTTTAAGTAATTTAAAACACGCGTTTCAATTTTTTATTCAAAATACATTATAATCTTCTTCAATTGTATAGTACACGATCTCTTTAAATAATTGATTTAATTTTAAAAATAAAATATTAAGTAAATTGATGTAAAAACTTAAAAGTGAATAATAAATGTTTTTAAAAAATTAAGTAATTTAAAAAAAATGTTTTCATTTTTAAATTTAAATACATCATCTTTTTCAAGTGTATAGAATATGTATTGTAGAAAAAATTGTAGCAATTTTAAAACTATAAAATATTATGTAAATTGAGATAGAAATAATACTTTGGTTTAGAAAAAATCAAATAATTTAAGTAATTTAATAAATACATTTTTATTTTTAAATTAAAAAACACCATATTTTAAAGTGTATAGTACACAATTTTTCGAAAAATTGTTGCAGTTTTAAAGATATAAAAAATTACATAAATTGTGCTAGAAACTTCAAGGTAAATAATACTACATTGTATTTGAAAAAGTTCACGAGCTAAAAAAACACCCTAATCTTTAAGTGTATAGTACACGAGCTAAATAAAATGATTCCATATTAAACATAAAATATTATGTAAATTGATCCAAAAATTTCAAAGTGAGTAATACATTATTTTTACAAAAATCAGTAATTTAAAAAAATGTTTTTATTTTTAAATTAAAAAACACCATATTTTTCAAATGTAACATGATTTCTAGAAAATTGTTGTAATTTTAAAAATATAAAAAATTATGTAAATTGAACTAAAAACTTGAAGGTAAATAAAAAATTATTTTCATAAAACATCAAATATTTTAAAGGTTTATTTGATTTCTATTTTTAAAACAGTTTTTTGTTTTTAAAAACAAAAAACTAAAAAACCTGTTTCGCAGAGTTTTCAAAAATAAGTAACTTTTGGAGCATTGTTGGAGCATAATATTATAACTGTTGGATTTATTTTAAATTAATGGGTGGTGTGGATGACTCACTGGTAACCCATTCCTCAGGTTAATTTGTATATCAGTGTTATTTTGCAAAATCTGAAAACCCCCTTAATTTCTTGAAATTCAAAATTTGTGTGCCTCCATCGATATTGAATTTGACTTAATTTTGCATCAATGTGACTATTTGTGTATATGTATGGTTCGGCACTCCAATTTTTTTTTTTTTAATAAGATGAATATAATCATTTTTCTCTATCTATATTGTTTTTTCTATATTTCATATATTATATTATTGATTTTTTTAACCTATGCAACATTGCACAAGTTAAGAATTTCAAAGGAGAAGTTTTTCATGAGGAAATACCAAAATTAATTGAGTTTTGTATTTAACATGCATTTATTACTTATATTATTTTTCTATTTTAGAATTCTTATCATATGCAATAGTTGCACATGTTAGAAAAATTCTCATATATATATGTGTGTGTTGTACTATTGTGTTTTATATTTTAGACATTAGCCGTATCAAAGTGTACATGATAGCATTGTGTCAAGTATTTGTATTGGAGTCGGTGCTTCATAGGTCGAGACTCAATTTTCACTTTAAGCTAAAAATAATGCGATTAAATGTGTGTAATTAAAAGTATAGGGAGAAAAATGTTATGTATTTAGTTTTATTATTTTAGTCATCAAAAATTGTTTTCATCATTTTAGTCATTAAAAAAATTAAAATAAAATTAGCTTGTTGAATTTCAAATAATTTAAGGTAGAAGCGTCTAACAGATTAAATATACCTGAAGAACCCAATGATCCAAACCAATTAACTCAAAAAGCAATCCAACCTAGTTATAGTTGGATCCAACCCAATCCATTCCATTGAGACCTGACCTCTGTTGGTTTGAGTATAGAGTTCAGAGATTTTGAACCCAATGACATACTCAATTAAATCGAAAACATTAATTTTTTTTTAATATTCATCTATTTCTATCTAACATAATTTGTAAAGCTATGATTGAAAACCAACATAAATAGTCATTGGTAATAAAATTTGTATAGTGTTTGAAGTTTAGAGTTTATGTTGGTGAGCTACCCTAAAGAATAGGTATAATATTCATTATGTCACAATATTCTTTTGCCTTTTTTTGTGTGTGTGTGTGTGTGTGACGTTAGAAAGAAAGAGTGTTCTTGAGTGATGAAGTATGCCATGGGCATGGCAACCAGTTCTTATTATTATTATTACCCATGTCATGTCATAAGGGGCAGTAAAGGGAATTGGAAAGCACCAAAAGTGAAACTGTATGTATGGCGTTAGACAAAACATGTTGGCCATATGTGGGTCATGGGCCTCCAACCAAAATTCAGGGAATGTACCCATCACTATACCTCATGCCTCATGGTACCGGCATTTTTGTTTTGACATGAGTTTAGATAATATTACTCAATAGTTACTGCAACTTTGGTATTATCCGCTTTTTTTTATTGGACCTCATGGTTTTATTCTAAAAAGTGTTTTAGTGGGTTTAAGAGGAGCCGAACTTATAAAGTGTTTATTGTTTTAATGTAAGACTTGAATATGGTCGAGAAAAATTTCATGTATCAAATTTATGTTTCGTCAATCAAACTTATTAATGTCATTTAAATGTATGTTCTAAATAAGTGGATAAAACATAAACTTGACTAGTAAAAAGGTAGGCGATTAGGCGCGATCTTAATCGAACAAACTGATGAATAACTAATTCGTTCTAAAACAAAGTTAATTACATTGACATTTCATGAGGATAATGCTAAATATATTTATCACCTTTTTTTTGAAAAATCATACATCTCTTTTTAACTCTTTAGTTTTAGTATTTTAAGTACTTTTGTGTGTGTATTTATTTATACATAAAATAAGGTGGTATTTAAAATGATTTAAATTATTTTAAAAAAAAGAAGGTAATCGAAATATTGTAAAACAAAGAAATATCAACGAAGAAAAATAATACATAAATTAAAGATGTGTGTGTGTAACTTTTAAAACATACAAAGTTCAAGTATATATTTTTTTAGGCAAAAGTACATTTAGATAAGTTTGAATTAAAGACTTTACTTAAAGTTTTATTTTTTAATTATCAAACTGATTTATTAAATGTGTAAGATGCAAGTATATTTAATATTAACCTTTGAGGAGGAGATTAGTGAAATTCTTTATTTTTTTAAAAAAAAAAAGAAAAAAGAAATACAAAAGGAATAAAGGGAGGTAGGAAGCTGCACATGAGACTGTGAGAGAAAGGGTGTGGTGATCAAAGAACAAAAAAAGATGTTACATCACATCTCTTTGCAATTTCAGGAGCAATCCCATCCATTCCTCCCCATCATCTTCTTCCTCACATCCATACAAAACCCATTCTGTTTGATCAGCATAGACAATGACTTATGCTCCATACACTACTGCAAAAGTGCAAAAGTGCCTCTTAACATGCCTAATACACATACTACCATCTTCACTTTCACTTCATTGCCTATCCAACATTTTGTTTCTCAGCGTGTTGGTGTAGAGATCATCGAAATGCATTTTGATTTTTTTTGCCAATCTTTTTATACATAGAATTAGAGAGCCTCTAACAAATCTATTTACATTTGCGATTAAGCTCTTCTTAAAATGAAAAATAAAGGTATATCTATTGTTGATCTTAGATTTTAGATTTAGACTTACCTCATTTTTAAAAGTTAATTCATAAGAAGATTATTACATCACTTATATACTCTATGATAACTATATATGTAGCCGATCTGGACTACTAATAATTGACATTTTTATTACTTTAGCTTATTTGTGACTTGTCAAATTTTTTAGCATGGACTTTTTTATTATTGAAGTTATGGGCTTATGTCTCAAGTCTTTTTTTTTCTTGGATTTTGTGCTTATTTTTTCTTGAATTCTTTTTAGCCCTATATTCTTTTTATAGAGATAAGCTTTAATATTATCTTAAAATTTAGATTTAAGTATAATTCACTCTCAAAAGTTAATTTATAAGAAGAAGATTATTACACCATTTATATACTTCTTACAATTTGGTTTGGGCCTAACTCAATCCCAAAAGCTTGTAGGATGAGGTTTGTCACACCTTTATAAACTCAACAATAGCCATATCACTAGCCGACGTAGAACTTCTAACTATACTCTATGATAATTATCTCTCCCTCTGATGCGACACATGTAACACTTGATTTGAATTTTAACAAGCTAAATGTTGAGGTTTCCACTATGTTGTGGAATATGAAATTTTATTATATTGAGAAGTTAAACCAAATATGGTAATTAGGATCAATATCCATATTGTCATTTTCATCAAATAGAAAAGAAAAAGGTATTGTCAATAATGGAAATTCATAAAACTGATCTATCAAGTATCAATCATTCAACCCCATTGAAGTAAATTAAACTACTATTGTAGTTCGATTTTGTGAATTTCATGTTTTAGCTTTTTTTTTTCCCCGAGACTTAAGAATTACTAGTAGAATTAGTTTGATTTAAGTCTAATTGTGTCTGTTCTCTTGATATAGTCGATTATCACTACTGAAATATTAATTGAAGGTACAAAATTCGAATTCAGTTAAATGTAAAACTCAGCTATTCTCTCTCCTCAAAAAGAGAAAAAATTTAACTGATAAAAAAAATAAAAAATCTAATTGCATCTGAACCCAAATCAAGCCAGATAATAAATCAGATGCCCTTTCTGCACAACCATACATATTAATTTTAATTGATTGGATGACAGTGATTATATTTATGTGTAATAAGTGCCAATAACGTACATATGTTTATGTCATTCATTTGATGTATGTAGGACTTTTTATCATACCCCTTCATTTATGAGTATATGATTAATTATTATAACGCCAGACGTTTTTTATTTAATTTCCTCTACTCTCTCAAACTCGTTTTTAACTCTATTCCATTATTTATTTTTTTTTAATTTGCTATAAGACTTGTATTATTTTTTAGTTGAAACAATAAAAAATATTTTTATTTATAATAATTTCAAATTTTAATATAAATCTAACAAAAATGGCTGTCTCCAAAAATACTTTCGTTTATAATAAAACTATAAACAAACAAATTTTTAATATAAATGTCAAAACTCTCCCCCAAAATATTTAATATAACTATAGTTAAACTCAAAATCATTGATTAATTAATCATAACAAACATCTCTTCATTTTTTATTATAACACTGTCATGGATATATTACCTTTTGATGTTGTGTAGTTAACTTTTAATACGAGATTTTATTGGGTGAATTACTTTTAGTATGAGATTTAATACGGAATTAAAATAAATTCGAATATTGCTAAAAGTTAAAGTTTTAAATTCTCAAATATCATTTTTTTTTCTTTTGTGTTATTCATCGTTGAAAAGCAATAATAAAATAATTGTTAGATAATTATAAAATATCACTTCATTTTCATTAGTACATGTGATTTAAAGATGATGTGAGATACTATCACGTCACATATCATAATTATATATATATATATATATATATATATATATATATTTGTATATGAAAAAAGTGGTTTAAATTAAAGCATGTTCATTCCAAATGGAGATTGAATTGGATAAGGCAAAAGAGTCACATGCTGAAGCTACACATGTCACACATGCCGAATAGAAATAATGGCTTGAAAACCAACTTCATACTCATTCATGAACATGTGCCTAATAATACACACAAAATGCTAACCAAATCTGTTAATCTTTTTTAAAAATAATTAATTGCATATGTAATTAGAATAATGGAGAAAAAAAAAAAGAAAAAGATTACAAGCTGCCACTTGATGAGTAAATGACTTTTTTTTTTTTATCCCCTAAGATAAAAGGCGCCAAGCAATTTAGTTCACTACAGTTTTTAGAAATTCTGTTTTAGTCACTAATTTTATAAAATTAGTAATTAGTAATATAGTGTTAGACTTTATAAAAAAGAAATCGCTTACCTTAATCCTCTACTTTAAAAAAGATATTAGTCGCGTTACTTCATAATAGATTAATTCAAATGACAATTTATAAGATTAGAGACTAAAAAGTAATTTTAATAAACCACAGATAAGACTCGTGTGATAATTTACTAGTTTTTTAATTAATTTTTAATGAATTAGATTCAATTTTCCTTCTCAACTGTTGTCTTCTCTATTATTTAGAATTATGATTTTTTCTATAAAATAATACAATAGTTCACCTCTACCATATTATGTCAATTATTAAAGTCACACATTCACTAGAGATATAGTCTTTATAAGTTCTTAAGCATCTCTCTCCTAATAAACTAGCTAGCTACTATCTCCAGTTTTAAATATAAGCAGATTTATTGTATTAGCTGTTTTCTAAATGTAAATATATTTAACTACTTTTAATCGTATTTAATTAAAAAATACTTAAAAATACCCTCAATAATTAATTAATTTTTATGGTAAGCAAAAGTTTTAATCTAAGATTAAGAAGAATGAATTGGTATATGTAATTAGAATGAAAGTGGTGCCACTTGATCAGTTAGATGCAGGGAATGTGCAGAACATGCTGTACATTTCATGCTGCCTCACTGTCCCCCCTTTCTCACATGCCCTTTCCTCCTCAAACACCATCCAAGTAATACCAAACCCATGTTTGTTTTCTATTTTTATCTTCTTTTTTTTTTGAGAGATTTTTTTTTGATAATATTGAAAAAAAAAAATTTCAATATTTTCATTTTTTTTAGAATTTTTTTGTAAAAATTGAAAATAAAAATTGAAAAGAAAGATGGCATTAGTAGCAATTTTTTGAAATTAATTTTAATTTTGTGAGTTGTCATGTGCAAGCCATGTGCTTCCTCATTTGCCCTTTTAATTATTTCTCTCTCTTCTCTGTAACGGAGCTTTGTGTTTGCTGGCCCATATCACCTTCACATGCTATCTTAAGGGGAAGCCACACCCTCCCATTACACCTACCATAGCACATCACACCTCCTTATGCTCTATGAATTGCCAAAAATACCCCTCTCATTCCTTTGCATTGTTAAGTTTTAATTAAATTAACTCCCATATATATTATGTACAATGTCAAATGTCTTATTTTGTGTGTGAGGTAAATCTGTTCGAGTCGGATATGATTAATATAGGTGATCGAACAATCTCTTCTTCTAATTATTTAATGTAATTTTATATTGAGTGTTCAAATTTTAAACCTACTTGAACCAACGGATAAGAATATTGTGAACAACGAAATTCTCTCTATTGCAACTGCATATTCACGACTTGAATCTAATATCATTGGTTAAGTTAGAATAGTCGTGTACCAATTGATCAACTTGTTTGGCGGTGATTAATTAAACCTCTACTTTAATCGATTGAATTATATGCGTCAATAACTTTATTATTTGATTTTATAGAAATTTTACTTTGCTACTTAATTAATTTTTAAAAAAAAAATTACTTCAACTCTCAACTTTGTAAAAAATAAATTTTGAATTCTCTCATGTTTCTTTGTTGTCACGTGAGTCATGTTACTAAACATATAAACACAACACAAAGTGAAAGAACTCATTATTTTTCATGTATGATCTATATATAGTCTTGTTGTGCTATATTTCTATCTATTCCATAACATGAATAACATAAATAAAAATAAATATTAGAAGATTCAAATCCTAAAATTATTTATATTAATCCATAAAAAATGACTAATATAAATGACGTTTATAAAAGAGAAGAAATAAAAAAGAATTTCAATAAAATTAGAGACTAAAATAATCTCAAACATATATAATTTAAAAGACTAAAATGAGCATTTACTTGTTTAAAATTTTGAAGCATTATGCTTTTCACGGAAGAGAAGCCTCGTTTCTCTAGTTGCAATTTGTGAATAAATTATCCTATATAATCTTTATTACTATAAGAAATAAGAAATTATTATAAATCCTTTAATTAATTTTTACCTTTTGTTTGAGAATTTGTCCCTTTTGGATGGTGCCATATAAGTAGGATACAAGGTACAATTGAATGAAATATTTTATTGTTCTAAACAGTACTTTTGATTTGTTGATTTAGGTCGGTTTAATTCAACACCTATATTGTGTTCTTTATAACTTTTTCAAATCTAATTAATCACAATATTATACTCTTGAATGGAATTCATTGTGAGCATAAAATCTACATGTTCACATATTCATCATGTGCAAATATCATGACAAGTGCACAAGTCTTTTCTGTAATACATTTAATTTGTACATGTTACCTTTTTTTATCTTTTTAAAAAAACATTAGAGTACTTAACAAATGGATAAAATAGAAACTCGATCAATTATATATGTTTCTTTTTGTTAATGTGTTTCCCTTGGGGAGAAAAACAAAGAATCCTTAGGAATGAGGAGGAGGAAAATTTAAGACATTCATGCATTTGTGGGAGTGCACCCAAAAAAGGCATCAAATAGATGACAAAGATAAATTAAAAATATTTGTTGTTGAATAATGATGTACTTTTTGTTTTTATGAAGTTTAATGTGAGAAGAGGGATCTTAATGTGGATCAAATAAAATGTTGTTGTTCCAATTTAAGTAGTTTTTTCACATTCAAGTTATGGGTTTTTAACTACATTAAATATATATTTAGAAGGATAAATTTTACACTCATTTTTTTCCTCAAAAAATTTAAAATAGAGTGAAAGCACACTTGAATCTCTAAGAGGCTGTTTGGTTTGCATTTTCATTTTTTGTTTTCATTTTCTTTTTCCTATTTTCTGAAATTTTACAAAGAAAAAACTGAAAATGCTGAAAACAGAAATTTTTTGTTTTCAGCATTTTCAGTTTTTCCTTTCTAAAATTTCAGAAAACAGGAAATAAAAACAGAAAATGAAAATACAAACTAAACCGCCCCTAAATTTTTGAAACGTATTCATATTAGTTTTTTTACGGTTCATATGAGTCTCTGCAGTTGTGATTTGTAATACTTTATTTGAGTCACAATCATTAATTTATAATTGATGTCAAAGTCTTACACTAAATTGAATATTTTCAACAAGTACATGGACTAAATTAAACTTTTAATAGCGAACATAATAATCTATTTGAATCGTTGTTTAAAATTTTAGGTACAAATGTGAACTAAAATAAAAATTATTAATTATAAATAGAGGTGAAAATAACTTAAGTTTAACAAACTAAAGTCCAGAGCGCTTTTTAAATTGGCGATCCGAGTCTCACTTACTACCTGTCATAAGTTATTTTTATGGCTTGAGTTTGATTTTTTAAAAACCGACTAGGTTTGAAAGCATGTTTAAAAAACCTATTTTAAATAAGCCATTAAATTTATTTTAAAATAACCTATTTCTATTTAAAATAATCATATAATATAAATTAAATTCATTTAAAAAAACAAGAAGGTAAATGTTATCTAGTTTCATAAGGACAATTTTTAAGAAGTTATATATAGCAAACATTTATTAAAAAATATGATCTAAAGACATTGTTTATAATAAGGTAAATATTATCTATTTTCATAAGGACATTGTTTATTAGAAATTTATTATATTTTCGAGACATAAAATAATGTGTATTTTTTGTAGTATTATTTTTTTTTAATTTTAGTAGTGTTAACAAGTGATCTAAAGACGAACCCCAAGGGTTGGCTTAGCGATGTAAGGTCTCACTAAGTTTATAGGAGGGGCGATCCACAGCGGAAGGACCCGTGTTTGAATCTCACCTATGCCAAATTTCCGGAAGCCAACGCCAGTCACGCAACGCGAAACCTATGGTTATAAAAAAAATTGATCCGAAGACATTGTTTACCGAAATTCAAATAATAAAAATAATAGTGTTGTGATCTAACCTAGCGGGGATAGAGGACGAACAACGGAACAAGGCTGAACTCCCACCTAGAGGGTTGAACAATGTGGATTCCTATGCTTCTACTCCAATGGCGGTGGCGTGCACCTGCAAGGTGCATTTAAGAGAGTATTTATAGATCGTATTTATAGAGGAGCGGGTAGCTTGGATGTGGACCTTATTGGCCTTGGACTCAGAACCTTGGCCCAACTCATCTCTGGCACGGTCTCGTATTAAACATTGATCCAGCCGAACGTATCCCGGGATGGATCGGGATGCCTTAGTAGTTTATGTTCCGACATGAATAAAGCTGACTGGGATGCCCTAATTCTGGTCCACAACAAATTGTAATAATCACAATTTACTAAGCCATCAAAGTTTACCATTAAGGTTCAAAAAGTGACACTGAATCCCGATCACTTTTATTTATAAGGGTTAAAAATAAGAATAATTCTAAATTTTTTTACTAAATATTCTTACAAATCATTTTAGGGTCTTGCTAAACAATGTCTTAAGGGCATTTGTTAAGGTTATTAGAAGTGAAAAGATAATTATCATTACACATCAATCCATCCCTTGGAAATGTAAAAGACTACATTTTCCAACAATTTTTTAATATATTTAGTCACTTAAAAAGTGTCTTTAGGGCACTGTTTAGCATTATCCATAATTTTATATAGTAGTGTTAAAAAAAAGTATGTATTAATTGTTTTTCATAATTTCAAGGCACAAACTGCATTTATTTTTTCATTTATTAGTTACTATACAAAGTAGCAAGAGAATACGTAAGAAGATAAATAAAAGGATATAGTAAAGATCTAAAAATAAATAAGTCTTATAAACTTTAGTGTAGGTACATTCAGGTATAATTAGTTTCAAATTGTGCATTTTATTCCTTTATATTTTTTAAGTAGACACTTAAGTATAAAGTTACATTTAGGAACAGTTTTAACCGTCGTAAATTCTAATAAAAGTTGTTACTAAATGTAACTTTTGTACTTAAAAACACACTTTAAAAAGTTTAGGAAACCAAAATGCACCCTTTAAAAATAATTACACCTAAGTGCACATACATTAAAGTTTAAGAGACTTATTTATCTTATACCTTATTTTTTACGAATGATATTTAGTATCATTTACACTATTTACTATTTAAAGAGTTATATATAATAAAAAAATATTAAAAAATATAATTTTTTTATATTTTTAATAAAAACAATAATATGTACTTATGATTATTTTTTAAATTTAAAAACCTTAAAAATTGCCTTGTTCATCTATACTCATTATTTTAGAGCTTTTAAATCCATGATGACATTGAGATGAATTAATTTTGAATGATATGAGGACAAAATAGTAAATTGGAAAAATGAAGTTCCCGGGACCTTGTTCACATGTGCCGTTACAGAAAGGGCAGGCTTTCTTTTCTGCCTCTCTGGCTCGCAAGTTGTGCCTCTCTTCCCGCTTTCTCTTTTTCAATTGGTGTCCTCTACATTCTTAAATTACCAACATACCCTTCTTACATCAAAATATCCATTTTTTTTCTTCTTTTATGTTCCTTGGTCCCACTTTTTTTTTATACTTTCCATGCTTGTTTCTTCAAATCAATGTCAATTAATTGCTCTGGGCCTCATATTTGTAACATTACATGACTTGTTCATTGAGTGCTACTATAGGAGAGTACTTTCTTTCTTTTACTATAGGTTCACCAAAATAACTTTCTTTTACTATGGTTTTGGATTTTATTTTATTTTATTTTTATTATTATTATTATTATTTTACATTAGAGCATTGAGATTGGAATTTAAAATTTTAAGGTAATTATCTAAATCTTTGATCACTAAATCAATTTTAGTCATGGACGGATTCAAAAATGACTTTAAAGGGAACGAAAAAAGATTTTTAATTTATGGACTGTATAATATAAAACAAAAAAATAAAATAAAAAAGTATGTGTATTTGATAGTTCAAACAAATAAATACATACAATATATAAATTTTATACTTAATAAAATTAAACTCTTAATAACAAATAAGAGTTCATGTAAAGATAAAAGTTAGATTAAGAAACAAGAAAATATATCATAAGAGAAACAAGAAATAAAATATTTAGCATCAAAAGAGTTTATTATTGTTAGTACAAAAAATTTTTAATTATGATTTTTTTAAATATAATTTGATAATCATTTCTTATAAAAACTAAATATCATCTTCTCAAAATAAATTTTTTTAATTTTATTAAATAAATATATAATATCAGACTATACGTGATTTTACATAAAAGATACTAGATATATTTTTTTTTAAAAAAATTCTATATTGAAATAATGAAAATATATTATTTAGAAATAACATGTAATGACAATATAGTTGGATCTTAAAGTCTTAAACCATAAGAAAAAAAAATAACAGAAAAATTTATTAGAAAAACTAAAATGTAGGAAAAATAACAAAAAAAGTAAAAAAAATTAATAAAAAAACACCACAATAATTTGAAGCTGTGAAAAAATGCATAAAAGACCACTAAATTCTAAAGATCTTTTGTCATAGAAGTTCATATTGTATCAAATATAAGTAATTTTTTTGTGGAGGAAGGGCGAGGGGCTAAGACCCTCTTGTCTCCCTTCCCTCCGTCCTTAATTTTAGTGATTTAATAAGATAAGATTGAGTTTAAATATGTCCTTTTGTGTATAAATATGAAAAAAAATGTTATATTTTTTTTCCAATCAAATATCATTTTATTAAATTTTTCTTTTTGGTGGAATCTTCTTACTCATTGAATTAGGACGAAACAAATGTCACTTTCCATTTTTCATAAAACAAACATTAAAAGAGAAACCTGTTAAAGGAAATGTGAAATCTTTTTGTGGCATTAATTAGACACTTATATTTTGATATTTATCTACCTATAAATAAATGCCCATGTAGTTTCTATTTCCCTGAAACAAAAAAGCAATGATATTTTTATGCCTAATTTTTTGGTTAAAAGATGTATAAGAAAGATATATAAAAATGAAAAAAATAAACAGAGAAAAAATAATATACATTATAGAAAAAAAAGAGATGACAAAGTAATATGTTGGTGAAATTAAAGATTAAGTATAAAAGTATATTTATTAAAAACCAAAATGATTTTAAGACAGATTACTTATATAATTTCAAAACAATCATTTTCAATCGTTTTGCCCATGACAATCATTTCAATAGAAATGTTTGGGAATTTCAAAAGGATAAAATTAAGGATACCAATTGATACATTTCTAGTAGAAAAAGAAAAAGGACAAGAATGGCATATCAACAAATAAATCAATTTGTTTTCACTAAAATTATTTCTAAATGCTAATCAACAATTAATGTTAATTTAATCTTTTAAATTATAACATTAATTAACTTCGTCTTCAAATTAATAACTACTAATTAATTGAATCAATTTATTGTTGTTAATTTTAGAGACTAATTTTTTTAATAATTTTATAAACTAAATTAATATAATTTAATTTTGCATATTATAAACTGATCTAGTAAGTAAAAAGTGAAATTTTTAATAAATGTTTCTTGATTTAAATATCTATTAATATACTTTCGCTTATAAAAAAAATATAGTTTAATTTTAAAGACTAAATTAATACTTTATTTAAAAGATTATTGGGACATTTCTCATCATATCATACATCCAAACATTGAGAACAATTTATTTATTTTAATAATATTCATGCTACACAATACCCAACCCTATGATTACCTTAACAAATCTTTTTGATTCATAGTACTATTATCCAAACAAATTTGTTACAAAGAAAAAAAAAGTTTTTATTTTTTATTTTTTTCTAGTGGCATTTCTGTAGTAACCAACATCATTTAATGGCAATCTTTTTAAGCCCCATTACTTAAACCCATAAGCCCCTTCACCCAAAAAAAACAGAACATTTTCATTCTTCTCTCTGTTTTCTCTGTTTCCTCTGTTTTTTTTTTCTAAATTTCCTCTGTTTTCTCTGTTTTCTCTGTTTCCTCTGTTTCAGTGGCCATGAGCACAAACACAAAGCACAGTTACAAGCTCTCTGTGAAAAGAGCAGCCACAAGAAGAAGACAACAACAGAAAAAAACAACCACCCCTTCAATTTTCTCTTCCTCCCTCAAATTCAAATCTCGTAGAAAAAGCTTCAAACCCATTATGGAAATGGAAGGAAAATCAAACTCAAACTCAAAACTCTCACAAAAGCTTCAAGCTTTGAAGAATCTCATCCCTGCCCATGATGGAAATTCAGTGAATCCTGATCAGTTGTTCAAGGAAACTGCAGATTACATCGTTTTGCTCAAGACACGTGTCGTGATTCTGCAGAAGCTGGTTGAATTTTATGGGAATAATAATAATCCAGAGAATGAAAATGCTGTATTGTTATAGCTTCACTCTCCTTCACGGTTCTTTTTATTTTATTTTTTGAAATGTTTCTTCTATGCTTTTATTCATGAAGAAAAATGAAAATGAAAAAAAAAATGGAAGATCTTTGGTCTAGTACTAGTTCTTTTTCTTTTATGATTTTTTTTTTTTTTGGTTAGATTTGGGTAGGTGCTCTGTTTGGTAGAAGAGAAAGTGAGTGAGAGAAGAAATGGAGAAGTAAAGGTTCGAAATTTGTAAAGAAAATCCAATGCATGTAACAATTTTATTTTTTTAAATTTTATTTTATTTTATTTTTTGATGATTTCTTTGGCATTGTTATTGCCATTGTATGGTTCTATCTTCTTCAATCTTCCATTATCTTTAAAGTAAAAAATCGGCAAATATGTTTTTGGTGTTAAGTGAATGAAGAATAAGGAAAGCAATTAGCCTAGATGGGAATTTAATTTCTAAGCCTCTTTTTGTTTTATTAATTTATATATATAGATATATAATAGTAGTATAATTCTTATTAGAGGCAAATATATTGTACTTGTTTCCAAATTGAGTCATGTTCTTCGGAATTTCAAACTGGTAGCATGTTGAGCTTGAATTTAATACTTACACAATTACCCTATACAATGAAACATCATTAATCATTAAAAAAAATAAAGTTGGGTACTTAGTGATATTTTTTTATCTGTAACTAGTGATTTTCTCAATAACT
The DNA here is from genome assembly GCA_037177725.1 of Cyamopsis tetragonoloba. NCBI lineage: Eukaryota > Viridiplantae > Streptophyta > Magnoliopsida > Fabales > Fabaceae > Cyamopsis > Cyamopsis tetragonoloba. Next base: position 58,379,593 of record CM074123.1, read on the forward strand.
TTAGTTAATGATTTCAAAATATACTAATTCAATATCAGGTGAAAATTTTTAAACTTCAGGAATTGATTAAGTGGAGTATTATACATGTGCAACACATGATAGTTTGGTGCCTTCACTTGTCTCTTTGGGGTGCAAAAAATGTTAAGGTTTTTTTATTTTTTATTTTTTTTATTTTTTTTAGTATTTTTTGAGTTTGGAGACTCTCCTTACATTGAATTGAGACACTATGTTTTTATCTTGAAATTTTATTTGTCAAAAAAGGTTATTTTTTTGAAAAAGTGTAGTCCATTAAGATTTGGTTTTTTAAAGTGATGAAATAAATAAAATAAGAAAGTAAATATGTATTCCCTATATATTGAAAGTAAATTAATTTACAATTTTCTTCAATTCAATTAAAATTAAGGGGTCAACATAAATTTTCCCTATTACTTTAAGATTATTAATAAGAGCCAAATATAATACCATTAATATCAATAACATGGGGTGAGAAATTTGAATTTTAATTTGAATCCTAAAATATTTGTAATGAGGCCACAAAAAATTAGTAATTGTCACACCATTAGTAATATAGATTTTTTTTTAAACTTATGCAGTATCATTAAGAAATTAAAGAAGAAAAGAAAATATATTATTAATTGTACGTTAAACATAATTATATTAATTTTTTGTTTTTTAATTTTTTTTATCTTTAATTACTTAACCTGTGTAATATTGTACATGTTAAAAAAATCTTAATAGTATATGTGTTCATTTAAGAGAATTGGCTAGTGCATGACACATATAGAGTCTCTCTCAATTAAAACTTAAAAGGAAGCATTCAAGCAAATTAGATAGAGTGAAAGAGAGAAATTCGGATTCTCTCATGTCAATATTCTCTTTTTCTTTTTTTGGTCACTCCAAAGAAAAGTTTGAATAGCGACCAACAAAATTGGTTGTGCCGCTAAAGTTAAGCAATTGAATTAGTGAGCGAATGGGTTAGAGATGCTGTGTTTAGCGATCAGCTAATTTGCTAATTCTGTTGCTAAATGAATCTTTTTATAGTGAACCGCATCTTAGTCGGTAGTTTTGTTGACTTTCCATTTCGATCACTTATCAATAAGCATGCAACACTCAATCAACGGTTGAGATCGGAGCTAGAAGAGGATGAGAGAGAAAGAGAGATGGATTGAGGGGCATGCACTTAGAGAGATATTTGAGATAATATCTGAGTGATATGGACAGGAAGCAAAGGGCCTCATTCCTTGGCTTTGATAATGAACAGAACAACATGCTCTCTGGTTGTCATGATCTTGACATGTTCACTGAACAAATCCCATGTGCTAAAGCCAAATTTCAAGGGTTCTTTCTCTCTATGGATACATATCACCATGTGTTTCTAATTGGAAAATATACATATTCTATTATTAGTCTAAGACAGGTAAAAAGAAAATATACATACTCTATTATTAGTGTAAGAGAGGTAAAACGGTAAAAAAAAAAGAAAAAAGAAAAGAAAGAAAATTTAAAAGTAAATTGTGTGTTTTTGTATAAATTCTCTTACCTTATATATTTTTTGAGTATGCAGTTTACTTATTCACAATTGAAACCGCTACTAAGTCGGATAAAACTGTCGTTAAATGTGATTTAATTTTATACTAAAACACATGAGATAAAGACAATGTGACAAATTAAAATTAACTATAAAAAAAAGGTTGTCTTATTCATCGAATAACTCATTATAGTATAGAAAATTCTATTTACTTTTATTAATTTAATTTATTAAATCGAATGTTTAGGAAAAAGGGACCGATGGTCCCAATAGCTAGACTATCTTATAAATAATATGAGTTGAAATTTACTATAAAAATTAGTTCATGAGAAGAAGATCTTTAAAGTCTAATATATAAAAGCTATATTGCTCTATCTTATCGTAAGATTTTAATACACCTTTCAAATGCTCAAAATTAAATATGTAAAGCATGAAGTTTACATTAATAAACATTTAGGATAAACCTAATTTAAGATAAAGTAAACTCTAATACATTTAATAAATGATATAGTACGCTTGTTAATTTAGTTAACATTCCTCAACTCACAAAATTATTTTTCTCAGAGTGATTTTAAATTTCAATATAGATCTGTCCATAAGTCAATTGCACTAATTATCAAAGCTAAAATAAAGAAGGCTAATTTAGCTTTCTCTTTCTCTTTTGGGTACCGTGTTCTAAATAAGCCCTCCAATTTTTATATTTTTATTTGGGGCATTTGTTTTACGGATTACAACAACATTATTGGGAATGTTGGGTTGAGAATGAACATTCTCATGTTTGGTTGCAAATAATAATAAAATATTTCCAGGTAAATTTTGTTCTCAGGAATCTATATTCCCATGATTTTATGGATTTTTATTCTCACATAGAAATGTGAGTATCTACATTCTCATGACTTGAGTAACAATTTTTTTTTTTACTAAGTCTCAAAATTACCCTCACAATTACCTACCTAAAATTTTTATGCTCCCTCCAATTTGCTCTACCCTACCAATTATTCGCCAAAAGTTTTCATGTTCGCTCTAATTCGCTCTACTACTAATATGTCAATTGTTTAATTTACATCAGCTCTTCAAATTATTAGTATGATGTTGGTCATGCATTTTATGACTTATGGGTTAAAAAATATTTTATATCTTTTTACAGTTTTAAATAAATTACCATATATATTTTGTAAAACTATGATTTATTTTCTCATTTTAATTAAAATTGTTTAGTAACGTATAAAAAATTAAGTGATAAAAGTCAATGTGATTTAATTTGAAAAAGTTGAACTAAAATTTTAATAATTAGTTGATGTTATTTATTTTTTTAAACTAATTATATTACTAGAAATAATGTTTACAATACATGAGACAATAATGGTATTTTGATAATTACAACTTATATTTCCAGTAATATGTGTTATACACCAGACATACATTTTAAACATTCCTAGGAATTTCATAAAATATTCCCAGAAATAATAACTATGAACCAAGCAAGTCATGCTAAAATACCTGGGAATGATATTCTCAAGAATGTATTCCTGAAAATAAGATACTTAGAAATGTATTTTTAAACCTTGAAACAAATGCCCCCTTACGTGTGAGGATGGGCATGGGATAGTATTTCTTGGAAAGGTTGGTTAATAGTGTTGTTTTTTTTGGGCTTAAGTTTATTATAAAAAAAAATATAAAAATAAAAAAAGCTAAAATAAAGAATGAATCACCAAACTGATTTTTGAATTCGTAGACATAGATTGTTATGGTATTTGATTTTATCGAAATTTATTTTTAGTCTCTGACTTTATAAAGCATCATTCAATTCAGTCTATCTCTATATAAAAATGACTGATCTTTTAATAAAGTTAAGGATCATTATAATTAATTTTTTATAGTTAAGGACTAAATATGTATTTCGATAAAGTCAAAGATCATAATGACCATCGCCGACAAAATCAAGAATTAATTCTTAAAATAAATTGGCCCATAAGATCTCTTTAAAGGGAGAGATAAAAAGAAGAAAAAAGAGGTGTGAGAATAGAATGGTAATTTGAGGCAACTTGCAATTGTGGCTTCAAATTTCAACAAATTAAAACCCAAAGGGGTGCAAACATCATGTGGCTATCTATTTTCACAAATGTACCTTTGTCTTATTTGTGTATCTCTATACGTTCATTTTTGTTGTTCTTGTTTGCTTCACTGACACATTGTTCTCTTATTAAATACTAACTAATATAAAACTCTTTTATATACATACATACATACTGTTTTGTCCTATTTTCTATTTTATCTTTCTCAGACCAGAATTATTATTTTTTACTGGGATAAACCTAGAGAATGCTCAGTGAGTCAGTGGAGACCCAGTGACATGTTGGAGAAGGGACTTGAAAGGAAAATGACCTATAAATGTATCTAATTATAGGTGAATTTTAATACGCACCACATCTTAAGTAGTATATGGTATATCACATGAAAAAATGTATACAAAATTCAACCGAAAATGTTTAACATAATAATAAATTATGTATTTGGTATGTATGTATATTACTTTTGTTTTTTTTTGGCTATAATCAATTAAATAATATCATGACTTGCGTATGATACATCACTTTAAAAGTGATGAATGTTAAAATTCATCCTAGTTTAAAAGGAAAAAAAATAAAAAAGGTATACATACATACAAAATATATAATTTATTATTATTTTAAACATATAGATACCTAGGACGTGGTGCGTGTTAAAATCCACTCTAATTATAATTTATGCAACTTTAATTAATTAAAATTATATATTTTTATTTTAAGATTTATGAGAGTTTTTGTAAAATAAACAATTCTTTTTTTTAAATAATTAAGATTTTGTAAATGTGTAATCTTATTAGGGAACCAATACTTTTTTAGTGTTCGACTTTACAAACTAACAATTATTTTAATCAATTTTATGCCATGTAGTAGTTTAAAAGATTAAAATAACGATTGATTATTTTATAAAATCAAAATTAATTTAGTTAAAATTTTGAAAATCTCATGAACTGAAATATCAAACCTCTAGAATTTTTGGGATTAATTTGGCCATTTGGGCTTTATTGAAGATTTACTCCATAAGTTGTCTTACACGTGACATCACTTTTTATATCAGCTCTCATCATGTGAGGATTCACCTTTTACTTGTGTAGATACAAAGATTCTATGTGACATCCTATATTCATGAAGCTGATTTTAATAATTATGAATTTATTCTGGTTGTAAATTTCTACAGCAATCACTTTATATGATCATGTAAACTTCTCCACCGACAAAGCCATATTTGTGTTGTTAATCTGTTCCAAAAACCTTTGGGGGAAGCGTGGCAATTTCCATTCCACATAAGCCTATAGATACTTGTATTATGGTTATTTATTTTTGAGAAAATTGTAATAATCCTTCTTCAGATTTGGAGAAATTGCACATCATCCCAAATTTCATCATAGCACTTCACCCTATTTCTTTAATCGTTGACTGTTGATTGTTGACCTAACTAACGTTTTTATCGTTTCCATCTGTCACATCTATTAAGATATTCATTTGTTAACTTAAAAAACCATTTTTAAGGCTGATGTAGCAAACTAACGAGACAAAAACTTAGTTAATTGCTATACTGCTAACATATCTGTCATACCAGTTTGTCATATATACAAGTTCTAGACCCTCTATTAATATTAAAAATTATTTTTAATACTTATGTGATAGATTGACGAGCAAAAAATGCTAGTTAACCGACCAAAATGGGGTGGAGTGCTAATTTTGATGAAGTTTGGAGTAGAGTTCAATTTTCTCAAACCTCAAGAAAATTTATTGCAATTTACCCTTTATTTTTCTTTATTTTTTTACCAGTAGATAGTTGTCCTATGTTTCTAAACGGGCATTAATTATTTTTCCTGTTTTTTCTTTTTTTTCTTTGTCTATTTCATAAGTAATAATTTGACGATGTTGATACTAAAGTATAACTATGGCTCACCTGCATAAATGTGATTCTCAAACACTGCTCTCAGTAGACATTAGAGTTTTATCTGAATTGGATATAGTGTCGTTATCTCCCCCAAGCCAACATAGAAAGTTTCGTAAACTAATATTATCTCTCGTCTTGGTCATAAAAAAAAACATAATTTATGTATCTTAAAAAAGTTAGTTATTTGTGTTTAATTCTCTTGATTTTATTAAAAAAATAAGTTCTAATTATAAAAAAGTACTCCCTCTCTTATTTGAATAGATCAAATGATATTGAATATGAAAAAAGTGCTTGAAATTAGCATTAAATAAGAAGACATGAGTTAAAATTTGCTTATATTTTAGATTAAGAAATTTCAAATTTAATTTTGCTTATAACTAAAACTAGAGATAGTATAAGAGGACATGACATCTGTGTTATTTGCAACAAATTCATACAAACTATTAATCATGCTTTTACCTAAAAACTTTTCAGAGGGCAATCGAACCATCATCAACCATTAAAGTCTTCTATGCAATACTAGCATATGCATACCATCCATTATGAGTTATCCTCAATAGAGAACTCGAGAGAATTCTCATGTTGATATCACTTCAACCTCCACCAAAGAATACTCTTCAGCATAATTAACATTCGCAAGTCCTTCCAAAATATCGTAATTCCCATTTAAGATGAGTAATAAAATAGACTTTATGTATATCTGCTTTTCTGTTTGTAAAATTCCATTAACGAGTGTACTTAATGAAACTTTCACAATTATTATTGATGTTGAATTTCCTTTTGTAGTTCAATTTTGCGAATTTAATCATGCTATAAAACAAAGATAGATAAAAAAAAATTATATAAAGTATAATTTTTACTTTTGGAACAAGAAAAACTTTCTTCTATTCTTACTTTGCTTTCCATCTCTTTATAATCTTCAAGGGTAAATGAGAAAGTCTAATGTTTTCTTACATAGTATCAGTAAGATAATAGGTATTTAATCTAAAAGCATGATTCCATGTTGCAAATTCTTCAAAGTTGTAAATCTAATCTATGTTTTTTATCCACTCGATGAAACCATTCAGATTTTTCTTTGACAAACCACCTTCTCCATTGGCAATTTGAACCTTCTCTTTCAGATTCAAAATTCTTCCTTTCAAGTCTTCATCATTCAAAATTTGCTCTATTTTGTTTATAATTTCATCTTGTGTGACTATGCCATTCTCATCCTTTTCAAGTCCCAATCCAACTTTCCACACATCATAAATATAACTCTTATTTAAGAATTGATCTGCAAATTGAGGCCAACACAAGATTGGGATCCCATTGCTCACACTTTCCAATATCGAGTTCCAACCACAATGGCTTATGAAGATAGCAATTGAAGGATGGCTCAGAATTTTGTGTTGTGGTGCCCATCCCACCAATCTGCAGTGGTTCACTACCCTATCTTCAAACCCTTCTGGACAATGACGAATACAAGATATTGAGTTAGCGGGGACAATTTATTTTAAAAATAAACAAATGATATACTCTCTCCGTTCATTTTTATCTGTCTTTTAAGGTTAAAATACACAAATTAAGAAATTTATTTAATGCTCTTGTAGTTATCAAAATTATGAGATAATTATCTATTATACCCTTGTTGGAACTCTACAATTATTAATTATCTACTACTTAATATAGGTATAAAGTAATAAATGAGAAAGGGTATAATAGGAAAATAAGTTATAAATGTTTTCTTGAATTCCTAAAGAGACAGATAAAAAGAAATAATTTTTTTTCAAAACGGAACAAAGAAAAAGGAATGGAGGGAGTAATTACTACTTCTGGTCCAAAATATAAGCACCTAGCCTCTTTTTGCTTTGGTCCATATTATAAGTTTATACACAAATTTAGAGGAATCTAGTATGTTTTTTCAACTATTTGATGTTTTCAAAGTTAGACCACCAATAAAAGATAGTAGAATTTGAAATTTATAAGGTTAAAACTAGACAAAAATAATTAATACTTTTAAAATCAATAATTTAACTACTTTTCTTAAACTGTGTGAAATATGACTAGGACTTATATTTTGGACCGGAGGTAGTATTATCATATAATAAATAAGAAAATAAACAATTCACAAAGAAAAAGTTGACATTCTTTAGGTTTGAGATGGATTGGAGTGTGAACATAATTATGTAATGTTTTAGTTCTTGACAGTCTAAAAATATATGATTTTGGTCAACATTTTAGTTTTCGAGAAATTAAAAATGTCACCAAATTATTGGTCCTCCATTGATGATTTGGTGAATGGTGACATTTTTAGTCTTCTAAAGTCTAAAATGATGACAATTTTTTTCAAAAATTAAGTTTGGTAACAACATTTTTAAGGATTAAAATGGTGTTTTAGTTAGATTTAAAAGTATATATAAGAGTAAAAGACAAAATACAAAACTTAAAATTTAAGTTCAAGGGATTAAAAAAAAAGAGGTGTGAAAGTGCAAAATAACAGAAAAACAAAGCGAGAGAGTACATTTGCCTAGTTCTTTCATACCTGGATATGCAATTTTGGTCCCCTCTTTGATTTGTGGTTGCACAACCCATAAAAAAGGCCTTTTACAATGTTCAAGACCCAAACAAAGTTGTTGAAATTGTTTAGGATTGAAAGATGCAAAGCTTCCAAATGCAACATATATCACTGAACATGGTTTTTGATGGTCTAGCCATTTCAAACAAGTCAAATCTTGTGGCCAAAAATGTCCAAGTTCATTTCTTGATGTAATTGGCCCTATGGGTGTGATTTGTGGAGCCAGAGAAAATGCACAAGGTTCTAGTTCATGTGCTGAATTGCAAAGAAGCCATTCAGTTATTTGTATGGAGTTTATGTTTTTGAGCATGAGTTGAAAAATGTGTTTTTGAGTGATCTGGTTTCCCAAACAAAGCCAAACTAAGTTTGATGTATTTATGCTTGGCATTGTTGGAGATAGCTGAATCTCCTGTTTTTCCAGTGGAGTTCCTAGATAAATTCAAATGTTGAGTAATGTCATAACAAGTAATTTGTAACACTAACAACTATCTTGATTGTAATTCCATTTAAGGAGTTGTAAGAAGTGTTTTTTTTGGGTGAACCAAGGGTATTTCCCGGTCGATAGCTGAAGACTAATCCCCTCGAAACGTGAGATCACCAAAGTAGGCATTGCCTCTCCCAACAAAGCCTTCTCTATACCACCGCCAGGATTCGAATCCCTATCAGGATGCTTAAAGGACCTAGCTATCTACCAACTGTGCCGGATTTTGTTGGTTTGTAAGAAGTGTTTTGTGCTATGGAATAATAATTAGTAGCCTATAGCACTAATGAGTGGCATAACATGTTTTAGATCCTGTTAGTTTTAAAAATGGCAAAACAAGAGAGGTGCAAGAGTAGTATATGTAATTTTTAAAGGGGAATTAGTATACAGCCATCTTAAACTTTTGATCATTTGCAAAGAAGCATTTTAAACTACTCTAAACAAGCACTCTAATTAGAACTTAAAAGATTCACTCGGTTTGCAATTGATCACCTTAAATTTCTATTTGTTCTTAATTGAATCTAATTAAACTTTCACTCATTTATAAATAGACATCTCATGATTTTATTTATTTTAAATTCAAACTTAAATTTCATCAATATGAAATGTTTAAGGTTTAATTGAGAAGAAATAAAAAGTATTAAGTGTCTATTTAAAAAAAAAAGTGAAAATTTAAAGTTTAACCAAGAATAAGACATGAAAATATGAGGGTTTTTTTTTTCATTGTAAACATAGGAATGATTAAGTTCTAATCAAGAAGAAAAATATATTTTGACAGGGGGTGTTTGTAGGGAGTGAATATTGTCTCTCAATTGAATGATATTATCACTCTTATTTTAACACTTTTGTTTGAAATTTGATTAAGTGATAAATGATAATAGAGTAAAAATAAGGATAATTTAAAAAAATAATAAATCAAAAATTTAAAATAAAAATATTAATAGAATTTAAGGAGTGACAGTATTCAATCTCGTATTTATAAATAACAATCAGTTTAGGATACTTATATATTTTAAAGACAAATAAAGTTAAGTGTATTTTAACATAGATGTAAGGAAAATTAGTGTAATTAAAAAAAAAAAATGAAATGATTTTTTTTATTTTTAAATTTTTTTTTTTATGTTGCAGAAGTTGAGAATTAGTGAAGTATGAACTCAGGAACTCACCATCTTTGTCAATGACTCCATTTTCAATCAATTTTGGGATGCTCAATGCTAAAACCAACTGTGTTGCAGAAGCAGGACAGAAAGCAACTCTTCTAATTCCTTTCTTCTCTGCAATCTCAAGTGCCCATCCAATGCTCTGATCAACAACCAAACATGAAATTTTCTCACTTTCAGATCCATTGATATTCTCTTCAATTAGTTCCTCAATCTTTTCTGGCATAACCTTCAAAACTGCCTCAGATGATTTCCCTGCCTTTTCCCTCTCCTCTGAGGATTCTATTCCATCAGATATCCAAACAAGAGAAATCTGAGACAGTAACAGATCATTTCCACTTGGAAAAAATGATGTCATGATTTTTTCATGGTTGTGTTTGGTGTTCACAAAAGTTATCTTGATTCCTTGTTTGGCTAAGAGGAAAGAAAGTTCCATTAGAGGAATCACATGGCCTTGTGCTGGGTAGGGTATAACCATAACATGTGGTGACTTTGCCATCAGAATTGGTTCTTTAATTTGCTATGTTTTGTAAATTAAAATTTTTATTGGAAGTTGTTGATCTCAAGAGTTTAGAATTCTTGAGAGGAAGAAGCATTTGATTCTATTGCTGTATATTTGTCTTCAAGTGCCATTCCATTTGTTTTTGTTAAGCTGCCTTATATTTACGTATAGGAACTGCCAACTTTGCAAAATATATATTATTATTCCTTTTTTAATATTAATGATTTGCTTAATACATGTATTAAAAATGAATTGTTCATCTTATCATATGCTTTTTTGTTTTTGTTTTTTTATGAGGATATGGAATATTAATTAACATCAAAACATGGTGTATCAGTTTTGTTAGTGCTCATATCACGAAGAAATGTCATTCTTTTGACGCAAAAATATTTAAGTATTTATATTGGGATAATTTTAGTTAAAAGTAAATTTGACAAATTAATTATTGTTTGAATATTTTTTAAAAAAATATAAAATATGAGTTATATGTGAATTATGTCAAATTTAGTTTATTAAAAGTACTTTTATTAATTTGAAAACAGAGTCCCGAGTTCCTTTTGCCAAACTTGAGTTTAGGGTTAAACTTAATTTTTCAAACAAAGCCAAACTAAAAATCAAAAGAGTGTGCACGTTATTACATGCGACTAAACCCACTTTTGATTTTCCAATCCCAAAACCAAACATAACCTAATGTGGCTACTATTGGCACCTCTCTCTTTTCTCCCTACACCACGTATTTTTTTTTTTTAAATTGCTTTTTGTCTTGTATTTAAAATTCGGGTGCACCTAGGATTTAGAAGTTCAGCGAATTAATAAGTGTGTTACACACAACTAATAATTTTTAATTATTAGGTGCGTCTGATTTTTAATTACTAATAGACATTTTAAAAATTTTTTTTATATATTCACTCGATTTTTAATTACTAAACGCACCTAATTTTTAATTATTAATAGGCGTTTAGAGGATTCCTTTATGTTTTGAGTTGTATACTTCAATGATTTACACACCTTTTTTCAAAAAATAAAGGAAGTTAGCCCAATTAACATTGTTTTGTTTCGCATGCTTGAGTAAAACGACGTCGTCTGACCTCTAAAACCCACAGCTAGTTAGGAACCGTTAAACCCTAGCCTCTTCCCCCGTCTCTGGAACTTCAGCTTCATCTTCACCTTCACCTCGACCTGGAGAAGAAGAGCGTGAAGTGAAGCAAAATGGATATGGGCGAAGATGGTGGTGAAGGGAGCGCGAGGAGGATCCAAGTGCGGTTCGTGACGAAGTTGAAAGCGCCATTCAAAGTTCCAACCACCGCCATTGCCATCCCCGCCGACCTCACCAGATTCGGCCTCTCCTCCCTCGTCAACGCTCTCCTTGAAGCTAATGGTATTTCATGATTCTCGTTTTCCATAAACTGAGATACAATATGATACTTTTTTTTGTTTCCTTGAGTTTTAGTTTTATAATTTGAATAATTGAAGTATTGAGGTTAATTTACTCTCCGTTTGTTGTTCATAGATGCCGATTATAAGCCGGAACCTTTTGATTTTTTGATTGATGGCGAGTTCGTTCGCATGTCGCTTGAGGAGTTTCTTCTGGCTAAGGGAATCTCTGCGGTAATAATTGTCAACCAATTAAATAGAACTATTATTTTGTCTATTTTTGGGTTGCATCTCTGTTATGGTATTTGTGTCTTAAGAGGATGAAACTGAAACTTGATTTCATGTATGTACTGAGATAATGCTTTGTTATTTTTTGGTTGTTCGAAATGAAGTTTAATGGTATCGGAGCTTAACTTCCGAACTAGATGTTTGGATATTTGACTAGTACTGCTTGAGTAGTCCACTGGATTCCAATGATTCATTTCAGTTGCGTTACGTGTGTGTACGTGTATGTTTTAAGAACTCCCTTTGATAGAGTAAGAGTGTTTATCTCAATAAAACAAATAAATGCTATTCCTTTTATTGCTACATTGCCAAATGTTGGATGTGGTGTGTTGGATTATATGGTATTCGTGACTCAGAGTCTTGTGAGTCATGACTGTTGTATCCTGTTACGTAAAGGGGTTCTTCAGGTTATGTTGGTAAGCCAGTGATAATAGTTGGTGTAAAGGGCACTGTAGTGATGAATTGCCGGTTGAGAACTTGGATGAATTGCTGTCTGCTGAGTTGAATTTTTAAAATAATTGGTTCCTACAGTTATATTTAACATTTAGATTCATTTTTTCACACAAAGCAAAGAAAAGCTATTCTCATGACATGAACATTCTGCACTTGTGTAAATCTTGAAATAAACAAAATTTGAGGTTTTAATCATGGGTACCTGAATAAGGTACTCCCTCTGTTTTTTTTTTCTTAGTTGTTTAAGGTTATGCACCTGGATTAAGAAAATCATTAGAGGTTAAACTTTCTAGTAGTATTTATTACATATTTTCCTATTATACCCTCATTTATTGGTAGTAGGCCATAAATACTTAGTGGAAACATGCATTTATTATAAGGGTGTAAGTGGAAAAATCGCATTAATTACTTGTTGGTATTCTAAAGTGACTATCAAAAGTGAACAACTCAAAAAAGCTAAAGAGACTAACATAAAAAAACAGAGGGAGTACAATTTTGTGCCACCTACAAGAATATTGTTGATATTTCAGGGATTGAAATTGGGTATATGAAACAATAATAACTTACCCATTGGTTTAACCTGCATGTGTTGACATGGGAAACAAACCATTGTTACCTTTTGCTCTGATGTCATAGGCTCATAGCTAACTTCTGTGAATGATCAATTATAGGAAAGGATATTGGAAATTGAATACAAAAGGGTTGTGGCCCCACGAAAGGAGGAAGATCCTTCTATACATGATGACTGGGTCAGTGCTGTTGATGGTTCTTCTTCTCGGTAAGCTTGCAAATGTATATTATTTGGATGTGAAATTTCTGAAAGACTTACGTTGAATGATTTGGACTTTCCATACAACAACTACAACAACAACAATAACAAGCCTTTATAAAAGTTGGCAACCAACAAATTTTTAAAGATAAACTCCTTTTATTTAACCAAGCTAGAAAGGTTGAACCGTTAATTTCAGTTGGTGTTTTTGGTTTTTATTGGCTTCCCTTAATTTGTTGATTGTAAGAGTGATTTATGTAGAATTCTGATAACATATGGTTTTAGTACATGATATTATTAAGTATTCACCGCAGGAGGTTTTTTTTTCGCAATGTGGTGGGTGGTAGTAATCAGAGAATACAACTTAACCCTGCTTGTAAATAGCCTCTTTAAGTTTTTGGCCAATGGATGAATGTGTTTTATGTAGCCTTTTTCTTTGTTTGACCCCTGACATTTTGTAATTCTCGCTGGTTCAAGTATTAGACTATAGGTTCTGTTTTTGTAAGTTCATTGATTTTTGACCTGGATGTACTTCATTAAATATTTGAAGTTGACTTTTTTTTTATAAGCTTAAAGTTGACTGTTTAACTATTTATGCAGGTTCTTTTTGACAGGATGTTATGATGGTTTAGGGAGGTAATAATCTTGCACAGTTTTGTTCTTCGAGAATTATTGGCGTATCTTAATTTTCATTGATATTATCATTTGATTACTTTCTCCACTTAACTGAGATTTAATCTTTATGAATATCTTGTTTTAGGGTTTGGAAAGGTGCTGGATTATGTACCCATATATTGGAGGGACATAGTGACGCTGTCTCTTCTGTTAGTATCATTAATCCAGAAGGTATGAAGATTATTATTTTTTTCCTAAATGCTGCTAAGTTCGTTTGTTAAGTTTTTTGATTGCCAGTTGTCAAAGGTTCAACTTACTAGAGAAATAATTGCTTATTTTTATCTTCTCCATGAGAGAAATTTTAAAAATAAGCTATTATTTATTTGAGATTAACTGTCTCCAGTCATGCAGAAACTTTAGTATATGCTTATTCTGTTTCTACTGAGAAAATCACAAGGCTTGTGTTTGACCGTATAACTCTTAGAATTCTTTTGGCTGATTGCCTTGGCTATCAAGTTCTATGTTGTTTCAATAAGTTAGCTATTTACCTTTTATATTGTTCCTTTCTATGTTGTTGGTGATTATGCATTTTGTGACTATAGTTAGTGTTTTGATGTTTTAATATCCTTTAAAGCTCTATTTCATTAATAGCCCAAGTTAAATATGAGCAGTCTACTCAGTGACTGTATATTCAATAATTTTAGCAGGAAATCTTGTTGCTAATGTTTTTGTGCACCTCTCTGTGTAATTAATTTGTTATGCACTGATGCTGTTTCATAATATTGACGTGCAGTATTTATTGCATTTGAGTTCCTTTTAACAAGGTCTGTTATGTAATCAGGTGTCGATAATGTTGCCGTAGCTACTGCTTCAAAAGATCGAACTTTGAGGCTATGGAAGGTAACAAAAAGAAGCTGCTGAGCTACAATTCCTTATGTTGAGCTTATGCTTATTAAGTTATATTCTTTCTTGTGTAAAGCTCAATACAGAGGATTCTATCAACCATCCTGTTAGGGTTAAGGCTTTCAAGATCTTGCGTGGTCATAAGCTTTCTGTACAGAGTGTTGCAGCTCAGACTTCTGGAGAAATGGTTCCTATTTTGCTTTTCTATTTTTGATTTCTTCATCTTCTTTCTCTCCATGATCTATGTATAGTGTGATAGTGGACTGTAACATCGACATGCTTGTGTGCTCTCACTTATTTAGGTTTGTTCGGGCTCTTGGGATTGCACCATCAATGTATGGCAAACTAATGACTCAAATGCGGAAGTTGAACTAGTGTCTAAAAAGAGGAAAGTTGGAGGTCAAGTTGAGGAGTCTCAGTTGGAGGTTTATACCGGTTCCTTAAACCTTCTAGTTTTTCTTTTTGTGCTGTAAAAGTTGGATTCTTGTCGTCACAAATATATTTCTCCCATAGATTTTGTATGTTGATTTGAAGTTTGTTGTAACCTTTTAAGGAGTCATTAGAGATGGCATTTGGCTCTTCTTTCTCTGAAGCGTTCCAATTGACAAGTGAATAGTAAAAAGTTATTGATGTTGCTGTATGTCAGTATGCGTTTTTCACTTGTTGGGTTTATGTGCTCTAGTCCTAATTTTGATGATTTAAATTTGAGACATGTTCAAGTTTTCCTTTATGTTATTGCACCATAAAAATGGCTAAGCTTTGTAGAACTTGTAACTATTTGTTCCAATCATTGTTTCTTTCCCTTTTGATGCATCATTCTGTAGTTTTCATTGACAATGTTTATGCTTTGATCAATAATATGTTGTTGTATTACAGGGAGAGGCTTTTACTACCCTTGTGGGCCATACACAGTGTGTATCTTCTGTGGTTTGGCCGCAACGAGAGTCAATCTATTCTGCATCATGGGATCATTCTATCAGGAAATGGGATGTTGAAACAGGCAAAGATGTGTTAGATATAGTAAGTTGACAAATTGCTGCTGCTCCTCTTTCTTTCTTTCTCCTTCTCCCTCTCCGTTAAAAATTGTACACTTTTGAAGTTTAATTTTAGTCTCTAGTTTAATTTTACTGCTCCCCCATTGATTTTAACCATTTGCGTGTAGGATTTGGCTTATTAAAGTGAAAGATTGTGTAAAGTGAGAAAATAAGGGTCTATTCACCCTTGATTTGAAGTACCTACTGACTTTAACCCACTTCAAATCAAGGTGGATGTACCTTTTTCTCACTTCACACACACACACTCACTTTAGAGAAGCTAAACTTTTGTGTCTAATTGGGAGGTAAAGTCAAAACCTACTAGGGTGTGCTTGATCATTTTCCTTTTCTTATTTTTGCTATGAAGATCAAAGGTGGTCGTTTTATAGATACCTTGTTCTAGTGTTTGAAATTATTTACGTTTCTCTGGATGAGAATTTTCTACTCTGCATTTGTGCATTCTCAAAATTTGGGGACCTCTTGGTAAACAGTATTTTGTTGTACATTTTGTGCATGCTACTCCAATAAATTTTCCTCAGTTAATTGCTGCTTTTTCTTGGTCATCCACTTTCCATAGTTTGGTTGATGTTTTGCCTTATATTGTGGTTATAGTTTTGTCTTTAAAAAAATCATTTTAAGCAGTTACCATGCTGGAGGAAGTGAAACCCAGTGAATGGGCATAACTCTAATTCATTATGATACAGTTTTTTTTTTTTTTCCGTCATTTATGGTTTAATATTATTTTTCTTTAAAATGGTTAAAATTGTTATGTTTGGGAATCAGAAGTTGAAAAGGACTGTCATATGAAAAACATTTTCAAATTCTGAGGCTGGATTGTTTTCCATGTATAGTTCTGTGGGAAGGTTCTCAACTGCCTTGATATTGGCGGTGAAGGTTCTGCTTTGATAGCTTCTGGTGGCTCTGATCCTATCCTTAGGATTTGGGATCCTCGTAAGCCAGGTCTGTTAAGTAACCGAAATAATCATTTCCTCTCACCTCTACAGTTGATCACATGCATGCTAGTATCTTAGAAGACACTT
Organism: Cyamopsis tetragonoloba; assembly: GCA_037177725.1. Classification (NCBI taxonomy): domain Eukaryota; kingdom Viridiplantae; phylum Streptophyta; class Magnoliopsida; order Fabales; family Fabaceae; genus Cyamopsis; species Cyamopsis tetragonoloba. The sequence goes on from CM074123.1 coordinate 58,396,263, forward strand.
TCTTTTCTCTGCAGGCACTTCTGCTCCTGTTTTTCAGTTTGCATCTCATAATTCATGGGTTTCAGCTTGCAAATGGCATGATAATTCTTGGTTTCATTTACTCTCTGCATCCTATGATGGAAAAGTTATGTTGTGGGATCTGAGAACTGTGGTAATATATTTTCCTATTTTATTGAGTGAATTTTAATCATGATGTGATTTTATATCATCTTTGGGTTATCTCCTGATAATTTTATCTGTTAATGTTGCAGTGGCCTCTTTCAGTGATTGAATCACACGGTGACAAGGTATCAATCTTTCTGTCGATAATTTAGCTAGAAATGAAAACTTCTCCAACACTGTTTTACCCTTGAGAAGAGCCGAAGTTAACGTTGATAGAATTGTCATTTGTGAACTCAGGTACTGTGCGCTGACTGGTGGAAAAGTGACAGTGTTATCAGTGGTGGTGCAGACTCAAAACTCTGCATTTCGTCAGAAATTCCTGTACAGTGAGGTAAATTATAATCATAGCATGGCAATTTTTTGCGAGATGGTGGGTTGTTAGGGGCAGATATTTTTTACATGAAGGGAACAGATCAAATTTTGAGCCAGTTTTATCCAACTTGTAACTGGCAAGTGCGTCCTCTGAGCAGTGCCTTATTTTGCGTGGCTGATGGCTACTAATGCGAACACTTGAAATTATGTGTAACTTAAACTCATTCTGCTTGCCAAATCTTCAGACATGAATTTTTTTTTCTTGTTTTTGTGGTATATTTTCTTCATTTGGGTTATTGCTGGCTTAGATATGTCTGGTACCATTGAAATTATGGGATTATAATATTGAGAGAAGGAGAAAGATAAGAGAATAAAATATTATATTAATAGTGATAAAGATGTTACAATGTGATTTGTGTGATTCATGACAATGCACTATCCTTATTTATATGAATAACTCTGAGTAAATAAAGAAATAAAGAAATAAGGAAACTAATCCTAGGAGATCATAGGAGATCCTAAGAGATATTGATATAATAAAAGAATTAATCTTATTGGATATGAAAAGATATTTTAAGTTTTGTTTATATTTTAACACACCCCCTCAAGCTAAGGTTGTTACAAATAAACCATTTAAATAAAAGAAATTTTGAAACTAAGAAATAGAGAGACAAATAGTCGCGGGTCAGTTGATACTTTTGGTAAAGTTACGGTTACAGATTCCTACTCTGCGAAAGCCGAAAAGCTGTGCTCATATCTTTGGGAAATCTGCATTAACAGAGAGACTTGACTATCGCGGATCCAATTGATACTTCTGGTAAATTTGTCGGGCCAGGCTAATTTATCTAGGAAAGCCGCAAGCTAGGCTCATTTTTTTGAAAGTCGTGCAAGCAAGATGATGTCCCTAAGAAAGCCACGAAGTCGGATGATACTTCTGGTAAAAGTGTGGGGCCAGATTGGTTGATATGAGAAAGCCACGTAACCAGGCTCATGTCTCTAGAAAGGTCGTGGGAGCAAGAAGATCTCTCTAATATCTTAGAATACTCAAAAAACAAAGAGAACAAATAGTTCGACAAAACGACACCAACAGTGCCATAGGCGGAATAAGCACGAAACAAAGTAGAAACATATTTAAGATGAAAGAAAGGATTGAAGAAGGAAAAAAAAAAAACCTTCTATATTTTTCGGAGCATGGCAGCGAAATTATAGTGGTACAGGTCACGGTGAATGATACTGCCCTGATATCATCGTACAATTTGGGTTTAGGCCTAACTCACTATCAGGAGTTAGCTTTTTGAAAGTGAGTTAGGCCCAAACTCAAATTGTAAGATGGTATCGGAGCCTATCTTAAATCTGTTTGTTGGGTCTCCTAGATTTGTTGTTGGGAGTGAGTTAGAGAATATGAATTGACACTTATCTGCCGATAATAATGTACATGGACAACATAACTCTTGATGTTATTCATGCCAAAGGCTATTAAGATATCTATTGATTGGCCGATTGCAAAAATTAAAATGTAAAAAAAATTCACAATTTAATATTAATTGAAAATCCAATAAACAGGTGTAAATAATTAATTGATACTACTCATATGGGAATCACTATGAACAACATGAAATAAGGCCATTTTATTCTTTTCAATCTAATACACTCTACTTGATTTTTCGAAATAAATTTAAATTTCAAGAAGAGCATTCATTCAAAGAATGAGTAATTATAAACACTCGATTCTTTGAAATTCTGAGAGCAATGTTTTCCATAGGACTAATTCTATTGTTTTAGCCACTTAACAAATTTATCAAAATATTTTAAAGATTGACCTCCTTCCTCTAGGTTGCTCAATACCTTCTCTTTTAGCTCTGTTGACCTTATTTTTATGCTCTCATCATTAAGCAATTGATCCACTTTCATTTTTATCTCCCCACGTTGCACCAATCCATTTTCATTTGACTTCAATTCCAATCCAACTTTTAACTCATCACAAATATGTGTCATGTTATAAAGTTGGTCACCAAAATATGGCCAACACAAGAAGGGAACCCCATTAGACAAACCTTCCACGGTAGAATTCCAACCACAATGGCTTAAGAAGCAAGCTATGGCATGGTGGCTTAGGACCTTTTGTTGAGGTGCCCATCTAACTATTTTGCCTTTACTCCCCAAGAATTCTTTAGGGTATACAATCTCATCGGTACAATTAGAATCTTGACGCACAACCCAAAGGAAAGGCCTTTCAGTCAGATCCAGTCCTAAAGCTAACTCTGCGAATTGGTTTTGATCGAAAAGAGTGAAACTACCGAAGGCAACATATAATACAGAATGAGGAGGTTGTTGGTCAAGCCAGCTTATACAAGATAGATCTTCTTCCCAAAACTGTCCGATTGACCTTGACGGCGCATCCAAAACCCTATGCCAACAATGGTCAAATTATTCAAAAGAATTAAAATTGATAATACATATAAAAAATTAAAGGAAAAAGGAAAAAAAAAAGGCTTCTTTTAAATGTGTTGAGTTTGTACTTATTTGCTTAGTGACTCTAGATTATACGAGGAGGAAACAAAATATGAATTTAAAGTCGGAGGATTAAAAAAAATATAAAGATAAAGAGTACAAAATACATGAAAATCATAATATTACTTATAAATTTCGCGTGCATTTACTTACCCTGTGTTGGCATAACTTCTCAACAATGGTCCAATTGGAAGGAGCTTAGGAACAAAGCATAATGGCCCAGGTTCAAGTTCATATGTGGTGTTGCAAAGCCACCATTCTGTCAAATATGATGTTTGTGTACAATACATCAAATATTTAAATACTTTTTTACCACCCATTGTATCACCTATAGTCAACCAAACAAAGGCCCTTGCATCCATCTCTAACATACTTGGTGATATCCTGAATTTCTTTTCACTAATTAATGATCCTGCAATAATGATAAAAAAAGTCAGCAGTACTATATGAAATTGGATCCATTCTTCATATTAGTTTTCAATATATATGATATTGTCATGTAAGAATTTTGTAGTTGTTTTATCTCTTGATGATGGTTTTTTCACAAATTTTGATAGGATTACTTGTCTAATGTTTTTAAAAGATAAGCATGCTTCTTAAGTGAGAGAAAAAAAAAAAAACCATTTCTAGTATTTTTAATTTTTCTTGTTCCAGGACCTTGGTATCTACACATATTGGCATCCAACTATTATAGGGTTATTAAGTATGAATGAGAGGGATTGAGAGTATCCAATTTTAGAAATCACACTATTCTCTTATATATAAGAATCATAAATCTATATATTAAAAATGATTGTGTCACTCTCAATAGGGATGATGTTAATCCCTTCTACTGATGAAAGGACTAAATGTGTATATCATCCGCGGAAGCTTTCATTAATTCACAACAAACGTCTTTTTTTGTAGGGACCGGTAATTAATATATTTAGATATATGGACTAATCAATTAGTCAGTATCAGGTATAAGGACCAAACATATATTTTTTTTAAAAAAAAATAATAAAATACAATTATAGATGATCTCATGCTGAATTTTCGCTAGAGCTGATTATATGAAAAGTTGCATTTATATCTTGTTAGTGAAACTTTTTCAAATGTTGTCCCAAACTTGTTGAAATTTAGGTAGCGTTTGGTAACGGTACAAAATGGAACATAACGGAATGAAATAGAACAGAAAATGTGTATCGTGTTTGGTGACCATGAAACATAACAAGACCATATGTATTATTTTGTATTTAGTGCAGATTAAAATATAAAATATATTTTTTTGCAATACATATACAATTTTACTTTACTTGTTAGAAAGTATAAAAATTAAAGGAAAAAAATAGTATATTTTTTTAACTTATTTTTATAAAAATTATAAATATAATTAAATAATAATTTTAAAATATATTAATTTTTGTATTAATATTTTATGAATAAAAAAATTATTAAATATAAGCTTCTCTCAATAAATATAATTATTAAATATATTTTTAAAATTAATTATTAAATATAAATTATGTTGAATAGATTTTTATTATGTAATTTTTTAAAAAAATATTTTTTAAAAATATATATTTATTGAAAAAAATAATATAAGGCTTAAGGAAATAAAATATATATTATTTTGTTAATAAAAAATAACTATGAAAATAGTGGTAATTCTTCTGTTTGTATGCTGTTTTGTTCTCTTCTGTTCCATCATTTTCAATGGAACCAATCTGTCTCGTTCATTTGCCTCAGTGTCTTAGTTCTGTTCCTCTTGACTGGCGTACCAAAAGTTACCTTAGTCCCAAATTGCCACTCACACCAAAATACTCACACCAAAATAAGGCCAAGTAAGATCATTTTTTCTTTACTTTTTCACCCTAACTAATCATTACCCATTTCCTAAATATATTTATATATTTTATAAACTCCAAATCAGTTCCGAAAATTGTAAGAGTCTTTTATTTTAGTCCGTAATATTTTGAAATACTCAAATTAATTTTTGACTTTGTAAAATGTACGTCATTCTAATTTTTTTCACCTAATTTTCTTTAATATGTTTTAATATTCAAAAGAATTAATATATTAGTGATTAATTTGATATTTTTTTAAAATATTAGTGACTAAAATAATCAATCCTTACAATACTTTTTTTATAGGTGAAAATGCAATCATAAGAGTTCGAACCGAAGAGTTGCTATTCAAAGTTTCACTGTACAACCACTAAACCAATCTATTGGACGCCATCCTTACAATATTATACTTCTTTTTTTTGTTCTCAAAAGAAAATTATATAGAATAAAACAATATGAATGATGAAAATGATACTTACCATCAGAATCCAAAATCCCATCATCAATAAGCTTAGGGATGCTAATTTGTAAGGCAAATATGGCTGCTGATGCTGGCCATAACATAGCTCCTTTAATTCCCAACTTGTTTCCAACTTCCAAAGCCCATCCCATAGTCATATCTGCAATAATACAACTAATTCTATCATCATCATCATCATTCAAATGAATATCTTCTATGAGTTTCTCAAGCATTTTAGGCATTGTGTTCAAAATTGCTTCACACAGCTTCCCCAAATCATTTCTATCGTCCTCGAGTCGTAGCCCGTCTGGGATTGACACCAATTTTATTCGCGACTCGTTGTTTAGGCTATCTTGTTGCTCTGCCATTGAACTCACCACTTTCTTATGGGTGAAACCTGTGTTCACAAAAATTACTTTGCATCCAAAATCAACTAACTTTTGTGACATGTTCATCATGGGATTCACATGTCCTTGAGCTGGATATGGTAAAACTAGCACTGTGGGAATTTTCATTGTTTTTGGTTTCTATAGAGTATAGGCAACTCTCTTCTCTTTATATTGGCCGAATCAATTTTTGTATTGTATGTTTTTTTTTAAAAATAAAATAAAAATTATCTTAGAAGCACAAACACTCATCCTTATTGGTGATTTGACACATGTTAAAGAGTCATGCACGTGGTGTGTTTAAAATATCATTTTTGTCGGGTTGGACACATTTGACAACAATTTAAGGTCCGCTTGTTTTGCTTTTGTTTTAGTCAAAATTAATTAAAATTAAAAATACTTATTTTTGTTAAATATTTTGATTTTTGTATGTTAATAATCTCAACAATTAATATTTGTATTGGTGAGTGTTTTTTATTATCTCTGTCTCATAATATAAGTTCCAACTAATATTTCACACAGTTTAAGAAAAATGGTTAAATTATTGAAAATAAAAGTATTAATTAGCCTATTGAGATGTTATACCAATTAAATTTAAACTCAATTATTTTCTATTGGTTGAATGACTTTGAAAGTTAAAAAATCATAATAAATACTTCTAATTTTGTGTATAGAGACTTATATTATGGGACAAGACTATTTAATAGTTGGGGCTTATATTATAGGACAAAAGAAATACTTTTTATTTAACTAAAATCTAAACTAAATCAGCCTGACACTTTTGACTAACATTTATGTGTGGTTTGACATTTGATGGATACTTTTAAGTTCTAGTTACGTAGTTTAGTTGATAAACATATAAAAATATATATGTGTGAATATCTGAACTTAATTCTGAAATATTGTAATTTTTATGAATAAAAAAATTCCACCAAACTAGCCTGTTGGAGCAAGTCCCTTTCAAAAAAGAAAAAAAAAAGAAAAAAAAGAAAATTTGGAGCAGGTGTGTATTGTGGATTGATAAGTGAATTTCAGTTTATCACCGATTTGAATTTCAGTGGTCACAATTGCACAATTTTGGTTAGACATTCAGTGGTCACGGTTGCAGCACATAATCTTATCTTGTTCTTTTCTTATAAGCAACATAATATTATTAAAGCTAAAATATACTAATTTTGATCTAAATTTTTTAATAAATTTTTATTTTGGTTTTTTACATTTTATTTTTGTCAATTTGATCTTTTATTTTTATTTTTCACATCATGTAACAAACCTTTAAGGTTTGGGAGGGGTGAAAGTCCAAAGTTCAAATCTTGGCAAAGGAGAATAGTATAAATTATAGGAGATTTACTATCAGTTGTGTGTATTTACTGATAAAAAAAAAACCATTGAGTGCTTTAGAGGAAATATCACCATGATGTTGAGGAAAATGTAGATAAAAGCACATGTTAGTGCAAAAGAACCAATATGTGAAAAATAAAAATAAGAGACTAAATTGACAAAAAAATAAAAAATAAAAGACTAAGAATTTGTTAAAAGATAAATGATTAAAGTTAGATTTTTGCATATAAAAAAGAGTATAAGATATAATGAAGGTATATTATCACTCTAAATTTGGTGTTATCATTCTCATTCACAACTTTTCATCTTGATACAATAGCCAAAATAATGAAAAAAAAAAAGCTAATAAATGGAAGTGACAACATAAATTTGAAGTAACAATATCAATTTCTTAACAAATACTTAAAATATTATAAGAAAAGGATGTACTGATTAGAGGAAATACATCTTAAAGGAAAAAACACACCATTCTAAAAATAAAAAAGTTTTTTAACTTGGGCAATATTATATCGGTTAAATATTTTAAAGGAAAAATTTTTTATGGAAAAAAATAAAGAATTAATTGACTTATTATAGTTTAACAAGCATTTATTATTTAATATTTTTTTTTATTTTGGGATTCTTAGACTATGTACAATACAGTTATTTGTGCTAAGCAGTTGTCCTTAAGAAGTACAACTCTATTGCAATTTAGTGACATGGCTTGGTGTTTGTGTAAGTTGCTTAAATAAGCAACTCAACGCCATGGGTTGCTTAAAGGAAAGTGAGGCTTTTGTACCAGATTTTTAATTAAAATAATCAAGTCATTTTAATTTTTAATTTTAAGTTTTGAATATTTTTATTTAATATAAAAAATTTAATTTAAATTTTAATTAAAAATAATAAATAAGAGATAGTTAATTTGTGGGGTACACGCGGGACTTATATGAGTTAACATGCAACTTTGCATTGTAATATAGAGTTGCTTAAATTATTAGAGTGATGTGTACTTGCGGGACCTGTCAAATATTAATAAAAGGCAAATGATATTGAGTGCCATAAGGGTACTATTTAAGAATTAAATATAGTAATTAGATATTGAAATGTGTAGTTTTTTTTATTCCTAAGAGACGGAACAATGTGCTCTTATGATTATTTTTTTACTTCTAGTAACCTTAACTAGTGCCCCAAGGGCACTGTATATTAAGACTCTTATTAAAATATAGGCTAAGCAATTCAACATGTGTGCTTGCATGGTAAATCTTATCGTGTGCAATATTACACATGTTAGACATACTCAAATAAAAAAAAAAAACCAACAAAAGCCTTCAACTAAGACAAAAAAAATGAAATTTTATAAAATCCATAATATGAATATCATCCTACACTGCTCCTTTAAAAACAACTTCATGACGAGATAGTCAAATAGACCGTAAAATAAAAAACCAAATAGAATCAATTAAATTTCTTTTAGAGGTAGAATACACCATCCCTTTATAAATTTCTGTGAACATTTTGTTTTTCTTTATCAATACGTCCTTACTACTTAACTATTTTTGAATAATTCAAAACACAATAAAAATAAGAAATTAATGATATACTCATAATATTTCTCTTTCTAATATAATTGATCTAACACGTAGAACCATATTTTTACTATCATTTAATATGACCCTTCCAACAATTTGAAGGGTTAATTTGTAAACTAGACAAATTTAATACATAAAACTAAATTAATCAACTTTCTTAACTTTCGCAAAATTGATTGAGGGATATATTGGGATGGAGAGAGTACTATCTTTAATCTTTTTTATAAGAGACGAAAAATAATTTTTTTTATCCTATTTATAAGAAACATAATATTATTTTTTACTATATTAATTGCAAAAAAAATATGAATGCTCATTTTTTACCTTTTCATTTATTATGAACATACATATTTCTAATGCAAGTGAGTGCATTGGCTATATTAGTATTTTGAAAATTGTATCATATTAATTGAAAAAGAACCTCATTAGATATTTTTAGGACTTTTCTAACTTGTGCAACTATTGAACAAGATAAGAATCTCAAAATACTCCCTAGTTCTATTTATTGGACCATTTTCAAACAATGTTAGTGGTCTTTTTATAAGACTCACCATCAAAATTTACAAACATTAGTTATTCCTTTCTATGTTCTCCCTTCATAATGAGTCAACTTTTTTAATTTCAAGATTTGAATTACAAAAAAAAATTAATACTCCCTCTGTCCCAAATTGTTTGGCCTTTTAGGAAAAAAAATTTGTCCCAATTTGATTGTCCCTTTAAGATACCAATGCAGTATTAATTTTTTCTTTACAATTTTACCCTTAACTAATTAAACATATTCCTACTTTATCACCAACCACTAACCTTTAGGCTTTACTCTCCCAAGTAAATTTTTTCATTTCTGATGCATTAATTATAGTAGTTAACACTCAAGAGACTACTACTAATATTAATTATTGATTGAAAAAGTAGTACTCCAATAAAATTAGTTAATGGGCAAAATAGGAAATTCAATCTAAAATTTACTAAAATTTAAATTAATGATTATATTCCTTAATCTATGTGCAAAGACCTAAAAGACCAAACAATTTGGGACGGAGGGAGTATCTTTTACTACTTTTCAATACATTAAATAGGGATAAATATGGAAGAGTATAATTTTTTAAAATCCCAATACATTAACTAATCTAATTACATTTTTTTTATTAACCACAATTATCATGATGGATCTTTATAAAAAGGACCAAAGGGAGGAGAAAAAAATGTAAATAATAAATACATTTTAAATACAAAACTCAATTAATTTTTGTCTTTTTGTATAAAAAATTTCTTATTTAAAATGTTTAGCCGGTATAATATTATACAAATTAAAAAAAAAACCATTATTATAAAAGGACAAAGAAAATATTACCAACCATGTATTTTAGCATCGTCAATGTGGTGAATTTTATTTGTAGGTTAAAGTGATTGTTAATGAGTTAGAAAATGAGTAGTAATGTACACGTATCATTGTTGAATAATAAATAACACAAAATGTGAAACGAAGTTTGTTGGAGAACATGATTAACATAAGAATTTAATAAAACATTTTAAATGATCATATAACAATACTCTTAAAAAAATTAAAAAGTTTTCAATGACTTTTTTTGTTTAGGTAATTGCCACTCTTTTTTATTTATTGTCATTACTATTTACTTTTTTGCTTTCCTTCAATTATTTATGTCTTGACCAAACGATGATATTTTCTTTTTTTATACTTATTCTTTCCTTCGTACTTTTTTTTGTCTCTTAGTTTTATTGAACCAAACATTAGGTAAGAGCTAATCAATTCAGTCTCATAACTTTTGGATACATACAATGGATATAAAATAAGATATTTCAATGAATAGGAAAAACAATAAAATTTCTTCCGACACTGAAAGTGATTTTCTTGATTCTTTTTTTTTTTGGCTTTTGTCTTCTTCCTTTGATATTCTCTAAAGTTCAAAAGCACAATAGTTCTCTACCAAACAAAAAGGCAAAATAATTCTAATTTAATTTTAAATGAACATCTTCCAAGAAAAAAAAATTGAAATTAACACTTACTAACACACAAAGTGGAACTAGAAGTTTATTGCATAACATGATTATTTGACCTATCTACTATCACTTCCTATGTGGATTATGCAAAGATTTTGGAGTCCCTTCAAATAATTGCAAAAGATAATTTTCTAAATCATCAGCATCATATTTAATGTATTTATCACTAATATATCTACCATACCTCCCTACAAATGTCCTATAAGCTTGGATCACTTTGAGGGATATGGAGACTCTCAATTCTTGACAAAGTTGAAAATCTGATATAAACCATGCTGTTTGGTTCCTATAAAGTTCCTCAAATTCATGGTAGAAGCTCCTTAACCTCTCTTTAAGTAAATTTTTTGAAATATTTTTTGTACCTTGAATTTGAATCCCTTCATCCTTTAGCAATGGCAGAATAAAACTCAGAGTATTCCTCTAATAATTCATTGCATGCTGCTTAAACCTCGAATTTCGCTTTCGAATCCATTCGTTGCGGTATATCAACCTAAGATCTTCTGATCCTTTAACCTTCTTAGCCATGTAATGTATGTTGTTCATCAAGAACAATTGTTGTAGTGGTGCTTCTTTGTATAACTTGGACTTTTGTTCAAGATTGCATTCCAAAATTGAAGCCAATTTTGACTGAGGAAACTTCCTTTGTGAAGTTCCACTGAGGAAACTTCCTTTGTGATTGGATTTTGACTTTCTTTGTCCTTCGGAAGCAATTTATTAAGTGTTTATGTGTAATCTGCTAGAATCGTGATGTAATTCATAACATATCTAGTTAAATAGTGAACTCCGCCACCAACAAAAGGGGTCGGCTATGTGTTTGATATAATGACGTTCTTAAATTCAAGAAACATTGCCCTCACACAATCGCCTAATCTGTTTAAAATCTCGTGACATTGAACTCTAACACAAGAACCATCCTCATTTGAGTACAAATGATCAATTTCTGGCATTAGGGTTGCAAGAACCTCATACATGTCAAGAATTTTGAACAACTTTTCAGGTTGGTGAGGGCCAATGGACATTGCTTCACCAAAATTCATAATCCTCAAAATTGAAACCCTTGATGATTCAACAAAACAAGTCATGCTAATAGGTTTTTCCAATTCCCCAAAAATCTTGTCACATAGCCATTTCTCACTTGCTAGATAAACCCTAACAAAGATCTTCATAGCCCAAATCCACCTCTTGATCTTGGAATTCAAATTGCTCCATTCCATTTTCAAGACATTCTCAATGCTTAGCCTTTCAATTTCTAAAATGGAGAAGCATTCATCTAAGGCATCCATTCTTGTGGTGGTATAAGCATAGCAACATTCCTTCTCATAGTTACAAGAAAACATTAAATTTGCAATATTCTTGAGTTTTGGAATCACACATGGATGAACCAAATCAATGGAATGCTCCTCCAAGTCTCTCTTAGTTGTTTCCTCAACTGAATCTGTTAGAATATATAACAAAAGAATCAGATAATATCTTTATTATATTTTAACTATAATATGATATAAAATATTTTCATATATTCTAGCAGAGTCATCACCTATTGAAGATACTGTGGAACTTTCATCAAGCATAATATCTGCATCACTTGATCTAGAAGACACATAATCAAGCTCAAAGGGTTGCTTGTTTTGGATAAGCAAGTTCTTGAACTCTTCCTCTTCCTCAAGTTTTTCCATAGCTATTTGAAGAACACAATTAGCCCTATGCAAAAGCATATACCCTTTATCCTTTTTGCTCAAATAATTTGAAGTCTCCAATTTTTGAATCAATCTATGAGTTTCATTTTCTGCATTTAGATATTCATTTGCATGATTTGATCCAGAATCCCAAATCATGGATTTCTCTTCCTTCCATCTCATGATTATTTTCTGAATTGCATTAAGTTGATCTTCAAATTCAAAATCATCACTAGCATTATTCTTTTCCTCTGCATTTTCACTGATTTTGGTCATAGAGGACAATTGGGTGAGTTGGGTCCCAAGATCTGTTAGAATTTTCTTGGCATCATTTGTGAGATTCTTCTTTGACCCTAATGCCCTCACAATGTGTCTTGCTGCTTCAATCAAATTTTCCTCTTTTTCTAGCCCAAGAATCACAGGCTTAGACTCCTCAAAAGCCATAGCAAACAAAAATAAAAGGCCCCAAATTTATTTTTTTTGCCAAAACCTCTTCAAAATTTTCAGCTCCCAAATTAAGATTGAATCCACGTCTTACTTCCCTCTATAAAATTCTTCACTTCATGTGTGTCTGGTTACCGGTTTGACAAAGTAACACATTCTGATGATATATAAACAACTCTGATTTGTTTAGACACAAATTTCAATCACATGCAACCGAAAGGATTGTCTGCTTCTGAAAAATATGAAGTTGTCAACTAAACAAACACACACTTAGTCACTTAGCCGCTAACGGCTAACCCCAAAACTATTCATCTCGGGAAGAAGTTTAGAGGGAATCATCAACCAAATTCAAAATCCCATAAAGAAAATGGGAAAAAGAAACTTTTTTTATGCCTGCATAAAGCAAAACATCATTGTTGTTAAAGATGCAAAACAATTTAAACAAAAAAAAAAAAAAGCAAAACAAAACAATCCACTTTTTGCAGAGAAGACCAATTGTACCTTGTATCAGACTAACCCTGCCTCCAAGGTATCTTCTTGTGGTTAAAGTAGCTAGTGATGAAGATAAATAGATAAGAATTATAAGATCTCGATATTTTCTTTTTGATTTTTTAGATATCCTCCAATGTTATTATCCGGATAAAAGACTAATTTCTTGGACGTAATTAGACTCATTCTCTCAATAAGAATTCTGTCCAGAGGTTGAACCATGATTCTTCGACAGGGATCAGTGTATCTCAAAAGCTATGACAACAACTTGATCTATAAGAAAAAAATTATAAAAAAATGGATTAAATTGTTAGAAGAACAAGAACAAGGAGAAGGAAACCAAGGTTTTGGGAGCTTTGAATCTGTGACAGATTTTTTTTTTAAGTAATGAATGAATATATTATTGAAATTGGTTTCAAAAGTTGGAATTTTTATGAGTAATCTCCACAGTTTGGTTTTTGGTTGTAAAAATTCTAATATTGCTTTTGAACCTGGTACTCTGCGAATCTTAATACACTGAAAACGTCAAGCCATTCGTGCTTTTGACTTCTTCTCATATTTTATAATTATTCCTTTTATATTTTAAGAGCAATTTTAGAATTATTTTGAGCATAATGGACTTATTCATAGAACATTGAGCAAATAATATTATAGGTTATTAATATTTAATATTTTTTTATATTTTTAAGAGTTTTTATTTAATTTTAATTTTAAAAAGATTTTATTTTTTTAAAGAAATTGACCAGAATACATAACTCAACTCAAAACATTTCAGGTTGATTCATCTTGAATTTCATTTAAAAAATTACAAAAACTAAATCAATCAAACCCATTTAAATTTAATTAGTTCAAAAATCTCCTCAAACCTAGACTAACCCAACCTATGTGAACCCACTTATACTTTTACTAAGCTTAAATAATTTAAACTCTAAAAGTTTACCGCAAATGGTTAATATTTGTTGGTTGTGAGTCAAAATTCTTGAAGGATTACAGCTGTTAAATATGTCTTTCATTCTTAAAATACGTCTTTTTATTTTAGTCAAAAAAATTTGTTATTAATGACATCTTTTAAAGTTTAAAAGTTTCGATTTAAATCTTTGTGGTAAGATTTTTATGTTAATTGAGGATATTACCAACTATTATGACAGATCAGCATATGTTAGCGGGACATCATTGAGTCAGATTAAAATATCTACCTTAAAAATAAATTTTTTCAAAACATTTTTATTTTAAATTTAGAATAGTTATTAAAAATAAAAATTCAATATAAAAAATTTTAAATAAATAATTATTACCAACTTAAAAAGATTAGCTAATATGATATATGCTGATGTGTCATTCCGTCTACTAAGAGTTTACTTGTCTTGTTGGCCTAATCGAATGTATCGCATTTTGCCTATTATATTTTGATGAGTTAAATATGTTTTTTGTGCTTGAATTTTAACACGAATCTATTTTTAATCTTTAAACTTTGAAAAAATTTACTTGTGATCCCTATATACATTTTTTTTTTGTAAAGTGAAAAACTAAGAGTGTTTTATTAAGTCCACGTATTAGTAGATCTGTTTGTCACGTCACTAAAAAAATGTACAAAATTATTAAAAGTAAATTTTTTTAAAGTTTAAGACTGAAAACTAACATTTTAAAATTTAGATAAAAATAGATTCTCGTAAAAATTTTAAAAAAAAAAATTTAACAAATTGTTAGAAAAATAATGATGTTATTGTTGTGGGTGACTCCTGACTGGGTTCATGTTTATCCATTATCCCCAACGGACCCATATTTGAATATTCCCAATTTGACCGTTGCAATCCCATTTCCACAAACAACGGTCACTTTTATTCTTCCACCATTTCTTTTCAATTCATAATTAGTGAATGAACTAGCACTTCCCATTTCACCACTACTTTCTCTGTTCATCAATAAAAGGAAAATATGCTGAAAACACCTCCAAAACCAAAAGTTCCAATTGAATGCAAAACACCAATTGCAGTTGCAGTTGCAGTTGAAGAAGCAGAGGAGAATCAATATCGAATTAATAATTCTTCTTCTGATGAATTATTATTGCGCAAACCTCCCAATGTCACTCCTGATCGTCTTCGACTCCCCAAGCCTTTCAAATACCCTGAAAGGTACACTATTCCTCCCTATTTCTATTAAATGTCATTCAAATTTATGTCTAACAGTAAAATATCAATTTATTGCAGTAAAAAATCACTCACAGTCAATTGACATAAATGTTAAAAAATGTTTTTTTTACCCATTAAATCTATTTTTTGATCTTAATCGTACTGCTCATGTCAGCTGATTGCAATTCTAATTGTAGCAAATCTATATTTATAATAGTTTTTTTATTAGCTAAACACACGTACCCCACGCTATATTACTTCTATGTCCATAATTGTTTATGTATTATTGAAATTCAGTTTTACTTGTGATACACAAGTAAAACAGTTGTACACCAATACCAAGTGAGTTCATAGTCATTGATTTATTATTAAAACAATAAAAAGTCAACATCATACTTTAAATTAATGAATAATTAAACTGCTTCACATTTATATTGTGTATGATAAATGATACTTTAAAATTCAAGTTACCTTGGTCTTTTTTCTCTTTTCAAGTTACCAGTCTTTTGTTTTTGGGAAAACCTCAAGTTACCATAGTCTAATACAAAAATAAAATGCACCTTCACAAATGGGTTAGTGATGTTAATTTGTGTGATCTTATTGGTCCTAATTTTTTTCTTCACTTATTTTTTTTTGTTAGGTATACAAGCCCAACTGATTTAATGGTGTCCCCAGTAACAAAAGGCCTTATTGCTAGAAGTAAAAGGGGTGGAAAATATCAACAAAAGGTAACCAATTAACAATAACACTCTTTGTTTTTTGGGTATTATTATTTATTAACAATTATACTTTGTTTTGCTAAATCTCTTGGAGCATTTACTTTCCCTAGTTCTGTTACTGCTCTGTTTATTTTATTTCATTTTTTTTATTTTATTTGTGCCTTGCCCTGAATATTTTGTGTATCCACATGTGTTTGCAGGATGTGGGTCCTTTCCAGAACAAACTTCCAGTGCTGATTGATGAGAAGATCAACTCAACTTGAGGAATTTATTGAATCTTTGTTTAATAATAATAATATGATGAAATCATGTGATAGAATATTATTCAAGTGGAGTTTAAAGATGATGTAATATCAGAAAATCCAGCTTAAAGAACTGTTTGTTCTGTAATTACTATATTATATCTCCTTTTTTGGCTTGTCAGGTTTTGAAGTCTGTGATGCTCTTCTGATTTTCTTCTCCAAAAAAGGGTTATCTAGCAATATTATGTTCTTGTGTTACAAAGTTTTCAGAAATAGGATCATTTTGGAGATTTTTTTTTCTTCTTGTTTCTTTGCAACTTATTTAAACAACTTTCCTGGATAAATCATTCCCTACAAAGAAGAAATGACTTATCATTTTTAAAAGGAAAAAATACAGCAACTTTCCCCTAAAATTTGCACATATTATAGTTAAATCCAACGTGAATTTAAAATTATACTAACATTCCTTAAACTTACTAATGTGTACAAATCTCAGGAGACATCAGTGTAACTAAAAATAAACTACAAAACCTAGAAAGTTCAACGTAACATAAAACAAACCTTAAGGACACCAACCTACTAAGTCTAAGTGTAATGTACTCAAACTACAAGAGATGTTACTTTATCATGAAATTTTCCGCAAAAGCACCCAAACGTGCAAACCAGAGAGAGGATTCCATCAAAACAAAACAATAATAATGTAAATGAAGTGTCTAGCCTCAAAATATTCAAACCTTAGGGACACCGACGTCTAGGTCTAAGCATAATGTATTCAAACTTTAAGGGAGGTTACTTTATCATGAAATTTTCAGCAAAAGCACTCAAACGCGCAAACAAGAGAGGATTCCAGCAAAACAAAACAGTAATAATCTAGCCTTAAAATATTCAAAACATGTTTGTAATAACACAATGGTCCCTCAAATAACATTTAAATTCTAAGTACAAATCAGTAATAATAGATTTTTTTCAGGAATGATATTATTTTATTTATCACTCCAAACGTACCTCATACCATTGAACAGAACCAACATTACCATAAATTTCAAGTTCACAAACAGATCTAACTAAGAAGGAAACAGCATCATCAAGGGTCTCATATCTTGCTAGATCAGGAGGAAGAGATTTTCCTTCAGGCCAATTTTTAAGCCACACTTTCAATGTTTCCTTCAACTCTTCCTCTGACACAAACCTCTCTTCCTCCCCTGGTTCTAACAGCACATATGTTTCTGTTCTCTCATTTGCCCTTCTCCTCCTCATTGCATAAACCTTAAAAGAGGATAAAGTACAACCATAGCAGAAAAAATGTAGTTGAATGTTACTATGGAGTTTAAATACAATGAAGCGTCGATGTATTCAGTAGAATTGATAATCTGATCTGAAAATTTGGCACGTCAGCAAAGAAATAAATGATTTATGATTTATGCGTGAGAATCTAAATTATAAATAAAATTATTTTAGATGCAATTAACGTCCGGTCCAAGTTCTTTTAGGTTTAAAAGCTGTTTTTAAGTTAAAAATAAGAGCTTTAGAAATATAGTTAAAGCTGTTTGAGAATTCTGTATATTTGTAAAAGAACAATAATAAAAAAAAAAAAGAAACTTTTGTTTCGCTCCAACCATCCTGTGTTTACGGGGGTTCAAACCGTTAGTCAAACCAACACTACTCAATCATCCGACCAACCTGTTGGAGCAACTTTAAACATGTGTTAATATAAGGTCACTACGCTGCAAAACCTCTTTAGAAGAAGCATTGAATTTCAACTCTTGTAACATTTCTAAGGACTTAGAAGCTTTGAACTTAGAATTTCCATTTTGACTAAATGACTCAATGAATAACACACATACATGTCTAAAATCACAAGAATAATAGCACTTTACAAAGTATATACCTTTGTTTTACTTGTGCAATCCCTTGTAACTTGAGGCAGTGTCTGATGGATTGAAGAACTAAAACATTTAAGTGTGCCTAATGGTGTTATATGGATTGCTGGATTCTGAATATAGTAACTTTCTGTAGCTGCAAAATTATTATAAGCCTTGCACAATTAATTACTTTACATTTACTTTTCATAAGTTATGGGCAAATTAAAGTTACAAAAGCTGCAAAAGATAAGGGCATAGCTTACAGGGGAAGGTCTGAACTCCAACATTGAAGGTTTGATGATGAGGTTGCAAAACTCTAACCATGGCAATTATTTTTCTTTAAGCTTCATTCATGTTTTTGGAGTTTTGGACAATAAAGAGACCAAAATTGTAATCCATTCAGCTTCGGTCGATTACAATCACAAGCTTCTGTGGATAACTTCTTTTATTCTACTTCAATAATTGCACTTCAATGTTATCTTATTTTCAACATTGCCCTTATTTCATTTTGTGTATCATGTCATATCACATCATAATTAAAGGAGTTGACTGGTGACTGAATAAATTCATTTTGTTACCATGTTTTTATCTTTTTATATTATCAAAATTTATTTTACATGATCATACTTTTTAATCTATTTTTTTTAATGTCAAACTTACTTTTGTAAAATAAACATTTTTTTACTATTTTTTAAATAAAAATTATGTATAGTAATAATATAAAAAAATCTACAAAATCATAAATGAACAAAAAAGTCAATCAAATAATGTTTTAATACATTAAGTCAATGAATTTTTTTGCAATTGTGTGTTTGTTCATGATATTTCTTTTGAAGTAATTATCACGTAGGTCCCCAACTTTACAACGAAAATTCACCTAGGTTAGGTTCCTGACTTTCATGAGAGTTCACTTAGGTCCATAACTTTGTCCAACGTTGTTCACATAGTTTGTTAACCACCGTTTTAATACCGTTAACAGAAATGACATACAGACTAATTTGAACTTTTGTATATAACACAAGGACTGATTTGAACTTTTATTATTAAACATAGGGACTAATTTGAACTTTTGATTCAAATTTGAACTTCTGTTAACGGTGTTAAAATGATTATTAACGTTAGGGACCTAACTGAACAACGTTTGACAAAGTGAGGGACCTAAGTGAACTCCTGCGAAAGTTAGGGACCTAAGTGAACTTTTCTTGTAAAGTTGGGGATCCATGTGATACTTAAACTATTTAAAATTTATTAAAATTAATGTACTATAAGCGAAATCTTGAAAAGTTAAAAGGGGATATACCCCTCAGACTCATAGAGTAGTAAGTAAATAAGTAGGGTTGAACTAAGCAGTAACTGCACACTCCCCACTTCCGTAACGTTTCATTTAGAAGCAAATTATTACACCCTCAAACTTAAAATATTAAGTTAATTACTGTGCAATATGCATATTTACTTTGTACCGTAATTTCTTTTTTTTTTGGATTTAATTTACATAATTTTTTTATTTTTAAAATTATAAAAAAATTTACATTTATTTTAAAAAACGTATTTTTCAATCTAAAAAAAATCATGTATTAAACATTTAAGGAATATGGCATTTTGATTTAAAAAATAAAGCGTCTTTTCTAAATTACTTTAATTATTTGAAAAATTTTAAAACAATTTACTATACATCACTTGAAGTTTTTAGGTCAATTTACATAATTTTATATTTTTAAAATTGTAACAATTTTTTAGAACATTTTTTTAAAACAATGTAATCTTCAATTTAACATAAAAAAATTATGTACTATACACTTGAATAATATTGTGTTTTGATTTAAAAATCAAAGCGTCTTTTTAAAATTATTTGAAATTTGTTTAAAAGCAATGTAGTATAAACTTGAAATTTCTAGGTCGATTTATATAATTTTTATATTTTTAAAATTGTAAAAAAAAATTCAAGAAGATTTTTTTAAATAACATATTCATCAATCTAAAAAAAAAAATCTTGTATTATATACTTGAAAAATTTGATATTTTGATTTAAAAATGAAAGTGTCTTTGTTAAATTACTTAAATTATTTAAAGTTTTTTTTAAAAATAATGTACTATATATACACTTGAAGTTTCTAGGTCAATTTACATATTTTTTATCATTTTTAAATGAAAAAAAATTAGAATATTTTTGAAACAACGTATTCTTTAATCTATGAGAGAGAAAAAATCATGTACAATACACTCGAAGAATACAATATTTTGATTTAAAAACCAATCTATATTTTTTAAATTACTTAAATTATTTGAATTTTTTAAACAATTTATTATAAATTTTGAAGTTTCTAGCTCAATTTTCATAATTTTTTATATTTTTGAATTTGCAACAACTTTTTAAGAGATCGTGTAAACTTGAAAAATGGTGTTTTTCGAAATAAAAAAAAAACATGTATTTTAAGTTACTTAAATATTTTGAAGCCTTTTTAAAATGATGTATTATTCATTTTGAAGTTTCTAGCTCAATGTATATAATTTTTTATATTTTTAAAATTGCAACAGTTTTTAAGGATTATGTGCTACACACTTGAATAATATGTTGTTTTTTAAAATAAAAATGAAACAAAATTTTTAAATTACCAAAATTATTTAAAGCTTTTTGAAAACAATGTTTTATTCACTTTGAAGTTTCTAATTAGATTTTCATATTTTTATATTTTTTAAATTACAATAGTTTTTTAGAAATCGTGTATTATTACACTTAAAGAATATGGTGTTTTTCGAAATAAAAAAGAAAATGAAATTTTAAAATTACCCATATTATTTCAAGTTTTCTAAAAATAATGTATGATTCACTTTAATTTTCTTGCATAATTTACATATTTTTTTATATTGTTAAAATTGCAACACTTTTTAAAGAGATCGTGTACTATACAGTTGATGAATATGATTTTTTTTCGAAATAAAAATAAAAACGCGATTTTTAAATTTCCAAAATTATATGAAGCTTGTATAAGACAATGTCTTATTCCCTTTGAAGTTTCTAGCTCAATTTACATAATTTTTTTTTATATTTTTAAAATTACAATAGTTTATGTACTATACCTTTTAAGAGTATGGTGTTTTTCAAAATAAAAATGAAAATGCAAATTTAAAATTACCTAAATTATTTGAAGCTTTATAAGAATAATGTATTATTCAGCTTGAAGTTTCTATCTCAATTTGAATATTTTTAAAATTATGACAGTTTATTAGAGATATTGTATACACTTGAAGAATAGAGCGTTTTTTGAAATAAGAATGAAAACATAATTTTTAAATTACCTAAATTATTTGAAACTTTTTGAAAACAATACCTTATTCACTTTGAAGTTTATAACTAAATTTATATAATTTTTATATTTTTAAAATTGTAACCGTTTTTTTGTTTTAGAAATTGTGTACTATTCACTTGAACAATATGGTGTTTTCCGAAATAAAAATAAAAACGTGATTATTAAATTACTTTATATTATTTGAAGCTCTCTAAAAATAATGTATAATTCACTTTGAAGTTTCATGAACAATTTACATTTTTTTTTATATTTTTAAAATTGCAAAGGTTTTTTTAAGAGATGTTGTGCTATACACTTGAAGAATATGACATTTTTTGAAATAAAAATGAAAATGAAATTTTTAAAGGGTCTTGCTAACGGGCACTTGTTAAGGTTACCACTATTGAAAAAACAATCATAGATGCACATTTTCTATGTCTCGAAAACATCAAAAGCTACATTTTCCAACAAATATTTACTATATTAGGATCCTTAAAAAGTGCCCTTAGGGCACTAGTTAGCATTTTCTATTTTTAAATTACTTAAATTATTTGAAGCTTTTTGAAAACAATGTCTTATTCACTTTGAAGTTTATAATTAGATTTTCATATTTTTATATTTTTAAAATTGCAATAGTTTTTTAGAAATCGTGTACTATACACTTAAACAATATGGTGTTTTTCGAAATAAAAATAAAAATGAAATTTTAAAATTACCCATATTATTTCAATCTTTCTAAAAATAATGTATGATTCACTTTAAGTTTCTTGCACAATTTACATATTTTTTTTATATTTTTAAAATTGCAACACTTTTTAAAGAGATCGTGTATTATACACTTGATGAATATGATTTTTTCGACATAAAAATCAAAACGCGATTTTTAAATTTCCAAAATTATATGAAGCTTGTATAAGACAGTGTCTTATTCCCTTTGAAGTTTCTAGCTCAATTTACATAATTTTTTTATATTTTTAAAATTACAATAGTTTGTGTACTATACCCTTTAAAAGTATGGTGTTTTTCAAAATAAAAATGAAAATGCAAATTTTAAATTATCTAAATTATTTGATGCTTTATAAGAATAATGTATTATTCAGCTTGAAGTTTCTATCTCAATTTTAATATTTTAAAAATTGTGATAGTTTATTAGAGATATTGTATACACTTGAAGAATAAAGTGTTTTTCGAAATAAGAATGAAAACATAATTTTTAAATTACCTAAATTATTTGAAACTTTTTGAAAACAATATCTTATTCATTTTGAAGTTTATAACTAAATTTATATAATTTTTATATTTTTAAAATTGTAACCGTTTTTTTGTTTTAGAAATTGTGTACTATACATTTGAACAATATGGTATTTTCCGAAATAAAAATAAAAACGCGATTTTTAAATTACTTCATATTATTTGAAGCTCTTTAAAAAATGTATAATTCACTTTAAAGTTTCATGAACAATTTACATATTTTTTTTATATTTTTAAAATTGCAACGGTTTTTTTAAGAGATGTACTATACACTTGAAGAATGTGATGTTTTTTGAAATAAAAATGAAAATGAAATTTTTAAATTTTCTAAATTATATGAAGCTGGTAGAAAATGATATCTTATTCTCTTTGAAGTTTCTAGCTATATTTACATAATTTTTTATATTTTAAAAATTACAATAATTTGTGTACTATACACTTGAAAAAATAAGGTGTTTTTCAAAATAAAAATGAAAACATAATTTTTAAATTACTTAAATTATTTGATGCTCTCTAAGAATAATGTATTATTCAGTTTGAAGTTTCTAACTCAATTTATATAATTTTTCATATTTTTAAAATTGTAACAACTTAGTAGAGAGAGTGTATACACTTGAAGATTAATAGAGTATTTTTCGAAATTAAAAAGAATATGATATTTTTAAATTGCGTAAATTATTTGAAGCTTTATGAAAACAATGTATTATTCACTTTGAAGTTTCTAACTTAATTTATATAATTTTTTTATATTTTAAAAATTGGAACCATTTTTTATAGATCATATACTATACAGTTGAAAAATAAGATATTTTTGGAAAAGAAAAATGAAAATGCATCTTTTAAATTAACCAAATTATTTTTAGATTTATGAAAATAATGTATTATTTGCTTTGAAGTTTCAAACTCAATTTACACAATTTTAATATTTTATAAATTGTAACAGTTTTTTAGAAATCATCTACTATCACATGAAGAATTGGATGCTTTTTGAAACTAAAATTAAAAAGATATTTTTAAATTACCTATATAATTTGAAGCTTTGTGAAAACTTTTTATTAGTCACTTTAATGTTTCTAACTCAATTTATATAATAGTTAATATTTTTTATGCAATGATTTTTTTAGAGTTTGTGTTCTATATACTTGAAGAATATGGTGTTTTTCGAAATAAAAGTAAAAACAAAATTTTTAAATTACCTAAATTATTTGAAGCTTTTTGAAAATTATGTATTATTCACTTTGATGTTTCTTGCACAATTTACATATTTTTTTGTATTTTAACAATTGCAACCGTTTTTTAAGAGATCGTGTACTATACAATTGAAAAATATAATGATTTTCGAAATTAAAATAAAAACTCGATTTTAAAATTACCTAAATTATATAAAGTTTTTAAGAAATCGTGCAACAGTTTTTTAAGAGATCGTGTACTATACAATATATTATTCACCTTCAAGTTTCTAACTCAATTTACATAATTTTTAATATTTATAATATTGCAAGAGTTTTTTTAATGTGACTTTTAAATTACCTAAATTATTTGAAGCTTTTTGAAAATTGTGTCTTATTTCACTTTGAATTTTCTAGCTTGATTTATATAATATTTATATTTTCAAAATTACAACGATTTTCGTTGGGATAGTTTATTATACACCAGAAGAATAGGTTTTTTTGAAATAAAAATGAAAATTTCTACTTTTTAAATTACTTAAATTAATAGAAGCTTTGAAAATAATATATTAATCACTTTCAAATTTCTACCTTAGTTTACATAACTTTTATTATTTTTAAAATTGCAATAATTTTTTGTAGATCTTGTACTATACACTTGAAGAATATTGTGTGTTGCAAAAGAAAAATGTATAACATGTTTCTAAATTACCTAACTTATTGGAAGATTTTTTAAAAATAATGTATTATTCACTTTCAACTTTCTAACACAATTTTTATATTTTTTTTTGCAACAATATTTTTAGAGATCAATTACTATACACTTGAAAAATATGGTGATTTTAAACATAAAAATGACAACACAATGTTTATATTACGTAAAATATTTGAAGTTTTATGAAAATAATGTCTTATTCACATCGATGTTTCTATTCAATTTACATAATTTTTAATTTTTTTAAAATTGAAACAATTTTTTAAAAATCATGTATTATATATACTTGAAGAATATATGTTTTTCAAAATAAAAATGAAAAAGTGGTGTTTAAAATACCTAAATAATTATTTCAAACTTTCAAAAAAAAATGTATTATTTACTTTTAAGTTTCTTACTCAATTTACATAATTTTTAATACTTTTAAAATTGCAAATATTTTTTAGAGATTGTATACTATACACTTGAAAAATATGGTATTTTTCGAACTAAAAATGAATATGGTGTTTTTAAATTACCTAAATTATTTAAAGCTTTCTAAAAAACAACGTATTATTCACTTTTATATTTCTAACTTGATTAACAAAAATTTCTTATATTTGTTAAACTACAACAGTTTTTTGAATGATTGTGTTCTTTACACTTAAGAATGTGGTGTAATTCGAAATAAAAATAAAAATACGATTTTAAAATTATTTAAATTATTAAAAAAATTGAAAATAATGTCTTATTCACTTTGAAATTTCTAGCTTAATTTACAATTCGTTTTATATTTTTATAATTGCAATAGTTTGTGTACTATATATACTCTTGAAGAATGAGGTATTTTTCGAAATAATAATGCAAACGCGATTTTTAAAAGGATTTTTCTAACTTGTGTCAATGGGCACAAGTTAAAAATGATTAGATTGGAATTTTTAATGATTGGATTAGACTTTTTTTACTATACCCTATGTGCACCAACTAAGTCCCTCATCACCCACATTTTAGTAACTTTTCTTTACATAAAATTTTATTAGTTACTAATCATCATTATCAACTTGTGTTGTATGGCATAAGTTAGAAAAACCCTTTTTGATATACCTAAACTATTTGTGCTTTCAGAAAATAATGTATTATTTAATTTCAAGTTTCTAACTCAATTTAAATAATTTTTAATATTTTTAAAATTGCAATTGTTTTTTAGAGATCGTATATGCTATACACGTGTAAAATATGGTGTTTATTAAAATAAAAATAAATAAGGTGTTTTTAAATTACTTGAATTACTTCAAGCTTTCTAAAAACAATGCATTATTCACTTTAAAGTTTATAAGTTAATTTATATAATTTTAATTTTTTTAAAATTGTAACAATTTTTTTAGAAATCATGTACTATTTATTCACTTGAGGAATGAGGTGTTTTTCGAAATAAAAATGGAAATAAGATTTTTAAATTACCTAAATTATTTGAAGCTTTTTTAAAAAATAACTTTGGAATTGCTAGCTCAATTTACATAAGTTTTTATATTTTTAAAATTGCAATATTTTTTTAGAGACTTGAAGAATAAGCTATTTTTCAAAATAAAAATGAAAATGCAATTTTTAAATTACATAAATTATTTGAAACTCTTTGAAAATATTGTATTATTCACTTTAAAATTTAAACTAAATTTACATAATTTTTTATATTTTTAAAATTGATAATGTCTTTTTAAAAATCGTTTACTATACACTTGAAGAATATCGTGTTACTCGAAAAAAAATAAAAATGCGATTGTTAAATTACCTAAATTATTTGAAGCTTTATGAGAATAATATATTATTCACTTTAAAGTTTCTTGCACAATTTTCATTTTTTTTTATTTTTAAAATTATAACATTTTTTTAAGAGATTGTGTACACACTTGAAGAATATGGAGTTTTTCGAATTAAAAATAAAAACATGATTTTTAAATTACCTAAATTATTTGAAGCTTGTAGAAAATAATGTCTTATTTATTTTGAAGTTTCTATCTCAATTTACTAAATTTTTATATTTTTAAAATTGCAATAGTTTGTGTACTACACACTTAAAGAATAGAGTGTTTTTCGAAATAAAAAGAAAACATAATTTTTAAATTACCTAATAGAGTGTTAAATTTGTAATAATGTATTTTAAGTTAAAGTTTCTAACTCAATTTACATAATTTTTAATATTTTTAAACTTTCGTGTACTACGCACTCAAAGAATAGAGTGTTTTCAAAATAAAAAATGAATAGAATATTTTTAAATTACTTAAATTATTTGAAGCCTTCTGAAAACAATATATTATTTACTTAACTCAATTTACCCATTTTTATTATATTTAAAATTGCAACATTACTTTTAGAGATCATGTGCTATACACTTGAAAAATATATTGTTTTCCAAAATAAAAATAAAAACGCAATTTTTAAATTACTTTAAATATTTAAAATATTTTGAAAATAATGTATTATTGACTTCGTAAATAATCCTTGAAATATTGTGGAAGGGACTCAAGATCCGTTCTTAGCCTAGGTGTGCACCACAAATTTTTTATTTTATAATTTTTCTTCTTTTTTTTCTTTGTAAATCTATAATCTATCTTCTTCCTATAATTTTTTTTTGGCTTCATTCAGAATTAATAGAGACATTGTACTTTTACACTTCAGAATATGTCTTATAATTTGAGTTTAGATCTACAGGTCATTTAGTTTCTAATCTTTTTATTGAGCTCATTTTTCAAGAGGTCCCTTTTATTAGCTTCCTATGGCCATAGTACTAGCACAAAGACTTATCTTAGCAGAGAATAGTTATACTCTAGGATATGTTTGTTATCAATCTTTTAGTTAACACACAACATAATAACCAATATGAAATTTGAGGGGGAAATAGTGAGGATCTTTCAAAATACTTATATGCAAATTTAAGAACGTGCATATGAGTCTTCATAAAGCTATTTTTCTCTAAACAGAAAACCACAAAAAGGGAAGGATACACATAATTTCAAAATAAAAGAGCAAATTGTAAAGAGGTGATTCAAGTGTCATTGTGTCAATGATAGAATTGCTTTTAGACACCAGTATATTTGCAAGGTTCTGGGTCTTTTAATATTTGATTGCTGAGCAAGTATAAAAAATAGTCATTAATTACTCATTACCAATAAAATCTCATTAATATTTTTATTATTATTATTATTAGCGATTTCCATTTATATTTCAATTTTATTTTTTTATTTTTTGAAATTGGCATTGAAACTCCCTAATAACTCTAGTATCCACGTGATTTGTTAGTCACACTAAGATTTTGATTCCATTCCATAATTATAATTGTCAACACATATATTTCCATATCCATATATCTACACTTGATGAATATGGTGTTTTTCGAAATAAAAATAAAAACATGATTTTCAAATTATCTAAAATATTTGAAGATTTTTGAAAGAAATGTTCTATTCACTTTGAGGTTTTTATTTAAATTTACAATTTTTTTAAGAGATTGTGTACTAAAAGAATATGGTGTTTTTGGAAATAAAATAGAAAATGTGATTTTCAAATTATCCAAAACATTTGAAGCTTTTTAAAAATAATGTATTATTCACTTTGAAATTTCTTACACAAATTACTTAACAATTAATTTTTTTAAAATTGCAAAAGGTTTTTTTTAGATCTTGTACTATACACCTGAGGAACATGGTGTCTTTCAAAAAAAAAATGAATAGCGTGTTTTTAGCTAAATTATTTAAACTTTCTGTAAATAATGTATTATTCACTTTAAAATTTCTAACACTTGAAGAATTTGGTGTTTTTTAAAATAAAAATAAAAAACAATTCTTAAATTTTCTTAATTATTTGAAGCTTTCTAAAAACAATGTATTAATCACTTTGAAGTTTTTAAATCAATTTATATAATTTTTAATATTTTTAAATTTTCAATTTTTTTTATTGATCGTGTACTATACACCACTTAAAGAATAGGGTGTTTTTCAAAATAAAAATTAATAGGGCGTTTTTAAATTGCCAAAAATATTTAATGCTTTTTGAAAACAATGTCTTATTCACTTTGAAAATCTAACTCAATTTAAATTATTTTAAAACTTTAAAAATTGAAACTATATTTATAGGGATTGTATACTATATACAGAAAATGGTGTTTTTCGAAATAAAAATTAATAAGGTGTTCTCAAAATTGCCTAAATTATTTAAAGCTTCTTTAAAATAATGTATTATATATTTTGAAGTTTCTAACACAATTTAAATATTTTTTATATTTTTAAAAATGCAACAGATTTTTTAGACATCGTGCATTGTACACTTGAAGAATATGGTGTTTTTCAAAATAAAAATGACAACATGAATTTTAAATTACCTAAATTATTTTAAGTCATCAGTAAACAATGTCTTATTAACGTTAAAGTTTCAACCTCAATTTAGATAATTTTATATTTTTAAAATTACAACAGTGTTTTAGAGATTGTTTACAACACATTTAAAGAATATGATGTTTACTGAAATAATAATAAATAGGTGTTTTTAAATTATCTAAATTATTTAAAGATTTATGAAAGTAATGTATTATTCACTTTGAAGTTTCTAACTCAGTTTACTTATTTTTTTTATATTTTTGAAATTGCAACAGTTTTTTTAGAGATCGTACACTATACACTTGAAGAATAAAGTTTTTTTTAAAATAAAAATGAATATAGTGTTTTTAAATTACCTGAATAATTTAAATATTTTTTAAAATAATGTATTATTCACTTTGTAGTTTTGAACTCAATTTATATAATTTTTAAAAGTATAACAGTTTTTTAGAAATCATGTACCATCACTTGAAGAAGATGGTGTTTTTCGTATAAAAATGAAAACACCATTTTTAGAGATCGTGTACTATACACTTGAAGAATAGGGTGTTTTCGAAATTAAAAAAAAAACTCTGTTTTTAAATTACTTAAATTAATTGCAGTTTTTTTTAAAAAAAAATTATTTTTCATTTTAAATTTCTAACTCAATTAACAATTTTTTTATATTTTTAAAATCCCAACAGTTCTTTTAGAGATCGTGTATTATACACTTGAATAATAGGGTGTTTATCGAAAATAAAAAGGAAAACATAATTTATAAATTAACCAAATAATTTGAAGCTTTCTGACAAAAAAAAATGTATTATTCACTTTAAAGTTTCTAACAAAATATTTATAATTTTTAATATTTTTTAAAAGTAAAATAGATTTTTTAGAGATCTTGTACCATACACTTGAAGAATAATGTATGTTAAAAGTTCTTGAAAATAATTTCTTATTAATTTTGAAGTTTATACCTCAATTTACATGATTTTAATATTTTTTAAATTGCAACAGTTTTTTTAGAAATCGTTTACTACACTTGAAGAATATAGTGTTTTTTAAAATAAAAATGTATATAGTGTTTCTAAATTGCCTAAATCATTTAAAGCTTTTAGAAAAAAATGAGTTATTCATTTTGAAGTTTCTAACTCAATTTACATAATTTTCTATATTTTTAAAAGTGCATCAGTTTTTTTTGGATATTGTGTATTCTCTTTAGGAACAGAGTGTTTTTCAAAATAAAAATAAAAACAAGTTTTTAAATTACCTAAATTATTTGAAGTTTTCTGACAACAATGTATTATTTACTGTTAAATTTATAATTTAATTGTTATTTTTTCACATTTTTAAAATTATAATAATTTTTTAGAAATCGTGTTGTATCACTTGTAGAATAGAGGTTTTTAAAATAAAAATGAAAACGCGATTTTTAATATACCTAAATTAGTAGAAGCTTTTTAAAAACAATGACTTATTCATTTTGAAGTTTCTAGCTCAATAAAAATTATTTATTTATATTTTAAAATTTGTAACAATTTTTTTAGAAATCGTCTACTATCACTTAAAAAATAGGTTGTCTTTTGAACAAAAATGATAACTTGATTTTTAATATACCTAAACTATTAGAAGCTTTTTAGAAAAAAAATGTCTTATTCACTTGGAAGTTTCTAAATCAATTTACAAAATTTTTATATTTAAAAACTGTAGTAGTTTTCCTAGAGATTGTGTACAATTCACTTGAAGAATAAGGTTTTTTTGATATAAAAATGAATAGGATATTTTTAAATTACTTAAATTATTTGAAGCTTTTTTATTAGTCTCATTTAAGTTTATAATTCAACTTACATAATTGTTTAAATTTTAAATATGACAACAACTTTTTTATAGATCATGTACTATATACACTTAAAGAATATAGTGTTTTTCAAAATAAAAATAAAAACTCAATTTTTGAATTATCT
Organism: Cyamopsis tetragonoloba; assembly: GCA_037177725.1. Taxonomy (NCBI): domain Eukaryota; kingdom Viridiplantae; phylum Streptophyta; class Magnoliopsida; order Fabales; family Fabaceae; genus Cyamopsis; species Cyamopsis tetragonoloba. Next base: position 58,427,120 of record CM074123.1, read on the forward strand.
AAATTATTTGAATCTTTTTTAAAACAATGTCTTGTTAAGTTTGAAGTTTCTAGCTTAATTTACATAATATTTTACATTTTTAAAAATTGTAACAGATTTTTAGAGATTGTGTTCTATACAGTTGAAGAATATGATGTTTTTCAAAATAAAAATGAAAACGTGATTTTTAATTTTCCTTAATTATTTGAAGCTTTGTGAAAACGGTGTATTATTCGCTTTGAAGTTTCTAACTCAATTTACAAAATTTTTAAAACTTTTAAAATTACAATATTTGTTTTAGTGATAGTGTACTATATATTTGAAGAATGGGGTAGTTTTCGAAGTAAAATTAAATAGGGCATTTTTAAATTACTTAAATTATTTGAAGTTTTATGAAAATAATATATTATTCACTTTGACATTTCTAATTCAATTTACATAATTTTAAATATTTTTAAAATTGTAATAATTTTTTAAGAAATCATGTACTATCGTTTGAAGTTTCAAGCTAAATTTAAAATATTTTTTATATTTTTGAAACTACAACATTTTTTTAAAGATCGTGTATCATACAATTGAAGAATAAGGTGTTTTTTGAAATAAAAATGAAAATACTATTTTTAAATTACATAAATTATTTAAAGTTTTATGCAAATAATATATTATTTATTTTAAAGTTTCTAACCCAATTTACATAAATCTTGATAATTTTAAAATTGCAACCGTGTTTTAGAGATCTTGTATTATACACTTAAAGAATAATGTATTTTTGAATTACCTAAACTATTTGAATATTTCACACAAAAATGTATTATTCACTTTTTAAATTCTAAATCCATGTATATAATTTTTTATATTTTAAAAATAGGAACAATTTTTTTAGAGATCTTGTACTATATGCACCTGAAAAAAATTAATAGGGTGTTTTAAATTACCTAAATTATTTGAAGGTTTTTTAAAATAATATTTTATTAATTTTTAAGTTTCTAACTGAAATTTTCATAAATTTTAATATTTTTAAAATTATAACGGTTTTTTCTGTAGATTGAGTGCAATACGCTTGATGAATAAGTTGTTTGTCGAAATAAAATGTAAACATGATTTTTAAATTAACCAAATTATTTGTAAATTTTTGAATAATTAAATTATTCAATTTGAAATTTCTAACTCAATTTACATAATATTTAAAATTTTTAATATTGCAACAATTTTTTTAGAAATCGTATACTATCACTTAAAGATAGGGAATTTTTCGAAATAAAAGTGAAAATGCGGTTTTTAAATTACCTAAATTATTTAAAGCTTTCTGAAAAAAAGGCATTATTCATTTTTAAGTTTCTAACTCAAATTTCTTAATTTTTAATATTTTTTAAATTGCAATACTTTTTTTAGAGATCCTGTATTATACACTAGAAGAATAAAACGTTTTTTCATAATAAAAATGATAACACGATTTTTATATTACCTAAATTATTTGAAACTTTTTAAAATAAATCTATTTTCCACATCAGATTTTTTAACTCAATTTAAATTATTTTTTATATGTTTTAAAATTGCTACTGTTTTTTGAAATAAAAACAAAAATGCAATTATTAAATTAAAAAAAATTATTTTTTGCTTTCTAAAAATAATGTATTATTCATTTTAAAGTCTCTAACACAACTTATATAACTTTTAATATTTTTAAAATTATAACAATTTTTTTATAAATAATGTACTATCACTTCTGAAATACGGTATTTTTTTAATAAAAATGAAAACACAATTTTTTATATACATAATTTATTAGAAGTTTTTTGAAAATAGTGTCTTATTCACTTTTAAGTTTCTAGTTCAATTAAAATTTTTTTTTATATTTTTTAAATTGCAAAAGTTTTTTATAGATTGTTAATATGAGATTTTTTGAAATAAAAATGATTAGGGTATTTTTAAATTGTTTAAATTATTTGAAGCTTTCTGAAAATAATTTATTATTTACTTTCATGTTTGTAAAATCATTTAAATAATTTTTTATAATTTTAAAATTGCAACAATTTTTTTAAAGATCGTGCAATGTGCACATATGAAGAATAGGGTATTTTTCGAAATAAAAAAGAAAATAATTTTTTTAAATTACTTAAATTATTTGAAGTTTTTGAAAAATGATGTCCTATTCACTTTGAAGTTCAACCTCAATTTACATATTTTTTATATTTTAAAATTTGGCAGATTTGTTTTAGAGATCGTGTACTACACTTAAAAGTAAAGTGTTTTTCGAAATAAAAATAAAAATGAAATTTTTAAATTACATAAATTATTTGTAGCCTTCTAAAAATAATGTATTATTTATTTTGAATTTTCTAACTCAGTTTACTTAATTTTTTAGATTTTTAAAATTGCAACAGTTTTTGTAGAGATCCTATATTATGTACACTTGAAAAATATGATATTTTTAAATTACCTCAATCATTTGAAACTTTTTGAAAATAATTTATTTTTCACTTTGAATTTTCTAACTTAATTTACATAATTTTGTATATTTTAAAAATTGTAACAATTTTTCTACAGATCGTGTACACTTGAATAATATGATGTTTTTCGAAATAAATATGAAAATGTGATTTTTGAATTACCTAAATTACTTGAATCTTTTTTAAAAGAAAGTATTATTCACTTTGAAGTTTCTAACTTAATTTACATAATTTTTAATATTTTAAAAATTACAATAGATTTTTTAGAAATCATGTACTATCACTTCAGGGATATGGTATTTTTTTAATAAAAATGAAAATGTGATTTTCAATATACCTAAATTATTAGAAAGTTTTTAAAATCAATGTCTTATTCACTTTAAAATTTCTAGCTCAATTTATAATTTTTTTATATTTTTAAAATTACAAAAAAAAAAATTATAGATCGTGTACAATACATTTTAAGAATATGGTGCTTTTCAAAATAACAACTAATAGGGTGTTTTTAAATTGCCTAAATTATTTGAAGCTTTCTGAAAATAATGTATTATTTACTTTCAAGTTTGTAACACAATTTACATAACTTTTTATATTTTTAAAATTGCAATAGTTTTTTTAGAGATAATGTGTTATACACATATAAAGAATATAGTGTTTTTCGAAATAGAAAAGAAAACAAGTTTTTTAAATTACCTAAATTATTTGAAGTTTTTGGAAAACAAGGGCTTATTCACTTTGAAGCTATTACCTCAATTTACATAATTTTTATATTTTTAAAATTGCAACAATTTTTTTAAAGATGAGGTGCAAAATGAATAGGGTGTTTTAAAAATACATAAATTATTTGAAGCTTTCTAAAAACAATGTATTATTCACTTTGAAGTTCAAGTTCAATTTACATAATTTTTGATATTTTTAAAATTTCAACCATTTTTTTTAGAGATCTTATATTATACACCTGAAGAGTAAGGTGTTTTCAAAATAAAAATAAAAACACATTTTTTTAATTATCTAACTTATTTGAACTTTTTCAAAATATTGTATCATTCAAAATATTATACACCTGAAGAGTAAGGTATTTTAGACATAGTGTATTATACAGTTGAAAAATTTTGTGTTTTTCAAAATAAAAATGAATATGGTGCTTTTAACTTACCTAAATTATTTGAAACTTTGTGAAAACAATGTATCATTTATTTTGAAGTTTCTAACTCAGTTTATATTATTTTTTATATTGTTAAAATTACAATATTTTTCAGAGAACATGTACTATATGCACTTGAAGAATATGTGTTTTTCAAATTAAAAATTAATATTAGTTTTAAATTACCAAAATTATTTATAGCTTTCTGATAATAATGTATTATTCACTTTGAAGTCTCTATCTCAATTTACATAAATTTTTAATATTTTTAAAATTGCAAGAGTTTTTTTAAGACATCATGTGCTAATGTGCTATACACTAGAAAAATATGATATTTTTTGAAATAAAAATGAAAACTTGATTTTTAAATTATCTAAATTATATGAAGTTTCTAAAAGCAATGTATTATTTGCATTGAAGTTTTTTACTCAATTTATATAATTTTTTATACTTTTAAATTACTAATAATTTTTTTTAGAGATAATGTACTATAGACTTTAAGAATAGGGTTTTTATCAAAACAAAAATGAATTGAGTGTTTTTGAATTTAGCTAAATTATATGAAACTTTTTGAAAATAATGTATTATTCACCTTGAAGTTTTTAAGATTGCGTACTATACATTTGAAAAATATTATGTTTTTTGAAATGAAAATGAATAAGGTATTTTTAAATTACCTATATTCTTAGAATCTTTCTAAAAATTATATATTATTCACTTTGAAATTTCAAGTTCAATTTATATAATTTTTTATATTTTAAAAATTACAACAGACTTTTAGAAATCTTGTACTATACAATTTAAAGAATAAGGTGTTATTATTATAAAAAAACAAAATAAGTTGCTAAAAAATAAAAATAAAAACGTAATTTTTAAATTACCTAAAAACTTTCTAAAAATAATTTATTATTCACGTTAAAATTTATGTAAATTATTTGAAACTTTTTAAAAATAATGTATTATTAACATTAAAATTTTTAACTCAATTTACATAATTTTATATTTTTAAAATTACAATTTTTTAAAAAACATATTCTATAATATATATATATATATATATATATATATATATATATATATATATATATATAGGCTAAGGTTTCCCAAGGCTTACAAACACGTTGACAAATCATAAACTAGATTTAATACTCGTGAACGCAGTTTTTTTTTTAATTTCATAATTATAAAATTTGATAAATAAACATTTTTACAATGAATAATTACAATGAAAGTACATGCATTAATCGCCCTTAATTTATTCCTTGATAACGATAACGACATAACATCTATTACACGTTAAAAAAATTAAAATAAAAACTTTTTATAAAAAATAATAAACATTCAATAAATTTTATATGTAATATATAATAAATGCTTTTATTCTCAATAAAAAGTTTTTATTAAAATCCTCTTAACATGATGTGCAACATTGTTTTATTACCTTACTTGATGACCTGAATCTTTTAAAGATTCACCCTGCATAATAACAGATCCCCATCACCAAGATATCAAGTAAAGATATAGGGTTCAAATTTTGCTAGGACAAAACTCCATTATCTCTCCCCTAAAAGTACAAAAACATACAGAAAAAAGAGGCTGATAAAAAAATATCTACACAGAAAAGAATCATTTCACATTATACCAATGTAATTAATTACCAGGTTCATCAAAACATCAATATGCATTTCTACAACAAACTTCCGAATTCTCCTAGGGGACCAACTCGCAGACTACAACAAACAATAATCCCCAATGCCACAACATAAAATTTTAATCTCCCGCAGCACCAATTTCCTAATTTCTCTTTCAATAGAGCATTTACAAAAAACATATGTATGGAAGTATGGTCTACTTTCCTTTTCTTGTCCTTTTTTTGATTTGTTGAGTTTGCGAACGAGCAACATTCTGCTCAGATTTATGAACAAGTTTCTTGTCTTTCAAGACAATCTTCTGAGCCAGTGCCTTAAGCGGAATTGAGACATCCAAAGGAAGAAGCACCTCTTCCAACTCCTTCCAATCAAGATCTTCCGAGTCACCATCTTCATAGTGAACCCTGTACCACCCAGAATCTTTGTCATACTCAGTTACTACACCTGAGTAATATCTTCCCATAAACCACTTCTGGACTTCCCTCCCTTCAAACCATTCACCTAAACCCGAAGGCCAGTGATTTTCTACCGTGCTTGAAGCATTCTGGCAAGGGATAGTGTCATTGTCAGGGTTTACATCTGGCACACCATTAATTACAACAGCAGGTTCTCCAGGTAATTCATGAACCCCTGCTGCTGAAGCATTTGAGTACAGCTGATTTCCTTTGTTTTCCATTTCAAAGAAACCTACAGCAAAACAGTAACAATCAACAAAATATGAAATGATAATCTTGAGTCTACACTCAATGGCTTTAGAGAGATTGTAACTCAGATCATGTTTCATTAACATGAAGAAACAAAATTAGCATGACAAGATTAACCAAAGGACTGAACATATCACATTGCCAAAAAAAAGCCTACAATTGCAGTTATTTTAACCCTTTAATTGAGGTTTTAACCACAATTGAATCCTACGCTATTGTAACCTAAGATTGCGGTTCAAAACCACAATTAAAAAAAGTTGTCGTATAGCTGAATTTTAACTTACATCAAATCTACAATTGCGGCTATTATTAAAACCGCAATGGTAAGTCACCTATGATTGCCCTTAATGAGAAAATCCGCAATTATAGGAAATCAATCATAGCAGTTTTTAACTCTAACCACAATTTTATGTGTTCACTGTGTTGTATAATAACAATAATTTTAAATGACCACAATCATAGATTATTCTGTTTTTTTCCTAAACCAACCAGATAAATTTAGAATCAACATTAGATTCATGAACAAGCAGTAGTATTAATACCAGTAATATCAACACAATTAATTGAACTTTATATAAGGTTCAGATAATCTTAAAAGGTAATATATAAAGAAAAGAATAAGAGTCAAATTTTGAACAATAAAACTTTATACCAACTGGAGTTGATGGAGTTAACACAATAAAGCTTAAATGAGGATATTTTGAAAGAATATGAATATCTAAGAGACTTAATCCCACAAGAGACCCTTGGCTCAGTGCATGGCATTTCGAAATATGTAGATTCATACATAATCCTGTAAGATGTTCGCAAAAGGCATGATTTTGATGCAACTTTGGAATAGTGTTTGATGCATCAATCATGGGTACTGAAATCATCTTTATGAAGAGAATAAATAAAATGAGAAATGACTTACAAAACAACAGCTGCTTCACTTTACCTATAACTCAAAATATCTGTACACTAAGATATTCATTTCAACACTACAAATTCTCGAGCACCTACATTCGTCTTATTCCTATAATTTCTACCAAACATTCCATCAAGTGAAACTATTATAATAATCAAGGTATTGTATAGAGATTTAGGTAACTTTTATTCTTTTTTAAAAAATAATTATGATAACAGTGCAAACTTGGTCACTTTTAGCCTTTTACTGAAACCTTTTAGCATGTAAGAGCAAGAGTGCAAGACAAAAGACCACTTTCTCAGTAATAATTATAAATCTAAGAAGATCCTTATTCAATCAAGAACATGCTTTATGACAGATTCATTGTGCAGCTGACATATTATATTATTTTATCAATGCATCATTGTACTATTTGTTTATCTTCTCAGAACCAATGAAATAAGTTTAAATGGTTATAGAATGACACATCTGCACATGGAGAAAGTATTATCATCCTCTAGCCTTCATGCCCAAGAGTATAAAGGGTAAATTAGTAATCACTGAGATATAAGATCGAACAATAACATGCAAATACATACAAATGCATGAATATTTCACAAGCAAAAACCAAACTCCAATATTATAAAAGTTCTAACTTCAAGGCTTAAGATAAGAAACAGTGGTCAATTTATGTATATAATGTTTTAATGTTTTAATTCAAACATAAATCTAATTAAGTAATAAATATAAAGCAGACAAACTTCAGATTCGGCATAAAACAATAATGAGTATTGAAAGGGGAAATTTGAGTACAGATATATACATGCAAGACAGCACAAACATTGAACCACAAGGCTAAAATATTTCACTTCAAAATTCAATCTTTTCCTACTGAAAAGAGAATATACTAGTAAATTACAAGAAATATATGCAGAGATAGCTAAATGTAACCATGCAGATATACAGCCACTTAATTATGACCCAGCAATAACAATTGATTAAATGACCTTTAAAAGTACATATGAACTTGGAAGAATTTGACCTCCTAACCAATTTCAATGACCTTTATAACATGGTTTAGGGTAAGTCAAAGAGAAAAATAACTGCAAACCCTCCAAACAAAAACCAGAATCACAGCAATAGGAAGCCATTCATCACATAAGGATCCACATTCTCATGGCAGACACAAGAAGCAGCAAACAAAACATGTTAGGGGCGTGGTTTCTGTACATTCTACTCAAAACAATGTTAAGCAATTCAAAAAAATCATGTAAAGCAATTCAAAAAAATCATGTAAAGCAAACAACCATTCTCACTCTGCACATCTAAAATGTGTTTCCCCAGTTTCAAACACCGTCAAACTGATTCCATTACTCTTCTATTGGTATTGGTATGGGAAACAGAGAAAGGTTAGCCTAGCTTGTATTTCCATACCTGGACGATTAGGGTTCCGGTGGAAACAAGACCAACACGATGAACTACTAAGCAAACGATGGAGGCGAGTGGAGGTGCAGAGCTTCTTCACGAAATGGTTACCGTTTTCACGTTTTCTGTATCTGTGACTTCGCGAACAGAGAAGAGAAACAAGGCGTTCGGAAGGACCACCACGTTTGCTGAGGCAGAGTTCCCGCGGTGGTGGTTTGGGCGGCTTGCGGTGGTGGAGACTTGGTGAGGGAGAGAGTCACGAAACTCAAAACCCCAAAAACTAGGGTTTCGGTTCTGGGGAGATTGTGGGATATGGAAGAAGGAAATTGAGGTTGGCTCACTTATATTTTTAGGGGTGGCAAAATGGTCGGTCTGGCCATTTAGCCCACCACTAATTTAGTCTGTCAAAAAGTAGGTGGATGGGATTAACACCATCTCTATTGGGAGTGACACTATCTTTTTTAATATATAAATTTATGATTCTTATATATAAAAAGGATGGTGCCACTTCCAATAAAGATGATGCTAATCCCAACCTCCCAAAAAGTGGGCTGGAGGAAGGCTGGTCCGTCATGATTATATGGGCTCTTTTTTTTTAGTCTGACTGATTTTTGTATTTGCTTGGCTGGTCATGGGCTAGCCTATTTAGTCAAAAAGAAAATATTAACAAAAATGTTTTTTCATAAAAAGTGTAATTTTTAATTTTATTTATTCTTTTTAGAATTTTTAATCTCTCTATATAACAAAAATATATAATTTTATAGGCAAAATTATACTTTTGGCATCTATCTTTATAAGTTGATTCAATTTAGTTTTATATCTTTTTTCTATTCAATTTAATCCTCAATCTATAGAAGTTGATTCACGTCCATCCTTTATGTGAGTTTTCTGTTAAAACTTAACAGAGTAACACTGACACCGTTAGTATTAGACACGTGCTAATTGATAAAATAATTCTTAAACCCTCTTCTTTCCCCAACTCCTCCACCACTATCCCTTCTGCTGCTGGCAATTGTCTCCAATCACCCATCCACCGCTAGTGATATCTACAAGCAATTTTTTATAAATGTATATACAGTAAGATTTTGTAAATGTTTAATTTTTTTTAAAGTAAAGATTATGTATCTATATTAGCATAAATAATTTTAATATTTTAATTTTATATAAAAGAGCACCAATATTGTATAGTGGCTAGTGGGGAGTGAACTTTGAGTAGCTACTCCCGAATTCGAATTCCTATGGATACATTTTGACCTATAAAAAAATATTATATAGCTTATATTTAAAATTTGTATATTAATTTTTAGATTGATAATTAAAAATGTATATTTAATATTTTCATTAAAAATGCTTGGGTCAACAGAATTTTACTTGATCAGGTTAAAAAATTGATAAAATTTGACTTTATAAAATAATTTCTGACCACTTTAATTTTTTTTCAGTGGTATAATATAATAAATTTATAGTTATAATTTATCATGTTGAAAAAATTGATGAAATTTAAATAGTATCACATCATAATTATAATGAACAAATCTCAACGTAGATTTTATATGTTAATATATATATATAATGAGAGCATGAGAGATGAGAGGAGTTAATCTTGACCACACAATCATACATAAATGGTTGCGATTGTTTTTCATAAATCAAATTTCAACAATTAATTATAATTAAATGGGTAGTATTAACTCCTCTCACACTCTTACCTTTCACTATAATACAAGGAATTCAAATTAGGTGTCCCCAAATCATGTCCCCAACCACCAATAGAATATCGTCACGTCATTAAAAATATTTCCTTTAATTTTAATCTTTCCTTTCCTAATAGAATTTTTTAATGACGTGTCGATATTCTATTGGTACAAAATGATTGGAGACATGATTTGGTACACCTGATTAAATCCATGATACAAGATGTTTTGTTGAGTGTGTCATATAATATGATTACCTACTACATAGAATATGCATGGCCATATATATATATATATATATTAATTTAATAAAATATTTTCATTAAGCCTTGGCTACCAAATAAAGTTGGTTAATTAGTTCTAATATGTTATAATTAATCACTCTGTTACATATACAGCGAGATCTTCTCTTTGCCTTTCTTTATCATTTGTCAAACCAAACCTTTCTGTGTTTTTTCCATTGACAAACCCATACACCCTAAATCCCAGCTTTCATCTCCTTTTTTGTCCCTTGTCCCCTTCCAATTTTCATTCAATTTTTCATCTTAATTTCCCTTTTTTTTTCATTTTCCATTTCCTGATTTTTTGTACAAAACAGATTAATCTCATAATAACCTTCATCTTGCATCAATTTTTCCTTTGAAGGATCATCACAAATTGAAGCTATTGGGTTTCCAGAATAATTCTCAAATTTAGGGTAAGTTTCATAGGTTTTTTCCCTAACATTGTATTGGGTTATTGTGCAATAACAAAAGGCTATTAATTTGTCTTTTGGAGAAAAAAATTAAAATTACATGTTGTATGCTAATGATGCAGATAATTTCTTCTTATATTAGGATAATGTTGTATCCTCATGTGCATGGTTTATATCATAATATAAAGTGGATGAATATCCAATCTGATATCTGAATTTGCACCTAACCTTTTATATTAGCCCTTAAACTAAAGAAATCATCACGTTAGTCACCGCATTCACAATTTTTTAAATATAGTGGTCTTCAAACTGTGAAGTTTTAGATATTGACTAGAAGTAATTTTCCTGATAAATTGTAAATTTTGGGATTAATTTGAAATTTCTTTACTTTATGGAAGGCTTCAAGCAAGTTTGATGACTAAGTTAGCAATTCACTCTATTCTTATAAATTCTATTACCAAAGTTTAATGCTAGATCCCTATAACATTTTGTCTCTTTTGTCAAATTGAGGTTTAAAAATGCCACTTGTCTTTCTTTTTTGTAGAGTTCCAATTCCAGAACCAATGGCATACTTGAATTATGAGAACAAGAAAGGAAGTGGGAAGAAACTGAAAGTCCATTTTGATCTCCCAGAGGATGAAGATTACCCTAACATTTCCCATAAAAAACAACCTTCAATCTCATCAGAATCTTCACTTTCTTCATATGAGGACACAGAAGACAAAGATGACAGCAACAGAGAAAATCTTGATTCAAAATATTCTGGTTATGGATCTCCTGTTTGGAGCTTCCAAAGCAATCCAGCAGCACAATCTCCACCAGTTCAGTTCATGAGTTCCCCTGGCTACGATCCAAACAGAATTCCTTCTTCTGTTTTCTCAGCTAAGCCAGCAAGCCCTATGGAATGGAGTGTTGCATCAAATGAATCACTTTTTAGTATCCATTTGGGGAATAATAGTTTCTCTAGGGACCATGTTTTTGGATTCAGTAATAAATCTGGTGAATTGCCAAGGATTAATAATGATTTGCCTCCTCCTACTCCCCCTTCTCTCGTGCTTCCGCCGGTTCACGAGGGAAAGAGTTCTGACACGGAGAGACACTCTGTGTCATCGTCATCCGATTCGTCGAAGGAAAGGACGCCAATTGGGAGGATAAGTCTGACTACGCCAGAGGGACCAGTCTTTCAACCTAATGATAGGGTTGAAGAATACCTAGAAAATCAAAGAAAAAATTCGTCAGATTCTTCGGATTCGTTAGTGGAGGGTGAACATGGGCAAGAGAGAAAATTGGAAGTTGTTGACCAAAAACAGACAGAAACATCAGAAAAAGTTGGAACAACCATTGCATTGGACAAAACTCAGGATTTTTATGTTGGTAAAGAAGTAAAGGTAGTACCACCTGATGAGGAACCTAAGAATTACAACAGTGTGTCCTACAGATCAATGGAAAGTAATATGAGTACCAGATCATTTCAATTTCCTATGTGAGGTTCAATCTTTTGTGAGTTTTTGTTTTTTAATCATTATGATCATTTTGCCATTAACATCTCTAAGGAGACTGCATGTTTAATATTGCAAACCAAAACTTATAATGTGTTTTTATCACTATCACACACAAACCTCACAAATTAATTAGCATCATATAGTTATGCTTCAAAAGCTAATCTAAAATATGATTGAAATCAGTTAGATATTCTTGTTTGATGAAAACTTGAGTTAAGCATAGGTTAATGCTATATGAAGATTTGTTTTCCAATGTTCTAACCAAAGTTGGCTAGAAAGAACATGTTTAGAAATACTTAAATTTTAGGATATAATTTCTTATTTTTTAAAAATTCTCTCAGGTTTATAAAAATAAGTAATTATTTTTTAAAATAAGTTAATCTAGACCTGCAATAAAACATACAATCCAGTATTGGTTAGCAATACATTAATGTCATAATTTAGGAGTTATGAAATGTACTTTGTCAATTGTCAATTTTATTGATAACTTGAAGTTCAATATTATCTTATGACTAATTTAGATGACACATATTATACAGAATTTATATATAAAGTCTATTTATTTTGTAATTGGATACTTTCGAATAAATAGAGATGTCTAGTACGATATCGAGAAAAATGTTAGAATTATGTAATTAAGTTAGTTTAAGAAAATTCTCGTCTTGTATCTCTTTTTTTGTCTTTTATAGGTTAAAATGTATTTATAGAAGTTCGAATCGAGGAGATACCAATCAAAATACACCTTTTTTTTTGTTACAAAAAAGAATATAATAAATCCAAGCCATGAATTTTGTAAGATATACAATATACACTAAGTGTGCACATAAAAAACTGTGACAGAAGTGTATTAATAATTTTAGCTTTAGTTATCTTTTCTGTTTAGTTTATTCTTCAAAGTAACAAATTATTTGCTTAGAGGGTATGATATCCTGCTATTAACCATCATTTTCTTCTTTATTTTTTTTTAGATTGACAGCTGATGGAAGAACTAGTTCAGTAACAGTAGATTCAGACAAACAAGAAAAAAATGAAAAGCAGCAAGAGCAGGAGCAGCAGCAAGAGAAGCCATTGCAACCACTTAGTCCAAAAGCTGAACCAGCACCAAAACAAAGTAGTAGATATTGGTGTTTCTGCTTCTCTTGTTCACCATGCTATTGAGAAAAGAAAAAAAAGACTTCAAATGATGTTAGAAAAGCAATGATTGAATGACTCTGCCCCTCTGTTAGAATTATGCCACCTTATCAAAATCCGGAGATATAATGTGTGTTCAATTTCACATTTGAGTAGGCTAAATGTGGATCCAAATGTTGAGGTTATTATATCTTATGTGTCTGAACGTGAAACCAAACACACAAAATCCCCTTTGATACTGGGGAATCTAACATATTTCAGTTTTTTTTTTGTCTTGTCGGAAATTGCAAGAGGAAAAAAGGCAGCTCCAGCTTGGAACTATGAGATTCTAGGGGTGGATTTGGTGTAAATGGTTGAGAAGTACAAAGAGTTCAATGTTGAAATGGTGTATGTACACATATATCTAGCTCATGTCATTGATGGATTTGCATTTCACTTCATAAGGGTTTGCTTATTGATAATGATAAAAGTATTTTTTAGATGAGTTGAGTGTCTAATTACATTATTAATTATGTTTTTTTTTTTATCGGCCAAACACATACGTGCACAAACTATATTAAATCTCTTCTTAAATTTACACGACCAAGAATTTTATCTTATCCGACTTTCTAGTGTCATTTAAATGCAAACTCTTTGCATTAATCATGTCTTCTTAATATACTAATAGTTTAAATATAATTTTAATCCTTATAATTTAACCAGTAAAAGTTTTGATCTTTATACTTTTGAGAAATTTGTTATAATTTTTTATAGTTTTGAAATAGGTTCACATATAAATTTGATCTTAATACATAACATTGATTTTTCTTCCAATGTATCAAAAAAATACATATCATTGATCTATAGATTAGTCCATATACTAAAAAATGTTCCTTACACGAATTTTTTTTATAAATAGACCCATATCTAATTATACAATTAATCATGTCTTCGTTATATACTAATGATTTAAATATAATTTTAATCCTTGTAATTTACGGTTAATTATTCAGTTAATACAGTTGTCTACACAAGACACCAAAAATACTAAAGCTCATAACAGAGTTCAATTAGTAATGAACGTAGACATATTTATAGAGAATCCTCTCTCATCTTTCCCTACTCTATCAACTTCTCTAATTTTCTCTCAAGCACATATTATAATATATAATAAAAATGGTATTTGTGTATATAAACGTAAATAATTTTATCATTTGCAATAGTGCTAGCAGTATTTTCACTCTCTCCAACCAGTGGCCAAGTCTTTCAATTTATTTAAATTCTAAATTAACCAATAAGAAAAGAAATATGGGTGGGTTCATTTGATTCATGAAAACGCATTTTATATTTCTATTCTCATTCTCAAATTTCACTTGTAATTACAAAAAAATCAGTTTGTTTTTGTTGAAAGCCTAATTAAGTCCAAAATTATTGTATAATACATGGGAATAGTTCAACTCCCATGCTTGAAACTTCACTATGGAATTCAAGGATTCTGATTTTTTTTATTCCTTTTGGATATGTTTTTGTTGTTTTATAATATGAATATTGTTGTTTCAATCCCCTGTTTTGGGGCCGGTATAAATAGCTTTTGCTCTGAACACTGGTGGAGTTTTCTGTACTGGTGAGTAGCAAAGCCTCAATCTCATTGCCAATACCCTAGTCCTCCACTATTTCATCACCTATATTTTCAGTGACCATTATTTTTTGTTTCTTGGTTTGTTACCTCTGACTAAAAATAATAAAAACAATTTGATTTTCAATGGTAAAGACACCACAGTGGAAAAATTATAAGATTTGATCAATATTTAGAGTTGGTTATGGATTAAGGCACAATTTATAAAGTTCTGGCTTTTGTACTCAATATGGAGCTCAAATTTAGTAGCATCAATTATGAATGGGGATCTATAATTTTTAATCATTTCAGTCTGGGAGATATGTTTTAGATATGTCTTGTTGGTTCTGATTTTTTCTCTGGTTTTTGTGAGCTTTTTGGATGAAGATTCAGTGATCTGTCCAGCGATGGATACAGCAAATTGAAACCTATGTGGCGGTGCTGTTTTGCCATTAATTACATTTCACTAGCATAGGATTCGAATCCTGGCAGTGTGTATAGAGAAGACTTTGTTAGGAGTGACAAAACTCACTTCGATGATCTCTACGCTTCGAAAGAATTAATCTTCCGCTACCGGCCAGGAGATACCTATAGTTCAACAAATAAATATATATATATATATATATATTTCGGTTGAACAATAAGAATTAAACGCTTAAATGTAATAGTGTAATAACTCCTATTTCAATTATCTTATATGAATAGAAGATAGCTGAAAATAAATTATAAATTATTATTAAAAAATTTATAATTAGTAATTTATTACGTAGCATAATAGATAGACTATAAGTTAATATGGCTATACATATCTATATCTATCTATCTATTTATATATCTATTTATCTTCTATATATCTATTAAAAAAGAAGTTTAATGATAGGAGAATGTCACTTCAACATTTTTTAATATTTGGCTTCACCACAATTAACATAGGATACTCATATTTGGTGGCTCATTGTTCAATTACTAATCAACTTATCAATTAATTTTAATGTAATATAAATTATTATATTTATAATAGTATTGGATACAAATCAAACTTTCAATTTTTAATTTCGACTTTTTAATTGCAATTGATTTTTTAAAAATTAAAGTTTTAAGAAAGATTAAAATAGGGACGAAAAAATGTAATTTTTTACAGTGTCCTTTAAATAAAGAGTCAACTAAAATACAATGAATTTTTAATCAATCACAATATTTTTCCCTTTAAATAAAGAGTCAATTAAAATGCAGTGAATCTTTAATCAATCACAATATTTTTTAAAATGTAAAATAAAATTACACACTATTCTCAAATGATAAGTCAAATTGCAATTGATTTTTAAAAAATGAAAATTCTAAGAAAAATAGAAATGAGGAAAAAAAAATGCAAAGTCAAATCACACAATACCCTTTAAATAAAAAGTCAATAACAACTAAACATATATTCACAACAAAAAAACAATCAAAGCAACAAACAAAAAAGTATTCAACTTTAGATTGTATTTTCGTTTGTTGCTTTTAAATTATTTATAGTTGTGCATGGGTGTTTTATCATTTTCTTTTGAGTTTATTCTAACATTTATATCATTATATTGTCGGACTAGACATCCGTCCACAATGACAAAACATTCAAAGAACCAATAAAAATGCATTCTAAAGTTGAATCCTTAATCAATCTCAATATATACTTTTTAAAAAGGTAAAATTAAATTACACATTATCCTCGAATCTTCTATATTTATATCTAAACTTCATTTGAACTGAGCATTTAATGTTCTTTCAACTTTTTTTATTTGCTGTTTGTGCATTTTCCACTTAAATTTCATAATTACAATAGATATGTATATATTATAAATTATTCAATATTTTTTAAATAAAATAATATTATTGACTTTTGAAAAAACATGATTGTATTCTTCATACATATGAAATATTATGTTTGGCCCAATTTGTTTATTTATTTATTTTGCCTTCTCTTCCTTTTAAGGTAGAAAAATATTATTTTTTATGTTTTAATATCATTACAATACTAATAAAAATGTGTGGTTTGGTGCTACCTGCAGTTGATACTGAAGGCTTGAATTCATCTTATTTAAACATATAATATGAGAAATAATTTTAACCTTTAACCATATATAA
This sequence comes from Cyamopsis tetragonoloba, assembly GCA_037177725.1. NCBI lineage: Eukaryota > Viridiplantae > Streptophyta > Magnoliopsida > Fabales > Fabaceae > Cyamopsis > Cyamopsis tetragonoloba. Next base: position 58,444,093 of record CM074123.1, read on the forward strand.
TTTGAATTCCCTTAAACAACTCCTATTTTACAATTTTTTTATTTAGAAAGATGATAGACAAAAAAAATATATGACTTAAAATTTTACTACATTAAATCTTCTTTTAATACTTTTTTTAGCAATACATGTTTTATATTATTAAATTAAATTGATGTAGTGTAAATAAATCCATCTTATTTTATTAATGTATTTTAATATGGAGTGAGACTATTGTTATTCTAATATATCAATTGTCACTTATTTAAAAATATATTTTGATTTAAAATTATTTTTTAGCTAAAGAAATTAAAGTATAAGTATAAATATAATTAAAATTATAAAATATGAGAAACAATAAATATATTAGAGTGGTAATAGATCACTAAAATGTTTAAATAATTAGCTTTATCATTGTTTAAAAATCCTTATTAATAATAAAATCATTTAAGCTTCGGATTATTTTTTCTTATTAATAATAATAAACATTAAATATGCATTTTGTAGATTTTATTCAAATCATTATAATAATTTATAAAAATGTTACATTCCTTTTATTTTTAGTTGATTTAAATTCATAACTTCTCATTTTAATTTTCAATGCTTTCATATTTACAGGTAATATGAAACGTCTCCATTTGCTTTATGAGATCAGCTACTACAATTTTTAAAAAAAATAGGCAATTTGATTATATCTTTATTATTATTATTATTGAAATCTATTTTAAATTTTAATAGGCTGATAGATTTTACTTTTTAAAAAATAAATCTTAAAATTAAAATAAAATAGTAGAAGAATATAAAAATACTACTACTAATAATAATAATAAATAAATAAAGTATTGGATGACAACCCGTGCAGAGTACGGGTGTGATTGCTAGTAATGAGTAAATATTGATACGGAGTTTAAAGACCAAGTGCCAAGAGCTTGTAGCTCAAGTGGTATAAGGAAGAGCTCTTTGAGTTGGAGAAGGGGGTTCAATCCCCGATGGGGTAGAATTAGGAGTAGATTTTAGGAGTAGTGTAGTGTAGGGTGTGTGTTTGGCCGACCGAAAAAAGTTTAAAGACCATGTCAACCTGAACTTTTAAAAAGTTCACTCAATTCCTCTGTACATTTTTTGGTGACGTGGCAAACTAAGGGCCCTTCATCAATCCATGTGTCAGCAAATCAAATTGTCACGTCACCAAATAATGTATGAAGGGACTACAAACGAATTTTTTCAAAGTTCAGGGACTAAAAATCGATGTTTTAAAGTTTGGGAACTAAAAGTAAATTTTTGCAAAAGTTTAAGGACTAAAAATATATTTAACCCTTAAAATTAAATTACAATTCTACTTTATGCATAATTTTACTTAATTCAAAATATAATCACTTATTATTGATATAATTTATCAATTAAATTTGATAATATGTAAAAAAATTTGTTAATGCTCAACCGCGTGTTGCGCGGGTTTAAATCTAGTATAAAAATGAAGCTAAAGGAGTTTTAGCTTCCATCATTAAATTCAAAGAACAATTATAAGAAAATTAAAAAAAGAAACTAAAAGAGTTAAGTGCATGTTATCACATTAATGTTTTATATCATTAGAAAAATTTTAAATTATTTAATATATATTTAGTTAAATTATAAATTTTAATTATTAAACTTATGCTGTTTTTTTATATTAATTATATCTTCTTGTATCCAAAAAAAATATTAATTATATCTTCTTTCAATAATAGTCTAAGCAATTATGTATAATTCTTTATAATTCTACATGTGTTAATCAAATTTTGTTTTGTTGCTTTTATGTTGGTGTCAACAAATTATATCTTTTATGTTGGAGTTAACAAATTATATCTTCTTTCAATAGTAGCTTAAGCAGGTATATATATTATTATTCTTTATAATTCTATGAGTATTGATCAAATTCTTGATTGTGTTGTTCCTTCTATTTTGGTGCCAACAAATTAAATCAAGTATACGTATATGTTCTTTATATGATTATCGTAAATTACAATGACAACTAACTTTGTTCTTATTAATTTAGTTTTAGACGAAAAATGTCTATTAATGCTTTTGGATAAATAGTGAGTGATTGGAAATGTACTGATTTAAGAACAAGACACTCTAAATATCTTCATCATAAAAAAGAGTTAATAGGCATGTATATAGTTCGTGAAAAGGTATCTACATGTTTATTATTTTAAAATTATTTTTAGTTATTTTAAAATTTTGAATAGTTGTAAATTAAATAATATTTTTAAAATTATTTTCTTTAGTGTATTTTTACTAATTCTTTCTTTTAGAGAAATTACATATATTCTTCTTCTCAGGGAGAATTAATACTACGTATATTCTTTTTAAGAGAATGTGATGATATAATTCATTAATTAAAATTTTCAAGTTGTCAAAGAATAAGGCTGAAAAAATATTTTTAAGTTCAATTTTTAAAACTATGTTTAGTTATTTTAAAAGTTTGAATAATTGTTAATAATATTTTTTAAAATTGTTTTCTTTATAGCATTTTTTTTAGTAATTCTTATTATTTTTAAGAGAAACTATTTACATGGACGACGGGTCTAGCTAGAACCACTTGGTTTGACGAAACTTAAAACAATGATAATAATAATTAATAAGAATACAAAGAATTTATAAATAAATAGAAGAAAGAAAATGTTAAACTTTGTGAAAAAAAATATTAAGCATTGAGTATAAAAAGAATATTTATTGTGATTCGCTTTAGTCTTTTTTTTCAAATTTATAATTGGCACAAATCTAATATTTTGTTCTTAAACATAGCCAAATAAGAATCTTTTAATAATATTAAAATAATAATAAAAATTGTATAGAAAAATTACTAAAACACAATAATAATAGCTTATTATAAAAATTAAATATAACTTTTTGAAACAATATGTTTAAATATTACTATTTACTAACATATAAAATAATAAGAATATATTATTTTTTATATAGGTGTTTTTAAATGGGGGAAAAAACTTTGGTAGAACAAAGGAGAAAAGGAATGCTAAAAGAATTGAGAAAAGAAAAGGAAATAACATAAGAGAAAATTGAGAAAAGATAGTAGAAATTAACAACAACAAAATAGTAGAAAAAAAAATAGTGTAAAGAGCAAAATTTAAATTAAATACAAAAGACCAACTCTAGATTCAAACGCACAACCTGAATAAATAGCTTGCGGGATAATTGTTGTTAAAAATTAAAATATAAAGTACAAAATATAAGTAATATTATTGGAAAAGGAAATCTGGTCCCTGATTATTTGTAGGATGAATAATTTATAAATAAAATATTTATATTAAAAAGTGAAATATTTAATGTTATTAATGTATCTTCATTAATTATGATTTCTAATAACTTTTCAAAAAAAAATTATGATTTCTAATAAAAGAAATTTATGTATAAGTTTTTATAAGGATAATAGTTAACAAAATTTATTTTTTTTAATATGACTAGTTTTTCACATACTAATGAAATATTTTTAACAGCAATTAAGGTATTAAAAAGTAAAAAGTGATATTATTATGTTTGTTTGACTGTCTACTATGTGTGTGTTTGGTTGAGCGTTGGTAGAATTGATTTTGGATTAACGTGATTTTATAGAATTGATTTCGTGTAAAATTGATTTTAAAGTAACGTGATTTATGTTTAGAGATTTTTTTCTCAAAATCAAGTTTAGAGTAAAAATACAGTATAAATTTTTCAACCCAACGTGAAAGTAAGTCTGACCTTGTTTTAACCAAAATCAATTTTAACAACCCAAAATCAATTTTAACTTTTTCTCAACGCAAAAACAAACAACTGATTTATTAATCTAAATCAATTATGCTCCAACCCAACAGTTTTCCAAACATGCACATATATAATTAGAACAAGATAAAATCACATTTTATTTATTATAAATTAAATATGACATAAGGTAGTATAATTTTTTGCAACCTCTATTCAATGAATCACATAAAATGTCTTTTATTTTGTAATTATTGAACGTTTTAGTTCTTGATTTAAAAAAAATAATATTTTATTAGTTTTTAATTTTGTCACTTGTAGATATTTTAGTTCTAATGTTAATACACATCAATAAAATGTATATTGTGGCGCACGCTAAATGACATATTAAATATCACGTCAACAAACAAAATAATCGATACTAAATGAGAGAAAAAATTATGCATTTTAGTCCCTATAATAACGTCTACTCATGCATTTTAGTCCTTATAATATCACATATCTTTATTATTTGCCCTACCTTAGTCAATACAAAACCCTAATGCATGTTAATAAAAAAGTGTAAACATCACTAAAATATATGAGTTTCTAAATGAAACACTATTTCTTTATAATTTTATTCCCATTTAAGTCAAATTCTATTATATATATTATTCAAAATTAAATTCAATAACTCTTATTATTTATAAATAAAATTTAAAAAATACAATAAATACCTCTTATTTTATTCTACGCCATAAGTAGTTAAATACTCGCGGAAAAATAAACACTCAATGTAACATAATATTAAAATGTTTGAAACTAACAATTAAATTAAGGAAAATGCTAAATAATGTCCTAAGTACACTTGTTAAGAATACAAAAGTAAAAAATTAAAGATAAACAATACACTCTTCTATTGCGAACATTACAAACAAGATTTTAAACTTGAGTCCACTACTTGAAAATGTGACTGATTTTAAGATTTTGACGATAACCGAAATCACACATGGCTGCAAATATATGATTGTAATCCGAAATAATCGAATTTACAACACAGTTTACAAGGCATCAAGCCCCTTTGTGAAAAGAGCTTCAAATTCCTCCATTTTCTCCTTACTCAAAGCCAAACTAACCTCAATTCCTCCATCACTTTTTCCACTTTCGGAAAGTGAAAACGCTCCCGTTCTATGAATTGAAGTGACATCCACTTTGTTTGGCTTTCCCCATCCGAAATCAATACCATAAACCTCAAACCGGCGATCCAGCCGTAGAATAGAATCTATCCTCTATCACAGATTGAATCTTCTTTTTCCAATTTTCCACTTCGGTCAAAACGCCGTTTTTCAACCCATTCAACACTTCTATAATCCCTTCTAGTGCCTTCAAAAACCCATCACTTCCCAAAACTTGTTCCGTCTCAACCACAACCAATTGCGATACGACGCAATTCCCAAAATACGTTTCCGAAATCGGAGGATCCAAACGCGCCCTACAATCCACGGTAAACACAAACGCCACTCTGTTTGACCTCGGCGGGTCTACCTTCACAGCACATGACAGCAAGTAAGCGCACGTGACCGCAAATGACGAGACCCGCGACGTCGTTTTGAGCCTCGATTGCGCGTGTTGCTTAAGCTTCTGGATATGCGACGGGGTTAATTCGAATGAACCTTTAACGGCGTCGTTTTCTGTGGTGTGAAGAGACTCCCACACCTTCAGGCTTCGGTTATTGGTTTCTCCTCCGTAATTCAACCACGAGCTCGCATACACTTCGCCGATCCCTTTCGGATCTCTTATCACCGATCGATCGAAGGAAGGTGTTAAGTGATCTGGCAAATTTGGGTTTGGGCCTGGGCTTGGGCTTGGGTTTGGGCTTAGGTTAGAGCAGATATAGGCCCATGATTTGAGAAAAAGAGTAGAGGATTTTCCGTCAACGGCCGCGTGGTGCGTTGTAATCCCAATAACAAAACCATAGTTTGGGAAAACGGTTACTTGTAAGGCTAAAACAGACGCTTGTTCGTCAGAAATTTTCAAGCGAGGGACTAAACGGTGTCGTTTCGTGACTTCACAGAGATTCAAACATAGATCGTTGAAATTCTCGGCGTCGGACTCTGCTACGGTGAAAGGGACAGAATCTCCGGGGAGGTAGTTGATGACCGGGAAGGGAGAGTCACGTGACCACGTGATGTTGCCGGCGAGAGGGGGAAAGTGACGGAGAGTGAGGAAAAGAGAGTGTTTGAGATTTGGAAGAACAGAATCGAAGAAAACAGAGGATGAGTGTGGGAATGAATAGAAGAAAAGACGCTCGACAGGTGGGAGTCTTAGCCATAAGAGGTCGAAGAAGGTGAAGGGAAGAAAATTTGCGGCGGCTTCCGGTGGTGGTGAAACGGATAAAACTTGGTGGATTTTCAGAGGTGTTGATTGAGCCATGAGGAAGAAAGAGAGAGAATGAATGGGATGTTCCAATACTTTGTCAATTTTGTAGACGAATCATGTATGTTCCTTCATTATAATAAGTTCTTCTAACATGTAATTATGGACATATATTAATAATAATTAAATTTTAAATAATTTTAATATTTTATTATTTAAATAATTTTTTTTTCATATTCTCTTTGTACTTATTCCTTCAATCACTTATTAGCATAGTTGGACAAACATATTTCAACATAATAGGACATTTACTTTTGATTCCACTAAACATGATAAAACTAACAAAACATAACATAAATATACATAAAACAATTATTATTATTTTTAATTAGTTAATTTTTATTGAAAAAGTAATACACGTGTAAATTTTTTAAACCTTATATTATTTTTTATTTGATCAAAAAATATAAATATAAATATTAATATATTTTAAAATTAATATCTAATTATGCTCATATTTTTTTAAAGAATATTAAAAAATGCACCATTTTATTTTTTATTTAATTTTATATGTGGGTTAGCTTAGCGGTGTAAGGCCCTACTAAGTTCATAGAAGGAATGATCCACAGCGGGAGAATTCATTTTCGAATCCCACCTATGCCAAATTCTCAGGGGCTAACGTCAACCACGCAGTGCAAACGAGATTAGTCTCATCCTACGGGTAGAAAACTTGTGGTTATTAAAAAAAAAAGTAAAGTTATATATGTATTATAAACAATAATTTCTTTATTTTAATCGACAGTAAACACAAAATAAGACATATTGTCATGTTCTGTTATATGGTCAACAAACACGTACACTTAATTTCTAGCATCCAGTGACTTCATGATGCCTTGGAGTGGTTGGAAAAATGGGTTACATGCCTAGCAAAACTGACATGGTGCTGCTCGATGCCTCTACGTGCTCGATGCCTAGCGAAATCATCGCCACTAAAAATCAATCGCACTACTTTATCCCCACCACCACCACCCTAACCACGTTTGTTCCCCTCAACCACTGCATCCTCGCTCTGGTCTGATGTTTCAACTGTGCCACTATCCAAGTCACCAAACGTGGCCGTGCCTCCATCCTTTGTTAGGGTGAGAGAGAAGAAGTGAGGTGATTGTGCGCGTTTCAAAAACAATGAGCATATTTCAATATTAAGAGTGTGTTTGGATTAGGTGTGAAAATTAATTATGAAAAAGAATCGATTGTCTAAAATATAATCAATTTTTGTTTGGTATATTTGTAGTGAAAAGCATTTTTTAAGATAATTTTTAGATGTGAGAAACAATTTTTAAGCTTTCTGAAACAATGTCTAATTTTTAGCGGAAATACCAAATACTTTTTCCTTTGTTAAAAAAAAGAATAAAAAACTTTTATAAGTGCAAAATCAAACAATCCAACGTACATTAGAATAAAAAATTGCCAAACATGCCCTAGATTATAACAAGGTTTGTTTTGCAAATATTAAAAATTTGACTGAATACTAGTAAAGTATTAATAAGACTATCATGGTCATCAACAATCCAATATCACGCATTCAACAGGTTGGTCGGATGGCTGATGAGACGTACTTTGAGTAGCAGGTCCTCGGTTCGAATTCTTGTAGAGGCATATAACCTGTTTTGAGTAGCAAGTCCTCGGTTTGAACCCATGTAGATGCACTTTAGCCTTTCAAAAAATAAAATATTCAATACCACAATAAAATGCTATATAGATGATGAAGATGCTTTTCGTGCTTTTGGTTTCCAGGTTTGGACGTTCATGATACTTTCCATTAAAATGCTCAGGATGATTTTGATTCTTTTTGGAGATTATAATGCACTTTTTATTTTTACATTAATTAATTTCTTTAAGCTGTATAATTAATATTTTTTTATGTTATATGAAGATGATAAAGGGAATGAAAAAAAAAAAGATAATAAAGATTTAGTTGGCAATTTTTAATAATTTTGGTAGTGCAGAAAACCAAAAATTAATTAGATATAAAGACATAATTATAATTTTTAAAAATTATAAAAGCACAACTAACAAATCATAAATCGTTAATTTAAAATATAATATATCTAATGGTTGAAAAACAATTTTTCTATGATGAGAAAGTTTGGCATCGCTCTACGTTAAGCAAAAAAAAATATCGTGTTCACTCCATTCACTGAGCTCCTTGATGCTAAATGACATTTTTGTAGTCAACTCGCCAAACATGTGCAGTGGCTGCTTCCATTTTTCTACCTTATTGTGACGACAGCGGTCAACTGTCGTTTTGTCTGAAGATTTGTTTTTGGTTGACTGAAGGAAATTTTAAAACTAGATTCAGCCACCAATTGTTTAATTTAATTATTTATAGAGTTGACTATTTTTTTTGCCCTTAGAGTTCACTATCATTTGAATTTCTGAAGCTGTATATGTTTTTTACTTTTATCTCTAATCTCTAATTTTAAACAAGCATTTTTTTAATTATTGATTTATTTTTTATCATTTAATTGGATCTCTATGTCACACTATTCACTAACATTTTTAATAACCATTCAAATAGATATTTGAAGTTCATTTAGGAATTTCAATTTAATCTCTTATTTTAAATTTTGTTTTGGATAACAATCAAACTTGTATTAAAGCTATGTTTTTTTTTTTTTTGGGTGGATGCATTAAAGCTATGTTTGAGAATGATGATTTGGGCATCTTTACACTATTTTTACTTTAAAAAAGTTTGTCTCGTCTTTTGCTAATTATGAAAATAAAACTTTTGGTTATTGTAACTACGGGATTATGACTTTTGTAATTAACTTTTGCAAAGTTTTTTCAAGATCTAAAGATGTTCTTTCGATATTTCACTTCTAAAATTGCGCTTATTTATTTTTAAAAATCACAAAATACCCACCACTATTTGATATTACTATTATATTAATATTATATTAATATTAATTAAATATTAATATAATATTATTTATTTTTTTTGGTTATTAAATATATTTCAGCATATTATACAACCTATTTTACCGAATAATTTTGATCAATAAATCAATCTCACAACTATAATTTCATTGCCTTCAATCAGTTGCATAGCCAAAAACCTTGAGATTTTAGCTCATTTTTCAAACATACCCTAAATATTAATATAAAACATACTTATACACACCCGTTAAAAGTAAAATAAAAATGTTTAACTCATAACTATTAATGATTGTGGGTAAATCACTGCACACAGAGAAAAACTCTTTTCAGTCTTACATAGTCCAAATCCAAACAAAAGGAAACCAAAAAAAAGCACGCTATTAAATGTGACACACCAATATTGTAATTGGTGAGGCGCTACATTTCTTCTTATTTTTTTAAAAAAATGGTGAAAATGACCTCTTTGGATAACGTGATCCGAAACATTTTTAAATAATGCGATCCAAAAAGTTTTTGAATTTATTTTTTCGAAAATATATAAGATTGATAGTTTGAATTTTGAGCTTCCGAAAAAAGTAATCCAAAACATTTTTGGATTAATTTTTTGAAGATTAATTTTCAAATTAGATTTTTTAATTTTCAATTTTTATTACATTTTTTAAATTAATTTCAAAATAAATTTACCGTAAATATACTATATCACATTAAAATCTTAAATCAATTCAATTTTTTATACTATTGTCAATTTTTTCTCGCCATATACATATTAAAATTGAGACATTACCATTTTTTAACATTTTATTTATTTCTGAAAAAAAATAATTTTAAAAAGACAAAAAATGTAATAAAAAATTTAAAATTTTTAAAAAATATAGTTTTAAGATTTTCCAAAATAACTTATCTGAATATGTTTTAAATTGCATTTTTCGGAAGTTCAGAAATTAAAAAATAAAATCAGGTCCAGAAATTTTTCGAAGTGCATTATCCAAAGGAGGCAATTTTGTCTTTTTTTTAAAAAGAGCGAAAATAGATGTGTCGCCAAATTTTACAGCGACCAAAAAGGAAGCAATCTCCACAACATTCTAGGTCCATTTACAATGACCCAAATTAAATTAGGTAAATGATATTTAGTGTCCTAAGGACACTATTCAAGCACTCAAATGTAATAAAAATATATTAGAATATATAATTTTTTGAATTCTCAAGAAATGAAACAATATAATTTTATGAATATTTTTCTATTTTTAGTAACCTTATGTAGTGTCCTTATCAAGACCCATTAAATTATTACTCCAACAATAACATTTTAATAAAATTGCCATTTCCGAGAGCTAGCCTAGCAGCAGAAACGATAGGGATTTCAGGATAGGATGTACTCCCTTTGGTTCTTATTATAAGGCATAAATACCTAAATTATGCATACTAATAAAAATAGTTGGTTGTATCAATTTTCTTAAAAAGTAGGATGATATATCAATTTCACCCATCCTTAAATATTGTGTTTAGTGGTTGTTATAATAAAGTTAAGACATTTAATTGGGGCAACTAAGGAAAATAACCATAAATAGTTTATGAGATTTATGAAATACCTTATAAAAAGAACCACAAAATTCTTCCAAAATGTGTCTTATAATAAGGACCAGAAAGAGTATGTGTATGCTGATTTTGAATGAAGGTTGCCTTTGTGGTGCGCCTTGTAAAAATTGGCACATAGATGTGCCAATAAATGTTGGCCTTTAGATTTATTATAAAATAATGAAGGGTATAGATCAAATTACCGGTAAATTGTAGAGACAGTCAATTGTATAGGATATTAGCATTTTTCATAATAGTGTTGATAAAGTTGAAAGTGAACAAGTGATATTTGTAAGAATAATTAATTATCTTTATAAGTGGCCATGAAGGGGTTAATGGTCCCTCAAATGTCTTTTTTTTATTATTTATTTTTTATATAAATAATAATGGCTAAATAGAGTTGAAAATTTTTCAATATTATATACATAAAAATTTAATATTCTTTTACGTGATGTATAGTTAGGAATGTTTATTGAATCGGATAAATTGATGAACTAATTCAACTAACTATTATTAGGTAAACATGTATCAATCTATACACATTCAAAGGTAATTGGTTTGGGTAATGTAAACCCGAAGATCTAATAGACTACTTGATAGACTTGAAAATTATAACATTCATAGACTACTAGACTTAATATAAATATTATTTTTTATTATTATATTTTTTATTGTACATATGAGTTGGTTCCTTCTTAGAGTGTAATATAATGACTATTAGAGTGTAATATACTTCCGAATGTTTTTCAACAACCCAAGAAAGTAATATGTAATGATATACTATATCATTTAGCTAAAAACAAAGTAAAGGATAAATTTGTATCCTTTTAGGATAATTTCACTTGGAATGATAATTTTGAATTTTAATACATTTTTAACTATTAAGAGTTATAGTCCAAGTAATATAAGGAAGAGTTTTTTGAACTGAAAAAAAGAAGTTTAATTTTCGGTGGATAGAATTAAAGATAGTATTATATGGGGATTTATGTGTTTGACCAATAAAAAAATACAAATTTAACTAAACTTAAAATTTCTTAATTTTTTTTCCCTAAAATTCAGTTTTATTAGTGTGGTCACAAAGAGCTTCTTTTTGCTCTATTCCCGAGGCATACCCTTAAAGATAGGTGTCAGACTAGCTGTTTGGCCTTCGATTTTTTTTTTTGGCCAACATTGGGCCTTTGACTTGGGTTATTTATTCTGTTTGCAATGAATTGATTATGGAATGATACTATTATCACCACACAATTTGCTAGACACTGATGGCCAAAACAAAATCTGCTAGATGCACTACACATCTTTGTATGTTTTTTAAAACAAAATAAAAAATATCCTTCTTTTGAATTCTAGAATGAGGTAAATTCTAAAATTCAATCAGTAGATTTCAAGTTTTATACTCCTTTCATTTCATAATATAAACACTTAATATAAAATATTTATATTTTATATTATAAATATTTACACAAAACGTAAAATCTATTTATTATGTTTTTCTAACTTTATCTTTATTTATTAAAGTATCTTATTACTAATATTTTAATTTCTGAGATAGTAAATTTATATTTATTTAGGGGTAAAATAAAATATAACAATTAACTTTTTTAAAATAATACAATAACTACTTTACATAAACCGTGTAAAAAACGGCTAGGTGCTTATATTATAAAATAGAAAAAGCACTTTATAATTGAAATTAATTTATATATATATATATATATATATATATATATATATCCTAATGTTATATTTTGAAAATAACTTCTTGATAATTAATAATAGTAACTAAAAATTATACTTAATAATTTCATGAAGTAAATTTTATACATCATATAATAATTGTGTAAATGAGATAAATTTTATATTATACAATTAATATGTTGACCAATAATAGATATACTTTTATAGAATGATTATAGTTTTATATGTGTGTGTTTATATATCTATAAATATAAATAAGTTATAAATGATATATATAACTAGAACTTAAAGTATCAAATATACTTATATACTAAAACAAAAGAGAATAAAATGTGCATATATATATTTTTTAAAAAATATATCAAATAAACTTAATTGGAATTTAATATTTAAATTAATTTTACTTTTTTGTGTTTGACTTTTTATTCTTAATTGAAACTTATAAATGATTTACTATTTATACGAAAATATAAACAATTTTTTTTATTTGATATAATATGTGTGTACTTTATTTTCCTGTTGGCATGATAGACAGATATTTATTGGTGTTGGGTAAACAATCATAATTTCCAAATAGATTAATTGAATGAAGAAAATTGTTAGATTTATTGAAGGTGTAGTTCAATGGATGATAAAATGGATGAGAGTGGTTCAATGGATGAGAGAATACATGTATGAGATTAATTCATGAATCTTGTAGAAGTGTGATTATTTCAAGGTTCTTGGAATTATAGGAAGAATAATTAATTCATCATGAAAGAAGCCCCTACAACCACTATAAAAAGGAGATTTGTGAAGAGAAGAAATCACCACCTCAAGTGAGGAGGGGGTCATATGGAGAGAAGAATTACCCACCTCAAGTGAGGAGGGGGTCACAAATGAAGAGAAATTTACCACCTCTTGTTGAGAAGAAAGTTACTTGTGAGTGAGGTGTTATTATTCCTTGTAACTTTGAGTGGGAGACTCGGGTTTATAGGGTGATACACTATTCAGGGAGGATTTTACTTGTTTGTCAAGAAAATTTGTAATCGATATATAATCTTTGTTGAGATAATGAAAGAGTTTGTTGATGCGGTGTCGTGGACGTAGGCAAGAGGTGTCGAACCACGTTAAATCTTGTGTGCCTTCCACTATGCTTTATCTATGCTTTGCGTGTGTATGTGTGCTTTCATCTTTGGTTCTTAGTACTTGTGTGTAGAGGATTTTTCCCCAACAATTGGGAGGGACGAAACTATTTTTGTAATTTTCATGCTTAGAAGAGAATAATACTAAGTTCTCGACGAGAAGGATACCATTGGTGCCATGAACTTGAAAAAAATTTATTTTAGCAAATGATAATTATTTATTAATATATTTACTTTATAACATGTTGCATGATTAATATTTATTACTTTCGGTCTTAGTTATAAGAAAAAAAAAATTGAAACTTCTTGGTCTAAAATATAAGCAAATCTTAACCTCTCTCTCCTTATTTAATGCTAATTTCAAGCACTTTTTCCATTTTCAATATCATTTGACCTATCCAAATGGGAGAGAGTACTTTTTGTAATTAAAATTTATCTTTTTGAATGAAATCAAGATAATTAAACACAAGTAACCAACTTTCTTATTATGTGCAAATTATGTTTTTTTGCTTATAACCGAGACCGGAGGTAGTAATATTTTCACAAAATGTTTAAATTAATAGTTAGTAAGGGGTATTAAATTTTGATTAAAAAATAATGAATAAATAGATGGATAAAATTCACTTATTCACCAAGGTACCCAAGAATTGCAAAAAACTCCAAATGGTAAGAACATTAAGGGCACGTTTGGTGATCAGGAGAAGGAGCTTAGGATAAGATAACTTATCATAGTTTGGTAAACTAATAACGGGATATGATATATAGCTTATTTATTTAACGTATCTTATCCTACTCTCTTAGTGCAAATAATTATCATGAGAGAGACTTTGATTAGAGGCCAATGGTATAGGATAAGAATAAACATTTTTTAAGATTAATATTTAATAATAATAATAATAATAATAATAATGATAATAATAGTAATAAAGATAAATATAATAAATAGATTAAATATGTTTTCAGTCCCTAAACTTTAGTGAAAATTTGTTTTCAGTCCCTAGATTGAATATCTTTTGCCTTTCTCTTTTTCTCTTGCCAGAATCACAATCCCAAAAACCCAGATCTAATGTCTTCCTTCTTCGTCTTCTCCATTTCCCCTTACTAAAAATCCTTATCCCAAAATCTAAGTAGAAGAAGAGCAAATCTTAATCTTAAATCCCAAATGAAAAACCCAAATCCTCAAATAAAAACTCCAAATCCGCAAATTATACAAACTCAACTCAAGAAATAGAAGAGAAGGGTTTTAATGGAAGCAAAAATCAATGGAGAGAAAAATAATTAAGAAGAAGATCCCCAAATCCCCAAATCAAAAACTAAAATTCGCAATTCATACAAAGTCAACTCAAGATGCAGAAGATCGAGAAGGGTTCTAATGGAAGCATTACTCGATAGAAGAACAACTTAAGAGAGAGAGAGTAGAGGTTCGATGGAGAAATTGAGAGAGGTGTTTATGATTTTATTTTTTTCAGTTTTAAATTTAATTGGAAGAAGAAGAAGGATAAGATGAGGACGATGAAGAAGAAGAAGAGATTAACAGAGAGAAAGAGAGAGAGAAATCTTTAGGTTTTCTGTTTTATTTTTTAATTTAATTACTTTTTTATTTTAGTAATTTAATTTACTAATTAAATTATTAAAAACAATGTGACATGTGGTTTAGTAAGAATCTGACACGTGTATGCCGTTTGCCACGTCAGCATTAGACTTAACCGAACTTAACAGAAGGACGAAAAACGAACATTTTAGAAACTTTAGGGACTAAAAATTTACTTTTTAAAGTTTAATGACTAAAAACAAATTTTCGCTAAAATTCAGGAACCAAAAATATATTTAACCATAATAAAAATGATTATGATGATAATAATAATAATAATAATAATAATAATAATGATGATGATGATGATGATAATAACAATAATAATAATAATAAAAGAAAAATAATAATAATAATAATAATTATAATAAAAATAAGGTTTTTTCTAACATGTGCAATATTGCATAAGTTAAGAAATCAAAAGTAGAAAGTTTTTATTAAAAAAATAAAAAATTAATGTGATTGTGTTTGGTATATAATTAATGCCATGTTTGATGTCTACTTTTGCTTTCTTAAACTGTGCAATGTTGCACAGGTTTGAAAAATCCTAATAATAATAATGATGATAATAATGATAATGATAATAATAAAAATAAAAACAATAGTAGTAGTAGAAGTTAATAATAATAATAATAATAATAATAATAATAATAATAATAATAATAATAATATAATAATAATAACAATAATAATAATAACAATAATAATAATAATAATAATAATAATAATAACAATAATAATAATAATAATAATAATAATAATAATAATAATAATAATAATAACTATCCATTTTGATATTTCATAGACACACTAAACACCAGATAAGATAAGAGCTTATCCAGCTCATATTTTATCTAGCTCTTAACTAGTACTTTTATCCTATCATGTCCACCAAACGGCCCTAATGGTCTTCTCCATTTTGTCTAACAGTTACTAACATAGGAGAATATTCCGTTAGATGCTTTAACAATGGGAACCATAGTTGGCGTTTCCCCTTTTTTTGTCCTAAAAGTCTCTTAGAATTTGACCCCTAGGCACTAAATTAGGGTTTTATAGGATCCCAATTTTCACAATACAGAGACTAGAGAAAACACACAAGGAGTATCCCACCTTCACCCAATCTCTATCAATCTCATGCTCAATCATTACCATCCCTAAACATTTACTCATCGCAACAAAATCATTCACATTTTTTGAAACTTTTGAAACTGTTTTCTTCTCGTTTCTTCATCTTAACTTATCACTCCAATTTTGAAGAAGACAGCCACACAATTAGGAGTCTTCAAAGTTGTGATCTCATCAGATTTGTTTTTATCTCCCAGTCCTATCGTCGGCGCTCAGTGAAGCTCTCACCACCTAAATTGCTCGCTCTCTCAATTGTTGTGTGTGCTTTGTTTTCGGTTTGAGTTTCCTTCAAATCGTGGTATCCACTTCACAAGTAAGTTATCAACACTGGACCAAGTTTTTTTATTACCCATTATAATTATAATGTTAACCATGGTCAATTGGTGAATAGGGTTAGTCAATTAGTGGACGAGGTTAGGATTCATTAGACCAAATAGAAAGAACTACTAATTTACTTATAGTTTAGGATTTCTCTATAATTCTTGAATATCTTAGGAGAAATGTGCAATTTTTCCTAAATTACTTCACCCTCACTCCACCTTTGAAAAAGACAGCCACATAATAGGGAGTACTTGAAACAGTGATCCCACTCAGGGTTGTAAAGCTTAGATTCATAAACGTTTCTCATTCTCTCTATTTTGATGTGCACATTGTCTTTGGTTTGAGTTTTCTTTGGTATGTGGTATGAATTTCGCAAGTAAGTTACAACAAGTGGATTTAGGCTTTTTTTTTTTACTAACCATTACATATTAACCATAGTTAGTCAATTGTTGGATATGATTAGTCAATTAGATAGTGAATGAGGTTAGGATTCGTGAGACCAAATAGAAAAAAACTGCAACTTTTTTTTAGGAGTTTCTATTGAATATTTCAGGGGTAAGTGCATTTTACTAAAAATACATTGTTTGTCTAAGACTATATTGATACAATAGACATATGGCTTTTCTCGATAAATTATATTGAAGAATTCAATAACTAAATATATATACTTTTAATAAGCACAATAGATTTTACACCTTGTATGGAGCATATTTAATGGGATAACATATAGAACTAGTCGTATAAATATTATCCAAAACAAGAATTCAAAAGCATTCAGTTGAATAACTAGTAAAGAATACTTAATAGATCATCACATATATTAGTACATTGAGAAAATAAAAGGAAACAAAAAAATGATTTTAATCTTTGAAAAAATTTCACTGTATATACTGTTTAGGTTAACATCCATAAGAATTTTTAGTTAATCAAGTTAGCTAGTTAGCTTCTAATTAACTCTTGTTGTCTGTATTTTTTTTTTTATCTTACATACAAAGTAATTTATATACTTTTAAAGGGAATATTCATTGGCATGCCGATGATACTATTGGTGTCATGCACCTTAAAAAAAGAATTTTTTAGAAAATGATAATTATTTATTGATATATTTACTTTAAGAAGTAGATTTTATGTTACATAATTAATATTTAGTATTCTAAAAAATTGTTTAAAGTAATAATTAGTAAATGATATTAAATTATGATTAAAAATTTAATAAATAAAAATATGCGTAGATTGTATTTATCACCCTGAAGTATTTAAGAATTGCTCAAACCCCCCAAACTATAAGAAAAAAAGTGGTCTTATCCATTTGGTCTAACGGATCCTATCAGAAGAGAATATTTAATTAGATGCCTTAACAATAAGAACTATTTGGTCTACGTTGCTCCTTCTCTACATTGTTGTCTACGCTTTGTTTTCAGTTTGAGTTATCATCAGATCATGGTATTCATTTGATAGCAAGTTATGAACAGTAGACCAAGATTCTTTTATCACCCATTATAATGTAAACCATACTTAGACAGTTGGTGGATAGAGTTAGTTAATTAGTGGATGAGGTTAGGATCTATTAGACTAAATAGAAAGAACTGCTAATTTACTTATAGTTTGAGATTTTTCTTTAGTTCTTTAATATTTTAGGGGGAAGTTCATTTTACCCTAAATTACATTTCTCATCACTCCACCCTCGAAGAAGACAGCCACACACAATAAATAGTATTTGAAATTGTGATCCCAATAGCTTTGTTTTTGCTTCCGAGATCTTAGGCCGACGCTAAGTGCTGATAAAACTATGATCCGCCTATGTTGTTCGTTCTCTCTATTATTGTGTGCACTCTGTTTTCGATTTGAGTTTCCTTTGGTCAATGGTGTCCACTTCACAAGTAAGTTACAAACCATTGACCAAAGTTTTTTTTTTATGATCAATTAGTATGTTAACCATAGTTAATCAATCAATAAACGAGATTAGGATCCATTAAACCAAATAGAAAGAATGCTAATTTTCTTATAATTTAGAATTTTCTAGAATCATTAAATATCTGTGAGATTAAGTGAATTGTACCCTAAATAGATTGTTTTGTCAAAGACTATTTTGATCTATAGACATATGGCTTTTTCTTGTAACTTATATTGAATAATTTGATAACCAAATATATATACTTATAATAAACAATGTGGATTTTATACCTTGTATGGGGCATATTCAATTGTAAAGTATATAGAACTAGTCGTACTAATATTATCTCTAAAACAATAAGTCAAAATTACACTTGTTAAATAACTATGAAAAAAATACTTAATAAATCATCAATGATACTAATACATTGAGAAAATAATAAGAAACAAAATATCATAGTAATCTTCGAGAAACTTCACAATATCTAACATTATTTTGATAAATTTGAAATAAAATAATTAATTTTAGTAGGAAATGTGATTTCCAAAACTTTGATAGTTATTATTTAAAAGCTAGATTGTCTCATATGAAATAGCGTAGGTGAGCACCATTAACAGATTCTCCATTGATGTCCCATTTCGTTTTGAAGTAGAGTTATCTTTCTTTGAACAGTTGCATTTGTAGATTTTATAGTGTGAGAGAGAAGATGAGCATCTGAGGAAGTCTTTGGAGAAGAAGAGATTATTGTTTACTAAACAAAATTATCTTGAATGGGTTTAGTGTATAGCAGAAGAGTCTAGATAAAATAAATAGGTTTTACATTGATTTTTTGGTTATCACTCAAAAAGGAAAATGGTAATGAGATGTGACCCAACATTACAAGAAAACATATCTTATGAAAGGGCATGCTACATTTTTTTAAAAAAAATTTATTTCTTCAGTTGCAACTCAATTTTATTATTATGATTTTATTTAGACTATTCTTTTTGGTTAATTATTTAACTAATCTTTTTTAAATGAAAAGGTTGATGCTGTGAAAAAACTAGAATTGCCAGATTTCGTTGAAAAGAATGTAAAAGAAAGGGAGAATACACTAAAGTGTGAGGTCTGTGGGAAGAAATATCAACACCGTTGCATGTTGTGTTGTGCTAAACAATTCACTTCCAAAAAGTGATTCTTATGTCATATATGGGGAAGGGTCACATGGACAAGGAGTGGCGGGAGAAAGCTAAACCAAATGAAGCTAGTCTGACAAAATATTTGCCGCCAGGTTGGCTTAAAACCGGTAAACGAGGTAGAAGAAGTACTTTCTATACTCAAGAGGCTATTTATGCAGCTCACACACTTAAGCTTTTGTCTTCTGATACTAGTTTCCGTGGATTTCCTCTGCACGAGGATATGGTTACAGAAGATCATGTCAATGAATTAGACGATGAGACAATCGTGGCGGTGAATAGGACTAACAAGAAAATGAAATCTGCGATGGTTATCCCCAAGGATGGTTAGGGTTTTAATTGATTGGAATAAGTTGACTGCTGATACAGAAGAAGATGGAGACCATAAACTATCTTTTCTTTTGATCAAACTTATATAATTTCATTCAAGTAGTTGATCTAGGAAGGAGACACATTATTATTTTTAAAAAAATATTATCGACTTTTAATTACAAAAATTATAATTTAGAAGACGGGTGATTTTATTTACAATTGATGAGGAATGGATATAAGATGCTTTTATTTTTGTATCTTTTTATGTTTTAAGTTTGGGTGATTTTATTTTTGTATCCTCTGTTGAACTGATTTGCTGTTTTTTGTGCTCTAGTGTGGATGAGTACGAATTAGGGTTCATATAGTTTACATTTACATTTTGTGGTTTTCATTGTTTCTTATATAAATTTTAGGAAACAAGAATCAAAATCAAAATAGTATAATATTTTTTATTTTATAATTATTTATAAAAATAAAAAGTTAAAATATGCGAAACTCAATGTATGTGCACTTGTAGTGGATATTGATGTCATAGGACTGGTTCCTCGCCTATGCAATGTACCAAAAAAAGTGGATATTACAATCTTTGCTCCATTTTGTGACAAACATTATTGAAGTAGAGTAGTAGGTGAAATATATAGTGAATGCTATACATTATAAATTAATTTTCTAATTCAGATAATCAATTTTTGAAGAATAATTTGGTTGCGGTAGATCCACAAGAAAATCATCAATTGAAGGAATTGGAGACGAAGGCATGCCCAAAAACTCCCTTTAGCTTGAAAAATAATACAAAATGAATAGAATTGATTAGATATGTAACAAATGTGATTATGTAGAGCTAAATAGTAAAACTAACAATATGTATTAACACTATATATCTAATATGCCCCCGTAAATTGGAAAGTGTTGAAAAATACTCCCGGCCAACATAAACTATACAATACAAAGAAAATGTAGAAAATATAATGGCTAAAACAAAGGCATACAAGTCCAAAAATCATATTAAAACCGATCACGGCAAACACAGCTAAAAACACTTAATCAATAGGACATAAGCTCGAAATCAACACACTTAACCATAGACAAAGATTAATCCATTTGAAATATAGAGTGTATGAATATTCTAAATGTCAATTGGAAGCTCTATTAAAAACCCAGATTCTGCATGTTTGGGGGAGTGCTTCAAGACTACAATGGAAATTAGATAGTTTATTTTTCTCGACATTATGAAATAGAGGATAATTTACACATGGAGCTATTTTGTTATCCTAACAGGATTAAAACTTGCTTCACATATGTATGTTCCATCGGTAGTTTGTATATCTAACTCCTTGTAGGTAGTACAACTTATCCATGGTCCTCTTCTTACTAGACATAAGTACACAACAATTTTTAGCTTCCATCTCGCAGCTCCTCTCAAAACAGTGGAATGTGTTTATTGTATGTCTATGTTCTTAGAGAGTAATTTTGTGGCTCATTTGTTGGCTAAGCTTAGAGAAAAATCGAACTCATCAATCATGATCTAGGATATCTACCTCACAACATTGGTATTCATTTTCTTGCTAATGCAACAGGAATCAAGTTTCAAAACGAAAGAGCTTGAACTCTATAGATAGCCAATTTTATTTCTTTTTGTTTCTTTTTCTTTTCTTTCTACATTATCTAAAAAACAAAAATATTCTGAAGTGACAATAATCTCGCCCTAATAAAAAAAGAGGAAAATTGATTTTGAATTTTAGAAAAAGATGACAAAAAAGTGTGACAGATTTAATAAAATAAAAACGAGAAGGTTCTTATATCTAGAGATAAATATACATTTATTTAGTTGATAATGAATAATGCAAAAGATTGAAATTTTCACCTCAATGAAGTGTTGCCTTTGTTATGTACACCATAATAATATGTCCATATTGAAAAAAATAATTTAAGAATCTATTATCTATATGTAATCTTTTTAAAAATTCAAATCCTGACTGCGCAATGTAATAATCCAATTAAAAGTCATAAGTTTTTTAAGATAACTTTTTGAATTATGTTCCATTTACCAAATAAAAAAACAGTAAAGATCAATATGTTTTGTAGTGAGATTTTCACTACATATAAATTTTAGCTTAGATCATGTAATAACCACAAGATGAGGAATTTCTCCAAGAACTCTAGGAGCGGAAGCACACACCATCCCAAAAAAAAACATAATATTTAACGTGTTCTTGACGTCTCATCAAAGCCTACATCCACGAATACCCACAATATCTTTATTACATAACTATCCAAATTACCATTACACCAAGAAATTAGTGTTGTTATAATGAGAATACTCAATAATTCTCTCTATTTATATGAATATTCCATCTCTTCTGATCTTTCTTTTTTTCACTCAACGTGGGACTTTAATGAGTACTCCCTTCTTTCTTCTTCATTCTTCTTCATACTATTCAACACGAAGGTTTGGATTAGTACACAACAAATTGGTCAATAGATTTTGAGAATTACTTGAAGAACTACTCAACACTTGATGATAGTGATCATGATGGTTATCCATTTGTCTTGCATCCATCTCCATTGAAGTAAAATATGGTTGTGTTGATGCTCCATTATTAGGATTATTACATACAAAAATTTGAGAAGTTCCTCCACTTGACAAAGGCACAAAATTGAAGCTATGTGTATCACTTTGATTCTCAAGTCCAATATGGTAATTTCTCAAATTAGTAGTAGTACTACTACTATTAGCAACAACCTCATGATGAGATGATGATGAAGGTAGTTCCAATTGGTTATTATTATAACCAAATGATGGCATAGTGTTCAAAAGGCCCAAAAAAGAAGGGTGATTTGGTCTTGCCAATAAATTATTATTTTGCAAATTAACATTATTTGCACCTACTACTTGTTTATCCTCATGATGATCATAAATTACTTTTTTACCCTTGAATTGATGATCAAGAGAGGAGAAATTATTATAACCAAGGATGAAATTTTCAGGAGGAATAGGAAGAGGAGGGAGTTCATCAATTTCATCCTTAGCTACTTGAAGTAACCAATCAACAACTTTACTTGGTTGGTTAAGGCCTAACCTATCTTGAAGATCATATAAATGAATGGCTGTTGGAACTGAAAGCCTCACTCTTCTATCTCTTAGGCCTCTTATTGTGCAAACCTTGCTATGCCTATCCTTTCCGCCGAAGGCTCTTGACACGCGAATGATCCGCGGATCTTTTAGTTTTAGCCATTGTGATGATGATGAGGATGAGGTTGATGATGATGCCAGCTTTGTTTTTCCATGATCACTTGAAATAATGTTGTTGGCTTCCTTTTTCAATGGAAAATTATTTGCTTCTTTGCGTGTGTTGATCATGTTTTTGTTGGAGTTTCTCTCATTTTTGTTTGATTTTCCTAATTCTCCTCTAATTGTCTTCCACCTTCAATTTTCTTGTGGCATTTTTGGTTGCATGGCGGTATCTGTTTTAGAAATTTGAAATTAATTAGGTTGAGAAAAATAATAGAAAATATATACAGAATCATATTGAAATTAAAAACCCCTGTTCAAAAGAAAATATGAAGTATGGGGATAAACTTCTATTATCCTTTCTTATAGGATTTGAAGTAGTCATCTAGCTAATGTGATAAATTCACTATTGAGAAAAATGTAATGAATCTCTAGCTAGCGCTCAAGAGGTTAGTCAGATGGTTGAGTGAGCGAAACTTTAAGTAACGTATAGCGACTCGTCTGCGAGAATAATCTAATCTTGTGAGTGCACTTCGCTTAAAAAAATTGAGAATATCTATATCAACTTAAAGTGAATTATTCTTATGAATATGATAGAAATCTCATGCATAATTCACTTTGAAGTATACTTTTCATTTGTCAAATCCTTCTTAAAGACAATTACAAACTAAGTTGAAGTACTCATAGCTCGATATATGAAGAAGACTAGAAAAAAAAAAAAGAACTGAGGATAAGTAACTAAGGAGCTGTTTCGTTTGCATTTTTATTTTCTGTTTTCATTGACTGTTTTCTGTTTTTTGAATTTTTACAAAGGAAAAACTGAAAATGCTGAAAACAGACAGAAATTCTGTTTTCAACATTTTCAGTTTTTCCTTTGTAAAATTTCAGAAAACAGGAAACAGACTGAAAACATGAAATGAAAATAGAAAATGAAAATGCAAACCAAACAGCCCCTAATAACTTGTGTTTGGATAGATA
This sequence comes from Cyamopsis tetragonoloba, assembly GCA_037177725.1. NCBI lineage: Eukaryota > Viridiplantae > Streptophyta > Magnoliopsida > Fabales > Fabaceae > Cyamopsis > Cyamopsis tetragonoloba. Next base: position 58,468,118 of record CM074123.1, read on the forward strand.
GCTTAACTAAAAACAACTTATTCTTATAAATTATTCTAAGAAACTTAAGTTGAAAATAACTTATATATTTACAAACCTATAAATTATTTTCATCTGCGCATAAACTCTCTTAAACAGAGAATCAATATGAAAAACATGCATGTCCATCTAAACACAGTTAATTTCAAGAAAAGAAAATTAAGCAATAACTTAGTGGAAGGTTGCAAGGGCTGCTTAATTTGTAGTTATGAACAGTAATACAAACAAACAATATTAATTAGAACGAATTTTCCAGATCAAACATGTGAAATTGAAAAATCTCATACAAACCCTAGCTAGACATAATTAAATTAAAAGATATAGTAACAGTATATCTAGCTAGAAATTAGAAAAAAACAAAAAAAAAAACTACAGTTTGATGGTATATATGATGCAAATGATAATTAGAAAAAATTAACGAAGGACAAGAAGTGTGCACCTTAGTTTGCTTTGAATCATGTGGAGGTAGAACTAATAAACTATATATAAAAGTTATTGGAAATTTGTGTTTGGTTTGATTGGAAAAAAAGAATAATAAAAAGAATATATAAATTTGGTGAATAAAGAGGTTTAGTAGGAGATAGAGTCCGGAAAAGTGAAGATGCTGGAATGGAACCGACCATGCACGCCAGAGTAGTACTGAAAGATAATTAATAATATTAAAATAATAATAATGGTGCAGACGTGGCCACGTGAGATTTAATCTGATTGGTCAAAAAGATTTGGCAGTCTCCATCATTATCATTATTGTTTGGTCACGCATGAGGAGTGACCAATCATTTCATTTATCATCATATCATATAGTTAGTTAGAGCAAGCCATATATGTATGTGTTGTTACATAGATACTTATTCTTCTTGCCAAAACACTTGCAAATTAGTGTCGGTAAAATTGATTTTGAATTAACGTGATTTTATAGAATTGATTTTGTATAAAATTGATTTTAAAGTAATGTGATTTATGTTTGGTGATTTTTTCCCAAAAGCAAATTTAGAGTAAAAATGCATTGTAAAATTTTTAACACAACGTGAGAGAAAGTCTTACCTTGCTTCATCCAAAATCAATTTTGAAAACCAAAATTAATTTTAACTTTTTCTCAACGCAAAAACAAACAGCTGATTTATCAATTAAAATCGAATTTGGCTCTTCGAAATTAGTTCTGCTCCAACCCAATATTTTTCCAAATATGCACTAAGTTCGAGTTTGGCCATATTAAAAGAAAAGAGTAATGTTAAATCTTTTTATTAATTTTTTTTAAAATTTTTTTATCTATTTAATTTTGACAAGTGTCTTATATTTTCCAAAAAGTAAATGTTTAGTCGAGGATAGAAGACACATATCAAAATTCAGTGAGTAGGAGGATTTAGCATTTTTCAAAAGAAAAATGTTACTCTCTCTGTTTCATAATGAGTGTCATATTAGAGAAATAATTTTATTTTTTTAAAAATAATTGTTGCTTTATATTTTCAATATATTATTAAATGTCATTTTCTCTATTTTATCGTTATATAACAATTATTAATGCTCAACTAGAAACAATGTGAGGTAGTTAATATTTTAATTATTAATAAAGTTATGTAATAAAATTATTTTACTCATTATCACATTTATTTCATTTGTTAATCTCTGTGGAACAACTTTAAACAATTTTCATCTTGAAATGGAGAAATTATATTTTTCTACTAAATTTCTTATAATTTTTTTTGACAATTGTCATTTATTTTTCATTAACTATTAAATAATTATTATGATAATAATAACGGTTAAAATTAGGTGAGTAAGAGGATTTGTAAGAAGATTTAGTAATAGGACATAACATTTCGCTTATTGAAAACGTAAAATTATAATCAAAATGAGTTTGACATAGTGAAAGCGTGCTAAGTGGGCTCACAAGGTTTGAGAATGTATACAAGAATTTAGTTCAATTCTTGCGAAAAACATTCTCTTGGAGAGAAGGTTTAATTTATTATGTCGCTCTAACTTATAAGACTGTAAAATTTCATCTTCACGATTTTTATAAAAAAAAATCGAAATTATATTGATTTCTGTTAAAATTTTATATTTATTATACTAAGATTCTCCTTGTTTAAGGAATTACATTTGGAAAAGGGGGCCATTGTAATAGATACTACAATTGAATTGCTCTTTAGTAATATTTGAAAAAAAATTTAAAAATTATTATCAAATTGTTAAAAATGTATAAATGTTATATAAAGATTATGTTACAATATTTAACGATTTTAACAATATTTAAATAAATATTATTAAAATATATTATCTTATTGTATTTGAACTATTTTTTATAAATATTACATAAATATCATGTTATTAAAAGTGTGGATCACTATAATAGATTAGATGACCAACAGACTTGAGGAGAAGTATGTCTTAAACTTAAGAGAAGTTATCGTAACCTATTAATAAATCTAACTAAGAAAAGAATTAAGTATAATTTCACAAACAAACGGAATGTAAATGTAATTTATTAGAATATATGACAATAAAAATATACTTATTAAATTTTTTTTTGTATAACCACAAGTTTTTTCACCTTAAGATAAGACTAATTTCGTTCACGTTGCGTGGCTAAAGCTGACCTCGGAAATTTATATACTTAGATTAATATTAAGTAGCTTATCCTCGTAAAAATGAGAAAAAAATTTAAATATTAAAAAAATTAATTTTTAAATATAAATAACTGTTGTATACTTGTATTCCTCAAAATTAATTAATTAAACAATTTTTTATATACACACAAAAAGGAAATAAAGGATAAAAAGGAGAGAGAACAAGAATACAGGAAGTACTAGGCATCCATGAAGAGAAATCCACTTTAGAATAGTCATCATATACAGTGAGATTCTAAAGCTGTGGTGTCTAATCCGAGAGACTTGTCAATCTTTGTTTATCATAACTAATTCGGACTATGTAATTAGAAAAATTTACATATATATGGAGAAAAAAATTCGTGATTATACTAAAAAATTTAAAAATACTTAATTTTATTAGATAATTTTTATTTTTATTTTGTATGTATATATTTCCTCCATCCTAAAATATAAGACCCTTTAAATTTATATTATGAACATTAAGAAAAGTGGTTAATTAAATTAAATACATTAAATTTGTGTAACAAAAAGTATTAGTTTTCAAATTTACCCTTTCAATTTTTCTTTATCACCTCACTCTCTCTTAATTAATGTTCATCAAAATTAGTTGAATAGTAAAGGTATAATGATAAAAAAAATTAAATGTGCACAAAAATTCTCAAAGGTGTTGAAAGTCAAGTGTGAAGTGAGAAGTGAAGTCTCACATTGGATGGTTAAGAGTTAAGTGAAGAGTTTATAAATAGAAAGACCCTTGAACCTAATGCCTTAAGGTTTTGGGTTGCTAGTGGTGTCCTTCACTTATATTCTCCCTCTCATCTATACTCCCAACAAAAGGGTCCTATAAAATGAGACAAGTAAAAACTCTTTAGAGGATCTTATATTTTGGGACGGAGGAAGTATATCAAGATATTTTAATTGTTAATTTAATTTAATTTTGTCTTGGTATTTATGTGTGTTTTTTCACTTTTTAACTTTTTTACTTATTGAAATCTAAACCAAACACACACGTAGATATATGTGGTCGTTTATAACACTGTTTTGGGTGTCTTCACATATTATGTATTTTGAAAGGAGTGTCCAATCTCTTTCCTGAAGCTGAACTCACATGAAACGATTATCATGTAATCATGAAATGTTGCATAATTTCTATTACCAATAGATCAAAATCCATACATGTGTCTCAGAGATAAAATAAGCTACTATTACACCACATGGATGCACTTAAACCTTTCAAAAAAAATTTCACTTTCATATATGATAGTGTCTCCTCAATTTTCTTGAGAGAGCTTAGTTAAGTTTTTCTTTTTCGTTTTAGGCTTTAGCCCCTTTGTTTCACCAAAAAAAGAGTGTAAAAGAATATTATTAAAAGAAAAAAATAAAGAACAAAAATCGGATCTTTTCTCTTTACGTATCAATATTTTCCTTCTGATTTGAAAAATAAAATAAAATTATCATTATACATATCTTTCTTTCTTTCCAGTTTTTTTTTTTCTTTTTTTTTCTACCAAGCATATATAGAATTACTTAGGACCACAGAAGAGGGATTTCTAGCATGCAATTTAATTTCTTAAATGAAAGTCAAATTGCAATTATAATGTGTGAGATATATAGAGAAACGTACGCCATTTTTCTTTTCTTCTTCATTTGACAAAGACAATTTTGAAATGGTTTAAGCCTTCTCAACTCAACTGCTTCAACACTCGATGTAGATGTCTACCGACTTGATCAAAACACTATATTTGAATGAGAAATAAATCTTGTATATCATACTGTTGATATATATTTTGTATAGAAGGTTTTTACGATTAAATGTAAAAAAATATATGGTTAAATTAGTATATAATTTAGTTAAATTATTACGTAATTATTTAATTATATATTTATTAACGGTTAATTAGATAAAAATATATGGTGAAAAATTTAAAAATACTTGGGTCAATAAGTACATAATAATTAACTATATTATTTATTAATTTAATTATATATTTTTTCATATCTAACCGCCAGATATAAGAAATATACCTCAATAGTTTAATGCACACTTAACATTACATAATTTGAAATTTAATAACGAAGTTTATGATATGTGGGATCATGACAAATATTGCATCTTCAATTACTAGCTCTATAAAGAAGTTTAATAACGGAAATTATGATATGTGGAGCACTCTTATAAGGTATTACTATGGTTGGATAATTATGATACATAGAGCAATCATATTAAAATAGTCTCGAACATTGTAGTTACAAGACATTGACTTTGTAGATAAACTTTGTTAGTCTCTAATTTAACCATCACTAGGTCATTTTGGTTAGTGATGTTAACAACAATTAACGGATTACATATGTGGCACATTAAGTGACATGTTAGAGTCCACGTAATTCGCTAAAAGCCCGTCATTTAGTTTAGTAGAGAAAAATTAGTCATTTTCGTCCATAAGAAGTTAGAAAATTAGTCAGTAACTGTTAGTTTTTGGAAATGACTGATTTTCCAACTTCTTAAGGACAAAAATAACTGATTTTTCCTAACTAAATCAAACCGTAATTTTAGGTGATTATATGTACTACAACGTGTCACTTAAGATGTCACATATGCATTCCATTAATGGTTGTTAACGTAATGGACCAAAACAACTTAATGTTGACTAAGTCAAGGACTAACTGAGCACTTTTACAAAGTCATGAACTAAAATATCCTGTGACTATAATGATAAGAATCATTTTACTATATTACTCATTTTGTTTTGCCCCAAGGGATTAACCTTTTAGGCCATTGCTAAATGAGCCATATGTATTCCTAGGCATGCCACACGTTTTTTATTCAAAACTACCCTTCATTTGGATTTCACAATTTGAGCAATTTTTATTTTTCCAGTCTAGTTAAAAAGGGATTTTAAAATCTGTTTTTGCTCGAATTTTAGAGTATGATGGCTATATTTAATAAAATTCTAAATATTTTATGTAATTATTACATTTTAGAATTCCTTCTCACTCGATTAGATTTGTTTTAAACTCAATACAAAATCATATGTGATAATTGAGACAAAATTCAGTTATAAATGTTTGTGGCGCATTTAGTAATAACTAATTTCTTGCATGAAAAGTTAATTATTTGTACTTTGGAGGCTCTTCAAGTTTTGGAGCTAGAATGTACCAAAATCGTATACGTAGAGTCAAGTTTGCATAAACTCTTTAATAGAGGTTATTTTTGCCTTTTCCAACTAGATGCCCTTAACACTAAAAGGGAAGAGTATTATTAGCTTGTTCACATTTTTCTGTTACTCTCTCTATTTTTTTACAATGGGTAGTGATTTTTGGCCAACCCAAGTTGATTAACTTAGATAAAATAATAATATTTTAAATTTTTAAACTAAAAAAAAAAGTAAGATGAGAAAAAAATAATATTTTACTTAGTTGGCTAATAGTTGGCTGAAAAATAGTTGACCACAAAACATTTTCCTTTCACAATAGATAAAAACTAAAAAAGAAAATAGCGACAATGACCTTAGCATACTGAAGGGAGGAGCACCCAGCCTTCTCAACTACTCCACCCAATTTCTCACAATATGTAAAAAAAAAATAATAATTAATAAAGAAAAAAATAGTTCATTTTAAGAAATTTTTGCAAACCTAGAGAATAAGTGATTATTCCCACTCATTTAACGTGAATTTACCACACTTTGGATGCTTTCATGCTGGTTTTTTAGTCTCAATTTCTAGTAAGATATAGATATTTGATAATATGTTACACAAAAACTAAGAATCTATTGGATTCCAAATTAAAAAAAAAAAAGGAAAAAGAAGCTATTAATTCACATTTGGAAAATTTTTACGATGTACCAAAAAAAAAGCATTTGGAAAGAATGAGCAGCAAAAAGCTTTATAATTAAATAATCAACCCAACCCTAAACAGTTCTTTTCCTGTCACCGTGGTTTCTTTTTTGGTGGGGATGGGAGGGAGCTTCCCTCCTCTTCCCCTGCCACCATGGTTTCTTTTTTTAGGAGAAGCTTTTCTTTTCTCTTGTTCTTGTATAAATATGTTTCTTGATTTTAGGAACCAATTTCTTATACGTCAACCATCTTTTATTTCTTCTCAAACCATTCTCCATCTCTCTTTCCTCTATCCTGCCTTTGCTTGGCTCTTATTCCCCACCCCTCCCCCTTTTATCTCAGTGTATGTCTCTCGCCGTTATGTTGTTTCACCATCTCCTCTTCATCCTTAACAAACTCCAAGATCTCAATGTTAAGATGAAGTGCCACATCGATTAGAAAGAGAGTCACCATGAAGTATATAAGTAGTGTAGCAATCCTTCTTTTATGAGCAGCTTTTAGGAGTGAGTTAGGCTCAAACTCAAATAATATGGTATCAAAAACTTGGTTAGTTGTGGGCCACTAGCAGATGTCTAGTCTTGCAAACTTCTCGCCACGCCTGTAAAAACATTTGTTTAATTGAGTTAATTAGTTGTATTTCATGTGTGTCCTTAATAAGTTGTACTCCCTCCGTTTTCAAATGTAAACAAATTTTTTCACAATACTATGCTTTTAAATATAAGCAAAACTAACTATATTCACTTGTATTTAATAAAAAAATTTCTATTATACCATCCACTCAATTAATCCTCTCATTTATTATAGTGGTTTTGAAGAGGAGAGAGAGTAATGGAGGGTAATTTAAGAAAACAAATTGACTTTTTGATAGATTCAAAAAAATTAAATGAGACTAACAAATTTTCTTAAAAGGTGTGAGTTAGGTAATTTTTGTTTATAATCGAAAACGGAGGGAGTATTTCTTAACAATGGTTTCATACTAATTAATTGTTTAATAAGTAGGTTAGCCTTTTTTTATTAAGAATGCCACTCCCTTTATGAAAAAACTTATTTAAAAGTATATTTTTTAAAGAAATTTTTTTTGGAAAAATTTCCTTCTTTCACTTTTGAATGAGTTTTATCCAAAAATGAAGTGGTGTCTCCACTAGAGCTCACACATTTATTAAGCAGCAAACTTTTTTTGGGTCACCAAACTTATTAAGCACAAAACTATAAAAGCCAACAATTTTAGCACCATAAAAATATCTCACAGCACCACATGTTCGTTCACATTTTGAAAATACGAGCGAATTTTTTGTGAAATGAATTTTTAGAATCTAGTAATACAATGTGTAGTCCTAAAAGTGTTGATCAATTACAAATATCAAAATGAAGACCGAATATGATGAGGCTTTCTTTAGGCCCAATTCCCTCGAGAAATTTCAGTTTACCACTAGGTTCACATAGGACCAAAGCCCACGAATTACGAATTCGGCTTATAGAAAGAAAAACAAAAAAACTTCTTTATCATAAAATAACGGAAGGCTATAAATTACATTAAATTTTATTTCTTTTTCTTTTTTTTTTCTAGCTAATTACTACATATAGATTAATGTAGCGCTGTCTAAATGAACAAGAATCCATGAGTCAACCCATCCCAACTCATGGGTTGGGTTGAAAAAAAATTGCTCATTAAGATTGCAGATAAATTTAACTCGGCTCACTTAACTCATTGTCAAATGCAGGTTGAGTCGGATTGAGCTGGGTTAACCCATTTAACCCACCACTTATAAAAAGGGAGACATAAGGGTTTTTAATTGTAGAAACATGACTTTGGATTATACTAATACGTGACTTGTGCGTTTGCACTGGCCTTACTCCGTGTTTGAGTTAATATTTTGTAAAAAGATATAAATGACAACAATTGATATCATGAAGTTGTATGACTTGAAATATAGGGTGTTTTTTTACTTTAAAAATGAAAACGCATATTTTAAATTAATTAAATTATTTGATTTTTTTGACAACAATTTATTTTTCGTCGTGAAGTTTCAAGCTTAATTTACACTATTTTTTTATATTTTTAAAATATCAACATTTGTTTCTAGAAATCGTGTACTATACACTTGAAAGGTAGGGTGTTTTTTACTAAAAAATGGAAACGCATATTTTAAAATTATTAAATTATTTAATTTTTTTTGAAATCAATGTATTTTTAACCATGAAGTTTCTAGTTTAATTCACAGAAATTTTTATATTTTTAAAATTGCAACATTTGTTTGTAGAAATCGTGTACTATAGACTTGAAATATAGGGTGTTTTTTACTTTAAAAATGAAAACGCATATTTTTAACTTATTAAATTATTTAATTTTTTTGAAATCAATGTATTGTTTACCATGAAGTTCCTAGCTTAATTTAAAGAATTTTTTATATTTTTAAAGTTGCAACATTTGTTTGTAGAAATCGTGTACTATAGTCTTGAAATATAGGGTGTTTTTTACTATAAAAATGAAAACGCGTATTTTAAATTTATTCAATTATTTGAATTTTTTGACGACAATGTATTTTTCACCATAAAGTTTCTAGCATAATTTACACAATTTTTTATATTTTTAAAATATCAACATTTGTTTCTAGAAATCGTGTACTATACACTTGAAAAATAGTGTGTTTTCTACTAAAAAAATGAAAACGCATATTTTTAATTTTTTAAATTATTTGATTTTTTTGACAACAATGTATTGTTTAACATGAAGTTTCTAGCTTAATTTACACAATTTTTTATATTTTTAAAATTGCAACATTTGTTTGTAAAAATCGTGTACTATAGACATGAAATATAAGGTGTTTTTTACTTTAAAAATTAAAACTCATATTTTAAATTTATTCAATTATTTAATTTTTTTTCAACAATGTATTTTTCACCATGAAGTTTCTAGCTTAATTTACACTATTTTTTATATTTTTAAAATATCAACATTTGTTTCTAGAAATTGTGTACTATACACTTCAACTATATGGTGTTTTTTACTAAAAAAATAAAAATGCATATTTTAAATTTTTTTAAATTATTTGATTTTTCACCATGAAGTTTCTAGCTTAATTTACACAATTTTTTATACTTTTAAAATATCAACATTTGTTTGTAGAAATCGTGTACAATACACTTGAAAAATAGGCTGTTTATTACTGAAAAAATTCAAAGGCGTATACTAAATTTATTAAATTATTTAATTTTTTTTGAAATAAATGTATTGTTTCCCATGAAGTTTCTAGCTTAATTTACATAATTTTTTATATTTTTAAAAATGCAACATTTGTTTGTAGAAATCGTGTACTATAAACTTGAAATATAGGGTGTTTTTTACTTTAAAAAGGAAAACGCTTATTTTAAATTTATTAAATTATTTAATTTTTTGACATCAATGTATTTTTCACCATGAAGTTTTTAGCTTAATTTACACTTTTTTTTATATTTTAAAATATCAACATTTTTTGTAAAAATCGTGTACTATCGACTTGAAATATAGGGTGTTTTTTACTTTAAAACTGAAAAACACATATTTTAAATTTATGAAATTATTTGATTTTTTTAACAACAATTTATTGTTTACCATGAAGTTTCTAGTTTAATTTGCAGATTTTTTTATATTTTTAAAATTGCAACATTTGTTTGTAGAAATCATGTACTATAGACTTGAAATATAGGGTGTTTTTTACTATAAAAATGAAAACGCATATTTTAAATTTATAAAATTATTTGATTTTTTGACAACAATGTATTTTTCGTCATGAAGTTTCTTGCTTAATTTACACTATTTTTTTTATATTTTTAAAATTGCAACATTTGATTGTAGAAATCATGTACTACTGACTTGAAAAGTAGGGTGTTTTTTACTTTAAAAATGAAAACGCATATTTTAAACTTATTAAATTATTTAATTTTTTTTGAAATCAATGTATTGCTTACCATGAAGTTTCTAGCTTAATTTACACTATTTTTTTTTATCTTTTTAAACTATCAACATTTGTTTCTAGATATCGTGTACTATACATTTGAAAAGTAGGGTGTTTTTTACTAAAAAAATGAAAACTCATATTTTAAATTTATTAAATTATTTGATTTTTTTGACAACAATGTATAATTTACCATGGAGTTTTTAGCTTAATTTTTTTGACAACAATGCATATTTTTAAAATTGCAACATTTGTTTATGGAAATCATGTACTATAAATTTGAAATATAGGGTGCTTTTTACTTTAAAAATGAAAACGCATATTTTAAATTTTTAAAATTTTTTGATTTTTTTGACCACAATGTATAGTTTACCAGGAAGTTTCTAGCTTAATTTACACAATTTTTTATATTTTTCAAATTGCAACATTTGTTTGTAGAAATCTTGTACTATAGACTTGAAATATAGGGTGTTTTTTACTTTAAAAATGAAAACACATATTATAAATTTATTAAATTATTTAATTTTTTTGACAACAATATATTTTTCATCATGAATTTTCTAGCTTAATTTACTCAATTTTTTATATTTTTAAAATATCAACATTTCTTTGTAGAAATCGTGTACAATACACTCTAAAAATAGGCTGTTTATTACTGAAAAATTTCAAAAGCATATTTTAAATTAATTAAATTATTTAATGTTTTTGAAATCGATGTATTATTTCCTATGAAGTTTCTAACTTAATTTACATAATTTTTTGTATTTTTAAAATTGCAACAATTGTTTGTAGAAATCGTGTATTATAGACTTGAAATATAAAGTGGTTTTTACTAAAAAAATGAAAACGCATATTTTAAACTTATTAAATTATTTAATTTTTTTTCAATCAATGTATTGTTTACCATTAAGTTTCTAGCTTAATTTACAGAATTTTTTATATTTTTAAAATTGCAACATTGGTTTGTAGAAATCGTGTACTATAGACTTGAAATATAGGGTATTTTTTACTTTAAAAATGAAAACGCATATTATAAATTTATTATATTATTTGATTTTTTTTACAACAATCTATTTTTCACTATGAAGTTTCTAGCTTAATTTACACAATTTTTTATATTTTTAAAATATCAACATTTGTTTGTAGAAATCGTGTATAATAATACACTTGAAAAATAGGTTGTTTATTACTGAAAAATTCAAATGCGTATTTTAAATTTATTAAATTATTCAATTTTTTTTGAAATAAATGCATTGTTTCCCATTAAGTTTCTAGCTTTATTTACACAATTTTTTATATTTTTAAAATTACAACATTTGTTTGTAGAAATCGTGTACTATAGACTTGAAATGTAGGGTATTTTTTACTTTAAAAAGGAAAACGCATATTATAAATTTATTAAATCATTTGATTTTTTGGCATCAATGTATTGTTCACCATGAAGTTTCTAGCTTCATTTACACTTTTTTTTTATATTTTTAAAATGTCAACATTTGTTTGTAGAAATCGTGTACTATAGTTATGAAATATAGGGTGTTTTTTACTTTAAAAATAAAAACGCATATTTTAAATTTGTAATTTTTTTGATTTTTTTGACCACAATGTATAGTTTACCAGGAAGTTTCTAGCTTAATTTACACAATTTTTTATATTTTTCAAATTGCAACATTTGTTTGTAGAAATCTTGTACTATAGACTTGAAATATAGGGTGTTGTTTACTTTAAAAATGAAAACGCATATTTTAAATTTATTAAATTATTTGATTTTTTTAACAAGAATGTATTTTTGTCATGAAATTTCTAGCTTAATTTACACTATTTTTTTATATTTTTTAAATATCAACATTTGTTTTTAGAAATCGTGTACTATACACTTTTAAAGTAGGGTGTTTTTTACTAAAAAACATGAAAACACATATTTTAAATTTATTAAATTAATTAATTTTTTTCAAATCAATGTATTGTTCACCATGAAGTTTCTAGCTTCATTTACACTTTTTTTTTATATTTTTAAAATACCAACATTTGTTTGTAGAAATCGTGTACTATAGACTAGAAATATTGGGTGATTTTTACGTTAAAAATAAAAATGCATATTTTAAATTTATTAAATTATTTGATTTTTTTAACAACAATGTATTGTTTACGTTGAAGTTTCTAGGTTAATTCGGACATCTTTTTATACTTCTAAAATTGCAACATTTGTTTCTAGAAATCTTGTACTATAGACTTGAAATATAGGGTGTTGTTTACTTTAAAAATGAAAACGCATATTTTAAATTTATTAAATTATTTGATTTTTTTAACAACAATGTATTTTTCGTCATGATTTTTCTACTTTTTTTTCACAATTTTTTATATTTTTAAAAATGCAACATTTGTTTGTAGAAATCGTGTACTATAGATTTAAAATATAGGGTATTTTTTACTTTAAAAATTCAAACGCATATTTTATATTTATTAAATTATTTGATTTTTTTGACAACAATGTATTTTTCACCATGAAGTTTCTAGCTTAATTTTCACTATTTTTTATAATTTTAAAATATGAACATTTGTGTCTAGAAATCGTGTACTATACACTTTAAAAATAGTGTGTCTTTTACTAAAAAAATGAAAATTAATATTTTTAATTTTTTAAATAATTTGATTTTTTTTGAAAACAATTTATTGTTTACCATGAAGTTTCTAGCTTAATTTACACAATTGTTTATATTTTTATAATTGCAACATTTTTTTTCTAGAAATCGTGTACTATAGACTTGAAATATAGTGTTTTTTACTTTAAAAATGAAAACACGTATTTTAAATTATTAAATTATTTTATTTTATTTTACAACAATGTCTTGTTTACCAAGAAGTTTCTAGCTTAAATTACACAATTTTTATTATTTTTTTAATTGCATCATTTTTTTTTGTAGAAATCGTGTACTATAGATTTGCAATATAGGGTATTTTTTAAATCAAAAATGAAAATGCATTGTTTAAATTTATTAAATTATTTGATTTTTTTGACAACAATGTATTTTTTCTCATGCAGTTTCAAGCTTAATTTATACTATTTTTTTTTCTTTTTAAAATATCAACATTTTTTTTCTAGAAATCGTGTACTATACACTTGAAAAGTATGGTGTTTTTTACTAAAAAGATGAAAACACATATTTTAAACTTATTAAATTATTTTATTTTTTTTTGAAATTAATGTATTGTTTACCAAGAAGTTTTTAGCATCATTTACACAATTTTTTTATATTTTTAAAATATCAACATTTGTTTGAAGAAATCGTGTACTATAGACTTGAAATATATGGTGTTTTTAACTTTAAAAATGAAAACGGATATTTTAAACTTATTAAATTATTTAATTTTTTTTGAAATCAATGTATTGTTTACCATGAAGTTTCTAGCTTAATTTTCACTATTTTTTAATATTTTTAAACTATTAACATTTGTTTCTAGATATCGTGTACTATACACTTAAAAAGTAGGGTGTTTTTTACTAAAAAAATGAAAACGCATATTTTAAATTTTTAAAATTATTTGATTTTTTTGTCGACAATTTATAGTTTACCATGAAATTACTAGCTTAATTTACACAATTTTTTATATATTTAAAATTGCACCATTTGTTTGTAGAAATCGTGTACTATAGACTTGAAATATAGGGTGTTTTTTGTTTTAAAAATGAAAATGCATATTTTAAATATATAAAATTATTTTATTTTTTTGACAACAATATATTTTTCGTCATGAAGTTTCTAGTTTAATTTTCACTATTTTTTATATTTTTAAAATTGCAACATTTGTTTGTAAAAATGGTGTATTATAGACATGAAATATAATGTGTTTTTTACTTTAAAAATGAAAACGCATATTTTAAATTTATTAAATTATTTGATTTTTTTAACAACAATGTATTTTTGTCATGAAGTTTCTAGCTTAATTTACACAATTTTTTTACATTTTTAAAATATCAACATTTGTTTTTAGAAATCGTGTACTATACACTTGAAAAGTAGGGTGTTTTTACTAAAAAACATGAAAATGCATATTTCAAACTTATTAAATTATTTAATTTTTTTTGAAATCAATGTATTGTTTACCATGAAGAGTCTAGCTTAATTTACACAATTTTTTATATTTTTAAAATTGGGACATTTGTTTGTAGAAATCCTGTACTATAGACTTGAAATATAGGGTTTTTTTTACTTTTAAAATTAAAACGCATATTTTAAATTTATTACATTATTTTATTTTTTGACATCAATGTATTATTCACCATGAAGTTTCTAGCTTAATTTACACTATTTTTTTATATTTTTAAAATTGCAACAGTTGTTTGTAGAAATCGTGTACTATATAGACTTGAAAAGTATGGTGTTTTTTTCTAAAAAAATGAAAATGCAAATTATTAAAATTTTAAATTATTTGATTTTTTTGACCACAATGTAAAGTTTACCATGAAGTTTCTAGCTTAATTTACACAATTTTTTATATTTTTAAAATATCATCATTTATTTGTAGAAATCGTGTACAATACACTTGAAAAATAAGTTGTTTATTAATGAAAAATTCAAATGCGTATTTTAAATTTTTTAAATTATTTGATTTTTTTGACAACAATGTATTTTTCCTAATGAAGTATCCAGCTTTATTTACACTACTTTTTTATATTTTTAAAATATTAACATTTGTTTGTAGAAATCGTGTACTGACTTGAAATATAAGTTGTTTTGTACTAAAAAAATGAAAACACATATTTTAAATTTATTAAACTATTTGATTTTTTTGACAACAATGTATTTTTCGTCATGAAGTTTCTAGATTAATTTACACTATTTCTTTATCTTTTTATAATATCAACATTAGTTTCTATAAATCGTGTACGATACACTTGAAAAGTAGGGTGTTTTTTAATGAAAAAATGAAAACGCATATTTTAAATTTATTAAATTATTTGATTTGTTTGACAAAAATTTAAAATTTACCATAAAGTTTCTAGCTTAATTTACACAATTCTTTATATTTTTAAAATTGCAACATTTGTTTATAGAAATCATGTACTATAGACTTGAAATATAGGGTGTTTTTTACTTTAAAAATGAAAGCGTATATTTTAATATATTTAAAATGTTTGATTTTTTTAACCACAATGTATTTTTTACCATGAAGTTTCTAGCTTAATTTAAACAATTTTTTATATTTTTAAAATATCAACATTTATTTGTAGAAATCGTGTACAATACACTTGAAAAATAGGCTGTTTATTACTGAAAAATTCAAATGCGTATTTTAAATTTATTAAATTATTTGATTTTTTTTACAACAATGTATTTTTCCTCATGAAGTTTCTAGCTTAATTTACACATTTTTTTATATTTTTAAATTGCTACATTGGTTTGTAGAAATCGTGTACTATAGACTTGAAATATAGGGTTTTTTTCTTTAAAAATGAAAACACATATTTCAAATTTATTAAATTATTTGATTTTTTTTGACAACAATGTATTGTTTACTATGAAGGTTTTAGCTTAATTTACAGATTTTATTATATTTTTGAATTGCATCATTTGTTTGTAGAAATCGTCTACTATAGAATTGAAATAAAGTGTGTTTGATGTTTTAAAAATGAAAATTCATATTTTAAATTTATTAAGTTTTTTGATTTTTTTGACAACAATGTACTTTTCGTCATGAAGTTTCTAGCTTAATTTACACAATTTTTTTTATCTTTTTAAAATATCAACATTATTTGTAGAAAATGCATATTTTAAATTTATTAAACTATTTGATTTTTTTGACAATATTTTATATTTTTAAAATCGTGTACTATAGACTTGAAATATAGGGTGTTTTTTACTTTAAAAATGAAAACACATATTTTAAATTTATTAAATTATTGATTTTTTTAAACAACAATGTATTGTTTATCTTGAAGTTTCTAGGTTAATTTTCACAATTTTTTATACTGTTAAAATTGCAACATTTGTTTGTAGAAATCATGTACTATAGACTTGAAATATAGGGTATTTTTTATTTTAAAAATGAAAACGCATATTTTAAATTTATAAAATTATTTGATATTTTTGACAACAATGAATTTTTCGTCATGAAGTTTCTAGCTTACTTTACACTATTTTTTTATATTTGTAAAATTGCAACATTTGTTTGTAGAAATCGTGTACTATAGACTTGAAAAGTAGTGTGTTTTTTCCTAAAAAAATGAAAACACATATGTTAACCTTATTAAAATATTTAATTTTATTTGAAATCAATGTATTGTTCACCATGAAGTTTCTAGTTTAATTTACATTATTTTTTTATTTTTATAAAATATTAACATTTGTTTGTAGAAATCATGCACTATAGTCTTGAAATATTGGGTGTTTTTTAATTTGAAAATGAAAAGGCATATTTTAAATTTATTAAATTATTTGATTTTTTTGACAACAATGTACAGTTTACCATGAAGTTTCTAGCTTAATTTACACAATTCTTTATATTTTTAAAATTGAAACATTTGTTTGTAGAAATCGTGTACTATAATAGACTTGAAATATAAGGTGTTTTTTACTTTAAAAATAAAAACGCATATTTAAATTTATTCAATTATTTTTTTTTTTACAACAATGTATTTTTCACCATGAAGTTTCTAGCTAAATTTACACTATTTTTTTTATATTTTTGAAATTGCAACATTTGTTTCTAGAAATCGTGTACTATACACTTGAAAAGTAGGGTGTTTTTTACTAAAAAAATGAAAACGCATATTTTAAACTTATTAAATTATTTAATTTTTTTTGAAATCCATGTGTTGTTTAGCATGAAGTTTCTAGCTTAATTTAGACAATTTTTAAAATTTTTAAAATTGCAACATTTGTTTGTAGAAATCTTGTACTATACACTTGAAAAATAGTGTGTTTTTTTACTAAAAAAATGAAAACGCATATTTTTAATTTTTTAAATTATTTTCTTTTTTGACAACAATATATTGTTTACTATGAAGTTTCTAGCTTAATTTACACATATTTTTAAATTTTTTAAATTGCAACATTTGTTTGTAAAAATCGTGTACTATAGACTTGAAATATAGGGTGTTTTTTACTTTAAAAATGAAAACGAA
This sequence comes from Cyamopsis tetragonoloba, assembly GCA_037177725.1. Taxonomy (NCBI): domain Eukaryota; kingdom Viridiplantae; phylum Streptophyta; class Magnoliopsida; order Fabales; family Fabaceae; genus Cyamopsis; species Cyamopsis tetragonoloba. Next base: position 58,485,634 of record CM074123.1, read on the forward strand.
TATTTTTAATGTATTAAATTATTAAATTTTTTTTTGAAATAAATGTATTGTTTACCATGAAGTTTCTAGCTTAATTTACACAATTATTTATATTTTTAAAATATCAACATTTGTTTGTAGAAATCGTGTACAATACAAAGTCGTATTTTAAATTTATTAAATTATTTAATTGTTTTATAAATCAAGGTATTGTTTACCATGAATTTTATAGCTTCATTTACACAATTTTTTATATTTTTAAAATATCAACATTTGTTTGTAGAAATCGTGTACAATACACTTGAAAAATAGGCTGTTTATTAGTGAAAAAATTTAAAGTCGTATTTTAAATTTATTAAATTATTTAATTTTTTTTGAAATCAATGTATTGTTTACCATGAAGTTTCTTGATTCATTTACACTATTTTTTTATATTTTTAAAATATCAACATTTGTTTGTAGAAATCGTGTACTATAGACTTGAAATATAGGGTATTTTTTACTTTAAAAATTAAAACGCTTATTATAAATTTATTAAATTATTTGATTTTGTTGACAACAATGTATTTTTTAACATGAAGTTTCTAGCTTAATTTACATAATTTTTTATATTTTTAAAACTGCAACATTTTTTTGTTGAAATCAAGTATGTTTTGAAATATAGGGTGTTTTTTACTTTAAAAATGAAAACGCATATTTTAAATTTATTAAATTATTTGATTTTTTTTACAACAATGTATTTTTCCTCATGAAGTTACTAGCTTAATTTACACAATGTTTTATATTTTTAGATTGCAACATTTGTTTGTAGAAATCGTGTACTATAGACTTGAAATATATGGTTTTTTTCTTTAAAAATGAAAACGCCTATTTTAAATTTATTAAATTATTTGATTTTTTTGAAAACATTGTATTGTTCACCATGAAGTTTCTTGCTTAATTTACACTTATTTTTTATATTTTTAAAATATCCACAATTGTTTCTAGAAATCGTGTACTATATACTTGAAAAATGGTGTGTTTCTTACAAAAAAAATGGAAACGCATATTTTAAATTTATTAAATTATTTAATTTTTTTGACAACAATGTACAGTTTACGATGAATTTTCTAGCTTAATTTATACAGTTTGTTATATTTTTAAAATTGGAATATTTGTTTTTTAGAAATCGTGTACTATAAACTTGAAATATAGGGTGTTGTTTACTTTAAAAATTATTACCCATATTTTAAATTTATTCAATTTTTTTTTTTGACAACAATGTATTTTTCACCATGAAGTTTCTAGCTTAATTTAAACTATTTTTTTATATTTTTAAAATTTCAGTATTTGTTTCTAGAAATCGTGGACTATACACTTAAAAAATAGTGTGTTTTTTACTGAAAAATGAAAACGCATATTTTTAATTTATTAAATTATTTGATTTTTTTGATAACAATGTATAGTTTACCATGAAGTTTCTAGCTTAATTTACACAATTCTTTATATTTTTAAAATTGCAACATTTGTTTGAAAAAATCGTGTACTATAGACTTTAAATATAGGGTGTTTTTTAATTTAAAAATGAAAATGCATATTTTAAATTTATTAAATTATTTGATTTTTTTGACAACATTGTACAATTTACCATGAAGTTTCTAGCTTAATACACAATTCTTTATATTTTTAAAATTGGAACATTTGTTTGTAGAAATCGTGTACTATAAACTTGAAATATAGGGTGTTTTTTCCTTTAAAAATGAAAATGCATATTTTAAATTTATTCAATTATTTTATTTTTTTTACAACAATGTATTTTTCACCATGAAGTTTCTAGCATAATTTGCAGTATTTTATTTATATTTTTAAAATATAACATTTGTTTCTAGAAATCATGTACTATACACTTAAAAGTGTGTTCTTTACTAAAAAAAATGATAAGCTATATTTTTAATTTAATAAATTATTCGATTTTTTTTACAATAATGTATTGTTTACCATGAAGTTTCTAGCTTAATTTCCAAAATTTTTTATATTTTTAAAATTGCAACATTTGTTTGTAGACTTCAAATATAGGGTGTTTTTTAATTTAAATTTATTAAATATTTTGATTTTTTGTGAGAACAATTTATTTTTCACCATGAAATTTTCTAGCTTAATATACACTATTTTTTTATATTTTTAAAATATCAATATTAGTTTCTTGAAATCGTGTACTATATACTTGAAAAATAGTGTGTTTTTTACTAAAAATACGAAAACACATATTTTTAATTTATTAAATTATTTGATTTTTTGACAACAGTGTATTGTTTTTCATGAAGTTTCTAGCCTAATTTACACAATTTTTTTATATTTTTCAAATTGCATCATTTGTTTTTTAGAAATCGTGTACTATAGACTTGAAATATAGGGTGTTTCTTACTTTAAAAATGAATACGCATATTTTAAATTTTTTAAATTATTTTATTTTTTTTAAAACAATGTATTTTTCACCATGAAGTTTCTAGCTTAATTTACACTATTTTTTTATATTTTTAAAATATGAACATTTGTTTCTAGATATCGTGTCCTATACACTTGAAATGTAGGGTGTTTTTTACTAAACAAATGAAAACGCATATTTTAAACTTATTAAATTATTTGATTTTTTTGACAACAATGTACAATTTACCATGAAGTTTCTAGCTTAATTTACACATTTCTTTATATTTTTAAAATTAGAACATTTGTTTGTAGAAATCGTGTACTAAAGACTTGAAATATAGGGTGTTTTTTACTTTAAAAATGAAAATGCATATTTTAAATTCATTCAATTATTTTATTTTTTTTACAACAATGTATTTTTCACCATAAAGTTTCTAGCTTAATTTACAGTATTTTATTTATATTTTTAAAATATCAACATTCGTTTCTAAAAATCATGTAATATACACTTAAAAAATAGTGTGTTCTTTACTAAAAAAAATGATAACCTATATTTTTAATTTAATAAATTATTTGATTTTTTTGAAAATAATGTATTGTTTACAATGAAGTTTCTAGCTTAATTTCCATAATTTTTTATATTTTTAAAATTGCAACATTTGTTTGTAGAAATCGTGTACTATAGACTTTAAATATAAGGTGTTTTTTCCTTTAAAAATGAAAATGCATATTTTAAATTTTTTCAATTTTTTTTACAACAATGTATTTTTCACCATGAATTTTCTAGCTTAATATACACTATTTTTTTATATTATTAAAAGATCAATATTTGTTTCTTGAAATCGTGTACTATATACTTGAAAAATAGTGTGTTTTTCACTAAAAATATGAAAATGCATATTTTTAATTTATTAAATTATTTGATTTTTTGACAACAATGTATTGTTTACCATGAAGTTTCTAGCTTAATTTACACAATTTTTTATATTTTTCAAATTGCATCATTTGTTTTTTAGAAATCGTGTACTATAGACTTGAAATATACGGTGTTTCTTACTTTAAAAATTGAATACGCATATTTTAAATTTATTAAATTATTATTATTTTTTACAACAATGTATTTTTCAACATGAAGTTTCCAGCTTAATTTACACTATTTTTTTATATTTTTAAAATATCAACATTTGTTTCTAGAATTCGTGTAATATACACTTGAAAAATAGTGTATTTTTTACTAAAAAAAGGATAACCTTGATTTTTAATTTATTAAATTTATTGATTTTTTTTACAACAATGTATTATTCACCATGAAGTTTCTATCTTAAATTACACTATTTTTTTTATATTTTCAAAATATCAACATTTGTTTCTAGAAACAGTGTACTATACACTTGAAAAATAGTGTGTTTTTTACTAAAAAAATGAAAACACATATTTTAAATTTATTAAATTACTTAATTTTTTTTAAAATAAATGTATTGTTTACCATGAAGTTTCTAGCTTAATATACACAATTTTTAATATTATAAAATTTCAACATTTATTTTTTAGAAATCGTGTACTATAGACTATAAATATAGGGTGTTTTTTAATTTAAAAATGAAGATGCATATTTTAAACTTATTAAATTATTTGATTTTTTTGACAACAATGTATTGTTCACCATGAAGTTTCTTTTTTAATTTACACTTATTTTTTATATTTTTTAAATATCAACATTTCTTTCTAGAAATCTTGTACTATACACTTGAAAAATAGTGTGTTTTTTACTAAAAAAACTGAAAATGCATATTTTAAATTTATATATTTAGTTGATTTTTTTGACAACAATGTATAGTTTACCATGAAGTTTCTAGCTTAATTGACACAATTTTTTATATTTTAAAATAACATTTGTTTCTAGAAATCGGGTACTATATACTTGAAAATAGTGTGTTTTTTACTAAAAAAATGAAAACGCATATTTTTAATTTATTAAATTATTTGATTTTTTTGACAACAATGTATTATTTACCATGAAGTTTCTAGCTTAATTTGCACAATTTTTTAAAATTGCAACATTTGTTTTTTGGTAATCGTGTACTATAGACTTGAAATATGTGGTGTTTTTTACTTAAAAATGAAAACGCATATTCTGAATTTATTAAATTATTTGATTTGTTTACAACAATGTATATTTCACCATGAAGTTTCTAGCTTAATATACACTAGTTTTTTATATTTTTAAAATATCAACATTTGTTTCTAGAAATCGTGTACTATACACCTGAAAAATAGTGTGTTTTTTACTAAAAAAATTGAAAAAACTCATATTTTTAAATTGTTTTATTTTTTTGACAACAATGTATTGTTTACCATGAAGTTTCTAGCTTAATTTACACAATTTTTTATATTTTTAAAATTGCAACATTTGTGTGTAGAAATCGTTTACTATACACTTGAAATATAGTGTCTTTTATACTTTAAAAATGAAAACACATATTTTAAATTTAATAAATTATTTGATTTTTTTTGACGACAATGTATTATTTACCATGAAGTTTCTAGCTTAATTTAAACAATTTTTTATATTTTTAGAATTACAACATTTGTTTGTAGAAATCGTGTACTATACACATGAAATATAGGGTGTTTTTTATTTTAAAAATGAAAACACATATTTTAAATTTATTAAATTATTTGATTTTTTTGAAAACAATGTATTTTTCGTCATGAAATTTCTAGCTTACTTTACACTATTTTTTTATCTTTTTAAAATATCAACATTTGTTTCTAGAAATCGTGTACTATATACACTTGAAAAGATGGGGTTTTTTACTAAAAAAATTAAAACGCATATTTTAAACTTATTAAATTATTTATTTTTTTATGAAATCAATGTATTGTTTACCGTGAAGTTTCTAGCTTAATAAACACAATTTTTTATATTTTTAGAATTGCAACATTTGTTTGTAGAAATCGTGTACTATAGACTTGAAATATAGGGTGTTTATTACTTTAAAAATGAAAACGCATATTTTAAATTTATTCAATTATTTGATTTTTTTACAACAATGTATTTTTCACCATGAAGTTTCTAGATTAATTTACACTATTTTTTTTATCTTTTTAAAATATAACATTTGTTTCTAGAAATCATGTACTATACACTTAAAAGTGTGTTCTTTACTAAAAAAAATGATAACCTATATTTTTAATTTAATAAATTATTCGATTTTTTTGACAATAATGTATTGTTTACCATGAAGTTTCTAGCTTAATTTACAAAATTTTTTATATTTTTAAAATTGCAACATTTTTTTGTAGAAATCGTGTATTATAGACTTCAAATATAGGGTGTTTTTTAATTTAAAAATGAAAACGCATATTTTAAATTTATTAAATATTTTGATTTTTTGTGAGAACAATTTTTTTTCACCATGAAGTTTCTAGCTTAATATACACTATTTTTTTATATTTTTAAAATATCAATATTAGTTTCTTGAAATCGTGTACTATATACTTGAAAAATAGTGTGTTTTTTACTAAAAATATGAAAAAACATATTTTTAATTTATTAAATTATTTGATTTTTTGACAACAGTGTATTGTTTACCATGAAGTTTCTAGCCTAATTTACACAATTTTTTTATATTTTTCAAATTGCATCATTTGTTTTTTAGAAATCGTGTACTATAGACTTGAAATATAGGGTGTTTCTTACTTTAAAAATGAATACGCATATTTTAAATTTATTAAATTATTTTATTTTTTTTAAAACAATGTTTTTTTCACCATGAAGTTTCTAGCTTAATATACACTATTTTTTTATATTTTTAAAATATCAATATTAGTTTCTTGAAATCGTGTACTATACACTTGAAATGTAGGGTGTGTTTTACTAAAAAAATGAAAACGCATATTTTAAACTTATTAAATTATTTGATTTTTTTGACAACAATGTACAATTTACCATGAAGTTTCTAGCTTAATTTACACAATTCTTTATATTTTTAAAATTAGAACATTTGTTTGTAGAAATCGTGTACTAAAGACTTGAAATATAGGGTGTTTTTTACTTTAAAAATGAAAATGCATATTTTAAATTCATTCAATTATTTTATTTTTTTTACAACAATGTATTTTTCACCATAAAGTTTCTAGCTTAATTTACATTATTTTTTTTAACATTTGTTTCTAGAAATAGTGCACTATACACTTGAAAAATAGTGTATTTTTTACTAAAAAATTGAAAACAGATATTTTAAATTTATTAAATTATTTAATTTTTTTTTAAAATCAATATATTGTTTACCATGAATTTTTAGCTTAATTTACAAACTTTTTAAAAATTTAAAATTGCAACATTTATTTTTTAGAAATCGTGAACTATAGACTATAAATATAGGGTGTTTTTTTACTTTAAAAATGAAAACGCATATTTAAACTTATTAAATTATTTGATTTTTTTGACAACATTGTATTATTCACCATGAAGTTTCTTGCTTTATTTACATTTATTTTTTTATATTTTTTAAATATCAACATTTGTTTCTAGAAATCTTGTACTATACACTTGAAAAATAGTGAGTTTTTTACTTAAAAATATAAAAACGCAAATTTTTAATTTATTAAGTTATTTGATTATTTTGACAACAATGTATTGTTTACCATGAAGTTTCTAGCTTAATTTACACAATTTTTTATATTTTAAAATTGCAACAATTGTTGTTTAGAAATCGTGTACTATAGACTAGAAATATAGGGTGTTTTTTACTTTAAAAATGAAAACGCATATTTTTAATTTATTCAATTATTTGATTTTTTGAACACAACGTATTTTTCACCATGAAGTTTCTAGCTTAATTTACACCATTTTTGTATATTTTTAAAATATCAACATTTGTTTCTAGAAATTGTGTACTATACACTTGAAAAATAATGTGATATTTACTAAAAAAATGAAAACGCATATTTTAAATTTATTAAATTAGTTGATTTTTTTGACAACAATGTATAGTTTACCATGAAGTTTCTAGCTTAACTTACACAATTTTTTATATTTTTATAATTGCAACATTCGTTTTATAGAAATCATGTACTATAGATTTGAAATATAGGGTGTTTTTTACTTTAAAAATGATAACGCATATTTTAAATTTATTAAATTAATAGATTTTTTTACAATAATGTATATTTCACCATGAAGTTTCTAGCTTAATATACACTATTTTTTTATATTTTTAAAATATCAACATTTGTTTCCAGAAATCGTGTATATACACTTGAAAAATAGTGTGTTTTTTTCTAAAAAAATTAAAAAACGCATATTTTTATATTTTTAAATTATTTTATTTTTTTGAAAACAATGTATTATTTACCATGAAGTTTCTGGCTTAATTTACACAATTTTTTATATTTTTAAAATTGCAACATTTGTGTGTAGAAATCATGTACTATACACTAGAAATATAGGGTCTTTTATACTATAAAAATGAAAACGCATATTTTAAATTTATAAAATTTTTTGATTTTTTTAACAACATTTGTTTCTAGAATTCATGTACTATACACTTAAAAAATAGTGTGTTCTTTACTAAAAAAATTGATAACCTATATTTTTAATTTAATAAATTATTTGATTTTTTTGACAACAATGTATTGTTTACCATGAAGTTTCTAGCTTAATTTCCACAATTTTTTATATTTTTAAAATTGCAACATTTGTTTGTAGAAATCGTGTACTATAGACTTGAAATATAGGGTGTTTTTTAATTTAAAAATGAAAACGCATATTTTTAATTTATTAAATATTTTGGTTTTTTGTGAGAACTATTTATTTTTCCCCATGAAGTTTCTAGCTTAATATACACTATTTTTTAATATTTTTAAAATATCAATATTTGTTTCTTGAAATCGTGTACTATATACTTGAAAAATAGTGTGTTTTTTACTAAAAATACGAAAACGCATATTTTTAATTTATTAAATTATTTGATTTTTTGACAACAATGTATTGTTTACCATGAAGTTTCTAGCTTAATTTACACAATTTTTTATATTTTTAAAATTGCATCATTTGTTTTTTAGAAATCGTGTACTATTGACTTGAAATATAGGGTGTTTCTTACTTTAAAAATGAATACGCATATTTTAAATTTATTAAATTATTTTATTTTTTTTGCAACAATGTATTTTTCCCCATGAAGTTTCTAGCTTAATTTACACTATTTTTTTATATTTTTAAAATATCAACATTTCTTTCTAGAAATAGTGTACTATACACTTGAAAAATAGTGTGTTTTTTACTAAAAAATTTAAAACACATATTTTAAATTTATTAAATTATTTAATTTTTTTTTAAATCAATATATTGTTTACCATGAATTTCTAGCTTAATTTACACAATTTTTAAAAATTTAAAATTGCAACATCTATTTTTTAGAAATCGTGAACTATAGACTATAAATATAGGGTGTTTTTTACTTTAAAAATGAAAACGCATATTTAAACTTATTAAATTATTTGATATTTTTGACAACATTGTATTGTTCACCATGAAGTTTCTTGCTTTATTTACACTTCTTTTTTATATTTTTTAAATATCAACATTTGTTTCTAGAAATCTTGTACTATACACTTGAAAAATAGTGAGTTTTTTACTAAAAAATTAAAAACGCATATTTTTAATTTATTAAGTTATTTGATTATTTTGACAACAATGTATTGTTTACCATAAAGTTTCTAGCTTAATTTACACAATTTTTTATATTTTAAAATTGCAACAATTGTTGTTTAGAAACCGTGTTCTATAGACTATAAATATAGGATGTTTTTTACTTTAAAAATGAAAACGCATATTTTAAATTTATTCAATTATTTGATTTTTTGAACACAACGTATTTTTCACCATGAAGTTTCTAGCTTAATTTACACCATTTTTTTATATTTTTAAAATATCAACATTTGTTTACAGAAATTGTGTACTATACACTTGAAAAATAATGTGATTTTTACTAAAAAAATGAAAATGCATATTTTAAAATTATTAAATTATTTGATTTTTTTTACAACAATGTATAGTTTACCATGAAGTTTCTAGCTTAACTTCCACAATTTTTTATATTTTTATAATTGCAACATTTACTTTTTAGAAATCATGTACTATAGATTTGAAATATAGGGTGTTTTTTACTTTAAAAATTAAAACACATATTTTAAATTTATTAAATTATTTGATTTTCTTGACAACAATGTATTTTTCGTCATGAAATTTCTAGCTTACTTTACACTATTTTTTTATCTTTTTAAAATATCAACATTTGTTTCTAGAAATCGTGTACTATATACACTTGAAAAGATGGGGTTTTTTACTAAAAAAATTAAAACGCATATTTTAAACTTATTAAATTATTTATTTTTTTATGAAATCAATGTATTGTTTACCGTGAAGTTTCTAGCTTAATAAACACAATTTTTTATATTTTTAGAATTGCAACATTTGTTTGTAGAAATCGTGTACTATAGACTTGAAATATAGGGTGTTTATTACTTTAAAAATGAAAACGCATATTTTAAATTTATTCAATTATTTGATTTTTTTACAACAATGTATTTTTCACCATGAAGTTTCTAGCTTAATTTACACTATTTTTTTTATCTTTTTAAAATATAACATTTGTTTCTAGAAATCATGTACTATACACTTAAAAGTGTGTTCTTTACTAAAAAAAATGATAACCTATATTTTTAATTTAATAAATTATTCGATTTTTTTGACAATAATGTATTGTTTACCATGAAGTTTCTAGCTTAATTTACAAAATTTTTTATATTTTTAAAATTGCAACATTTTTTTGTAGAAATCGTGTATTATAGACTTCAAATATAGGGTGTTTTTTAATTTAAAAATGAAAACGCATATTTTAAATTTATTAAATATTTTGATTTTTTGTGTGAAGTTTTGTTTGCTAGCTACTACTAACGTTGAGTTATTGTCAACTAAAAGCATAATAATGTGAATTAATATTTTGTTGAACTTATGTCAATTGATTGAGATATTTAGTAGTCGACTTATTGTATATAGGTAAGTTATTTCAATGTGAATTTGTGTATATTTTGAAATTTTATATGTTTTAATATAAATTGTAGAAGATAGTATGTCTTACTAACAATGATTTCTAAACCTAATTGACTTATGTGTATTAAATTATATATAAATGTTCATGTAGGAGTTGTGAACTTGAAGAGATAAGTAATTTTTTTAATCACATTCGTTTATAATGAGTATTTTGATTTTAACTTGGTGTTAATTTGCAACCTCTTTAGTGGTTATGTTAATAGTTCGTTTACTTAGTTAACTTTTAAATGTTAACAATATTGTTGTTGATGCTCATTAATATAATTCATATACGTGTGAAGTTATTGCGGGTTAATGTCAGTGTTCTTTTTAATCTATCATAACTTCAATTAGGTAAACATTTTGACACCTCTTTAGAGAACTCACCTGACACGGTCACCGTTAAGATCTTCTTTGCCTCTTATGAGATATATTTTTCCTATTTCTATTTGATTTTTCTTTTTTCTTTACTTTAGATTTATAACCTATCTTATTCTCACAATTTTTCTCTATTATCTTATGATGATAAAATATTTCTTCAAACATTCTCATTTCATTGACTACACTAACTGTCTCCATCTTCAAAGTTTCGCGAAATAATTGTAGTTTTAGATCTTGGAAGAATATTTCAGATCTTGTTTTAAGAACATCAATCATAAAATATTTTTGTGAGGTCTATCTTATTTTTTTTAGTAGGGTAGCATTAAGCTAAGATAGAATTAAAATCATTTTATTTTTCTTACAACTTTCATTTTGTTCATCATACATAGACAAAGAAATGGCAAAACAGAGCAACAAACAGAAGGAAAATAGCAAGAGGAATTAAAATGTAAGGAAACAATTCCTCAGGAAGATTAATAACAACGAAACCAAAAAAAGATTGGAAATAGAAAAGCCGATATGATTAAGACTATGATCATGCCATCACTTGATATTGTACAAAACCGTTATTGCCGTCTAGAAATTCCACCAAAAAAATTGCAAACCTGTCACAACCAAATAACCTTCACCTTCTTTGCTTTCGGATCCACCTTTGAAACTACTATCTCAAGCTTGTCTTTTGTGTGTTTTTATCATTAGATCAGTGTTATTCGTAGTGGTGATGTCAACCAAACTTGTGTTATGTGTGATGGAAAGAAAAAAAGAAGAAAGAGGAGCAAGGTAAGGTTAAGAAAGAGATGAGAATGGAAGAGAGTAAATGAGAGAAGGAGGGATCAAAGAGGAAGAGAGCGGCGGCGAAAGAGAAGGAGAGAGGTGTTATATATATATACTTAGGGTTAGAAGCGGGAACCGAACCGGTTGGCTTGGCCGGTTTAATCGTGAACCGCTATAGCGTCTGGTTCGGTAGCTAAATAGATTAGTCATGTATCTGAACCAAAATAAATGGTGAAAATAGTACAATCCACTATTAAGTTTGTTTAACCCAATGAACCAAAGTATTTGGGTTTCAACTGTATTCATTTAGGATACATCTATACTCTAGAAAAAAAAAATACTAATAGAACAAATTTGGGTCATTTGTTGAGTTAAAAAAAAATGATTGTGGTTAATAGTGATAAGTGAGTAAAGGATTTAAATTCTAGATGAAAATTATATGGTTTTATTGGTGGTAGTAGCAAGAAAATGTTAGTATCCTTTCTTAGTTGAAGAATTTTAGTACTTGGGAAGTGAACAGAGATTCCACAACATATTAGAATTTGATTATTAGTATATGGTCCTATTCTAGAGTAGTATAATTAACTTGAGTGGTCAATGTTACAAAACAATTAAGAATGAGTAATTTATTTAGCTATCAATTCTGACATACCCATAGACGTGACTCTTTTTAGGATGAATCTTTCATAGAATTCTTAAGGACAAAACTAATGGGTTATTGTGAACTTTTTCATGGATAATAGAATATGCATCCATTTATCTAGTAGAGTAAATCTCTTTTTCAGTAAGGAAGGAGGATATGTTTAGACATTTCTTTTATAACGAGATATAGTATGTATGACTTTCAACAAAGGAAAAATTGATAGATTATGTAGGTAAATAGTCTATTATTTAGATTAGTTGAAGATATATATATGATTGGTTTATAATGGTGGTTGTCTAGTATAGGGACATGTAACTATTAGACTGAACTTTTTGTATGAATCTATTGATATATTATTTCATTTGATAATTTCATGATTATAGAACGATGCGAATTTTGAGGACAAAATTTTTAAAAGGAGGGGAGAAATGTAACATCCTCCTTAATAGCTTGTACAATTCATTTTTCTTTATAATATATATAGTATTTAATTTAAAGTTGTTTATCAGAAATAGTGACAATTAGATAATAATTATTTCAAATAGTTAGATGTGGGTAAAATTTATAGTATTTTGGTTTTTGGTGGCAGAATATTATAATTAAGCTTTGATCAAAATAGTAGAATTTTCAAAGTTAGTTTGATATGTAAACTGGATTTAAATCTGTTTCTAAACCTTAGGAAATAAATTATATATTATAAGCTGGTACAGAGACAATTAGAAAAAATGTGTTAAGGGCATTAGAATGAATTATAGCTAATTATAGAATCATGTTTTATTGTTAAAAGATTCCTAGTTAGTTAAAAAAATAATTTTAAGGCTTAGTCTTAGAGTAAATTAATAATTACTCTTAAAGACATATTTATACCTTAAAATAGATTTCCAAAAATACTAGAAAAAATTACTATAGGCTAAGAATTATATTTAGAATTTATTAGTATAGTTAGATTGATTTAGGTAGTAATATGTGGTGAATAAAAAATTATGGTATAACAAAAATTAGATGATAATGTTTCTTGTGTTCTTGAAGTGTGAAGTTGATCTTGGTTGAATTGGTTCTATATGTGTGGGGTTGATGCATTTATGTTGATTCTTTGTTTGGATATTGGATTGTGAATGTGAGTGTATGAGAATGATCTTGATGATAATGTGAATTTGATGAAATTGGACTTTGGTCATCCTTGTGAATTGATCTTTCAGTGATTTATATTGAATTAGATGAAGTTACTATGATTTTGAGGAATTGAGATGGAAGGGAGGATTGAAATTTGTGTAAAGTTGATCAATACCATTTTCCCCTATTTTGGAACAATTTGAACTGGATTTTTGAATTGGTTATAATTGGAATTTGACTTTGTGGTCTTCATAAGAGTTGTCGAGCATCCTCTTAGATTTGAAAAGCTTTTGGATTCACCCAATGTGGAGGTCTACAACTACCAAATTACTAAGACATGGTCTATATGAAAGTATCTGTTTTGTTGATTGCACATCCATGTCAAAGATGGCTGTTTTTGACAATTAAACATTTAGAACTAGGTTTTATGGTTTTTGTAAGAGTTGTAGAGCATCCGCTATATTTCAAATGCTTTTGGTTTCACTCAATTTGAAGGTCTACAACTTACGTTATGGCCAAAATAAGAATGTGGGTGCGCACACATTCCTAGGCTGTGTGCACAAGACTGGGCAGCAGCTCCAGGAGGAATTAAGGTGCGCACACCTTCTTGGGCTGTGCGCACAAGATTTTATTTGACAGCTTCTAAGTGTTTTCTACATCCTTGTGAATTGATCTTTGAGTGATTTATATTGAATTAGATGAAGTTAATATGATTTTGAGGTATTGAGATTAAGGGAGGATTGAAATTTGTGAAAAGTTGATCAATATCATTTTCCTCTGTTTTAGAACAATTTGAACTGGATTTTTGAATTGGTTTTAATTAGAATTTGACTTCGTGGTCTTCATAATAGTTGTAGAACACCCTCTTATCTTTCAAATGCTTTTGGTTTCACTCAATTTGGAGGTCTACAACTATAGGTATGGCCAAAGTACTAAGACAAAGTCTATATGAAAGTATTTGTTTTGTTGATTGCAGATCCCTGTCAAAGATTATTTTTTTTGACAATTAAACATTTATAACTAGGTTTTGTGGTCTTTATAAGAGTTGTAGAGCATTCGCTTAGCTTTCAAATTCTTTTGGTTTCGCTTAATTTGGAGGTCTACAACTTAAGTTATGGCAAAAATACGAATAGGGGTGCGCACACATTCCTAGGTTGTGCGCACAAGACTAGGCAGCAGCTCCAGGAGGAATTAAGGTGCGCACACCTTCCTGGGATGTGCGCACAAGATTGTGTTTGACAGCTTCTAAGTATTTTCTACATCTTTTCTTCAACTTTCTTCATTCTTTCCTTCATTATTTAAGTCCAATCCTCTAAAATCAACACTTCTCCATGCTTTTATTCCTACATGAACATAATCAAACAAAATGCAATGTAAATATAATGAATCCATTTCTAGGATAGATTGGCTGCAATACTGATCTATAATGTTTTTAGTTAGACCGGGGGTTACTCGGTTATATGTTTTTCATATAACTGACGGTCTCATTATTACATGGCGAACCTAAGTTTTATGTTCAAGTATTTATTTGTTCAGCTAGATAGGAATTCGTTTAAGTTAAAAAGGACTGTAATTATTATTATTTATTGTGTAGTAAATTTTAGCTTTCCCTTGTATATAAAAAACAAAATGGTCTACAAAATAAGTTGTTACACCTCCCCTCCAAATCCCCCCACTTTTGGAGGGATTTTAAAATGAATTAAAATCCCTCCCCTTCCCTCCCCTCCTCCAATTTTTGAACCAAACACACCAACTTCCTAAAAATCCCTCCCCTCCCCTCCAAAAACCTCCAACCAAACAGACCCTAAGAAATTAAATGGAAGGACTAGGTTGCAATTTTATTAGTTCCATGAAGGACCACTTAGCAAGATTTAGAAGTTAGTTAAGTGAGGCAAAAGTCTCACTTCCCCTTCTCCCCCTCTCATTTCAGCCCACACAAAGACCATGCTCTTCTCTCTAGTTCTTCATCCCCTCCTCAAACCCTCTTTGAATTCCTTGATCAATCTCACCATAGAAGCTCAAATTCCATGTTGTTTCCTTAAGAAAGCATCATCACCAAGCCACAAGGAAGGTAATTCTTCTCCTTAATTGAACATGCAAGCCCCTTACTTCCTCCCTCATTCTCGCCCCTTTCTCCCTTCCTCACTCTCTTCACTTCTCATTTTCACACTTGCTCTCCTAGGGTTTGACCTTCAAGCCCAAAACATCAAGGTTCATTCATCAATCTCCAACATTGAAGCTTTTGAGAGGACATTTTCAAGCTTTGGGACACCAACAAACTACTTAGGTAAGCATGCACCCTCATCTCCCATTCTTTGATAAAGCTCCATTTTGAGGCAAATGGGCTTTTGATCCTCTCCTCTAACATGAAAACCCTAAAATGAGTTCCTAAGGGTGCTAATGACTCTTATTTGGGGGTATTTAGGGATTCCCAAGTCTAGTAGTAGAGATTGAAGGATTTGGTGGGGCTTGAGAACAAGAAGTTCTTAGGGACTCAAAGTTTGAAGGTAACCCCACTACACCCCAAAACTTAGGCAAGATAAGGAATAGAAAAGATATATGACTTGATTTTGAGCTATTATGAAATATATGATAGGAATTGGTTTGAACTTATAATGTTAAATGAATTGGGTTTTGATGCATGTGGATTGATTATTGTCAAATTGTGAAATGTGTGATGATTAGGATTAGACTTGTTAAGTGGGATAATTTAGTTTGATGCATGTAGGTTATTTTGGAAACTAGTGTGGCAATGAAAGTGAAGTGTGAGAGTTTTCCTTGTTGTCATATTTTGATGTAGTAGTGTGAATTGAGAAACAATGTGTATATGTGTTGAAATTGTGTCTTGTGATTTTGATGTGAGATTGAATGAATGAAGCATTTGTGTTTGAATCATGCTAATGTACACTTGATTTGTGACAATTTGATTGTATATGTGTGAATTTGTTGTGCCATGATGTGGGTAGTGTTTTGGAAGTTAGAATGAGGTCAAGGAAAGAGGTTGAAAGGAAAGAAACTGAATTTTTGGCGGAATTCGCAAAAGCTGTCATCTGTGGCTGGGGCTTGAGCACCAGGATTGGGGCTCGAGCGCCAGGACAAATATCCTAGCAGTGGCAAATGGATGTCTAGCGCTCAAGTGCCAAGATTGGGGCTCGAGCGCCAGGATGAAATTCCTAGCAGTGTAAAAATGTTGCCTGGCGCTCAAGCGCCAGAATGGGCACTCAAGCGCTAGTGCTCTGTACCTCCTTGACCTGTTTTAACTTCAAAATGCATTGAGGACCCTAATAGACTATTTCTAGGGTTAGAATCAATGTAAATAGGTCCATATGACTTAGTAACAAGTATTAGGGTCATGAAATGATGATGATAAGTATAGTGTTATTACATGGGTGGAAAGTGCTTAAATGAATGATTAATGAAATATTAATGATGAATGATGAATGTTGTATGCAAATGATATTAGTTGAATGTGAAATGCATGATAATATTTTATGTAAAATGAAAATGAAATTTAAAGACAAGTTTAAGCTTTCCCCCATCAACAGATATTGAGTAAGCAGGTTGAATCCCACCGGTCAGACACCGGGTAAGCGGACAAGCATGAAAAGATTGAAAATGTAGGATCTCCTAATGAACGGGGTAAGATGACCTGAACAAGTAGGGTTGCCCGGTGACCGGGAAGATGGCCCGAAAGAAAGGACTATCCCGATGAATGTGGTAAGATAGTCCTGGGCTATCCCAGTGATTGGGGTAAGATAGTCCGACAGCCAGTTTGATCACGGTAGGGACGCTTGCAGTGGTCTTAGTTTTGAGCTCAACCTCGCGTTACTGCCATGCGCTAGGGGAAGTCTAGTGCACGAGGCTTTCATAAATTATTCAAGAAAAGAAAAGAATTAAGTATGTTAATGAAAGATCATGGCTTGCATACATCCATAATTGTCATAGTATGCATTATGTATGAGTTGTTGCATTCATTGTGGATTGAATTGTGTGTTAGGGATTAAATGGGGTGTTTTCCAGTTAGAGTGGCTGCGATATATAAAAATGCTTTAAAAAATGCCGGGGGTTACTCAGTTATATGTTTACATATAACTGGCTGTTACCATATCGCAGGCATCAGAATATGGTGAAGCGAAAGCCACAAATGAGATGAGCTATGGGCTTTTCTTAGGTATAGCCACACATGGTGAACCTAAGTCTCAAATTCATATGTTAATTTGTTCAGCTGTATAGGAATTTGTAAAATTTGAAAGGGGTGTAATTATTATTATTATTATTATTAGTTATAAATTAGAACTTAGCTTCCACTAGTGTTTTGAAAAAAAAAACGGACTTAAAAATTAAGGAGCTACAATAAACAATTGTGTAAATTAAGCTAGAAACTTTATGGGGAACAATACATTGTTTTCAAAAAAATTTAATAATTTAATAAATTTATAATACGCATTTTTATTTTTAAAGTAAAAAACACCCTATATTTCAAGTCTATAGTACACAATTTTTAGAATAAAATGTTGCAATTTTAAAAATATAAAAAATTGTGTAAATTAAGCTAGAAACTTTATTGGGAACAATATATTGTTTTCGAAAAAATGAAATAATTTAAAAAATTCAAAATATGAGTTTTAATTTTTAAAGTAAAAAACATCCTATTTTTCAAGTGTATAGTACACGATTTCTAGAAACAAATGTTGCAAGTATAAAAATATAAAAAATTATGTAAATTAAGCTAGAAACTTCTTGGTGAACAATAAATTGTTTTTAAAAAAATCAATTAATTTAATAAATTTAAAATATACATTTTCATTTTTAAAGTAAAAAACACCCTATATTTCAAGCCTATAGTACACAAATTTTAGAAACAAATGTTGCAATTTTAAAAATATAAAAAATTGTGTAAATTAAGCTAGAAACTTTATTGGGAACAATATATTGTTTTCGAAAAAATGAAATAATTTAAAAAATTCAAAATATGAGTTTTAATTTTTAAAGTAAAAAACACCATATTTTTCAAGTGTATAGTACACGATTTTTATAAACAAATGCTGCAATTATAAAAATATAAAAAAATTGGTAAATTAAACTAGAAACTTCATAGTGAAAAATACATTGTTTACAAAAAAAATAAATAATTTAATAAATTTAAAATATGCCTTTTCATTTTTTAGTAATAAACACCCTATTTTTTAAGTGTATAGTACATGATTTCTAGAAACAAATGTTGATATTTTAAAAGTATAAAAAAATAGTGTAAATTAAGCTAGAAACTTCATGATGAAAAATACATTGTTGTCAAAAAAATAAATAAATTTAATAAATTTAAAAAATGCATTTTCATTTTTAAAGTAAAAAACACCCTATATTTCAAGTCTCTAGTACACGATTTCTAAAAAACAAAAGTTGTAATTTTAAAAATATAAAAAATTGAGTAAATTAAGCTAGTAACTTCATGGTAAACTATAAATTGTTGTAAAAAAAATCAAATAATTTAACAAATTAAAAATATGCGTTTTCATTTTTTTAGTAAAAAACGCACTATTTTTCAATTGTATAGTACACGATTTCTAGAAACAAATGTTGATATTTTAAAAATATAAAAAAATACTGTAAATTAAGCTAGAAACTTCATGGTGAAAAATACATTGTTGTCAAAAAATCAAAAAATTGAATAAATTTAAAATATGCGTTTTCATTTTTAAAGTAAAAAATACCCTATATTTCTAGTCTATAGTACACGATTTCTAAAAAACAAATGATGCAATTTTAAAAGATAAAAAATTGTTTAAATTAAGGTAGAAATTTCATGGTAAACAATAAATTGATTTCAAAAAAACCTAAATAATTTATTAAGTTTAAAATATGCGTTTTCGGTTTTTTAGTAAAAAACACCATACTTTTCAAGTGTAAAGTACACGATATCTAGAAACAAATGTTGATAGTTTAATAATATAAAAAAATAGTGTAACTTAAGCTAGAAACTTAATGGTACACAATACAATGATTTCAAAAAAAATTTAATAACTTAATAAGTTTAAAATATGCGTTTTCATTACACGATTTTTACAAACAAATGTTGCAATTTTAAAAATATAAAAAAATAGGGTAAATTAAGCTAGAAACCACATGAAGAAAAATACATTGTTGTAAAAAAAATCAAATAATTGAATAAATTTAAAATATGCATTTTCATTTTTAAAGTAAAAAACACCCTATATTTCAAGTCTATAATACACAATTTCTACAAACAAATGTTGCAATTTTAAAATATAAAAAATAGAGTAAATTAAGCTAGAAACTTCATGGTAAACTATACATTGTTGTCAAAAAAATAAAACAATTGAATAAATTGAAAATATGCGTTTTCATTTTTAAAGTAAAAAACACCCTATATTTCAAGTCTATAGTACACGATTTCTACAAAAAAATGTTGCAATTTTAAAAATATAAAAATTTATGTAAATTAAGCTATAAACTTCATGGTAAACTATACATTGTTATAAAAAAAATCAAATAATTTAATAAATTTCAAATATGCATTTTCATTATTTTAGTAAAAAACACACTGTTTTTCAAGTGTATAGTACACGATTTCTGGAAACAAATGTTGATATTTTAAAAATATAAAAAAAAATAGTGTAAATTAAGCTAGAAACTTCATGGTGAAAAATACATTGTTGTCAAAAAAATAAAATTATTGAATAAATTTAAAATATGCATAATTATTTTTAAAGTAAAAAATACCATATATTTCAAGTCTATAGTACACGATTTCTAAAAAACAAATGTTGCGATTTTAAAAATATAAAAAATTGTGTAAATTAAGAAAGAAACTTCATGGTAAACAATACATTGTTGTCAAAAAAATCAAATAATTTAATAAATTAAAAATATGCGTTTTCATTTTTTTAGTAAAAAACACACTATTTTTCAAGTGTGAAGTACATGATTTCAGGAAATAAATGTTGCAATTTTAAAAATATGAAAAATTGTGTAAATTAAGCTAGATACTTCATAGTAAACTATAAATTATTGTAAAAAAAATCAAATATTTGAATAAATTTAAAATAAGCGTTTTCATTTTGGAAGTAAAAAACACCCTATATTTCAAGTCTATAGTACACGATTTCTAAAAAACAAATATCGCAATTTTAAAAATATAAAAAATTGAGTAAATTAAGCTAGAAACTTCATAGTAAACTATACATTGTTGTCAAACAAATCAAATAATCGTATAAATTTAAAATACGTGTTTTCATTTTTAAAGTAAAAAACACCCTATATTTCAAGTCTATAGTACACGATTTCTAAAAAACAAATGTTGCGATTTTAAAAATATAAAAAATTATGTAAATTAATCTAGAAACTTCATGGTAAACAGTACATTGTTTTTAAAAGAATCAAATAATTTAATAAATTAAACATATGCATTTTCATTTTTTAAGTAAAAAACACCTTATTTTTCAAGTGTATAGTACACGATTTTTGGAACCAAATGTTGATATTTTAAAAGTATAAACAAATACTGTAACTTAAGCTAGAAACTTCATGGTGAAAAATACATTGTTATCAAAAAAATCAAAAAGTTGAATAAATTTAAAATATATGTTTTCATTTTTAAAGTAAAAACACCCTATATTTCAAGTCTATAGTACATGATTTATACAAACAAATGTTGCAATTTTAAAAATATAAAAAATTGTGTAATATAAGCTAGAAACTTCATGGTAAACTATACATTATTGTAAAAAAAAATCTAATAATTGTATAAATTTAAAAAATGTGTTTTTCATTTTTAAAGTAAAAAAACACCCTATATTTAAAGGCTATAGTACATGATTTCTATAAACAAATGTTGCAATTTTAAAATTATAAAAATTGTGTAATATAAGCTAGAAACTTCATGGTAATCTTTACATTGTTTAAAAAAAAATTTAGTAAATTTA
Organism: Cyamopsis tetragonoloba; assembly: GCA_037177725.1. NCBI lineage: Eukaryota > Viridiplantae > Streptophyta > Magnoliopsida > Fabales > Fabaceae > Cyamopsis > Cyamopsis tetragonoloba. The sequence goes on from CM074123.1 coordinate 58,506,971, forward strand.
AAATATGCGTTTTCATTTTTTTAGTAAAACACACATTTTATTTCAAGTGTATAGTACATGATTTCTGAAAACAAATGTTGATATTTTAAAAATATAAAAAAATAGTTTATTTAAGCTAGAAACTTACATTGTTGTCAAAAAATTGAAATAATTTATTAAATTTAAAATATGTGTATTCATTTTTAAAGTAAAAAACACCCTATATTTCAAGTCTGTAATACAAGATTTCTAAAAAACAAATGATGCAATTTTAAAAATATAAAAATTGTGTAAATTAAGCTAGAAACTTCATGGTAAACAATACATTGTTGTCAAAAAAATCAAATAATTTAATAAATTAAAAATATGCATTTTCATTTTTTAGTAAAAAACACACAATTTTTCAAGTGTAAAGTACACTATTTCTAGAAACAAATATTGATATAAAAAATAAGTGTAAATTAAACTACCAACTGCATAGTGAACAATACATTGTTGTCAAAAAAAATCAATAATTTAATAAATTTAAAATATGCATTTTAATTTTCAAAGTAAAAAACACCCTATATTTCAAGTCTATAGAACTCGATTTCTAAAAAACAAATGTTGCAATTTAAAAAATATAAAAAATTGTGTAAATTAAGGTATAAACTTCATGGTAAACTATACATTGTTGTAAAAAAATCAAAAAATTTAATAAATTTAAAATTCGCGTTTTCATTTTTTTAGAAAAAACATACTATTTTTCAAGTGTATAGTACACGATTTCTGGAAACAAACGTTGATATTTTAAAAATATAAAAAAATAGTGTAAATAAGCTAGAAACATGGTGAAAAATACATTGTTGTCAACAACATCAAATTATTGAATAAATTTAAAATATGCGTAATCATTTTTAATGTAAAAAATACCATATATTTCAAGTCTATAGTACACGATTTCTAAAAAACAAATGTTGCGATTTTAAAAATATAAAAAATTGTGTAGTATATGCTAGAAACTCCATGGTAAACTATACATTGTTGTAAAAAAAAATCTAATAATTGTATTAATTTAAAAAATGTGTTTTCATTTTTAAAGTAAAAAACACCCTATATTTAAAGGCTATAGTACACGATTTCTATAAACAAATGTTGCAATTTTAAAAATATAAAAAATTTTGTAATATAAGCTAGAAACTTCATGGTAATCTTTACATTGTTTAAAAAAAAATTAATAAATTTAAAATATGAATTTTCATTTTTTTAGTAAAACACACATATTATTTCAAGTGTATAGTACATGATTTCTGAAAACAAATGTTGATATTTTAAAAATATAAAAAAATAGTTTATTTAAGCTAGAAACTTCATTGTGAAAAATACATTGTTGTCAAAAAATTGAAATAATTTATTAAATTTAAAATATTCGTATTCATTTTTAAAGTAAAAAAACCCTATATTTCAAGTCTATAATATAAGATTTCTAAAAAACAAATGATGCAATTTTAAAAATATAAAAATTGTGTAAATTAAGCTAGAAACTTCATGGTAAACAATACATTGTTGTCAAAAAAATCAAATAATTTAATAAATTAAAAATATGCATTTTCATTTTTTAGTAAAAAACACACAATTTTTCAAGTGTAAAGTACACTATTTCTAGAAACAAATATTGATATAAAAAATAAGTGTAAATTAAAATACCAACTGCATAGTGAACAATACATTATTGTCAAAAAAAATAAAATAATTTAATAAATTTAAAATATGCGTTTTAATTTTTAAAGTAAAAAACACCCTATATTTCAAGTCTATAGAACTCGATTTCTAAAAAACAAATGTTGCAATTTTAAAAATATAAAAAATTGTGTAAATTAAGGTATAAACTTCATGGTAAACTATACATTGTTGTAAAAAAATCAAATAATTTAATAAATTTAAAATATGCGTTTTCATTTTTTTAGTAAAAAACATACTATTTTTCAAGTGTATACTACACGATTTCTGGAAACAAACGTTGATATTTTAAAAATATAAAAAAATAGTGTAAATAAGCTAGAAACATGGTGAAAAATACATTGTTGTCAAAAACATCAAATTATTGATTAAATTTAAAATATGCGTAATCATTTTTAATGTAAAAAATACCCTATATTTCAAGTCTATAGTACACGATTTCTAAAAAACAAATTTTGCGAATTTAAAAATATAAAAAATTGTGTAGTATATGCTAGAAACTTCGTGGTAAAATATACATGTTTTAAAAAAATAAAATAATTTAACAAATTTAAAATATGCATTTTCATTTTTTTAGTAAAAAATATATTATTTTGCAAGTGTATAATACATGATTTCTGAAAACAAATGTTGATATTTTAAAAATATAAAATTGAAAGTGTAAATTAAGCTAGAAACTTCATGGTGTAAAATACATATTTTTCAAAAAATAAAATGATTTAATAAATTTAAAATATGCGAATTCATTTTTAAAGTAAAAAACACCCTATATTTCAAGTCTTTAATACACGATTTCAAAAAAACAAATGATGAAATTTTAAAAATTTTAAAAATTGTGTAAATTAAGCTAGAAAAATTCATGGTAAACAATACATTGTTGTCAAAAAAATCAAATAATTTTACAAATTAAAAATATACATTTTCATTTTTTAGTAAAAAACACACTATTTTTCAAGTGTATAGTACAGGGATTCTAGAAACAAATGTTGATATTTTAAAAAAATAAAAAATAAGTGTAAATTAAGCTAAAAACTTCATGGTGAAAAATACATTGTTGTCAAAAAAATAAAATTATTGAATAAATTTAAAATATGCATAATCATTTTTAAAGTAAAAAATACCCTATATTTCAAGTCTATAGTACACGATTTCTAAAAAACAAATGTTGCGATTTTAAAAATATAAAAAATTGTGTAAATTTAGCTAGAAACTTCATGGTAAAAAATACATTGTTGTCAAAAAAATAAAATAATTTAATCAATTAAAAATATGCATTTTCATTTTTAAAGTAAAAAACACCATATATTTCAAGTCTATAGTACACGACTTCTACAAACAAATGTTGCAATTTTAAAAATATAAAAAATTGTGTAAATTAAGCTAGAAACTTCATGGTAAACTATACATTGTTTTAAAAAAAATAAAATCATTTAATAAATTTAAAAGATGCATTGTTATTTTTTTAGTAAAAAACACACTATTTTTCAAGTGTATAGTACACGATTTCTGTAAACAAATGTTAATATTTTAAAAATAAAAAAAAACAGTGTAAATTAAGCTAGAAACTTCATGGTGAAAAATACATTGTTGTAAAAAAAATCAAATTATTGAATAAATTTAAAATATGCATAATCATTTTTAAAGTAAAAAATACCCTATATTTCAAGTCTATAGTACACGATTTCTAAAACACAAATGATGCAATTTTAAAAATATAAAAAATTGTGTAAATTAAGCTAGAAACTTCATGATAAACAATATGTTGTTGTGAAAAAAATCAAATAATTTAATAAATTTAAAATATATGTTTTCATTTTTAAAGAAAAAAATCCTATATTTCAAGTCTAGAGTACACGATTTCTAAAAAACAAATGATGCAATTTTAAAAATATAAAAAATTCTGTAAATTAAGGTAAAAACTTCATGGTAAACAATACATTGTTGTCAAAAAAATCAAATAATTTAATAAATTAAAAATATGCGTTTTCATTTTTTTTTCTAAAAAACACACTGTTTTTCAAGTGTATAGTACACGATTTCTAGAAACAAATGTTGCAATTTTAAAAATATAAAAAGTTGTGTAAATTAAGATAGAAACTTCATGGTAAACTATAAATAGTTGTAAAAAAATCAAATAATTCAATATATTTAAAATATGCGTTTTCATTTTGAAAGTAAGAAACTTCGTGTATTTCTAGTATATAGTAAACAATTTCTAAAAAACAAATATTGCAATTTTAAAAATATAAAAAAATGTGAAAATTAAGCTAGAAACTTCATGGTAAACTATTCATTTTTGTAAAAAAAAACCAAATAATTGAATAAATTAAAAATATGCGTTAAAAAACACCCTATATTTCTTAGTGCACGATTTTTACAAACAAATGTTGCAATTTTAAAAATATAAAAAATAGTGTAAATTAAGCTAGAAACTTCATGGTAAACAATACGTTTTCTGAAAAAAATCAAATAATTTAATAAATTTAAAATATGTGTTTTCATTTTTAAAGAAAAAAACCCTATATTTCAAGCCTATAGTATACGATTTCTAGAAACAAATGTTGCAATTTTAAAAATATAAAAAATTGTGTAAATTAAGCTAGAAACTTCATGATAAACTATAAATAGTTTTAAAAATATCAAATAATTCAATATATTTAAAATATGCGTTTTCATTTTGAAAGTAAGAAACACCCTATATTTCAAGTCTATAGTACACGATTTCTAAAAAATAAATATTGCAATTTTAAAAATATAAAAAATTGTGTAAATTAAGCTAGAAACTTCATGGTAAACTACACATTGTTGTAAAAAAAAACTTATAATTTAATAAATTTAAAATATGCGTTTTCATTTTTTTAGTAAAAAACACCCTATATTTCATAGTACACGATTTCTACAAACAAATGTTGCAATTTTAAAATTATAAAATTGTGTAAATTAAGCTAGAAACTTCATGGCAGACTATACATTGTTGTAAATAAAATCAAATAATTTAATAAATTTAAAATATGCGTTTTCATTTTTTAGTTAAAAACACCCTATTTTTCAAGTGTATAGTACACGATTTCTAGAAACAAATTTTGATATTTTAAAAATATAAAAAAATAGTGTAAATTAAGCTAGAAACTTCATGGTGAAAAATACATCATTGTCAAAAAAATAAAAAAATTGAATAAATTTAAAATATGGGTAATCATTTTAAAAGTAAAAAACACCCTATATTTCATGTTTATAGTACACGATCTCTAAAAAATAAATGTTGCAATTTTAAAAAAATAAAAAATTGTGTAAATTAAGCTAGAAACTTCATGGTAAACAATACGTTGTTGTCAAAAAAATCAAATATTTGAATAAATTAAAATATGCGTTTTAATTTTTATAGTAAAAAACACCGTATATTGAAGTACACGATTTTTACAAACAAATGTTGCAATTTTAAAAATATAAAAAATTGTGTAAATTAAGCTAGAAACTTCATGGTAAACTACACATTGTTGTAAAAAAAAACTTATAATTTAATAAATTTAAAATATGCGTTTTCATTTTTTTGGTAAAAAACACCCTATATTTCATAGTACACGATTTCTACAAACAAATGTTGCAATTTTAAAAATATAAAATTGTGTAAATTAAGCTAGAAACTTCATGGCAGACTATACATTGTTTTAAAAAAAATCAAATGATTTAATAAATTTAAAATATGCGTTTTCATTTTTTTAGTTAAAAACACCCTATTTTTCAAGTGTATAGTACACGATTTCTGGAAACAAATTTTGATACTTTAAAAATATAAAAAAATAGTGTAAATTAAGCTAGAAACTTCATGTTGAAAAATACATTGTTGTCAAAAAAATAAAAAATTGAATAAATTTAAAATATGGGTAATCATTTTAAAAGTAAAAAACACCCTATATTTCAAGTTTATAGTACACGATCTCTAAAAAACAAATGTTGCAATTTTAAAAATATAAAAAATTGTGTAAATTAAGCTAGAAAGGTCATGGTAAACAATACGTTGTTGTCAAAAAAATCTAATAATTGAATAAATTAAAAATATGCGTTTTAATTTTTATAGTAAAAAACACCCTATATTTCATAGTACACAATTTTTACAAACAAATGTTGCAATTTTAAAAATATAAAAAATTGTGTAAATTAACCTAGAAACTTCATGGTAAACTATAAATTGTTGTAAAAAAAACTTATAATTTAATAAATTTAAAATATGGGTTTTCATTTTTTTAGTAAAAAACACCCTATATTTCATTGTACACGATTTCTACAAACAAATGTTGCAATTTTAAAAATATAAAATTGTGTAAATTAAGCTAGAAACTTCATGGCAGGCTATACATTGTTGTAAAAAAAATCAAATAATTTAATAAATTTAAAATATGCGTTTTCATTTTTTTAGTTAAAAACACTCTATTTTTCAAGTGTATAGTACACGATTTCTGGAAACAAATTTTGATATTTTAAAAATATAAAAACATAGTGTAAATTAAGCTAGAAACATCATCGTGAAAAATACATTGTTGTAAAAAAAAATAAAAAAATTGAATCAATTTAAAATATGGGTAATCATTTTAAAAGTAAAAAACACCCTATATTTCAAGTCAATAGTACACGATCTCTAAAAAACAAATGTTACAATTTTAAAAATATAAAAAATTGTGTAAATTAGGATAGAAACTTCATGGAAAACTATACATTGTTTTAAAAAAAATAAAATAATTTAATAAATTTTAAATATGTGTTTTCATTTTTTTAGTAAAAAACACACTATTTTTCAAGTGTATAGTACACGATTTTTGGAAACAAATGTTGATATTTTAAAAAACGAAAAAAATAGAGTAAATTAAGCTAGAAACTTCATGGTGAAAAATACATTGTTGTCAAAAAAATCAAATTATTGAATAAATTTAAAGTATGCATAATCATTTTTAAAGTAAAAAATACCCTATATTTCAAGTCTATAGTACACGATTTCTAAAAAAAAATGAAGCAATTTTAAAAATATAAAAAATTGTGTAAATTAAGCTAGAAACTTCATGGTAAACAATAAATTGTTGTAAAAAAAATCAAATAATTTAATAAAGTAAAAATATGCATTTTCATTTTTTGGTAAAAAACACACTATTTTTAAAGTGTATAGTACACGATTTCTAAAAAAAAATATTGCAATTTTAATAATATAAAAAATTGTGTAATTTAAGCTAGAAACTTCATGGTAAACTATACATTATTGTAAAAAAATCAAATAATTGAATAAATTTAAAATATGCATTTTGATTTTTACAGTAAAAAACACCTTATATTTCATAGTACACGATTTCTACAAACAAATGTTGCAATTTTAAAAATATAAAAATTGTGTAAATTAAGCTAGAAACTTCATGGTAAACTATACATTGTTGTAAAAAAATCAAATAATTTAATAAATTTAAAATATGCGTTTTCATTTTTTTTGTAAAAAACACCCTATTTTTCAAGTGTATAGTACACGATTTCTGGAAACAAATGTTGATATTTTAAAAATATGAAAAAGTAGTGTAAATTAAGCTAGAAACATCATGGTGAAAAATACATTGTTGTCAAAAAAATAAAAAAATTGAATAAATTTAAAATTTGGGTAATCATTTTAAAAGTAAAAAACACCCTATATTTCAAGTCTATAATACACGATTTCTTAAAAACAAATGATGCAATTTTAAAAATATAAAAAAATTGTGTAAATTAAGGTAGAAACTTCATGGTAAACTATATATTGTTGTCAAAAAATCAAATAATTGAACAAATAAAAAATATGCGTTTTCATTTTTAGAGTAAAAAACACCCTATATTTCATAGTACACGATTCCTACAAACAAATGTTGCAATTTTAAAAATATAAAAAATTGTGTAAATTAAGCTAGAAACTTCATGGTAAACTATACATTGTTTTAAAAAAAATAAAATAATTTAATAAATTTAAAATATGCGTTTTCATTTTTTTAGTAAAAAACACACTATTTTTCAAGTGTATAGTACACGATTTCTATAAACAAATGTTGCAATTCTAAAAATATAAAAAAATAGTTTCAATTAAGCTAGAAACTTCATGGTGAAAAATACAGTGTTGTCAAAAAATCAAATTATTGAATAAATTTAAAATATGCATAATCATTTTTAAAGTAAAAAATAACCTATATTTCAAGTCTATAGTACACGATTTCTAAAAAACAAATGATGCAATTTTAAAAATATAAAAAATTGTGTAAATTAAGGTAGAAACTTCATGGTAAACTATATATTGTTGTCAAAAAATCAAATAATTTAACAAATTAAAAATATGCGTTTTCATTTTTATAGTAAAAAACACCCTATATTTCATAGTACACGATTCCTAGCAACAAATGTTGCAATTTTAAAAATATAAAAAATTGTGTAAATTAAGCTAGAAACTTCAAGGTAAAATATACATTGTTGTAAAAAAAATTAAATAATTTAATAAATTTAAAATATGCATTTTCATTTTTTTAGTAAAAAACACCCTTTTTTTCAAGTGTATATTACACGATTTCTGGAAACAAATGTTGAAATTTTAAAAATATAAAAAAAATAGTGTAAATTAAGCTAGAAACTTCATGGTGAAAAATACATTTGTTGTCAAAAAAATAAAAAAATTGAATAAATTTAAAATATTGATAATCATTTTAAAAGTAAAAAACACCTTATATTTCAAGTGTATAGTACACGAATTCTAGAAACAAATGTTGATATTTTAAAAATATAAAAAATAAGTTTAAATTAAGCTACAAACTTCATGGTGAACAATACATTGTTGTCTGAACAATCAAATAATTTAATAAATTTAAAATATGCGTTTTCAATTTTAAAGTAAAAAACACCCTATATTTCAAGTCTATAGAACACCATTTCTAAAAAACAAATGTTGAAATTTTAATAATATAAAAAATTCTGTAAATTAAGCTATAAAATTCATGGTAAACTATACATTGTTGTAAAAAAATCAAATAATTTATTAAATTTAAAATATGTGTTTTCATTTGTTTAGTAAAAAACACACTATTTTTCAAGTTTATAGTACACGATTTCTGGAAACAAATGTTGATATTTTAAAAATATAAAAAAATAGTCTAAATTAAGCTAGAAAATTCATGGTGAAAAATACATTGTTGTCAAAAAAATCAAATTATTGAATAAATTTAAAATATGCATAATCATTTTTAAAGTAAAAAATACCCTATATTTCAAGTCTTTAGTACACGATTTCTAAAAAACAAATGTTGCGATTTTAAAAATATAAAAAATTGTGTAAATTAAGCTAGAAACTTCATGGTAAACAATACATTGTTGTCAAAAAAATAAAATAATTTAATAAATTAAAAATATGCGTTTTCATTTTTTTAGTAAAAAACACACTATTTTTCAAGTGTATAGTATATGATTTCAGGAAACAAATGTTGCAATTTTAAAAATATAAAACATTGTTTAAATTAAGCTAGAAACTTCATGGTAAACTATAAATTGTTGTAAAAAAAATCAAATAATTGAATAAATTTAAAATATGCGTTTTCATTTTGAAAGTAAGAAACACCCTATATTTCAAGTCTATAGTACACTGTAACACCTTCCTTTTATACATGTTTAATTTCTTTCTTATTCAAGAAAATAATATTAATACCATAATTTTAAAACAATTCATGATTTCAAATCTTGAAATCATACTAACTTATAACTTCTTTTTATAAAGAACTAATTTACATACAATTGTCGATAATTAATACACGATTTTCTTCAAAAGATATACTAAACAAAGCTCATAAATAATACATCCATTCAGTAAATTTCTAATAGTTATCATTTCAGTTCTTCATTCTTCTGTTTCAATAGTTATCCATCTAAAAGCCACGAATACACATGAAAATAAACGGGGTGAGAATTCACATTCTCAGTAATTTTCTAACACATTTATAACTAATGGCATTTTAGGATTTCAAAGTTATATGAAATCAAAACTGCTTTTTATTATAAAATAAAATAATCTAGAAACCAAAATATTTTCCTCATATGAAACATACACATATAATAATCACCATCAACGTACAAACACAGTACTAATCACAATCAACCTAATTATTATTACTTGCGATTTCAAGCACAAGACAATTTAACACAAATTGTCAATCAATTCAAACAAACAACTGACATCATCGTAAATTCATCCAAACTATAACCAAATACATAATGCAAGATTCTATTTCTATCATGATGCATGTTCTACAAATTTCATTCTATTGGAGAGAAAAAAAATCAGAGTTGTACAAGCCCTATTGGTAACAGTCTGTCCTGGTCAGCCCAACACAAAACACAACTGTTCCTGGTCTAAGGGGACTTCACTCAGACTCTAACTGATAATGAGTCCCTCTACACTCCATCTCCTCAAATGAACATTTACTTGGATAATGACCTGTTTTCTCGCCATGTGTTAAGCCATATGCAACTAACACATGCTAGCCTTGGGGTTGGCACAGGTACATATCATTCCATTAGGCATCCTATATTCTAGCCTCGTGGCACTTTCACCCCAACATTTCTCAAATCATTGTGACTGAGTATTACGTATTATCATTCTCAGTGCACAAAACAACTCTTCATCACTAGGCGTCCCCAGTGATTTTAACACTTTTCAACTTAGATAACAAGTATTAATAAACTGCAATAACATAATAGAATATTGTATAAATACTGTATGAATAGTAAAATATGCGTGTAAATAGTAAAATACGTGTATGAATAGTAAAATACGCATACAAATAGTAAAATATGTAACACTCTCAATTTTGCTAATTAATTACTAAATAGGAAATTATTCCGCTAGAAAAATATTTCGATTTCGATTATATGATTAGAAAATATTGGAGAACGATATATTTTAATTCTAGAATTTTTCGTTGCATTTTTAATTTTATAGTGCACGCATAACGATCGAAATATACCAGTTATTCCAAACATATTTACATTCTAGAGTATTAATCAATAAAAGACAAATCCCTCTAACATTCCATACTCTCCATGTGGTCAAACCATACCCTAGACATAGGGAACTTGATTTGCTTCAACCACTCCAACTATTCACACCATGCCTTCATGTACCCCTCAACTATTCAACAAAGCTCTCCAAACACTCCAAGACCCCTCAAAAAACTCGGCCCACTTCCTCTATAAATAGGGGACTCTACTTCACTTCCAAACACACCAAAACACAAGCTTCTCTTCTCCTTTCTCTCTAAAATTTTCTTGAGTCCAAAATTGATGTTACTTGTAGTGGTAACTTTGGAAGCTCTACCCTTCATCAACCCCTTTAATCCTTGAAGATAACCTTGGTAAGGGGAAGTGAGAATAGCTTAGTGTAGAATTTAGTTGGGTATTTGGGTGAGGGTTGGTCCTAGACCCTCTTCATTCATTAACCTTCAAAGCTGGTTCTGTGTTATGCCTGTTGATTTAGAGCCCATATTTTTGGAATTGATCATTGGATAAATCAGCTCCATGCTTAAAAATAATTTTAAGATGTGTTTTAACTACTGGTAAAGCTTCATAATTTTTGGATGATGTTAAGACCTTATTTTGATTCTTGAAACATTATTGCTCTATTCTGTCTGGTGAGTTCATGCTACTGGAGTTACTTTGTGCGTATCATTAAAGCTCTTATTCTGTTTAGATGCGTACGAAAATTTGTATGATGATAGATCTGTGTGTTAGCTTTCCAGATTGGTATCATTTGTAATTTTTGATTTTGTGTTTGATTTTATATGGATTTTTGAGTGACACAAGGTCATTTCTGGAACAGTCAGAACGTTTTGGTTTTTCTGCATCATTTGGGAAACAGATTTAACTTAGGAAAATTTTTATGAAAAACTACACTCAAAGTGGATCATTTCTGGGTTGGTTTCATAAATTTTTAGTAACTGAGTGATTTTATAAAAATCGTTGAAGATGAAGATCCTGTTACTGTAGTTTTCTGTTTTGTTGGAAAAAGTTGTAACTTTGAGAAAATATTTCGCACTGAATTACTACTAAAAAATTCTTGAAAAATTTATATGTTGTGTGTTAATATATCTACTATATGATATCAAAAATTCATATTTTCTGGGCACGTATGAATTTATTATATTTTTTAGACTAGCTTTGGAAGAAGGATTTTTCTGGCCATCTTAAGTATTTTTAAAAATTCTGGAAAAATTCTATTTTGACCCTAACACTGTGAAGTAACTGTATAAATTAATTGGGGACCAAATAAAATTGTTTAAGATTTATTTTACCCCTTTTAAAGAAAGGACAGCATGCTGAAGAGCCACTGAAACAAAGGAAAAATCACTTTTCCTTCAACTTTTGAATATTCGAAATTTATGAGCTTTTTAATACCAAATAAATCATTTTTAAGATGTTAATGATGTTTTCAAGGCTAAATGATTGTTTTGGACTTATTTATAAATTCCTATAATTTTTAGATATGGTTTAAATGATAATATGTCTGAAAGGACTAAAGTAAATTTCAAACAATGGTGTTAATAGTAGAAGTTAATAAAGGCCTAAGTGCCAAAAGATAAATATAGAAAATGTGAAAATTGAATATATGACTTTTAAAGGTGTATTCTCCCTATTAGGAGTATTATATGAATACCATGATAATTGCTTTGTTTTTGGGAATTAAACTGAAATCTGTGGTAAAGGATTTGACAAGGTGGTGGGATTAGTAATCCTTTTTGCAAAATGTTGTTTGAGCCTAGTTGTATGGATGGGATGTGAACCTGGTTGAATCCTTGTGATAAACTATGCTTAAAAGTACTAAAACACCTTGAGATTGTATGTTTTGAAAATAGTATTTTCGAAAACTTCTATTAAGGAGGAATACAAGGTAAAAGTGGTGCGTTGGCACAATAACGTTATACTCTAGGGAGTGGGTTTCGGCCTTTGGGGGCTTTAACCAGAGTGTGAGATGCCTAGGGGACTCGGTGGTAGCTCCCCGATGTCGGGCTACTCACTGAAAAAGCTCGGTTACCTCGACACGTCTCTAAGTATATTCTTGATCGGTGGAGAGTACTGAGGTACATGGACTTGTACGAACGAAGTATGACTCCCGGTCACCTCCTTAATAGAAAGAGTCGCTAGCGATGATGTCGTTTTTTCTTTTTTTTTTTGGAGTCTCATGCATTATGGTATCCTTGAATGTGCATGTTGTGTGATGTTACGAGTGAGAATATCAATTGTAAGCTATTATAGATTTTCTGTTTAAAAATCTAAATATCCTGACTCTACTTCTACCAAACTTTGCTGTATCTCACTCCTCTGTTTTGGTGTTGTATTTATCTGTCTATGTATATATCTATTACGCGATACAATAGATGGCGGCTCGAGAGACCCTCTTGGAAATCAACTGTCCGATTGAATTTGGCTATTGGGAGCATGATGTATCTCGTGGGACGTCCACTTTTGTAGGAGAAGTATCCTTCTGGATATCTCATCCGTCACTATCGATGCTCCGGTTCACTTACATTGGAGCGACCTTGACGTTGGTTATTCGGACACCCCCTGGTCTCATGTCTGTACCCGCAGCGTTCCGACCCGCTTCTCATCCTTCTTATTTCACTCCGTCTCTTGTGGAGCAGTACTCTGGTGGCCAGGGTTGGTTCTTCAACTCGCCTAGGGAGAGCTCTCCTGAGAGTGATCCGAGTGAAGATACTGGGATGGAGAGTGCAGCGTCCTTTATTTAGTTATATTTCCGTTAAGACATTTTGGATGGCTGTAATATTTGATCAGTGCATTTCCCATGTGCGGCATCTTCTACTCTTCGAGTGGTAGAGTATTTTTTTTTGTCATGTCGTCTAGGATTCCCAGTAATTTATGTTTTGTTATGTGACTAATTAATATATCTATGTTATATTAGCTTATCGTATGTGTGTTAGTTACCAAATCTAAACTTTCATTCGACTAGGTCTCATCACCGTTTCGAATATACAACTATTAAGTTTCGAAAAATTTTACTCGAAATTTAACCTCTCGATACGAGTATGATGAATTAGCCTTAATAACTTTAATTGAGTAGCTCATTCCGCTTAGTATAAATTGGGGCGTTACAAAATACGCGTATGAATAGTGTCAGTGAACCACAACTTTTATTCTTACACAAATTTCATTAAGTCACTAATAATGAACATTTCAATAAACTTAAAAATAATATAGGATAAGTTTTAAAATTTTAATTTTAACTAGATAGTAAAAATCTGTACTACTTAACAAAATAAAAACTATCCATTTAACTTAAATAAATTACTAATAGAATTCATTCATCTAGTAGGTTTTAAAGATATACATCCTACTTTTAAAATAGTAGAAAAAAAATACAGTAAAGCCCCTACCTCAGTCCAAAGCAAATACCGAAAGTTATCTATTTGAAAATCTGAACCGGTAGAATTAAAGATCTCGACGCATAGAATATTTCTCCTAACTACTCCGTCACGAACCGATCGCATTAAGGCCATCATCCAGCCACAAGAAGTAACTCTTTCTCTCTCGTTTCCTTCTTTCTCCGTCTCTGGAGAAGAAGAAGCTCAATAATGAGCTTAGGTGACTTAAGTCACCTTTTAAATAGTATAATAATATTATATTATATAATATTATAATAGTAATAGTACTATTTCTAATTTTTGTTATACCATAATTTTTTATTCACCACATATTACTATCTAAATCAATCTAACTATACTAATAAATTCTAAATATAATTCTTAGCCTATAGTAATTTTTTCTAGTATTTTTGGAAATCTATTTTAAGGTATAAATATGTCTTTAAGAGTAATTATTAATTTACTCTAAGACTAAGCCTTAAAATTATTTTTTTAACTAACTAGGAATCTTTTAACAATAAAACATGATTCTATAATTAGCTATAATTCATTCTAATGCCCTTAACACATTTTTTCTAATTGTCTCTGTACCAGCTTATAATATATAATTTATTTCCTAAGGTTTAGAAACAGATTTAAATCCAGTTTACATATCAAACTAACTTTGAAAATTCTACTATTTTGATCAAAGCTTAATTATAATATTCTGCCACCAAAAACCAAAATACTATAAATTTTACCCACATCTAACTATTTGAAATAATTATTATCTAATTGTCACTATTTCTGATAAACAACTTTAAATTAAATACTATATATATTATAAAGAAAAATGAATTGTACAAGCTATTAAGGAGGATGTTACATTTCTCCCCTCCTTTTAAAAATTTTGTCCTCAAAATTCGCATCGTTCTATAATCATGAAATTATCAAATGAAATAATATATCAATAGATTCATACAAAAAGTTCAGTCTAATAGTTACATGTCCCTATACTAGACAACCACCATTATAAACCAATCATATATATATCTTCAACTAATCTAAATAATAGACTATTTACCTACATAATCTATCAATTTTTCCTTTGTTGAAAGTCATACATACTATATCTCGTTATAAAAGAAATGTCTAAACATATCCTCCTTCCTTACTGAAAAAGAGATTTACTCTACTAGATAAATGGATGCATATTCTATTATCCATGAAAAAGTTCACAATAACCCATTAGTTTTGTCCTTAAGAATTCTATGAAAGATTCATCCTAAAAAGAGTCACGTCTATGGGTATGTCAGAATTGATAGCTAAATAAATTACTCATTCTTAATTGTTTTGTAACATTGACCACTCAAGTTAATTATACTACTCTAGAATAGGACCATATACTAATAATCAAATTCTAATATGTTGTGGAATCTCTGTTCACTTCCCAAGTACTAAAATTCTTCAACTAAGAAAGGATACTAACATTTTCTTGCTACTACCACCAATAAAACCATATAATTTTCATCTAGAATTTAAATCCTTTACTCACTTATCACTATTAACCACAATCATTTTTTTTTAACTCAACAAATGACCCAAATTTGTTCTATTAGTATTTTTTTTTTCTAGAGTATAGATGTATCCTAAATGAATACAGTTGAAACCCAAATACTTTGGTTCATTGGGTTAAACAAACTTAATAGTGGATTGTACTATTTTCACCATTTATTTTGGTTCAGATACATGACTAATCTATTTAGCTACCGAACCAGACGCTATAGCGGTTCACGATTAAACCGGCCAAGCCAACCGGTTCGGTTCCCGCTTCTAACCCTAAGTATATATATATAACACCTCTCTCCTTCTCTTTCGCCGCCGCTCTCTTCCTCTTTGATCCCTCCTTCTCTCATTTACTCTCTTCCATTCTCATCTCTTTCTTAACCTTACCTTGCTCCTCTTTCTTCTTTTTTTCTTTCCATCACACATAACACAAGTTTGGTTGACATCACCACTACGAATAACACTGATCTAATGATAAAAACACACAAAAGACAAGCTTGAGATAGTAGTTTCAAAGGTGGATCCGAAAGCAAAGAAGGTGAAGGTTATTTGGTTGTGACAGGTTTGCAATTTTTTTGGTGGAATTTCTAGACGGCAATAACGGTTTTGTACAATATCAAGTGATGGCATGATCATAGTCTTAATCATATCGGCTTTTCTATTTCCAATCTTTTTTTGGTTTCGTTGTTATTAATCTTCCTGAGGAATTGTTTCCTTACATTTTAATTCCTCTTGCTATTTTCCTTCTGTTTGTTGCTCTGTTTTGCCATTTCTTTGTCTATGTATGATGAACAAAATGAAAGTTGTAAGAAAAATAAAATGATTTTAATTCTATCTTAGCTTAATGCTACCCTACTAAAAAAAATAAGATAGACCTCACAAAAATATTTTATGATTGATGTTCTTAAAACAAGATCTGAAATATTCTTCCAAGATCTAAAACTACAATTATTTCGCGAAACTTTGAAGATGGAGACGGTTAGTGTAGTCAATGAAATGAGAATGTTTGAAGAAATATTTTATCATCATAAGATAATAGAGAAAAATTGTGAGAATAAGATAGGTTATAAATCTAAAGTAAAGAAAAAAGAAAAATCAAATAGAAATAGGAAAAATATATCTCATAAGAGGCAAAGAAGATCTTAACGGTGACCGTGTCAGGTGAGTTCTCTAAAGAGGTGTCAAAATGTTTACCTAATTGAAGTTATGATAGATTAAAAAGAACACTGACATTAACCCGCAATAACTTCACACGTATATGAATTATATTAATGAGCATCAACAACAATATTGTTAACATTTAAAAGTTAACTAAGTAAACGAACTATTAACATAACCACTAAAGAGGTTGCAAATTAACACCAAGTTAAAATCAAAATACTCATTATAAACGAATGTGATTAAAAAAATTACTTATCTCTTCAAGTTCACAACTCCTACATGAACATTTATATATAATTTAATACACATAAGTCAATTAGGTTTAGAAATCATTGTTAGTAAGACATACTATCTTCTACAATTTATATTAAAACATATAAAATTTCAAAATATACACAAATTCACATTGAAATAACTTACCTATATACAATAAGTCGACTACTAAATATCTCAATCAATTGACATAAGTTCAACAAAATATTAATTCACATTATTATGCTTTTAGTTGACAATAACTCAACGTTAGTAGTAGCTAGCAAACAAAACTTCACACAAAAAATCAAAATATTTAATAAATTTAAAATATGCGTTTTCATTTTTAAATTAAAAAACACCCTATATTTGAAGTCTATAATACACGATTTCTACAAAAAAATGTTGCAATTTTAAAAATATAAAAAATTTTGTAAATTAAGCTAGAAACTTCATGGTAAACAATACATTATTGTCAAAAAAATCGAATAATTTATTAAATTAAAAATATAGGTTATCATTTTTTTTAGTAAAGAACACACTTTTAAGTGTATAGTACATGATTTCTAGAAACAAATGTTATATTTTAAAAAGATAAAAAAAATAGTGTAAATTAAGCTAGAAACTTCATGGTGAAAAATACATTGTTGTAAAAAAATCAAATAATTGAATAAATTTAAAATATGCGTTTTCATTTTTAAAGTAATAAACACCCTATATTTCAAGTCTATAGTACACGATTTCTACAAACAAATGTTGCAATTCTAAAAATATAAAAAATTGTGTTTATTAAGCTAGAAACTTCACGGTAAACAATACATTGATTTCATAAAAAAATAAATAATTTAATAAGTTTAAAATATGCGTTTTAATTTTTTTAGTAAAAAACCCCATCTTTTCAAGTGTATATAGTACACGATTTCTAGAAACAAATGTTGATATTTTAAAAAGATAAAAAAATAGTGTAAAGTAAGCTAGAAATTTCATGACGAAAAATACATTGTTTTCAAAAAAATCAAATAATTTAATAAATTTAAAATATGCGTTTTCATTTTTAAAATAAAAAACACCCTATATTTCATGTGTATAGTACACGATTTCTACAAACAAATGTTGTAATTCTAAAAATATAAAAAATTGTTTAAATTAAGCTAGAAACTTCATGGTAAATAATACATTGTCGTCAAAAAAAATCAAATAATTTATTAAATTTAAAATATGTGTTTTCATTTTTAAAGTATAAAAGACACTATATTTCAAGTGTATAGTAAACGATTTCTACACACAAATGTTGCAATTTTAAAAATATAAAAAATTGTGTAAATTAAGCTAGAAACTTCATGGTAAACAATACATTGTTGTCAAAAAAATAAAACAATTTAAAAATATGAGTTTTTTCAATTTTTTTAGTAAAAAACACACTATTTTTCAGGTGTATAGTACACGATTTCTAGAAACAAATGTTGATATTTTAAAAATATAAAAAACTAGTGTATATTAAGCTAGAAACTTCATGGTGAAATATACATTGTTGTAAACAAATCAAATAATTTAATAAATTCAGAATATGCGTTTTCATTTTTAAGTAAAAAACACCACATATTTCAAGTCTATAGTACACGATTACCAAAAAACAAATGTTGCAATTTTAAAAAATTGTGCAAATTAAGCTAGAAACTTCATGGTAAATAATACATTGTTGTCAAAAAAATCAAATAATTTAATAAATTAAAAATATGCGTTTTCATTTTTTTAGTAAAAAACACACTATTTTCAAGTATATAGTACCCGATTTCTAGAAACAAATGTTATTTTAAAATATAAAAAATTGTGTCAATTAAGCTAGAAACTTCATGGTAAACTATACATTGTTGTCAAAAAAATCAACTAAATATATAAATTTAAAATATGCATTTTCAGTTTTTTTAGTAAAAAACACACTATTTTTCAAGTGTATAGTACAAGATTTCTAGAAAGAAATGTTGATATTTAAAAAATATAAAAAATAAGTGTAAATTAAAAAAGAAACTTCATGGTGAACAATACATTGTTGTCAAAAAAATCAAATAATTTAATAAGTTTAAAATATGCATCTTCATTTTTAAATTAAAAAACACCCTATATTTATAGTCTATAGTACACGATTTCTAAAAAATAAATGTTGAAATTTTATAATATTAAAAATTGTGTATATTAAGCTAAAAACTTCATGGTAAACAATACATTGATTTTAAAAAAAATTAAGTAATTTAATAAATTTAAAATATGTGTTTTCATTTTTTTAGTAAAAAACACACTATTTTTCAAGTGTATAGTACACTGTTTCTAGAAACAAATGTTGATATTTTGAAAATATAAAAAAAATAGTGTAATTTAAGATAGAAACTTCATGGTGAATAATACATTGTTGTAAAAAAAATCAATAAATTTAATAAATTAAAAATCAAGGTTATCCTTTTTTTAGTAAAAAATACACTATTTTTCAAGTGTATATTACACGAATTCTAGAAACAAATGTTGATATTTTAAAAATATAAAAAAATAGTGTAAATTAAGCTGGAAACTTCATGTTGAAAAATACATTGTTGTAAAAAATAATAATAATTTAATAAATTTAAAATATGCGTATTCAATTTTTAAAGTAAGAAACACCGTATATTTCAAGTCTATAGTACACGATTTCTAAAAAACAAATGATGCAATTTGAAAAATATAAAAAATTGTGTAAATTAAGCTAGAAACTTCATGGTAAACAATACATTGTTGTCAAAAAATCAAATAATTTAATAAATTAAAAATATGCATTTTCATATTTTTAGTGAAAAACACACTATTTTTCAAGTATATAGTACACGATTTCAAGAAACAAATATTGATCTTTTAATAATATAAAAAAATAGTGTATATTAAGCTAGAAAATTCATGGTGAAAAATACATTGTTGTAAAAAAAAATTGAAAAAATTTAAAATATGCATTTTCATTTTTAAAGGAAAAAACACCTTATATTTAAAGTCTATAGTACACGATTTCTACAAACAAATGTTGCAATTTTAAAAATATAAAAAATTATGGAAATTAAGCTAGAAACTTCATTGTAAACAATACATTATTTTCAAAAAAATCAAATAATTTATTAAATTAAAAATATAGGTTATCATTTTTTTTAGTAAAGAACACACTATTTTTTAAGTGTATATTACATGATTTTTAGAAACTAATGTTGATATTTTAAAAATATAAATAAAATACTGTAAATTAAGCTAGAAACTTCATGGTGAATAATACATTGTTGTAAAAAAAATAAAATAATTGAATGAATTTAAAATATGCATTTTCATTTTTAAAGTAAAAAACACCCTATATTTCAAGTCTTTAGTACACGATTTCTACAAACAAATGTTCTAATTTTAAAAATATAAAGAAATGTGTAAATTAAGCTAGAAACTTGATGGTAAATTGTACATTGTTGTCAAAAAAATCAAATAATTTAATAAGTTTAAAATATGCGTTTTCATTTGTTTAGTAAAAAACACCCTACATTTCAAGTGTATAGTACACGATTTCTAGAAACAAATGTTCATATTTTAAAAATATAAAAAAATAGTGTAAATTAAGCTAGAAACTTCATGGTGAAAAATACATTGTTTTAAAAAAAATAAAATAATTTAATAAATTTAAAATATGCGTATTCATTTTTAAAGTAAGAAACACCCTATATTTCAAGTCTATAGTACACGATTTCTAAAAAACAAATGATGCAATTTGAAAAATATAAAAAAATTGTGTAAATTAGGCTAGAAACTTCATGAAAAACAATACACTGTTGTCAAAAAATCAAATAATTTAATAAATTAAAAATATGTGTTTTCGTATTTTTAGTAAAAAACACACTATTTTTCAAGTATATAGTACACGATTTCAAGAAACTAATATTGATATTTTAAAAATATAAAAAAATAGTGTATATTAAGCTAGAAATTTCATGGTGAAAAATAAATTGTTCTCACAAAAAATCAAAATATTTAATAAATTTAAATTAAAAAACACCCTATATTTGAAGTCTACAAACAAATGTTGCAATTTTAAAAATATAAAAAATTTTGGAAATTAAGCTAGAAACTTCATGGTAAACAATACATTATTGTCAAAAAAATCGAATAATTTATTAAATTAAAAATATAGCTTATCATTTTTTTTAGTAAAGAACACACTTTTAAGTGTATAGTACATGATTTCTTGAAACAAATGTTATATTTTAAAAATATAAATAAAATACTGCAAATTATGCTAGAAACTTCATGGTGAAAAATACATTGTTGTAAAAAAAATAAAATAATTGAATAAATTTAAAATATGCATTTTCATTTTTAAAGGAAAAAACACCCTATATTTCAAGTTTATAGTACACGATTTCTACAAACAAATGTTCCAATTTTAAAAATATAAAGAATTGTGTATTAAGCTAGAAACTTCATGGTAAATTGTACAATGTTGTCAAAAAAATCAAATAATTTAATAAATTTAAAATATGCATTTTCATTTTTAAATTAAAAAACACCCTATATTTAAAGTCTATAGTACACGATTTTTTCAAACAAATGTTGCAATTTTAAAAATATAAAGAATTGTGTAAATTAAGCTAGAAACTTCATGGTAAACTATACATTGTTATCAAAAAAATCAAATAATTTAATAAATTAAAAATATGCGTTTTCATTTTTCATTAAAAAACACACTATTTTTTAAGTGTATAGTCCACGATTTCTAGAAACAAATACTGAAATTTTAAAAATATAAAAAAATAGTTTAAATTAAGCTAGAAACTTCATGGTGAAAAATACATTGTTGTCAAAAAAAATCAAAAATTCAATAAATTTAAAATATGGGTAATAATTTTTAAAGTAAATAACACCCTATATTTCAAGTTTATAGTACACGATTTCTAAAAAGCAAATATTCCAATTTTAAAAATATAACAAACTGTGTAAATTAAGCTAGAAAATTCATCATAAACTGTACATTGTTGTCAAAAAAATTAAATAATTTAATAAATTTAAAATATGCGTTTCCATTTTTTTTGTAAGAAACACACCATTTTTCAAGTATATAGTACACGATTTCTAGAAACAATTGTGGATATTTTAAAAATATAAAAAATAAGTGTAAATTAAGCAAGAAACTTCATGGTGAAAAATACAATGTTTTCAAAAAAATCAAATAATTTAATAAATTTAAAATAGGCGTTTTCATTTTTAAAGAAAAAAACCCTATATTTCAAGTCTATAGTACACGATTTCTACAAACAAATGTTGCAATCTAAAAATATAAAAAATTGTGTAAATTAAGCTAGTAACTTCATGAGGAAAAATACATTGTTGTCAAAAAAATCAAATAATTTAATAAATTTAAAATATGCGTTTTCATTTTTAAAGTAAAAAACACCCTATATTTCAAAACATACTTGATTTCAACAAAAAAATGTTGCAATTTTAAAAATATAAAAAATTATGTAAATTAAGCTAGAAACTTCATGTTAAAAAATACATTTTTGTCAAAAAAATCAAATAATTTAATAAATTTATAATATGCGTTTTAATTTTTAAAGTAAAAAATACCCTATATTTCAAGTCTATAGTACACGATTTCTACAAACAAATGTTGATATTTTAAAAATATAAAAAAATAGTGTAAATGAATCAAGAAACTTCATGGTAAAAAATACATTGATTTCAAAAAAAATTAAATAATTTAATAAATTTAAAATACGACTTTCAATTTTTTCACTAATAAACAGCCTATTTTTCAAGTGTATTGTACACGATTTCTACAAACAAATGTTGATATTTTAAAAATATAAAAAATTGTGTAAATGAAGCTAGAAAATTCATGGTAAACAATACCTTGATTTATAAAAAAATTAAATAATTTAATAAATTTAAAATACGACTTTGTATTGTACACGATTTCTACAAACAAATGTTGATATTTTAAAAATATAAATAATTGTGTAAATTAAACTAGAAACTTCATGGTAAACAATACATTTATTTCAAAAAAAAATTGAATAATTTAATACATTAAAAATATTCGTTTTCATTTTTAAAGTAAAAAACACCCTATATTTCAAGTCTATAGTACACGATTTTTACAAACAAATGTTGCAATTTAAAAAATTTAAAAATATGTGTAAATTAAGCTAGAAACTTCATAGTAAACAATATATTGTTGTAGAAAAAGAAAATAATTTAAAAAATTAAAAAATATGCGTTTTCATTTTTTTAGTAAAAAAACACTATTTTTCAAGTGTATAGTACAAGATTTCTACAAACAAATGTTGCAATTTTAAAAATTTTAAAAATTGTCTAAATTAAGCTAGAAACTTCATGGTAAACAACACATGGATTTCAAAAAAAATTAAATAATTTAATAAGTTTAAAATATGCGTTTTCATTTTTTTAGTAAAAAACACCCTACTTTTCAAGTGTACACGATTTCTAGAAACAAATGTTGCAATTTCAAAAATATAAAAAAAATAGTGTAAATTTAGCTAGAAACTTCATGGTGAAAAATACATTATTTTAAAAAAAACAAAATAATTGAATAAATTTAAATATGCGTTTTTATTTTTAAAGTAAAAAACACCTTATATTTCAAGTCTATTATAGTACACGATTTCTACAAACAAATGTTTCAATTTAAAAAGTATAAAGAATTGTGTAAATTAAGCTAGAAACTTCATGGTAAACTGTACATTGTTGTCAAAAAAATCAAATAATTTAATAAATTTAAAATATGCCTTTTCATTTTTAAATTAAAAAACACCCAATATTTCAAGACTATAGTGCATGATTTCTATAAACAAATGTTAATATTTTATAAAAATAAAAAAATAGTGTAAATTAAACTAGAAACTTCATGGTGAACAATACATTGATTTCAAATAAAATTAAATAATTTAATAAGGTTAACATATGTGTTTTCATTTTTTTAGGAAAAAACACACTACTTTTCAAGTCTATAGTACATGATTTCTACAAACAAATGTTGCAATTTTACAAATATAAAAAAATAGTGTAAAGTAAGCTAGAAACTTCATGATGAAAAATTCATTGTTGTCAAAAATATCAAATAATTTTATAAATTTAAAATATGCGTTTTCATTTTTAAAATAAAAAACACCCTATATTTCAAGTCTATAGTACATGATTTCTACAAACAAATGTTGCAATTTTAACAGTATAAAAAATTGTGAAAATTAACCTAGAAACTTCAAGATAAACAATACATTGTTGTTTAAAAAAATCAATAATTTAATAAATTTAAAATATGTGTTTTCATTTTTAAAGTAAAAAACACCCTATATTTCAAGTCTATAGTACACGATTTTAAAAATATAAAATATTGTCAAAAAAATCAAATAGTTTAATAAATTTAAAATATGCATTTTCTACAAATAATGTTGATATTTTAAAAAGATAAAAAAATTGTGTAAATTAAGCTAGAAACTTCATGACGAAAAGTACATTGTTGTCAAAAAAATCAAAAAACTTAATAAATTTAAAATATGAATTTTCATTTTTAAAACATAAAACACACTATATTTCAATTCTATAGTAGACAATTTCTACAAACAAATGATGCAATTCAAAAATATAATAAATTCTGTAAATTAAGCTAAAACCTTCATAGTAAACAATACATTGTTGTCAAAAAAAAATCAAATAATTTAATAAATTTGAAATATGTGTTTTCATTTTTAAAGAAAAAAACCCTATATTTCAAGTCTATAGTACACGATTTCTACAAACCAATGTAGCAATTTAAAAATATAAAAAATTGTGTAAATTAAGCTAGAAACTTCATGAGGAAAAATACATTGTTGTAAAAAAAATCAAATAATTTAATAAATTTAAAATACGCATTTGAATTTTTCAGTATTAAACAGCTTATTTTCAAGTGTATTGTACACGATTTCTACAAATAAATTTTGATATTTTAAAAATATAAAAAATTGTTTAAATTAAGCTAGAAACTTCATGGTAAAAAATACATTGTGGTTAAAAAAATCAAACATTTTAAAAATATTAAAATATACGCTTTCATTTTTAAAGTAAAAAACACCCTATATTTCAAGTCTATAGTACATGATTACTATAAACAAATGTTGCAATTTTAAAAATATAAAGAATTGTGTAAATTAAGCTAGAAACTTTATGGTAAATTTTAAATTTTTGTCAAACAAATCAAATAATTTAATAAATTTAAAATATGCGTTTTCATTTTTTCATTAAAAAACACCCTACTTTTCAAGTGTATAGTACACGATTTCTAGAAACAAATGTTGATATTATAAAAAGATAAAAAAATAGTGTAAATTAATCTAGAAACTTCATGACGAAAAAAAAATTGTTGTCAAAAAAATCAAATAGTTTAATAAATTTAAAATATGTGTTTTCATTTTTTTTGTACAAAACAACTTATATTTCAAGTCAGTACACGATTTCTACAAACAAATGTTAATATTTTAAAAATATAAAAAAGTAGTGTAAATAAAGCTGGATACTTCATTAGGAAAAATACATTGTTGTCAAAAAAATCAAATAATTTAAAAAATTTAAAATACGCATTTGAATTTTTCATTAATAAACAACTTATTTTTTAAGTGTATTGTACACGATTTCTACAAATAAATGTTGATATTTTAAAAATATAAAAAATTGTGTAAATTAAGCTAGAAACTTCATGGTAAACTTTACATTGTGGTCAAAAAAATCAAATAATTTAAACATTTAATAATTTGCATTTTCATTTTTTTAGAAAAAAACACCATACTTTTCAAGTCTATATAGTACACGATTTCTACAAACAACTGTTGCAATTTTAAAAATATAAAAAAAAATAGTGTAAATTAAGCTAGAAACTTCATGGTGAATAATACATTGATGTCAAAAAATAAAATAATATAATAAATTTAAAATATGCGTTTTAATTTTAAAAGTAAAAAAAACCCTATATTTCAAGTCTATAGTACACGATTTCTACAAACAAATGTCCCAATTTTAAAAATATAAAAAATTGTGTAAATTAAGCTAGAAACTTCATGGTAAACAATACATTGATTTCAAAAAAAATTAAATAATTTAATAAGTTTGAAATATGCGTTTTCATGTTTTTTAGTAAAAACACCCTACTTTTCAAGTGTATAGTACACGATTTCTAAAAACAAATGTTGATATTTTAAAAATGTAAAAAAATTGTGTAAATTAAGCTAGAAACTTCATGACAAAAATACATTGTTGTTAAAAAAATCAAATAATTTAATAAATTTAAAATATGCGTTTTCATTTTTAAAGTAAAAAACACGTTATATTTCATGTCTATAATACACCATTTTTACAAACAAATGTTGCAATTTTAAAAATATAAAAAATAGTGAAAATTAAGCTAGAAACTTCATGACGAAAAATACATTGTTGTCAAAAAAATAAAATAATTTTATATATTTAAAATATGCATTTTCATTTTTAAAACAAAAAACACCCTATATTTCAAGTCTATAGTACACGATTTCTACAAACAAATGGTGCAATTTTAAATATATAAAAAATTGTGTAAATTAAGCTAGAAATTTCATGGTAAACTATAAATTGTCGACAAAAAAATCAAATAATTTTAAAAATTTAAAATATGCGTTTTCATTTTTTTAGTAAAAAACACCCTACTTTTTAAGTGTATAGTACACGATATCTAGAAACAAATGTTAATAGTTTAAAAATATTAAAAAATAGTGAAAATTAAGCTAGAAACTTCATGGTAAACAATACATTGATTTCAAAAAAAATTAAATAATTTAATAAATTTAGAATATCCGTTTTCATTTTTAAAGTTAAAAACACCATATATTTCAAGTCTATAGTACACGATTTCTTCAAACAAATGTTGATATTTTAAAAATATAAAAAAATAGTGTAAATGAAGCTAAAAACTTCTTGGTAAACAATACATTAATTTCAAAAAAAATTAAATAATTTAATAAGTTTAAAATATGTGTTTTCATCTTTTTAATAAAAAACACCATACTTTTCAAGTGTATAGTACACGATTTCTAGAAAAAAAATGTTGATATTTTAAAAAGAAAAAAAAATAGTATAAATTAAGCTTGAAACTGCATGAGAAAAAATACATTGTTGTCAAAAAAATCAAATAATTTAATAAATTTAAACAATGCATTTTCATTTTTAATTTAAAAAATACCCTATATTTCAAATCTATAGTACACGATTTCTACAAAAAAAAATGATGCAATTAAAAAAATAATAAAAATTGTGTAAATTAAGCTAGAAACTTCATGGTAAACAAGACATTGTTGTAAAATAAAATAAAATAATTTAATAATTTAAAATACGTGTTTTCATTTTTAAAGTAAAAAACACTCTATATTTCAAGTCTATAGTACATGATTTCTAGAAAAAAAATGTTGCAATTATAAAAATATAAACAATTGTGTAAATTAAGCTAGAAACTTCATGGTAAACAATAAATTGTTTTCAAAAAAAATCAAATTATTTAAAAAATTAAAAATATTAATTTTCATTTTTTTAGTAAAAGACACACTATTTTTAAAGTGTATAGTACACGATTTCTACAAACAAATGTTGCATTTTTAAAAATATAAAAAATTGTGAAAATTAAGCTAAAAATTCATGACGAAAAATACATTGTTGTTAAAAAAATCAAATAATTCTATAAATTTAAAATATGCGTTTTCATTTTTAAAGTAAACAACGCCCTATATTTTAAATCTATAGTACAAGATTTCTAGAAACAAATGTTGCAATTTTAGAAGTATAAAAAGATGTCCGAATTAACCTAGAAACTTCAACGTAAACAATACATTGTTGTTAAAAAAAGCAAATAATTTAATAAATTTAAAATATGCATTTTTATTTTTAACGTAAACATCACCCAATATTTCTAGTCTATAGTACACGATTTCTACAAACAAATGTTGGTATTTTAAAAATATAAAAAAAAAGTGTAAATGAAGCTAGAAACTTCATGGTGAACAATACATTGATTTGAAAAAAATTAATTAATTTAATAAATTTAAAATATGTGTTTTCATGTTTTTTAGTAAAAAACACCCTACTTTAAAAGTGTATAGTACACGATTTCTAAAAACAAATGTTGATATTTAAAAAATATAAAAAAATAGTGTAAATTAAGCTAGAAATTTCATGACAAAAATACATTCTTGTTAAAAAAATCAAATAATTTAATAAATTTAAAATATGCGTTTTCATTTTTAAAGTAAACAACACCCTATATTTCAAGTCTATAGTACAAGATTTCTACAAACAAATGTTGCAATTTGAAAAATATAAAAAATTGTGTAAATTAAGCTAGAAACTTCCTGGTAAACTATACATTGGAGTCAAAAAAATCAAAAAATTTACAAATTTAAAATATGCGTTTTTATTTTTAAAGTAAAAAACACCCTATATTTCATAACTATAGTACACGATTTCTACAAACAAATGTTGACATTTTAAAAATATAAAAAAAAAGTGTAAATGAAGCTAGAAACTTCATGGTGAACAATACATTGATGTCAAAAAATCAAATGATTTAATAAATTTATAATATGCGTTTTCCTTTTTAAAGTAAAAAATACCCTACATTTCAAGTCTATAGTACACGATTTCTACAAACAAATGTTGTAATTTTAAAAATATAAAAAATTGTGTAAATAAAGCTAGAAACTTAATGGGAAACAATGCATTTATTTCAAAAAAACTTGAATAATTTAATAAATTTAAAATACGCATTTGAATTTTTCAGTAATAAACAACCTATTTTTCAAGTGTATTATTATACACGATTTCTACAAACAAATGTTGATATTTTAAAAATATAAAAAATTGTGTAAATTAAGCTAGAAACTTCATAGTGAAAAATAGATTGTTGTAAAAAAAATCAAATAATATAATAAATTTATAATATGCGTTTTCATTTTTAAAGTAAAAAATACCCTATATTTCAAGTCTATAGCACACGATTTCTACAAACCAATGTTGCAATTTTAAAAATATAAAAAATTCTGTAAATTAAGCTAGAAACTTAATGGTAAACAATACATTGATTGAAAAAAAATTAAATAATTTAATAAGTTTAAAATATGCGTTTTCATTTTTTTAGTAAAACCACCTTATATTTCAAGTCTATATACACGATTTCTACAAACAATTGTTGCAATTTTAAAAATACAAAAAATTATGTAAATTAAGTTAGAAACTTCATAGGAAATAATACATCGATTTCAAAAACATTAAATAATTTAATTAATTTAAAATATGCTTTTGAAATTTTTCAGTAATAAACAGCCTATTTTTAGAGTGTATTGTACACGATTTCTACAAATAAATGTTGATATTTTAAAAATATAAAAAATTGAGTAAATTAAGCTAGAAAATTCATGATGAAAAATATATTGTTGTCAAAAAAATTAAATAATTTAATAAATTTATAATATGTGTTTTCATTTTTAAAGTAAAAAACACCCTATATTTCAAGTCTATAGTACAAGATTTCTACAAACAAATGTTGCAATTTGAAAAATATAAAAAATTGTGTAAATTAAGCTAGAAACTTCCTGGTAAACTATACATTGTGGTCAAAAAATCAAAAAATTTTAAAAATTTAAAATTTGCGTTTTCATTTTTAAAGTAAAAAACACCCTATATTTCAAGTTTATAGTACATGATTTCCATAAACAAATGTTGCAATTTTAAAAATATACATTGTTGTCAAAAAAATTAAGCTAAAAACTCCATGGTAAATTATACATTGTTGTCAAAAAAATCAAATAATTTAATAAATTTAAAATATGAGTTTTCATTTTTTTAGTAAAAAACACCCTACTTTTCAAATGTATAGTACACGATATCTAGAAACAAATGTTGATAGTTTAAAAAGATAAAACAAAATAGTGTAAATTAAGCTAGAAACTTCATGGTAAACAATACATTGATTTCAAAAAAAATTAAATAATTTAATAAGTTTAAAATATGCGTTTTCATTTTTAAAGTAAAAAACACCCTACTTTTCAAGTCAGTAGTACATGATTTCTACAATCAAATGTTGCAATTTTAAAAATATAAAAAAAATAGTGTAAATTAAGCAAGAAACTTCATGACGAAAAATACATTGTTGTCAAAAAATCAAATAATTTTATAAATTTAAAATATGCGTTTTCATTTTTATAGTAAAAAACACCCTATATTTCAAGTCTATAGTACATGATTTCTACAAACAAATGTTGCAATTTTAAAAATATAAAAAAATCTGCAAATTAAACTAGAAACTTCATGGTAAACAATAAATTGTTGTTAAAAAAATCAAATAATTTCATAAATTTAAAATATGTGTTTTTCAGTTTTAAAGTAAAAAACACCCTATATTTCAAGTCGATAGTACACGATTTTTACAAACAAATGTTGATATTTTAAAATATAAAAAAAAGTGTAAATTAAGCTAAAAACTTCATGGTGAAAAATACATTGATGTCAAAAAATTAAATAATTTAATAAATTTAAAATAAGCGTTTTCCTTTTTAAAGTAAAAAACACCCTATATTTCAAGTTTATAGTACACGATTTCTACAAACAAATGTTGCATTTTTAAAAATATAAAAAATTATGTAAATTAAGCTAGAAACTTCATGGGAAACAATACATTTATTTCAAAAAAAATTAAATAATTTAATAAATTTAGTATACGCCTTTGAATTTTTTCAGTAATAAACAGCCTATTTTTCAAGTGTATTGTACACGATTTCTACAAACAAATGTTGATATTTTAAAAGTATAAAAAATTGTGTAAATTAAGCTAGAAACTTCATGGTGAAAAATCAAATAATTTAAAAAAATTTAAAATATGCATTTTTATTTTTTTAGTAAAAAACACCATATAGTTGAAGTGTATAGTACACAATTTCTAGAAACAAATGTTGATATTTTAAAAATATAAAAAATAGTGTAAATTAAGCTAGAAACTTCATGGTGAAAAATACATTGTTGAAAAAAAATTAAATAATTGAATAAATTTAAAATATGAGTTTTAATTTTTAAAGTAAAAAACACCTTATATTTCATGTCTATAGTACACGATTTTTACAAACAAATGTTGCAATTTTAAAAATATAAAAAATTGTGTAAATTAAGCTAGAAACTTCATGTTAAACAATACATTGTTGTCAAAAAAATCAAATAATTTAAAAAATTAAAAATATGCGTTTTCATTTTTTTAGTAGAAAACACACTATTTTTCAAGTGTATAGTACACGATTTCTAGAAACAAATGTTGATATTTTAAAAATATAAAAAATTGTGTAAATTATGCTAGAAACTTTATGGTGAAAAATACATTGTCGTCAAAAAATTCAAATAATTGAATAAATTTAAAATACGCGTTTTCATTTTTATAGTAAAAAACACCCTATATTTCAAGACTATAGTACACGATTTCTACAAACAAATGTTGCAACTTTAAAAATATAAAAAATTCTTTAAATTAAGCTAGGAACTTCATGGTAAACAATACATTGATTTCAAAAAAATTAAATAATTTAATAAGTTAAAAATATGCGTTTTCATTTTTAAAGTAAAAAACACCCTATATTTCAAGTCTATAGTACACGATTTCTACAAACAAATGTTGCAATTTTAAAAATATAAAAATTTCTGTGAATTAAACTAGAAACTTCATGGTTAAAAATACATTGATTTCAAAAAAAATTAAATAATTTAATAATTTTAAAATATGCGTTTCCATTTTTTAGTAAAAAACACCCTACCTTTCAAGTGTATAGTACACGATTTCTAGAAACAAATGTTGATATTTTAAAAATATAAAAAAATAGTGTAAATTAAGCTTGAAACTTCACGACGAAAAATAAATTGTTGTCAAAAAAATCAAATAATTTAATTAATTTAAAATATGCGTTTTCATTTTTAAAGTAAAAAAACACCCTATATTTCAAGTCATACAACTTCATGATATCAATTGTTGTCATTTATATCTTTTTACAAAATATTAACTCAAACACGGAGTAAGGCCGGTGCAAACGCACAAGTCACGTATTAGTATAATCCAAAGTCATGTTTCTACAATTAAAAACCCTTATGTCTCCCTTTTTATAAGTGGTGGGTTAAATGGGTTAACCCAGCTCAATCCGACTCAACCTGCATTTGACAATGAGTTAAGTGAGCCGAGTTAAATTTATCTGCAATCTTAATGAGCAATTTTTTTTCAACCCAACCCATGAGTTGGGATGGGTTGACTCATGGATTCTTGTTCATTTAGACAGCGCTACATTAATCTATATGTAGTAATTAGCTAGAAAAAAAAAAGAAAAAGAAATAAAATTTAATGTAATTTATAGCCTTCCGTTATTTTATGATAAAGAAGTTTTTTTGTTTTTCTTTCTATAAGCCGAATTCGTAATTCGTGGGCTTTGGTCCTATGTGAACCTAGTGGTAAACTGAAATTTCTCGAGGGAATTGGGCCTAAAGAAAGCCTCATCATATTCGGTCTTCATTTTGATATTTGTAATTGATCAACACTTTTAGGACTACACATTGTATTACTAGATTCTAAAAATTCATTTCACAAAAAATTCGCTCGTATTTTCAAAATGTGAACGAACATGTGGTGCTGTGAGATATTTTTATGGTGCTAAAATTGTTGGCTTTTATAGTTTTGTGCTTAATAAGTTTGGTGACCCAAAAAAAGTTTGCTGCTTAATAAATGTGTGAGCTCTAGTGGAGACACCACTTCATTTTTGGATAAAACTCATTCAAAAGTGAAAGAAGGAAATTTTTCCAAAAAAAATTTCTTTAAAAAATATACTTTTAAATAAGTTTTTTCATAAAGGGAGTGGCATTCTTAATAAAAAAAGGCTAACCTACTTATTAAACAATTAATTAGTATGAAACCATTGTTAAGAAATACTCCCTCCGTTTTCGATTATAAACAAAAATTACCTAACTCACACCTTTTAAGAAAATTTGTTAGTCTCATTTAATTTTTTTGAATCTATCAAAAAGTCAATTTGTTTTCTTAAATTACCCTCCATTACTCTCTCTCCTCTTCAAAACCACTATAATAAATGAGAGGATTAATTGAGTGGATGGTATAATAGAAATTTTTTTATTAAATACAAGTGAATATAGTTAGTTTTGCTTATATTTAAAAGCATAGTATTCTGAAAAAATTTGTTTACATTTGAAAACGGAGGGAGTACAACTTATTAAGGACACACATGAAATACAACTAATTAACTCAATTAAACAAATGTTTTTACAGGCGTGGCGAGAAGTTTGCAAGACTAGACATCTGCTAGTGGCCCACAACTAACCAAGTTTTTGATACCATATTATTTGAGTTTGAGCCTAACTCACTCCTAAAAGCTGCTCATAAAAGAAGGATTGCTACACTACTTATATACTTCATGGTGACTCTCTTTCTAATCGATGTGGCACTTCATCTTAACATTGAGATCTTGGAGTTTGTTAAGGATGAAGAGGAGATGGTGAAACAACATAACGGCGAGAGACATACACTGAGATAAAAGGGGGAGGGGTGGGGAATAAGAGCCAAGCAAAGGCAGGATAGAGGAAAGAGAGATGGAGAATGGTTTGAGAAGAAATAAAAGATGGTTGACGTATAAGAAATTGGTTCCTAAAATCAAGAAACATATTTATACAAGAACAAGAGAAAAGAAAAGCTTCTCCTAAAAAAAGAAACCATGGTGGCAGGGGAAGAGGAGGGAAGCTCCCTCCCATCCCCACCAAAAAAGAAACCACGGTGACAGGAAAAGAACTGTTTAGCGTTGGGTTGATTATTTAATTATAAAGCTTTTTGCTGCTCATTCTTTCCAAATGCTTTTTTTTTGGTACATCGTAAAAATTTTCCAAATGTGAATTAATAGCTTCTTTTTCCTTTTTTTTTTTTTAATTTGGAATCCAATAGATTCTTAGTTTTTGTGTAACATATTATCAAATATCTATATCTTACTAGAAATTGAGACTAAAAAACCAGCATGAAAGCATCCAAAGTGTGGTAAATTCACGTTAAATGAGTGGGAATAATCACTTATTCTCTAGGTTTGCAAAAATTTCTTAAAATGAACTATTTTTTTCTTTATTAATTATTATTTTTTTTTTACATATTGTGAGAAATTGGGTGGAGTAGTTGAGAAGGCTGGGTGCTCCTCCCTTCAGTATGCTAAGGTCATTGTCGCTATTTTCTTTTTTAGTTTTTATCTATTGTGAAAGGAAAATGTTTTGTGGTCAACTATTTTTCAGCCAACTATTAGCCAACTAAGTAAAATATTATTTTTTTCTCATCTTACTTTTTTTTTTTAGTTTAAAAATTTAAAATATTATTATTTTATCTAAGTTAATCAACTTGGGTTGGCCAAAAATCACTACCCATTGTAAAAAAATAGAGAGAGTAACAGAAAAATGTGAACAAGCTAATAATACTCTTCCCTTTTAGTGTTAAGGGCATCTAGTTGGAAAAGGCAAAAATAACCTCTATTAAAGAGTTTATGCAAACTTGACTCTACGTATACGATTTTGGTACATTCTAGCTCCAAAACTTGAAGAGCCTCCAAAGTACAAATAATTAACTTTTCATGCAAGAAATTAGTTATTACTAAATGCGCCACAAACATTTATAACTGAATTTTGTCTCAATTATCACATATGATTTTGTATTGAGTTTAAAACAAATCTAATCGAGTGAGAAGGAATTCTAAAATGTAATAATTACATAAAATATTTAGAATTTTGTTAAATATAGCCATCATACTCTAAAATTCGAGCAAAAACAGATTTTAAAATCCCTTTTTAACTAGACTGGAAAAATAAAAATTGCTCAAATTGTGAAATCCAAATGAAGGGTAGTTTTGAATAAAAAACGTGTGGCATGCCTAGGAATACATATGGCTCATTTAGCAATGGCCTAAAAGGTTAATCCCTTGGGGCAAAACAAAATGAGTAATATAGTAAAATGATTCTTATCATTATAGTCACAGGATATTTTAGTTCATGACTTTGTAAAAGTGCTCAGTTAGTCCTTGACTTAGTCAACATTAAGTTGTTTTGGTCCATTACGTTAACAACCATTAATGGAATGCATATGTGACATCTTAAGTGACACGTTGTAGTACATATAATCACCTAAAATTACGGTTTGATTTAGTTAGGAAAAATCAGTTATTTTTGTCCTTAAGAAGTTGGAAAATCAGTCATTTCCAAAAACTAACAGTTACTGACTAATTTTCTAACTTCTTATGGACGAAAATGACTAATTTTTCTCTACTAAACTAAATGACGGGCTTTTAGCGAATTACGTGGACTCTAACATGTCACTTAATGTGCCACATATGTAATCCGTTAATTGTTGTTAACATCACTAACCAAAATGACCTAATAATATAATATTATTATACTATTTAAAAGGTGACTTAAGTCACCTAAGCTCATTATTGAGCTTCTTCTTCTCCAGAGACGGAGAAAGAAGGAAACGAGAGAGAAAGAGTTACTTCTTGTGGCTGGATGATGGCCTTAATGCGATCGGTTCGTGACGGAGTAGTTAGGAGAAATATTCTATGCGTCGAGATCTTTAATTCTACCGGTTCAGATTTTCAAATAGATAACTTTCGGTATTTGCTTTCGACTGAGGTAGGGGCTTTACTGTATTTTTTTTCTACTATTTTAAAAGTAGGATGTATATCTTTAAAACCTACTAGATGAATGAATTCTATTAGTAATTTATTTAAGTTAAATGGATAGTTTTTATTTTGTTAAGTAGTACAGATTTTTACTATCTAGTTAAAATTAAAATTTTAAAACTTATCCTATATTATTTTTAAGTTTATTGAAATGTTCATTATTAGTGACTTAATGAAATTTGTGTAAGAATAAAAGTTGTGGTTCACTGACACTATTCATACGCGTATTTTGTAACGCCCCAATTTATACTAAGCGGAATGAGCTACTCAATTAAAGTTATTAAGGCTAATTCATCATACTCGTATCCAGAGGTTAAATTTCGAGTAAAATTTTTCGAAACTTAATAGTTGTATATTCGAAATGGTGATGAGACCTAGTCGAATGAAAGTTTAGATTTGGTAACTAACACACATACGATAAGCTAATATAACATAGATATATTAATTAGTCACATAACAAAACATAAATTACTGGGAATCCTAGACGACATGACAAAAAAAATACTCTACCACTCGAAGAGTAGAAGATGCCACACATGGGAAATGCACTGATCAAATATTACAGCCATCCAAAATGTCTTAACGGAAATATAACTAAATAAAGGACGCTGCACTCTCCATCCCAGTATCTTCACTCGGATCACTCTCAGGAGAGCTCTCCCTAGGCGAGTTGAAGAACCAACCCTGGCCACCAGAGTACTGCTCCACAAGAGACGGAGTGAAATAAGAAGGATGAGAAGCGGGTCGGAACGCTGCGGGTACAGACATGAGACCAGGGGGTGTCCGAATAACCAACGTCAAGGTCGCTCCAATGTAAGTGAACCGGAGCATCGATAGTGACGGATGAGATATCCAGAAGGATACTTCTCCTACAAAAGTGGACGTCCCACGAGATACATCATGCTCCCAGTAGCCAAATTCAATCGGACAGTTGATTTCCAAGAGGGTCTCTCGAGCCGCCATCTATTGTATCGCGTAATAGATATATACATAGACAGATAAATACAACACCAAAACAGAGGAGTGAGATACAGCAAAGTTTGGTAGAAGTAGAGTCAGGATATTTAGATTTTTAAACAGAAAATCTATAATAGCTTACAATTGATATTCTCACTCGTAACATCACACAACATGCACATTCAAGGATACCATAATGCATGAGACTCCAAAAGAAAAAAGAAAAAACGACATCATCGCTAGCGACTCTTTCTATTAAGGAGGTGACCGGGAGTCATACTTCGTTCGTACAAGTCCATGTACCTCAGTACTCTCCACCGATCAAGAATATACTTAGAGACGTGTCGAGGTAACCGAGCTTTTTCAGTGAGTAGCCCGACATCGGGGAGCTACCACCGAGTCCCCTAGGCATCTCACACTCTGGTTAAAGCCCCCAAAGGCCGAAACCCACTCCCTAGAGTATAACGTTATTGTGCCAACGCACCACTTTTACCTTGTATTCCTCCTTAATAGAAGTTTTCGAA
This sequence comes from Cyamopsis tetragonoloba, assembly GCA_037177725.1. Classification (NCBI taxonomy): domain Eukaryota; kingdom Viridiplantae; phylum Streptophyta; class Magnoliopsida; order Fabales; family Fabaceae; genus Cyamopsis; species Cyamopsis tetragonoloba. The sequence continues at coordinate 58,544,321 of CM074123.1, forward strand.
AATACTATTTTCAAAACATACAATCTCAAGGTGTTTTAGTACTTTTAAGCATAGTTTATCACAAGGATTCAACCAGGTTCACATCCCATCCATACAACTAGGCTCAAACAACATTTTGCAAAAAGGATTACTATTCCCACCACCTTGTCAAATCCTTTACCACAGATTTCAGTTTAATTCCCAAAAACAAAGCAATTATCATGGTATTCATATAATACTCCTAATAGGGAGAATACACCTTTAAAAGTCATATATTCAATTTTCACATTTTCTATATTTATCTTTTGGCACTTAGGCCTTTATTAACTTCTACTATTAACACCATTGTTTGAAATTTACTTTAGTCCTTTCAGACATATTATCATTTAAACCATATCTAAAAATTATAGGAATTTATAAATAAGTCCAAAACAATCATTTAGCCTTGAAAACATCATTAACATCTTAAAAATGATTTATTTGGTATTAAAAAGCTCATAAATTTCGAATATTCAAAAGTTGAAGGAAAAGTGATTTATAAAATCACTCAGTTACTAAAAATTTATGAAACCAACCCAGAAATGATCCACTTTGAGTCTAGTTTTTCATAAAAATTTTCCTAAGTTAAATCTGTTTCCCAAATGATGCAGAAAAACCAAAACGTTCTGACTGTTCCAGAAATGACCTTGTGTCACTCAAAAATCCATATAAAATCAAACACAAAATCAAAAATTACAAATGATACCAATCTGGAAAGCTAACACACAGATCTATCATCATACAAATTTTCGTACGCATCTAAACAGAATAAGAGCTTTAATGATACGCACGAAGTAACTCCAGTAGCATGAACTCACCAGACAGAATAGAGCAATAATGTTTCAAGAATCAAAATAAGGTCTTAACATCATCCAAAAATTATGAAGCTTTACCAGTAGTTAAAACACATCTTAAAATGATTTTTAAGCATGGAGCTGATTTATCCAATGATCAATTCCAAAAATATGGGCTCTAAATCAACAGGCATAAGACAGAACCAGCTTTGAAGGTTAATGAATGAAGAGGGTCTAGGACCAACCCTCACCCAAATACCCAACTAAATTCTACACTAAGCTATTCTCACTTCCCCTTACCAAGGTTATCTTCAAGGATTAAAGGGGTTGATGAAGGGTAGAGCTTCCAAAGTTACCACTACAAGCAACATCAATTTTGGACTCAAGAAAATTTTAGAGAGAAAGGAGAAGAGAAGCTTGTGTTTTGGTGTGTTTGGAAGTGAAGTAGAGTCCCCTATTTATAGAGGAAGTGGGCCGAGTTTTTTGAGGGGTCTTGGAGTGTTTGGAGAGCTTTGTTGAATAGTTGAGGGGTACATGAAGGCATGGTGTGAATAGTTGGAGTGGTTGAAGCAAATCAAGTTCCCTATGTCTAGGGTATGGTTTGACCACATGGAGAGTATGGAATGTTAGAGGGATTTGTCTTTTATTGATTAATACTCTAGAATGTAAATATGTTTGGAATAACTGGTATATTTCGATCGTTATGCGTGCACTATAAAATTAAAAATGCAACGAAAAATTCTAGAATTAAAATATATCGTTCTCCAATATTTTCTAATCATATAATCGGAATCGAAATATTTTTCTAGCGGAATAATTTCCTATTTAGTAATTAATTAGCAAAATTGAGAGTGTTACATATTTTACTATTTGTATGCGTATTTTACTATTCATACACGTATTTTACTATTTACACGCGTATTTTACTATTCATACAGTATTTATACAATATTCTATTATGTTATTGCAGTTTATTAATACTTGTTATCTAAGTTGAAAAGTGTTAAAATCACTGGGGACGCCTAGTGATGAAGAGTTGTTTTGTGCACTGAGAATGATAATACGTAATACTCAGTCACAATGATTTGAGAAATGTTGGGGTGAAAGTGCCACGAGGCTAGAATATAGGATGCCTAATGGAATGATATGTACCTGTGCCAACCCCAAGGCTAGCATGTGTTAGTTGCATATGGCTTAACACATGGCGAGAAAACAGGTCATTATCCAAGTAAATGTTCATTTGAGGAGATGGAGTGTAGAGGGACTCATTATCAGTTAGAGTCTGAGTGAAGTCCCCTTACACCAGGAATAGTTGTGTTTTGTGTTGGGCTGACCAGGACAGACTGTTACCAATAGGGCTTGTACAACTCTGATTTTTTTTTCTCCAATAGAATGAAATTTGTAGAACATGCATCATGATAGAAATAGAATCTTGCATTATGTATTTGGTTATAGTTTGGATGAATTTACGATGATGTCAGTTGTTTGTTTGAATTGATTGACAATTTGTGTTAAATTGTCTTGTGCTTGAAATCGCAAGTAATAATAATTAGGTTGATTGTGATTAGTACTGTGTTTGTACGTTGATGGTGATTATTATATGTGTATGTTTCATATGAGGAAAATATTTTGGTTTCTAAATTATTTTATTTTATAATAAAAAACAATTTTGATTTCATATAACTTTGAAATCCTAAAATGCCATTAGTTATAAATGTGTTAGAAAATTACTGAGAATGTGAATTCTCACCCCGTTTATTTTCATGTGTATTCGTGGCTTTTAGATGGATAACTATTGAAGCAGAAGAATGAAGAACTGAAATGATAACTATTAGAAATTTACTGAATGGATGTATTATTTATGAGCTTTGTTTAGTATATCTTTTGAAGAAAATCGTGTATTAATTATCGACAATTGTATGTAAATTAGTTCTTTATAAAAAGAAGTTATAAGTTAGTATGATTTCAAGATTTGAAATCATGAATTGTTTTAAAATTATGGTATTAATATTATTTTCTTGAATAAGAAAGAAATTAAACATGTATAAAAGGAAGGTGTTACAGTGTACTATAGACTTGAAATATAGGGTGTTTCTTACTTTCAAAATGAAAACGCATATTTTAAATTTATTCAATTATTTGATTTTTTTTACAACAATTTATAGTTTACCATGAAGTTTCTAGCTTAATTTAAACAATGTTTTATATTTTTAAAATTGCAACATTTGTTTCCTGAAATCATATACTATACACTTGAAAAATAGTGTGTTTTTTACTAAAAAAATGAAAACGCATGTTTTTAATTTATTAAATTAACTTATTTTTTTGACAACAATGTATTGTTTACCATGAAGTTTCTAGCTTAATTTACACAATTTTTTATATTTTTAAAATCGCAACATTTGTTTTTTAGAAATCGTGTACTAAAGACTTGAAATATAGGGTATTTTTTACTTTAAAAATGATTATGCATATTTTAAATTTATTCAATAATTTGATTTTTTTGACAACAATGTATTTTTCACCATGAATTTTCTAGCTTAATTTAGACTATTTTTTTATATTTTTAAAATATCAACATTTGTTTCCAGAAATCGTGTACTATACACTTGAAAAATAGTGTGTTTTTTACTAAACAAATGAAAACACATATTTTAAATTTAATAAATTATTTGATTTTTTTACAACAATGTATAGTTTACCATGAATTTTATAGCTTAATTTACAGAATTTTTTATATTATTAAAATTTCAACATTTGTTTTTTAGAAATGGTGTTTTATAGACTTGAAATATAGGGTGTTTTTTACTTTAAAAATGAAAACGCATATTTTAAATTTATTAAATTATTTGATTGTTCAGACAACAATGTATTGTTCACCATGAAGTTTGTAGCTTAATTTAAACTTATTTTTTATATTTTTAAAATATCAACATTTGTTTCTAGAATTCGTGTACTATACACTTGAAATATAAGGTGTTTTTTACTTTTAAAATGATTATCAATATTTTAAATTTATTCAATTTTTTTATTTTTTTGACAACAAATGTATTTTTCACCATGAAGTTTCTAGCTTAATTTACACTATTTTTTTTATATTTTTAAAATTTCAACATTTGTTTCCAGAAATCGTGTAATATACACTTGAAAAAAAGGGTGTTTTTTACTAAAAAAATGAAAATGCATATTTTAAATTTATTAAATTATTTAATTTTTTTTACAACAATGTATATTTTACCTTGAAGTTTCTAGCTTAATTTACACAATTTTTTATATTTTTAAAATTGCAACATTTGTTTGTAGGAATCGTGTACTATGAAATATAGGGTGTTTTTTACTATAAAAATGAAAACGCATATTTTTAATTTGTTAAATTATTTGATTTTTTGACAACAATATATAGTTTACCATGAAGTTTCTACCTTAATTTACACAATTTTTTATATTTTTAAAATTGCATCATTTGTTTTTTAGAAATCGTGTACTATAGACTTGAAATATAGGTTATTTTTTACTTTAAAAATGATTATGCATATTTTAAATTTATTCAATAATTTGATTTTTTGACAACACTGTATTTTTCACCATGAAGTTTCTAGCTTAATTGAAACTATTTTTTTATATTTTTAGAATTGCAACATTTGTTTATAGAAATCGTGTACTATACACTTGAAAAATAGTGTGTTTTTTACTAAAAAAATGAAAACGCATATTTTAAATTTATTAAATTATTTTATTTTTTTTAAAACAATGTATAGTTTACCATGAAGTTTCTAGCTTAATTTACACAATTTTTTATATTTTTAAAATTGCAACATTTGTTTGTAGGAATCGTGTACTATGAAATATAGGGTGTTTTTTACTCTAAAAATGAAAACGCATATTTTTTATTTGTTCAATTATTTGATTTTTTGACAACAATATATAGTCTACCATGAAGTTTCTACCTTAATTTACACAATTTTTTATATTTTTAAAATTGCATCATTTGTTTTTAAGAAGTCGTGTATTATAGACTTGAAATATAGGGTGTTTTTTACTTTTAAAATGATTTCTCAAATTTTAAATTTATTCAATTTTTTTATTTTTTTGACAACAATGTATTTTTCACCATGATGTTTCTAGCTTAATTTACACTATTTTTTCATATTTTTAAAATATCAACATTTGTTTCCAGAAATCGTGTACTATACACTTGAAAAATAGGGTGTTTTTTACTAAAAAAATGAAAACGCATATTTTAAATTTATTAAATTATTTGATTTTTTTTACAACAATGTATAGTTTATCATGAAGTTTCTAGCTTAATTTACACAATTTTTATATTTTTAAAATTGCAACATTTGTTTGTAGAAATCGTGTACTATGAAATATAAGGTGTTTTTTACTGTAAAAATCAAAATGCATATTTTAAATTTATTCAATTATTTGATTTTTTTACAATAATGTATAGTTTACCATGAAGTTTCTAGCTTAAATTACACAATTTTTTATATTATTAAAATTGCAATATTTTTTTTAGAAATCGTGTACTATACACTTTAAAAATAGTGTGTTTTTTACCAAAAAATGAAAATGCATATTTTTACTTTATTAAATTATTTGATTTTTTTTACAACAATGTATTGTTTACCATAAAGTTTCTAGCTTAATTTACACAATTTTTTATATTTTTAAAATTGCTTCATTTTTTTTAGAAATCGTGTACTATAGACTTGAAATATAGGGTATTTTTTACTTTAAAAATGATTATGCATACTTTAAATTTATTCAATAATTTGATTTTTTTGACAACAATGTATTTTTCACCATGAAGTTTCTAGCTTAATTTACTCTATTTTTTTAGTTTTTTAAAATATCAACATTTGTTTCCAAAAATCGTGTACTATACACTTGAAAAATAGTGTGTTTTTTACTAAAAAAATTAAAACACATATTTAAAATTTATTAAATTATTTTATTTTTTTTTAAAACAATGTATAGTTTTCCATGAAGTTTCTATCTTAATTTACTCAATTTTTTATATTTTTAAAATTGTAACATTTGTTTTTTAGAGATCGTGTACTATTGACTTGAAATATAGGGTGTTTTTTACTTTTAAAATGATTACCCATATTTTAAATTGATTCAATTTTTTTATTTTTTTTACAACAATGTATTTTTCACCATGAAGTTTCTAGCTTAATTTACACTATGTTTTTATATTTTTAAATTATCAAAATTTGTTTCCAGAAATCGTGTACTATACACTTGAAAAATAGGGTGTTTTTAACTAAAAAAATGAAAACGCATATTTTAAATTTATTAAATTATTTGATTTTTTTTACAACAATGTATAGTCTGCCATGAAGTTTCTAGCTTAATTTACACAATTTTATATTTTTAAAATTGCAACATTTGTTTGTAGAAATCGTGTACTATGAAATATAGGGTGTTTTTTACTAAAAAAATGAAAATCCATATTTTAAATTTATTAAATTATAAGTTTTTTTTACAAAAATTTATAGTTTACCATGAAGTTTCTAGGTTAATTTACACAATTTTTTATATTTTTAAAATTGCAACATTTGTTTGTAAAAATTGTGTACTATGAAATATAGGGTGTTTTTTACTATAAAAATTAAAACGCATATTTTTAATTTATTCAATTATTAGATTTTTTTGACAACAACGTATTGTTTACCATGATGTTTCTAGCTTAATTTAGACAATTTTTTATATTTTTAAAATTGCAACATTTGTTTTTTAGAGATCGTGTACTATAAACTTGAAATATAGGGTGTTTTTTACTTTTAAAATGATTACCCATATTTTAAATTTATTCAATTTTTTATTTTTTTGACAACAATGTATTTTTCACCATGAAGTTTCTAGCTTAATTTACACTATTTTTTTATATTTTTAAAGTATCAAAATTTGTTTCCAGAAATCGTGTACTATACACTTGAAAAATAGGGTGTTTTTAACTAAAAAAATGAAAACGCATATTTTAAATTTATTAAATTATTTGATTTTTTTTACAACAATGTATAGTCTGCCATGAAGTTTCTAGCTTAATTTACACAATTTTATATTTTTAAAATTGCAACATTTGTTTGTAGAAATTGTGTACTATGAAATATAGGGTGTTTTTTACTAAAAAAATGAAAACGCATATTTTAAATTTATTAAATTATAAGTTTTTTTTACAACAATGTGTAGTTTACCATGAAGTTTCTAGCTTAATTTACACAATTTTTTATATTTTTAAAATTGCAACATTTGTTTGTAAAAATCGTGTACTATGAAATATACGGTGTTTTTTACTATAAAAATTAAAACGCATATTTTTAATTTATTCAAATATTTGATATTTTTGACAACAACGTATTGTTTAGCATGAAGTTTCTAGCTTAATTTACACAATTTTTTATTTTTTTAAAATTGCAACATTTGTTTTATAGAGATCGTGTACTATAAACTTGAAATATAGGGTGTTTTTTACTTTTAAAATGATTACCCATATTTTAAATTTATTCAATTTTTTTATTTTTTTGACAATGATGTATTTTTCACCATGAAGTTTCTAGCTTAATTTACACTATTTTTTTATAATTTTAAAATATCAAAATTTGTTTCCAGAAATCGTGTACTATACACTTGAAAAATAGGGTGTTTTTAACTAAAAAAATGAAAACGCATATTTTAAATTTATTAAATTATTTGATTTTATTTACAACAATGTATAGTCTGCCATGAAGTTTCTAGCTTAATTTACACAATTTTATAATTTTAAAATTGCAACATTTGTTTGTAGAAATCGTGTACTATGAAATATAGGGTGTTTTTTACTAAAAAAATGAAAATGCATATTTTAAATTTATTAAATTATAAGTTTTTTTTACAACAATGTGTAGTTTACCATGAAGTTTCTAGCTTAATTTACACAATTTTTTATATTTTTAAAATTGCAATATTTGTTTTTTAGAAATCGTGTACTATAGACTTGAAATATAGGGTGTTTCTTACTTTCAAAATGAAAACGGATATTTTAAATATATTGAATTATTTGATATTTTTACAACTATTTATAGTTTATCATGAATTTTCTAGCTTAATTTACACAATTTTTTATATTTTTAAAATTGCAACATTTGTTTCTAGAAATCGTATACTATAGGCTTGAAATATAGGGTTTTTTTCTTTAAAAATGAAAACACATATTTTAAATTTATTAAATTATTTGATTTTTTTCAGAACAACGTATTGTTTACCATGAAGTTTCTAGCTTAATTTACACAATTTTTTATATTTTTAAAATTGCAACATTTGTTTGTAAAAATCGTGCACTAAGAAATATAGGGTGTTTTTTAACGCATATTTTTAATTTATTCAATTATTTGGTTTTTTTTACAACAATGAATAGTTTACCATGAAGTTTCTAGCTTAATTTACACAATTTTTTATATTTTTAAAATTGCAATATTTGTTTTTTAGAAATTGTGTACTATATACTAGAAATACACGAAGTTTCTTACTTTCAAAATGAAAACGCATATTTTAAATATATTGAATTATTTGATTTTTTTACAACTATTTATAGTTTACCATGAAGTTTCTATCTTAATTTACACAACTTTTTATATTTTTAAAATTGCAACATTTGTTTCTAGAAATCGTGTACTATACACTTGAAAAACGGTGTGTTTTTTAGATAAAAAAATGAAAACGCATATTTTTAATTTATTAAATTATTTGATTTGTTTGAAAACAATGTATTGTTTACCATGAAGTTTTTACCTTAATTTACACAATTTTTTATATTTTTAAAATTGCATCATTTGTTTTTTAGAAATCGTGTACTCTAGAATTGAAATATAGGATTTTTTTCTTTAAAAATGAAAACATATATTTTAAATTTATTAAATTATTTGATTTTTTTGACAACAACGTATTGTTTACCATGAAGTTTCTAGCTTAATTTACACAATTTTTTATATTTTTAAAATTGCATCATTTGTGTTTTAGAAATCGAGTTCTATAGACTTGAAATGTAGGGTATTTTTTACTTTAAAAATAATTATGCATATTTTAAATTTATTCAATAATTTGATTTTTTTTACAACAATGTATTTTTCACCATGAAGTTTCTAGCTTAATTTACACTGTTTTTTTTTATTTTTAAAATATTAACATTTGTTTACAGAAATCGTGTAATATACACTTGAAAAATAGTGTGTTTTTTACTAAAAAAATAACAATGCATCTTTTAAATTTATTAAATGATTTTATTTTTTTTAAAACAATGTATAGTTTACCATGAAGTTTCTAGCTTAATTTACACAATTTTTTATATTTTTAAAATCGCAACATTTGTTTGTAGAAGTCGTGTACTATAGACTTGAAATATAGGGTATTTTTTACTTTAAAAATGATTATGCATATTTTAAATTTATTCAATAATTTTATTTTTTTGACAACAATGTATTTTTCACCATGAAGTTTTTAGCTTAATTTACACTTATTTTTTATTTTTTTAAAATATCAACATTTGTATCTAGAATCCCTGTACTATACACTTGAAAAATAGTGTGTTTTTTACTAAAAAATGAAAATGTATATTTTTAATTTGTAAAATTATTTGATTTTTTTGACAACAATGTATTGTTTACCATGAATTTTTCTAGCTTAATTTACACAATTTTTAAAATTTCATCATTTGTTTTTTTGAAATCGTGTATTAAAGACTTGAAATATAGGGTGTTTTTTACTTTAAAAATGAATTCGCATATTTTAAATTTATTAAATCATTTTATTTTTTGAAAAATATGTATTTTACACCATGAAGTTTCTAGCTTAATTTACACTTTCAATTTTATATTTTTAAAATATCAACATTTGTTTTCAGAAATCATGTATTATACACTTGCAAAATAATATGTTTTTTACTAAAAAAATGAAAATGCATATTTTAAATTTGTTAAATTATTTTATTTTTTTAAAACATGTATATTTTACCACGAAGTTTCTAGCATATACTACACAATTTTTTATATTTTTAAATTCGCAAAATTTGTTTTTTAGAAATCGTGTACTATAGACTTGAAATATAGGGTATTTTTTACATTAAAAATGATTACGCATATTTTAAATTTAATCAATAATTTGATGTTTTTGACAACAATGTATTTTTCACCATGTTTCTAGCTTATTTACACTATTTTTTTATATTTTTAAAATATCAACGTTTGTTTCCAGAAATCGTGTAGTATACACTTGAAAAATAGTATGTTTTTTACTAAAAAAATGAAAACGCATATTTTAAATTTATTAAATTATTTGATTTTTTTACAACAATGTATAGTTTACCATGAAGTTTATACCTTAATTTACACAATTTTTTATATTTTTAAAATTGCAACATTTGTTTTTTAGAAATCGAGTTCTATAGACTTGAAATATAGGGTGTTTTTTACTTTAAAAATTAAAATGCATATTTTAAATTTATTAAATTATTGATTTTTTTTGACAACAATGTATTGTTCACTATGCAGTTGGTAGTTTAATTTACACTTATTTTTTATATCAATATTTGTTTCTAGAAATAGTGTACTTTACACTTGAAAAATTGTGTGTTTTTTACTAAAAAATGAAAATGCATATTTTTAATTTATTAAATTATTTGATTTTTTTGACAACAATGAATTGTTTACCATGAAGTTTCTAGCTTAATTTACACAATTTTTATATTTTTAAAATTGCATCATTTGTTTTTTAGAAATCTTGTATTACAGACTTGAAATATAGGGTGTTTTTTACTTTAAAAATTAATACGCATATTTTAAATTTTATAAATTATTTCAATTTTTTGACAACAATGTATTTTTCACAATGAAGTTTCTAGCTTAAATAAACTATTTTTTTATATTTTTAAAATATCAACATTTGTTTTCAGAAATCATGTACTATACACTTGAAATAAAATGTGTGTTTTACTAAAAAAATGAAAACACATATTTTAAATTTACTAAATTTTTTTTTTAAACAATGTAAAGATTACCATGAAGTTTCTAGCTTATATTACACAATTTTTATAATTTTAAAATTGCAACATTTGTTTATAGAAATCGTGTACTATAGCCTTTAAATATAGGGTGTTTTTTACTTTAAAAATGAAAACACATTTTTTAAATTTATACAATTATTAGATTTTTTTTTACAATAATGTATAGTTTACCATGAAGTTTCTAGCTTATATTACACAATTTTTTATATTTTTAAAATTGCAACATTTGTTTGTATAAATCATGTACTATAGACTTGAAATATAGTGTGTTTTTTACTTTAAAAATGAAAATGCATATTTTTAATTGATTAAATTATTTTATTTTTTTGACAACAATGTATTTTTTACCATGAAGTTTCTAGCTAAATTTACACAATTTTTTATATTTTTAAAATCGCAACATTTGTTTTTTAGAAATCGTGTACTATAGACTTGAAATATAGGGTATTTTTTACTTTAAAAATGATTATGCATATTTTAAATTTATTCAATAATTTTATTTTTTTGACAACAATGTATTTTTCACCATGAAGTTTTTAGCTTAATTTACACTTATTTTTTATTTTTTTAAAATATCAACATTTGTATCTAGAATCCCTGTACTATACACTTGAAAAATAGTGTGTTTTTTACTAAAAAATGAAAATGTATATTTTTAATTTGTAAAATTATTTGATTTTTTTGACAACAATGTATTGTTTACCATGAATTTTTCTAGCTTAATTTACACAATTTTTAAAATTTCATCATTTGTTTTTTTGAAATCGTGTATTAAAGACTTGAAATATAGGGTGTTTTTTACTTTAAAAATGAATTCGCATATTTTAAATTTATTAAATCATTTTATTTTTTGAAAAATATGTATTTTACACCATGAAGTTTCTAGCTTAATTTACACTTTCAATTTTATATTTTTAAAATATCAACATTTGTTTTCAGAAATCATGTATTATACACTTGCAAAATAATATGTTTTTTACTAAAAAAATGAAAATGCATATTTTAAATTTGTTAAATTATTTTATTTTTTTAAAACATGTATATTTTACCACGAAGTTTCTAGCATATACTACACAATTTTTTATATTTTTAAATTCGCAAAATTTGTTTTTTAGAAATCGTGTACTATAGACTTGAAATATAGGGTATTTTTTACATTAAAAATGATTACGCATATTTTAAATTTAATCAATAATTTGATGTTTTTGACAACAATGTATTTTTCACCATGTTTCTAGCTTATTTACACTATTTTTTTATATTTTTAAAATATCAACGTTTTTTTCCAGAAATCGTGTAGTATACACTTGAAAAATAGTATGTTTTTTACTAAAAAAATTAAAACGCATATTTTAAATTTATTAAATTATTTGATTTTTTTACAACAATGTATAGTTTACCATGAAGTTTATACCTTAATTTACACAATTTTTTATATTTTTAAAATTGCAACATTTGTTTTTTAGAAATCGAGTTCTATAGACTTGAAATATAGGGTGTTTTTTACTTTAAAAATTAAAACGCATATTTTAAATTTATAAATTATTTGATTTTTTTTGACAATAATGTATTGTTCACTATGCAGTTGGTATTTTAATTTACACTTATTTTTTATATTTTTAAAATATCAATATTTGTTTCTAGAAATAGTGTACTTTACACTTGAAAAATTGTGTGTTTTTTACTAAAAAATGAAAACGCATATTTTAAATTTATTAAATTATTTGATTTTTTTACAACAATGTATAGTTTACCATGAAGTTTATACCTTAATTTACACAATTTTTTATATTTTTAAAATTGCAACATTTGTTTTTTAGAAATCGAGTTCTATAGACTTGAAATATAGGGTGTTTTTTACTTTAAAAATTAAAATGCATATTTTAAATTTATTAAATTATTGATTTTTTTTTACAACAATGTATTGTTCACTATGCAGTTGGTAGTTTAATTTACACTTATTTTTTATATCAATATTTGTTTCTAGAAATAGTGTACTTTACACTTGAAAAATTGTGTGTTTTTTACTAAAAAATGAAAATGCATATTTTTAATTTATTAAATTATTTGATTTTTTTGACAACAATGTATTGTTTACCATGAAGTTTCTAGCTTAATTTACACAATTTTTATATTTTTAAAATTGCATCATTTGTTTTTTAGAAATCTTGTATTACAGACTTGAAATATAGGGTGTTTTTTACTTTAAAAATGAATACGCATATTTTAAATTTTATAAATTATTTCAATTTTTTGACAACAATGTATTTTTCACAATGAAGTTTCTAGCTTAAATAAACTATTTTTTTATATTTTTAAAATATCAACATTTGTTTTCAGAAATCATGTACTATACACTTGAAATAAAATGTGTGTTTTACTAAAAAAATGAAAACGCATATTTTAAATTTACTAAATTTTTTTTTAAACAATGTAAAGATTACCATGAAGTTTCTAGCTTATATTACACAATTTTTATAATTTTAAAATTGCAACATTTGTTTATAGAAATTGTGTACTATAGCCTTTAAATATAGGGTGTTTTTTACTTTAAAAATGAAAACACATTTTTTAAATTTATACAATTATTAGATTTTTTTTTCACAATAATGTATAGTTTACCATGAAGTTTCTAGCTTATATTACACAATTTTTTATATTTTTAAAATTGCAACATTTGTTTGTATAAATCATGTACTATAGACTTGAAATATAGGGTGTTTTTACTTTAAAAATGAAAACATATATTTTAAATTTATTCAATTTTTTGATTTTTTTGATAACAATGTATTTTTCACCATGAAGTTTCTAGCTTAAGTTACAGTATTTGTTTATACTTTTAAAATATCAACATTTGGTTCCAAAAATCGTGTACTATACACTTGAAAAATAAGGTGTTTTTTACTTAAAAAATGAAAACGCATATGTTTAATTTATTAAATTATTTGATTCTTTTAAAAACAATGTACTGTTTACCATGAAGTTTCTAGATTAATTTACATAATTTTTTATATTTTTAAAATCGCAACATTTGTTTTTTAGAAATCGTGTACTATAGACTTGAAATATAGGGTGTTTTTTACTTTAAAAATGAAAACACGTATTTTAAATTTATACGATTATTTGATTTGTTTGACAACAATGTATAGTTTACTATGAAGTTTCTAGCTTAATTTACTCAATTTTTTATATTTTTAAAATTGCGACATTTGTGTTTTAGAAATCGTGTACTATAGACTTGAAATATAGGGTGTTTTTTACTTCCAAAATGAAAACGCTTATTTTAAATTTATTCAATTATTTGATTTTTTTTACAATAATTTATAGTTTACCATGAAGTATCTAGCTTAATTTACACAATTTTTCATATTTTTAAAATTGCAACATTTATTTCCTGAAATCATGTACTACACACTTGAAAAATAGTGTGTTTTTTACTAAAAAATGAAAACGCATATTTTTAATTTATTAAATTATTTGATTTTTTTGACAACAATGTATTGTTTACCATGAAGTTTCTTTCTTAATTTACACAATTTTTTATATTTTTAAAATCGCAACATTTATTTTTTAGAAATCGTGTACTATAGACTTGAAATATATGGTATTTTTTACTTTAAAAATAATCATGCATATTTTAAATTTATTCAATAATTTTATTTTTTTGACAACAATGTATTTTTCACCATGAAGTTTCTAGCTTAATTTACACTATTTTTTTTTATATTTTTAAAATATCAACATTTGTTTCCAGAAATCGTGTACTATACACTTGAAAAATAGTGTTTTTTACTAAAATAATGAAAACGCATATTTTAAATTTATTAAATTATTTGATTTTTTTTTATAACAATGTATAGTTTACCATGAAGTTTATAACTTAATTTACATAAATTTTTATATTTTTAAAATTGCAACATTTTTTTGTAGAAATCGTGTACTATAGACTTGAAATATAGGGTGTTTTTTACTTTAAAAATGAAAACGCATATTTTCAATTTATTCAATTGTTTTATTTTTTTGACAACAATGTATAGTTTACCATGAAGTTTCTAGCTTAATTTACTCTATTTTTTATATTTTAAAATTGCAACATTTGTTTGTAGAAATTGTGTATTATAGACTTGAAATATAGGGTGTTTTTTACTTTAAAAATGAAAATGCATATTTTAAATTTATTCAATTATTTGATTTTTTTACAACAATGTATTTTTCTTCATGTGGTTTCTAGCTTAATTTACCCTATTTTTTTATATTTTTAAAATTGCAACATTTGTTTGTAAAAATCGTGTAATGAAAACGCATATTTTAAACTTATTAAGTTATTAAATTTTTTTTGAAATCATTGTATTGTGTACCATTAAGTTTCTAGCTTAAGTTACACTATTTTTTTATATTATTAAACTATCAACATTTGTTTCTAGATATCGTGTACTTTACACTTGAAAAGTATGGTGTTTTTTACTAAAAAACCGAAAACGCATATTTTAAACTTAATAAATTATTTAGGTTTTTTTGAAATCAATTTATTGTTTACCATGAAATTTCTACCTTAATTTAAACAATTTTTTATCTTTTAAAATTGCATCATTTGTTTTTTAGAAATCGTGTACTATAGACTAGAAATATAGGGTATTTTTTACTTTAAAAATGAAAACGCATATTTTAAATTTATTCAATTTTTTGATTTTTTGACAACAATGTATTTTTCACCATGAAGTTTCTAGCTTAATTTACAGTATTTTTTTATATTTTTAAAATATCAACATTTGTTTCTAGAAATCGTGTACTATACAATTGAAAAATAGTGCGTTTTTTACTAAAAAAATGAAAACGCATATTTTTAATTTGTTAAATTATTTGATTTTTTTTACAACAATTTATAGTTTACCATGAAGTTACTAGCTTAATTTACTCAATTTTTTATATTTGTAAAATTACAACTTTTGTTTTTTAGAAATCGTGTACTAGAGACTTGAAATATAGGGTGTTTTTTACTTTAAAAATGAAAATGCATTTTTTAAATTTATTAAATTTATTTATTTTTTTGACAACAATGTATTTTTCATCATGAAGTTTCTAGCTTAATTTACACTATTTTTTTATATTTTTAAAATATCAACATTTGTTTCTAGAAATCATGTACTATACACTTGAAAAATAGGGTGTTTATTACTAAAAAATGAAAAGGCATATTTTAAATTTATTAAATTATTTATGTTTTTTGTAAACAATGTATTTTTCACTATGAAGTTTCTAGTTTAATTTACCAATTTTTTTATATTTTTATAATTGCAGCATTTGTTTATAAAAATCGTGTACTATACACTTGAAAAATATGGTGTTTTTTACTTTAAAAATTAAAACGCATATTTTAAATTTATTAATATATTTAATTTTTTTGAAAACAATGTATTGTTCCCAATAAAGTTTCTAGCTTAATTTACACAATTTTTTATATTTTTAAAATTGCAACATTTGTTTCTAAAATTTGTGTACTATAGGCTTGAAATATAGGGTATTTTTTACTTTAAAAATGAAAATGTATATTTTAAATTTATTAAATTAATTGATTTTTTTAAAAACAATTTATTGTTCACCAAGAAGTTTCTAGCTTAATTTACATAATTTTTTATATTTTTATACTTGCAACATTTGTTTCTAGAAATCGTGTACTATACACTTGAAAAATATGATGTTTTTTACTTTAAAAATTAAAACTCATATTTTGAATTTTTTAAATTATTTCATTTTTTCGAAAACAATATATTGTTCCCAATAAAGTTTCTAGCTTAATTTACACAATTTTTTATATTTTTAAAATTGCAACATTTTATTCTAAAAATTGTGTACTATAGACTTGAAATATAGGGTGTTTTTTACTTTAAAAATAAAAACGCGTATTATAAATTATTAAATTTTTTTGAAAACAATGTATTGTTCCCCATAAAGTTTCTAGCTTAATTTACACAATTGTTTATTGTAGCTCCTTAATTTTTAAGTCCGTTTTTTTTTTCAAAACACTAGTGGAAGCTAAGTTCTAATTTATAACTAATAATAATAATAATAATAATTACACCCCTTTCAAATTTTACAAATTCCTATACAGCTGAATAAATTAACATATGAATTTGAGACTTAGGTTCACCATGTGTGGCTATACCTAAGAAAAGCCCATAGCTCATCTCATTTGTGGCTTTCGCTTCACCATATTCTGATGCCTGCGATATGGTAACTGCCAGTTATATGTAAACATATAACTGAGTAACCCCCGGCATTTTTTAAAGCATTTTTATATATCGCAGCCACTCTAACTGGAAAACACCCCATTTAATCCCTAACACACAATTCAATCCACAATGAATGCAACAACTCATACATAATGCATACTATGACAATTATGGATGTATGCAAGCCATGATCTTTCATTAACATACTTAATTCTTTTCTTTTCTTGAATAATTTATGAAAGCCTCGTGCATTAGACTTCCCCTAGCGCATGGCAGTAACGCGAGGTTGAGCTCAAAACTAAGACCACTGCAAGCGTCCCTACCGTGATCAAACTGGCTGTCGGACTATCTTACCCCAATCACTGGGATAGCCCAGGACTATCTTACCCCATTCATCGGGATAGTCCTTTCTTTCGGGCCATCTTCCCGGTCACCGGGCAACCCTACTTGTTCAGGTCATCTTACCCCGTTCATTAGGAGATCCTACATTTTCAATCTTTTCATGCTTGTCCGCTTACCCGGTGTCTGACCGGTGGGATTCAACCTGCTTACTCAATATCTGTTGATGGGGGAAAGCTTAAACTTGTCTTTAAATTTCATTTTCATTTCACATAAAATATTATCATGCATTTCACATTCAACTAATATCATTTGCATACAACATTCATCATTCATCATTAATATTTCATTAATCATTCATTTAAGCACTTTCCACCCTGTAATAACACTATACTTATCATCATCATTTCATGACCCTAATACTTGTTACTAAGTCATATGGACCTATTTACATTGATTCTAACCCTAGAAATAGTCTATTAGGGTCCTCAATGCATTTTTGAAGTTAAAACAGGTCAAGGAGGTACAGAGCACTAGCGCTTGAGTGCCCATTCTGGCGCTTGAGCGCCAGGCAACATTTTTACACTGCTAGGAATTTCATCCTGGCGCTCGAGCCCCAATCTTGGCGCTTGAGCGCTAGACATCCATTTGCCACTGCTAGGATATTTGTCCTGGCGCTCGAGCCCCAATCCTGGTGCTCAAGCCCCAGCCACAGATGACAGCTTTTGCGAATTCCGCCAAAAATTCAGTTTCTTTCCTTTCAACCTCTTTCCTTGACCTCATTCTAACTTCCAAAACACTACCCACATCATGGCACAACAAATTCACACATATACAATCAAATTGTCACAAATCAAGTGTACATTAGCATGATTCAAACACAAATGCTTCATTCATTCAATCTCACATCAAAATCACAAGACACAATTTCAACACATATACACATTGTTTCTCAATTCACACTACTACATCAAAATATGACAACAAGGAAAACTCTCACACTTCACTTTCATTGCCACACTAGTTTCCAAAATAACCTACATGCATCAAACTAAATTATCCCACTTAACAAGTCTAATCCTAATCATCACACATTTCACAATTTGACAATAATCAATCCACATGCATCAAAACCCAATTCATTTAACATTATAAGTTCAAACCAATTCCTATCATATATTTCATAATAGCTCAAAATCAAGTCATATATCTTTTCTATTCCTTATCTTGCCTAAGTTTTGGGGTATAGTGGGGTTACCTTCAAACTTTGAGTCCCTAAGAACTTCTTGTTCTCAAGCCCCACCAAATCCTTCAATCTCTACTACTAGACTTGGGAATCCCTAAATACCCCCAAATAAGAGTCATTAGCACCCTTAGGAACTCATTTTAGGGTTTTCATGTTAGAGGAGAGGATCAAAAGCCCATTTGCCCCAAAATGGAGCTTTATCAAAGAATGGGAGATGAGGGTGCATGCCTTACCTAAGTAGTTTGTTGGTGTCCCAAAGCTTGAAAATGTCCTCTCAAAAGCTTCAATGTTGGAGATTGATGAATGAACCTTGATGTTTTGGGCTTGAAGGTCAAACCCTAGGAGAGCAAGTGTGAAAATGAGAAGTGAAGAGAGTGAGGAAGGGAGAAAGGGGCGAGAATGAGGGAGGAAGTAAGGGGCTTGCATGTTCAATTAAGGAGAAGAATTACCTTCCTTGTGGCTTGGTGATGATGCTTTCTTAAGGAAACAACATGGAATTTGAGCTTCTATGGTGAGATTGATCAAGGAATTCAAAGAGGGTTTGAGGAGGGGATGAAGAACTAGAGAGAAGAGCATGGTCTTTGTGTGGGCTGAAATGAGAGGGGGAGAAGGGGAAGTGAGACTTTTGCCTCACTTAACTAATTTCTAAATCTTGCTAAGTGGTCCTTCATGGAACTAATAAAATTGCAACCTAGTCCTTCCATTTAATTTCTTAGGGTCTGTTTGGTTGGAGGTTTTTGGAGGGGAGGGGAGGGATTTTTAGGAAGTTGGTGTGTTTGGTTCAAAAATTGGAGGAGGGGAGCGAAGGGGAGGGATTTTAATTCATTTTAAAATCCCTCCAAAAGTGGGGGGATTTGGAGGGGAGGTGTAACAACTTATTTTGTAGACCATTTTGTTTTTTATATACAAGGGAAAGCTAAAATTTACTACACAATAAATAATAATAATTACAGTCCTTTTTAACTTAAACGAATTCCTATCTAGCTGAACAAATAAATACTTGAACATAAAACTTAGGTTCGCCATGTAATAATGAGACCGTCAGTTATATGAAAAACATATAACCGAGTAACCCCCGGTCTAACTAAAAACATTATAGATCAGTATTGCAGCCAATCTATCCTAGAAATGGATTCATTATATTTACATTGCATTTTGTTTGATTATGTTCATGTAGGAATAAAAGCATGGAGAAGTGTTGATTTTAGAGGATTGGACTTAAATAATGAAGGAAAGAATGAAGAAAGTTGAAGAAAAGATGTAGAAAATACTTAGAAGCTGTCAAACACAATCTTGTGCGCACAGGAAGGTGTGCGCACCTTAATTCCTCCTGGAGCTGCTGCCCAGTCTTGTGCGCACAACCTAGGAATGTGTGCGCACCCCTATTCGTATTTTTGCCATAACTTAAGTTGTAGACCTCCAAATTAAGCGAAACCAAAAGCATTTGAAAGCTAAGAGAATGCTCTACAACTCTTATGAAGACCACAAAACCTAGTTCTAAATGTTTAATTGTCAAAAAAAATAATCTTTGACAGGGATCTGCAATCAACAAAACAAATACTTTCATATAGACTTTGTCTTAGTACTTTGGCCATACCTATAGTTGTAGACCTCCAAATTGAGTGAAACCAAAAGAATTTGAAAGATAAGAGGGTGTTCTACAACTATTATGAAGACCACGAAGTCAAATTCTAATTAAAACCAATTCAAAAATCCAGTTCAAATTGTTCCAAAACAGAGGAAAATGGTATTGATCAACTTTTCACAAATTTCAATCCTCCCTTAATCTCAATACCTCAAAATCATATTAACTTCATCTAATTCAATATAAATCACTCAAAGATCAATTCACAAGGATGTAGAAAACACTTAGAAGCTGTCAAATAAAATCTTGTGCGCACAGCCCAGGAAGGTGTGCGCACCTTAATTCCTCCTGGAGCTGCTGCCCAGTCTTGTGCACACAGCCTAGGAATGTGTGCGCACCCACATTCTTATTTTGGCCATAACGTAAGTTGTAGACCTTCAAATTGAGTGAAACCAAAAGCATTTGAAATATAGCGGATGCTCTACAACTCTTACAAAAACCATAAAACCTAGTTCTAAATGTTTAATTGTCAAAAACAGCCATCTTTGACATGGATGTGCAATCAACAAAACAGATACTTTCATATAGACCATGTCTTAGTAATTTGGTCATAACTAGAGTTGTAGACCTCCACATTGGGTGAATCCAAAAGCTTTTGAAATCTAAGAGGATGCTCGACAACTCTTATGAAGACCACAAAGTCAAATTCCAATTATAACCAATTCAAAAATCCAGTTCAAATTGTTCCAAAATAGGGAAAAATGGTATTGATCAACTTTACACAAATTTCAATCCTCCCTTCCATCTCAATTCCTCAAAATCATAGTAACTTCATCTAATTCAATATAAATCACTGAAAGATCAATTCACAAGGATGACCAAAGTCCAATTTCATCAAATTCACATTATCATCAAGATCATTCTCATACACTCACATTCACAATCCAATATCCAAACAAAGAATCAACATAAATGCATCAACCCCACACATATAGAACCAATTCAACCAAGATCAACTTCACACTTCAAGAACACAAGAAACATGTCATGTTAATTTAACACCAATTTCCATGCAACCTAAATTCATGTCATCTAACCAAATCAAGTCCAAAACCTAACATCATACCATCATCTATTTTCTAATTTCCCTAATTGAGGGTTTTAAGTTTGGGGTTACCTTCGAATTGGAGCTCTAAACTCAATCTCTAAATTCCACTGTGGAAGATTCTAAACCGATAGAATTGGAGTTCCCGACGCGTGGATCATTTTCTTCAACTGCTCCAGCGGCCGGAAGGCCACCATGCAACCACCCAAAGTGGTGGCCATCATCAAGTTCTCCTTCTCTCTCACCAGCCTCTCTCTCTACTTTATAAAATTTTCAATGATTATGTTTTGTGTGTGTGTGTACGTGAGTAAGGAGGGGTATATGTGAGGGTGCATGGTTAGGTGAGGGAAGGCGCATGGTAAGAAGAAGTCCCTAGTTTTAATTTATTAAAAATTGAAAATAAGTCCTTGTCATTATAAAATTTAATAAAATTCCAAATTAACTTAATTTAAATAAATAAAACCACAAGGATTTAGTTGCAACTTTCTAATTTTATATTTTAGTCCCCTAAGCCCACCTTGATACGGTTTTTGATGTCTAGTTGTATTTATATCATGACCTAGTCCTTTTTCTATAATCCTATATGCTTTATAATTCATTTTAGTTCCATAAATTCCTTATCTTTTCTAAAATAGCCTCCCTCAAGGACGCAATTGTGAATTTAAATAATCTATTCCAGAAGGTTAGAAATTTGGGATGTTACAGGAGGGGAGGGGAGGGCAAAATTAACACATTAAATCACTTAAAATCCCTCCCCTCCCCTCTAACCAAACACAAAAACATTATTTTTCCTTCCCTCCCCTCCCCTCCCCTCCATTTGAACCAAACAAACTCTCATATTTTTTATTTTTCCTCCCCTCCCCTACACTCCTCTCCATTAAAATCCCTCCCCTCCGTTGAACCAAACAGACCCTTAAGGATTGCAACCAAATCCCTAAATCCCCATTTTGTTATAAAAGAACCAATAGCTCTTTTCTAGGAAATTTATGGGATGTTACATTTATGTTTTTAAAATTGCAACATTTGTTTCTAGAAATTGTGTACTATATATACACTTGAAAAAAAGGGTGTTTTTTACTTTAAAAATGAAAATGCTTATTTTAAATTTATTAAATTATTTGATTTTTTTGAAAAAAATATATTGTTCCCCATAAATTTTCTAGCTTAATTTTTACAATTTTATATATTTTTAAAATTGAAACATTTATTTCTTGAAATCGCGTACTATACACTTGAAAAATAGGGTGTTTTTTACTTTAAAAATGAAAATGCATATTTTAAATTTATTAAATTATTTGATTTTTTTGACAATAATGTATTTTTCACCATAAAGTTTCTAGCTTAGTTTACACTATTTTTTTATATTTTTAAAATATCAACATTTGTTTCTAGAAATCGTGTACTATGCACTTGAAAAATAGGGTGTTTTTTTACTAAAAAATGAAAACACATATTTTAAATTTATTAAATTATTTGATTATTTTTGACAACCATGTATTGTTCGCAATAAAATTTCTAGCTTAATTTACACTATTGGATTTATATTTTTAAAATTGCAACATTTGTTTCTAGAAATCATGTTCTATACACTTGAAAAATAGGGTTTTTTTTACTTTAAAAATGAAAACGCATATTTTAAATTTATTAAATTATTTGATTTTTTTGAAAATAATGTATTGTTCCCCATAAAGTTTCTAGCTTAATTTACACAATTGATTATATTTTTAAAATTGCAATGTTCGTTTCTAGAGATCATGTACATACACTTGAAAAATAGGGTGTTTTTTACTTTCAAAATGAAAATGCATATTTTAAATTTATTAAATTATTTGAATTTTTTGAAAACAATCTATTGTTCCCCATAAATTTACTAGCTTAATTTTTACAATTTTATATATTTTTAAAATTGAAACATTTATTTCTAGAAATCGCGTACTATACACTTGAAAAATAGGGTGTTTTTTACTTTAAAAATGAAAACACAGATTTTAAATTTATTAAATTATTTTATTTTTTTGACAACAATGTATTATTCACCAAGAAGTGTATTTAGAAAATATCAACATTTGTTTCAAGAAATCGTGTACTATACACTTGAAAAATAGGGTGTTTTTTACTAAAAAAATGAAAACGCATATTTTAAATTTATTAAATTATTTGATTTTTTTGACAACAATGTATTGTTCCCCATGACATTTCTAGCTTAATTACACTATTTTTTTATATTTTAAAAATATCAATCTTTATTTCTAGAAAACGTGTACTATACACTTGAAAAATAGGGTGTTTTTTACTAAAATAATGAAAATGCATATTTTAAATTTATTAAATTATTTGATTTTTTTTACAACAATTTATTTTTCACCAAGAAGTTTCTAGCTTAATTTACACTATTTTTTATTTTTTTAAAATATCAACATTTGTTTCTAGAAATCGTGTAACACTTGAAAAATAGGTTGTTTTTTACTAAAAAATGAAACTCATATTATAAATTTATTAAATTATTTGATTTTTCTGACAACAATGTATTGTTCACCATGAAGTTTCTAGCTTAATTTACACTATATTTAATATTTTTAAAATATCAACATTGGTTTCTAGAAATCGTGTACTATGCACTTGAAAAATAGGGTGTTTTATAATAAAAAATGAAAATACATATTTTAAATTTATTAAATTATTTGATTTTTTTTACAACCATGTATTGTTCACAATAAAATTTCTAGCTTAATTTACACTATTTGATTTATATTTGTCAAATTGCAACATTTGTTTATAGAAATCATGTTCTATACACTTGAAAAATATGGTGTTTTTTACTTTAAAAATGAAAACGCATATTATAAATTTATTAAATTTTTTGAAAACTATGTATTGTTCACCATGAAGTTTCAAGTTTAATTTACAATATTTTTTTATATTTTTATAATTTCCACATTTGTTTCTAAAAATCGGGTACTATACACTTGAAAAATAGGATGTTGTTTACTTTAAAAATTAAAACACATATTTTAAATTTATAAAGATATTTAATTTTTTTTGAAAACAATGTATTTTTCCCAAATAAGTTTCTAGCTTAATTTAAACAATTTTTTCTATTTTTAAAATTGCAACATTTGTTTCTAAAAATTGTGTACTATAGACTTGAAATATAGGGTGTTTTTTACTTTAAAAATGAAAACACATATTTTAATTTTATTAAATTATTTGATTTTTTTGAAAACAATGTATTGTTCCCCATAAAGTTTCTAGTTTAATTTACACAATTATTTATATTTTTAAATTGCAACTTTTATTTCTAGAAATCGTGTACTATACACTTGAAAAATAGGGTGTTTTTACTTTAAAAATGAAAACGCATATTTTAAAAATATTAAATTATTTGATTTCATTGGAAAAAATGTATTGTTCACCATGAAGAGTCTAGTTTAATTTAAATTTTTTTTATATTTTTATAATTGCGAATTTATTTCTAAAAATTGTGTACTATACACTTGAAAAAGAGGGTTTTTTGGAATTTAAAAATGAAAACAAAATTTTTAAATTTATTAATATATTTGATTTTTTTGAAAACAACGTATTGTTCCCAATAAAGTTTCTAGCTTAATTTATAGAATTTTTCATATTTTTAAAATTGCAACATTTTTTTCTAAAAATCGTGTACTATAGACTTGAAATATATGGTGTTTTTACTTTAAAAATAAAAAGGCATATTTTAAAAATAATAAATTATTTGATTTCTTTGAAAACAATGTATTTTTCACCATGAATTTTCTAGTTTAATTTATAAAATTTTTTATATTTTTATAATTGCGAAATTTGTTTCTAAAAATCGTGTACTATACACTTGAAAAAGAGTGTGTTTTTTATTTTAAAAATGAAAACGCAAATTTTAAATTTATTAAATTATTTGATTTTTTTGAAAAAAAAATGTATTATTCCCCATAAAGTTTCTAGCTTAATTTATACAATTTTTTATATTTTTTAAATTGCAATTTTTGTTTCTAGAAATCTTGTACTATACACTTGAAAAATAGGGTGTTTTTTACTTTAAAAATGAAAATGCATATTTTAAATTTATTGAATTATTTGATGTTTTGAAAACAATCTATTGTTCCCTATAAAGTTTATAGCTTAATTTTTACAATTTTTTATATTTTAAAAATTGAAACATTTGTTTCTAGAAATCGAGTACTATACACTTGAAAAATATGGTGTTTTTTAATTTAAAAATGAAAACGCATATTTTAAATTTATTAAATTTTTTGATTTTTTTGACAATAATGTACTGTTCACCATGAACTTTCTAGCTTAATTTACACTATTTTTTTATTTTATTTTTAAAATATCAATATTTGTTTCTAGAAATCGTGTGTTATACACTTGAAAAATAGGGTGTTTTTACTAAAAAAATGTAAATGCATATTTTAAATTTATTAAATTATTTGATTTTGTTGACAACATTGTATTGTTCACCATAAAGTTTGTAGCTTAATTTACACTTTTTTTTTATATTTTTAAATTATTAACATTTTTTTCTAGAAAATCGTGTTCCATACACTTAAAAAATAGGGTGTTTTGTACTAATAAAATGAAAACGCATATTTTAAATTTATTAAATTAATTACTTTTTTTTAAATCAATGTATTCTTCACCATGAAATTTCAAGCTTAATTTACACAATTTTTTATATTTTTAAAATTGCAACATTTGTTTGTAGAAATCGTGTACTATAGACTTTAAATATAGAGTGTTTTTTACTTTAAAAATGAAAACACATATTTTAAATTTATTAAATTATTGGATTTTTTTTTATTTTTTTTTGACTAGTTCACCAAGAAGTTTCTAGCTTAATTTACACTATTTTTTATATTTTTAAAATATCAACATTTGTTTTTAGAAATCGTGTAATGTACACTTGAAAAATAGGGTGTTTTTTGCTAAAAAATGAAAACTGTAACACCTAACAAAATTTAAGGCTAAGTAAGTTTTTTTTTCTCAAAACACTAGTGGAACTAAATTCTAATTTACAACAATTAAAAATAATAATAATTACAACTCTTTCAATTTATACGGATTCCTATACAGCTGAAAAATTTAATATATATGAACTTGAGACTTAGGTTCATCATGTGTGGCTATACCTTAGAAAAGCCCACAGCTCGTCCTATCTGTGGCTTTTGCTTCATAATCTTCTGATACTTGTGATATAGTAATCGTCAGTTATATGCAAAACATATAACTGAGTAACTCTCGACATTTTTTTAAAAACAGTCTAACTGGAAAATCACCTCATTTGGTTCCTATCAAACACAATCAATCTAATGCAACATATTCACACTCAATGCATGTAATGACAAGTATAGATGTATGCATGCTATGATATTTCATTATCATACTTAATTCATTTTTGTTAGACAAGTGGCCTCTATGCTCAAGAGGGGGGGTGAATTGAGCTTAAAAGATTTTTCTTAAATTCGTTTAAAATTATAACAAAACTTGAACAAGGTATATATTAGTTGACGTATGGAATTAAAATATAATGAAAGATAGAAATGAAGATCAAACAAGCTAAACAGATATGAGTTTTAGGGATAGAGAGAATAGCACCGAGTTTTATACTGGTTCAGTCACACACCACTTGTGACCTACGTCCAGTCTACGAATCTCCGCCACGCGAGAATTCTTGTATTGCTGGTCAACAATTTACACACTAAGAGCACCTTTCTCAATTGGATACCCCACCAATTTCAAAGGTCTCAATCTAGGGATACCTCACCCTAAGAACAACTTTGAAGGATACCTCACCTTCTCTACACTTTTAAAAATAAGCTCTCGACAATGAAACTCTCAAGAGAGTAAATGATACAACTTGAAGCTCTAATATATTTGATTTAAGGCTCTTTGTTTAATGAAAGAAACAAAATAGGGAAAAACAAAGCAAGCCTTAGGCAATAGCATAAGACCCTTGATTCAAAGAGATTGATGATAGAAAGTAATTTTTCAATTCAATGTTAAGCTTGCAAGGGTATTTTATATTTTAAGTCAGAAGCCCCTTTTATAGATAGCAGAAACAGCAGATAAATCTGCGCATATTTCATTAAGATATTCGAATATGACATTCTAATATTCGAATATGGCAATATTATATTCGAATATGTATTCGAATATAGTGTTTCTGCATTTAAAATTTGATTTCTATAGGCTTCATATTCGAATATATATTCGAATATGGAGGTTCCATATTCGAATATGTATTCGAATATAATAGTTCTGGAGGGTGGAAAGGCCTAGGCACCTTGTTATATTCGAATATGGCAAGTCATATTCGAATATATATTCGAATACACAGTTTCTGGAAAATGATCAGACCAAGGCAGTATGTCATATTCGAATATGTATTCGAATATGGCTTGCCATATTCGAATATATATTCGAATATACTGGTCATAAAATTCAAATTTTATTTCCAGAACCTTGATATTCGAATATACACTCAATTTGGACTTTTTCAAGTAAAACTCAATTTTTAGATATTTTCTTTGAAATTTTCTATGAGGGTCTTTTCTTTGAAAATGTTTTTATCTTAACTCTTAATATTTTTCTAAAACCCTTTTTAAAAAGTGTTTGTTTCAATATCAAAGAGCCTTAATCAAACTTACATTTATTTATAATTTAGAAACCTATATACCCTTTGTTGTTGCGGATCTGTTTACTGTGCTTGTTCGCTTGATTTATCCTTTTGATTCTTGGTTTGTTGTTGAATCATCAAAACTTCAAACTTAGAGCATTTGCATTTACAATTTCTTTTCTTTAGTATTTTACAGAAGCCTCGTGCACAAGACTCCTCCCTAGGCGCATGGCAGTAATACGCGCTTGAGCTCAATCATGGACCACGGCAAGCGTCCCTACCGTGATCAACTGCCGGGCTATCTTACCCTAATCACTGGGATAGCCCAGGACTATCTTACCCCATTCATCGGGATAGTCCTTTCTTTCGGGCCATCTTCCCGGTCACCGGGCAACCCTACTAGTTCATGCCATCTTACCCCGTTCATTGGGAGACCCTACATTATCAATCTTTTCATGCTTTTCTGCTTACCCGATGTGCAACCGATGGAACTCAACCCACTTACTCAACATCCATTGAAGGGGGAAAGCTTATCTATCATTTCATTTCATTATCAAATTATCATGCATTAAACATTCATCATACATGTCATAACACATACCACAACATTTCCATGATCCTATTGCATGTTTATAAGTCACATATACCTATTTTCATTCATTCCTATCCTAGAAATGGATTCATTATGTTTACATTGCATTTTGTTTGATTAAATTCATGTAGAAATAAAGCATGGAGAAGTGTTAATTTTAGAGAATTGGACTTGAATAATGAAGGAAAGAATGAAGAAAGTTGAAGAAAAGATGTAGAAAACACTTAGAAGCTGTCAAACACAATCTTGTGCGCACAACCCAGGAAGGTGTGCGCACCTTAATTCACCCCTTGAACTGCTGCCCAATCTTGTGCGGATAGCCCAGGAAGGTGTGCGCACCCCTGTTCATATTTTGGCCATAACTTGAGTTTTAGACCTCCAAATTGAGTGAAACAAAAAGTATTTGAAAGCTAAGAGGATGCTCTACAGCGCTTATGAAGACTACAAAACCTAGTTCTAAAGGTTTAATGGTCAAAAACAGTCATATTTGACAGAGATGTGCAATCAACAAAACAGATACTTTCAATAGACTCTGTCTCAGTAATTTAGTCATAACTAGAGTTGTAGACCTCCAAATTGAGTGAAACAAAGAGAATTTGAAAGCTAAGAGGGTGCTCTACAACTCTTATGAATACCACGAAGTCAAATTCCAATTAAAACCAATTCAAAAATCCAGTTCAAATTGTTCCAAAACAGGGGAAAATGGTCTTGATCAACTTTTCACAAATTTCAATACTCCCTTCCATCTAAACTCCTCAAAATCATATTAACTTCATCTAATTCAATATAAATCACTCAAATATCAATTCACAAGGATGACCAAAGTCCAATTTCATCAAATTCACATTATCATCAAGATCATTCTCATACATTCACTCACAGTCCAATATCCAAACAAAGAATCAACATAAATGCATCAACCCCACACATATAGAACCAATTCATCCAAGATCAACCTCACACTTCAAGAACACAAGAAACATGTCATGTTAATTTAACACCAATATGCATATAAGCTAAATCCATGTCATCTAACCAAGTCAAGTCCAAAACCTAACATCATAAAACCTCAAATTCCTAATTTCCCTAATTGGAGTTTTAAGTTTGGGGTTTAGTGGGGTTACCTTAGAATTGGAGCTCTAAACTCAATCTCTAAATTTCACTTTGGAAGATTCTAAACTGGTAGAATTGGAGCTCCCAACGTGTAGATCATTTTCTTCAACTACTCCGGCGGCAATCGGTGGCTGGAAGGCCACCATGCAAGCACTCAAAGTGGTGGCCACCACCACCTCCTCCTTTCTCTCTCGCCACCCTCTCTCTTCATTTCTTTCAAGCTTTGTTTATTGTGTTGTGATGTGTGTGTACGTGAGTGAGAGTGAAATAGGTGAGGGTGTAGTGGTTAGGTGAGGGAGAGTGCATGGTAAGAGCGTAGTCCTTAGTTTTAATTTATTGAAAATTGCATCTAGGTCATTGTCTTTATAAAATTTAATAAAAGTTCAACTTAACATAACTTGAATAAATAAAACCACAAGGACATAGTTACAACTTTCTAATTTTATATTTTAATCCCCTAACCCAACCTTGCTACATTTTTAAATCTCTAGTTGTATTCATCGCCAAGATTTAGAATTTATAAAAGAAGGTTTAAAAGATTACTAAGACTCTAGTTTTGAAGCAGAGGTCAAGATTCTACAAGCATTGATATTTCTAGTGAAATTTGGTTTTGAGTTCAAGATCGTGTAACCCGTTAGGTCTTGGTTGTAGAGTGGAAAGAATTCATTGTAAGAAGCATAGATTCCTTGAACGTGCAGTGAAAGACTACTTGAATTAAAGCATATTCTTATTCCTTCTTAGGTGTAACACTTTAATTCTAGGATGATTAAATAATTTCAAGTTGTTGATGTGAGTTAGAGTGGATCAGAATGTGTCTTTGCACGTGTCTTTAAAGGCGGACGTCCATGAACTTGTTGCCTTGATATAAAGAGAATGGTTGAAATGATAATAGCATGATAAGAGCTCGTTGTCTCCTTACCTAAGTAAGAATTCAGGGTTTGGAAAGTTGGGAACTGATTTGAGTGCCAACATATTTGTTTTGCTGAAAGCATTATAGTTTATGACTATAATGATGGTGTAACACGTCAAGGAAATTCTTATAACCCTACAAGGATTTGAGTTAGAGATTTACTGTAAAGCTAAACTTATCGTTAGCTTATACTTCGAATAAGTAACTGAATTTACAAGGAAGTAGGGGTGCTTAGCCGGAATACAAAATCATATAACAACCGGAGTTGTTTAGGTCTCTAGGAATCTCTGAGAGAGATTATCTAAAGCTTGAAATCAAATGGTTACTAGGAGTAATTGGACTTGTCTAGACTCATAGGATTTAAATTTTTGGAAATCTAAGTTCAAATTGACATGGAGAGTTAAAAGGAATTCTCTAAATGGTCAATACTAATCCATTAACGATAAACCGCATAGATAGAAGCTTATATGGGTTCAAACTTTAAGAAGATCCAAATCTTCAGAATCTGAATGGAGGATTATTATGAAGTCCTCTAACGCTTTAGTTGTGCCACTCTGATTGGGTCGTCTTTCAAGGCAACTCGGATCTAAGATTAGGAACTTGAACATAAATAAGGGTATTTTGGTGACTGTTCAAATGGCTTCATGAGTTTAGGTCACCAAGGAAATCTTTAACTGTGATAGTGCACTAGGGTTTTGAAAGAATTTCCTATACTGATTAGAACTTCAAAATTAAATAGAATTTGAAATCACGAAAAGTAATTAAAGTTCTAAACCGTGGAATTCGAGATAGATAAAATGAAACAAGCTTAACTTAGTCCTAAAGTCGGCGTGGTAACGTACGTTCTTAGAGAACTAATAGGTGTAGCATGCTTAGGTAGGTTGCAAGCGTGGTTTAACCTCGGAAAAATTTGGGCTCCATGAAATTTGATGGAGATATGAGATTGAATATGTTTATACTCCTGTAGCGAAATTCTAATTTACTTATGACCCGAATCTTATACGGTTCTTGTCTACCGAGCACGCTAGAAAGTCCTACAACGTGGTTTCGAGAGTTGGAGTTTCACTAGTAGTTGTCTCCTGTATTGATCTACATAGAAAGATTCTAATAGATATTTGGTCTCTCGAATCAAAAAGGATTCACGCTAAGGAAAATGAAACAATTCGAGTGGAAATTTAATACTTACACATTAGAGATATGTTCAAAAGAACCAATAAGGGTTAAGTATATTCTTGGAAATAGAGAAAATATTTCATGGCTCCTATAGTGCACTTGTAAGGCATGTTAAGAGTCAAATGGACTATTTAGAAATCTTCACGTGGAGAGGTCTTAGTGCTTGTTCCAGAGTAGAAATAGAACTTTAGGAGATCATTGGGGATAATCCGACTAAATTGAAATGATGTCCGAAATTGAACTCATCTTATCTTATGGCCTTTCTAGGTCTTTGTATAGAAGTGTCCAAGGGTGTGGCTTAAAATATTGCTAAAATTTGAGGGAACTGAATGCTAAAACTTTTGCGATTAACTTAAGGAAAGAGAGACTTATCTCTAGAGTCATCACGCGTAAAACAATACTATGTGAATCCCATAATAAGGTTTAGACCGAGATTACATGAACATTGGAATAGAGTGTCTCAAAAGAATTGATTCCAAAGTTAATGATAGAGTAAGATGTGTGACTTGAATCTTTTTAAGATTAGGTTTACAAAACTAACTTAATACAACCTCAAGCGGAAATAATTTCTAAATCTTGAACCTAAAGGCACAATGTTACGCCACATCTATAATCATAACAATTTTCAAGATACAATGTTACGCCACATCTATAAAAAGGAAATAGGGTTATTATAAGATGTAGCTACATGAAGAGACATCAATGGAATCGGTATAGGCAAATAAGTCCTTGAACTTCTCTAAGGATATGTGACTGTCAAATTAAAATTTATGATGAATTCATCAAGAAAGAAAACACATAATGGTATGGAATAAGTGATAAAAGTTATTCAATCACAACATTGATTCGAATTTAGGCTTGGTGAATTTCCCGAATAAGATAGAGAATTTGATTTCTAGGATTTACATGGATAGTTCGTCAATCACATTTATAAAGGGAAAAGGATTTAAGGAATTCAAATCCTAATTTCGGAAAATCTTCACACCCATTTTCCACTATCTATTCTAGAAGGCTAACCAAATTTATCCTTAAAACATATCCTACTTGGTACTCCTTCTAGGTTTGTGACTTGAATCCATTGGTTATAAATGCATCAATGTTGTGACTAAGGTACTGAGCTGGCCAGGCCCAATATCTTACAATCACAACACTGGTACATCTATATCCCAATGTCTCATCCTATTTTCCATGAAAGTTACTAAAGAAGAACAATCCCTTTAAAGATCGTTCATATCTATTAGTAGTCATAACTTCTACTCTCATGCACCAATATTTAATTGATCAGACTAAATATTAGCTACACGTCCCTTCGAAGCTTATGACACGCCTAATAGATATGTTTAGAATATTAATCGTTCAGCTGACTAGCGTCTCATTATCATTATAGATATGATCAGACTAATATATATGAACTTGAGACTTAGGTTCACCATGTGTGGCTATACCTAAGAAAAGCCCACAGCTCCTCTAATCTGTGGCTTTCGCTTCATAATCTTCTGATACCTGCGATATGGTAACCGTTAGTTATATGCAAAACATATAACTTAGTAACCCCCGTCAT
Organism: Cyamopsis tetragonoloba; assembly: GCA_037177725.1. Taxonomy (NCBI): domain Eukaryota; kingdom Viridiplantae; phylum Streptophyta; class Magnoliopsida; order Fabales; family Fabaceae; genus Cyamopsis; species Cyamopsis tetragonoloba. The sequence goes on from CM074123.1 coordinate 58,577,663, forward strand.
TTTTTTAAAAACACTTTTATACCATATCACAATCAATCTAACTGGAAAATCACCCCATTTGGTTCTTATCACACACAATCAATCTAATGCAACATATTCACACTCAATGCATGTAATGACAAGTATATATGTATGCATGCTATGATCTTTCATTATCATACTTAATTCATTTCATTTCTTCAGTCTTTTACGGATGTGTGTACGTGAGTGAGAGTGAAATAAGTGAGGGTGTAGTGGTTAGGTGAGGGAGAGTGCATGGTAAGAGCGTAGTCCTTAGTTTTAATTTATTAAAAATTACATCTAGGTCCTTGTCTTTATAAAATTTAATAAAAGTTCAACTTAACATAATTTGAATAAAGAAAACCACAAGGACATAATTACAACTTTCTAATTTTATATTTTAGTCCCCTAACCCAACCTTGCTACATTTTTAAATCTCTAGTTGTAATCATATCATAACCTAGTCATTTTCCTTAATCCTATATGCTTTATAATTTATTTTAGTTCCCTAAATTCCTTATTTCTTCTAAAATAGCCCCTTAAGAATGAGTTTGTGAATCTAAATAATGTAATTCTCCCCATAAAGTTTCTAGCTTAATTAACACAAGTGTTTATATTTTTATAATCGCAACATTTGTTTCTAGAAATCGTGTTCTATACACTTGAAAAATAGAGTGTTTTTTACTTTAAAAATAAAAACACATATTTTAAATTTATTAAATTATTTTATCTTTTTGAAAACAATGTATTGTTCACCATGAAGTTTCTAATTTAATTTACAAAATTTTTTATATTTTTATAATTGCAACATTTGTTTCTAAAAATCATGTACTATACACTTGAAAAAGTGGGTGGTTTCGAATTTAAAAATGTACACGAAAATTTTAAATTCATTAATATATTTGACTTTTTAAAATAACGTATCGTTCCCAATATAGGGAGTTTTTTACTTCAAAAATTAAAACGCAAATTTTAAATTTATTAAATTATTTGATTTTTTTGAAAATAATGTATTGTTCCCCATAAAGTTTCTAGCTTAATTTACACACTTTTTAATACTTTTAAAATTGCAACATTTGTTTCTAGAAATCGTATACTATGCACTTGAAAAATAGGATTTTTTTACTTTAAAAATGAAAATGCATATTTTCTATTTATTTAATTTTTTGATTTTTTTTTAAAACAATCTATTATTCCCCATAAAGTTTCTGGCTTAATATACATAATTGTTTATATTTTTATAATTACAACATTTGTTTCTAGAAATCGTGTTCTACACAATTGAAAAATATGGTGTTTTTTACTTTAAAAATGAAAACGCATATTTTAAATTTATTAAATTTTGATTTTTTTGACAACAATGTATTTTTCACCATGAAGTTTCTAGCTTAATTTAAACAATTTTTTATATTTTTAAAATTTCAACATTTGTTTCTTGAAATCCTATATGATACACTTGAAAATAGCGTGTTTTTTACTAGAAAAATGAAAACGCATATTTTGAATTTTTTAAATTATTTGATTTTTTTGACAACAATTTATTATTCACCAAGAATTTTCTAGCTTAATTTACACTATTTTTTATATTTTTAAAATATCAATATTTGTTTCTAGAAATCGTGTACTATACACTTGAAATCTAGGGTGTTTTTTACTTTAAAAATGAAAACGCATATTTTAAATTTATTAAATTTTTTTATTTTTTTGAAAACAATGTATTGTTCACCATGAATTTTCTAGCTTAATTTATACTATTTTTTTATATTTTCAAAATATCAACATTTGTTTCTAAAAATCGTGTACACTTGAAAAATAGGGTGTTTTTTACTAAAATAATGAAAACACATATTTTAAATTTATTAAATTATTTGAGTTTTTTTGACAACCATGTATTGTTTACAAGAATATTTCTAGCTTAATTTACACTATTTGATTTATATTTTTAAAATTGCAACATTTGTTTCTAGAAATCGTGTTCTATACACTTGAAAAATAGGGTGTTTTTTACTTTTAAAAGGAAAATGCATATTTTAAATTTATTAAATTATTTGATTTTCTATAAAATAATGTAATTTTCCCCATGAAATTTCTAGCTTAATTTACAAAATTGTTTATATTTTTATAATTGCAACATTTGTTTTTAGAAATTGTGTTCTATACACTTGAAGAATAAGGCGTTTTTTTCTTTAAAAATGAACATGCATATTTTAATTTTATTTAATTATTTGATTTTTTTGAAAATAAGCAATTGTTCCCCATAACGTTTCTAGCTTAATTTTTACAATTGTTTATATTTTTATAATTGCAACATTTGTTTCTAGAAATCGTGTACTATACCACTTGAAATCTAAGGTGTTTTTTACTTTCAAAATGAAAACGCATATTTTAAATTTATTAAATTATTTGATTTTTTTGAAAACAATGTATTGTACACCATGAATTTTCTAGCTTAATTTACACTATTTTTTTATATTTTAATAATATTATCATTTGTTTCTAGAAATTGTGTACACTTGAAAAATAGGGTGTTTTTTACTAAAAAAATGAAAATGCATATTTTAAATTTATTAAATTATTTGAGTTTTTTTGACAACCATGTATTGTTTACAAGAATGTTTCTAGCTTAATTTACACTATTTGATTTGTATTTTTAAAATTACAACATTTGTTACTAGAAATCGTTTTCTATACACTTGAAAAATAAGGTGTTTTTACTTTAAAAATGAAAATACATATTTTAAATTTATTAAATTATTTTATTTTTTTGAAAATAATGTAATTTTCCCCATGAAATTTCTTGCTTAATTTACATAATTGTTTATATTTTTATAATTGCAACATTTGTTTCTAGAAATTGTGTCCTATACACTTGAAAAATAGGGCAATTGTTTCTTTAAAAATGAACATGCATATTTTAATTTTATTTACTTATTGATTTTTTTGAAAACAATCTATTGTTCCCCATAAAATTTCTAGCTTAATTTTTACAATAGTTTATATTTTTATAATTGCAACATTTGTTTCTAGAAATCGTGTTCTATACAATTGAAAAATATGGTGTTTTTTACTTTAAAAATGAAAATGCATATTTTAAATTTATTAAATTATTTGATTTTTTTGACAACAATGTATTGTTCACCATAAAGATTCTAGCTTAATTTACACTATTTTTATATTTTTAAAATTTCAACATTTGTTTCTTGAAATCCTGTACCATACACTTGAAAAATAAGATGTTTTTTACTATAAAAAATGAAAATGCATATTTTTTATTTGATAAAATATTTGATTTTTTTGAAAACAATTTATTCTTCACCAAGAAATTTCTATCTGAATTTAAACTATTTTTTACATTTTTAAAATATCAACATTTGTTTCTAGAAATCGTGTACTATACACTTTAAAAATAAGGTGTTTTTTCTTTAAAAATGAACATGCATATTTTAATTTTATTTAATTATTTGATTTTTTTGAAAACAATCTATTGTTCCCCATAAAGTTTCTAGCTTAATTTTTACAATTGTTTATATTTTTATAATTGCCACATTTGTTTTTAGAAATCGTGTTCTACACAATTGAAAAATAGGGTGTTTTTTACTTTTAAAATGAAAATGTATATTTTAAATTTATTAAATTATTTAATTTTTTTGACAACAATGTATTGTTCACCATGAAGTTTCTAGCTTAATTTACACTATTTTTATATTTTTAAAATTTCAACATTTGTTTCTTAAAATCCTATACTATACACTTGAAAAATTGGGTATTTTTTACTAGAAAAATGAAAACGCGTATTTTAAATTTTTTAAATTGTTTGATTTTTTTACAACAATTTATTGTTCACCAAGAAGTTTCTTGCTTAATTTACACTATTTTTTATATTTTTAAAATATCAACATTTGTTTCTAGAAATCGTGTACTATTATACACTTGAAATCTAGGGTGTTTTTTACTTTAAAAATGAAAACGCAAATTGTAAATTTATTACAATATTTGATTTTTTTTACAACAATGTATTGTTCACCATGAATTTTCAAGCTTAATTTACACTATTATTTTATATTTTCAAAATATCAACATTTGTTTCTAGAAATCGTGTACACTTGAAAAATAGGGTGTTTTTTACTAAAATAATAAAAACGCATATTTTAAATTTATTAAATTATTTGAGTTTTTTTGACAACCATGTATTGTTTACAATAATGTTTCTAGCTTAATTTACACTATTTGATTTATATTTTTAAAATTGACACATTTGTTACTAGATATCGTGTTCTATACACTTGAAAAATATGGTGTTTTTACTTTAAAAATGAAAATACATATTTTAAATTTATTAAATTATTTTATTTTTTTGAAAATAATGTAATTTTCCCCATGAAATTTCTCGCTTAATTTACATAATTGTTTATATTTTTATAATTGCAACATTTGTTTCTAGAAATTGTGTCCTATACACTTGAAAAATAGGGCAATTGTTTCTTTAAAAATGAACATGCATATTTTAATTTTATTTACTTATTGATTTTTTTGATAACAATCTATTGTTCCCCATAAAATTTCTAGCTTAATTTTTACAATTGTTTATATTTTTATAATTGCAACATTTGTTTCTAGAAATCGTGTTCTATACAATTGAAAAATAGGGTGTTGGGGTTCATTTTCTAGAGAGAGAAGTGAGGAAGAGATGAGAGGGAAAATGGTTTGCATGTGGCTTACCTTGGTTCCCTTGGAAGCTCAAGAGCTTGAGGATGATGATTTGAGTCATGAAATGGAGAGATTGAAGAAGATTGCTTACATTTTGAGAGAAATATGATTGCGCTAGGAGAGCAAGTAGGGTGAAGTAAGGAAGATGAAGTTAGAGTTGGATTTTGGAGTGTGAGAATGTGAGAGAGGGAGATGAGGGCGTCAGAGAATAGAGAGGGAAGGAGGGGGTTTTGTGAAAATTCCACATCTTATTAAAAATTGCTATATGGTCCTTCCTTCCACTTCTTTTTGCAACAATTCCCATAAAAACTCCTAATTTCTCCTAATGACCTACGAATTCTTAGTTAGTAATTTATGGGATGTTACACTATACACTTGAAAAATAGGGTGTTTTTTACTATAAAACTTAAAACGCATATTTTAAATTTATTAATTTTTTGATTTTGTTGAAAAAAAATATATTGTTCCCCAAAAAGTTTCTAGGTTAATTTATAAAAAATTTTATATTTTTAAAATTGCGATATTTGTTTCTAGAAATTGTGTACTATACACTTGAAATTTGGGTGTTTTTTACTTTAAAAAAATGCTTATTTTAAATTTATTAATATATTTAATTTTTTTGAAAACAATGTATTTTTCCCAATAAAGTTTCTAGCATAATTTACAAATTTTTTTATTTTTTAAAATTGCAACATTTGTTTCTCAAAATTGTCTACTATAGACTTGAAATATAGGGTGTTTTTTACTTTAAAAATGAAAACGCATATTTTAAATTTATTAAATTATTTAATTTTTTTAAAAATAATTTAATTTTCTGCATGCAGTTTCTAGCTTAATTTACACAATTGTTTATATTTTTATAATTGCAACATTTGTTTCTAGATATCGTGTTCTATACACTTGAAAAATAGGGTGTTTTTTACTTTAAATATTAAAACACATATTTTAAATTTATTAAATTTTTAGATTTATTTGAAAACAATGTATTGTTCACTATGAAGTTTCTAGTTGAATTTACAAAAAAAAAATTATTTTTATAATTGCAACATTTGTTTCTAAAAATTGTGTACTACACTTGAAAAATAGGGTGTTTTTTACTTTAAAAATTAAAACGCATATTTTAAATTTATTAAGTTTTTTTATTTTATTGAAAACAATATATTGTTCCCCATAAAGTTTCTAGGTTAATTTATTAAATATTTTATATTTTGAAAATTGCAACATTTGTTTCTAGAAATTGTGTACTATACACTTGAAAACTATGGTGTCTTTTCTTTAAAAATGAAAACGCAAATTTTAAATTTATTAAATTATTTGATTTTTTTTTACAACAATGTATTGTTCACCATGAAGTTTCTAGCTTAATTTACACTATTTTTTATATTTTTAAAATATCAACATTTACTTCTAGAAATCTTGTACTGTACACTTGAAAAATACAATGTTTTTTACTATAAAAATGAAAACGCTTATTTTAAATTTATTAAATTATTTGATTTTTTTGAAAACAATGTATTGTTCACCATGAAGTTTCTTGCGTAATTTACACTATTTTTTATCTTTTTCAAATAACAACATTTGTTTCTAGAAATCGTGCACTATACACTTGAAAAACAGGGTGTTTTTTACTAAAAAATGAAAACGCATATTTTAAAATTATTAAATTATTTGTTTTTTTTTAAAACAATGTATTGTTCACCATGAAGTTCCTAGCATAATTTAAACTATATTTAATATTTTTGAAATATCAACATTTATTTCTAGAAATCGTGTACTATGCAATTGAAAAATTCGGTGTTTTTTACTAAAAAATGGAAACGCATATTTTAAATTTATTAAATTATTTAATTTTTCTGAAAACAATGTAATTTTCCCCATGAAATTTCTAGCTTAATTTACACAATTTTATATATTTTTAAAATTGAATTATTTGTTTCTAGAAATCGTGTACTATAACTTGAAAAATAGGTTGTTTTTTACTTTAAAAATCAAAACACATATTTTAAATTTATTAAATTATTTAATTTTTTTTACAACAATGTATTGTTCACCAAGAAGTTTCTATCTTAAGTTACACTATCTTTTATATTTTTAAAATATCGACATTTGTTTCTAGAAATCGTGTACTATACACTTGAAAAATTGGGTGTTTTTTACTTTAGAAATGAAAACGTAAATTTTAAAGTTATTAAATTATTTGATTTTTTAAAACAATATATTGTTTCCCATAAAGTTTCTAGGTTAATTTATTAAAATTTTTATAATTTTAAAATTGCAACATTTGTTTCTAGAAATCGTGTACTATACACTTGAAAAGTAGGTTGTTTTTTACTTTAAAAAATAATACGCATATTTTAAATTTATTAAATTATTTGATTTCTTTTAAAATAAAGTATTTCTCCCCATAAAGTTTCTAGCTTAATTAAAACAATTTTTTTATATTTTTAAAATATCAACATTTGTTTCTACAAATTGTGTACTATGCACTTGAAATATAGGGTGTTTTTTACTTTAAAAATGAAAACTCATATTTTCAATTCATTAAATTATTTGATTTTTTTGAAAATAATGTAATTTTCCCCATGAAATTTCTAGCTTAATTTACACAATTGTTTATATTTTTATAATTGCAACATTTGTTTCTAGAAATCGTGTTCTATACACTTGAAAAGTAGTATATTCTTTACTTTAACAATTAAAACTCATATTTTAAATTTATTTAATTATTTGATTTTTTTGTAAACAATCTAATTTTCCCATGAAATTTCTAGCTTAATTTACACAATTTTATATATTTTGAAAATTGAAACATTTATTTCTAGAAATCGTGTACTAAACACTTGAAATATAGGGTGTTTTTACTTTAAAAATGAAAACGCATATTTAAATTTATTAAATTGATTTTTTTGACAACAATGTATTGTTCACCGTGAAGTTTCTAACTTAATTTACACTATTTTTTATATTTTTAAAATGTAACATTTGTTTCTAGAAATCCTGTACTGTAGACTTGATAAATAAGGTGTTTTTTACTATAACAATGAAAATGCATATTTTAAATTTATTAAATTATTTGTTTTTTTTTACAACAATTTATTATTCACCATTAAGTTTCTTGCTTAATTTACACAATTTTTTTTATATTTTTAAAATATCAACATTTGTTTCTAGAAATTGTGTACTATACACTTGAAAAGTAGGGTGTTTATTACTAAAAAAATGAAAACGTATATTTTAAAACTATTGAGTTATTTGTTTTTTATAAAACAATGTATTTTAACCATGAAGTTCCTAGCTTAATTTACAATATATTTAATAATTTTAAAATATCAACATTTGTTTCTAGAAATCGTGTACTATGCACTTGAAAAATAGGGTGTTTTTTACTATAAAATGAATACACATATTTTAAATTTATTAAATTATTTGATTTTTTTACAATCATGTATTGTTCACAATAAATTTTCTAGCTTAATTTTTACTATTTGATTTATATTTTTAAATATGAAACATTTGTTTCTAGAAATCATGTTCTATAAACTTGAAAAATAGGGTGTTTTTTACTTTAAAAATAAAAACGAATATTTTAAATTTATTAATTTTTGTGATTTTTTTGAAAACAATGTAGTGTTCACCATGAAGTTTCTAGCTTAATTTACACTACTTTTTATATTTTTATAATTGCAACATTTGTTTCTAAAAATCATCTACTATACACTTGAAAAATAGGGTGTTTTTTACTTTAAAAATTAAAACGCATATTTTAAATTTATTAAATTTTTTGATTTTGTTGAAAACAACATATTGTTCCCCAAAAAGTTTCTAGGTTAATTTATAAAAAATTTATATTTTTTAAATTGCAACATTTGTTTCTAGAAATCGTGTACTATATATACACTTGAAAATTAGGGCGTTTTTAATTTAAAAAATAAAATGCTTATTTTAAATTTATTAATATATATAATTTCTTTGAAAACAATATATTGTTCCCAATAAAGTTTCTAGCTTAATTTACACAATTTTTTATTTTTTTAAAATTGTAACATTTGTTTCTAAAAATTGTGTACTATAGACTTGAAATTTAGGGTGTTTTTTATTTTAAAAATGAAAACACATATTTTAAATTTATTAAATTATATGATTTTTTTAAAATAATTTAATTTTCCGCATGAAGTTTCTAGATTAATTGAGACAATTGTTTATATTTTTATAATTGCAACATTTGTTTCTAGAAATCGTGTTCTATACACTTGAAAAATAGGGTGTTTTTTACTTTAAATATTAAAACGCATATTTTAAATTTATTAAATTTTTTGATTTATTTGAAAATAATGTATTGTTCACCATGAAGTTTCTAGTTGAATTTAATAAAAAAGTTATATTTTTATAATTGCAACATTTGTTTCTAAAAATCGTGTACTACACTTGAAAAATAGCGTGTTTTTTACTTTAAAAATTAAAACGCATATTTTAAATTTGTTAAATATTTTTATTTTATTGAAAACAATATATTGTTCCCCATAAAGTTTCTAGGTTAATTTATTAAATTTTTTATATTTTTAAAATTGTAACATTTGTTTCTAGAAATCTTATACTATACACTCGAAAATTAGGGTGTTTTTTTCTTTAAAAATAAAAACGTATATTTTAAATTTATTAAATTATTTGATTTTTTTTACAACAATGTATTGTTCACTATGAAGTTTCTAGCTTAATTTACACTATTTTTCATATTTTTAAAATATCAACATTTGTTTCTAGAAATCTTGTACTGTACACTTGAAAAATAGGGTGTCTTTTACTATAAAAATGAAAACGCATATTTTAAATTTGTAACATCCCACAAATTCCCCACTTTAAGGGTTGGTACTCTTTGAAGAGAATTTGGAAATTTAGGGATTTATGGCAATTCTACGAATAAAATGAAGGAGGACCAAGGGGAAAATTTTAAAAAGTTGAAGTAGGGACTTAGTTGCAACAACTTGAGAAATGAAAGATTGAGCAAAAGCTCTCATTTCCCCTCTCCTCCTCTCATTCTTGCCCCTCACTCCCTGACTCTCATCCCACTCCATTTCTCATCTTCTTCTTCCACTCTCAAGCTCTCCTAGGGTTTGGTCCTCAAGCCCCCAAATCAAGAGAGTTTCTTCATCAATCTTGTTCCTTGGAGCTTGGAGAAGCCATTGAAGTACTTAGGTAAGCCATGCATCTCCTTCTCCTCTCCTTCTTGTTCAAGACCCATTTTTGGGGCAAATGGTCTCCTAACCCCATTTCTAACATGCAAGCTCTTGAATGGGTACCCATGGGTGCTAATAGCTTGTATTTGTGAATTTTAGGGGCTACCAAGTCATTGAGTAGCAACTTGAAGGAATTGGAGACTATTTGGGAACAAGGGTAATTGGAGCTTCACTTGAGAGGTAACCCCACAAGAACCCAAAAATTAGACTAATTAGGGAAATAGAATTGGTAGGAGGTTTGATTTTGGTATATTGTGAAAATGTGATAGAAATAGGCTTAGAATTGCTATAGTAGATGATTGGATTTTGGCACATGTATTTTGATTGGAGTTATGGTGATTTACATATAAATATACATGTTTGAACTTGTAAATTGATGATTTACTTGGATGCATGTGGTTTGATGATTGAACTTTGAGAGATATGTGTTATAATGGGTTTGTACATGTGCTTATTGGTTAATTTGATGATTTGGTGCTTAGGCTTGTTGCTTATGGTAACAAGGTGTGAGTGTGAATTGTATGAGTAATGTGATGTATGATGTTGAATTGAGTCTCTTGAGGTTGGGTGTAGAAATATGTAATTGATTTGTTCCAATTTGATTGAATATGTGTGAATTTGTTGTGCCATAATGTGGGTAGTGTGTTGGAAGTGAAAATGGGGTCAAGGAAGGAGGTTGAAAGGAAAGAAACTGAGTTTTTAGTGAAATTCGCAAAAAGCTGTCATCAGTCGCTGGGGCTCGAGCGCCAGGACTGGGGCTCGAGCGCCAGGTGAAAATATTGGGCAGTAGTGAATGGATGTCTGGCGCTCGAGCGCCAGGATAAAATTTCTGGCAGTGAAAAATGGGCATCTGGCGCTCAAGCACCAGTGCTCTGTACCTCCTTGACCGGTTTTAGCCTCCAAAATGCATTGTAAACCTATTTCTAGGATGGGAATGAATGGAAATAGGCTTATAGGACTTAGTAACATGATTTAGGGTTATGAAATGATATGGCAAACTCTTTGATTTAAATTGTGAAATTGTCTTGTGATGAATGTTGAATGAAAATGCATGATAACTTGTAAAATGAAATTAAATGATAAGATAAGCTTTCCCCCATCAACGGATGTTGAGTAAGCGAGTTGATTCCCACCGGTTACACACCGGGTAAGTGGACAAGCATGAAAAGATTGAGAATGTAGGGTCTCCCAATGAATGGGGTAAGATGACCTGAACTAGTAGGGTTGCCCGGTGACCGGGAAGATGACCCGAAAGAAAGGACTATCCCGATGAATGGGGTAAGATAGTCTTAGGCTATCTTAGTGATTGGGGTAAGATAGCCCGGCAGTTTGATCACGGTAGGGACGCTTGCCATGGTCCCATGATTGAGCTTTTACTGCCATGCACCTAGGGAGGAGTCTTGTGCACAAGGCTTCCGTAAAAGACTAAAGAAAAGAAATGAATTAAGTATGATAATGAAAGATCATGGCATGCATACATTTATACTTGTCATTACATGCATTGAGTGTGAATATGTTGCATTTGATTGATTGTGTGTGATAGGAACCAAATGGGGTGTTTTTCCAGTTAGACTGGCTGTAATATGGTATAAAAGTATTTTTAAAAATGCCGGGGGTTACTCAGTTATATTTCTACATATAACTGACGGTTACCATATTGCAAGAGACTCAGAAGATGAAGACTTTAGCGCTTGAAGGCTCACTCCCTTAGATATTGTAGTATTTTGGATATTTTGATATATTTTGGATAGCCAATCCTTCTTTATAGTACATTAGATGGCTACCGTTAGTGGACATATTACTTCTAGTTTGTACTAATAACCTACTACTATGAACTTATGTATTTTGATAGGGCATATGATAGCCCCTTAGACTAAGCACTATGTAACTCATGTAGGTGAACTATCTATCATATATATTACATGGCAAATTTTTTCAAAAGAAAAAAAAAACTTAGCCTTAAATTTTGTTAGGTGTTACAAAATTTATTAAATTATTTGATTTTTTTGACAATAATGTATTGTTCACCATGAAGTTTCTTGCTTAATTTACACTATTTTTTTATATTTTTCAAATAACAACATTTGTTTCTACAAATCGTGTACTATGCACTTGAAATATAGGGTGTTTTTTACTTTAACAATGAAAACGCATATTTTCAATTTATTAAATTATTTAATTTTTTTGAAAATAATGTAATTTTCCCCATGAAATTTCTAGCTTAATTTACACAATTGTTTATATTTTTATAATTGCAACATTTATTTCTAGAAATAGTGTTCTATACACTTGAAAAATAGCGTATTTTTTACTTTAACAATTAAAACTCATATTTTTAATTTATTTAATTATTTGATTTTTTTGAAAACAATGAAATTTTCCCCATGAAATTTCTAGCTTAATTTAGACAATTTTATATATTTTTAAAATTGAAATATTTATTTCTAGAAATCGTGTCCTATACACTTGTAAAATAGGTTGTTTTTTACTTTAAAAATGAAAATGCATATTTTAAATTTATTAAATTATTTGATTTTTTTGACAACTATATATTGTTCACCATGAACTTTCTAGCTTAATTTACACAATTTTTTATATTTTTAAAATATCAACATTTCTTTCTAGAAATCCTATACTGTACACTTGAAAAATAGGGTGTTTTTTACTATAAAAATGAAAATGTATATTTTAAATCTATTAAATTATTTGATTTTTTTGACAACAATTTATTGTTCACCATGAAGTTTCTTGCTTAATTTAAAGTATTTTTTTATATTTTTAAAATATCAACATTTGTTTCTAGAAATTGTGAACTATACACTTGAAAAATAGGGTGTTTATTACTAAAAAAATGAAAACACATATTTTCAAATTATTAAGTTATTTGTTTTTTTTAAAACAATGTATTTTAATCATGAAGTTCCTAGCTTAATTTACACTATATTTAATATTTTTAAAATATCAACATTTGTTTCTAGAAATCGTGTACTATGCACTTGAAAAATAAGGTGTTTTTCACTATAAAATGAAAACACATATTTTAAATTTATTAAATTATTTGATTTTTTTTAAAACCATGTATTGTTCACAATAAAGTTTCTAGCTTAATTTTTACTATTTGATTTATATTTTTAAAATATCAACATTTGTTTCTAGAAATCGTGTTCTATATACTTGAAAAATCGGGTGTTTTTTACTTTAAAAATGAAAACGCATATTTTAAATTTAATAATTTTTTTGAAAACTATGTAGTGTTCACCATGAAGTTTCTAGCTTAATTTACACTACTTTTTATATTTTTATAATTGCAACATTTGTTTCTAAAAATCGTCTACTATACACTTGAAAAATAAGGTGTTTTTTACATTAAAAATTAAAACGCATATTTTAAATTTATTAAATTTTTTGATTTTGTTGAAAACAATATATTGTTCCCCAAAAAGTTTCTAGGTTAAGTTATAAAATAAAAATATTTTTAACATTGCAACATTTGTTTCTAGAAATCGTGTACTATACACTTGAAAATTAGGGTGATTTTTACTTTAAAAATAAAACGGATATTTTAGATTTATTAATATATTTGATTTTTTTGAAAACAATATATTGTTCCCAATAAAGTTTCTAGCTTAATTTACACAATTGTTTATTTTTTAAAAATTGCAACATTTGTTTCTAAAAATTTTGTACTATAGACTTGAAATATACGGTGTTTTTTACTTTAAAAATGAAAATGCATATTTAAAATTTTATAAATTATTTGATTTTTATTAAAATAATTTAATTTTCCGCATGATTTTTCTATTTGAATTTACAAAAAAAATTTATATTTTTATAATTGCAACATTTGTTTCTAAAAATCGTGTTATTACACTTGAAAAATAGGGTGTTTTTTACCTTAAAAATTAAAACGCATATTTTAAATTTATTAAATTTTTTGATTTTGTTGAAAACAATATATTGTTCCCCAAAAGGTTTCTAGGTTATTTTATAAAAAAATTTATATTTTTAAAATTGCAACATTTGTTTATAGAAATAGTGTACTATACACTTGAAAATGAGGGTGTTTTTTACTTTAAAAATAAAATGTATATTTTAGATTTATTAATATATTTAATTTTTTTGAAAATAATGTATTGTTCCCAATAAAGTTTCTAGCTTAATTTACATAATTTTTTATTTTTTTAAAATTGCAACATTTGTTTCTAAAAATTGTGTACTATAGACATGTAATATACGGTGTTTTTTACTTTAAAAATGAAAAAGTATATTTAAACTTTTATAAATTATTTGATTTTTATTAAGATAATTTAATTTTCCGCATGAAGTTTCTATTTGAATTTACAAAAAAATTTATATTTTTATAATTGCAACATTTGTTTCTAAAAATCGTGTTATTACACTTGAAAAATAGGGTGTTTTTTACTTTAAAAATTAAAACGCATATTTTAAATTTTTTAAATTTATTGATTTTATTGAAAAGAATATATTGTTCCCCATAAAGTTTCAAGGTTAAATTATTAAATTTTTTATATTTCTAAAATTGCAACTTTTATTTCTAGAAATCGTGTACTATACACTAAAAAAATAGGGTGTTTTTTACTTTAAAAATGAAAACGCATATTTTAAATTTATTAAATTATTTGATATTTATGAAAACAATGTACTGTTCACCATGAAGTTTCTAGCTTAATTTACATTATTTTTTATATTTTTAAAATATCAACATTTGTTTCTAGAAATCTTTACTGTACACTTGAAAAATAGGGTGTTTTTTACTATAAAAATGAAAACGCATATTTTAAATTTATTAAATTATTTGATTTTTTTGACAGCAATGTATTGTTCACCATGAAGTTTCTTGCTTAATTTACAATATTTTTTTATATTTTTAAAATAACAACATTTGTTTCTAAAAGTCGTGTACTATATACACTTGAAAAACATGTATTTTTTACTAAAAAGATGAAAACGCATATTTTAAAATTATTAAATTTTTTTAAAATAATGTATTGTTCACGATGAAGTTCCTAGCTTAATTTAGACTATATATAAAATTTTTCAAATATTAACATTTATTTCTAGAAATCGTGTACTATGCACTTGAAAAATAGGGTGTTTTTTACTAAAAAATGGAAACACATATTTATTAAATTATTTTGATTTTTTTGAAAACAATGTAATTATTCCCACGAAATTTCTAGCTTAATTTACACAATTTTATATATTTTTAAAATTAAAACATTTGTTTCTAGAAATCGTGTACTATACACCTAGAAAATAGGGGGTTTTTTACTTTAAAAATTAAAACGCATATTTTAAACTTATTAAATTATTTGAATTTTTTTGAAAATAATTTAATTTTTCCCATGAAATTTCCAGATTAATTTACACAATTGTTTATATTTTTATAATTGCAACATTTGTTTCTAGAAATCGTGTTCTATTCACTTGAAAAATATAGTGTTTTTTACTAAAAAAATGAAAACCCATATTTTAAAATTATTTAATTATTTGATTTTTTGGAAAACAGTCTATTGTTCCCCATAATGTTTCTAGCTTAACTTTTCCAATTTTTTATATTTTAAAAATTGAGACATTTGTTTTCGAGAAATCGCGTACTATACACTCGAAAAATAGTGTATTTTTTTCTTTAAAAATGAAAACACATATTTTAAATTTTTTAAATTATTTGATTTTTTGACAATATTGTATTGTTCACCATGAAGTTTCTAGCTTAATTTACACTATTTTTTATATTTTTAAAATATCAACATTTGTTTCTAGAAATCATGTACTATACACATGAAAAATAGGGTGTTTTTTACTATAAAAATGAAAACGCATATGTTAAATTTTTTAAATTATTTGATTTTTTTGTTAACAATGTATTGTTCACCATGAGGTTTCTTGCTTAATTTACACTATTTTTTTATATTTTTAAAATATCAACATTTGTTTCTAGAGATCGTGTACTATACACTTGAAAAACAAGGTGTTTTTTACTAAAAAAATGAAATCGCATATTTTAAAATTATTAAATAGTTTGTTTTTTTTAAAACAATGTATTGTTCACCATGAAGTTTCTAGCTTATCTTACAGTATATTTAAATTTTTAAAAATATCAACATTTGTTTCTCGAAATCGTGTACTATGCACTTGAAAAATAGGGTGTTTTTGTACTAAAAAAATAAAAACACATATTTTAAATTTATTAAATTATTTGATTTTTTTTACAACCATATATTGTTAACAAAAATTTTTTTATCTCAATTTACACTATTTGATTTATATTTTTAAAATTGCAACATTTGTTTCTAAAAATCGTGTTCTATACACATGAAAAATAAGGTGTTTTTTACTTTAAAAATGAAAAAGCATATTTTAAATTTATCAATTTTTTTGATTTATTTGATAACAATGTATTGTTCACCATGAAGTTTCTAGTTGAATTTACAATTTTTTTTATATTTTTATAATTGCAACATTTGTTTCTAGAAATTGTGTACTATACATTTGAAAATTAGGGTGTTTTTTACTTTAAAAATGAAGACGCATATTTTAAATTTATTAAATTATTTGATTTTTTTTTGAAAATAATGTTATTTTCCATATGAAATTTCTAGCTTAATTTACACAATTGTTTATATTTTTATAATTGCAACATTTGTTTCTAGAAATCGTGTTCTCTACACTTGAAATATAAGGTGTTTTTTACTAAAAAAATGAAAACTCATATTTTAAAATTATTTAATTATTTTATTTTTTTGAAAACAATCTATTGTTCCCCATAAAGTTTCTAGCTTAATTTTTACAATGTTTTATATTTTAAAAATTGAAACATTTGTTTCCAGAAATCGCGTACTATACAGTTGTAAAATAGGGTAATTTTGCCTAAAAAATGAAAACACATATTTTAAATTTATTACATTATTTGATTTTTTTGACAACAATGTATTGTTCACTATGAAGTCTCTAGCTTAATTTACACTATTTTTAAAATATCAAAATTTGTTTCTAGAAATCATGTACGTGAAAAATTAGGTGTTTTTTAATATAAAAATGAAAACGCATATTTTAAATTTATTAAATTATTTAATTTTTTTGAAAACAATGTATTGTTCCCAATAAAGTTTCTAGCTTAATTTACACAATTTTTTATTTTTTTAAAATGGCAACATTTGTTTCTAAAAATTGTGTACTATAGACTTGAATTATAGGGTGTTTTTTACTTTAAAAATGAAAACGCATATTTGAAATTTATTAAATTATTTGATTTTTTGAAAATAATCTAATTTTCCCCATGAAGTTTCTATCTTAATTTACATAATTGTTTATATTTTTATAATTGCAACATTGGTTTCTAGAAATCGTGTTCTATACAATTGAAAAATTGGGTGTTTTTTACTGAAAAAATGAAAATTCATATTTTAAATTTATTAAATTATTTGATTTTTTGAAAACAATCTATTGTTCCCCATAAAATTTCTAGCTTAATTTTTACAATTTTATATATTTTTTAAAATTGAAACATTTATTTCTAGAAATCGCGTACTATACACTTCAAAAATAGGGTGTTTTTTACTTTAAAAATAAAAACGCATATTTTAAATTTATTAATTTTTTTGGTTCTTTTGATAATAATGTATTGTTCACCAAGAAATTTATTGATAGTACCTATTCGGAGAATAAGCTATATATATATATATATATATATATATATATATATATATATATATATATATATATATATATATAGCTTGATAAGTGGTTCTAGGGATGGTAGAACTTGTCTCTATTCCCTGTGGACACCTGATCCTGCCCTTACTAAAGGAGAAGAAGAACAAGATTTCCTTAAGTTAATTAACGAATTAACCATCCAAAAGTTCTATATCAAAGTCAAAATCAAAATAGAGGATTTTGTATTAGATACTATGGCACTCTTCGACACCGGTGCTGATTCAAATTGTATTCTTCAAGGTTTGATTCCAACCAAATACTTTGAGAAAACCACAGAGAAACTAAGCACTGCTAGTGGATCTAGGCTTAAAATCAAATATAAGCTCTCTAGTGCCCTTATTGAGAACGACGATTATCAGGTAAAAACAACCCTTCTAGCCCTCCAAGATTGTGGCTTAGCCCATCTTCCAACCAAAACCTGCGCAGAAATTGCTTCAGAAGACGAAAATGAAACCCTTGACCTAGCTACCCTCATAAAAGAAATGGCTAAGTCAAAGATAATAATTTCTGGCCATAGCCAAAACCAAATCCAAACCCAAACCCAACCTCCCAAAAAGCCAACCAACCCTTACATTCCAAAGAACAAGTTTTCTTCACTAATCCAAATGGAACGAGTTTTGGGATAAATCCCCTCACAAAATTCCAATGAAAATTTTTCCAGAAGGATTCCATTTTAAGCCAACGGCTTTGAACAAAATTCGACAGTTTTATGAATTCATATTAATTGATTCTGATTCTGTCACAATCAAACATTACAAAGACAAAAATGACTCTTCAGTAATCACCCATTCAACAATTCAGATTTTAAAGGTGATTACTCCAAATCAATTTGGGAAAAATCCCAACAATTTGAAAAAGTTTTCACAAAATTTTGATCCCATTGGTTACAACTATTGGGATTACATTGATGCTTGGAGCCGAGTTTTCTGGTTTCAAAACAAAATCAATCGACACTCCTGGCTCATTTATTTCAAGAGAAGTGTTAATTACATTTTTCCAAACTGGTTTATTCAATGGTGGGATTTTTTTGTTCCATTCCCCAAATTTTACCTCCTCCAGCAGAGGAAGGTTTCAAACTATTTTAAAAAATGTACGATTCAAAGGAATCATGTATTCTGGCGGGTTTCAAACTATTTTAAAAAATGTACGATTTAAAGGAATCATGTATTCCGGCGGATTTAAAACTTTTCTCAGTATTCTCTTTGGCCTGGATATTTTCCTGGCAGTACAAATATGGAAACAGAGATCATCCTGAAAGGCTCCCTCTGTTAAGGAGAGATTCTTTTTTTCAAATGGTGGACCGAATTTGATGCATCTAAGGCAAGCCCAGATGAGGTCAAAAAATGGTTCTCTGCAAACTCCAACTTCTTAAAGCTGGCTGATCCTGAAACGTCTTTATGACTTAAAGAGATCCCAGGGGAAGCTACTGGAAAATTAAAAGGCAGAAGGAAGCAGGAATGCAGACAGACTGCTAAATATGTGCAACAATATAATATGCAAGAATATAAAGTGCAGAAATTAAAACTAGAAATGGACCAGTATCATAAAATTTTAATTAAATTAGCAAAATAAAAAAAAAAAGCCGATTGCGAGTAGTCTCAACGATGTCGGCTGGAGGGAGAAGGGGAAAAAAATTACAGAAAGAGACTTATTACTAAAACACAAAAGAAAAGCTTACAGAATATCTCTCAAAGCTTCTCTCTCTAAACTCTCTCTCTGAATTTCTCTAAACAAAAGGGTACCTCACAACATGGACGAGGCCTCCTTAAATAGGAATTTAAAAACACTATTTGCACAGTTCCGGTTATGTGACTGGATCGTATGCTACAGTGCCGTTTTAGACTGGTAGCTACAGTTCCGGTATCGTGACTCGAAAATGAGCTACAGTTCAGGTTGATAGCTACAGTTCAGGTTTATAGGAAATGATGACTCTTGTTCAATAGTCTCCTAAGTTGATTCTAAAACAATCATCTTCATTTTGATAGTATTCATCTGAAGATGCTGTTGAAGCAGAAAAGCTTGGAAGAGATGACTTCTCCTTTTCTTGGAGTAAATTTAGAATATCTTGCAAATATTTTGCAAAGCTTTCATTTGTTTGTGAAGCCGCAAGTGCTGCTATGATCTTTGCCTTCTGGTTGAGAAATAAAGACGTTTCAGGATCAGCCGACTTTAAGAAGTTGGAGTTTGCATAGAACCATTTTTTGACCTCATTTGGGCTTGCCTTAGATGCATCAAATTCGGTCCACCATTTGACAAAAGAATCTCTCCTTACAGAGAGAGCCTTTCAGGATGATCTCTGTTTCCATATCTGTACTGCTAGGAAAATATCCAGGCCAAATAGAAGACTGAGAAAAATTTTAAATCCGCCGGAATACATGATTCCTTTGAATCGTACCTATCCCTTCCAAACAAATCGGGATCTCTGGTATCAGAGCCTGATGGGGAAGTAGGAACATATTTGTGATGTTAATTTACTGTTTATCTCTATGAATCTGGAATTTTGTAAATTATTTTAATTTAAGTAATAATGACCATATACTATTAATTTTAACTGGAAGTACATGGATTTAAATCATATTTATAAAGAAGTTGTAGCAGTAAGTCCTGATGAAAGGTCGTAAGACTAATTTGTCGATGCCCTCTTTAGAATATATTATTTAAGTCGCATGGTGGCTATGGTTAAGATAAATGGTATAGATCTGTTAAAAAAAAAATTGGTGGGAAACTTTTTCCTAAAAAATTGACATGTGTCCCTTAAGGGGCCTTGTTTTCTTCTTATATATATAGATGAGCAATAAAAAAGCCTAAAACCCAGATTCATTGGATAATCATTAACTTAACTTGATAAATATTTTTCTATGGAACCAAATGATGGTGATGATATCAGAAATTGTTATCATGGCTAGTTTATTCCGATCTCTCTCTCGCCGTCTTTCTATTAAAACTTTAGCTGCCTCCTCATCATCAAAATCTAACCAAAGTGTGCTCACTGAGCAAAATACTAGACAGGAGGAAATTCCTCCTAGACATAACATCTTCGAAGAAGAAGTTTGTTTCGAAGATATCAACCAAGCCATAGACAACTGGGAAATACCAAAAATCCCTCAGGATGAATTATATATTCCTGAAGAGTCTAAAGTGGCTCGTAGTTCTGATTACATCATCAAAACTGCAGAAAACAACATTCCTCTAGGACCAGAGGCAGGAGAAGAATTTCATCTTCTAACAAAACAATCCATAGTAGAACATGCTAGAAAATACAAATATCTCCATATTGGATGCGTTCAAGTTGCAGTAAAGCCTCTTATCAGAGAGGGTCTTCATGCATCAATCCTCATGTGCCTTAGAGACATTAGGCACCATGATTTCAAAGATTCTCTCTTAGGGACTGTCGAAACGAGCTTAAGTCACGGACCAGTCTATTTCAATTGTTTCCCTAATAAGACAGTTAGCCTGTTGGACAGAAACATTCTGGATTCATTATTCTTAAACATCCAACTTCATGGTTTGAATATGAAGGAAGGATCCATTCCAGCAGCACTCATATATAGGATTCAATACAAGGTCATGAACACTTGTAACTCTCGTGTCCTATTAAAATCTGATGACAGAGAAACAACTCTGTTTGTCACCGACATGACGAAAGCAAATGTCACCATTCCTAGACTCATCAGATGGGATGAAGTCCAATTACCAAAATCATGGTCTATAGAAAGAGCCACTCGCACCATCCCTAGACAAGTACCAAAACTTCAAGAGATCAGACAATTGAACTCGGGAAGGGTAGAAATTATCTTCGATGGAAGAAACTCTTTCTCTTCTAGGTCAGAAGCTTCCTATAGGTCAGATACTGATAAAGTGCAAATTAGTGTGTTTATTTAATAAAGGATTTGCACTTATTTTCTCTAGAAATTACATGTTTTTTACATAATTTCACCATTTTTCCTTACTTTGTGAGTTTAAGAGTAAATAAGTGGTAATAATAAGTTTTCTAACTTTAGAAATGTATTTTCAGGTGTTTTTGGAAGCAAAATAAGAAAGTCAAGTTGCTGGAGCATATAAGAGGCCAGCACTCGAGCGCCATACCAAGGCTCGAGCGCTGGAAGCTGAGGAACATAGGATCCTTTCTGCCAGTGTAAATGCTCTGGCGCTTGAGCGCCACACTAGGGCTCGAGCGCCAGTAACTGTTGAGCATTGGATCCTTTCTGCCAGATTTATGAGCCTGGCGCTCGAGCGCCACACCAGGGCTCGAGCGCCAGAATGCGTTTAGCATTGGATCCTCTCTGTCAGAGTTATGAGCCTGGCGCTTGAGCGCCACACCAGGGCTCGAGCGCCAGACGCATTAACCAGGCAATTAAGCTCATTAACCAGCACGTGTCAGGCCAGCGCTCAAGCGCCAGGAGGGCGCTCGAGCGCCAGACCCCTGCCCAAAACACCTATAAATACAGCCTTTCAGAAGTTAAGAGATATCATATTGAATTGTATAGAAATAAACCACAAAGTATAGGATTTTAGTCAGAGTTCTAATACTCTTAGGTTTAGTTCTTGAAGCTCATGGCCTTGCTAGGCTAAGCTTTCCGCCGGGATTGAATGTAATTACTTCGTCTCTTGTTTCTTTCAATTGTTAGTTTATATTATATATGAAATGGAGTTCTTCTTCTATTCTTCTTTTCTTGGTTTAAGTTTTATCACCTTTGGCCATGTGTTAGTTTATTTGCGCAATTGGAAAATTGGTTTATAAACGGATTTGGAGAAAAACTCTCGTAAAACCTTCTAGTCTAGGGATAGATAGAAGTACTTATGATTGCTTTATACTCTGCTTAATGCAAGACTTAGTTCCTACAGCGCCAAGGGATTGGGCTCTAGAAACTAGTGTCTTAGAATCAAGTGACAAAGGGATTTGCACTTGTGACATTGAGTATGCATCTTTTCTTATAATATTTTACTTTAATTGAAAGAAACAAGGTGAAGTAATGAAACTCAATCCCAGGTGGCTTGTTATTTTATTTGTTTATCTCTTTATTTAGTGTTTATTTTATTTTCCATTCACAATCTTGATATGTTTTTGGACAATTCGTCAACTTAATTCTTAATTGAAGTAATCCAAGTGCTCCCTGTGGACGATACACGTATAATTACTATACTGAAACGAGTTAACCATTTCCAGCACCATTAAAAAGGTTAATAGATACCTCCCAAGCAGAATTCATGTCAGCTAGGAGATCATTCTCTGTAGCATCCCAACCAACATTTAGGACTATTAGTTCTAGAACAGTAATTCCTGAAGTCAATCTACAGGGAATAGAGACAAGTTCTACAATCCCTAGAACCACTTATCAAGCGAATGAGGATGAAGATCAAAAGATCTGTACAATCCCCAACCTAATCCTCTATGAATGATCATTATGATGTTATCTCATAAGTTCCTCATAGATAAAGAAGCCCTCCGCAAAAAATTTTATTCTGAAGATTGGGAACCTCAGAGGACATGGTTTTTGAATAACTTTAAGGGCCTAAAAAGAAAGGAAATTCAAGAGAAATACTATAGTTTTCTCGAAAAAGTACAAATGAATATCCCCTTCTTTGACTAGTTTCATGCATACACAGTCAAAATCCAAATAAATTATCCCTTCCAAACAGAACTAGTAGGACAAGGAACTACTAATGTTATCACTGTTTGGCACCTCAAAGATGGTGAGATGGTGAGGTTAGAGCTACCTCCTTCCAATCAGTTCCAATTACCAAATGTTAGGAATGAAAAGCACCACCCGGTGATAGCATCACCTTTCAAAACAAAAAATCTAGAAGAGGAAATTACCTCTAGAGATATCAATAGCCTAATGGAACAGGAAAACTATACCAACAAGTACCTTCAGGTTATCGGGGAAAAGATTTCTTCCCCCAAACAACCTCCTCCTTTAGGAATCCATTCTGGACCTTCATCATCTGAAGAAACGTCCACATCTAAACCTTTTGAAAAACCCTTGTTCAAGCCTTTCAAACTTTCTCACAAGGCTAAACAAACATTACAAAAGGCCAAGCTTAAAGCTGAATCCAATACAGCCAATGAGCTTTTGAGTAGAATTAATGAATTACTCAAAGCAAATATGGCCCTTGACACTCCACAACAAGAGGCCACTTCAAATAGACAAACCTCCAAATTATCCATTAATATGGTTAATCAAGATGAACCTCAAGAATCTGATCTTCAATCGGACCAAGAGTCTACTAAAGCGTGCTCCATTCTGATGAATTCCATAACAAAATGGAAAGGAATGACCAAGACCTACTCATAGCCGATGGTAGCACTTGATCTATCCCTAGACCAAGATTCTAGGTTCAACAGCTTCAATGCTAACAATGTCTATGAGTGGAACATAGATGGAAAGACTGAGTACAACGTCATGACTATGCTTCAGCACATGACCATGGTTTGCACAGCCTATCAAACAGCTCATGACAGCTCAGAAGAAGCTATAGCTAATATAATAGTATTTGGGTTTTCAGGACAACTTAAAGGATGGTGGGATAACTATCTCACTGAAGAAGATAAGGACAACATTTTTGCTGCTGTCAAAACAGACGAACAAGGAGAACCTATCCTCGACGGCAATGGAGAAACTATTCCAGACGCTGTTAGTACCCTAGTTTTCACCATAGCTCAACACTTTATAGGTGATCCGTCTTTATGGAAAGAGAGGTCTGCAGAATTACTCTCAAACCTTAAGTGTAAAACCTTAGCTGATTTCAGATGGTATAAGGATACTTTCCTCACCATGGTTTACACCAGAAAAGATAGTCAGCAACCTTTCTGGAAAGAAAAATTCTTGGCAGGATTACCAAAATCTCTAGGAGATAAGGTTAGAGATAAAATCCGTAGCTTAACACCTGATGGAATCATTCCATATCACAAGCTCAGCTATGGACAGTTGATTTCTTTTATCCAAAAGGTAGCTTTAAAAATATGCCAAGATGACAAAATTCAAAGGCAATTATCCAGAGAAAAGGCCCAAAATAAGAAAGATTTAGGATCATTTTGTGAACAATTTGGTCTTCCAGGATGCTCAAAGAGAAAAACCAAAAAATCTAACAAGCAAGATCATGAGGATAAACAAAAAAGATTTCCCAATAATAGGTATAGAAACCCGAAAAGGACCCCTAGACCAGCAACCACTAGGAAAACTCCCAAGCAATTCTCATCCAAGCAATCCCCAATCATTTGCTACAATTGTAAAAAACCAAGACATGTAAGCAAATATTGTAGACTCAGGAAAAGGATTAGTAATCTTAATATTGACCAGACCATAGAAGATCAAATTAGTAGCCTCCTAGTAGACACCTCTGATGATGAATCAGAAAAGGAAGGGTCAGATGACCTAAACAATATCCAACAGGATGATGAGATTTCTTCCTCAGACGATGAGGAATTGCCAGAAATAATGTTCTTACAAAAGAGCAAGACCTTTTGTTTGAAGCTATCAATTCAATCCCTGATCCTCAGGAGAAGTTATACCTAAACAAGTTAAAAGAGTCCTTAGAAAAGAAAAAGGCCAAAACTTTAGTGATTAATAACAAGTATGACCTTAAACCAATCATCAAAAGGTTAGAAAAAAGTTCTATTAAACCTGTTACCATCCAAGATCTCCAAAACGAGATTAATAATCTCAAACAGGAAATAAGAGAGATCAAGGAGAAACAACAAATTCACCAGACTATTCTAAATCAATTGGAGGATTTAGAAAGTGACTCAGAGGAACCCGAAACCAGGACACCTGATCCTGCCCTTACTAAGGGAGAAGAAGAACAAGATTTCCTTAGGTTAATTAACCGATTAACCACCCAAAAGTTCTATATCAAAGTCAAAATCAAAATAGAGGATTTTGTATTAGATACTATGGCACTCTTCGACACCGGTGCTGATTCAAATTGTATTCTTGAAGGTTTGATTCCAACCAAATACTTTGAGAAAACCACAGAGAAACTAAGCACTGCTAGTGGATCTAGGCTTAAAATCAAATATAAGCTCTCTAGTGCCCTTATTGAGAACGGCGATTATCAGGTAAAAACTTCCTTTTTGTTAGTCAAAGACCTCAAAAATGAAGTCATTTTGGGAACCCCCTTCATTAGAGCAATGTTTCCCTTAGATTTGTCAAGAAACCAATCAAGGGAAGTGTTAATTACATTTTTCCAAACTGGTTTATTCAATGGTGGGATTTCTTTGGTCCCATTCCCCAAATTTTACCTCCTCTAGCAGAGTAAGGTTTCAAACTATTTTAAAAAATGTATGATTCAAAGGAATCATGTATTCCGACGGATTTAAAATTTTTCTTAGTATTCTCTTTGGCCTGGATATTTTCCTGGCAGTACAAATATGGAAACAGAGATCATCCTGAAAAGCTCCCTCTATTAAGGAGAGAATCTTTTGTCAAATGGTAGACCGAATTTGATGCATCTAAGGCAAGCCCACATGAGGTCAAAAAATGGTTCTCTGCAAACTCCAACTTCTTAAAGTCGGTTGATCCTGAAACGTCTTTGTTTCTCGACCAGAAGGCAAAGATCACAGCAGCTCTTGCGGCTTCACAAACAAAGGAAAACTTTGCAAAAAATTTGCAAGATATTCTAAATTTACTCCAAGAAAAGGAGAAGTCATCTCTTCCAAGCTCTTATGCTTCAGCAACATCTTCAGATGAATACTATCAAAATGAAGATGATTGTTTTGGAATCAACTTAGGAGACGATTGAACAAGAGTCATCATTTCCTATCAACCTGAACTATAGCTGTCAACCTCAACTGTAGCTCATTTTCGAGTCACGATACTGGAATTGTAGCTACCAGTCTAAAACCGGCACCGTAGCATAGGACCCAGTCACATAACCGGAACTGTGCAAATAGTGTACTATGACTTGAAATATAGAGTGTTTTTTACTTTAAAAATGAAAATGCATATTTTTAATTTATTAAATTATTTGATTTTTTTTACAACAATGTATTGTTCACCAAAAAGATTCTAGCTTAATTTACACTATTTTTTATATTTAAAATATCAACATTTGTTTCTAAAAATCGTGTACTATAGACATGAAATGTAGGGTGTTTATTACTTTAAAAATGAATGCATATTTTAAATTTATTAAATTATTTGATTTTTTTGATAACAATCTATTGTTCCCCATGAAGATTCTAGCTTAATTTTTACAACTTTTTATATTTTTAAAATTGAAACATTTGTTTCTAGAAATCGTGTACTATACACTTGAAAAATAGGGTGTTTTTTACATTAAAAATGAAAACGCATATTTTAAATTTATTAAATTATTTGATTTTCTTTACAACAATGAATTGTTCACCATGAAGTTTCTAGCTTAATTTACACTATTTTTTTATTTAAAATATCAACATTTATTTTTAAAAATCGTGTACTATAGACATGAAATTTAGGGTGTTTAATACTTTAAAAATGAAAACGGATATTTTAAATTTAGTAGATTATTTGATTTTTTTTTACATAAATGTATTGTTACCCATGAAGTTTCTAGCTTAATTTACACTATTTTTTATATTTTTAAAATATTAACATTTGTTTCTAGAAATCATGTACTATACACTTAAAAAATAGGGTGCTTTTTAATAAAAAAAATTAAAACGCATGATTTAAATTTAATAGATTATTTCATTTTTTTGAAAAAAATGTATTTTTCACCATGAAGTTTCTAGCTTAATTTATACTATTTTTTATATTTCAAATATCAACATTTATTTCTAAAAATCGTGTACTATAGAAATGAAATGTAGGGTGATTACTTTAAAAATGAAAACGCATATTTTAAATTTAATAAATTACTTATTTTTTTTACAACAATGTATTGTTCCCTATAAAGTTTCGAGCTTAATTTGCACAATAATTTATATTTTAAAATATGAACATTTGTTTCTAGAAATCGTGTACTATACACTTGAAAAATATGGTGTTTTTGACTTTAAAAATGAAAATGCAGATTTTAAATTTATTAAATTATTTTATTTTTTTGAAAACAATCTATTGTTCCCCATAAATATTCTAGCTTAATTTTTAAGATTTTTTATATTTTTAAAATTGAAACATTTGTTTCTAGAAATCGCGTACTATATACACTTGAAAAATAGGGTGTTTTTTACTTTAAAAATGAAAACGCATATTTTAAATTTATTAAATTATTTGATTTTTTTGACAACAGAGTATATTTCACCATGAAATTTCTAGATTAATTTACACTATTTTTTATATTTAAAATATCAACATTTGTTTCTAGAAATCATGTACTATAGACATGAAATGTAGTGTGTTTATTACTTTAAAAATGAAAATGAATATTTTAAATTTAGTAAATTATTTAATTTTTTTGACAACAATTTATTTTTCACCATGAAGTTTATAGTTTAATTTACACTATTTTTTATATTTTTAAAATATCAAAATTTGTTTCTAGAAATCATGTACCATACATTTGAATAATAGGGTGTTGTTTACTAAAAAAATGAAAATGCATATTTTAAATTTATTAAATTATAGAATTTTATTTGATATAAATGTATTGTTCACCATGAAGTTTCTAGCTAAATTTACAAAAAATTTTATATTTTTAAAATTACAACATTTGTTTGTAGAAATCGTGTACTATAGACTTAAAATATAGTGTTTTTTACTTTAAAAATGAAAACGTATATTTTTAATTTATTAAGTTATTTGATTTTTTTGACAAAAATGTATTGTTCACCAAGAAGATTCTAGCTTAATTTACACTATTTTTTATATTTTTAAAATAGTAACAATTATTTCTAGAAATCATGTACTATAGACATGAAATGTTGGGTGTTTATTACTATAAAACTGAAAACGCATATTTTAAATTTTTTACATTATTTTATTTTTTTGACAAAAATGTATTGTTCACCATGAAGTTTCTAGCTTAATTTACACTATTTTTATATTTTTAAAATATCAACTTTTGTTTCTAGAAATCGTGTAGTATACACTTGAAAAATAGGGTGTTTTTTACTAAAAAAAAAAATTAAAACGCATGATTTAATTTATTAAATTATTTGATTTTTTTTACAACAATGTATTGTTTACCATGAAGTTTCTTGGTTAATTTACACTATTTTTTTATATTTTTAATATATCAGCATTTGTTTCTAGAAATCGTATACTATACACTTGAAAAATAGGGTGTTTTTTACTTTAAAAACGAATGTTCATATTTTAAAAATATTAAATTGTTTGATTTTTTTGAAAACAATGTATTTTTCACTACGAAATTTCTAGTTTAATTTACAAAATGTTTTATATTTTTATAATTCCAACATTAGTTTCTAGAAATCGTGTACTATACACTTGAAAAATAGGGTATTTTTTCTTTAAAAATAAAACGCAAATTTTAGATTTATTAATATATTTAATTTTTTTGAAAACAATGTATTGTTCCCAATAAAGTTTCTAGCTTAATTTACACATTTTTTTATGTTTTTAAAATTGCAACATTTGTTTCTAAAAATTGTGTACTATAGACTTGAAATATGGGTGTTTTTTACTTTAAAAATGAAAACGCATATTTTAAATTTATTAAAATATTTGATTTTTTGAAAACCATGTATTGTTCCCCATAAATATTCTAGTTAAATTTTTACAATTTTTTATAATTTTAAAATTGAAACATTTGTTTCTAGAAATCGCGTACTATACACTTGAAAAATAGGGTGTTTTTTACTTTAAAAATTAAAATGCATAATTAAAATTTATTAAATTATTTGATTTTTTTGACAACCATGTATTGTTTATGAAGACGTTTTTAGCTTAATTTACACTAATTTTCACACATTCAAAATATCAATATTTGTTTCTAGAAATCGTGTACTATCACTTGAAAAATAGGGTGTTTTTTCCTTTAAAAATGAAAACGCATATTTTAAATTCATTAAATTTTTTGATTTTTTTGACAACATTGTTTTGTTCACCATGTAGTTTCTAGCGAAATTTACATAATTTTTTATATTTTTAAAATTGCAACATTTGTTTGTAGAAATCGTGTACTATAGACTTGAAATATAGGGTGTTTTTTACTTTAAAAATAAAAAGCATATTTTAAATTTATTAAATTATTTTATTTTTTTAACAAAAATGTATTGTTTACCATGAAGTTTCTAGCTTAATTTGTAAAAAATTTTATCTTTTTAAAATTGCATCATTTGTTTGTAGAAATCGTGTACCATAGACTTAAAATATAGGGTGTTTTTAACTTTAAAAATGAAAATGCATATTTTATATTTATTAAAATATTTGATTTTTTTGACAACCATGTATTGTTTACCATGAAGTTTCTAGCTTAATTTACATAATTTTTTATATTTTTAAAATCGCAATATTTGTTTGTAAAAATTGTGTACTATAGACTTGAAATATAGGATATTTTTTACTTTAAAAATGAAAACGAATATTATAAATTTATCAAATAATTTGATTTTTTTTGTCATGAAGTTTCTAGCTTAATTTAAACTATTTTGTTTATTTTCAAAATATCAGCATTTGTTTCTAAAAATCGTGTACTATAAACTTGAAAAGTAGCGTGTTTTTTAGTAAAAAAATGAAAATGCATATTTTAAACTTATTAAATTATTTAATTTTTTTTAAAATCAATGTATTGTTTACTATGAATTTTCTAGCTTAATTTACACAATTTATTATATTTTTAAAATTGCAACATTTGTTTGTAGAAATCGTGTACTATAGACTTAAAATATAGGGTGTTTTTTACTTTAAAAATGAAAATACATATTTTAAATTTATTAAATTATTTGATTTTTTGACATCAAAGTATTGTTCACCATGAAGTTTCTAGCTAAATTTACACTTATTTTTTATATTTTTAAAATATCAACATTTGTTTCTAGTAATTGTGTATTATACACTTGAAAAATAGTGTCATTTTTACTAAAAAAATGAAAACGCATATTTTAAATTTATTAAAATATTTGATTTTTTTACCACAATGTATAGTTTACCATGAAGTTTCTAGCTTAATTGATGCAATTTTTTATATTTTTAAAATTGCAATATTTGTTTGTAGAAATCGTGTACTATAGACTTGAAATAAAGGGTGTTTTTTACTTTAAAAATGAAAATGCATATTTTAAATTTATTAATTTTTTTTTGACAACAATGTATTTTTATCATGAATTTTCTATCTTAATTTACACTATTTTTTTTATATTTTTAAAATATCAACATTTGTTTTTAGAAATTTTGTACTATACACTTGAAACGTAGGGTGTTTTTTACTAAAAAAATGAAAACGCATATTTTAAACTTATTAAATTATTTAATTTTTTTTTGAAATCAATGTATTGTTTCACATGAAGTTTCTATCTCAATTTACACAATTTTGTATATTTTTAAAATTGCAACATTTGTTTGTAGAAATCGTGTACTATAGACTTGAAATATAGGGTGTTTTTTTTTAAAAAAATGAAAACGGATATTTTAAATTTATAAAATTATTTGGTTTTTTTTACAACAATGTATTTTTTGTCATGAAGTTTCTAGCTTAATTTAAACTATTTTTTTATATTTTTAAAATTGCAACATTTGTTTGTAGAAATCGTGAATGTAGACTTGAAATATAGGGTGTTTTTTACTTTAAAAATGAAAACACCTATTTTAAATTTATTAAATTATTTAAACTTTTTTAACAACAATGTATTTTTGTCATGAAGTTTCTAGCTTAATTTACACTATTTTTTTATATTTTTAAAATATCAACATTTGTTTTTAGAAATCGTGTACTATACACTTGAAAAGTAGGGTGTTTTTTACTAAAAAAATGAAAACGCATATTTTAACTTATCAAATTATTTAATTTTTTTTTAAATCAATGTATTGTTTACCATGAAGTTTCTAGCTTAATTTACACAATTTTTTATATTTTTTAAATTGGAACATTTGTTTGTAGAAATCGTGTACTATAGACTTGTAATATAGGGTTTTTTTTACTTTAAAAATTAAAACGCATAATTTAAATTTATTAAATTATTTGATTTTTTGACATCAATGTATTGTTCTCCATGAAGTTTCTAGCTTAATTTACACTTATTTTTTATATTTTTAAAATATCAACATTTGTTTCTAGTAATCGTGTACTATACACTTGAAAAATTGTGTCTTTTTTACTAAAAAAATGAAAACGCATATTTTAAATTTATTAAATTATTTCATTTTTTTTACCACAATGTATAGTTTACCATGAATTTTCTAGCTTAATTTACAAAAAATGTTATATTTTTAAAATTGCAACATTTGTTTGTAGAAATCGTGTACTATAGACTTGAAATATAGGGTGTTTTTTTTTTAAAAAATGAAAATGCATATTTTAAATTTATAAAATTATTTGGTTTTTTTTACAACAATGTATTTTTTGTCATGAAGTTTCTAGCTTAATTTACACTATTTTTTTATATTTTTAAAATTGCAACATTTGTTTGTAGAAATCGTGAATGTAGACTTGAAATATAGGGTGTTTTTTACTTTAAAAATGAAAACCCACATTTAAATTGATTAAATTATTTGATTTTTTTGACAACGATGTATTTTTGACCATGAAGTTTCTAGCTTATTTTACACTAATTTTTTATATTTTTAAAATATGAAAATTTGTTTCGAGAAATCGTGTACTATACACTAGAAAAGTAGGGTGCTTTTTACTAAAAAATGAAAACGCATATTTTAACTTATTAAATTATTTAATTTTTTTTTAAATCAATGCATTGTTTACCATGAAGTTTCTAGCTTAATTTACACAATTTTTTATATTTTTAAAATTGGAACATTTGTTTGTAGAAATCATGTACTATAGACTTGAAATATAGGGTTTTTTTTTACTTTAAAAATTAAAACGCATAATTTAAATTTATTAAATTATTTGATTTATTGACTTCAATGTATTGTTCACCATGAAGTTTCTAGCTTAATTTACACTTACTTTTTATATTTTAAAAATATCAACATTTGTTTGTAGAAATCGTGTACTATAGACTTGAAATATATGGTGTTTTTTACTTTAAAATTGAAAATGCATATTTTAAATTTATTAAATTATTTGGTTTTTTTAACAAAAAAGTATTTTTGTCATGAAGTTTCTAGCTTAATT
Organism: Cyamopsis tetragonoloba; assembly: GCA_037177725.1. Lineage (NCBI taxonomy): Eukaryota > Viridiplantae > Streptophyta > Magnoliopsida > Fabales > Fabaceae > Cyamopsis > Cyamopsis tetragonoloba. Next base: position 58,610,518 of record CM074123.1, read on the forward strand.
TACACTATATTTTTATATTTATAAAATATCAACATTTGTTTTTAGAAATCGTTTACTATATACACTTGAAAAGTAGGGTGTTTTTTACTAAAAAAATCAAAACACATTTTTTAACCTTATTAAATTATTCAATTTTTTTTGAAATCAATTTATTGTTTACCATGAAGTTTCTAGCTCAATTTAGACAATTTTTTATATTTTTAAAATATCAACACTTGTTACTAAAAATCGTCTACTATAGACTTGAAATATAGGATTTCTTTTACTTTAAAAATTAAAACGCATAATTTAAATTTATTAAATTATTTGATTTTTTGACATCAATGTATTGTTCACCATGAAGTTTCTAGCTTAATTTACACTTACTTTTTATATTTTTAAAATATCAACATTTGTTTCTAGTAATCGTGTACTATACACATGAAAAATAGTGTCTTTTTTACTAAAAAAATGAAAACGCATATTTTAAATTTATTAAATTATTTAACAACAATTTATAGTTTACCGTGAAGTTTCTAGCTTAATTTCAAAAATTTTATATTTTTAAAATTGCAACATTTGTTTGTAGAAATCGTATACTATAGACTTGAAATATAGGGTGTTTTTTACTTTTAAAATGAAAATGCATATTTTAAATTTATTAAATTATTGGATTTTTTGACATCAATGTATTATTCACCATGAAATTTCTAGCTTAATTTAGATTTATTTTTTATATTTATAAAAAATCAACATTTGTTTGTAGTAATCGTATACTATATATACACTTGAAAAATAGTATTTTTTTACTAAACAAATAAAAACAAATATTTTATATTCATTAAATTATTTTATTTTTTTTACCACAATGGATAGTTTACCATGAAGTTTCTAGCTTAATTTAAAAAAAATTATATTTTTAAAATTTTAACATTTGTTTGTAAATATCGTGTACTATAAACTTGAAATATAGGGTTTTTTTTACTTTAATAATTTATACTCATAAATTAAATTTATTAAATTATTTGATTTTTTGACATCAATGTATTGTTCACCATGAAGTTTCTAGCTTAATTTACACTTACTTTTTATATTTTTAAAATTGCAACATTTGTTTGTAGAAATCGTGTACTATAGACTTGAAATATAGGGTGTTTTTTACTTTAAAAGTTAAAACGCATATTTTAAATTTATTAAATTATTTAATTATTTAATTTTTTATAACAACAATGTATTTTTCACCGTGAAGTTTCTAGCTTAATTTAAACTATTTTTTATATTTTTAAAATATCAACATTTGTTTCTCGAACTCGTGTACTATACACTTATGAAATTATTTAATATTTATTTGAAATCAAAGTATTGTTTACCGTGAAGTTTCTAGCTTAATTTACACAATTTTTATATTTTCAAAATTGCAACATTTGTTTGTAGAAATCGTGTACTATAGACTTGAAATATATGGTGTTTTTTACTTTTAAAAAATAAAACGCATAATTTAAATTTATTAAATTATTTTATTTTTTGAGATCAATGTATTGTTCTCCATGAAGTTTCTAGCTTAATTTACACTTACTTTTTATATTTTTAAAATATCAACATTTGTTTCTAGTAATCGTGTTCTATACACTTGAAAAATATTGTCTTTTTTACTAAAAAAATGAAAACGCATATTTTAAAATTTTTAAATTATTTGATTTTTTTTACCATAATATATAGTTTACAATGAAGTTTCAAGCTTAATTTACAAAAAATATTATATTATTAAAATTGCAACATTTGTTTGTAGAAATCGTGTACTATAGACTTGAAATATAGGGTGTTTTTTACTTTTAAAATGAAAACGCATATTTTAAATTTATTAAATTATTTGATTTGTTGACATCAATGTATTGTTCACCATGAAGTTTCTAGCTTAATTTACACTTAATTTTTATATTTTTAAAATATCAACATTTGTTTCTAGTAATCGTGTACTATATATACACTTGAAAAAAAGTGTCTATTTTACTAAAAAAATGAAAACGAATATTTTAAATTTTTAAATTATTTGATTTTTTTACCACAATGTATAGTTTACCATGAAGTTTGTAGCTTAATTTACACAATTTTTTATAATTTTAAAATTGCAACATTTGTTTGTAGAAATCGTGTACTATAGACTTGAAATATAGGGTGTTTTTTACTTTAAAAATTAAAATTCATATTTTAAATTTATTAAATTATTTAATTTTTTATTACAACAATGTATTTTTCACCATGAAGTTTCTAGCTTAATTTACACTATTTTTTATATTTTTAAAATATCAACATTTGTTTCTCGAACTCGTGTACTATAAACTTGAAAAGTAGGGTGTTTTTAACTAAAAAAAGGAAAATGCATATTTTAAACTTATTAAATTATTTAATATTTTTTTGAAATCAAAGTATTGTTTACCATGAAATTTCTAGCTTAGTTTACATAATTTTTATATTTTCAAAATTGCAACATTTGTTTGTAGAAATCGTGTACTATATTATATAGACTTGAAATATAGGGTGTTTTTTTACATTAAAAATGAAAACCCATATTTTAAATTTATTAAATTATTTGATTTTTTTACCACAATGTATAGTTTACCATGAAGTTTATAGCTTAATTTACACAATTGTTTATAATTTTAAAATTGCAACATTTGTTTGTAGAAATCCTGTACTATAGACTTGAAATATAAGGTGTTTTTTACTTTAAAAATTAAAACGCATATTTTTAATCTATTAAATTATTTAATTTTTTATTACAACAATATATTATTCACCATGAAGTTTCTAGCTTAATTTACACTATTTTTTATATTTTTAAAATATCAACATTTGTTTCTAGAACACGTGTACTATGAAAAGTAGGGTGTTTTTTACTAAAGAAATCAAAATGCATATTTTAAACTTATTAAATTATTTAATATTTTTTTTAAATCAAAGTATTGTTTACCATTAAATTTCTATCTTAATTTACACAATTTTTATATTTTCAAAATTGGAACATTTGTTATTAGAAATCGTGTACTATATAGACTTGGAATATAGGGTGTTTTTTACTGTAAAAATTAAACTCATATTTTAAATTTATTAAATTATTTGATTTTTTGACATCAATGTATTTTTCATCATGAAGTTTCTTGCTTAATTTATACTTACTTTTTATATTTTTAAAATATCAACATTTGTTACTAGTAATAGTGTACTATACACTTGAAAAATATTGTCTTTTTTACTAAAAAAATGGAAACGTATATTTTAAATTTATTAAATTATTTAATTTTTTTTAAATCAATGTATTATTTTCTATGAAGTTTCTATCCTAATTTACACAATTTTTAATATTTTTAAAATTGAAACATTTGTTTGTAGAAATCGTGTACTATAGACTTGTAATATAGGGTATTTTTTACTTTAAAAACGAAAACGCATATTTTAAATTTATTCAATAATTTGATTTTTTTGACAACAATGTATTTTTCACCATGAAATTTCTAGCTTATTTTACACTTTTTTTGTTTTATTTTTAAAGTATCAACATTTGTTTATAGAAATCGTGTACTATACACTTGAAAAATAGTGAGTTTTTTACTAAAAAAATGAAAATGCATATTTTTAATTTATTAAATAATTTTATTTTTTGAACACAATGTATAGTTCACCATTATTTTTCTAGATTAATTTTACCAATTTTTTATACTTTAAAAATTCCAACATATGTTTGTAGATCTCGTGTACTATAGACTTGAAATATAGGGTGTTTTTTACTTTAAAAATGAAAACGCATATTTTAAATTTATTAAATTATTTGATTTTTTTGACAACAATCTATTGTTAACCATGAAGTTTCTAGCTTAATTTGCACAGTTTTTATATTTTTAAAATTGCAACATTTGTTTGTAGAAATCGTGTATTATAGACTTAAAGTAGATAGTGTTTTTTACTTTAAAAACGAAAACGCATATTTTAAATTTATTCAATAATATGATTTTTTTGTCAACAATGTATCTTTCACCATGAAGTTTCTAGCTTATTTTACACTATTTTTTTATATTTTTAAAATATCAACATTTGTTTCTAGAAATCGTTTACTATACACTACCAAAGTAGGGTGTTTTTTACTAAAAAATGAAAACGCAGATTTTAAACTTATTAAATTGTTTAATTTTTTTGAAATCAATGTATTTTTTACCATGAACTTTCTAGATAAATTTACCCAATTTTTTATATTTTTAAAATTGCAATATTTTTTTTAGAAATCCTGTACTATAGACTTGAAATATATGGTTTTTTATACTTAAAAAAATTAAAATGCATATTAAAAAATTTATTAAATTATTTGATTTTTTGATAACAATGTATTTTTCACCATGAAGTTTCTAGATTAGTTTACACTATTTTTTTATATTTTTCAAATATCAATATTTGTTTCTAGAACTCGTGTACTATGCACTTGAAAAGTAGGGTGTTTTTTACTAAAAAAATTAAAACGCATATTTTAAACTTATTTAAATTATTTAATTTTTTTTAAAATCAAAGTATTGTTTACCAAGAAGTTTCTAGCTTAATTTACAGAATTTTTTATTTTTTTAAAATTGCAACATTTGTTTGTAGAAATCATGTACTATAGACTTGAAATATAGGGTGTTTCTTACTTTCAAAATGAAAACGCATATTTTAAAGATATTGAATTATTTGATTTTTTTACAACTATTTATAGTTTACCATGAAGTTTCTAGCTTAATTTAGACAATTTTTTATATTTTTTAAATTGAAACATTTGTTTCTAGTAATCGTGTATTATACACTTGAAAAATATTGTCTTTTTTACTAAAAAAATGAAAACGCATATTTTAAAATTTTTAAATTATTTGATTTTTTTGACCATAATATATAGTTTACCATGAAGTTTCAAGCTTAATTTACAAAAAATATTATATTATTAAAATTGCAACATTTGTTTGTAGAAATCGTGTACTATAGACTTGAAATATAGGGTGTTTTTTACTTTAAAAATCAAAACGCATATTTTAAATTTATTAAATTATTTGATTTTTTGACATCAATGTATTCTTCACCATGAAGTTTCTAGCTTAATTTACACTTACTTTTTATATTTTTAAAATATCAACATTTGTTTCTAATAATCGTGTACTATATATACACTTGAAAAATATTGTCTTTTTTACTAAAAAATTGAAAACAAATATTTTAAATTTATTAAATCATTTGATTTTTTTTACCATAATGTATAGTTTACCATGATGTTTCTATCTTAGTTTACACAATTTTTTATATTTTTAACATTGCAACATTTGTTTGTAGAAATAGTGTACTATAGACTTCAAATATAGGGTGGTTTTTCCTTTAAAAATGAAAACGCATATTTTAAATTTATTAAATTATTTAATTTTTTAATACAACAATGTATTTTTCACCATGAAGTTTCTAGCTTAATTTACACTATTTTTATTATTTTTATAATATCAACATTATTTTGTAGAAATCGTGTACTATACACTTGAAAAATAGGCTGGATATTACTAAAAAATTAAATGGCGTATTTTAAATTTTTTAAGTTATTTAATTTTTTTTTAAATCAGTGTATTGTTTACAATGAAGTTTCTAGGTTAATTTACAAAAAATTTTATATTTTTAAAATTGAATCATTTGTTTCTAAAAATCGTGTACTATAGACTTGTAATATAGGTTGTTTTTTACTTTAAAAACGAAAACGCATATTTTAAATTTATTCAATAATTTGATTTTATTGACAAAAATTTATTTTTCACCATGAAATTTCTAACTTATTTTACACTATTTTTTATATTTTTAAAGTATCAACATTTATTTCTAAAAATCATGTACTATACACTTGAAAAATAGTGTGTTTTTTACAAAAAAATGAAAACGCATATTTTTAATTTATTAAATTATTTGATTTTTTTGAACACAATGTATTTTTTACCATGAAGTTTCTAGCTTAATTTACACAAATTTTTATATTTTTAAAATTGCAACATATGTTTGTAGAAATCGTGTACTATAGACTTGAAATATAGGGTGTTTTTTACTTTAAAAATGAAAACGGATATTTTAAATTTATTAAATAATTTGATTTTTTTGACAACAATGTATTGTTAACCATGAAGTTTCTAAATTAATTTACACAATTTTTTATATTTTTAAAATTGCAACATTTTTTTGTAGATATCGTGTACTATAGACTTGAAATATAGGCTGTTTTTTACTTTAAAAATGAAAAACCACATTTAAATTGATTAAATTATTTGACTTTTTTGACAACAATGTATTTTTCACCATAAAGTTTCTAGCTTATTTTACACTAATTTTTTATATTTTGAAAATATGAAAATTTGTTTCTAGAAATCGTGTACTATACACTAGAAAAGTAGGGTGCTTTTTACTAAAAAATGAAAACGCATATTTTAAACTTATTAAATTGTTTATTTTTTTTTGAAATCAGTGTATTGTTTACCATGAAGTTTCTAGCTTAATTTACACAATTTTTTATTTTTTTAAAATTGCAACATTTGTTTGTAGAAATCAGGTAATATAGACTTGAAATATATGGTATTTTTTACTTTAAAAATGAAAATGCATATTTTAAATTTATGAAATTATTTGATTTTTTGACATCAATGTATCTTTCACCATGAAGTTTATAGCTTAATTTACACTTACTTTTTTATATTTTTAAAATATCAACATTTGTTTCTAGTAATCGTGTACTATACACTTGAAAAATAGTGTCTGTTTTACTAAAAAAATGAAAACACATATTTTATATTTATTAAATTATTTGATTTTTTTCACCTCAATGTATAGTATACCATGAAGTTTCTAGCTTAATTTACACAATTTTTTATATTTTTAAAATTGCAACATTTGTTTGTAGAAATCGTGTACTATAGACTTGAAATATAGGGTGTTTTTTACTTAAAAAATCAAAAAGCATATTTTAAATTTATTAAATTATTTGATTTTTTGACATCAATGTATTGTTCACCATGAAGTTACTAGCTTAATTTAGACTTATATTTTATATTTTTAAAATATCACAAATTGTTTCTAGTAATCGTGTACTATTCACTTGAAAAATAGTGTGTTTTTTACTAAAAAATGAAAACGCATATTTTAATATTATTAAATTATTTGATTTTTTTACCACAATGTATAGTTTACCAAGAAGTTTCTAGCTTAATTTACGCAATTTTTTATAATTTTAAAATTGCAACATTTGTTTGTAGAAATCGTGTACTATAAACTTGAAGTATAGGGTATTTTTTACTTTAAAATGAAAATGCATATTTTAAATTTATTCAATATTATTATTTTTTTGTCAACAATGTATTTTTCACTATGAAGTTTTTAGCTTATTTTACACTATTTTTTATATTTTTAAAATATCAAAATTTGTTTCAAGAAATCGTGTATTATACACTAGCAAAGTAGGGTGTCTTTTACTAAAAAATGAAACGCATATTTTAAACTTATTAAATTGTTTCATTTTTTCTGAAATCAATGTATTGTTTACGATGAAGTTTCTAGCTTAATTTACACAATTTTTTATATTTTTAAAATTGCAACATTTGCTTGTAGAAATCGTGTATTATAGACTTGAAATATAGGGTGTTTTTTACTTTAAAAATGAAAATCCATATTTTAAATTTATGAAATTATTTGATTTTTTGACATCAATGTATTGTTCACCCTGAAGTTTCTAGCTTAATTTACACTTACTTTTTATATTTTTCAAATATCAACATTTGTTTCTAGTAATCGTGTACTATACACTTGAAATATAGTGTCTTTTTTACTAAAAAATGAAAACGCATATTTTAAAATTATTAAATTATTTGATTTTTTTACGACAATGTATAGTTTACCATGAAGTTTCTAGCTTAATTTACACAATTTTTTATATTTTTAACATTGCAACATTTGTTTGTAGAAATTGTGTATATAGACCTGAAATATAGGGTGTTTTATACTTTAAAAATGAAAACGAGTATTTTAAATTTATTTAATTATTTGATTTTTATGACAACAATGTATTTTTCACCATGATGTTTCTAGCTTAATTTAAACTATTTTTTATATTTTTAAAATATCAACATTTGTTTCTAAAAATCGTGTACTATACACTTGAAAAATAGGCTGTTTATTACTTAAAAACTTAAAAGGCTTTTTTTAACTTTATTAAATAATTTAATTTTTTTTGAAATCAATGTATTCTTTACCATGAAGTTTCTAGCTTAATTTACACAATTTTTTATATTTTTCAAATTGAAACATTTGTTTGTAGATATCGTGTGCTATAGACTTCAAATATAGGGTGTTTTTTATTTTAAAAATAAAAACGCATATTTTAAAATTATTAAATTATTTGATTTTTTTGACAACAATGTATTTTTCACCATCAAGTTTCTAGCTTATTTTACACTATTTTTTATATTTTTAAAATATAAAAATTTGTTTATTGTAATCGTGTACTATACACTAGAAAAATAGTCTGTTTTTTACAAAAAAAAAATGAAAACTCATAATTTTAATTTATTAAATTATTTGATTTTCTTTAAAACAATGTAATGTTTACCATGAAGTTTTTACCTTAATTTATACAATATTTTATATTTTTAAAAGTGCAACATTTATTTGTTAAAAACGTGTACTATAGACTTGAAATATAGGGTTTTTTTTACTTTAAAAATGAAAACACATATTTTAAATTTATTAAATTATTTGATTTTTTTAACAACAATGTATTGTTTACCATGAAGTTTCTTGCTTAATTTACATAATTTTTATATTTTTATAAGTGCAACAATTATTTGTTAAAATCGTGTACTATAGACTTGAAATATAGGGTGTTTTTTACTTTAAAAATAAAAACACATATTTTAAATTTATTAAATTATTTGATTTTTTTAACAACAATGTATTGTTTACCATGAAGTTTCTAGCTTAATTTTCACAACTTTTTATATTTTTTAAATTGCAACATTTGTTTGTAGAAATCATGTACTATGACTTGAAATATAGAGTGTTTTTTACTTTGAAAAAGAAAATGCATGTTTTAAATTTGTTTAATTATTTTATTTTTTTGAAAACAATGTATTGTTTACCATGAAGTTTCTACCTTAATTTACATAATTTTTATATTTTTTAAATTGCAACATTTTTTTGTAGAAATCGTGTACTATAGACTTGAAATATAGGGTGTTTTTTACTTTAAAAATGAAAACGCATATTTTAAATTTATTAAATTATTTGATTTTTTTGACAACAATGTATTTTTCACCATGAAGTTTCTAGCTTATTTTACACTATTTTTTATATTTTTAAAATATCAAAATTTGTTTATTGTAATCGTGTACTATACACTAGAAAAATAGTCTGTTTTTTACAAAAAAAAATGAAAACTCATAATTTTAATTTATTAAATTATTTGATTTTCTTGAAAACAATGTAATGTTTACCATGAAGTTTTTAGCTTAATTTACATAGTTTTTATATTTTTAAAAGTGCAACAATTATTTGTTAAAATCGTATACTATAGACTTGAAATATAGGGTGTTTTTTACTTTAATAATGAAAACACATATTTTAAATTTATTAAATTATTTGATTTTTTTATCAACAATGTATTGTTTACCATGAAGTTTCTAGCTTAATTTCCACAACTTTTTATATTTTTTAAATTGCAACATTTGTTTGTAGAAATCATGTACTATAGACTTGAAATATAGAGTGTTTTTTACTTTAAAAAAGAAAATGCATCTTTTAAATTTATTTAATTATTTTATTTTTTTGACAACAATGTATTGTTTACCATGAAGTTTCTAGCTTAATTTACATAATTTTTATATTTTTTAAATTGCAACATTTGTTTGTAGAAATATTGTACTATAGACTTGAAATATAGGGTGTTTTTTACTTTAAAAACGAAAACGCATATTTTAAATTTATTCAATAATTTTATTTTTTTTACAATAATGTATTTTTCACCATGAAATTTCTAGCTTATTTTACACTATTTGTTTATATTTTTAAAATATCAACATTTGTTTCTAGAAATCATGTACTATACCCTTGAAAAGTAGGGTGTTTTTTACTAAAAAAATGAAAATGCATATTTTAAACTTATAAAATTATTTAATTTTTTTTAAATCGATGTATTGTTTACCATGAAGTTTCTAACTTAATTTACACAATGTTTTGTATTTTTAAAATTGCAACATTTGTTTGTAGAAATCGTGTACTATAGACTTGAAATATAGGGTGTTTTTTTACTTTAAAAATGAAAACTCATATTTTAAATTTATTAAATTATTTGATTTTTGGGCATCAATCTATTGTTCACCATGAAGTTTCTAGCTTAATTTACACTTACTTTTTATATTTTTAAAATATCAACCTTTGTTTTTCTAGTAATCGTGTACTATACACTTAAAATATAGTGTCTTTTTTACTAAAAAAATGAAAACGCATATTTTAAATTTATTAAATTATTTGATTTTTTTTACCACAATGTATAGTTTATCATGAAGTTTCTAGCTTAATTTACACAATTTTTTGTATTTTTAACATTACAAGATTTTTTTGTAAAAATCGTGTATATAGACTTGAAATATACGGTGTTTTTTACTTTAAAAATGAAAACCCATATTTTAAATTTATTAAATAGTTTGATTTTTTGACAACAATGTATTTTTTACCATGAAGTTTCTACCTTAATTTACACAATTTTTTTATATTTTTAAAATATCAACATTTGTTTGTAGGAATCGTGTATTATAGACTTGAAATATAGAGTGTTTTTTACTTTAAAAACGAAAACACATATTTTAAATTTATTCAATAATTTGATTTTTTTGACAACAATGTATTTTACACCACTATGTTTCTAACTTAATTAACACTATTGTTTTATATTTTTAAAATATCAATATTTGTTTCTAGAAATCGTGTACTATAAAGAGTAGGCTGTTTTTACTAAAAAAATATAAACGCATATTTTAAACTTATTAAACTATTTAATTTTTTTTGAAATCAATGTATTCTTTACCATTAAGTTTCTAGCTTAATTTATACAATTTTTGACATTTTTTAAATTGCAACATTTGTTTGTAGAAATCAAGTACTATAGACTTGAAATATAGGGTCTATTTTACTTTAAAAATGAAAATGCATATTTTAAATTTATTAAATTATTTGATTTTTTTACAACACCGTATTTTTCACCATGAAGTTTCTAGCTTAATTTACACTTACTTTTTATATTTTTAAAATATCAACATTTTTTTCTAGTAATCGAGTGCTATACACTTGAAAAATAGTGTCTTTTTTTCTAAAAAAATGAAAACGCATATTTTAAATTTATTAAATTATTGGATTATTTTTACCACAATGTATAGTGTTCTATGAAGTTTCTAGCTTACTTTACACAATTTTTATATTTTTAAAAATGCAACATTTGTTTGTAGAAATCGTGTACTATAGACTTGAAATATATGATGTTTTTTACTTTAAAAAATGAAAACACATAATTTAAGTTTATTAAATTATTTGTTTTTTTTTTACAACAATGTATTACCATGAAGTTTCTAGCTTAATTTATACAATTTTTATATTTTTAGAATTACAACATTTGTTTGTAGAAATCGTGTACTATAGACTTGAAATATAGGGTATTTATTACTTTAAAAATGAAAACACATTTTTTAAATTTATTAAATTATTTTATTTATTTTTGACAACAATGTATTGTTTACCATGAAGTTTCTAGCTTAATTTACACAATTTTTTATATTTTTAGAATTGCAACATTTGTTTGTAGAAATCGTGTATTATAGACTTGAAATATAGTGTTTATTACTTTAAAAATGCAAACACATATTTTAAATTTATTAAATTATTTGATTTTTTTTTACAACAATGTATTGTTTACCATAAAGTTTCTAGTTTAATTTACACAATTTTTTTATATTTTTAGAATTGCAACATTTGTTTCTAGAGATCATGTACTATAGACTTGAAATATAGGGTGTTTTTTACTTTAAAAATGAAAACACATATTTTAAATTTATTAAATTATTTGATTTTTTTTTACAACAATGTATTGTTTACTATGAAGTTTCTAGCTTAATTTACACAATTTTTATATTTTTAGAATTGCAACATTTGTTTGTAGAAATCGTGTACTATAGACTTGAAATATGAAGTGTTTATTACTTTAAAAATGAAAACACATATTTTAAATTTATTAAATTATTTAATTTTTTTTTACAACAATGGATTGTTTACCATGAAGTTTCTAGCTTAATTTACACAATTTTTTATATTTTTAGAATTGCAACATTTGTTTCTAGAAATCATGTACTATAGACTTGAAATATAGGGTGTTTTTTACTTTAAAAATGAAAACGCATATTTTAAATTTATTAAATTATTTGATTTTCTTGACAATAATTTATTTTTCGCCATGAAATTTCTAGCTTAATTTACACTATTTTTTTATCTTTTTAAAATATCAACATTTGTTTCTAGAAATCGTATACTATACACTTGAAAAGTAGGGTGTTTTTTACTAAAAAAATGAAAACACATATTTTAAACTTATTAAATTATTTAATTTTTTTTTAAATCAATGTATTGTTTACCATGAAGTTTTTAATTTAATTTACACAATTTTTTATATTTTTAAAATTGCAACATTTGTTTGTAGAAATCGTGTACTATATATAGACAACTCCTAAAGTTTATAATATTTGCTTAATTAAGAGAATTATATTTTATACTAGTACTGATTAATATTTTATTTTTAGTTATTTAATTGATGCAATTAGTTTTAAAAAAATTCTTTTTTTTCTAATTTTTTATTTTTTCTGTTTTTTTATTATTATTATTTAAGTGAGTAATCCCATTTAACCCACCAACTCGAGTAGGTTAAACTGGGTTACGTTTTTTATGGCTCACATAAAAGGTAAGCCGAGTTGAGTTAACTCGTTTTTTTGTTAACCCGAGTGAGCCATGTTGGCTCGTTTTAACAGCTCTAGATCAATGTAAGTGTAATTCACATGAGTTACCGAATTTGCAAAAGCAATTCACATAGGTCTTTAAGAATAATTCACTCATGTCTTTGAGATTACCAAATGACATTCACTTAAATCATTAAGTTTGTTAGATTAGTTCACTTAGGTCCCTGTAATTATTCCTAAATAAGTAATTGTTAGACAATTCTAAAGACTTAAATACAATTCTGAAACCTATCTAAACTAGTCCGGCAAACTAAGGAGTAAGGAACCTAATTGAACATTCAAGAAATTAAGGACTTATTTGCAAACTAAGGAGTAAATTGGTAATTTCTATTTTTTCCATACCTCTATTCTATCGATCCTTGTAGATCCAAAGAAGATTCAATTTGCGTGCGCCATTCCTGGGGATATTCGTTACTCGCGTTCCTCGATCCACAAACATACTATGTTATAGGGACAAAAGTTCATGCTGCCAAATTTCTCGCATTCCCTTCTTCCCCTTTCTCTGTTTGCTCTGTTTAATTATCTGTTTCTCTTTATCTCATTCTGTTTTGTACAACATTTCATTTCAATGTGAAATCTCGCTAAATTCCGTTACTGCACTGCTACACTCAACCATATGTAGAACTTTTTTGTTAATTCAGGTTTGAGAAAACTTGAATTATCCGTTTCTCATCACTATTAACTGTTACTGCTACGAATCTTTATCTGCTTCGCTATTGGCTATAGTTTATTATCAAATTGTAGAATATATAGTAGAGACTCAATCTTAGCACTGCTTGTGTTTCATGTTATGATGATGATGAAAGTTATACATCAATTAGGGATATGGCTAAGAAAGTGAATACAAGAGATGCGACAAATCTCCTAGTTCGAACTAGCTAATTCAAAAGTATTAGTAACAAATGTGATCTATTTGCTGACTTTAGAGGTGAAAAAATAAATTTCTCAGGTTCGAATTGGTCTTTGAACCATCCATAACCCTAGATGAGTTCACAGACAGGGAGTTGGCACCATGTTATGTAGTATAGTGTGATACTAAATATATAGATAACATATCATGTTTTTTAGAACATGTAATTTTATTTTTATTTTTATTTTTTTTTCATTTATGGGTTGAGAATTCATGCTTTTCTTCTTTCTGTTATACCGGATGGTGGAGTATTAACTATCTTCAAATGGCATACAACTATATTTTGACATGATTTTTGAGATATAGAAAAGATGATCTTACTGTGGTAAATTTATAACCTTTGTTACTGAACTCATAAAGATCATATCACTGATATATATACATTTATATGCACTTTTACATGTATACCATCAAAATACACACTATAAGTACATGTAAGAAAGATAACAGTAGAGATAAATGTTTATGAGATTATGTAGGAAATAAAGTTACAACTGTCAATAAATTAGCTTATTTATTGGCCCTTCTAAGTATAAGTGTAGGTAGAAAAGAAATTTGACAGAATAATGCTGAAAATTACTTCTTAAACTAATTAGTCATAATTCCTACTTGGGAAACATCAGTTGCCTGCAATGCTTACCAGATTGGTTTTCTACTTCACCTCTCACAATATCAGTTATCAAATCTTTGAAGATCAACCGTTCAATATCCAAGACGATACTTGGTATCTCGCTGTGGCAGTCTGTATAAATTGTGGGGCGACGCGATAAATCTTCCCACAAGAGACTTGTCACTTTCTCATCCACATTTGCCAGGCTGAAATTTCCATCTTTGTGTTGCAACTTATCAATTTCTGCGCAAATCTCATCAAAAAGTTGTTTTCCTCTTGGCTGGCACCATAGAGTGGAAGAACTCTCTGATGTTAGTTTTTGAACCAGAATGTCATTAATGACATCAAATATGAGCTTCCTTTGCATTTTCTCAGGATTATTCATCCTAGCAACATTCTTGGCACTGTGATCAATATCGAAACACATCTTGTTTGTCTTGATTTGTTCTAATGCGAGGAACAGCTTCGGGTTTATCAGGTAACCTGATGAATGAAATGCCTTGTTAGAGCTGGGAATGCTGAGCAGCCCTGATGCTAAAAGTATTTCTGAAATATATTTATGATCAGCATCTTTATTGTCACTGAAATTGGTGAATCTCTCATCATTGTAGTCAATTTTTTGAAGAACTTGAACCAAATTCTGGGTTTTCAAGTCAAAACCACTGGTTCCATTGCTGAAACTGACTTTTGTGTTGTTGGATGAAAGAGGAAAATCTTCAGTGTTCTCATCACTACTATCATATGAGTTCAGAGATTCATCTGTATAAATAAATTTGAAGAGAATCAAAATGTTAACTCCTTTTCTGGATATTTGGTGCAGTGGTTCATTTGATAGATAGTTATAGAAAAAAAATAAAAGAAATCATCATTCAATGTATGTTGCTCAGGAATGAGGTGTGCAATATACCTAAATCTTTTGAAATGTCTGATTTCTTTTTAACTGGAGAAGGTGGGTCTTCTCTGTAGAATGCAGCATCAAGAACAGACACAGGACTTGGTTGTTCTGTCGTAACTATTTTGTCAGCGCGAAAGCTTTCCTTGCTCAACTCTTCTGCTGCATCATTCTGATCAATGAAAGAAAGTTAGACAAGGTGATTTAGTTGCATGAATCCAATTATGGGTGCAAGAAATACTTACATTTTGATTCCTCCCTTTTAGTTGGAAGGAGTTGCTATTGATCTTTTCAGAATGATCAATGTGGTTGTCTTCTATGTCACTGTGAGAGTCCATGCTTCTACCAAAATCCGTCGGAATAACATCAAATTCATGCTTGAAATCCCTCTGTTGGTGGCTGATCTCTCTGAAATGATCATTTCTTTCTTGCAAAGTAGGGAATTTTTTTCTTGGTGTTGTGCTTGGGGAAGACAATTCCGCCGATTGCTTGTTGTGTTGTCTTCTGTTAGTGCTGGAATCCGATGATGGGCTGGATGGTGGAGAACGCCTTTCCAAACCAAACTTCTTTTGCAATCTTGGGCTCCTTGAGTCTGTTGAAATGCTGGAGTTGGTGGTGTTTTCACCAGTAATGACACGAGGAACTTTCGAGGATTGTGTCGATTTCGACGTTCTCATCTTATTACTCTTATCCACTGAATGAATTGGATCCTTGACATGCCTAATTGCTGGACTGATGCATTTTGCTGTTTTCCTGTCAAGTTTGTCAACCAATATTCCATTTGTGGGATTACCCGAATGAAATTTTCCATGGCCTGATTTACCATGAATTGACATTTCTGTAGAAGCAGGATTGCTGGTTTTTCTTGCAACATTTATTGGTTTCATGTTGAAGATTGGTGATTTACTACCCTGGCTTGAATTTGAAGTTGACATTCTTGGGCTTTGTACTTTATTAGAGCTTTCACTGAGATTACTATCATGCTTATTCTCAGATGTAGAATTCAAAGCCTGATCTCTTGTAACATCTAATGATTCTTTATATCTCTGCATCGCTTCAAGAATCTGTTTAAGGGCTCTGAGATCTTTTCCAGAACTTTTGAACTCTAGATTTGCCATCCTTTTCTCGATTTCCCCGTATACAGTGAGGGACGGATTTGATGCCTTGTTTGAAGATTCACTCCTCTTGGAAGTTTGTAATTGAGAACCTTGGTTTGCATCAAGTTGCCTCCATGTAGTTTGTTCTTGAGATAATCGCGTACATTGCATCACATAAGCATCCCTCCTAGATCCCCTGCTTGTCTTCGGGGAATCCGAACTCTGATGTCGCTTGTACTCATCACTCATGCTGGAGGTGCAGCTAGAGATCCCGGGTGGAGTATCACAAGTTTGTGTCGTGTCGGGGAAAGATTCCAATCCCATTAACTTTGCTACTACACTGGATGGTCTTTTCAAAGTTTCTGGTTCCTGCATCTGCTTAAGAATTGTGCTGGAACTCCCGTATCCTTTCTGCGGACGCCTGCTGTCCAACGAAAGCCTCGGGAGTTCCTTGTTCTTCATAGCAGATTTGCACGTATCTGGTATATTCCTCCCATCATCGTAAGAGAGTCGTGGCGAATCCCAAGCAACTCTAACTCCTGTATTGACAGATTGTGAGGCCTGCAAAGGCCGAGGAGAGTCGATGTATTTCAAGATACGACTCTTCTTTTCCTCTTTAGCGACAGTGTTTACTGACAATCCTTGGATATCTCTTTGCATTGAGTCTTTGACAAGTTGCTTCATTGCAGCTCCTGAGGTGGTGGTTTCTGGCATCTTCATTTGACAGATTGTTGGTGGTTCTATGTGAATTGTTCTGTTGAACTCCATCGATGACATGCTCGATGAACGGGACGATGAAGACACTGAAGTTCCTGATGATTCTGTGGAGAATTGTTGATTTTCTCTTGCAAATTTAACATTTTTAGCCTGCAATCATACTCATACACATTAGCTGATTCTGCTAAAATTCTCAAATAATTTGAACTAATGTTAATTGTCTTATCATACCGTTGTCTTCTGTGTTGTATTATTCAGCTCTTTTATGTGATTACTGGTTCCACCTGAAAGAGAAAAGAAATTTTGTTAGGAAGTAATGTTAAGTGATTCAAAATATCTTGCGCAAACTTTAATAGCATGTTTCATGTTTGTTTTATAGTTCACAAACCACGATTTAGCACAATCATAAAATTTTGTTTAAGCCCTCCAAATATGTCAATCCAAACATGCATCTTAACAAAGGGGTGATCAATATTCTCTGTCACGCAAATAAGGATATTTATGGAAGAGAATCTTAGAATTTTCTGAGGAAAATTGTATACCTGAAATGCTTCTTAACAATTAATAATAAACAAAATATATAAATAAGCAAATTTATATATATATTTTTTACAGAACTAAGTGATCCTTGGGACTATATAAATAGGAAAATGTAATAATTTTAGGCAAATGGCAAGTTACAAGTTACAATACAAAGAAAATATCTTTATCTCTGGCGCTGTAAAAGAATTGAAGTTGTCATTCAAAAACATTGAACTTTCAGAATTTTCATATCTTAATAATTTTCCGGGTCTCCAATAAAATAGAAATGTTTTTTTTTTTTAATTTAACATATGACATGTGAAACCAGAACTCAATCTAGTAAAAACAACCATAATTGAATTTTGAGCCAGTTCGTGAAAAGCTCTGCTTTGTCTTGTAATTACGCGCAGCAGTGAAAGAAATTTTACACTTTTACCAGTTACCACCCCTCCCCCACCCATAAACAATAATAATAAGATTAAAATTTGTTTTTTAATCAAAATAAGATAAAATATTGATGGAAAATTACAGCAACCTAAAGTTCATGAATATTACACCTAGACTCAGCATGTTTCTAAAATTACGATGAAGAATTGAAGTAACAGAAAACAAACATCAAAAGAGCCGGTGTAATAGATGATGTCATTGTAATGTAGGCAAATATCAAAGAAAATTGTTGTAATTTTCCCTTAATTTTTTCGTCCTGTTTTCAATTTTGAAAATTCATCCTAATTTTTAAAAACATAAATTTGGATGTTTAAATATTGTCGTTTAATCTCTTTGTCTTTATTTGTTACTTTTGACCGGTAAATAATGACATAACACACTATTTAATATATTAGGTCAGTTATCGCGTTATCACTTATCGAACAAAGATGAAAATCATATATTTCTGGAAGATCTAATCAAAATTTTTAAAAATTAGAGACTATATTTTAAAAAAAAAATTAATAACCTAAAGAAAATAAGATAAAATTGTAATTTTTTTTTTGTCAAGACAGAAAACTATGTGACAGTACATCACTGACACATTGGAAGTTAATTGGGCCAGTTCATTAATGTTGAAAGAAATTGATATTACACTTAACATCCATGACAATCAAATTTGATGAAGTTCATTGAAAAATCTGAAAAATCCCACTTCCAAAAAAAACGAATCAAGCTTAAGAAAGGTACAACCAAAAATCAGCTTCAAAAAATGCATAACAGAAAGAATCAAAAGACAGAGCAGATGATTACCCTGATTTGGCATGTTCTGAGTACTTCTTTGGTTTGTGAGGAACCTGTGGCGGTCAAACAGTTGAAAAAATCCACTGATGCATCCAATCTGCTTCTGCAATTCTCCATGCTCTTCCTTCTTAGACATTTTTCAAATTCCACGGGACTTTCGCGTTGCGGTTACAGGTGCATTGCATTAAATTTAATCCGATGTTGCAATCCCAGTCAAATGCGATTTCAGTAACAGCCAAAACCTAATATTGTAGCGTGATGTTACCAAGAACAGACCGCAATTATAGTTGAATGCAGTTTCAATGGTTAACCAAAAACTCTTGATACTGTGATGTGATGTTAATTTGAAACCTTGCCTTATAATTTAGAAACCACCATAATCCCTATTCTTGATTAAAGATCTTTAATGGGGTTTCCAAAGAAGATAATAAGAACAATGAAACTTTGATATAGAACAGGAAGGAGAATTTGTGATGCAAATTTCACATGAAAGTGTGAAAAACACAAGAGAATGTTGATGAACATGAAAGAATCAAAGAGATAATAACAAAACAGAAAATTAGATAAAATGAATGTTGTTGGGTTTTGACATAACAGAATGGAGAATATTTCCTGCAAAAGCAGAAGGAACATAAAGAAGTGGAAAAGAAGCAATTTCCAAAGAGAAAGCTGGGAACTATAGGGAAAAAAGAAAAATTGATAGACCCAAGAACAGATGTTTTTTTTTTTTTTTTCTCTTTTGGGGTTCTTGGTTTACTCAATGAATGAACAGAGGAATATTTTTATGAATTGCTCTCTCTTACAGAGGCAAAGCTATAAAGTGTGTGGGAGGAATTGCAGTGTGTATATATGAAGAATGCAAGTGTTGAAAATTTGGTTTCATGGAATAAATAAATACACACTTTTTTAAATTACATTACGTAAGAGAGAGTGAAAAGATGGGTGGAATTTTGGGGTGTCAAGATCTCAGTCCATGAGAGAGAGAAAGAGATGTGGAATTTTTTGTAATAGCACACAATGCCAACATTTACAACTAATTAACAGTTCATTATAATATTACAATAATTCTAGTGCAAAACTTTAATATATAAGCGATATTATTGTTTTAAAAAATATATATTTTCTCTAAATATCCCTAAGAAAATTAAATTTCAAAACACAAAATGATTTAGGATCTTAACTAAATCCTGAAGAGTAAGGCATATGATGTAAGACTTATTTTTAACACTTCTCCAGCAGAACCTGTCGGGTCAGATGTAGGGTATTGGAGACTCATACAAATCGGGAGCTTGACGGAACAAGAAAAGCGTTGGGTTCTGACTCTGATATTATGTTAAAGGTTTGTCACAAAATCAATTGACAAAATAAAAAATAGCTTAACAAATATTTAAATTACACCTTAAAAAATATAAGACAGATAATATAGAACTTATTTTCAATAATACTGTACATTCACTATGTTATATAGAATAATATGTTTGATGTTTTTCATAATTTCAAGATGGCTCGTGGTTTTCATTTAAAAGCTCATTTTTCATAATGGTACATGGAAAAATGAGAGACTTACTTTTAATTAATTTTGAGTTTTTAATTGAATGTGTCCAAAAATATTATTGTTAGGGTGAAAGATAATTTGTCGCATGTACTATATATCATATATCATGGAAAAATTATATTCACCTTCTCTATTTTTGGTGAGATTATAGCAACTCTTTGAATATTTCATAAATTTCACGTATTTTCTTAAAAAAAATTTACTATCTTATTACACAAACATTTCTTATCATTAAAAGTATTAATAAAGTTAATTAAAAATATCATTTACGTGACTTTCAATCTAAATACATTAGTATACGATCAATTTTATTTATATTTTTAATTTTACATGTAAATTTAGGAGTAAAATTTAGAGTGTAAAAATAACATAGGTAAAGTTTTAGGAATGAGTGTAAAAATTTACATATAAAATTAATAACAAGGATAATACTGATAATTTAGTAATGTATTTAGGTTAAAAGTGACATAAATAACATCTTTAACTAACTTTACTAAAAAATTTGTATTCAATTTGGTCTAGTGGTTGGGGAGTAAAGCTGTGAGCAGTAACTCCTCGATTCAAACTTTTTGTAAACATACTTTAGCCTGTAAAAAAAATTACTAAAAAAAAATTATTTAATAAGTTTAGAAGGAAAAAAAAAAAAAAAGAAAGAAAAGAGAATGAGGGAAGGAAAATGGGAAAGGGTAGGGTGTGAGTTAGTGAAAGAGTGGGTCAGAAGACTCAGATCTGCTGTGGTCACTTCTATGTAGACATCACAACGTGGGTGGGCTCTCTCCCTTCCCTTCTTCCTCTCTCACACACCATCCATGTGCACTTTGTCAGACTCACACCCCTACAATATCATACTAATACAACCATATTTTAATTTTATTTAAATCAATTCAGTCAATATATACAGCTTATTTTACTATTCATCAACACACAAAATAATTAATCATCAAATGTGATGTAATAATAATTCACATTATCCTTTAAGAAAATTTTTGAAAATGTATGACTTCTCTGTTTTGTTTTTAATTTTTGCCGTGTTACTTAATCTCTTACTTATATATATATAGTGGGTATCCTTATTCCGGGAGTAAGTGTTGGCGAGTTTGAATTTCATTGATCCGATCGTTGATTTATATAATATTATTATGATAATAATGCATATCAAATTTTGAAAAAATCCAATATCTTTAACTATGTTATTTCATAGGGAATTTTTATGTACGTTTTAAAAAGTTTTTTACTCATTAAATTGAAATTGATAGATCAAAGATAAAAAAAATTCAAATTATATGAAACTTTGTATGAGTTATCTATTAACTAAAACTTTTATTTCAACGGTTAAATCTCTAAGATTCAATACCCGCAACGAGTTATAAAGCGAAGTAACTCTTTCAAAACTTACTCTGGAGTAAGCACATCCCCCTCATATACTACTTCCGATCCAAAATATAAGCTCTTAGTTATGTTTCATGCCGTTTAAAAAAAGTAGTTAAATTAATAATTTTAGAAGCATTAATTATTTTTGTCTAGTTTTAACCTTACAAATTTCAAATTCTATTATCTCTTATTGGTGGTCTAACTTTAAAAACATCAAATAGTTGAAAAAATATAATAAATACCTCTAAATTTATATGTAAAAGCTTATAATATAAACCAAAGCAAAAAAAACTAGAGACTTATATTTTGAACTGAAGATAGTATATATATATACTCTCTAACTTCATAATATTATTAATAAATTTAAGAATCGAAAATAAATAAATATTCTGAATTTTAATCTGCGTGCATTTATGTGTAATTACTTTTAAAATATGTAAATAATTATATTAACTTTGAGAAATGACACTTAATAAAAAAAAGTCACATTTAGTCACGGTTCTTATTTAAACTAGCGGCGGTTTTAATCATTTTTAAATATAATTTTGTACTTAAGTGTACACTTTAAAAATACGAGAAACCAAAATAGACACTTTAAAAATTTTAGTATTAAATTATACATAAAGCAAAATTCGACTAAAATATATCTAACCATAAATTTTAGTTGAGTCTCTTATATTTTTAAAGAACAATTCAATTAAGTGATTTAGTTTAATCTCAAATTAAAGTGATAGTTTACTCCAATAGTTTTAATAAAACCTTTTTTGTTTTGTTTTTTTTAAAAAGAAACTATTATTATTTGTGCACAATATGTTAATTCTGCTTTTGGGTTTTTTCTTTTTTCCCTTCTCTCTGCCTTCGACTAACATGATATTATCAAATTTCTTATGATATGATTCAAATTCTATATTCTTTGTGCAAGCCTGCAAAATTTAAAGGCCTTGTTCAACCATTCCCCTACATATCCAACTTTCACAGAATTCTTTTTTCATCTTTTTTTTTATTTTTTATTATTATTATTAAAAAATCGTTTTTCATCTTTCCCATACTTGGGACCTGACCTCAAAATGAAGCTTATACTATATTACTTCACTTTGTAAATTAAGTTGCAGAGGAACCTTGCATTGTTTAGAGACGAATTTAATGCTAGAACATTGAATTTTTCCTAAGTGTTAGCAAATTAATATTGTAATGTTCAGTAGCATAAATATCCTATTGTACCTCTCTGAAGGTCAATGTTTATACAGATGAGAATTGAAGAACCTAATTGTATTTGAAATTGATTATGATTCTATCTGAATCAGTTTTTTAATAGTTTTTCTTTTTTAAAAAAATAAAATTGGTCAACTTTTAATAGGTGTTTATTGGAATATATATTTTCCATTTAAAATCACAGAAGTGATATTTAGCTATGATTTATAATAAGGGATTTGACCTTTTTAAATTAAGTGTGTGCAAAATGAGAAAGAATTAGTATATCCATAATTGATTTGAATAAAAATAAAGTTTAATTATACTTTTAATTCGTTTAATTTGGAGTTTGCATAATTTTAGTCTCTTTAATTTTAATATCGTAATTTAGCCTCACTCGTTTCAAAATACTCGATTTTTCTCCGTCATTTTTTCTTCTAATTATTAATGGAAAAGTGACGTGTGTCACATTACTTTTGTCAATTTTTTAAATGTCACATTACTTATTTGCTAATTATTGGACTAAAAAGTAATTGAGTGGCCAAAATCAAATATTTTAAAACTAGTGAACTAAAACTGAATAATTAAAATTAAGGTGACTAAAATTATGCTAACCTCAAACTAGGGGTTGTAAAAGTGCAAATAAGTAGAAAAATAATCCTAACATTAACTCTCTTCAAATCAAAAGTAAATACACTTTTATTTTATCATTATACACACTAATTCATTTTGAAATAAGTTCATCTTGCATAGTTATTTTAGGGATAATTATATCAACCTTTCACGTGTATGTTTATTAAGCTTACACCCTCCTTGTTTTTAAAAATGCACAATTTTTTCTTAGGTTTGAAATTTTATTATACTTATTTTCTTAAGACATTACATTTAGCTCCGAGATTTGAATTTTCACTTCACTCACTCCTCTAAAAGAGGATAAGTGTAATACATAACAATTTTAAAAAAGATTGATGTAATTATCTTTTTTTTCTTTTCTTTTCAATCTATAGAAAAATTACCTCAAGTATTTTTCTTTCTTTTTTTTACAAATTGAGGTACGAAAGCATATGATTTTGGTAATTCTATGATAAAATCTATTATTATAATCATTCTAGCATGAATTTAAATTTTATATGTGTATAGAAATAATTTTATTAAAAAAGATAAAACTCATTTTAATAATATTTAATTTTTTATATCTCAAAAGAATTAGTTTTTAATTATTAACGGAATAGTATGTACTCGAAAAAAAAAACTATTCTTATAAAAACTAGAGAATTTCATCTAAATAAATTTTCATATGGGTTTGCTAACATATATTTACTGATTTTTTAAAAGAAGTACGTTAACAAGCTACATTTCCTATAGTGTATTTTAAAAAGTTAAATTATATATAATTTGCTAAAATATTTTTCTATACAATGAGTGAGAGTACATTAGTACTCATATATGCTAACATACTTTCACTTATTTCATAAAAGGGGTATTTCAACGAACTACACTCCGATAAAAATATTTTAATCAATCAAATTATATATATATATATATATATATATATAATTAATGTAATAAGTGTATTATACTACTAATCAAGCTAGGTAGAAGCAAGAGTGGTTCACTCTGTTTGGCTGTGTGTTTAATTTTAGGTATACATTTTTAAAGTGTGGTCCAATGTGTAGTCACAATTGTATGAGGCAGGGCCAGACAGCCACTAACTCCTTCAATTATGTTTGGACCAATATTAATTAATTACCCTTTCAAAAATTATATTTATGAATTTAATTAGAGAATGAGATGATCAAATTCAATTTAGAGGAGAATCTCTTAAGATAAGGACAAAGTTCTTATATCGATTAAGAATATGATTAAAAAAAAATATACATGATAAAAAATAAATTATTTATCAATTAATAAAATTGATCGTTAAATTAGTTTTTTTAGTTGATAAATATGTTAAGGTCAAATTATTAAAAAAAATTATTAGCGGCGCTATGTCTAGTGATCAGCAGTCATGTTTTTTCGTCACTAAATCATTCTCTTTTTCATTTGTATTGATAAGAAGTGTAAAAAACTTCTTGTTAACTAACTTTTAAAAATAAATTAGGTTTAAAGCTCAATTCTAATATAATATCAATTTCTAACTAATTATGAAAAATCTATTACAGACTAATTTTTGAAAATGAATTAGACACTAAAACTAATTTTAATATATATAGAGTGATTAACATTAAGGAAACGATGTCATTTTCACCTTAAGAGCTTTTGGTCTCTTGTTTGATCCCACTTCTGCCAGGCAGTACCACATGTTATTAATTAATTTTGTGCCTCTTTGCTATATATCATCAATATTAAATTATTAAATGGATGAAGAGCTAGATTTCAATTATTATTATTATTATTTTATATTATTTGTATCTATGTGTTTTTCCACTGGCAAATAAGATTGTATTCTAGGATCAAGTTGATGAACAACAAATAGTGTTGAACATTTTGTGGACAAGAGCTCTTGACAAATTGTCTTAACCCTACTACTATGATTTCAAATCATCTGTTTCTCTTTTAGAAGCACAAAATACATAACCCATAATTGGGTTTTGTATAGGATGATCTCGGGATAACCGATGATTCTTTCATCTTAACCGTCCGATCAAGTGAAAGAGCAGTATAAGAGAAAAAAAAAACATAATGATATGATATTTTCTGAATAGGTGATTATAGTGATTAGAGGACTATCATGTAACGATCCTAAATGTTGATAATCAGCTAGTGTTAAATGAATGAAAAAAAATGTACTTTTAGTTCCTTAACTCTGTTTAAAATTTTATTTTGGTCTTTTAACGATTTTTTAATTTATGTTGGTCCCATAATTTTTTTTATTGTTGTTTCAACTTGATCCATTCCCATTAACTTAGAGCTTCTTTGTCATTTGGCACTAAATTATCTATAAGTAAACTCTCAAATTAATTCTTGAGATTGTAGGTATTATACAGATTAATTTCTGAAATTATGAAAACTTCAAATTAGTCATTGATTTTGGAAAAAATCATTCATTTTAGTCCTTTTCTACTTAGTTTTTTAATGTTGTTTAATAGGTAAAAAGACTAAACTGCATGTCGTTTTACAAAATCAGGGACTAATTTGAGTTTTTCATAATCTCAGGGACTAATCTGCATAACACCTATAATCTCAAGAACCAATTTGAGGGTTTATTACTACTGTTACAACATTTTGTTTTCGTGAACTACAGAGTTACAATACAAAACCCAAAAGAGAATATTGAAACGAAGGTTAAGTACTTAATTTTTTTTATGAGCAATGATTTAACAACTATTATTTGGTGCATAACCTATAGTTAACTGTACCAAAATATTTTTTTTTCGTAGGTTGTACACAATGAATAGTAGTTGTGCAAATTTTTTTTTATTCATAAAATAAGCACAAATTTTTCAAAAAAAAAATTTTATCGGTCAAACTCACGTACCCTACACTATATTACTCCTAAATCTATCTTATCAGGGATCGAACCCCACTCCTTCAATTCAAAGAACTCCTCCTTATACAACTTGAGCTACAAGTTCTCTCGGCCACGGGTTGTTCCATTTAAAATTGTGTTTTTATAGAAAAAGATTTAATTTGTTAGGAAAGATAAAATTTAGTACTTT
The DNA here is from genome assembly GCA_037177725.1 of Cyamopsis tetragonoloba. NCBI lineage: Eukaryota > Viridiplantae > Streptophyta > Magnoliopsida > Fabales > Fabaceae > Cyamopsis > Cyamopsis tetragonoloba. The sequence continues at coordinate 58,637,333 of CM074123.1, forward strand.
AGTGATACTCATGCCTTTAAAAACATTTGTTTTAGTGCTGGCTAGAGAATAAGTGTACACACATGATAAAATTATACAGATACTAACAAAAAAAGTTCAAGCTGTTTTAGTTTGCTGCTGTTATTATAGTTTATTTAAATTAAGTTAATATGTTGCTATAGAGATAATTTATTCTTAACAATATAAATTTTTTTTAAAAGGAAAATATTTTGTTATAAAAATAAAGAATTCAATGCATTGTTAGGAACAAAAATCATTTGTTCCATTAGAAAATCAATTAACAAAGAAAAATAAAAATTCACACATAAAGCCCTAATTTACCATAAAAAGGAGCAACGTAACTCTTGCATTGTCCATTGAAAGCCAAATATAATGTCCCAGTTCTTCAACCTATGAGATGTTCTTGAGTATGAATAAATTTGAAGAAAATTAACTTAAAACTCTAATAAGAATTGGGAAATCTAAGAAACATTGATGTCCTCTCGCAGCTTCAATTTTTAAAACTACTTTCATGGCATTTTTTTCTTTACTAAGCATGATTCGGCTGGAAATGTAAATTACCATTATATCCTTGTTATTGTTCACAAATAAATAAATAATATGTACTGTTCACAAAAAGCAAAGAAAAGATTAAATAACATAATTATTAACAGAATTAATAACCCTATACATCCACCTCTTTATATTAATTAACAGAATTATTCCTTAACAATTAATTTTGAGTGAAATGTAATCATTCACTACGAATATTATAAACAGAATTTGAATTTATTTTTGTATTTATAGGAAAGTAGTATAATCGGAGATGAACTCCGTATCTACATATGCATGTTCCCATGCGCTCACCAACTGAGCTACATGACTGGGACAAGATGAATTTGAATTTTTAAAATTTTAAAGATAAAGAAATATATTTAATCATAAAAAAAGAAGCATGCATGCCTTCACTAAGATTGCTTGTAATTTACATCAGAAAATATTTATGTACAATTATCCACTATGAATATTATCTCAACTTGAGAGATACCTCTTGTATGTAGACTTGGTAACAGATCAAAAGGATATCTTTAATTACTTAAAATATACTACTTGCATTAAATGGCTGTTATTTTTTAACAAAACGTACAATATATATATATATATATATATATATATATATATATATATATATATATATCAATTCTTACACCAATCAATAACGATAGATCGAAGTTTTTTTTTTCACGAAACTTTCCGTTAGATTGAAACTACTTATTGTATAGATCATGTATACAAAATTTCACATCAATCCAAGATTGTTTAATACTCCATCAATACAATTGTTATTTTCATGATTTTTAAAACTATATTTTATGTTAATTTTTTAGTACATTGATAGAGTATTAAACGGTCTCGGATTGATGTCAAATTTTGTATACATGATCGATAAGTAGTTTCAATACAACGGAAAATTTTGTGAAAAAAAATTTCGATCTATCGTTATTGATTGATGTAAGAATTGGTGTCATTTGATCTAACCCTATATATATATATATATATATATATATATTGGTATTTTTAAAGTAGTAGTGGAAAAAAGAGATATGCAGGAAAATATTTTAATGACGTGGCGATATTCTATTAGTGGGACATGATTTGAAACATAATTTGAGGTTTGAGGACATCTGATTTGAATCCCTATCTTATCTCCAAGATTAAATCTTTTCAAGGTATAGAGTTTGATAAACAAAATAAAAAAAAATTCTCAAAAAAATATATTTTACACACACCCTAAAAATCAAATCATAATCAATTTACATTAAAAAAACTCAATTACCTATTAATTTTTATTTTTATTTTTATTTTTCAACAGAAGTCTAAAACTCAATTACCTATTAAGTGTATCTATATAATTCATTTCATTTTGTATATCCTAACCTAATAAAGTAATAATATATTTTTGTGTTATTACTTCTATCTCTCATTCTAAAAAGGATTACACAACCCCCTCCTTTAAATACATAACCTCCTTTCACATGCAGCTAAGAATTATCTTAACTGTATATATAATTTTTTTTAAAAAATTGTTAATTAACCTCTTTTTTTGTATTATTATTGTTAATTAACTTTGATATTATGCCTCACACGCACCGTTGTACAATCAATTGGGTTCTGACCTTCTGAAAAGTTTTAATATACTTTTTTGGTCCCTTTGATATTTCTAATCTAATTGAATCAAGGACAATTATTGAAATTGCATCAATCAAGAATGGTACACTTTAAGCATCTAACACCTTTTCATGTACTTTACATAATTATTTGTTTAATTAGATTAAGTATTTACTTTGTTTAAAGATTTTATTAATGATTAATTCTAGACAGAATTGTGGTCTTTAAATTCCATATAGGTACAATGTGGTAGTACACTGTTATTAGATGACTTATTTGCTCTCAAATCCCAAAATTTGTACATACATAAACTCAATTTATTTCAAAATAATTATCATTCCACAAGTTTCTATATTATTAAAGTGTTTATAATAAATTTAAAATGTTGCCTACTATTCCAAGTTAAAATATTTAGGTTTAAAATTTGTTTAATATTATTTTCAAAACAACTAAAATGTTAACTTTTTTCAAGTTATATATGTTATTTGAGAAAATATACATACACATTTTAAATAAACTTCCAGCAAAATGAATTATTATGATAATAAAAAAATATTTATTAACTAAAATGTCATTATTAAAGAAATTGAGTATATATATATATATATATATATATATATATATATATTATTGTATTACATGTTGATAATTTCCTAATAAGTTAATTATGAAGGCATTGTAGGAGTAATAATTAAACATTTTATTTTGATCCAATCCGTCAACTCTGTCATCCCTGTTAACAGAATTGACCTAAGAACAGAGTCAAATTACGTCATTCATCTTCAAACCCAGAAAAACCATAACATACCTTGTAACGGGGTGCAGATTGGACAAAAATGAAACCATTATAAGAGATACAAGACCAAAATGTAACCCAAAAAAGATATAAGACCGAAATGAAATGCGCATAAGAGATAAAGACCAAAAGATGCGCATCAGAAAAAATCGATGATCTTACATCAAATTTCCACCTTTCTCCATTCATTTTAAGCACAAAAAAAAAAAGTGAGAACCACACAAATTCATGAAAACTTCTAATTGGTCAGTATATATGTAACTTTGATGAATGAACGATAAGCCTTACTTTATAATATATGTAATCCATATTTATTAGCAGTTCTATAACAGAGAGAAAAGATCAATTTGTGATCATTTGAAGGATTGAAATGAATTCCTTAAGTTGCAAATATAGCAATTATAAGTATTTAATTTATACACACAACAGAAAAGCGGAAAAAGTAGTTATAACTACTGTAATAGAAAACTAAAAGTATGAAAATATAAAATTTTCTAAGCGATATGGGACTTCAAGTATATGTTTCTTCTTTAGATTGTAACACTCGATCTTCCAGTTGTGGCTTGAGAGTATGAGACTTAAGATACCCCTACAAGCTTGGAAAGTAAAAGGAATATCCTATTTTGAAATTTTCCTTGACGAGATGGAAGTCAATTTCTAAGTGCTTTGTGCATTTATGAAAGACAAGGTTGTGTACAATATATAGAGCAATGTTGTTGTCATAGAAAGAGATATGAGATTTGTGGCAAATGACATTTCCAATGAAAAAATAATATCCAGATAAATAATGCCTAGAAAGAGATATGAGATTAGTAGGGAGTCTAATCTACCTTACTTTTAACTCGACCTGACATATCTTACGCAGTGGGTATGGTAAGTCGATTTATGCAAATTAAAGTCCAAATAACTCACATTTAGAACCAGCGCGCCGAATTTATAAAGAAGGTGTTCAGTGGGAAGTCGTAGGATATTGCGATGTAGATTATTTTGGTAATCATGAAACTCGTCATTCGATGACTGGTTATCTATTTTCATTGGAATCAAGATCAGTGTCTTGTTGTAGCAAGAGACAACCAACAGTTTCTTTGTCTGATACAGAGGCAGAGTATCGGGCAGTAGCTAGCTCAAGAATGTGCGTGGTTGATGTAGTTGCTACTAGATCTACATCAGCCAACTAATCATGCAATCACATTATATGTGATAATTAGTTAGTGGTCCGCTTGGCGAAAAATCCTATCTTTCATGCTAAGATCAAGCATGTTGAGATGCATTATCATTTTATCAAAGAAAAAGTGCTACGAGGAGAAATTGAAATTCAATATGCCATCACAAAAGACCAAGTTGCATATATATTTATTAAAGGTCTTAGTGGTTCAAAGTTCGAAGGATTCACAAACCCACTTGGTATGATGACAAGGTCTACATTGAGAAAAAATAGTCATTGAGGGGAAGTGTTAAAAATAGGCCAAATTAATACTTTTATCCTCTAACTTATTTTTGTTTTCGATTTCGTTCTCTAATTAATAAATGTTTCAAACCAGTCCTATAACTTTTTATTTTGTTTCAATTTCGTCCCTTTTTTATTAATTTATTTAAATGATTAACAGAAATATCTAAAACAGCATCGTTTTGAGCTAGGTTTAATGCAAAATGATGCCGTTTTGATGTCATTTTTATAAGTTTATGTTAGACATTTAACATAGTTAACAGAAAAGAATGAAATTGAAACAAAACTAAAAGTTACCAGACGAATTTAAAACTTTTATTAGTTAGAGGACAAAATTAAAAAAACAAATTAAGTTAAAAGACGAAAGTATTAATTTGGACTTAAAAATATACAAGACTATTTCTCTTTGTCCACTGTAATTCAAGGGAGTAAAAAACAATGCTTTACATTTGTTATTTTAGTATGTTTGTTTATTGGTCATAATAACTTTAGATAATTTTAGTAAATTATTCATATTTATATATATATATATATATATATATATATATATATGGAGTGTATTCAGTGAGATTTCTAAACATATGAGAACATGATAACCATAAATTTTGACTATACAATCATGCATTTATGACGAGAGAGAAGATTTTAATGCAGGGTTATATGGTCAAGATTCATGATTCTCATATGCTTACATGTTTAGAGTTCTCACTAGATATGTCCCCTATATATTGTAACATAGTTGTCAAAACACCACAGAAAACAATACTCCCTCCGTCCCAAATTGTTTGGCCTTTTAGGAAAAAAAATTTGTCCCAATTTGATTGTCCCTTTAAGATACCAATGCAGTATTAATTTTTTCTTTACAATTTTACCCTTAACTAATTAAACATATTCCTACTTTATCACCGACAGGCTTTACTCTCCCAAGTAAATTTTTTTATTTCCGATGCATTAATTATAGTAGTTAACACTCAATAGACTACTACTAATATTAATTATTGGTTGAAAAAGTAGTACTCCAATAAAATTAGTTGATGGGTAAAATAGGAAATTCAATCTAAAATTTACTAAAATTTAAATTAATGATTATATTCCTTAATCTACTAAAATTTACTAATATTAATTATTGGTTGAAAAAGTAGTACTCCAATAAAATTAGTTGATGGGCAAAATAGGAAATTTAATCTAAAATTTACTAAAATTTAAATTAATGATTATATTCCTTAATCTATGTGTAAAGACCTAAAAAGCCAAACAATTTAGGACGGAAGGAGGACAAATATACAAAACAATACATCAAAGTACAAGGCACCGTTCTTCATTACCAATTTTCCTATCTCATTTATTTTTGAAGTTAAGAGGCATAACATGGAAAAAGTTGAAGCATCATAAGGAGATACCTTACTTTTCAGCATAGCTACAGACCAAACTTAATTCCCAAACTAAGTTCCAACAAGATTATATTGGCACGTGATGTTCCCATCTAGTTATTCGCATCATCATGTGCTTTTTCAAATTAATTCTCAAGCAATATAAAAAGAATAATGCACTATGTATATATGATATGCTTGTGTTTATTGTTATCCTTATCTTTAATTAAATTTGAAGTGAAATAGTGACATCAAATTAAAGATCTAATATTTTATTAAACCATCACTTTCTGCTTTTGTATCCAGATAATTGTATCTGTTCAAGAAAAAAAGAAATTAACATCCAATCAGCTTAGTATATCTGTAAAAAAAAATAAAAAATAAAAATCAGCTTATTATCTAATTAAGAATGTAAAATCAGACACAATACTAACTTGTTTAGAAGGTAAAATCTACTTTGATAATCTTTGCACTTTTAAAGGGTTAGTCACTATAGGATATTCTTGATGCTTAAACAAAACTAGTTTTAATTTTATTTACTATGCAAATAAAATAATATTGAATTTCAAGGGTTAGCTTAGTGGTGTAAGGTCCCGCTAAGTTTATAGGAAGAATAATCCACAGCAGGAGGTTCCATGTTCGAATCCCATCTATGTCATATTTTTGGGGGTCAACGCCAGCCACGCAACGCAAACGGGATTAATCTCGTCCTAGTGAGAAAACTCGTGGTTATAAAAAAAAAAAAATTAAAATAATATTGACCGAAAATAATGTTTTTATTCATAACAAAATTGATATAAATTGTTCAATGGTTATGAAATTTAATAAAATAGTCACTTGTAATTACAAAACTTAAAAATCAGCTCTCTGGACATTTTTTGATGTATAGCTTTAAAATTTTCATAGATTATTTATTTTTCTTATAAGCAAAAGAAATTCAAAGAGTACATGATGTACTCAAAACCAAACATGCATATAGAGCTTTAGGAAAACAAACCAACACCCCTTTATGACAATAGCCCAAAGAGTTAAATAAACACTTTAAACCTAATAAGCTTTCAACCATCTTAATAAAATACACTAAAACAAAGGTAGTCACTTTGAATACAAACATGCCCAAATAAATCAAAAGGCTAAAACCCCTACCATAAAAAGAACAATACACCCAAAACAAAATGCTCAAATAAAATTTCACTCCCAATATAGCCTTTTTCTAACTGAATCAAGTTTGATGCACTTGATCTCACTACACCCTCATAGTATTTTTGTTGTAGACCAATATTTCAGACAAGGATTGAATCGTCTATATATATACATAGGCTAAGCCAAAATGCTCGAAATACTTAACCAACATAATCAAGAATATGATAACCCAGAAAGTATGAGTAACACTTTAGTATCCCGAATTCATCGATAACTAGGGTAAAAGAATAAAATTGCAGGCCAATCTTTTGACTTGAAATTTGGGTTTTGAGCCCTGAATATCCAACTGATAAGTATATTATGAGGCGGTTTTACAAGTTAATTTATGCACTTATCTCTTCTTAAAAAGAGTTTTCTCACTTAAAAATCTCCCCTAATCTAGTCTTTAGAGTTTTTGAACAAAGTTTCCGTTTAATAAAATTTTGTGAAGTTGATGTGATTGCAGGTGCTGAATTGTGGTCCAAAAAAAGGAGCATAGGAGTATTGAACTTGAAGACAACAAGATTTTGGCGCTCAAGCGCTAGAATATCATGAGAAACTAGCGCTTAAGCTAGCTATGGCGCTTAAGCACGAGTCATTCAGGGACCAAAAATTCTCTTGGTCGTTTTCTCGCTTAAGCGAGGTGTGGCGCTTAAGTGAGAGTTCGAAGAAGGAACGTGCGTTTTACGTGTTTTCAAGTAATTTTTATATTCTCTGTTTAGGTTAATTAGGTGAAGTCATCTGAGAGCAAAATTAAGGATTCTAGAGAGAGAATGTGCAAAAAGAGATTCTTTATATCTTTCATCGATCAATCTTGTGATTTCTCAATTGGAGATGACAGTTTAGGCGTTTAATCTTGGATTTGGAAGTAGCGTGCACTGTAATTCTCAAACTCTTGATTTTTTTCTATATTAATTGAATTGTTTCTCTTTTTTTGTGCTCTTTGCGTGAGTTTAAAGACTGATCACCTTCATTCTCCTTCTTCTAAATTTTCTGATTAAATGAGAATTCGATTTGAAAAGTTGTTTTGAAAAGGGGATTTTCTTAATCAATAATCTAGAGATAGGTATTGATTTATGAACCGTTTATTCAAAGGTTGTGCTTAATTGGTGATTGAAAACTTGTGTTTTTAAGAGATTGGAACGTGCGCTTTTCTTATCACATACACTTACAAAATGAGAGATCTTCTGTAAGCGAGTTTTATCCTCACATTTTTCAATTGACATAAGAAATAACATAGAGAAAGAGGATTGCTACAGTGCATAAGCAAAATTCAAATCCAAGAACTCATTCAAATCATTTTAACATTTTTTTACAGCACTTATTTTACCATTAAATTCAATTTAAATCATTTTGAGAACTTCACCCAGAGATCTCATATTGAAACTAAATTGCTGCTCCTTGAGGACGATACTTCATTTTCTCACTTTATTAAAACGAGTTAGTATTTTAGACTCTTAAAATACCTAACACCAACCACCAAACCCTAAGCAATCAAATGTCACTATATAAGGAAATTAACAACCCTAATTCAAGTAAGCAACATTTACTTCTATGTCGAATTCCATAGATCATTTCTTACATGACTGTGGGGTTCCTTGTAGATACCCTACGTATGCCTCTTTGCATCATTAAAGTCTTCTATGTGACAGATATATTATATAGATTACTATTTTTTTAAAAAAAAAAAAAAGAAATGAAATTCTATTAACTTTTACCAATTAAAGTGTTATTCCATATGTACCCCTTATAATTGGATATTACAAATTAAGAAGAAAGAGATAGATTTCCATAGAGGGACTATGTTCATGTTCTAAGAGAGTGCTCAAAAGGGTCCTCAGATGGTGTGACCCTTAAACAACGAACAGACCATGTTATAGTGGATTATTTATATTATTCAATATATATTGAAATCTAGTTTAATTCCATTTTTACCCTTGATCACATGTAGTATTTAAGTTTAAGAGTTTTAGGCTAGAATTTAATCCATTCATTCAACTATGAACACAAAACATTTTTTTTTTCTTCCTTGTTTGGTGGGGCAAATTGAATTGGAAGTCGTAATATAATACATGGTTATCTTTCACTTTCATTAGAAAATTCCAATAATTGTATGATTTTATTTCTCTTTCTTGATATTTCGAGAAGTGGAAGAAGAAATTGCCTAGAAGAGGATCATGAATATAAAAAAATAAAAAATAAAAAAATTACTAAATATAATTATGTGGTCCTCTCTAATTGATCATCACTTGCATACGTAAAACTTTTGAATTCTTATTTATATTATATGTAAAAAAATGATGTGCCTAAAGTGAATATCAATAATAGATGTCACGTGTACTAAGAATTATTGATATTATTAAAAGTAACACCTGTTTAGTGCAATCAATTTGACTGAAAATAAAATAATAAGGAAAAAAAATATATTAATTAAAAGTGCATAATGACTTGTGAAATTCGAAAAGTCAAAAATAATATGTATTGACAGGGAAGCGAGATCTAAACCTCACACAGTGTCACATGCTCCCATCTCATTTGAGTTTCAATATTTTTGGCTATATAAAAATAAGATTTCATTATTTTTTATTTTTTTTTCTATTTTGGCCTCAACATATTCAAATGCATGATGGCCCATCAAGTCTATTATATTGTTGAAAAATAATTAATTAATTGTTCGCAACTAATCCAAACACACTTAAAATTTCAAATGTTTACCCGAGCAAGACTACTATAAAAAAGTAAAAAATATGTTATTTCAAATATTGGTTATGTGAATAATTAATTATTCTTATAAACAATAATAATTTAATTTTTTTTTGGGTATATTGTTGAAAAATGATTTTAAAGATAATCTTTTATGTTTTGATGATATAAAAATTGTATTTCATAGTAATAATTTGCATTGAAAAAGAAGAAAATAGATTAAACAAAAAAAAAAACAAATCAATAAGTTTTAAATTTTTACTTACTTAAAAAATGCTTTTTATAGTTATAACAAAATAATTAAAAAAATTTATCAGTTTTGTCAAGTTTTACCAAACAAGCTTGGAAACCATCTAAAAGTTTAATCAGCTTTTTTTTTTATTAATATACATGGCATATTAGTTATTTAATTTTACTTTTTGATGTCTAATTAAGACATTCATTTTTTGGGCAAATTAAATTACTGGACCCAAAATGCTTATATATACTTCTGGCCTATGCATGAAAGAAGGCCTAAAAGCATACAGAGCTCTATTAGTGTGTTTAATTAAGTGTCTAATAGTTATAATTTATTTGTACATAAATTTTAACCACGTTTAATAGACGGAAAAATTTTTAATTTTTAGTGAAAGTACTTCTAATCATGTTGTTTCAAAATAAAATTCTATATGTAATCAATTCTAAAAAATCACGTTAATTCAAAATTAATTTCTTATTAAAAAATCAAACATACAAGTAATCTTCTTAAAGTAGTGGAATTGATGCATATATATTTGCACAAAGTTCTTGATCTCTCTGACTCAATTCTTGAGATAACAAAATCTCTAATGTTTGTTATATAGCTCTATTACAGTTCTGTTAAGGGTATATATTCTCTATTGATCTTGCTTAAATATAACATAAATATAACAATTTGTCATTGATCTTGCTTAAATATCAATTATTGTATTTATTTCTCAATCTCTATTATTGTTGTATTTATCTCTTTAGAACTTAACTATCAAGTGATTTAAGAGGATTCCAATTCTATTGACGATAAATTGAGTGGTACTCTCGAGCCTTATTAATTACGACTATCATTTTGTACAATTTGTACACCTTATTATTTTAGTATTGTCTATTGCTACGGAAAAAGGTGAAAAAGCATGATAAAATTGGATAAAGTATTATAATAAGCGGTTGAACAAGCAATTAAAGGCGGATCCAAACCCTATGAATGGTAAAGAGTGTTGTGTTCTCAAGCTCTATTAATTATTAGGCAAATGATATTTAGTGTCCTAAAGGCACTATTTAAGAGCCTAAATATAGTAAAAAGGTATTGGAATGTGTAATTTTTTATATTCCCGAGAGATGGAACGCTCTTATGATTGTTTCTCTACTTCTAGTAACTTTATCTAGTGCCCTTAGGGCACTAGATATCAAGACCCTAATTATTATCTCTATCTCTTTCTTCAAACTTAATTTGACCTATTTATTTATACAAATAAAAGTATTTTTGAATGAAGTAAAAAAAATTTACTCCCGTCAGATTTGCATTGAGATCCAAAATCACTACCAATAAGAATATTTTTAAAAGTTTCTAACTAAATCAAAACAAACACATTATCGAGCGATCTGAGAAGATCCGATCCAAACTTCATTGATAATAAAGTGAGTGTGTTGTGCTTGTTTGCAAAGAACCTAGATCCTAAAACTGAGGTAAGGTTGTGACAGTAGAATGATGAGCTAGGTGGAATGGCATGCTTCCAAGCCATAAGTGCATGCTAGAAATTAAAACTCAGAAAGAAAAAAAGGGTTTCTACACTTTATGTTCTATGAAATCTTACACATAAGGAAAAAAGGAAAGGGGACAAAAGTGTCATGGTTGCAAATCCCACAAACCAAGCTAGCTAGAAAACACTAACAACTTTCTTCTATGACATTGTGTGATCCCAATATAATGTATATAATGTATATATAAATTTTCCATGAAAATGACCACTCCTTGTCTTTCATTTGGACACTTGTCTACTCATCTAACTCATTTGGACACTTCTATATAGAGAGTATGTTTGTTTAATCACTAAATTTTGGCATACAACCGATTTCTTGTACAATCAGAGTATTTTAATATTTTCTAGCCTTTTTGATTGGTTTTCGTTTTTTTTTACTTTTGACAAAATTAATAAAATAGTGTGTTGTACAACAATTGAGTTGTACAGGTATCAAAGCTCTTGTGTAAGTTATAGAAATTGCCTGGTCTTTTGCCTCTTTGATTCAACAAAAGAAAATAAGATTAAAAATAAATAAGTTTTTTGAACTTTACTGTATATAGAATTAGGTGCAATTATCCATAAACGAATTTATATCAAACTATTATTATTATAAATTTTAAAATTCACCAGTCTAGTAATTGAAGGAGGTTGGGATTGACACCCCCAAGTTAGGTTTGACGCCGTTGATAACACCATATCTACCACCCCAATTCTAGATACTCTATCTGAAATTTTTAAAACCTTGTTTTTAAAAAACTAAACGTTACATACAATTCAATTTTCGGATATCAATGTTCGGAAATATTTCGGATGCTACTATCCAGAAATTTCTCAACTACGTTCATTCGGAATTGAGAGGGTTACCACATCCTTTCTATACCATTGGAATAATGATAAACTTAAGTTAAGTGGTGTCAACCCAATGCCAATGTTTTTCGTTTCAATTTTTGGCCCATTCTTTTTTTAGTACTGTCTTGTTTTGGCCCATTCCATGTGTAAAGGAAAGAGAAATCTCGTGACCAGAATTGACAATGATAGCAAAAAAAATATATCAGGCCTATTAAAACTAGAAACAAAATCTTTGAAAATATAAATTGGTAGATGAAATTAGCATCATTTCTATTAGGAGTGTCACCATCGTTTTTAATATATAGATTTATGATTCTTATATATAAAAAAATTGTGAGATTTCTAAAATTAGGTGGTCTCAATCCCTCCCACCATATAAATTTACGGTGAGAGGGCCTTTGCAAGTCCTACAATCCCTTTATATATAAAAATCATAGATCTATATATTAAAAAGGATGTGTCACTCGCAATAAAGATGGTTCTAATCTCTTCCACCAAATTTACCTTAAAAAAATCTGAAAAGTAATCCAAACCACAGAGTACTTAACTTACAAAATTGACAACGATAGCAAAAAAAAAAAAAAAAAACAAAGAAAAAACCATGATTTTGAGCATTCAAAGCACAAGAGAAAATTATTCAAAAATATTAAGAGCTTGTTTGATTTTTTTTTTTAGTTTTTAAAAATTATATTATAAAAAAGTTTTTAAAAGAGAGATGAGTTTTTTATGTAAATTCTGAAAATTAAAAATTGAAACAAGTTTAAGAAGTTTTCAGATTTTAGTTTTTAAAAACTGAATAAAACATACTGTTTTCGAAAATTATTTTTGACAATTAAAAAAAAAAAAAAACATGATTCTTAGTAAACAAGAGAAAATGCAACCATTTTTTCCTCTCATTTTGGGATCTTATTTACCCTGTTTTGTTCTTGCCAGGTTACATCTTTTGTAAGACTTGTTAATTGCACCCACAACACCTTTATTAAAGAATCCACAACAACTAGAATAGAATTAATAAAAGTGTTTTACAATTGATAAAACATTCTAATAAAATCTGCATTCAAATTCAAAATGTTAACCTGCAACAAAGTTTAGGAGGACTCACCCTCACATCAAATTCACCTGCAAAATGATATTTCTTTTCACGTCTCTTTAATTAACAAATAACACAATAATAAAGTTACAAAAAATAAGAAATGAGATATCATTCTGAGACAGGTGGCATAAGAATAAAATTCCTTATATATAAATATCTTTCTTACACATTGACTTCACTTCAAGGTTGAAAAGCAGAAATACTATGCAAAACTTGGAAGTAGAAATCCCAAGATTTACTTGTTTTAGTGATTCTTTCTTGGCCAAATGGATTTTCCTCCACATATTTTTGCATTTCTTCAGCATTTGCTAATCCAATTAGATATTCTCTCATATCACCTCCATCACCTGTCATGAAACATAGTCATGTTAATTGTTATTGATCAAAAATAAATAAGCTTTAAAAAACATAAAGGTAAGATAATATTGTCCTTAAACTACAACCAACAGAAGAAAGTTCATTTAATGCATCTTTTAGGTCCCAAAACTGTAAATTGTTCTAATCAGTTAGAGTATGTTTGAATTTCTGTTGAATCAGCTGAACTGACCTTTATCTCTTGGTAGGTAACAATGCATCATCATATTTAGATTACTAAATGAAAGTGAATAAGAGTTTCAAATTAGTGTTGAGCCAATGTATCGAATTCATTCCGTTGAATAAACGCCAATTTGATTTAAAGTTCAGTTTAGTGAACAAAATCCAAACATACGCTTAGTCTTTCCCAAAAATGCCAAGTTTAACTCAGAATATAGAAACATACTTCAGTAATTTTGTTTAGCCATTTTTTCCAGACCATGGACCATGGTTTGATTCAAACCAAAAATTTTATGAAAGCTAAATAAATAAATTTCAAGTATGTCTCAGAAAAGAGCTTTACCTAATGAGTTGTCACTCTTATCTTGATAACTGAATGTGTGAGTGAAGACTGAGGTGTTTGGCTAAAACAAAAGATTAAAACATTTAAAAAATAAAATAAAATTAGTAAATGACATGATAATATGGTTTTGCTAAATCAAAGAAACAAAGGAGTTAGTTTATTTACAGGATTAAGCAATCCCTTATAAGGAGAATCATCCAACAGCAATGTATTTGATTCATTATAGAATCCCTTTTCCCATGGAAGATTAGGATCTTGCTTCTCCCAAAGTTTTCTTAGATCCTTAAAAACCAGATTCTTGTGCCTGTTTTCAAGTGTTTTAAAACTTGTCTCAGTACAATGAGATAGATCCTGCATGAGTAAATAAAATTTAGAATCAGAAGCAGCAAAGTGACCAGTAGAGTTTTGCAGATCAATAAATTCTTACCCAACAGAAAAGCAACTTGTTTTTCATGTCTCCCATCAAAAAATCAGTGACTCTTTCAACATTTTTCCTACAACAACAACAACAAAATTCAGAAGTTCATGCTAAAACTGATTTTTCCTAAATAATCAAGTTATATTTATTTATTAAAGGTAGTTGTAGAGTACTTTGTTCTTGAAGACCATATACCAACTTCAAAATTGTCAAAGCAGAACTTCAAAAACTCAACACAAAAGGGCCTCTTGAATACTGAAATGAAATCAAACACAAATCAATTAGTTAACTATCTCTAAAAAAAATTTAAAATTGTCATCTACTGATGCTTTTATAGTAGCGTTAGCCCTTGTTCGAGTAAACTTCGCTGTTATAAACATATAACATTTATCCGAACAGATACATATATAATTACCAGCGAACAAAACCTGTTGGTAAAGAATTTTGATATATACTATCGATTCATCATACTGTTAATACATGGACAAACAATTTCGTTAGTCAAAGTTTATTAAACAACAAAAAAAGAGAATTCTTTCATAGTGTATATGCAGAAGAACAAAATCTTCACTCACTTGCTCGCCGCGCAATGGTTTTATCTGATTTTTGATCCTTTGGGGGAGGACAGACTATGTCTGCTAGAAGCCCTTTAATGTCAAGAACAAGAAGCTTTTTCTTCAAATCTCTAACTTGAGTTCCGGGCGCGGCCAGAGAAGTTCTCCCAATGTCTGAACTAACAACTTCAGTTATGACAGAAGCAGAATCTGTCTTCAATTCATTTGTATAAGTTGAAAACTCTTTGTCATTTTTTCTTTCATCTGCTACATTTGATTCTGTGTTCTTTGAATCTTTAGTACCTTCCTTTGGAATTTCAATGGCTCCTTTATTGTCTTGCAATGCATGAGGATCCATCCTTTTTCTCTCTTTTTTTTTTTGGTCTCAATCCAATTCAGAAACTGGACTATAAGAAGAAAGAAGCAAAATTCAATTTAAATCTGTTACCACTTAAGAAATTTATCATTTTCTCATTTTAGATATCTACATACAGCAACTTCAAAAACCATATCTATATGCAGAGTGATAACAACAACAACAAGCATTTATTCTACTGTGTGAGATCGGTTACATGGATCACACGACGTTACTGTGCTCTATCAAAAACCATATCTATTGTAAGCCTATGCAGAGAGATAACAACAACAACAACAAGCCTTTATTCCACTACGTGGGATCGACTACATGGATCACACGACGTCACTGTGCTCTATCAAAAACCATATCTATTGTAAGCCTATGCAGAGAGATAACAACAACAACAACAAGCCTTTATTCCACTACGTGGGATCGGCTACATGGATCACACGACGTTATTGTGCTCTATCAAAAACCATATCTACCGTATTATAATAAAGTAAGGAAAAGGTATTTAATTTTCTAAACACAAACTACAACATGAACTATTTGTTTAAGAAATGTCAAATGCACAGAACAATTTCCCAAATAGCATTTGCTTGCCTTAAAGTTATTGCACCAATAACAGCATCAACAGAAAGAAATAGCAGTTAGAAAAAAAAAAAGAAAGAAAGAAAGAATGTGCATACCTAGAATAATGAATCTCTCTGTTACTATGCAAAGTAGTAAGTTTTTCTAATTGAAACTAAAGGTTGTGATCACCCTTTTAAACTTCGCTCCGAAATGTGACGATGCGCCAAAACTTAAAGGTTTTGGAAGGTACCAAAACCACATCCGACGGCGATTGTGGTCGGCAGCACGACAGCGGTCGCAATTTAAAACCTTGGTGTGATAACAGATGGTAACCACCAACAAGACATAAATAAACTTAATTTATGTGTTCGATTTGAAGATAGGCCTTAGATTTTTTTCTTACATTAGATTATTTTTAGATTAATCATTTGGAAATTGTAATTTTATACCCATTGGGTGTCGGTTACACAGATTAAAAGAGGAGGTCTGAAGGGGGTTTTGGGGCAGATTGGTTTTGGTTTAGGTTCATAGAAGATTGGTTCTGAATTTGTGTGCAGCTTATGAAAATAGTTTATGATTTTTATAAGCTATTTTCATAAGCTTCTTAGAGTAGCTTATCAGAATAAGTTATTTTTGTAGATTATT
This sequence comes from Cyamopsis tetragonoloba, assembly GCA_037177725.1. Classification (NCBI taxonomy): domain Eukaryota; kingdom Viridiplantae; phylum Streptophyta; class Magnoliopsida; order Fabales; family Fabaceae; genus Cyamopsis; species Cyamopsis tetragonoloba. The sequence continues at coordinate 58,654,100 of CM074123.1, forward strand.
TTTTTTTAGTTTATTCAAGTAAGTTTTACAATTTTGTCTATAAAAAACACTCATTTAAAAATTACGTATTGCATAAGTGTTTAATTAAGCTATGTAGCAAAACATACCCAAAAACATCTTTTCCACTCAATGCAGTTTTATAAGTCAATATTATCTAATCTAATATCGATCTATTTATTATATTTATTATCTATTTATGTATATTAAATTTATTATATATATTAAATTTGAAGCGAAAGTTATAACGAGGACGTTACATATCTCTTTAACACCATTTAATTAATTATATTTGATTAATTAAGGCACCCTTTGATTCGGTTTATTTTGAGTTTATCTTCGGCTTATAAATAAAAGTCGGATCAAACAAAAATAGGGTAAATTGCACTCACTACTTTTGAAGTTTGGCTAAATTACACTCCACCCCATTCTTGAGGTAAAATTGCATTCCATCCCATTTCATTAACTATAGTTAGTTTCATTTCTTTTTCTTTTTTTTACAATGGTTAATTAATTATTTTCTATATTAAAATAGTTAGTTTTTAGGTTTGAATATGTTTTTTATCCCAATAATTTTTGTTTTTCATTTTGATCCAACTTAATTCAAAAATTTTATTTTTAGTTCTTAATAATGTTAAACTTTTTCATAACATTTTTTAGGGGACCAAAAGAAAATTAAATATTAGGATTAAAGTTAAAAAATTTAAAATTTTTATTGAAAACTAAAATTAAAAAACTCAAGGGACTAAAAATAATTTTTTTGAATTAATTTAGTCAAAAATTAACAAAAAAAAAACAAATTATATTTTTAATCCATATAAAATTTCGTTTCATGATAAATATACTTTTTATATTTGTCCCTTTTTTTTTCTTACTTTAATCGTGTTATTTAGTTTATTTTTCTTTTGGTCCCTGAAAAAATATGATGCAAAAATTTAACACTATTAGAGACTAAAATGAAAAAAAAAAATTATTGGGACTAAAAACTTTATGAAACCTAAAAACTAACCATTTTAATGTACAAAATAATTAATTAACCATTGTAAAAAAAGAAATGAAACTAATCATAGTTAATGAAATGGGGTGGAGTGCAATTTTGCCTCAAGAATGGGGTGAAGTGCAATTTAACCAAACGTCAAGGGTGGTGAGTGCAATTTATCCACATAAATATTAATAAGTTCTTAAAATTTTAAGTAGCTTTTTTTAATGAAGGAAAAAGAAAAAGAAAATAACTTTAAAATAAACCACACATATGAGTTTTTGCTTACTTTTCAACCACTTATTTTTATTAAACATCCACCAACCACCGTTATCAAGACCGAACTGCCACCCACTGCCACTCTCCACCATCCTCTGACTCCCGTCGCCACTGGTCATTTTTTTTAAAAAAAAAATAAAATTGTCAAACAACTTATATTTTTGTTTTAAGTCTCTTATTTGTAACTTTAATTTAAAAGTGACTTTTAACATAAAAATAAGCTGAGTCAAATAATACCTAAATTTATATTAACACTCACCCATGCAACGCATGGATTTTAGTCTAGTTAGTTTTAATTTCTAATGAAACTTGATCTAATCTAAAACAACCTTTTCCGATTTAGATTATATCAATTATTTATTTTTGAACCAATGGGAAACAATCTTTTACAATTTAGATTATGTCAATGATTCATTTTTCACTTTTTTATTTTAAAATAATACCTATTATAAAAAGCACTGATAAAAATCAAATTTTGGTTTCCAAATTTGAATTTAGATATTCAGACATAATATATTAATTTAAAAAATTAATTTTTTCATGAGTTTTTTATTCTAAATAGTATAGGTTTGAAAAAAATATTTGAACCATTATAATAGAGTTTACTAATATTAACATCACCTATCAAGTTTTAAAAAAGATATTTTAAAATATTACTAAATTACTTAATACAAAATAATAATAATCCTAATTTATGTGAGAATTAGATGATTAGTTAAAAATGGAGGAATAACCGGAGATAAAATAGAAAAAATAAAATGAACATAAAATATATAGGAAATTTATTAATATTAAAGCATATATTAATATATCTTGTGATTTGGTTTATTTTGGATTGGTTATTATAGAAAGAATTGACACCCGAACCAAACTAATTAAAAAAGTGAGTTTTCAATTTTTGATTTTTTTTAATCAATTCTTACAATCTAGAATGAGTTGTTCGATTATGAACACCTATAGCTATTTGGACCACTAAAAGTCAAGAGTTTAAACCAAAAAGATCGCAGTTTGAAAAAATATTTCACCTTCGCTACATCAAGATTGTAATTGTGAGAATAATTGCTATTACAATTTTATTCACCGAAAAATTGTAATATTATCTTTCGATTGTCCCCCTTTTTTTTCCTCAGTCCCTTTGGTTTTATTGATTTTTTTATTGTTAATTTAAGAAAAATGTTATTTTTTTATTTTTCTTAAATTATGGCATCTTTTTACTAAATATTTATGTCATGTTATTATTATTATTAATTATAAATGAGAGATGAAATAGAAATTTTAACAATCAATTGTTTTAAAACTAAAACATTAATGTGCTTCACAATGTTTTTTCGCATAACCCACAAACGTCAAATTAAAGAAAACATAGAGGGAGTAGTTTTTAAGTTATTTTATAATTAATAGTTAAAATTTCACATTCATACCTAAATAAAATATGTAGCTAATTGTTAAGGGAGTATCGATTTTTAGCCAACTGAATTTGGCCAATTATTTGATTAATTCAATATAATAATAATATATACCTCTCTTCTGCATTTTAATTTTTAAATTTAAAACCCAAATATTATTATTTTAACTCAATAATTGGTCAAAAGTTGGTCAATTGGGGTTGGTCAAAAAAATTTAGCGTTGTTAAGGATATTAAGAGTGTGTTTAGATTACTTGTAATTAACTGCGAAAATAAGCTGTGAAAAAAATCGATTGTTTGAGACATAATCGATTTTTGTTTTGGTATATTCAGTGTTAGAAGTGAATTTTAAAATAATTTTAAGCGCTGAAAAGCGACTTTGTAGCTTTTCAAAATTATGTCCAATTTTTAGTTGAAAGACAACAAGCTTTTTTTTTTGTTAAAAAAAGAATCAAAAATTTTTGTAAGTGCAAAATATAACTATAGTAAAAAATAACAATTTCCAAACACACCCTAAATTTCATTTTTATCATACAATTATATTATACAATATACTGGTTAGCTATTAATTAATTACAATTTTTTCATAGCTAATTGCTAGGGATTGGGTAGTAGCTAGCTAGAAATTCATAACTAAATTTTAAGTATATTAACTATAGAAAATAAAAGAAAAATTAAAATAAATTGTAGTTAGATATACAACACTACAAGAAAATTATGAATTGTCTCTAAAATTTTTCATAACTGTTATGTATAGCAAATCATATCATCTACGAAGATTTGGTAGCTAAATTTTTGTCTCTAATTAGCTATAAAAATATTTCTAAATTTAATCCATAGCAAATTATTTAAAAAAAATTGTAGTTAATATATATATATATATAGTATGAAATAGCAAAAAAAAAACTTTATAGTATGTATATTGTAACTTGTAAGACAAAAAGGGGAAAAAATAATTACAATATAACTCGTTATTTGTTTTAAAAATGTATACTAAATTTACCCTAATATATTTCTTTCTGGTAATATGAAATTATTAGTTTTTCACCAAAAGAAATGAAATTATTAGAAATTATTATATAAATAGAAAAGAATATCAAAGCATAATATTTATCATATCTGATCTCTACTATTAAAAATTGTCCTTTTTCAAAGGAAAATTCTTATATGGTATATACTTAAACAATAATAATTATATATTAATCATGGAGCATGATTTTAGCTTATCTCGTCTCTTAATTAATTATATGTGTAGGAGTTTCATTTTTTGCTGACTTAGTTGGAGCGACATTTCATGGTCACTCAAGAAATGCTTCAAGTGAGCTCAGCTTCGAGAAAGAGATTTGTTACCGTTTCCAACGGTAGATACTCTGAGGAAAAAAAACAATAAGTATATTAGGATTAAAATATAACAAATAATTATAAAATAATTAATTTTTATTAAGATATATTGAGATAATTGAATCTCCTTAGTCTGTCTTAGTCATGTAACTTATTCCCTCTGGTCTTATTTATAAGACACCATCTAGAAGGTTTTCATGGTCCATTTTATAAGATATTTTGTAATTTTCATAATACATTTATTGCTTCTTTTCTTTTTGACCCTCGTTAAATAGATTGACTATTTTAACTCCTTAATTATAATTAGCTAACACATTATTCAATAAAGGATAAAAATGGTATTTCATACATTTTTTTAGAAAACTAATCAAATTAACTAAATTCAACTACTTTTCTTGGTCTATATAAATCGGTTAAAAACGTCTTATAAATAGGACCGAAGAGAGTATTTGGTAAGCACACAAGAACATATAAGTATGAATATCCAAATTTAATTTAACGTACTTTTCTATAAAAAAATATTGAATCTCCTTGTTATGATTTTTTCCCTCTCCTGCATCATCGCATGATCATATTCAGCTAGCAAAGAATCCAAATCAAATAATTTTCTATCACATCTTTGCTATTAAAGAATGAGGGTTTATAGTTTTTTTTTTCTTTTGGAACACCTTTACCAGGGGTGGTTTTGGGCCTGTGCAAGGTGCCCAACCGCACAGAGCCCATAAAAATATGGGGCCCCAAATATTAAATTATGTACTTGACATGCTTTAAATATTAAATAATGAACTCTATGATCAGTGTTATAAGGTAGAATAATTGGTAAGGTGTTTAAATTTTTAACATCACATTTTGGAGTTTTATTTTTCTCTTTTTTTCTCTTTTCTCAAAATTGGTGAGTTTTCAAATTTTTAATGTTTTAATTGATTTTAGAATGTAATTTGACAATAAATTTTGTGTAGGCAGAAGTTTGTGAATAAAGGGCCCCGTTTTTTTTTCTAAAAAATTAAAATAATAAAGGGTCCCGAAAATCTTTGCCCCGCCCCTGACCATTACTTCATCTAATTAGTAAATTAAATTAATAAAATATAAATATTATTTTATTAATATTAAATTATTCGGTAGTGTGAATTATGGCCGGACAATTCAACAAAAAAACTAAATAAAAGTCTAGTGAGCACTGAGATTGACATAATTTGGTATAGAACTGTGTCACTTAAGTAAGTAGTTAGATCACCGTACTCCTGTCGGTGATAAGTTGAGAAAACAAAATAAAATACTAATATAAATTAATTAATTTTATATGTAAAGTTCATGTTTAATCAATTAAATTAGTCAAAAGTAACAAAAATTTAAAGTATAAATAAAATAAAAAATCAATGTATGACGATCTCTCCAAACAAGCACAGGCTTATCGCCAAATGTCTCTTCTATTACGAAGACCGCCAGGTCGCGAAGCTTATCCGAGAGATGTTTTTTATTTGCATTCGCGTCTTTTAGAAAGAGCCGCTAAATTAAGTTCTCAATTAGGCGAAGGAAGTATGACTGCTTTACCAATAGTGGAGACCCAATCAGGAGATGTTTCAGCTTATATTCCTACTAATGTAATTTCCATTACAGATGGCCAAATATTCTTATCCGCCGATCTATTCAATGCTGGAATCAGACCTGCGATTAATGTAGGTATTTCCGTTTCGAGAGTTGGATCGGCGGCTCAAATTAAAGCCATGAAACAAGTAGCTGGTAAATTAAAATTGGAATTGGCACAATTCGCAGAATTAGAAGCTTTTGCACAATTCGCTTCTGATCTCGATAAAGCTACTCAAAATCAATTGGCAAGAGGTCAACGATTGCGTGAGTTGCTTAAACAATCCCAATCAGCCCCTGTCACTGTGGAAGAACAGATAATAACTATTTATACCGGAACAAATGGTTATCTTGATTCATTAGAAATTGGACAGGTAAAGAAATTTCTCGTGGAGTTACGTGCTTACTTAAAAACGAATAAACCTCAATTCAAAGAAATCATATCTTCTACTAAGACATTCATTGGGGAAGCAGAAGCCCTGTTGAAGGAAGCTATTTAGGAACAGATGGAACTCTTTTTACTCCAGGAACAAATAGAAAAAAATTGATTAATAATTTAATAACTTTATAATTAATTTAACTTTCTAATTTTAATAATTATTATCTTTTAATATCTTTTCTTTTCATTTGAATATAATTAAGAATATTAATAATACTATTAATTCGAATATAATAATATAAATATAATAAAAAATAAAAAATATGTTATTTAAGATTCTATACAAAAAAAGAAAAAAATAGAGGGACAAGACATAAATTTTGTATATAATATATACATAAAATATGTTATTATTCTAAAAGTTTAAGCGGCTCTTGTTCAATTCAAATCATTCAAGATATTTTTAGAAATAGAGAAATAAAAGATATATATGCAAATAATTTGCGTCCAATAGGATTTGAACCTATACCAAAGGTTTAGAAGACCTCTGTCTTATCCATTAGACAATGGACGCTTTTCTTTTTTTTCTTTAACTTTGAACTAAAGTTTCGTTCAAAGTTAAAGAAAAAAAAGAATTCTATAGATATAGAATATAGAATAAATCATATCATATACATATAAAAAAAAATAAATAGATTCATTCAATAATAGAAAAAGATAAATTCAAATAGAATAAATAGAGATAGGATATAAGCGGGTAGCGGGAATCGAACCCGCATCGTTAGCTTGGAAGGCTAGGGGTTATAGTCGACGTTGATTCATCATTTTTTAACGTCTCTAATTCAAAACCGAACGTGAAACTTTTGTTTCATTCGGCTCCTTTACGGAAGAAATTAAGAGATGGAAGACATGAACAAAAAAAATTTACCCATAACATCTATGTCAGCCTTTAAATACAGTTAAAATACCTTGCTTTTTAGATGATCCCTATAGAAGAGGAGTATTATAACAATCTGTTTTTTTTTTTTAGTTACTTCGTTCTCTATTTCTATTTGAGAGAATCTTTAGGAAAAGAATCAAATTTCCGTCGAGCTAAAAAAAATATGTCGATGTCTCTAGTAAACTAAACAAAATCGTTTAATAGCTATTTTGCTTCAATCTCTCCTATACAAAACAAATCAAAAAATGGAAGATTTAGTTACGATTAGAAATAAACTTTCTATATCTTTCTCCATGGATCCTTTACTCATACTCAAAAAATTGGGATTCTTGATCCAATTCCAAAAACTTATGTTTCATAATTTTAGAATTCAATTTGTCAATTTAGAATTGATTCTTCTTGTATACAAATTACGATAATGTATATTATTCTTCGAATCGTTTGTTGAAAGGTATAAAGGATTAAACCCCTTTAAGTAAGAAATAAAGTTTTTGATCGGGATATGAATCAAACGAGGGATCCCTTAACTATTAAGGGGTCCATAGAACGAATTGCACTTTTACCACTAAACTATACCCGCTATAATGCAATTATTGTATATAAATGGACCTTTTGTCGACCAAGGGAATCAGTCGTAATTAAGAAATAGGAGCATAATATTATGATAATTAGAGTGTTGACATGTTTTGTAAAGGGGCCTCCTAATGTAATGAAATTAAGAAAAGGGGCGAATTTGATTTTTGGATTTTGTTTTTGCTAAAGGTGTTTTTTGACAGATACATCTCGACAAAACTACTTAATTCATAACATAAATAAAAGTGCATTGTGCAAGAATCCATCGTTCCATTCTTTTTTTAGATACGTTAGCAGAAAAAAGAAGGAGTAATAAAAAATTACATTTTACTCTTATATCATTTTGGTCCTATATCATAGGAATCAAAAAGGCTTTTTTTATTTATGTTTGATCAGGTTTAAATTACAAGTATTTTTTTTTTCAAATCAAATACATTCAAAGAAATCATTGTTATCCAGGATTCATGGGAATAAAAAGAGCCCGGCCAGTACCTAACCGGGCTACGGCTGGATAAAAAAAGAAACTCAAAACAAAAATGGAATAAAAAAAATATTCTTATTATACTGATTTTTTGAATAGATAATATAGAATCAATTGAATATATAACAATGAATAGAAATCAAATAGAAATAAAAAAAAGAGAGATTAAGATAGAAAATAAGATATAAAGAAGGCTTTTTTCAAGTCCTACTTTTTGTTCTTTTTGTTTATGTGATGTAACATAAACATAGTAATTCTATTTTTTCAATTGGGGAGAGATGGTTGAGTGGACTAAAGCGTCGGATTGCTAATCCGTTGTACGAATTTTTGTACCGAGGGTTCGAATCCCTCTCTTTCCGTTGATGATTTGATATTTTTTTTCTTTTGAACTTGTGGAGCTTTTTTTTTGTTTAAATTGTTTGTCTTTGTTTTCTTTTTTTTTTATTTATTAGTTAATTAGTTAAAAATGTAAAATAGAGAAAATCCCAAAAATTGTTCAAAATCCAGCACAAGCAAAGAAAACACAAAAAAAAATATTTTTTTTATTCTTCACGTCCTGGATTACGTCCTGGATAGTTAGATAGGAATCCGAAAATGAAAAGAGAAACAAAAAATATCACTACCGTGTAAACAAATAGTTTTAGAGTAAGCATTACAAAATCTCCAAGATAATTAAAAAAAACAGAGAAAGAGAATAGATTCTCTTATATTTATATTACATTCCACATTCTGTTTCTTTTGATACTAAGTTTCTAAGGAATGAAGTGATTTCGAGGAAATATAAAAAAATTAAGAAATTTATTTGTAGTAAGAGTCGAGCCTTTTATTACCATTACCAATAATTACTATTACCAAAAATTTTCTTTCATATCCCCAATCTAGGTATTGGTGGTGGACTCAAACCTAATAATAGGATTAGGATTTCTCAATGGAAAAAACGGAAATGATGAGATGGTCCGGATTTTTTTTGTCTATCCAAAAATTTCAATATTGGAATCGAGGATTCACACTGTAAGACTTATCTGATCTTATCTTATAAAGTGTTAAAATGTTTGAATTTTTGTTTTCGAATAAATTCTTAATTTTTTTAGGACATTATTCAAATTAAAGATCTCACCGAAAACTTACAGCAACTTGCCAAACAAAAGCTAAGAGAAAAAAGAGTAAGGGTATTACTGGCATAATATCTACAATTGGATTCGAAAAAGCGTAGGCTTCAGGCAATTTCGCCAAGAAAAAAATACTTGAATAAAAGGCAAAGTGAATACAAATACAGACCAAACTAAAGATATTTAGCATAACAAACATTTTGTTCTTTAAGAAAATTAATTGTATTTTTGCTTTTTTTTTGAATTAGAATTCAAATTTTTATTGTATTTTTTTGTATTATGTATATATATGTAGTATATATATGTATAATTTAGATGTATAATTTTGATTATAATTTTGTAATTTAAGAATTTTAATTTAATAAATTTAATAAATAATTATATATAAATTTCTAAATTGAATAAAGAATTATATATATAATAAATAATTATATATTCTAAATAATTTATAAAAAATTATATACTATAAAATATAAACTAGAAAATAGAAATATATATATTAAAAATTATATTAGATTTCTATATATTTCTATTCTAATAAAAAATGGATAATCTAAAAATAAAAGAATTATATATAGAATTATAAAATTCATAAATATTAATATTTATGAATATTTTAATTAATATTTTAATATTAATTAAAATATTCATAAATGAGTAAAACTAAAAAAAATGAATCAAATAAGATCAGACCCTCCAAAATACTTCTTTGATTTGAACTTATCCAGTTCAAAATCTTTTCATTCTTAAATAAAAAAATAGAAGAAATCATACTTTCATACAATATCTTAATTGAATTCTATGGAATGATCAATAAATTCAGTTTCATTCTATATCTTTAAAAATATATTATATTATATTATTAGTTTCTTTTGATTTATTTTTTCCTATATATATATTCTACACCTAAAAATTAAAGTAAAGTGTACACAATCTTGTATACAAAAAAAAATGTACATAATCTACAACTTTGTTGAGAGCTGTGTCCTTTGTGGGAGAGAGTTGGTGTGGTTTGATTTTTATTTTTTATTTTTATTTATTTATTTTGATAAAGATGTGATTTGATTTTTACAAACACACTCAGACTCACTATCATTTCATGCCATCACGTTCTTCACTCTCTCACTGTTTCTCTCTGTTTTCAGTTAATTGTGTGCATGCAACCGTAACACCACTAATTAATGGGTAATCACTGTTCTTCTTCCAAACAAGCCCTTATCAATCACTACGTGAAGAGCTCAACTCGGTTTACGACGCCGCGTTCTGAGCGCAAAGACAAGCCGCTTACAAACGACGACGACGTTGCTGCCGTTCTCTCGAAGCGAAGTGGCTCCGTGCAGTTAGGTGGTTCCAGTTCTCTACGGTTCCCTCGTCGTGAAGCCCCAAACGACAGCGTTTTGCCGAGGAGTTCCAGTTCCCTCGCTGCCCCTTTGCACCAACCTCTTAACCAGGTTTGGCTAACTTCCTCTTTTCTTTTTTCTTTTTTTTTCCTTCCAAAACATGTTTTCCGATTTGGGTTTTTTCCTACCATTTATTCATTTCTTTTTTATTATGGTAAATAGGGATGTCATCAAGCTGACAAACCAATCCAATCCAATTGTTTAGTTTAGTTTGGATTATGTTATTTGATACAATTTGAAATTCAATTAAACACAATTGTTTGGGTATTGAATTTTGACATTTTAAGTTCGATATTTCAAGTTCGATAATGAATACTCAATTTGATATTTTATTGACTTTTTAACTTTATATATATATATATATATTATGCCCAAAAGTAAATCCATACCCTTAAGAAAAAAGTTAAATTCATATTAAAGTTACACTACTTTAAATTTAAATTTTATCTTTGATTTTATTATTTAAATTAAATAAATGCTTTATTATTATATTTGAATTATGTTATATGGAGTGAAATTTCGTGATTACCGGATAATAATTTTGTGTGGGCTAAATTCAAAAAGGGTATTAGTCACGTATTTTGACGGTAAATATTCTTGGAAGAAAAAAAAAAATAGTTATGTATCTTATTATGTTATTTTAAATATTTAATTAATATGATATTAGTCATTATAATAGGAGTGACAATGTAGCCAGCCAGCCTCTCAGTTGGCCCACAAAAAAGGATCAGGACGAGCCAACTCGTTGAGAAAACTATTTCTTCAACCCAGCCCACTTTATGAAGGGTTATACGGGTTGCAGGCTAATCAGCATAGCCCACCAATAAATTATAAAAAAATTAATAATCTTAAAATTTCATTAATCTTATTATCTCAATAAAAAAATATTAATTTTTTTCTAAAAAACCAAAAAAAAAAAATCAAAAATCATATTAATTCCAACACTATATATTAATTCTAAACAAAACAAAAAATTTTACAATATAGTATTATTGGGTATCTTTTGATTTTTGGAAACCTTAGCTAATAGAATGCTATTAGGCCTGTCTGTGTGACTTTTTAATGGAACCAAGTGACACTAACCAGGTTTGATGATAGTGAAAGAGATTGACACCACCCAATTTTGGAAGTCTCACCATTCCTTTATATATAAAAATCATAGATCTATATATTAAAAAGGATCATGCTAATTCCTTCCACCTTTGATGATCTATGAAAAAAAATTTAACCCGCAGCTCAACCCACCACATGTCGTTGTTGGCCCATCAGGAGTTGCGGGTTATGCGGGTTGGTGGGTTGCTTCTATATAGCCCGCCTCACGTGTAAATGACGAGTTTTGTCGACCAGACTGTCAAGTCAGACTTGTTTTGTCATCCCTACATTATAATATGTTTGATGAAGTTAAAACTTAATAATAAATTAGTAAATAAAACAGAGAGTGATCGAAAAATAATAAGTGATAAAATATATAGAAGCAATTAGTAGTAGTGATCCATGAAATATTATTGGTGATATTATAGGGTGATTTCCTAGAGGCTAACTCCCATTTGAAATCTTCTTGGATGAAACTTTATCTTCTTAGATAGAAGAGAGGATGATTATTTTTATTTTTGATACTGATGATAGAAAAAAGATCGACCAATAGAACAGAGGATGAAAACAACAACGACAAAAATAATAATAATAATAATAATAATAATAATAATAATGGTATTATTACTATTATTTGTATTAAAGTGGTTTAAACATACCAACTAGCATGTTCTATAAGTTACGACTACCGTTTAATGATTTGTAAAACTTCTTTATCTTTTCTTATAAACCAATTTCAAAAAGAGTACATTTTAGTGCTTCTCCTTGTAATTTTTGAACCACACACTTAAATATATAAAAAATGAAAATAAAAAATAAAAATATAAAGTAAGCATGTCTTAAGGATTGTGGCTTTTCATTTTATTTTAGAAATAACAATAATAACTAGTTTTGCTTGACTTTCTTTCAAGACACGACCAAAGGGGAAAAATAACTACAAGATGGTTTCTATAGAGATTATTTTTTATGTATACTAACTTGATAGTGTTAGACCACGATCATAAAAACGAATGAGTCTAGGGTTGAAGAAGTTTTCCTCAGCCATATGATAGAGCTTTGGTGTGGAGGTTGTATCTGGAGAAACTCCAACGCCCAAGTCAATGCTTATAAGGGTTTGTGTGATTTATAAAAAGTTGCTTACCTTGCATGATATGCATTTATATTGGAGTCTCAATGTTTAGAATAGACCCTTTAGGCCTATAAAAGCTAATGAGCTTGGACCCTTAATCCAGATAAATTATATTGCGCATACCGTATTCATGCTATATTCTGATCATTAACCAAGATGGATTCGCATAGCCAAATACTGATGCCTTCAAGACCAAGATATCTTTCAAGGAAAAAAAAACAGAGATTGTTTTGAGTTTTGGTTTGTACAATGAAACAATTGGACAAAGAAAAGAGGAAATACTGGGATGGTTGGATGATCAGAAAGATTCTTTGTAGGAAAAATTAAGTTTTTTATATGCTTACATCCATTATTTTTAATTCAACTGCAACCACATTATTCTTGTTTATTCTATCCTCACATTTTGTAAAATTCAATTTTTCCAAATTCTAATGGATTATTACGCCAACATATAGCGGGAAAAATGCTATGCAGTAGTATAATCTATTATGAATTTGGAAAAACAAAGAAAAAGACCAAAATTGAACGTTACATAAAACTGTGACTAAAAGCACACAAAAAAACTAGAGGGACTACAATCACAAATTAATCACACCTGAGTGATCAAAAATGCGATTTAGTCTTTTTTTTTAATCACACCTGAGCGATCACACCTGAGATATTGTCATCTTCATTTCTCTGTTCCATTTTGCTTATATAAGAATCTATTTTGAGTTTGACAGGGAGTAAAGCTTGAAGATGTTGAGAGAAATCATTTTGTGCTGGTTCATGGGGGTGGATTTGGTTCATGGTGTTGGTACAAGACCATAGCACTTCTAGAACAAAGTGGTTTCAAAGTCACTGCCATAGACTTAACTGGTTCTGGAGTTCATTCACTTGATGCAAACAACATTACTTGTCTCTCACAATATGTGAAGCCTTTAACTAATTTTCTTCAAAACCTTCCTCAAGAGGAAAAGGTACTTATTTCATTGCTTCTAATCAGTTATGTCCCATTGGAGTGTGCTGATGTGCTCACGTTGACACGAGTGCTTGTCATGAGAGTTACTTGTAGAAGTATCTATCTCTTTAAGGAGTGCTTATAGTTAATTTGTGAGGTTCGTGTGGGAACATGCTAGACTAGTGTTTCTTGAATTGTTAACATCTGACTATAATTGTTGCTTAAATCAAAAGAATGATGGGTACGTGTAGGACTTACTTATATATTGTTAAAATAATCTTCAGCACTCCATTAAAAATTCTTGCCATTGGAGATGGTCAGCATCTCCAATAAGAGTTGCTTAACCTGTTTGCAAGGTTGGAGGGTACTGACATGGGTTGCTTATTTATTTAACCATCAACAATAATTGCTCTCAGAAAATGAACTTGTTTCTTTTTTGGTTTTTTTGCAGGTAATCTTGGTTGGACATGATTTTGGAGGGACATGTGTGTCATATGCAATGGAATTATTTCCTATTAAGATTTCCAAAGCTGTCTTCATTGCTGCTACAATGCTTAAAAGTGGACAAACCACTCTTGATATCTTTTCACAACAGGTTTCTCATCTTTTGTTGCCATTAAGACTGAGATATCTTTATTTATATTACTAGAAACATGAGAAGCTTTAACAAAATTTATACATAGCATCAAAGAAAAATAATATGTTAGTTGACTAAGAATAATGAGAGTGAGCACAGTTTTTCTATTATTGTGAATTTTGTTACAATTATTTTATGAGCTAAAGTAAATACCTATTTAGATACATTTGATTTTATTTTATTTTTATGGGCATACTCATTAATACTTGATGCTCATTATCATTTTACGTCTAATATATTAGGGTTGATTTATTGTGGTTCCTTTGAGTTTCCTAGTGATCCATTTTATCAGAAGACTAACCTCACATAAAAAATTTATATTTAATTTGATTGATTTATCGGATTTAACTACTTGAACTAGATGGGCCACTAGTAGTCTCAAACTCAAAGGGACCACCTTATACTGATCCATCCGAATAATGTCATCTGATACATATAGCCAACCCTAGTTAGAGGTGACAAGACTTTTTGCTTGTCTTAGTTTTATTTTAAGTAAATGTACATTTTTTGGGAATCATTTCCCTTAATCTTTTCCACACTAGTGACACCAACTAAAAGGAGAATGAAAAAGAAAAATCACAATACTACAGAATAAGAAAGTGTCTTCAAAGAGAAAAATGGCTTTGAGATTTCTACATAATTTCTGCTGATCTCAAGCAAAACTGTTAAAATTGTTTATAAATGAAGAAATTCTGCATATATCTTTTTTGTGGTTTTGATTCTGTCTATGTAATGCAGGAAAATAATCTTATGCAGCAGGCTCAGAATTTTTCATATGCAAATGGGAAGGACCATCCTCCTACTTCTTTTGATCTAGACAAGTCACTTTTGAGGGATTTATTCTTCAACCGATGTCCCACCAGAGTATGTTGTACTCCAAAACATTTCTATTCTTTTTTTTTTTTAACTTTAGAAATCTTCTTTTATGATATGATATAAGTTGGTCAAACTGTTCTTTGGCACTCTTTGAGTTGATCCATATGCTTCTAACATTCTACATTTACTTGAGTATTGCAGCCAAGTGATTTATCTATTGCTTCATAACTTTGAAATATAGTTTACTAGGATCTGTGTAGTGATTAGTGAATTCTTTTGTTATAAGAGGATTTTGGAATTGGAAAGTGGATTTATGGTCTTTTACAAATCAAGCAAATAGTATTGTGAATATTTCTTACAAAAATGACACTTAGTCCTTAGCCTTTCACTTCAGAGAGATTTAAAGTAAGAATATCCTCATCTAAGACCATAACCAGTGTATCATATGGGAGAAATTACGCTAATTACCCCTAAACTTTCTCAAAATTACACACGATAAAACTATAGAGATAGTTAGTGTAGGTTAAATTCATAACCCTAGCTACTCTCTATAAGAGTATCGTGTGTAATATAAATTCAGAAGCAGTTAGTGTAAATATCCACAGTATATTTTATAATTGGATTTTATTTGAATTCCTTGCTTCAAGAATCTCTCCTTAACTAAGTAAATATTGCCATTTTAAATTATTGGGAAGTTCATTTATCTTTAAACTAACTATAACTTTTAATGCTATGTGACTATTTGTGTATACACAAATTCCTTTGTTGAATCTCACATTGTGTTGATTTCTCTGTTAACACAGGATGTTGCATTAGCATCTGTCTCAATGAGATCAGTACCATTTGCACCAATTGTAGACAAAATTTTCCTTTCTGACCAGAAATATGGATCTCTAAGAAGGTTTTACATAGAAACTATTGAAGACAATGTCATACCCTTCACACTTCAAGAGAACATGTTAAAAGCAAGTCCTCCAGAAAAGGTTTTCAGATTGAAGGGTGCTGATCATTCTCCCTTTTTCTCAAAGCCTCAAGCCCTTCACAAGTCGCTCGTGGAAATCGCAAAGATCCCTTGAGAATAGTCTTCCAAGTGCCTGTTTGGTTAAGATTTTTGTCGTCGCAAATGAACTTTGAATACAAGTTAACAAAACTGCTTCTGTTGAATGTGCATGTTTGGGATACTAGCATGACATAAGAGTGACACTAACTTCTTTTACTCTAATTACCATATCACAAAAGGGGATTGTGTGTAAATCATGAGTTTATTTTAGAAATTAAATGAGACTCCCTCGTGAGTTTTAACTTAGAAATTACTTTTCACTTTTTATTTTATTTTTTTATTTGAATTGATTAGGAGACTTGCGAGCATAATCTTAAATTTTTAATGATAATAATTCTTGGAATGCAACATACAGAGGATAAATCATGTATGGTATATATATTTGAAGTTTAACTAGTTGAAAATTTAAAAAGGAAGCAACAATACTTCCAATGGTAATTTATATTGGTTTTGGATAACTTTTTGTGTTGGTGGTTGTCAATCTTTGACGAATAGAACGTACAACTTCGATCCTGCATCAGTTGCAATAATGAAAAATAGTTAATTTTATTAATTATTATTATACTTACTTCCTCCTAATTTTAATAATCACATTCATCTTTAATTTAAAAGGTTAAAAACCATATACGACAAAGATCTCTCGTATTAATGGATATTTTATTACTAACTGAACATGTAATAGTCATATGGCCGTTGACCGATAATTATAATAGAAGAAAATTCAAGGAAGTTCTGATCTAATTTGAGTTAGACATAGACCTGCACATGTGCGAATGTCAAATGGAATATATTTATGGGCAATTTTTTCTTTAAACATAACATTTAAATATAAAATATGTGAATAACTAATGAAATTACAAGTTATAGTCAATATAAAATAGAATTGTTGCATTAAAAAAATGTATTATAAAAATGAAATTGTGACTTTAAAATTGATTAGGGTGTAAATATTATCTTAGAGATTACGTTTAGAAATAAGAGTTAACTTTTTTTTTCTAACTATTATATGTAGAAGAATTTCTTGTTTAAGAGTTTATCAAAAGTTAAAGTTAATATTATTAATAAAAAATAAAAATATTTAACCTTATAAAAAAATTAGTTGACGTTATATATTTCTAAGGGTGGTGCAAAATATAATATTATATCCCCAAACATTAAATTTAGCTTAGAGATTGAGATAAAAATTATTGTCAAATATAAGAACTACTTAACATCAAGTAGTAGGAATTAAAATGTAAATGTTGGTTAAGACTTAAGTGTAGAGGTCAACCGAAACAATTTTAGTGTGGGGGATAAAAATAAATGTATAAGAAAACAATTTAACCAAATAAATTTAATAAACTATTTACATTTACTTTTAAGATATTTTTACTATAAAAAACTAGAATTATATTTATGTTTATAATAAATTTTAAAATAGAAAATACTATCAAATAATAATTTATAATAGATAAACTTTTTATTGTTATAATTTAATATTTAAATTAGAATTAATACATTCATAGATATTTAAGTTTCAAATATTATTATAAATATCATTATAAATAATAGTTATTACAATTAACTTAAAAATATATGAACAAAAATTTTAAATTTGCAAAGTTCCTTTTTTTTTATAAGCAAAATTTGTAAAGTTCCTATCATAATTGTAGGATTATTGTCCTTTAAAAAAGTAAATTAGTTAATATAATTTATAGTTTTTAAGATATAATTATAAGAGAATGTAGAAATTAAATTGTGAAAGTGTCACTTACTTCAAGTTTTATGGTATTGTTCTCTATGCTTCCAATTCTAACCATTAAATTAGAACACAACTTTACCTAACTCAAAATCTTGAGTTGCATGTGAGATTAGAGGGGTTGGAGTTCATTTTCTAGAGAGAGAAGTGAGTGAAGAGAGGAGAGGAAAAATGGTTTGCATGTGGCTTACCTTGGTTCCCTTGAAAGCTCAAGAGCTTGAAGAAGATCATTTGAGCCTTGGAGTGGAGATTAAGGATCAAATGCTTGGATTTGGAAGAGATGGGGTGTGCCTTAGAAATTTTCAATTATACGGGTTTTCAGTTTTTTTTCTGTAAAATTTTTAGAAAATAAATTGAAAACAGAAAATAAAAATACAAACCAAACAGCCCATAAACTTTCAAGGACAACATGATTTTACACATTTCAATTTAATACACGATGTTGTCTTCCCAATTTTTCCAACAACAAATTCCATTGGGCAACATAGAGCTTGTTTGTTTCAGCTTATTTGGTAAAATAAGTATTTATTTTAATAAAAAATATTTAAAATTTTTTTTAGTCTGTTTGTTTGTGCTTCTCAAAATAAGCCGAAAATCTGATTATTCTTATTGTAGTCAAACATATATAGCTTCTGATTCTTATGATAAGCATTAAAAAGATAATCAATTCTTTACTTATAAAAATAATTAATTATTTTTAAGTTTAAACAAACGGGCTCATAGTTATAATCTGGGTTTGAGTTTTGTAGTTAAAAAAAGTTCTAATGAAAAAATTACTTAGTGGTGAGTTTTGGATTGGGCTAACCGATAATTTGATCAAACTGAACAAATCTAAAAACTATTTCGATCCAACCATAACCGAACCAATTATATTATAAAACCAATAAAAACTGAGGTGGTTTGGTTCGGTTTTTGGTTTAATCATTTTAAAACCCAATCCAAATCGAACCAGACCGATTAAAGTGAAATACAGTTGTTTTATTCATATTATGTGTTAGACTTTTATGCATGATTTATAATTATTCTATTTATCTTTCTTTCTATCTTTACTTATTTTGCTGTATTTGTGTAGATGAAATCACAAAATAATAGACAAGTGATTCCATAAGTTATAAGTAATTTATAATAATTTTTGAAGATTTTTCAAAATAATTTTAAAATTTTGATTTCTTATTTATTAACTCGAGACCAACTCAACTCAAATCGAATTTAGTCTATTTTTGGTTCGGATTGAAGGATTTTTTTTTGACAAAACTAGACTAACTCAATCCAATGAAAATTGATTGGTTCGAATTTTAAAATCCTCAAAACAGAACCAACTCAATCCAAAACTTACCCATAAATTTACTCCACCATAATATTAACATTTTTGGCTCAAACAAAATTCTCAAAACAGTCCTAAAAAGAATGAGAATATACATGTAGTTTGGTTGGTAAACACATGAGAATATGCATGTGTGAGTATCCGAGTTTAATTCCATATTAATACTTTCTTGTGAAAAAAAAATTATTATATTATATTTTCTGAAATTAAATGTTGATTGTCACTCTTGTTAGTGGCTGTCATGGTGGTTGACCGACAATTCGGCGCATCACAGTTTATAGCAGTGGAAGGAAAATTATTAGAAGTTTCTACTTTCTTCCATAGTATTAAAGCACCGTTTGGTCTAGTTTATTTTAAGCTTATCTTTTATTTATAAGTAAAAATCGGGTCAAACAAAAATATTAATAAGTTCTTAAAATTTTAAGTGATTTTTTTTAATGAAGAAAAGTGAGAAAAAAGAGCTTTAAAATAAGGGCTTGTTTGGAACCGTTTTGATTTTTAGTTTTTAAAAATTGTATTATAAAACAGTTTTCAGAAACAGTTTTTAAAAAAAGTAAGAGGAGTTTTCAATAAATTCAGAAAACTGAAAACCAAAACATGTTTTAGATGTTTTGGTATTTTAGTTTTTAAATACTGAAAAACAAAAACTGTTCTCGAAAACTGTTTTTGAAAACTCGACTGCCAAACGAGTTTTTTAATTTTCTGTTTTTAAAAACAGAAAACTGTTTTCAAGAACAGATATTAAACAAAGTCACACAAATGAGCTTTCGCTTATTTTCCAACCACTTATTTTCATTAAACATTCACTAACCACCATAACCAAGACCGAACTGCCACCCACCGCCAAAATTACCAAAACGACTTATGACTTTTTTTTATAAGTCTCTTATTTATAACTACTAATATTTAATATGGCTATATATGTTGATGTAGCAATATTCAAATGCAACTACTATCAATATAAATTCGAGTAATTAATGTCATGCCCCCAAGAAAAATTAACTAACCAAAGCTGGGATTTATTCATAATCACTAGAGTACGAATGAAAGATGCAAGATTATTATGACTAAGAATTTTAGAAATGTTTTTGCTATTAAGACTTTTGTATGCACAAGGCAAAAAAAAAAAAAAAGTGCAGACTTGGACATTCACTAGTGCAAGTTGTTCCAAGCGTGATACTTGAGACTTGAGAGAAAGGTCTCTCTCTGGCTGTTTGGCCTTTTTCTTTTCTTTTCTTTTTGTCTTGCATTTCTTGATAACTTTGCCTTAGTGGCAAGCAAATATATTGGAGTTGGAATCCAGAAACAAAGTGCATAATGCTGACTTTACCAAGAGATTAAGAGATTAACATGGATTAATTTAAGTTATTAATTAACCAATTGAAATGTTACAATAAACAAATTATAATAGTTTAATAAGTGATTGAGATTAAAATAATTTCAGATAATTATTATCATTATTTTTATATAAAAATTATTATCAATATTTAAAAAAAAAATATTACAAATGTTTTTAAGGGACCTTATTTCAAAGGTTAATTTTAGGCCTTCAAATTAGTTGAGTCATTATTTACCAAAAGAACACAAAAATAGTTGAGCCACTCATGTCTTTAGTTTAAATGATATATATTTGATTCTCCTTAATTGGTCAGAGAAAATATGTAAATATTTAATTTTGGGGTTTCTTTTATATACAAGATGGTGAAAGTTACAATAACAAATTTTTTCGTATGTTAATAGTCTTATAGTTTTTATTGGTATTCTCTACAATATTAACAATTCTATGGTTGCAACCAAAATATTTTTTTCATGATTAAAATCAATAAAAATAATCTTCTTTAATATTAACAATATCTCAATAAATATTAAATAAAATAATTTTACTATCACTTAGTTAAATGAATTTTTACGTAAAATAAATTATAATAATTTAATAAGTAATTTTATATTTGAAAAAAAATTAAAATAATTTTATTAATTATTATTGGTCATTTTAAAAGATTTTATATTAAGGATTTTTGGTTTATGGTTTCAAATATGTTAAATAAAGAATAGGATTCCCTCCATTTTCTGGAAATCAAAACAATTCTAATCATTAAATTATAAAAGTGAGAGTAAATAATAATAATAATAATAAAAATGATATAAAGAAAAGATAAACCATTAGATTAAAAAATGAAAATGGAGGGAATCTGAACTGTTGAATACCCATTAATGAGCGCTACTTTTGGCACCATAGAGTATGCTGGGTGCACCATGGTCCATGGTTGCCTTATTTTTTTCCAATTTTGCCCTCGAAACGGGTTTTAGAAACCGTTTCCAAACGGTTTCCAAAAACCGTTTGTATTTAAAAAATAAATTATTTTGTATAGCATTTATTTTGCGTTATTTAAAATTTAGAATTATAATTTTATAAATGTATCAATTATGCAGAAATAGACTATTTTGAAGAAGAATTGAAGAATGTAGATGAAGAATCCAGAAACTGTATGGTATTTTTTGGATTTTTTTTATTATAATTTTTGAATATTAGTATTTATCTGATCTTTTTATAAAAAAAAATTACTATAGATTTTTATATTTTTTACCGATTATAAAAAAATTTTTGATTTGTTAATGTTTTTTTATTTGTTAAGAATTATTTATTATTAATGTATTATTGTTTTATTTTTTATTTTTATTGTTTGATTTGTAATTATTGTATTATTAATATTATTTATTAATAATTATATCGTTTCTCCATTTTTTCATCTACATTCTTCAATTCTTCTTTAAAATTGTCCATTTCTGCATAATTAATATATTTATAAAATTATAATTCTAAATTTTAAACAATACAAAATAAGTGTTATACAAAATATGGTTTTTTTTTAAAAAAAAAAAGGTTTCTGGAAACCGTTTGAAAATGGTTTCTAGAAACTGTATAGTTTTAAAATTCAAAAAAAAATTAAAAGTAGCGATACGGTCAGCTTAGCGAAACGGTTTTCAAAATCTGTTTTAGGGGCAAAATTGAAAAAAAAAAAAAAAGACAATCATAGTACATTCAACATACTCCATGATACCAAAAGTAGCTCTCCAATTAGTCCACTCCCAAACAAAGCTCATACATTATGCACGTGAGTACAACAATTATGGTGTTGGGCAGTTTGCTAGGCATGGATTATGTTCATAGCCCATCAATGGATATAGGCGTGGCCCCAAAAGCCAGCTCACTTGATTGAACTTATTCCTGGTTCCCACTATTGTACCCATATTGTTTATTAGGTGTTAATTGATTATTGAATTATTTACTCTTTGGGTCTCTTACTTTATAGTTATAAAATATTTTAGTTTTTAACTTTTTAAAATATTTGAATTAGTTCTTGATTTTGCACTTCGTAGGTTACTTTAGTCGCTAGTATTAAGTGATACAGACAAAATGTCAATGTGACACGTTGAGTGCTAATATGGTATGTTAATTGACACTTCAGAGTCCACATAAGCGACAAAAAGACGTCGTTTTGCTTAATCTGGACATAGGTAACTCAATTAGTCCCTTAAATCATTTACAACATAACACAATTTTAGGCTCAAAACGCTGAGTAACTTTGGAGATTAAGCAAAATAACATGTTTGATCATTTATATGGACTCATATGTGGCAAATAACCTGTCATATAGGCACTTAACATGTCACATAGACATTTCGTCAATGTCGCTTAACGTTACAGGCTAAAGTGACTTACAAAGTGCAAAATCAGGAACTAATTCAGACATTTTAAAAAGTCAGGGACTAAAATGTCCTCCGGCTATAAAATGAGAGACCAAAATAGTCAATCACTCATCGATTATTTTGGTCTCTTATTTTGTACTTACAAAGTGTTTTAGTCTATAATATTTTAGAATGTGTGAACTAGTCTTGACTTTGAAAAGTCACTTTAGTAGTTAGTGTTAAGTGATACTGACAAAATGTTTACATGAAGTTAAATGTATCTATAGTAAACTAATTGTCACTTAAGAGTCTTAAGGCTTAGGAGGTTGGAGATCCAACATCCGAACGTTGGCCAAGGAGATTTAGAATAGATTATTGGAGTTTAATTTATGATGTGTGTGCGTGTGTATTTGCCGTTAAAAAAATTAACACTTAAAAGTCCATTTAAGCGACAAAATGATGTTGTTTTACTTAATTTCAAAATAGATAACTCAATTAGTCCCTCAAATAACTTGTAACATAGCAAAATTTTAGGTCCAAAAGCTACGTAACTTTGGAGGTTAAACAAAACGACATCGTTTGATCGTTTTCAAAGACTCGTGTGTTAAATAATATGTCATATAAGCGTTTAACGTGTCATATAGATATTTCGCCAATGCCACCTAACGTAAGGGACTAAAATAACCTAAAGAGTTAGACCAATTCAAACATTAAATTCAGGGACTAAAACACAATGTAATTAAACCAAACTCTTTTTAAAATTAACTTTTGTTTAAATTCTAAAATCTAGTTAAAAACGAGGTCCAGATTGTGATTGAAGTTAATCATGTATTTGTAACTGTGTGATACTAAAAAAAGTGTGTCGACAATAGTTACCACCCCGATTCCTTGTTCCACAACCACTATTGAAATTTTGAGAAATGTCTTTTAAGTTTTAAAAATAAAAAATAGACAGATTATAAAAAAAATAAAAAATAGACAAATATTTATGTTCTTGATAAAAAAAAATATCTATTTTCATCTCCTTGAGGTTATTTTTATCAAGAACATTTGTGACTACTATTTTTTTATATAAATTGTTTGATTTTTAATTAATAAGAAAATGCTAAAGGAATATTTAGGTAAAAAAAATTATTAGAATTGAAAAAAAAAATTTATTTGAAAGTTAAAGGACAATTATTAGAATAGGATGTATTGATTTATTTATTTTAGGTTAAAATGAAACTTTAATGATTTAACTTTTAGTGAATTTTTATTTTGATTCTTTGTAATTTTTTTGATAAATTTTGATACTTTATCTTTATTTTCATATTATATTGTTCTTTCTAGTTTACACCATTGCTTTCATTTATATCTTTCTAAACATTATTAGCATTTCTACTAAAACACTCACTAATATTAACACAGAAAAATTAAGATAATGTGAAAAATATAAGAGATTAAATTGACAGAATAAAATATAAAGGGAAAATTTAAAATTTTATTAAAAGATAAAAGAGCAAAGTTTTATATCATCCTTTATTTAACTTTTATTAGTATCTTTAAAGTACAAAAGTTGACTCAAATGGAGTGTGTTCACTCCCTTAACCCTATAATTAGGAGTTTAGGTCTCATTTCTTTAAATTTGTCCCTGTTTTCAAATTTTACATTGATAAGTGATAACTCATTTTTTTTTAAAAAAAAAACAGTTCCTAAAAATTATTTATAATAAAATTATTAAAAAGTTTTAAAAAAAAACTGAATTAAATAGGCCTTTTGACTTACTCTTTAATATGAAATAATATTTAGAGAGATATAAATAATATTTTTGGAGAGATTCTCTCCAATGACAGGTAAATCTCACAAGAGCATTATAATCTCTTTAATTTTATTTTTATTTTTTACAAAATTTACTGCTGAATTAGTTGACATCGTACAAAATAACTATTATGAAATATTACTCCATTTTCAATAGCAATTAATCAAATTTTTAAATATGTGGTTAAGGGACAATGTAAGTTGTCCTAGTCATGTAGCTCAGTTGGTGAGCAGAAACATGTGTGTGGGTACAAGGTTCGAATCCCAATTATACTACTTTCCTATGAGAAAAAAAAATGTAAGTTATCATTGGGAGTTATTATTCACTTTTCTTTCTTTTCTCCCTTCGCCACACTTTTTTTAAAAAAAAAAAACATTGTTATTCACCCAGTATTTAAAATCCGGGCGCGTTCGGGTTTTAGAAATTCGACGAATTAATAAGATTTTCGCAAAATTAACTAATGGTTTGCCAAATTTTCGGGGGCTAGTGTTAGTCACATGACGTGAACGTAATTAGTCTCATCCTAAGGGTGAGGAAACCTGTGGTTATAAAAAAAAAATTAAACGGTTTTTAATTGAGTTAACTATCAATTTGGTCCTCCAACGAATTTTGTCACCAAATTAGTCCTCTAAAAATTATCTTTGTCACCAATTTGGTCCACCAAAGAACTTTGTCACCAAATTAGTCCTCCAAAGATGTGTAAGTATACCAAATTAGTCCTTTAAAGATTTAAATATATCAAATTGGTCCATAATGGAGGACTAATTTGGTAGACTTTTAAATTTTGGAGGACTAATTTGGTGACAAAGTTCTTTGGGGGATCAAATTGGTGACAAGATAATCTTTTGAGGACTAATTTGGTGGCAAAATTCTTTGGAGGACCAAATTGGTGACATGATAATCTTTGGAGGACCAAATTAATAGTTAACTCGTTTTTAATTATTAAGCGCGTCCGATTTTTAATTACTAATAGGTATTTTGAGGAATCCTTTAGTATTCGCTTTTTTTTAATTACTAATAGACATTTTGAAGAATCCTTTTAGTATTCACTCGATTTTTAATTACTGAGTCCGCCCGATTTTTAAAAACTGCATGCGCTCTATTTTTAAAATGTGGGTGTGCTCGATTTTTAAATACCAGGCGAAGGATAATTTTAAAAAATAAAAATAAAAATATATGGTAAAGGCAAGAATGAAAGAGGTGGAAATAGTAACTCCTATTATCACCATGTCATATCTCGTGATTACTCTGGACAAATAAAACTTTGTGTATGGTAACAAATAATTTAATAGTTGTATTTTTACTGACTGAAATTTTAAATTTTAATCTTTGGTTATGAACCTGAAAAAAAATTTATTACCAGAGATTATACTTAAAATCTCTTTGTCTCAAAATTATTAATTTTTGCTTTTTGACAGAAAAATACCCTTAGTGTAAAAGAATGACACTAAAATTTCGAATTTGAATTTAAGATTTACTTACTAAGCATCCTTCTTACCGTTGATCAAAGTCTGCAAACGACTAATAATGAGTCAATTTTTTTCAAAAAGTAAAAATAAGCTCTAATTATTTAGTCCTCTTACTTTTTGAAAAAAAAAATAAAAAAATTGGTTCCCTTATAAATATCCGTTTAATTTTTATCTGTTGCATAACGTGCCTCGCTTCTCACGTCATCGACTCGGTTAGTGAGTGAGTGAGTGGTCTCTGGAGCTTCAAGGTACAGAAATTTCAGATCTCATTTCTTCCTTCGTTTCAATTTCGATCCACACCGTGAAAATCCCAGTTTCCTCTATAGGTTTCGTTATGATGTTAATGTTTCCAGTTAACTCATGATTTCAATTTCTGTCACTGTTTTTTTTGAATGCTTGTTTGTTTTCCTCTTCTTTATTCCATTTTGATTACAAAATAATTTTGATTAGAAAATAATAGTTAGGTTTAGGTTTTTTTTTTCCACCACCAACATTAGATTGCTTATTTTTTTGTTTAGTTTGCAGTTTTGCACTGATGAGCCTGATCTGGTTGATTGTGCGGTTGTTGGGAACTATTCTGTTGTGGCTTGTTCATGTTTGTGTTTTTCGTGCTTAAATCGCATAAAGCTGGGTTGCTTAGCTTAGATTTGTTCATGGGGAGTCACTTTTTTCTGAGAATTAGCATCTGATTTCCACTGGTTGTCCTACTTTGTTCTGTTGCTTTTCGTAATGAGTTAATGCACTAAGCATTGGAAGATCAGAATGGCTTGGAATGATTTCCGTTTCACTTGATCTGCATTCTGTACTGAAAATTGTGTCTAAAAAAATTGGGACTATACGAGATGGAATGAGATGAAAATTTATTTGCATTTTAGGATAGAAGAAATGGGACAATAGCTTTTTCCACTTGGAGAGGAGATATTCAAGATGAAAAGAGAAAAGAAAATTTATGTTTATGTATCAAATAAAATGATTAGATATTTTAAAAAGTCTGACAAATATTCTACTGAAAATGGACAAGCACAGAAGAAATATATAGGAAATTGTTTATCCTTGTTTTGCTCTTCCAAGCCAGAATCTTTTGAGTTATTCTAACGACACCTGTATGCCCAAATCTAAATTTTGTCAATCCTCAAGCTTTCCATTTCCCTATTTAATCCATTCTTTAGAGGCTGTACTCTTTATTAATATAAAGTAATTATTTGTCTGCATAGTAAAGACTCCAAGGGTTTGAATACCCTATCCATTGTTGATAGTTGTTGGTTTTTTTTTTTTTGTTTTTTTTTTTTTGTGTTCTGGTGGCCCTCAGTTCCGTCTGCTGTATGCCTGTATGTGAGGTTATGTAATGTATTTGCCATTCCATTAATATTCATTGTTTTTCGCCTGAAAAAAATATGCATTGCTGCTTTGTAGGTTTAGCCATACCGAGTTCTTAAGTGACAGGAAATGGGTCGTGGGGTCAGTGCTGGTGGTGGTCAGAGTTCCTTGGGTTATCTCTTCGGTAGTGGGGAGACTCCCAGTGCCAGCAGTGCCAACAGCACTAGCAATGTTCAAGTTGCAAACAATCAAGGGCCACCTGCTAATGTTAGTCGTCCTCAAAATGCTAGTCCTGCTTCACCGCCGGCTGAGAAGCAAATTCCAGCTGGGATTCCTGGGACTCTCAAAAACAACTACCATCGTGCTGATGGACAAAACTGTGGCAACTTTCTCACTGTATGGCCCTTGCCCTACTTTTCTATTGTGATAATTTGAATTGTGCTGTGCAGTTGTCTCTCGTTATTTTTGCTCTACGTATTGTTGCCAAACCTTGGCATAGGAAATGCTAGAGAGCTACCTAGTATAATACATGAGGCAGTCATCAGGTTGGTCGGATGGTTGATGAGACCTGCTTTGAGTAGCATGTCCTCAGTTCGAATTCCAGTGGACGCACTTTAGCCTATAAAAAAAAGTATAATACATGAATTGTGGTCTCCTCTTTTTTATCATTTACTAATAATGTTAATTAAAGAAACAATGAAGAAATTGCAAGTTTGGTGTTTGCTAGTTATGCCTGAGGGAAAACAAACTCCCAAGTAAACAGGATTCTGAATTACATAAATTGTTTTTTTCAGAATTGAAATGATACAAAGCATTATTAGATAGAAGGCAAATTTGAGCTAATTTAGGAGGAAAATTAAAAAATATTAAAAATATCTAAAGGGTTCAAACTATGCTATTAAGTTGAGCTGATTTACTTTTTTCTTTGAAAAAATCATCTTGTTTCTATTTATATATTCTATTTGATAATTGTTCGACTAGTTACATACACTGGGAAATCTGCTAGTGTTTTTCTGATCTCTTCAGTTGCCTAACCATTTTTCCTAGTCCCTACTGTGGAAATATTGTAGGTTACAACAAGATGTTGGAGTATCGATAAGATATAACGTGCACTTCACTTCAGTCATATTTTTTTTTTCTTGCTCATCTTCTATTGATTTCTAGTATTGTATGTTCTTAAAACCTGATAGTTTATTTAATCTGAATTATTGGGTTGTAATTCTCAGCCTTGAGAATAAATAATTCTTCTCCTCCCTCCCATGTCCTTTTTAGCATCTGTGTATTGTGTGTTCTCTCTCTTTTTTTCCCCTTCTGTCCTCCTTTATCTCTCTGTTAGTGCACAAGCTAGACATGCTTGAAAAATCGCTTCTGCTGTATCTTGTAGCTTGCTGTGTAGCAATTTCATGTTTTGATTCTTGTGGTGGCTCCTGATAGAAGTTTTTCTTGTTGTCTCGTGCTCGTCATGCTTTGATGTGTTGATCATGAAAATCTTTGTGTATGATACTGACCGTTAATGTAAATTGTGAGCATAGTTTGTCATTTGAGTGTTAAATGAATCCCATCTTGCAATGTAATTGTAGTTTTCAGCACGAGTGAAATGATAGAAGTTTACACATCTAGACAAAGTAATAAACATTCAACCAGCATGGCTTACTGTACCTTTCCATTTTACACAATAAAGTTAGCTGTTTGATGCATTAGGAGTGAAGATCAAAGTTGATTTTTTATTTATCTGTTAGTTAATGATACTGAGCATCGTTCTTACCGATGATTTTCCTTTTCATGTACAGGATCGACCATCTACCAAGGTTCATGCTGCTCCAGGTGGTGGATCTTCCTTGGGTTACCTCTTTGGTGGTCCTCCTGGGAACTAATTCAACAGTGTGTAAGAATGTTTTTCATTTGAACCTACCATGTGTAAAATAGATAGCATTCCTCTATGTTTAGACCACTGAAGGTGTTTCATTTACAATTGAACCCTTGACAATGTTGGTGTGGCTTGGTGGCCCAAACTAAGCTGATTCATAGGTTTGTTGTTCTGTGACTCTGTTATTATGTTGGTTTCAATTAATCAAATTTACTGTACGTATGAGCCAAAGTGGCTCACCATTATTCACCTATCTTATTTGTGTGTTCATCTGATAATTCGGATTCCATTGAGTGAGGATCATGATATGCATATTCTGCATTTGATAAGAGGGAATTTTGGTTGAAGAAATCAAATTGTGTTTTTTCATCTCCATTCAAGTACGAGCCTTTATTGCTTGATTACTAGAAAAGGCTTGAAATTTGGGTTAAATGAAAGTATCACTTTCATGTCGATAGGGCAGAAGTCTTTTTGATACTAGACATATATACGAGTATTGGAGTTTAATTTTCGGTGGTTTGTTTTTTTTTAGATTATAAATTATATACTAGTTGTTTGAGTTAGAAAGATGTTTTTTCTATGTTAATTGAATTTTTTTAATTATATGCTAGAGTAAATCAGTTTTGGAAATATTTAAAAATGATAATATAATAAAAAGTAAAAAAATATTTTATAGAAGCATATATTTAATAAAACAAATCACATGACTAACTAAAAGTTAACGAAGACACGTGATAATATAAATTTTAGAAGTAACAATTTGAATAATTTTAAAATTAACTATTTAAATTTATAATATAGAGTTAGATTATTTTTTTATTAATCAAGTTGGAATTTTAATGTTAAATTAGCTAGTGACATTAATTTTATAAGAGGATGTAACTTTTTGTATATATTGAGCATTTCTTGGAAATTTTGTTATTTATTGAATAAATTATTATTTTAGAAAATTATTTTTATAATATTATTACTTTATTTTTTCAATTATATTAATCTAATTTAAATATTTAAAATTAAATTTAATATAAATTTTAAAAATCCATTTATATGGTGATGGGTGTGATGTTATTTGAATATATTAAATATATTAATATTAATAAGTATCATTAAGAAAATAAGGTTAATATAAGAAAATCAAACTGAAAATTGATTATAATGTATAGTGCCCAAATTTTTGTTTAAATTTAAAAAACTTTTTGTTTAACATAAATTTAGTAAAAAACTATACCCTATTTTACCAAACATAATTAAGTAATTCATTAAAAAGCTTTTTCCCTAAAAAAAATTTCTTCAAAGTAATCTTTTACAACATCCACTAATCAGGATATGACAACGAAACAGGGTGAGGGCGGGTATCAGCCTTCCTACCTACCTCCACGTATATGGCTTGTATCCATGATTTTTTATAGAAATTAAAAAATATTTAAAATATATTAATATATAAACAAATAATATTGAGAGTAATAGTAAAATAAAAAATGAATGTCTTAACAATGCAATTAACACTTGAAAGATACAAGTTTTTGTTCTAAAGTTAAAAATTAATCCTAACATATTATATTTTTTAGACATTTAGCATATAACAAATTTGTCAATATCCTTATCTATATTAAGGGTATGTTTGACGCAACATGATTATAGCATAAGAGATTATAGCTTTCAAACATTTTCTTGTAGAATTTTTTGATAATTAGTAGATTAACGCTATGTTTAGGAACGAGACTTTGGTTTTTTTAAGGGATTTTAGCTTGCAAAAAGCTTGTGTCGTCATTTGGTAATTACAACAATAAGACTTTTGGCTGCGAGATTATGACTTTTGTAACTAACTTTTGCAAAGCTTTTTCAAAAAGCTTTTGGCTTCTAAGGATAGACTTTCAATATTTTACTTCCAAAATTGCCCTTATTTATTTTTAAAAATCACAAAATATCTACCATTATTTGACATTAATATTATATTAAATATTAATATAATATTATTTGTCTTTTTTTTTTGTCATTTAATATATTTCAGCTTATTACACAGCTTATTTTACCAAATAATTCTGACCAATAAACCAACCTCACAACCATAATCTCACCACCTTCAGCCAACTTTACAGCCAAAAACCTTGAGATTTCAGTCCGTTTCCTAAATATACCCTAAAACTTTTGGCTGAGAGAGTTTTTGTAACTAATTTTTGAATTTTTAAAAAGTTATTTAAGATAACTTTTAGCTTTAAAGAGTTAGCTGACAAATTACTCACGACTACTTATCTCATGTGTGTTCTGTTTCATCTTCCGTGTCTCATCTTTCTCTTTCTATCTCCATAGCCTAAACTTATCTTCCTCTTTCTATCTCCATAGCCTAAACTTTAGCTCGTACCACCACACTCCAACCAAACTAAAATTAGATTTCATGGAAAAAAAGTTAAACTCACCATGAAAAACTTAGTTACTGGAATATCAAAAACAAAACATAGTTGCTCGAATATTAAAAAAAAAATAGTTGTTGGAGTTTGGAATTGTTGCTTGAAGTTACAATTAGAAATTAAAAGTGAGTTATGAGAACTTTTGCGCCAGATATAACAGGATTTTTTTTATAATTGATTTTATTCATTTAACAACTCAGAAAATCAACGTTACACAATAATAATTATATAAAATAAGTACAATTTGTTTCTTTGTCCAAAAGTAAGATATCATCGATCACGATTTTAAAATGAAGCGCCAACTGATTTTTACGAAGCTTTTAATCGTGCACATTCATCTCTTCGTAGTTATATTGAGAGATCGTTTGGATCTCTTAAAGAAAACATGAAAAATTCTTACTCAAATGTAAAAATATAATGTCAAGACCCAAATCGACATTATTATGGCTACATTTGCTTTGTATAACTATATCTGAGTTAACTCCGTCGATAATCATGGCAGTAATACAACTTCAAGAGTGAGAAATTCTGAGATGTGGCAAATTCGTGAAAAAAATTGCTTGTTTTTTTATGAGAGTCAGTGAGATACATTATTTTAACTTTAAATTATTTTGTTATGTATGGACATGAGATATTTATCATTATTATTTTTTATAATAAAACAATAAAATCAAAATTTCATGATGCATTTAAGAATATTATTCGATGATCAATTTACGAAGGAAATTTTTTAATTCTTTTTTCAATAACTCGTTCATAATTTTGTAGAAAAAAAATAAAATAATATTATATTAAATTTCAAGTTTAAATTATTTTATTGATATTAAAATAAATATTATATGAATTAATTAATTAGTAAATAATTGATAAGTAAATAATAATTTTATAAAAGAATAAATATTTACCAATTTTATTAGTCAATTGTTAGTAAATACAAAAATAAGTAAAATAAAAAAAATTAATACTAATATTAATTATATTAATATAACAGGTTTCTCCTTTTTTGTCATTTAATATGGTTCAGTTAGTTACACAGTTTATTTTGTCAAACAACTCTATTTATAATATAAATAAACAGCTATAGTTTTACCGTTATGATCTCACGGTTTTCAGCCAACTTCACAACTAAAAACTATAAGTTTCAGTTTGTTACGCCAAATATACCCTAAATCTTAAAGTATTGTCTCTAGAAAAATTGAGGAAAACTTTTGGAGGACAATAAGTAATTTAACCCAGACCTTGTCTTTTGTATTGTAGGGCTAGTCCTAACCTTATTTAGCCGTTACAAATTATCAACGTGATACTTTAAGTGTCATGTGAGACCTCCTTAATTGATTAATTAGTATTAATGAATTAATTAATTAATTAAGGCTTTCAAATCAACAAGTTTTAGCTTTAAAATGACAAATTTAGTTAATATTTTTCTAGGGAAAACATATGTATTATTTGATTACATCATTTAGAGGATGAAACTCGCAAATTTATAAGACTTAATTGTGCCACGCTGTCAATATATGACTCTCATATAATGTTTTAGACTAAAATGTTTACAAAACATAAAGTTATAAACTAAAACATCAAGCTCAAGTAGCCTAAGGAGTAGATTTAAGGGTCCGTTTGGTGATCAGGATAAGGAGCTCAGGATAGGATAACCTATCATATCCTGTTACTAATACTATATGTAGTTTGGTGAGCCAGCAGGATATGATAAGCTTATCCTGTTAGTTTATCCTATCCTACCCTCTAGTACAAAATGTTATCCTAAGGGAGGAGTTGGGTTAGAGGCCAGCAGGATAGGATAAGAATTTTTATTTTCTGTTTTACCCTAGTTTATAATACATATTCTTAAATTAATATTTATTTTTATAATAAAAAATTAAAATAAATAATAAAAATTAAAATTAATAATAATAATAATAATTATAAATATTGATAATAAAATTTTTGATAACATAAGATAGAAAGGATATGATAGTCTATCTTATTTTGTTATAATTTATAGTTTGATGAGTCAATGTGATAAGATAACTTTATTCTGTCAACTTAATCTATCTTGTTTTGTAGTTCAGATTTTATCATGAGCAAGAAGTGAGGATATGAGTGAACATTGTAGAATATTTTTTTTGTTTCACCTTCATTTACGATATTTGTTTTCAACATAACTTTTATTATTTTAAGTTTAAATGAAAAGTTTTGAAAATAAAAAATAAAAAAATAAGTAAAATAATATTATTGTAAAAATTCAAGGGAGTTTGACTTATTTATAATTATTTATGATAAAAAACTTTGTAACATTAAATATTTAGATAAATTTAAAAACTTTTAAAAATTTAAAAATAAAATAATAAAATAAATCTTCTACCATAGCTTGCCTTAACCTATTCTACAATTGATAACGTCATCGAAAGAAAGTAAGTAGGGTTTTTGGTGGCTCGCTTGTCTTCTGTGCTGCGTGAGCGATCTAGGGTTTCGAATCTCGCAGTTTCAGAGACAATGACGACGGTGGTCCCAACCTCCGAGGAAGATGCCGCGCTCTCCGTCGTTAGATTCGCCTCAGAGCTTGCTTGGGCCGATGCCGGTCCCGAGGTAATTTGCTTCCTTTTTCCTCTTCCTTTCTTCCTATGCTCAGAAAGCTCTCTCTCCCTTTTTCTCGATTTTACTCTCATCGAAAAAGTGAATTGATTCGGTCTTATGAGCATTTGCTGGTTTTGGTGTGAGATTTTTGCCTTTTGATTATGTTCTAGTTGTAGATTAGTGTGTTCACAATGCGCAGTGTATCTGTTTAGTTGAAATACTCGTGGAACTCAAAATTGAATCTTGGTATTTAGATAGTATGCAAGTATAGGTATGTTCGTAAGAACTCGTCGTTATAATAGTTTACTGTTTTAAAAGTTTCTGGATGAAATGAGGGATTGATATTTAGTTGATAGATTCGTTTGGTAGGTTGGATAGAAGAGTAGAAGGATGCAACGTAGGTTGGACTGATACTCCATTTTTGGAGCGTAGGGAATTCGAAAAGTAAAAAAAAAATTCAGCAAATGTATTATTGATGATTTCTTCTGTTTCTTCTATGCTCCTGTTATATGTGCGAGCACTTTATCATGACTTTATTGCTACTATCATGGATTGTCAGGTTGCTGAGCCTCAAGTTAGTAGACTCTGCATGGAGGCTGAAGAATTCATTGTTATGGGAAAGTGGTTGGAGTTAGCATCATTGATGATTACTTCTGCTGAATTGATTTTCTCAAAGGTTTCTGAAAAAGGTAGAATGCACCTTTTATATGATTTATACTCCTTAATGTCTGAGGTATCCTTCCTTGTGGTAAATTGGTGTTTTGTTTCTCTTGCGTTCCCCCCGACCCCAATTTTTTCAATTCTGTTAATGAAAAAGCTGATTCCTGTATATGATGTATATATT
The DNA here is from genome assembly GCA_037177725.1 of Cyamopsis tetragonoloba. NCBI lineage: Eukaryota > Viridiplantae > Streptophyta > Magnoliopsida > Fabales > Fabaceae > Cyamopsis > Cyamopsis tetragonoloba. Next base: position 58,689,270 of record CM074123.1, read on the forward strand.
TGCTGTATCCTTTTTCAACTCTTCTGCTTTGGTTGACTTTCGCATTGTTGACGTGATATTCACTATGCCTTCTTCTGAATGGTGTTGCATTTACGGCACATTTTTGCCATTACTATTTGACTATATAGTTTATAATCCAATTTGATGTTTCATATATAGAATTACTGAGGGTTTTAAGATGAACTTTTAATGTGTTCAGTTGAATGTGGCTGAGTTAACCAGATCTGTTATTTCTTGTAACAGATATAGAGTCCATCTTCACTATTATCTGCAATCTTGTTACAAAGACTGAGAATCCAGATGAAGTGATGGAGATTGTGAAAGTTATAACAACAAAAATAGTTCAGCAGCCAAATGAAAAGCCTGCAGTGCGCTTGAAGATGTAATATTGCATCTTGCTTGGTTTAGATTTTTTGTTATTCATGCTATTGTGACTAACGTTATTAAATATCTTCTATTTTCTTTGCAGTTTGATCAATCTGTACAATCTCTTGGAGACTCCTTATTGCCAGTTTTACGTCTACATGAAGGCATTGAATTTGGCAATCAATGGGAAAGTTGCAGATTACATTATACCTTCATTCAAAAAGATTGACAGCTTTTTGAAAGACTGGAAAATTGGGATACCAGAACAGAGAGAGCTCTTTCTCACCATCTCTAATATTCTGAAGGAAAATAAAAGGTATTGCAGGAAGCTCTTTCCTTTCAAAGACAATATGTATTCTCATTACCTTTCTGTGCTGTATGAGTATATCCAAGTTTCTTTTTTACAATCTGTTTAATAAATTGCTTCTCTTTTTTGTAATTTTGTCCCAGCATGGCTAAGGATTCTTTTAAGTTCCTGACCAATTATTTGGCAACCTTCCATGGAGAAGATGCACATGTTTTGAGTGAAGCCAAGGATGAAGCTGCACGTGCTATTGTGGAATTTGTGAGGGCACCTGATGTATTTCAGGTATCTTATGTAATTATGTTTTTCATTCAAAAGATTGCATTATCTAACTGCTTCAGCTTCCTCAAGTAGATAATGTTTATAAGAGAAGTATTCTCGCTTTTCTCGTTTTCTCTGAATGCTTTCTTTGCTTTGAGGGTGCGGGGTTCCTGACTTTCTGGTCCTTTTGGGTGTATATATACAATGGACAATTGGAAACAGAAATATGAAACAGTGAGACATGGTAATTGGTTGCTTAGTACCAATAGTCCAATACCCAAAAGATGTATGAACGCTTTCTTGTTGTAGGTCATCATTGTTTATAACTTCTGAAAGAGCATTCACAAAGTTGTGTTGTCATGTTGTAGTGTGATTTATTAGAGTGTCCTGCCGTCGGGCAACTGGAGAACGATGCCAAATATGCTCATTTATACCAGCTTCTCAAGATTTTTCTCACACAGAGGCTGGATGCATACTTAGAATATCATGCTGCAAATTCCACCTTGTTGCAAAGCTATGGTACATTGTTCAAGAACACTTTATTTTCAATTGTTACATTCACAGAGCTTTCTCCCACTTTGCGTTACTACCAAATTGTTTTGATGGATTGTATTTTTTTAGGCCTTGGAAATGATGAATGCATTGCCAAAATGAGGCTGATGACATTGGTGGATCTTAGCTCTGATGAATCTGGCCAAATTCCATATGAACTTATTAGGGATGCACTTCAGGTAAATTTGTATTTGATTTCTCTGGTGGTATTTGCATACTTACGAGCATAATTGAAATGTTGCAACTTCCTTTTCAGATCAAGGATGAAGAGGTTGAACTATGGGTGGTTAAAGCAATAACTGCTAAGTTAATTGATTGTAAGATGGACCAAATGAATCAAGTTGTAGTTGTTAGGTATATTTCTATTCCAATTTCCCGCTTCTCTCTGTTACCTGATGTCCTGGTGGCTGTTGTCTTCACTCTGCGGGCACACCCGCACATGGACATGCACCTGTTGGCTGTATCTATTTTTGTTCAGCATCTATATTCAAAATTGTTTTAGCTGTTATGGATGATTTGTTTGTGTTGAATGTGCAGTCATCATACTGATCGTGTGTTTGGACAGCACCAATGGCAAACACTCAGAACAAAGCTAGTGACATGGAGGGTAAAGAATGCTTTATTTATTCCAATTTTTATACAGTAATTTTTGAAAAGTAAATTGTATAAGCTCTATCACACACCGTAAATGAGAACAATTATTGAATCTATGAATTTTAAAGGGAAAAAAATCTGGTAGTTATCTTTTGCAAATCAGAGTTTTATCAAACAACTGCCATTAATTGATGAATTTTAATTTTATGACCGATATTTTGTTTGAAGATTTCAATTAAAATAACGAATCATATGGCACGTATTGAAGAGTTCATTACTGTTCTATAGATAAAAGATAAATTTGCCCCTAAAGGTATTTTTTAGCACTAATGCGACCATTTTTTACAATTGATGGTGTATACAATTTTTTGGGCTATTATTTCACAATAGACGTTTGTCTTTTCTGGCACTTGGTAGAATTCTGATTGAATAACCAGATGAAACACCATTGTTTCAAGTCTTGAGTTACTGTTTTTTTCATTCTCTACTATATTTGACTATTTGTTTCCAATTTCCAGGCAAATATAGCGAATGTTATCAGTACAATTCAGGCCAACAAAGAAACAGAGGATGGGTCCCAGGCAGCCCAAGGCTTGGTAGTTCGCTGAGTAACCTTTTTGTCTGAAGCATCTAGATTTTATCCGGGTTGAATTTTTTAACCTTATAAGAGAGGAAGTGATTGTAATTTGTTTTGTTACAATTCTAGTTATTTTAGTTAGCAGGTGACTCTTAATTGTACTACCAACTTTGACAGAAGTCCTTTTTCTTTTTTTGGTTCCAATACAGAGAAGCCTTTTCCTTTTCTGTTTTTTATATTAAAAAAATCTTGGTTTCAATGAATGAAATTCATGCTGTTAAAAATAGATTGCAGATGATTCCAATCCTGCATGGTAGTTAGAGTGAAGAGACGGTTCTTACCTCACCAGTTCGGTTTAAAATAACTTCTGTTTGAAAAGCGTTTATTGATTGTTCTTTCTGTTATTAGAATTTGACCGTGAAAAGTCAGTGTACGACTACCATAAAGATAACTTTGATTGTGTTTAGATTTTCATTCATGCAAACAAAATTGATTTTCGTTTTCGCCCTAAGAATTGTTATGATGTTTGAATTATTAGGTGCTGGATAGTTGGCTGGAACGTTTAAAGTTTCAAGGGTTTTAAAGATGGCAATGAACTGTAACATGACTTTTTCCTGTTACAATGCAAGTCAGATTGACACTATTTGTCAGCTGAAATTTAAATACTTATTCTGAAGTTAACATAAAAGAGCAATAGATAACTTTTTTAAATAAGACGAAAAAATTGCCCAGTAATTTTTTACTTCAAAATAAATTAGAGATTTCGTGATAAATTTCTTTACAGATTTTGCATAAAAGTTTATACCATCATGATGCAATAGAAAATTAGGGATTAGGGATGGAATTATTTATTGGTTTATGATAGAATAGTTTAGGAGTGTTTGTTGTCTCTATTGCTTGTGACTTTTAAGTTATTCTTTCTTCAACCAGAACTACATACTAGAGAACAAGTTCAGAAAGTTAAAGACTAAGGTGGTTTTTCAGTTGAACTGTAGAAAAATATATTTACTGATAGTAATTTTAAATTTCAACATAAATCTGTGGGAAGTAAGAAGTTTTTTGTTTCTTCCAAAAGTATTTTGATTTTTAGTAAAAGTATAAATGGTCCTAAAATATGTTTAGAATCAAGATCTGTTATCAGAGTATTCAATTCTTCACGTCTTCTCATACTAATGTTCAGTAACAAATCTATAATTAAAACAAACAAACAAACAAAATAAATAAAATTGAGTGACAATGTCAATTGTTCAACCATCTAAGATTAGGATAGTCTATTCTCTATTCGTTCTTTCTTCTTTGCTTCTCTTAATTTTTTTTCCAGGACTTGAGCTATGAGAAATACTAGAAAGGATATGCAAAAATTGATCAAACATGTATTATAAGAAAAATTCAGAGATGTCACTGCAAATTCAAACAAAGCAGGGAAGCATATATGCTGAAGCAAATGTTGTTGAGCCAATTACATTACATATCAATAAATTTATGTACTAAAGAACTTAATTTCCCATCTCACACTACATGGAGTTATTATTGTCCATAAACACATACAGACACAGTACATATGACAAACAAATGAACATAATCATTACATTTACTGATCAATTTCCGCAACCTTGATTATAATTCAGCCGATATTTCAAGAACAATTGCTTTAATTGAGTTTTGTCTTTCTTAACAGTTTTTTTTTACACACCTGTGACTTGATAAGGATTCGAACCCCTCGTAGGTTCACCGGATTCGACTATTTATCAACTGTTTTAAACTTTATTGGCCCACAACCTTAATTATAATTAGAAAACATGAAAATACATGAAAGAAAATAGGTTCAAATTGTGACAACCTTAGTCAACGGAGCTAGCAATTTCTGGTGTAATACGCACATTTTTTTCTAGCGCCACCACCATTCTTTGGCGGCAAGCAGCTCCGGTAGTTACTTTGAGGACAGTTAACGGCGGCGCCGTTACTGTTACCGGATTTCCCGGTCACCGATTGACTCACATCGTAGAGCATCCTGGCCGTGTGGGACCCAAAGGAGAATTCGGAGAAATCCATGTTTCCGATGAGACAATCCTGTGTGTCGCCGGCGCAGGGTTTGTTCCATGGGGTTGCGCCGATAAGATGAATTAGGTGAATCAGAATGATGAGAAAAATCGCAGAGGAGAGCCTCTTGTTTTTCATCTTCTTGTGTTTGATAACTGTTTCTTCACAGACAAAAGGTTATGGTTCACTAGTCAAGTACCTACTTTACTTTTATCATCAACCACTCGTATTTTCCTAAAATAAAATAATTAATCAAGGAATCTTCCACCAACATCAACTTCAAGCTCACTACCAAATTTTCTAACCGAGATTTTGAGGTGTAAACCACGTCACAAATTAGTTTATAATGCAAATTAAAATTAATTTTTAAATGAGTAAATAATCATACCACACCAAAAAACGGAAACTAAATTTGTTCATAACAAATTATACTTTCAGAAATTGAAGAGAACACAACACTCCAATTTGAAACACGAAAAAAAAAAATTAATACAAGTAAAATCAAAATCACATAATTTAAACCCTAATTTACATTTATATATACTAAAATTTCGCAAATAATTATTTATATTTGTGGTTAGGGTTTAGATATTTGAAAATTTTCGTTTGATTAAAATAGTTATTTGTGAAATTTTAAGCTATGTATATATGATTTAAAATTCAATGATTAATTATGTGATTTTGGTTTTAACTTTTAATCGTCATGATTTTTTTTTTTTTGCGTGCTTAGTTCGAGAATTGCATTATCTATAATTTCTGAAACTAAAATATAATAGAAACATAATCTAGGTTTTGTTTTACGTGTGGTGTAGTTATTTTCTCATACTAACTAAACTAATTTTCGTTTGTATCATAAATTAGTTTCCATTTTTAGTATAGTGTAGTTTGTAGTTTCAAAATTTTGCTCAAAAATCAATTTTTAATTGAGTGGTATTTTTGGGAAAAAAAAAGGAATAATGTATATGAGGCCAGAAAGAATAGTGGTGCTATAATGCCTCCCTTTAGAAATTTTCATCATTTTGTGAGATAGTTTTTTCTAGGTGAATGTCATCAATATCCTTAATGGGTAGCAAAAGTTTAATCTATTTAAAGTGTGCAGATCACCATTTTGACAATTAATATTCATTCTTTATCTGTTTTTTTTCTTTTTAAACAGAATCGTGTTTTATTATTCAATTAAAAAAATCCAAATTTAAAATTGAAGGTTACTCATTTCTTTTAAAATAAAGATTTAAACATAATTTTAGTCTGTAGATTTAGAATTTTGATTTTGGTCTTTATATAAAAATTAATTTTAGGTTATTTTTTAGTGTGCATCAAAGATATTCCAACTAACAACAATCGAAGATCAATTCTTTAAATCATAGAGATTATTAAAATGAGTTTTACTTTTTTCAACAAAATATTTTTTAAGTGCATGCCAAGAATTAGCTTGTCAAAATGCTCAAAAAATTCACCTATTTATGAATTATACCAAATTTTGTTGGTTATTTCATTTTAACCCAAAAAACTTGGAACAAATTCTTTTTTTTAAGATACAAGGAGCAAAACTCAAGTCGATGTAAAATGTAAGAAATAAGAAAGAAAGTATTTAAACTTCAAATAAATTAAAGACCAATTCACTTAGAAATAAAAAAAAATAAAAATAAATGGAGGGCATTGACTTGGTCTATATGCCTAACAATATCAACATGAGAAGCTTTCACTTTAAAATTCTTATTCCTTTTAAATATTTCCGAGAAGAAGAATACAAACCTATGAAAATGAAGTGAGTTTTTTTTTTTTTTTTTAAATAAAGTGAGTTATAAGTATTTTATTTGTTGATGTGCATGAAATTGCAGAGAAGGCGTTGACTTATCGTATATGTTGGGATGACAACAAGTGGACAGACAAGAGTAAGTTTTGCTATTTGAATAATTCTAAATTATCTTAATTCATATTCTTAAAAATTTTTATAATTATTTATGTTTTTAATATTTTTTATATTTTTAAGATTGATATATATCATAATAAAATTTTTAACACTAATTTTTATAATTATGTGAATTTAAGTTTTTATTTATCTTTATATTTAATTTATCTATTTTATCTTTATATGTAGAATCAATTGAATATCCATCGATTTGATTTTTATTGTCACATCTATGTGTGAGCTATCATTAGTGGAAGTCTTAACTCTTAACCGCACTCATTCGCATTGCTAAAATCACTATAAAATTTTTTGTATATAAATAAAAAATTCACATATTAATAAAAAGTCCATATATTAATAATAAAAAAAAAACATGTTAGTTGTTTTTGAGTGTTTAGTTGAAATTTTTTTTTGTAGGGCATAATACAACTAGTGTTTTTTCATCAGCTGGATAGTCCAGCACTAGAGTGGATCCGAATAAAAAAAAATTCATTGACATGAATAGTTTATCCTCAAGCATACATGTAAATGAGAAAAAAAGGTACTACTATACTAATAAATAACTACTACTTCCTGACTCATATAAAAGTACAAATTAACTAATTTATACATATTAAAAAAATATTAAAAAAATTAGTTAGTTGTATTTAATTTTTTTGATTTCATGTAAAAGATAAACTCCAATTACTAAAATAACCTCTTTCATATTTATTGCAAGGTAGAAATAATAATATTAAATAAATGATGGATTAAGAATAATAACATTAAATATGAGAGAAATAGTTAAATTTACTTATATTTTGGACCAAGAATTAAGAGAGTATTTTTGCTTATATTTGAGTCCAAAGATAATATTTTTTAGTCTAACAAATAACTCTATTAGAAAAAAAGTGAAAATATTTATATAACATTCAAATCAGGTTAGAAAATGTATATACTAATTAATCGGACCAGTTTTTTGGGGGAAAAAAAATAAAAAGAACAGCTTTAAGATTTTGAATTAATTTTTTTTAGCATATATATTTCCTAGTGAATGAAATAAGCTATTTTTTGACACGTTATTCATCTAATTGTAGAGTAAAACATCATTTTAACCTCTAAAATTATGCATCAAACAGGGTGGTTTAGTGACTAAGGAGTGAAACTTTAAGTAGCATATCTTCGATTGTCTAACTATGTATGCATTTGATGTTTTTAGGTTCATTTACGTAATTTTTATTACTTTTAAATTGTAAGAATTTTTTAGAACATTTTTCAAAATAGGTATTCTTCAATCTACAAGAAATAAAAAATTATACCTATACACTTGAAGAAAATGATGTTTTGAATTAAAAAACAATTCGTATTTATTAAATTACTTAAATTATTTGAAGTTTTTTTTTTTACAAAAATGTATTATTGATTTTGAAGTTTATAGCTCAATTTACATAATTTTTTTATTTTTAAAATTGTAACAAATTTTTAAGAGATCGTGTCCATTCAATATCTAAGTATCCGAGAATCAACAAATTTGACTCCGCATTGTTCTCAAAATTTTGGTTCGTCTTTTTTATCTCCGATTATTCAAAAATTTTCACACGCACAAATCCCACTTTTTATAAGCCCAAAAATTCTTTCACAAAATAATCCATCTTTTTCCGGCTTATTTGTTTTGTAATGAAAAGTATAGGGTTTTGTTACCTCCCCAAATATCTCTTCATTAGGTAGGATTTCTTTTTTTGCCCAAGCACTTATTTGTTGAGGAGAAACTAATTCAATTTGGAGCGAAGAATATGGTGTTTTTTGAAATAAAAATAAAAATGTATTTTTAAATTACTTAAATTATTTGAACTTTTTTTTTAAAAACAATGTATTATTCACTTTGAAGTTTCTAGTTCAATTTACATAATTTTTTATGTTTTTAAAATTGTAACAACTTTTTAAGAGATAATGTACTATACACGAAGAATTTTCGAAATAAAAATAAAAATCCTTTTTTCAAATAACTTAAATTATTTAAAGTTTTTTTGATACAATGTATAATTAAATTTTAAGTTTGTAGCTCAATTTATCTTTTTTTTTTTATATTTTTATAATTGTAACAACTTTTTAAGAAATCGTATACTATTCACTTAAAGAATAGGTTATTTTTTGAAATAAAAATAAAAACGCATTTTTAAATTACTTAAATTATTTGATTTTTTTATGAAAATAATGTATTATTTACCTTGAAGTTTATAGAACAATTTACATAAATTCTTGGATTTTTAAAGTTGCAACAACTTTTTAAGAGATTGTGTGCTACTTGAAGAATAGGTGTTTTTTGAAATAAAAATAATTTTTTTTTAAATTACTTAAACTATTTGAAGTTTTTTTTTAAAAAAAAATGTATTATTCACTTTGAAGTTTCTAGCTCAATTTATACAATTTTTATCTTTTTAAAATTGCAATAAATTTTTAAAAGACTATGTACTACACTTGAAGAATATGATGTTTTTCGAGATAAAAAAGAAAACATATTTTTCAAATTATCTAAATTATTTGAATTTTTTTGAAAATAATGTGTTATTTACTTTGAAGTTTCTATCTAAATTTGCATAATTTTTATGTTTTTAAAATTGCAACAACTTTTTAAGAGATTGTGTACTATACACTTGAAGAATATTGTATTTTTTGAAATAAAAATGAATTTTTTTTTAAATAACTTAAAATATTTGATTTTTTAAAAAATAATGTATTGTTCATTTTGAATCTTCTAGCTCAATTTACATAATTTTTTAAAATCTTAAAATTGCATTAGTTTTTTTACATATCATGTGTACTATATACACTTCAAGAATATGATGTTTTTCGAAATTAAAATAAAACCTGTTTTTAAATTACCTAAATTATTTGAAGTTTTTTTTAAAACAATGTATTATTTACTTTGAATTTTATAGCTCAATTTACATAAGTTTCATAATCTTAAAATTGCAATAATTTTTTAAAAGATCGTGTACTATACACTCGAAGATATGATGTTTTTAGAAATTAAAATGAAAATGAATTTTTTGAATTACCAAAAGTATTTGAAGTTTTTTTTTTGAAAACAAAGTATTATTCACTTTGATATTTCTAGTTCAATTTATAAACTTTTTATATTTTTAAATTGCAACCATTGTTTAGGAGATCCTGTACTTACACTTGATGAATATGGTTTTTCTAAAATAGAAATAAAATATTGTTTTTTAAATTACATAAATTATTTAAAATTTTTTGAAAATGATGTATTATTTACTTTGATACTTCTACCTCAATTTATATAATTATTTATATTTTTAAAATTGTCACAGTCTTTTTAGAGATGTGTATTATGAATAATAGGTTGTTTTTTAAAATAAAAACATAAACACATTTTTTAAAATACCTAAATTATTTAAAGATTTTGAAAATAATTTATTGTTCACTTGGAAGTTTCTAGCTCAATTTATATATTTTTATATTTTTTAAACTGCAACGGTTTTTTTTAGAGATCGTATATACACTTGAACAATATGATGTTTTTTAAAATAAAAAATGAACAAACATTTTTAAATTACCTAAATTTTTAGAACCTTTCTGAAAATAATGTATTATTCCCTTTGAAGTTTTTAGCTCAATTTACATAATTTTTATATTTTTAAAATTGAATAATCGTTTTAGAGATTGTGTACACACACATGAAGAATAGGGTATTTTTAAAAATAAAAAATGTATAGGATATTTTTAGAGATCATGTACTATACACTTGAAGAATATGATATTTTTCGAAATAAAAATGAAAACATATTTTTTAAATTACTCAAATTATTAGAAGCTTTCTAAAAACAATGTATTATCCAGTTTATAGTTTTTATCTTAATTTATATATTTTTATATTTTTAAAATTGCTATATATTTTTTAGAGAACGTGTACTATATACACTCGAAGAAATTGATGTTTTTTGAAATAAAAATGGAAACATAGTTTTTAAGTTACTTAAATTATTTGAATTTTATTAAAAATAATATATCATTCATTTTGAAGCTTGTAGCTCAGGTTACATAATTTTTTATATTTTTAAAATTGCTATTGATCGTGTACTATACTTGAAGTATATGACGTTTTCTGAAATAAAAATGAAAACGCGTTATTTAAATTAATAAAATTATTTGAATTTTTTTTTTTGGAAAACAATGTATTACTCACTATGGAATTTCTATCTCAGTTTACATAATTTTATATTTTAAAAAATGCAATAATTTGTTAAGAGATCGTATACTATAGACTTGAAGAATATTGTGTTTTGTGAAATAAAAATGAAAATGATTTTTTTTAAATTACTTAAATTATTTGATTTTTTTAAAACAATGTTATATTCATTTTGAAACTTCTAGCTCAATTTAAATAATTTTTATATTTTAAATTTCATTAATGTTTTACATATTGTGTAATACACTTAAAGAATAGTGTGTTTTTTGAAATAAAAAAAAAAGGATTTTTAAATTATCTTAATCTTTTGAAATTTTTTAAAACAATTTATTATTCACTTTGAAGTTTCTAGCTCAATTTGGATAATTTTTATAATTTTAAAATTTCAATAATTTTTAAGAGATACACTTGAAGATATGGTGTTTTTTGAAATAAAATTAAAATATGTTTTTTAAATTATCAAAATTATTTATAGTTTTTTGAAAATAATGTATTATTCACTTTAAGGTTTCTACCTCAATTTATATAATGTTTTTATATTTTTAAAATTAGAACAAATTTTTAAGAGGTCGTGTACTTAAACTTGAAGAATATGGCTTTTATCGAAATAAAAATGAAAACATGTTTTTTAAATTTCCTAAATTATTTGAAAGTTTTTGAAAACAATGTATTATTCACTTTGAAGCTTCTAACTTAGTTTACATAGTTTTTTATATTTTTAAAATAATATTGCAATAGTTTTTTAGAGATCATGTACTAAACACTTGAATAATAAGTTGTTTTTTGAAATGTAAATGAAAACTTATTTTTTAAAATACCTAAATTATATGAAGATTTTGAAAATAATTTATTATTCACTTTGAAGTTTCTAGCTACATTTATATAGTTTTTCTACTTTTAGAATTGTAACAACTTTTTAAGAGATTGTGTGCACACTTGAAGAATAAGGTATTTTTCGAAACAACGATAAAAATGCATTTTTGAAATTATTTAAATTATTTGGACCTTTTTAAAATTAATGTATAATTCACTTAGAAGTTTCTAGCAAAATATACAAATTTTTATATTTTTAAAATTGCAACAACATTTTAAGAAATTATGTACTATACACTTGTAGAATATGATGTTTTTTTTAAAAAATGAATACGCATTTTTGAATTACATAATTTATTTGAAGTTTTTTTTTAAAACATTGTATTATTCACTTTGAAGTTTCTATTTCAATTCATATAATTTTTTATATTTTCTAAATCGCAAAATTTTTTTAAGAGATAGTGTACTTACACTTAAAGAATATGGCATTTTTTGTAATAAAAATGAAAACATGCTTCTTAAATTACCTAAATTATTTGAAGGTTTTTGAAAATAATTTCTTATTTACTTTGAAGCTTCTAGCTTAGTTTAATTTATTTTTTATATCTTTAAAATAAATTGCAACTATTTATTAGAGATAATGTACTATATACTTGAATAATATATTGTTTTTTGAAATAAAAATGAAAAAATCTTCAAATAATTTATTATTCACTATGAATTTTTCAGCTCAATTTATATAATTTTTTATTATTTTAAAAACAGCAACAATTTTTTTTAGAGATTGTGTACTATACACTTGATTAGTAGAGTGCTTTTTGAAATAAAAATGAATAGGCTTTTTTAAAATTCCTAAATTATTGGAAGTTTTTTGAAAAAAAAATGTATTATTTACTTTGAAGTTTCTAGCACAATTTACATAAATTTTTATATTTTTAAAATTGCAACAATTTTTTAGAGATCATGTACAAAAACACTTAGAGAATAGGGTCTTTTTAGAAATAAAAATGAATATAGTGTTTTTAAATTACCTAAATGCAGCTTTCAAAAAATAATGTATTATCAACTTAAAAGTTTCTAACTCAGTTTATATAAATTTTTAAAATTGCAACAATTATTTTAGAGATCATGTACTATCACTTGAAGAATATGGTGTTTTTTTCGAAATAAAGACAAATATGGTGTTTTTAAAAGTGCAACAATTTTCGGTTGTTTTAGAGATCTTGTACTATCTAAATTATTTGAAGCTTTCTGAAAACATTGTATTATTCACTTTGAAGTTTCTAAATCAATTTACATAATTTTTTATATTTATAAAATTGCAACAATTTTTTTAGTGATCGTGTACAATGCATTTGAAGAATAAGGTGTTTTTTGAAATTAAAATAAATAGGGTGTTTTTTAGATTACCTTAATTATTTAAAGCTTTATGAAAATAATGTATTATTCACTTTGTAGTTTCTAACTCAAATTACATAATTTTTTATATTTTTAAAATTGCAATAGTTATTTTTTTAGATTGTGTAATATACACTCTAAGAGTAGAGTGTTTTTTGAAATAAAAAAGAAATCACGACTTTTAATATACCTAAATTCTTTAATGATTTTTTAAAATAATGTCTTATTCACTTTGAAGTTTATAGCTCAATCTACAATTTTTTTTATGAACAATATCTTATTCACTTTGAAGTTTCTAGCTCAATTTATAAATTATTTTATACTTTAAAAATTGCAACAGTTTTTTTAGAGATTATGTACTATTATACAGTTGAAGAATATGGTGTTTTTCGAAATAAAACTGAAAACACGATTTTTAAATTACCTAAATTATTTTGAAACTTTCTAAAAACAATGTATTATTTGCTTTGAATTTTCTAACTCAGTTTACATAAACTTTTATATTTTTTAAATTTCAACATTTTTTTATAGATCATATACTATACACTAGAATATAGTGTTTTTCTAAATGAAAATGAGTAGGGTGTTTTCAAATTATCTAAATTATTTGAAGTTTTTTGTAAACATTGTTTTATTCACTTTGAAATTTCTATCTCAATTTACATAATGTTTTATATTTATAAAACTACTACTAAATGACAAAAATTGCCCCTCATTTTGTCACCACTATTCAAAATGGTCATTGACTTATCTTTTGACATTCAAAATGGTCCCTGCTATTAACACACATCAATAGAGTGATGATGTGACACGTTAAGTGCCACGATGAAAGTCCAAAAGGACGTTGTATCAGTATGTAAATGGAAATGAAACCTTTTAGAACCAAAATGGAGGAAGAGGATGAGTTGAGTACCAAAAAAAAATAGAGGAAGAGGAGTGAGCATGGACAAATATGATTATTTTTTAACTTTGTTGGGACTAGTATGCTTAATATTTGTTCACTTGCTTATATAACACTGCTTTGGGCTTTCATTGTGGCATTGAATGTGTCACATCATGAGTTTGTTAGTGTGTGTTAATAACATGAACCACTTTGCTTATTTTTATAAGTTAGGGACCATTTTGAATGATAGTGTCAAAGTCAAGAACCATTTTAATTATTTTGGTTTTGTTAGAGACCATGTACTATACATTTAGGGTCCGTTTGATTTGCTAATTTCCAAGGTACAGCACACTACAAAGTGGGTTCTTTTATGTGTGTATGCTAACTAACTAGACTATATACCTTAAAAGTTAAGTAATGTGATATATTCCGCGAAATGCTCTGAGTTAAAAAAAAAGCAGTATAAAAAAAATAGGTGTTGCAAAATGTATTTTTGTTATTTGTAACACCTTAATTAAAAGTGGTGTCCGCTTATCACACGCAACATATATGCCAGAAGATAAGTGAAGGCAATATTGATAAATACATGAAACCATCCTGTTTCTCAAACAGTCATACATAAGTATCATAATATTCTAGAAAGTTTTATACAATAACAAGGCGAGTGCCCAAAATACAAGTCCAAAAAAACAAAAGATAGAAGCGTGATCATGGTCACATGTATACAATGACTGCTTCGTGGAAACCGCTTCTACAAAACATAAACTAAGGGTAAAGTCTTCACATCCTTCCACCACTCATGCCTCTTCTCTATAATACAAGCGATACTGTAACCATAATATATATGGAATTGCATAACCCTTAGTTATGAGAACAACTTACAATGTAGCAGAAAACCAAGTTGTAAAACTTCCCACTAAGACCAAAGCAAACACATTCAAGAAGCACTTAATCAACAATGGTCAATCAATAACAATGTAAAACACAATTGATCATGTTAGTTTTTATTTCATTTTAATCTTTTGTGCCCGCACCCTCTTTGGAAATTTTAATTTATAGAGTTTTTTATATTTTTAAAATTACACTAGTCTTTTAGAGATCGTGTATAATAGTATATTTGAAGAATAAAGTGTGTTTTTTAAAGTAATAATGAATAGGATGCTTTTAAATTACCTAAATTATTTGAAGAATTCTTAAACAATATATTATTCATTTTGAAGTTAATAACTTAACTTAATTAATTTTTTATATGTTCAAAATTGGAACAACTTTTGAGAGATCTTGTATTATACACTTGAAAAATAGAGTGTTTTTCGAAATAAAAATGAATACGGTGTATCTAAGTTACCTAAATTATTTGGAGATTTGTGAAAATAATGTATTATTTCCTTTTAAGTTACTAACTCATACATAATTTTTATAGTTTTTAGATTTCAATAATTTTTTTAGAGATCTTACACTATACACTTGAAAAATATGATTTTTTTAAATAAAAATAAAAACGCGATTTTTAAAGTACCTAAATTATTTGAATCTTTTTTAAAATAATGTGTTATTAATCAGGAAGTTTCTAGCTGCATTTTAATAATTTTCATATTTGTAAAATTGCAACAGTTATTTTAGAGATAATGTACAATACATTTGAAGAATAGAACTTTTTCGAAACAAAAATGAATAGGGTATTTTTAAATTTCCAAAATTATTTGAAGCTTTTCAAAAATAATGTATTAATCACTTTGAAGTTTCTAACTCCATTTACATAATGTTTAACATTTTTAAAATTACAAATGTTTTTTAAGAGATCTTGTGATATGCACTTGAAGAATATGATGTTTTTTGAAATAAAAATTAAAATGCTATTTTTAAATTTCATAAATTATTTGAAGCATTTTGAAAACAATGTCTTACACACTTTCTTGTTTCTATCTCAATTTACATAATTTTTAATATTTTTAAAATTGAAACAACTTTTTTAGAAATTGTGTACTAACATGAAGAATAAGGTATTTTTTGATTAAAAATGAAAACATAATGTTTAATATACCTAAATTATTAGAAGATTTTTTGAAAACAATAACTTATTCATTTTGAAGTTTGTAGCTCAAGTTAGAATTTTTTTTTATATTTTTAAAATTGCAACAGTTTTTTAGAGATCGTGTACTATATTCACTTGAAGAATATGGTGTATATAAAAATAAAAAAATGCGATTTTTAAATTACCTAAATTATTTGAAGTTTTCTAAAAAATAATGTATTATTCACTTTGAAGTTTCTAACTCAATTTACATAGCTTTTTGTAACAATTTTTTTTTGGGATCCTGTACTATACACTCAAAAGAATAGGATGTTATTTGAAATGAAAACGAATATGATGTTTTTAAATTACCTAAATTATTTGAAGCTTTCTGACAATAATGTATTATTCACTTTGAAGTTTCTAACTCATTTTACTTTTTTTTTTTTATATTTTTATAATTGAAAATATTTTTTTTAGAAATATTGTGCTATGCACTTGAAGAATATGGTGTTTTTTGAAATATAAATGAAAATGCAATTTTTAAATTACCTAAATTATTTGAAGGTTTTTGAAAACAATGTCTTAGTCACTTAGAAGTTTCTATCTCTATTTATATAATTTTTACATTTTTAAAACCGTAACAAATTTTGTAGAGATTCTGTACTTGATGAATATCTTGCTTTTCAAAATAAAAATGAAAACGTAATTTTTAAATTACATAAATTTTTTGAAATCATTTTCTTATTCGCTTTGAAGTTTTTATCTCAATTTACATAATTTTTTTATATTTTCAAAACTGGCAACATTTTTTTTAGAGATAGTGTACAATACCCTTGAAGAATAGGCTGTTTTTCAAAATAAAATTGAAAATGAAAATTTTAAATTAGCTAAATTATTTGAATCTTGTTGAAAAAAATTTATTATTCACCATGAAGTTTCTAGATAAATTTACATATTTTTTTATATTTTTAAAATTGCGGAACTTTTATTAGAGATCATGTACGATACATTTGAAGAAAGTCTGTTTTTAAAAATAAAAATGAAAAATGGATAGGGTGTTTTATAATTACAAAAATTATTTGAAGCATTTTTTTAAAAAATTATTATTTTTTATACGTCCAAATTTGCAATAGTTTTTTACTGATCATGTACTATACACTTGTAGAATAGAGTTTTTTTTGAAATAAAAATGAATAAGGTGTTTTTAAATTACTTAAATTATTTGAAGCTTTCTGAAAATAATGTATTTTTTAATTTGAATTTTCTAACTCAATTTATATAATTTTAATATTTTTAAAATTACAACAATTTTTTTAGAGATTGTGTACTATATACACTTGAAGAATAATGTGTTTTTCGAAATAAAAATTAATAAGGTATCTATAAATTATCTAAATTATTTGAAGCATTCAAAAAATAATATATTATACACTTTGAAGTTTATATCTAAATGTACATAATTTTAATATTTTAAAATTAAATAGTTTTTTTTGTAGAAATCGTATGCTATCACTCGAAGAATAGTGTATTTTTTTAATAATAAATGAACACAGAACTTTTAATATACCTATATTATTAGAAAGTTTTTGAAAATAGTGTCTTATTCACTTTGAACTTTCTAGATAAATTTACAAAAAATTTTATACTTATATAGAATTGCAAAATTGTTTTTAGAGATCATGTACTATATATTTGAAGAATATGATATTTTTTGAAATTAAAATGAACATGTGATTTTTAAATTACCAAAATTATTTTAAGCTTTTTAAAAATAATATATTATTGACTTTGAAGTTTCAAACTCAATTTATTGTGAGAATTTTTAATATTTTAAAAAATGCAACAATTTTTTAAGAAATCGTATATTATACACTTGAACAAAAGAGTGTATTTCAATGTATAAAAAAGCTAATTATTTGAAGAAAAGCGTTTTTTTAAATAAAAAATGTATAAAATATGTTTAAATTACCTAAATTTTTTGAAGTTTTTTTTATAACAATGTATTTTTTATTTTGAAGTATCTAAATTATTTTACATAATGTTTTATTTTGATGACTGCAAATGTTTTTTTAGAGATCTTGTGCAATGCCCTATACAAAGAGATCTTGTGCAATGCCTTGCGATTTTAAAAACCTTAAAATAATCCATGACTTTGCAAAACGACATGCATTTTAGTCTTTTTATCTATTAAACGACATTAAAAAACTAAATAGATAAGGACTAAAATGAATGACTTTTTGCAAAGTCAGGGATTAATTTGAGGGTTTCATAATCTTAGGGACTAATCTGCATGACACTTAGAATCTCAAGAACCAATTTGAGGGTTTATTCATAATTTTTTATACAGTTACATAGATAAATGCTGAAAATTAAAACTGAACTTTCTAATAATTGCTATTTGTCCCTTCTGATAGAAAATATATTTTCTATGCCGAGAAGTGGCTTTTTCTAGTGAAAAAAAGTTAGCTTTAAATTAAGCTAAAATTTTTAGATTTTACTTCTTTACCAACTAAGGTTAGCACATTTGGTGTTGGGTCTGTCACCGGTGGCGGATCGAGGACCCTAAGTTAGGATGTGCAAATTATTATAAAAAAAATTAAATTATTATTTATTATTTATTATTTTTGAATAAAAATTAAAAAAATTTAAAAAAAAATGGAATTTTTTAATAATTTTTCGGAAAAAAATGAAGGTTGAACTTTATGGTTCAGCAAATCTAAAATTGAGTTGATGTAATAAAAAAAAGATAGAAAGAAAAAATAAGGAAAAAATTATGTGAGTATAATTATTTTTAAAATTGCATCCAAGTAGTTGGTTCAACGGTTGAGGAATGCTCCTTTAAATAGTAGCTCATCTATTCGAACTTCAATAAATACACTTTTGCCTATAAAAAAATTATTGTTAAAATTATACTATAAAAGTAGAAACCAAATACAAAATTTTAATACACATGTTTTTTAATTGCCCTAATATGACTCACTTTGAGAATTCATAAACAAATATGAATTAGTATATATATGATATAAATTTTAACTACGTTCAATAAAAACAAATGACAATTGCTTACTGCTTGCATCTAGGAAATGCAGTTTCACAGCGGTAAATTACAAATGTACACATAAAATTTGAGTTTAATTTGTTTAAAATTTTAAAGTGGGAGTGCAAAATACATAAGATTCATAATATTGTTGGTTGGGTATAAGGTGATCCTCTTAAATCGGGGACTATTGATAATTCCTTCCATTTAATAGTTTATATTGTATAAAAAAAATTCATCTTTATATATTATTAATTTAATTTATTAGATCAAACGATTTATGATGAAGGTGATTATTATGATCCCCAACTTGAGATCATTATATATCCACCCAATATTATTAGTGAATTTCATAAATAAAAGAGTGAATTTGTTAATATTTAAATTGAGGGGTACACAAATATAATTATAAGGGGTGCAAAATAAAAAGAAGTATATTATTAGAAGTATTTTTTAAAAATTGAGGGGTGCAAGCCAAGTGTACCTGTTGAAAACAACGTGGCTTTGCCAGTGTGTGCCACTTAAGCAAGTGGTTGGGGCTCAATCCTCAACTCTTGTGAATGTAAAAAAATTCAGTTTGGAGGGTTGTGACATCCTCAGTGTTGATGAGGGCGGAAAGTGTCGCTAGGGCAATGATGCATGGTCAAGGAGCGGTTCCTGGGAGGTTTCTAGGGACACCTGAATGAATCGAATGTATACTGGAATGAAAGGGATCCGAATATTTTATAAGTACGAGACTATACAATGATAACTTAGCATAATTGATTCACACTATTTATAACAAAAAAATGTATTTACTTTTTAGTAGCCTGTTACATAAGAACTCTAAAGTTAAGCGTGCTTAACTTGGAGCATTCGAGGGATGGGTGACCTCTAGGGAAGTTCTTCCTAGGAAGTGTGTGAGTAAGGACAAAGCACACTGAAAAGTCTCGTATTGGTCTACGAGGACAGTCGTCAATGCTAACACGCGGACAGGTGTTACAAGGATCCCTCCTGAAAGGGCCAAAAAATTAGTCACCGTGTAGTGTTCACATCGGCGAATAACTCAGGAAAACCAAAAAAAAAACTTTTACTTCCACTTTTTTAGTGAAGAAAAACGGCTTATAATTTATAAAATAATAAAATTGTTAAATAACTTTTAACTTTGTTTTTAAAACTTTTATTTACGGTTTTAACTTAAAAGTAACTTTTAACACATAAAAAATCTGGCCAAATGAAGCCACTAAGTAGGGAATAACAAATTTATTCACCAAGGATTACAAAAAATTCTTAAAATTTCAATCGAGATTCATTTTTCAAAACCCAAATTGAATAACTTGAAACATACAATATAATCTAATCTTTATGGTATGTTTACGTTTAACATCACCCAAACACACAGAAGAAAACATTCTGCAACCATATTAGTAACAAAAAATGAGAATACAAAGTAAACACACCCTTATTTTCTCTTCATGACAGAACATTTTGGCCTTCAATTAGTAACACTTTGATGAACTGTGACAAAAACATTTGCATCAACTTCCTTATCTGTTGCAATCACAACACAATTCTGAGACACATTTCTTATTGCATGATTTGGGAAAATGTTACCTTTTACACTCAAAGAGTACATAACATGTTTAATTAGATTAGGAAAAATCAAAATCTTCCTAAAATCAGCAATCCAAGAACTTCCATTCCCTTGAATATTCATCTTTGCACTTGTGGCCTTCAATTTCATCCCTTTCACAACATTCCTATCCACAACAACTTGTTCAATTTGATTGAAAGGAAGATTTTTTTGGTCCAATTTCACAATTTCAACCCCATGATTTGATCCAGAGAACATGTTATCAACAATATTAACCCCATTAATAACCCCTTTAATTGATTTTAACACAATGTTAGAATCTCCAAGGAAGAAGCTACTAGAAATGTGTAATTGAACAGGATCTTCAGCAACAATGTTTGTGTAATCCATGTAAGAATTCACAATCCTAGTTTGTGTCAAACCTGGTAATTTCAAATAAATTCCTGTCCCTCCAAAGACTGTGGCTTTATTGTAACAATGTACACCAGAAATTGTGTTGGCTTGGCCAGATATCATGATTCCGATCGACGCGGAAAAAATCACAACATCTGTTATTGCATTGTCATTTCCTTGGAGGCTAATTCCTGTTCCTGAGAAATTTTTCTCGTTTTTGTCGCCACCGGCGGTTATGTGTTGGCCTAGGAAGGAGTTTCTGATGTAGGTTTCATGGCCACTTTGGACTAAGATTCCTGTGGTGGTGAAATGTGTGATGTAACAATTTTCTATGTTGATTCTGAGGGAATTTATGATTGAAATTCCTCCTCCCCTGAAGTTTGAATCTAGTAAAAGATCCTTTAGGGTTATGTATTCATAATTGTAGGATTTTGAAGCTGAATTTTTGTCAGTTTTTGCTGAGGTTGATAATTCAATGAGATGTTTATCTTGTGGGAAAGTGTTTGAGGCTCTTATGGTTCCCCCATGTATCTGTTAAAATCATATTGTAAAAAAACAATAAATTAAATTAAAAAATAAAATAAAATCAGAAATCAAAGTTGTGGACTTTTTAGATGACCTGTTGACTCAATTAAAGAGGAAAAAAAAAGGATTTTGCCTTGATTTGGTGCAATTTTGTGTTCTGTGAATTGGTGAAAAGTCTTTTGTTGAGAAAAAAAACAAAAAACAATAGCAGAAAAGGAAAAAAAATTGCAAAAGAAAAATAATTATTTTCTAAATTATTAATGGAGGTAGTCATTCCTTAACATTATGTTACAGATAAAATTAAACCGAACTATCAAATTTGAGTTCTTTTGGATGACCACTTGACTCAATCAAGAATTTTTTTAAAAACATAACAACTACTTCCTTCGTTTCTATTTAACTGTTTGGAGAGATAAAAAATTATTGTTTCTATTTATGTGTTCATTTATATTTTCAATGTAATATTAATAATAATTTTATCAATTCTAACTTTATGTTTAATTGGAGACTAATCAATGCTCTAATATCCAACTAATCAAACGAGAGATAAAAGTATTATGGAGAGTTCAAAATTTGTTTTGATAAAAACGATAACAATTATTACATTCCTTAACATGTGTGATTTTCTCTTTCCAAACAGTTAAATAGAAACCGAAGAAGTACATTTTTGCCTTGATTTGCTACAATTTTGTTCTCTAGGAGTTGGTGAAAAGTCTTAGGAAAAAAAAAGAACCAAGAGGAAAAAAGATATTTGAAAAAAAAAAACATTTTTTTTCTTCTTATAAAATATTATTGGAAGTAGTATTCCTTAAAAGTCTAAAACCAATTTTCTTGTTCTAGTTACACAAAAAACATACTAAAGTCAGAATACCCTTTTTTCTAAAAATCTTCCAAAATTGTGCCATGTGTGTATACACAAACCTTATAAAGGTAGATATTTTAATTCATCTTCTAGATCAATGTGCAAGTAACTTACTAGATAAAATGACATGTCAAGTGAGAACCGTTCTTAAATAATTTTATGAAAAATCATATAATCAAACATAAATGTTCAACATCAAAATTAAATAAAATTAATCTCAATTATAGTTCTTTCAGTGTAAATCAAGAATTTTATAAAAATTGTTGGTCATCAGAAATATTCTCACTTAATATATCTCGTGTATATATGTATTATATTATTATGTGAACATACCATGAGATTTCCAACACCGGCCACCAGAAATTCCAGTGGCCGACTGATAAGGTAACTTCCACCTTTCAGATTGATCTGAGCACCTCCAAAGTCACTGATGCCCTCCATCAAGAACCCTTTACTAGGACCTTTAGCAGCATCTGCTATGGCTGCAAGAAGAGCTTCAGTGCTATCTGAATTGCCTGTTGGATCTGCACCATAGGATGTCACAAGATATTCATGTGGTTTCTTCTGATCCTGCATTAACAGAAAGTTAAAGATATGAAAAGAAATTTTTAAATATAAGAATGAAAGCCAGGAAGCAATAAAAATTATTAAATGACCTTAAAATCTATAAAAATGATATGAATGTACAAGCTAGAACAGGACTGCCTCTGTAAAATAAAGTTGAGGCAAATTTAAAAAAAATGTATAAAAAAAACGAAACGAAAGCTAACGAAAAAGTATTAACATCTGATACAGGTACAAAATGCGTTAATTTTGAAGTATTTTATTTACCAGCAATGGCAGAGGAGATGGTGGTAATGGAGGTGGTGGTGAAACAATAAGGTCATGCCTAGTGAGGGAGGCTTTAAATGCCTTCATTCTTTGTATTGCTTCATGATGAGTTTCACCAAAATGCAAATTCTCTCCATAAGCAAGATGATTTAATAAGAAAGATGCCATTCCCACAAGTATGAGCCACATTGATGAAGCTATTCTTGTTCTTGCCACTGTGATTTCCATTTGTGAGCCTGTTTGAGCAAAACCCATCATTAGGGAGAAAAGAAACAATTTTGAGAGGGATTTTAGCTGTAAGAGCATATAAATAAGTAATTAACTAATGACATGGTAAGAAAATATTGGGTGATGTCATCATATTGGATCATACACATAATGCTTGCATCATTTTGGAATATGATGTTAGTAGTAGTTTGAACATTTCCCTTTGAACATTTCCTTTTATGTTAAAAAAAAAAGAAATTTTAAGAGAGAAAATCATTTAGTAATAGGATTTTAAATTTTTTAAAGTTAAACATACTATAAAATGGAGAAAAGAGTATTTAATATGACACTTTAAATATAAAGATACAATCATTTTTAAAAAAAATTATTTCTCTAAAACGACACTCATTATAAAATTAAAGAAGTAATATTTTTTTTAAACAAAACAAAATCACCTGGCCTAAATGAAAAGTATGCAGTTAACAAATTCAGTGACCTTTATTAGTTTGAAATGGTGGAAAAGTGGTTTTGGTCTTGGAAGAAGAAATTGCAATTTAAACAATGTTGAATTCTAAAATGGAATTATTGAGAGAAATAGGATCCACCATTCATGTCCTATGATGTAGGGCAATCACTATGGCTGCTTGATCAAGGAACCAACAAGAAATTTATTTAGTTAATGGAGAATTTGGTCCTTGATGTGATAATATATCTTGTAGATGAAAATGGAACCTGTCATGTTTGGTTAAGTTTCTACCAATAGCAAACGAAAAAAAAAAAAACGTTATGGAAAAAAGAAAATTAAAAGGGGAATTTCCTACTCCCAAATGATGATCGATGGCATTGAAAATAATGAAGTAATTAATGGTTATTGGTTAGAATTGTATATGTTACTAGTGAAAACTGCCATGATAGAGAGTGGTTGAAACTTGAAACAATGTCCGTTTGGAAAAAAAAATAAAGAGGAAAAGGGGATTTTTTTTTAATTTTTTTTTCATTGGCATTATCAGCTAGGCCTATTCGCATCACATAGTTTTCAAGCTTCGATTCCTGTTTTTAAAAATATAAAATTAAAAAATCTGTTTGATTGACAAGTTTTTAAAAATAATTTTCGGGAATCTTTTTTGTTTTTTAGTATTTAAAAAAAAATTTAAAAACATCTAAAAACTTATTTCAATTTTCTGTATTTACAGTATTGAAAATTCCTCTCACTTTTTTTAAACTGTTTTTAAAAACTATTTTATAATACACTTTTTAAAAGTTAAAAATTAAAACTGCTTCAAATAAAATATCAGTTAAAAAATTTAAAAATGTTTTATAATACAGTTTTTATTTTTCAAATATAACATCATCTAGATTCTAAAATTTGATAACGAACGTATAACTTAAAGAATTTAAAAATGGGATTTTTTTTTAAATTTATGCTTATGAACACATATTAACAATAATTACTAATCAATTAAATTGTATATAAAAAAAATTACAAAGTAGTAAGTGGTTCAAGAGTTAAGTGGGTGCCAACTGCCAAGTGAATGTAAGAAATTCACTTTTATTATAATAATATTTGAACTATTTAAAATCTAATTACTATTAACATCACGTGCCTATAAAAGTTTATGAAGAATAACTATTGGACTTTAAAATAAGAAGCGAGAACGAATTTTAAAATTCATTTTGAATTGGACTTTATAATATGATAGTATACATTTAACTTAAAGAATTTAAAAATTTATTTATTATGATTATCAAATTCTAAAATTCGAGTGGCAACGGATTTTAGAAGCTATTTTAAACTTGATTTTAGAGTTCGATAGTATAGATATTACTTAGACCCTTTCCAATGGAGAGGTACTTAACTAGATTCTTATAAATTAATTTATTATATTTTGTTGGGTTTCACGTATATATATCACTTTATCAATTTAAGCACTCGAAACACTCCAATGCAAGTTCTTAAATAAACACTTCGGATGAACCCACAAATTAACTATCTCATTTATTTTTTATTTTTAATACAAATTAGGGTCACTCTTTCTATAAGAACCCAGTGTTAATTTAAGCAACTTTACTAAACATCTCATTCCATGTCAGCATGCTCCAAAGGAGATGAGGTACTTAACTGGGGTGCTTAAATAATAAGAACTCATTTAAATACCCCATTAGAAATGGTTTTAGAGAATTTATTATTTTATTAAATATAACTATCAGATTCTAAAACTGAGTGATAATAAATTTTAAAATCCATTTTGAATTGAAGTTTAGAATCCAGTCCTATACATGTGCAATGCCTAGAACAAAATTTTCTAAAATTTTAAAATCCAAACAAGAAACAATTTTGAAAAAAAAAGAAATACATGGTGCACCAACGAATGTGTGTGACACATTTAGAATACGTTTGGTTATGTGTTTAGGTTTATCAAACGTATGGTTGCATACTTCATTAGGATAATTTTGACTACAAACTTCAAACAAAATTCCTCTCTCTGTTACTGAATATATATAAGTAAAAAAAAAAAATTATCTTACTCTTCTTAAAATTACACAAAAAATATTAGTTTTTTTTAAGTGTCTTTGATTAAGTTAAACTTTCCTCACTTTAAAATCATTGTAATAAATGAAGGAATGAATTGAGTAGAAAATATTTTAAATAAATTTTCATTAAATACAAGTAAAAATAGTTAAATTTAAATATATTTAAAAATATAGAATTATCCAAAAAATTGCTTATATTTAATATCAGAGAGAATAATTTACATCAAACTTAATTTTGACCAAAATTAATTCTACGAAATTAAATTAATCTAAAATTATAAAACTCATGTGTTTCTTATTTTTTTGGTCTTAACCACTTCTTCTTCCTCCATTATTTTTTTTTTTTTATAAAATATGAAACACATTGTATGACAAATTACACGTGGCGATTAGACTCAGAAGGACCTGCTAGTCTCCACTTGACAGCTTGCAGTAATACCAAAAGCTGAACTACTTGAACACCAACTTCTTTTTATCACGTTTTTTATTTTCATTGTTTGAATTGTGAAAAAAAAAATTAAAAATTTGAATAATAACTAAACATATTTTAAAAATATCCAAACTTGACTTACTGCATATTATTCACTTAAAATACCATTCTTAACAACATACTATAATATTGAAATCAAATGGACTATAAATTGTGGCAAATTAAATAGTCATCCATTTGTTTTTTTCTTTTTTTCTTTCCCATTGATTATGGGAATACGGAATTTTGAATATGGGCACAATATGATACATGCTTTGTCATCCACCATTTACTTGAGACACACAAAACACAGCTGAAGAAAACACATGCTTTGTCACCCACCGTTTAATGATAAATAAAGCAGTTGAATTGAGAAAGCAAACTAGAATAGGAAGTTTTTTTTTTTTTGTGTGGGAGGTACATCAAAAAATTTGAAATAGAGTAAAATATATAATACAGAGATCCTATCAAAAAAATTGAAATAGAGTAATTTATAATTATTATTCTTAAAACACTATTCATGATTTGTTGCTTAAATTTACTTTTATTAAGATTAAAAAATAATTTAGGAAAATATGATACAACATTTTAATATAGATATAAGGTATTAGAAGTTAATTTAAAAGACAAAATAGAAATACAGAAAAGAAAATTTAATTTTGAGATCTGCTAAGAAAAGTATAAGATTTTTTTTCTTAAAAAGCGATAAGATTTCTTATACACAGCCAATTTAAAAAGAGTTAGCTTGTCATTAATGGTTATTTTTTGATATTTTTTTCGAGAGTACTCATCACCGGAACATTTTTATTGATTTAAACATTCATGATATTTTATTATGAAAATTAAAAATTTATTTCTAACATTTTTTTCAAAGCATTTTCCTAAATTGAATATAAATTTTTTGAAAGTTTATACATTTAATTATTAATGAGATTTGTTCTATTACTAAAATATATTTACAATAAAATTAGATGATACATTCCATATTTATTGGAGGAAAAAATGATAAATTATAAGTATGTAATATAATATTAATATTTGTATTACTCAAAATAATATCTTGCGATTGTCTCATTTTACGCTTCCTGCACATAAAAGATTGTAGATCACTAAAAAAATATAACTAAGAGTATGTCACATTTTAATTATGTGTGATATTTTAATTAGAGGATGCAAGAAGAAAGTATATGAAAACTTCACATACTATGTATATAAATTACTCACAAAAATATGATGCTCTCATCTCACACAATAAGTATATTATTTTCCTATTTAAACTTGTCAATATTTCACTTCTCTTATAAAATAGTACATAAAATTTATTTCCTACGAAATTTTTAATACATAAGAAAAATTAAATATAAATAATAAAAATAAATTATATATATAATGTTAATAATGTTGTCTGTCAATTATTTATTAATTAAATTATCCAACCACAGGTTTTATAATAAATACAGGTCCCAAGTTCAAAGGAAGAAGGCTCCAATAGGAACCCTTACTATCAACCAAACAGCTATGCCATTTGATTCTATAACAACCGACAGGAAAGTCAGATACATCGAGTACGCAATGTGAAAACCCTTGTCCTTTATCATTAGGTTCAAAATGCAAAAATGCTTCTACGACCCTATTGTCACCATTGTGCATACCAATTCCTTTTCTATCTGCCATACAATATGATACGTGGCGAAATAACTTCCTGTTCAGTTCAACAATTCCATCATCTTTCCAAGCATGATATCCGGTAGGCATGTTCTCCCGGATTTGTCCACCGGGAACCTGGAAGGATGCACTACAATGTAGAATGCAGTACAACTTAGTTGACTTAACATGAAGATTTGGTGGCAGATTTTTTAACCGAAGGCAAATGTTCAATGTTAGGTGGAAGCCTTGAAAAACAGATATATCAGGCCCATTTGCAGAGTCTCCATTGCGGACAAAAAGCTCTGACCCAATGAATTGCCTGCATAAATAACACGGAAAATTATAAAGTATGAATAAAAAAACCCACACATTCCATTTTTGAAGCAATAAGGATATTGACAGAGAAAACACCAGGAATTTTTTTTTAAAAAAAAAAAAACAAGTAGGTGTAATCTTGATATTCTACCTAAATAAAAAAATTTATCAAAATGTTTATATTGATTACAATGTCTAAGTAATATGCATAATGTTAGAATCTGTGAATATCTTTGTTAGAATCTGAGAAGATATTATTGTATTTAGTATTTGATTGATTATGTAAATAATGTATTTTAGGTAGTTAGTATCATAGTGTCATGTGTGCTGATGTAAAACACACACAGAATTCATTCTATGTCTCTCGCTTTCTCTCTTATTCAAGATGGTATCTAGAGCCTAATGAGAGACAACACAAATATGTGTTTTTCCCCCACTGGACCCACTGTCCATTGGTGTATTTTTTCGGACACAATCCCGCGGAGTTGGAGTTGTCCATCCCCTTCCTTCCATTTCGATTGATAATGCCTTTTTATATTCCAAGGTCACCTTTTAACTTGCTTTCTATCTGTCGTCTTACCCGTTTTCTTAAATGTGTTATCACTTTTACGGAAGATTGTGTTTTCTTACCAGATCGGAGTTCTGGGCAGATTTTTGGCGCCGGAAGTGAGTCACATGGATTATACAGGCTCAAGCTGGTGCGGCGACTACTTCACCTCTCGTGATTCATGCTCAGTTGGGTCATCCAAGTCTTCAAAAACTACAACACATGGTACCCAATCTCTCTGAATTATCCGCATTATCTTGTGAATCATGTCAATTGGGTGAACATAGTCGTCATTCTTTCCCGAGTCGTGTCAATAGTCGAGCTACATCCCCATTTACTCTTATCCGTTATTATGATATATGGGTCCTTGTCGTATGGTGTCCACTCTGGGTCATCAATACTTTGTCACTTTTATTGATGATTTTTCGCGTTGCACCTGGATATTTTTAATGAAAAACCATTCTGAGTTGTTTCCCATTTTTCAAACCTTTTACAATGAAATAAAAAATCAATTTGGTGTTTCTATTAGAAATTTGCACAGTGATAATGCTCGTGAGTATTTGTCTCGGCCTTTTCAAGAATTTATGGCCTCACATGGAATTTTGCACTAAACTTCGTGTCCGCATACCCCTCAACAAAATGGTGTAGCGAAAAGAAAAAACAAACATCTGGTTGAAACAACTTGGACCATTTTGCTTCACAATAATGTCTCTTATCGTTTTTGGGGTGATGCAGTTCTTACGGCTCACTATCTCATCAATCGCATGCGCTCTTCCACTCTTGAACACAAAGTACCTCATTCAATTTTGTTTCCTCATGAGCCCTTGTATTCTTTACCTCTGCGTGTCTTTGGGTCAACTTATTTTGTCCACAACCTTGGTCCAGGTATCGATAAACTTTCCGTGCGCTCACACAAATGTGTTTTTCTAGGCTATACTCGCTCTCATAAGGGTTATAAATGTTACTCAACTCTGAGTCTAGTTCTCCGTCTCCTATGCAGGTTTTACATCCTCTTGCCGTGTCTAATATTCAAGATGTGCCTCTTCCTCCTATATGCGCCTCCTCCTTTCCAGGTGTATCATTGACGCGACCAGCAACCTTGTGACTTACCTCCGGGGCCACCTCCTCTGCCCCCCCCCCCCACTCTGGCCCCTACTCCAGTTGAGCCAGATCTTCCCATTGCCCTTCGGAAAAGTATACGTTCCACTCGGTATCCCTCTCCACATTATGTTAATTTGACTTACCATCGCTTGTCTCCTTCCCATTACACTTGCTTGTCTTCCTTGTCCTCTGTTTCTATTCCTAAGACTGCAGGAGAAGCTTTATCTCACCCTAGTTAGCGACAAGCTATGATTGAGGAGATGCGGGCATTACAAAACAGTGGTACTTGGGATCTGGTTCCAGCTCCTCGGGGCAAGAGCATTGTTGGTTGTCGGTGGATATTCACAATTAAGGTCGGTTCTGATGGTACTGTGGACCGACTTAAGGCTCGGTTAGTGGCCAAAAGATATACCCAAATTTTTGGCTTGGACTATGGTGCACTTTCTCTCCGGTAGCCAAAATGACCTTCGTGCACTTGTTCTTATCTATGGCTGCCATTTGCCATTGGCCTCTATATCAACTAGATATCAAAAATGCATTTCTTCACGGTAATCTCGCTAAAGAGGTATATATGGAGCAACTTCCTGGGTTTGTTGCTCAGGGGAAGTCTTCAGGATTTATATGTCGTCTTCGAAAATTCTTGTATGGCCTGAAACAATCTCCTAGGGCATGGTTTGGGCGATTCAGCACTGTAGTACAACAATTTGATATGACTCAGAGTAAAGCAGATTACTCTGTCTTCTATTGACATTCTATCACAAGGTGCATTTACCTTGTTGAAGCAGCATTTGCATCACCATTTTCAGACAAAGGATCTTGGCCGGTTGCGATATTTCTTGGGGATAGAAGTTGCTCAGTCTAAGAATGACATTGTGATCTCTCAAAGCAGGTATGCCATGGATATCTTAGAAGAAACCGGTTTACTAAGGGCCAAACAAGTGGATACTCCTATGGATCCCAATCTAAGCTTCTATCAACTCTCCCTACGAAGGACATTGTGATGCAGTTTTTCGTATCCTAAATCCTAAAGTATATCAAAGGGGCTCCAGGACATGGACTCTTGTATGAAGACAAGGGTCATACTCAGATGTTGACTAGGCCGACTCTCCTAATGAAATGACCAGCTAGCAGCTCACCAAAGCACTGAGAGATCCTCAAATCAACTACATATGTGACAAGTTTGGTGCATATGATTTATATACTCCAACTTGAGAGGGAGTGTTAGAATATGTAAATATCTCTGTTAAAATCTGAAAATATCTTTATTATTGTATTTAGTATCTGATTGATTATGTAAATCATGTATGTCAAGTAGTTAGTATCATAGTGAATATTTCATTTTATTCTTGTAATTATTGTAAAGATATTAAACCTATTATAAAACTCCCGGTTTATGATGTAAAACACACCAAATTCATTCAATGTCTCGCTTTTTCTCTTATTCAACACATACCTTATTTTGAAGAAGTACTTGGGAATCCGAAAACGAATGTGCATCCATCTTATCAAAGTACTAAAAGATAGTAATAAAGCATTCCTGGAAAATTGAGACGTAGTTTTCTCGTCATGTAAGCCGACAGCACCAGAGGCAGCATAACTACAAACATTAAGAACCTCTCTATCTTTATAACCAATGTTGCAAGTTTGATATCTAGGCTGTTCGGATGAACGGTTCTTGTTCGGGTCAAGATAACTCAACAGCAAAGAGAGACTTGTTCTGGTTTCATCATCCACACACCATAACTGCCTCATTAAATATTGAATTGTCAAGGCCTGTAAGTT
Source organism: Cyamopsis tetragonoloba (assembly GCA_037177725.1). Classification (NCBI taxonomy): domain Eukaryota; kingdom Viridiplantae; phylum Streptophyta; class Magnoliopsida; order Fabales; family Fabaceae; genus Cyamopsis; species Cyamopsis tetragonoloba. Next base: position 58,720,997 of record CM074123.1, read on the forward strand.
ACAGGAGGTTTTATCGACGGAAAAAAATCCATGAGAATTTCGGCCTGTATCAGAAACTCCAAAACTAGCAGCAAAAGCTAATACTGAACAACTCAGACCATGAGCTGCAAGGACTGAAGAACTTTCAACATCCATCCCAATGAAAGATGTTCCAATTAGATCAAATTCTTCTGCTAGCCTATGAAGTTGAAAAGAAGTTCGAGTAATAACTTGATAGGATTTCAGGCATTCAAGTATACCACTGCTCTCAGCCTCGAGTTGATCCCTCAAAGCTTTAAGCATATCCACTACATTTTCCAAAACTCTACCTCTTAGTGACAAAAACCACCTCTGGAAACAAAATGCTTGAGAACTTGTAGATGCTTCTAAAATTCCCAAGGAAGAGCAAAGTGCTGCATGAGATGCAGTAAGCTTATCACAGAGGCAAAAATCATCGATATGCCTGGAAATTCTTTGATCAGTCTCACCCATGTAACCATAACCATTTAAAGGAAATTTTGTATTGTCCAGAAACTCAATTAAGGTGGTTCCCCGTTTTGGTAAACTAAGAAGCTGGATTTTTCCTTCAGAAAGAAAATAATGCAATAATGCTTTTAACCAGCTACAGCAAGAATCAGACTTCACTTTCTCAATTAGTGTCTTGAATATAGTACTAGCTAACAGCCATTCACCCTGACATGCTGCATGTACACCAACCTTATAAGCAGTCCAACCATCTGTTGCAGTCGAGACTTTGTTCACAAACTCCAGGTTATCAAATCCACATTTAACAAGATGAGTATGTGAACATACACGCAGGTTATGATGATCAAGAATTTCGTCATTCTCATTGATCAAGCCACCACAAATAAGTCGACTGTGAAATAGCAGATGGTATTTTATATATGTATAACAATCAATTGAACTACACTGGCACACGAGCTCAACCAAAATCTTCACTCCAGTCAACACTTCAGAATTGATGGCACCAGCTTTATAAAGATTTTCAAGGAAGGAAACCAGAAATCTGTATATTTTGTGAAGTTTTAACATAGAGGAATTGTTCGTTTCAACTTTAAAATTTACAGATAGATGAGTTGATGATTCTGCACGATCAGTAGATGCAACTGTCACAAGACATTCAACCACTACTTTTATATTATCAAGTACCAAGGAACCTAGATAAGGATATCTTTCAATAATAGTTAGAAGAACCTTTAGCAAACTCTCAAGATCTTGGCAAATCGTGATATCATTTTGACAAACTTCTGACTGTGGCAGCAACAAAAGTCTGATATGATCTTTGATTAGGGAGATAGCACGCAATGGCAGAGAACAACAAAAAACACCATTACCAACATCTGCATCTTCTGTTCTACAACACAAATCTGCCAGAGCACGAATGGCTAAATAGCTCTTCATCAGGAATGGATACTGTAATGCATCCTCAGCAATAGTTAGAAGCTTGGCAAACTCACAAAGTTCAGCATGAAGTAAAGAAGGTGGAATAGAAAGAAGGACCTACAAATCACCTTACACTTGTCAAACCAAGTTCAAAAATCATAATGGGATCTTCATTTTTTCAGGTACTAAAGTCAAACCTTATGCAGAACCCTTAGAGCTTCACATTGCATGGCAAACGAAATTTCAGGTTCCTCCATTACAGAAAATAACCCATGGATTACGCTTGAATTAACTGGATGCCAAGATAGTCCTTTTCTGAATAAAAAATGTAAGCATCTTAATGCTGTTTCTCGTACATGTGAAGTTCTTTCTTTATGGAGAAATGAAAGAAGAAAGTCCACCTGAATACAAATGTTTTAAAAGATATTAATACAAAGTAAGCAAGGAAGTAAATATTAACCAACAAATTTGCATGCACAAGCAAGCTGTACGATGCTTCATTTAACCACAAGCATTAACCTGCTAACCAGCCCTTTTCTTAAAGTAAAATAATAACAATAATAATAAAAATCTACCAAGAGTTACACAAACATCATATCATTTGCAACTTTAAAGAACAACTTGTCCAGTTGAGGGATAAGGAAATTTGAGCGTACTTTCACACAAAATATTCCAAACAGAGAAGTAAAAGCTAGGTGGGATGAAGTAATAAGTGGGCCCTCCATTCCACCTTCTCAACAACAGTACTTAAAATCATCATATACATATAGTAGAAATCTAAATGTATAATGTATAATAAAATAAAAAATAGGTATATACCTGATTGGAAGTTAGAAGTGTAGAAATGGAAGCAAGTTTTGAGAGTGAGAATAGCATGGGTACAATGAGATCCTCATCAACAGAATTTAACACCAACTCCAAACCTGTCTGCATTAAATCAATCATCTGATAAGACATCTAAAATTGTGACTTTTCCCGGAAAACAGACAAAAAAAAAAATATAACAAGTTTCTGTAAGTTGATAAAACTTAACAAAGGTTGCTATGCTATAGTAAGCCACTGTTAAATTTGAATTGTAACCGTAAGGAAAGCAGGGTTAAGGGTCCATGTGACGCAAAAACAATAAGAATTAGTTTGATGTTTATTTTCTTAAAAAGTTGAGGCTTAAGTTTCAAGCAAATAATTCATTTTCCAACCAAATTGTTCCATGACAAAAAGGCAGCACCACACCAACATATTTTGTTCCATAAATCATCAAGAAGTAGTCCTAGTCTGCTGGACTCCTGATTAAACTGAACTATGCAAGTATGCATCACTAAATTAGTGCACTGGTAAATTTTAGCACTTCGATATAAGCTTAGTGTAATAAATTCATATTATATCAAACATGATTGGGGAGCAATCTCAAGAAGTATTTATAAGAAAGTGGCTCCCCAATCTCAAGAAGTATTTATAAGAAAGTGGACAAGCCAATTTCCAAAGTCAGAACTTTGCTTCCACAGATAAATAAAATCTTACACCTGTTCTCTTCTCAATCCTCAATCCATATCACAAGCCATTCTCCTTTTCCATTTTGCATCTTGTTGATTACACCGCCAGGAAAAATAAGTGAACGAACACAATATACACAGAATTTAACAAGACACCTCAAAGTTATGATAATTGCCAGGACGCCACATAATAACACACATTGTTTAACAAAAGGGATGCATTTGCCAAAGAAATAAAAGTGTATGAGATGTCACAGAAGGTAGAATGACCAATACCTTGTATGCTTTGTGTGCAACTGAATAAGAGGACTTGCATTTTGCAAAAACTCGGCTTGCAGTCAACTTTACAGGCAACGACACTGAAGATGAATCTATTATATTAAACAGCATCTCCAGCGCAATAGAAGCAAAATCGTCTGATATCTCACAAAAGCATCCAGTAGCATACAAAGATGCTATCATCTGTAAAAACTCAATCCAGTATATCAGATGTATTGATGCAGATAATCAATAAATCAAATGCAAAATCATCTATTCATCTTTTTTTTAGTGAATTCATCTATTCATCTAATGTCTCACAAAAGCATCCAGTAGCATACAAAGACGCCCCCTCTGTAATAATTCAAACGGATATCTGAGATGTATTGATGCAGACAATTAATCAGCTAGAAGATTAGAAGAATGCTCCAAAGCAATCAACCTCCACATTTATAAAATGCAAAGGAAAATGTGATATCCAATCACAGTCACTCCATCCTGGTATAGCCATGCAAATCAAATTAAGATTGCAGTTTCTTATTTGCCATATAATTTTGTATAACATGTTTTTTGAAGAATTAGAAGAAAACATGACTAGATTCTTAGGTAGGAACAGAATATTGTAGTGAACATGTAATCATATTCATATGTAAACTGGGGGTTTTATTACAAATTAAATTAGACATCAATAAAAGAGAACAACTGCAAAAGATTTTAAATTTTACCTCACAATCATGAGGGGAAACAAGGCGAGAAAGTATTAAGTATCGAATATGAGCATCATCTTTAGCAAACTCAGCCCAACAACCAAACAGAACCAAAGCCAGTGCCCTGGACTCCAAATCCCCACCAACAAAAACAGATTTCACTTGCTTCAACAACTCCGAGTGGTTAGCTACTCTGGCCTTTGACAGCAACCCATTACACTGCTTTTTCTTGCTGTTATCTCGGTGCTTTTGTTCAGATAAGAAAACCCTGACGACTGAAAGCCTAGTCTCTATGTCACCTCCCCTAAAGGCATCAGCAAGGCGCAATAGGATGGCATTGGCGAATAGCGCATCTTCACCGGGCACAAGGCCAAACATGGCATTGGAAGCAATACCAGATTGGGGCTCTCTACTCCATTGCTGAAGATGAGGCCCCATTTCCATGATGGCATTGACAGGAACACCTGACAAATGACAAGTCTCAGCAACAAAAGAAAAAGCAAAAAAAAAAAAAAGTTTTTACTTAAAGTGCATGTCTGATTTTGATTGATTCTAGAGAAAAATGGATTTTTTTCCTTTTTTTTAGAATTTCTTCCGGTAAGATATTGTGTTAAATAATAAAATAAGCTAATTCAAACACACTTAATCGCAACAAAAAAGCGAGAGTACAAATAGAGAGATCCATGACCTGGTTTGCTAGAACGGAGGCCTTTTTCAAGTTGAATGCTCCATTCCATGGCAAGGGCAGCACAAATTGGTTCCATGTCAGAATTCTCTGATTCTCTTCTCCCTACAACTGTTAGGGATAGACAACTTAAAACAAATTGGTACCAATTGCAAATTTCGTCAACATGGATTAATCATAGTTAGGAGATATTGGTGTAAAGGAGAATATTAAAATAAAAACACATAGTTAGCTTCGAAGTCAGTTAAAATTGTAGCTAGAAGATTAGAGGGAAGAGGAATGAACTAGGGGTGATCATGGTGCAGTTCAACACTTGAACTGAACTAGAGGTGATCATGGTGCAGTTCAACACTTGAAGTGAACTGAATTGACTGTCAACTGTTAAAAAGTTCCAAGAGCTGAACCAAACTGATTCATTTGGTTCGGTGAACTGGTTCTTATAGTGAGAACTAGTTCTGGTTCTTTTAGTGAGAACTAGTTCTGGTTCTTATAGTGAGAACTAGTTCTGGTTCTTATAGTGAGAACTAGTTCTGAAACCAGTTCTTATATTGAGAACCAGTTCGCAACCAATTCTAAAACCGTTCAACTTTTTAAACCAGTTCTTATTCCAGTTCTAGTTCTGAACTGGTTTTACATACAATTCTAATTGTAAAAACAGTTCTAAACTGGTTTTTAAATGGTTCTAAACTTATTTTTCAAAAAAAAAAAAAACAGTTTTTAAACAGTTCTAAAACAGAACAAACAATCCAAACCACTTTTGAAAGAAGAAATGTATTAATCAAAGAGTAACTTAGCTAACAAAAAGCTAATATGGAAGTATCTTATTAACAGGACCTGTATACAAGACATAGCAGGAAGCATACACTCAAGTCCTATGCTCACACAAAGGAGCCAAGCATGTAGCAAAAACCAGAAAACATAAAAAACCTTTCACTAGAAAACATAAATTGGCTCCTTTAGTAAAAAAAAGGTTAGTAAGCCTCAAACTGAGAAAATGTAGCGTACTTCTATCTAGTACTATATAGTAATAAAGAGCTTAGTAAGCCTAAAACTAGTACTATATAAAATGCTTCGTAAGCCTAAAGAACTTCTTGTGTCTTTACCTAATAGCCCAAAATTCCTGCCCTTTAGATATAAAAGTAGAATATGGCTTTAAGGCAGTGAAATGCATAAAAGCAAGAACAAAGGAAGAATAACAATATATAACTTTGCTAAATGAATATTTATTTGTTTCTGAAAAGTAAGAAAAGAGATCAGAAATAGGAAAACTTCCCTTGTAGTTCCATCAAGCTCTTTTCACTTAACTAGAGAGGTAAGCAGATCCAGTTTTTATTAAAAGTTAAAACCATAGTCACATAATTCACTTACCCCCTAGTGAACCGCAAATTGGTTCGTGCGTACCAATTCGCGGTTCTTTTGCGAATTGGGATGCTAAAATTCATTCAGTAATTCACGGAAGGTGAAACCCAAAGCCAGTTGCAGTGTATGTCTCCTAAACACTTAAGCATTTAGGCCTTTTCGGTAATTTTTCATTATCTGTAGCCAATTTGCTTACTAGTAAATTAGTATTTTTTTTAAGATACTAATTTTTCATTATCTGTAATCTAAAAAAACACTACCAGTAGTAAATTGTTAAAGCTCCAAAACCAGTAATGGCTTTTGAAGAAAAACACACAACAGAAACATGCAGTTGTGTTTGAATTTGTTTGGCTGAACATGCTTAAATCTCACAAACAAAGCAGACACATATTTTAGTGAATGAAATCAGCCAAAACACGAAGTTGAAAAGGATCAAACTATTAGGGTTTGATTACCTGGATTAGAAAGCGTTAGGGTTGGGGTTCGAATGTTTGATAAACTAGAGATTAGAAAGCCGGGGGAAACAAATGATGAGTTGAGATTCAAGCAATTAGACCCATCACCAATTAAAGTCGTTCTCCTAGAGACGCAAAATCGAAGCGAAGCAGAGCCGAGGCAGCATTCTCAATCGAAGTTCAAAACGTGAAAACCGTAAAGAGAGTAAACACAAGTAGAAACGAGTCAAATAATTTTTTTCTAACCAGGTCGAACTGGGTTTGGGTCAGTATCTGATTTTTTTATCAGTTAAAAACCACTAAACCAGCACAGTTCAAGTGATTTTCAGTTACAATCCAGTTCTTAATCACAGCCCTAGAATGAACAACAACAAATATAAAAATTAAAAGAAAAAAAAATGCCATAGACACTTCTATGCAGGATTCTAAGAGAAAATGAATACACTCAAAAGAAACAAAGAGGGAGACAAAGAGTCACCAGGGCAAAGAGGAAGAGAGGCGTTGGTGTTGTGAGTCTTCAGAGTTCACACGCAGAAAGAGAAGAGCATAACTTCAATGGATCAATGGAAGAGGAAAAAGGAGAGAACTTTGAGAGAGAAAAGAAATTTGTTTTGAACTAATTTTCTGCGTGATACCTTTTCTTATAAGGTAGCACACGTCATCTCGCTCGAATTAGATTTCGGGTGACACTGGAATTAGATCCCGTTTGGCCCAGGAATATCACAAAAAGAAAATTGCTAAATTTATTTATTAATTTTTTTATCCATCTAATTTTAATAAATGTCATTTATTTTTTACTTAACATTTATTTTTTAAAAATAGATGATACTAGTCAAAATTAAGTGAATATAAAAATTAGTAAAAAGATTTAATAAAAAAATTAAGCATTGCTTATCATAAAATACTTATTGGTATTAGAATTCTAGCATGTCCATCAAAGCTAGTATTTTGTATTGTGAAATTAACCGAGAGTGTGTTATAAAGGACTTAGGTAGTGTTACACTCAATTTAATAATAGTATGTTGTATTTATAGATAAAAGACTAAAAATATAATACGATCATAATCAACTATTAGTCCTTAATAAAATGATATACTTAATAAAAAAAACATAATAAAAATAATTTTATCATTGTGGTTTCTATAGTGCTATCTCTATTAAGATGATACTATGTCCTTTTATCAATCAAATTAAAAATTTGATATCTGACAATCAGAAATTCAATTAAATTATATTTTTTATTAAATTATATAGATTTGAATAGATATAAATTTAATTTTGTTTTTAATCTGATATTTAATTTTTATTTATAATCTGAATTGTATGTCTATTTTTTAAATTAAATGCTTATATTTTGATTATATTATTAAAGGTGTATTTGAGCTTTAATTAATTGAAAAAAATTATTTTTTATTAGTTAAAAGATAAATAAATTAACAGTGAATATTATAATAAATACATTAAAGAAAAAATATTATTCTTGATCCCTAAACTTTATACCAAATTTCAGTTTGATTGTTTTTTTTTTTGGCTCCTTTACTTATTTTTGCTTCATTTTATTTCATTAAATAATTAAAAAAAATATCTAAAATAGTTGTTGGATGTGGAAAAGAAGAAGTCAAGGATAAAAACATATTATTGTGAGCTTCTTGTTATTTATCATAAAAAATTAATAAAAAATGATCATATTATATTAAAAAGATAAATTACTAATATGAAGAAAAAATAAAAGGACAAAATTAAAATTTTAGATAAAGTTATAGCACTAAAATATGAATTTAACCATAAAAATAATAATAAAAATATTCTACAAATTTTTCAACTAAAAATTCATAAAATAACAAAAAACCTAAAAATGATTCATGAATAAATTTTACAAATCTGACACTTTTAAATCTTACTTAAATAATATAATTGAATTTTAATTTTATGTTAATTGTTATATAATTTTTAATTAAAATTTTAGTTAGAAAATGTAAAATTTAAATACTATTTTTTATATAAATAGTTACTATATATTTCATTATATTGTCATCCATATGCTCAAATATTAATTATTTGTGTCACGTTCTTTTAAGTGTTATAATTTATTTTCTGTCCAATTATCAATTATTTACTTTATGTTATTTTGGAAATACAGTTCGCCTTAATTACTTGTATCATGGGGGCTTGATGTAAATGGTAGACCTAAAACTAGATAATACAAGTAACTAATATTTAAGTCTTAAGCCAACATTAGACCCAAAAGAATGTGACCTAGATAAGTTATATTCCAGCCTGAAGCAAATAGTAGACCTAGAAGAAAAATATATAATTAATTAATACTTGAACTTGAAGCAAATTGTATTTCCAAAATAATAAAACGTATAAATAATTGATAATTGTGCCTAAAACAAATTATAAAACTTAGAAGAACATGACACAAGTAATTGACGGTTGAACATAAAGATAACAATATAATGAAGAATGTATTAACTATTTATATTAAAACAATATTTAAATTTTACATTTCCTAACTAAAATTTGAATTAAAATTTATATAACAATTAAATAAAATTAAAATAAAATTATATTATTGGGAGATTTATTCGTGTCAAATTTATAAAATTTATCTATCAATCATTTTTTGTTTTTGCGTTATTTTATAAATTTTCACTTGAAAAATTTGTACAATAATATTATTATATTTTTTATAGCCAAATTCGTATTTTTGCTCATAACTTTATCTCAAATTCTAATTTGGTCCTTTAATTTTGTCTTTATATTAGTAATTCATCTTTACAATATAATATCATCATTTGTATTAATTTTGGTTGATAAATAACTAATGCCCCGCAATAATATTTTTTTTATCATTGTTTTCTTTTTTTCTCACATCCTAGATATTTTTATTAATTATTTAATAAAATAAAATGAAGCAAAAATAAGTAAAAGAGCTAAAATGTACAAAAATAAAAGAATCAAACTGAAATTAATTTTTTTTGAATTAATTAAAGCTCAAATACACATTAAATAATGTAACAAAAATATAAATATTTTATTAATAAAGTAGAGACATATAGTTTAGATTAAAAATAAAAACTAAATCTTAAATTTAAATCAAAAATAAAATCAAGTTGATATCTTTTTCTACAATCAAATTAAGTTTATATCTATTCAAATCTATATGATTTAATAAAAAAATATAACTTAATTGAATTTCTAATTATCTCATATCAATTTTTTAATTTGATTGATAAGAGGGTATAGTGATATCTTATAAACGGATTTAAATCTGGTGTCTCCAAATCATGTCCATAATCATATCTCACGAATAGAATATTGCCACATCATTAAAAATTTCGATTAGGAAATTAAACATTAAAATTAAAAGAAATACTTTTAATAATGTGACGATATTCTATTTGTAGATATTATTTTGGGACACTAAATTTAAATCTCTTAAAAATCACCTCTTATCATATTTTATATAACGAAAATTATAACACCATAACAAGAATAATAATCTTATCGTATAGTTGGTGACTCTAATTAATTAGCCGAAAAATTATTATGTCTTTTTTATTAAAGAAAACTAGAAAAACGGAATGGCACCTCCCACGCTATCAAAATAATTATCATATCCAATGTATCTAATATTTAATTTTTTATGAACCTTCGGTATTTTGATTGATGGTCGAACATTAATCCCTTCGAGAGATAGAGATCACTAAAGTGAGTTTTATCTTTTCTAACTAAATATTCTCTATACGCATTGTTAAATTTCAAATTCCTATCAAAATACTTAAAAACTCAATTATTTATTTGTTGGTATGTAATATCTAATCTAATTCTGATATTAAGTTAAAAGCTCATCTTTTATGTTACTTCTTATCTCATTTAATTTATCTGAGGCTAGCACTCATCTTTTCTTGATTTATTTATAGTGGAAAAAAAAAAAAGTAAAATGCACAAACTATCTTTGACTTTTAAATATTGAACTTTATCTCAAATTTAGATAAAAGCTATACTTCATCTCATATATTAAATGGTGATTAATTAGGGTAAAAAATTTTCAACGAATATTTTATTTTATACCATAATTAATTTTTTTTTCTTACTTTGTCCATTTCTTTAATTTTATTCTTTTATAAATAATATTGATTATTTATGAACCAAAAAATAATAATATTGATTATTTAAAACATAAATATTTAAATTTATATTAAAATAGTTTTTAGAATTTTTATAACATATAAATGAGTTCTATACAACATATTTGAATTATTTTAAATTCAAATAAATATAAATATAATATTATAATAGTTTTTATATTTTGATGCCTAAAAAACTTAAAATTCACATATAAAATAATTCAGGGTAAAATATAAAAATTATTTGAAAAAAAAAACTCTATTCATATATTTGAAAATCTTATAAAATATAAGGCTCTAGACCACCAATTCCAAACATCTACATAGATTAAAGATTCAAGGCAAACACATATTTCTATTCCACTCATAAGCCCTGATTTTATGTTATCACGTTTCTAATCTGCGTTAAAACTTTTTTTTTCTAGAAAATATCATCATTTCTTCCCAACCATATAACTCATATTGCCATAAACCAAAAAACTTTTCACACCCACAAATTCTTTGAATTACATGAAGCCAATCCTGCAAACGGTATAAAATTATCCCTACAAGTGTTGTATTGTAGAAACAAACTCACTCAAAGATAGCAATGTGTTCCATAGTGAGAGAAAGCCAAGGGCGGAGCTACCGGTAAGTAATAAGTTTAATTATATTTTTTGGACCCTATAAAATAGGATTTTTTAGTTTTGGTCTTTATAAATTTTTTTTTTGTTTTAGTTCAATATTTTGTTTAAATATTTGGTTTTAGTCTTCGAAGCAAAAAATGGATTTTGTGCCAAACATGTCTTTATTTAATTGTTTATTTAATTATTAAATTTGATATTAAAATATAAAAAAAAAATTTAAAAAATAAACATAAAAAAAAAAGTTGGGTCAAATACTACCTTAATTTCTTATATTTAGCTCACAAAATTTTTTGAAGTACTGATTTTTTGACACCCAAAAATCATACACCAACTTTACACCCTCATTATTTTATTATTTCTGAACTCTTTTAGTACCATTCATTTCCTTAATTTTTAATTTATTTAAATCAAATAATAATATTATATTATAAATATAAAAAGGGTGTAAGTTTTGTGAATGTCAACAAAACATTATTCTCTATCTCTGCCCCTGAGAACGTCAATTTACAATTAAAGAAAAGGTGTTGTGTTGATTATGGGATTATTCCACACAAACTGATTGACACATATTTGCATTGCTATTCCTCGAACTAACAAAATAGGACTTTGGCAAAATATAAAGGATTAAATGTGTATTTTAGCCTTGAATCCATTAGTCTAGTTAACCGAACTGCATATGTGGCACTTACATGACATTAACGGTGTTTGTTGTCATCCCTTTCTAGACTAAAACAACACCGTATTGAATTTTTTTCTTAAGCGTATGCAGTTTTGTTAACTTAGACTAATTGAGGCACGCTTAAGAAAAAAATTCAATTCGGTATCGTTTTATTCTGGAAATTGATGACAACTAATGTCGTTAATTTCATATAGGTGCCGTGTATGCAGTTTTGTTAACTTAGACTAACGAATTCAAAGAATAGTGCAACGTTGGTCCCAAAAACAAACGTAAAGGACCAAACTGAGATAAAATAAACATAAAGAACCAAAATAGGACTTCGGCAAAACATAAAGGAACAAATGTATATTTTAGCCAAAATTTTTTCTTTCTTTTCTTTTATTTTTACTATTTTTATCATTTAATTTAATAAATTAAATTAATTAAATAATTGCTTAATCAAATGTGTGTTTGGCACAAAACTCGTTTTTATACTTTAGGGACTAAAACTAATAATTAAGTTATTGTTGAGGACTTAAGTCTAATTTTTTTTTATAGAGACCAAAACCAAAAGAGCTTTATTTTATAGGGACCAAAAATATATTTAAACCTATTTTATATAAAAAAAATATAAATCTTTTGAGAAACTAAACAATTAATATGATAAGATTGTCAAACTCGAGATTCTAAATAGACACATGAAGGGTTTGTAAGTTCGACTAATAAAATCGTAAGAATCTACTAAAATAGCTAAAATTAATTAAGAGTCTTGCTAAACAATGTCTTAAGGGCACGTGTTAAGTTTACTAGATTAAGAAAATTAGTTATAAATGCACAATATTTTATATCTCGAAAATACAAAAAACTACAACTTCCAACACTCTTTTATTATATATTTAGTTCCTTAAAAGTGCCATAAAAACATTATTTAACATTTTTCATTAATTAATTAGTAAATAATTTCAGTAACGGGAAACAAAACATAACATTACTTATACCATAGAATTTAACCATCCAAATTCATAAGAAAAATAAACATGATCATAACTTAATCCCAACACATAATCATAACATAATTCAAACACATAAAGTACAATACTAGAAATTTAAAGTAACCAAACTAAAGTTTAAAGCATAAAAACAAAGAATAGCACACCTTTTTTGTCGCAAAGGTCACATTTTTGGCAAGAGTAAGTTGAAGACTATTGCGTTTTTTTTTTTAATCAGCAAAAGAAAGATATATTATTAAATAAGAGCACAAGCAGTGCTATAATACATGAATAACAAACTGCTAACCAAAACCAAAAAGGGACCTCAATACAGCATGAAAACAGTAAAGAAAGAAAGCCAGAATCCACGCCTAACACATTAATCGAAACAAAAGCTTCCTTCCTTAGCACAACACCACCTACCAGAAGCTTATTTAGCAACCCACAAAAACCATATCCCTACTACTTAATCACTAGCACTGCTCTAACCAAACTACCCCATTTACCACCATTAATTTACTACATCAATACATCCTAATGGGCATAAGCACCAATCAGAGAAGATAAGTTGATTTGCAGCTACATGCACAGAAAACCATTGTCACGTTATAACTTCTATATCAACCAGCACCTTTGGGACACCAAAAACACCCAAATTAAAAATTGCATCATTTCTTTACTTCCATAACAGCCACACAATGGAAACACAAATTATATTTGCCGCCCTCTTTGCTTTCTTCCCTTGTACCACAGATTCAAATGCAAATTTCACCTCAAAAAGATTCCCTACCATCATACTGGATATACCAAACCAACCAAACATAGCCTCCCACACCTTTTCAACAAAGTGGCACCTAAAGAACAAATGATTCCCAATCTCCAAATGATCTGAGCAGAACATGCAAGCACCATCTGAAGCTAATTGAATTACACCTCTTTTAAGCAGATTCTCCTTAGAGGGAAATTTATTGAATATAACTTACCAAATTAAAACTTTACATTTAGAGGGGGCCCAACATTTCCAAATAGATCTGAAACAAGATAGCGAATCACTTGATAAAGCATTAGGGGGGGAATTCACCTTGTAAATTAAAGTATAACCAATCCTTAGGGAATAAATACATGTACGGTCAATGATACATAACCATTTATCATTAGTAGAAGGAGATAGATGCATTGAGTTTATCAGAGATAAAAGGTTCCTCTCTAATTCTTCTTCCCAAATGAAAAGGGGGCGCCACCAACTCATTTTCCACTGCCAAACATTCCCCAGCCAAACTCCTACCTCACCCACTCTGCATAATTGATCCCTGGCTATTAAAAAAACCTTGAAAAAGCATCCTTCAATCTCACTCCCCCACACCAACTATCTAACCAGAAGTAAGAGTTCATACCATCACCCAACTTTATAACAAACTTTTGAGGAGAAGGACGACGAAGATTAGACCACGAGTGAATAAGGAGAATGACGGAAGAGTGAGAACCGAGGAGGGATAATGATGGAATGGTGAGGACTAGCGAGGGAGAAAGATGGGACAAAGAACTCTTTGCCGACAGTGAGATATAAAGAAAGAGAATACGTGGTGGGCGTCTCGACGGTGAGATGAAGTCAAATACGGTGTCTCCAAATTATGTCCCCAATCATGTCCTACAAATAGAATGTCGCCACGTCATTAAAAAAATTCTATTAGGAAATTAAACATTAAAATTAAAGAAAATTTTTTAATGACGTGACGATATTCTATTCTTGAGACATGATTGGGAACATGATTTGGGGACATCAGATTTGAATCCAAGATGAAGAAGGCATGTTGAAATAATAAGGAGAAATTGAAAAAAAATAAAAAACCTAAGTTTTAATTGCACTTTTGGTCCTTTTACTTTTTTACTTTTAATTGTGCGATTTTAATCTCCTAACTTTATCAATTGTGCAATTTTGGTCCTCTAACCTTGTATTGCGCAATTTTGGTTCCGAAAATTTTTTAATTATGCAATCTTGATTCTTTTGACATCTCCCATTAAAAATCTAATGATCAACATGGTCAAACTCAAATAATAAGTTTTTATTTGTGCAATTTTAATTTGAAACTTTTTAATTGTATATTTTTGTACTCTTACATACTTTATTTTATTACTTTGATTGTGTTAACTGTTAGCTTTTTAACAAAAGATTGATTAAATGAGCAAAATTATACAATTTGTAAAAGTTAAAGGGATTAAAATCGCACAATAAACCAAGTTGGGGGACCAAAATAACATAATTAAAAGTGACGAACCAAAATTTCACAATTAAAAAAGTTGAGGTTCTAAAATCGTTCAATCAAAAGTTAGAGGACCAAAATAATACAATTGATAAAATTAAGGGACCAAAACTACAATTAAGTTAAATCCTAACTTTTAAGTGTGTGTTTAATTTAGCGATAGTAGAATTGATTTTGGATGAACGTGATTTTATAAAATAGATTTTGTATAAAATTAATTTTTAAGTAACATAAATTACGTTTGAGATTTTTTTCTCAAAACTAAGTTTAATGTGAAAATATAGTGAAAATTTTTCAATTTAACGCAAAAGCAACATTTTCAATACTTTTCACGAAATCAATTTTGGACCTTTCGACTTGTTTTAAAAAAATCTACCAACTTAAAATCAAACATGTTGTTAAACTTAAAAAATCTTAAAAAATCAAAGATGTAACCTCTCAACTAGCTTTTAAGGATGATAAACGCAAAACCAAACTTAGCCTACATCTCATAAATTTAATTTTGAGAAAATTTGTTTAACTCACTAACTTGAACTAAACTTAAGATTCTACACAAGTCCAACGAATCTGTTAAAAACCATTGTGCTAGTAAAATCGCGGTTTTAAAAATCTTAAATATGATGATAGATCTATTTTTAAATGAAAAAATTAACATTTACCGGAAAAAAAGAAAAAAATGAGTATGGGAGGAATAGATTATCCTTTGTGAGCGTGCTTATTACGTACCTGTTTGGATAGAAGTGGATTTAAGTTAACGTGGATCCACTTCAACGCTATTTTTTGTTGCGTTCATTAGATCCGTCTCGGCTTATGTACCAAATTTATCTCAACCAATAATTTATCTCTCTTAACATAATTTGACGTAATTCAACGTCAATCCAAACACATAATAAATTCTGCACATACCTCAAAAAGTCCAAATGGGTTATCCATTCATTATTCTCCTAGATTTTTTTTTTTTATTCTTCACCTAAAATGATACAGTTATTATTACCATTATCATTATTTTTTCCATTCTTGCAGTGATAAACCATTGACCTTAGCATTTTGTATCTCAAGTTGGTGATGATAATATCAGGGATCATGCTTAATCTTCAAAGCTGAACAAGTCAAAAAGAAAACAGAGTGAGTTCAAGGTCCCCCTCCCCTGTTTCGCTACTTCACTATTTGCGTTTGTCTTCATCCAAATCTCTGAAACTTTCCTCTTCCACACCCTTCTTCCAAGCAATTACTCGCTAACAATTCCATTAATCAAACAACATACATATGACCACCAATCACCATCATAATTGTCATCAAAAGTTTGCGATTTTTAAGCATTAATCACAGTTTCTCTGAACCACTAAACATGAGGTTCAACACTATCATCATCTTCTTCCTACTAAAACTTTTCATCCAGGTTGAAGCCTTCGACCCGGTGGACCGTTTCACCATCAACTGCGGCTCCACCGGAAACTCCTCCGACGGCGAAAGGGCATGGACGGGGGACACAAACTCCAAACTCCTCTCATCCTCTCAATCCAGTGTTGTCGCCGCCGCAAGAACGCAACCTTCCTCCGCCAACGCCGTCCCCTATGGCACTGCTCGCCTCTCCCGTTCAGAGTTCAGCTACTCCTTCCCAGTCACTTCCGGCCCTAAATTCCTCCGCCTCTTCTTCCACCCCGCGGATTACCCTCGTTTCCCACGCGCCGCCGCCTCCTTTACCGTGAAATCCAACGAGTTCACCCTCCTCAACAACTTCAACGCCTCCCTCACCGCCGACGTAGTCGGCGAATCCACCATCACAAAAGAATACATAATCAGCGTCAACGATGGACAGAGGCTCAACCTCACTTTCATCCCAACCGAATCTCAATACGCTTTTATCAACGGCATCGAGGTGCTTTCCATGCCGAGCGATCTCTATTACACGTCAGCATCAGATCCGGAAATTCCGCTGGTCGGTACGGAGAGCAGTTACAGCATCGGGATCAGTACCGCGATGGAAACAGATTACAGAATCAGAGTGGGAGGGCAAGAAATCACACCGGCGAAAGACACTGGTTTGTTAAGAAATTGGGATAACGATGAAGACTATCTGATGACACCCAGTGCACGTGACATGCTACCTGGTGACGTGTACGGCACGATGAAAGTTACTGTGAACCCTGATTACTTAGCGCCAGTGGATGTTTACAGAACGGCACGTGACTTGGGGACTAACGGCACGCTCAACAAAATGCTGAACTTGACTTGGGGATTCCCCGTTGACGCTGGTTTCTATTACATGCTCAGGCTTCACTTCTGCGAGCTTGACCCGAGTATTACTGATATCAGTGATAGGGTTTTCTTTATCTACATAGCGGGAAAATTGGCAGAGGATCGCGCAGATGTTATGAAATGGAGCGGTAATAAAAGAGGCGTTGCCGTGCACAAAGACTACGTCGCTTTGATTCAAAAGAATGATGCGAATCAGAAGAAGGCGAATCTTTCGGTTCAATTGCATCCGTATACGGATAATAGAGATACCAAGTATAGTGATCCCTTCTTGAATGGTCTTGAGATATTCAAAATCAGTGACGTTGGGACCAGCAGTCTCGCCGGACCGAACCCGGACCCGGTTCAGAGTCCGCAAACGCCGCAGGTTCAGAACAAAGATGGGAAGAGTAAAAGTGGAACGACAGTGATCGGCGTTGTTGCGGGAGTGGCATCCGGTGTCGTTTTGGTGTCACTTGTCGTTTTGTTCATTGTCTTGAAACGGCGCAAGAGGACAACTAAAACCAAGGGTAATAAGGATATTAAATCAAAGTCATCCGCGACTTCCAAGTGGGGTCCACTGTCTTTCTCAACGACCAAGTCAACCAACACGCAGAACTCATCTCTACCGTCGGATCTGTGTCGTCATTTCTCCCTCGTTGCGATCCGAGCCGCCACCAACAACTTCGACGAGCTCTTCATCGTTGGCGTCGGGGGATTCGGCCACGTGTACAAGGGCTACATCGACGGCGGTTCGACTCCCGTCGCTATCAAGCGGCTCAAACCGGGTTCACAACAAGGTGCGCACGAATTCGTCACCGAGATCGATATGCTTTCCAAGCTCCGTCACCTTCATCTCGTATCCCTCA
This sequence comes from Cyamopsis tetragonoloba, assembly GCA_037177725.1. Lineage (NCBI taxonomy): Eukaryota > Viridiplantae > Streptophyta > Magnoliopsida > Fabales > Fabaceae > Cyamopsis > Cyamopsis tetragonoloba. The sequence continues at coordinate 58,739,105 of CM074123.1, forward strand.
TCGGATACTGCAACGAGAACAATGAGATGATCCTGGTTTATGATTTCATGGCACGCGGCACCCTCCGCGACCATCTCTACAACACCGATAACCCTCCGATTCCGTGGAAGCAACGGTTGCAGATCTGCATCGGAGCGGCGCGTGGACTTCATTACCTTCATACAGGCGCGAAGCACACAATCATCCACCGCGACGTCAAAACCACAAACATCTTACTAGACGAGAAATGGGTCGCTAAGGTTTCGGACTTCGGGTTATCGAGAATTGGGCCTACGGGTATGTCCAAGGCCCACGTTAGCACCGTCGTGAAAGGCAGCGTTGGGTATCTCGATCCAGAGTACTATAAACGACAGCGTTTAACCGAGAAATCTGACGTGTACTCATTTGGAGTAGTATTATTTGAGATACTCTGCGCTCGACCGCCTCTGATGCGTACCGCGGAGAAGAAACAGGTGTCACTCGCTGATTGGGCGAGACTCTGCTATCAAAACGGAACCGTTGCTCAAATAGTGGACCCCAGCTTAAAGGGAAGAATAGCGCCAGAGTGCTTGAGGAAGTTTTGCGAGATAGGTGTGAGCTGTTTGTTAGACGACGGAACGCAGAGGCCGTCGATGAACGACGTCGTTTGGATGCTGGAGTTTGCGTTGCAGCTTCAAGAGAGTGCAGAGCAACGTGAGAATATTAGCGGCATGGGAATGGTTGAAAATGAGGTTGAAAGAAGAGAAAAGAGCGACGATATTTTCAGCAGCGGAACGAGCGTAGGGCAAGTTTCGGATTTCAACAGAAGCAGTGGTGTGAGTGAGAGTACTACTGGTAGTTACAAGGATAGTGATAGGTTGATGTCTGGGACTGCATTTTCTGAGATTATGAACCCTACGGCGCGTTAATTGAAGACAAGAAGTTGGATTTGAAAAGCTGCTGGTTACTAAATTTGCATAATTATTGTGATTATATTTTCCTGGTTATTGCAAATTGTAATATGTGTGTGTTTTTGAAGCTTTTTGGGGCTGTACAGGAATCAGATATCAAATTGCTTGCTTCTGTCTCTTGTTTATCTCTTGTCTCTTCTCTTGCGAATAATAATAATAAAAAAAAGGCACAAAGGGTAATTGGTAAGCCTTTAGTTCAATTTAGTATACCTTTGGATTTGAGTTGCCTTTGAAGAAAAGTATTTTTTAGCTGCGGGAAATTATGTGTTATTTTATTTATTTTTTAGTTGTATTTAATTAATAAAATTGAGTTTAGTAATAAAAGTAAGTTGAATTAATTTTTGAAGAAAGTTTTCTAGTTTGTAAACCTATTTTTAACCTTTTATTCAAATAATATTCAATTTATTAAACATATTTTTAGTCGAAAATATCCAAAAACACACTTGCTCTCTCTGTTTTTTCAGAGTGTCTTTAGCATTTTATAGTTGTTTATTTTTATAGTTATTTTAGAATATTAATAAATAATTAATGTTATTTTTTCATTTTCATATTTATAATAAATACAAGTTTACTTTTCATTAAATATTTATATGGTTTAATTATGTTTTTTGTCCTTACAAAATATGGGTCATTTGGTTTTGGTCCCTATAAAACTATTTTTTTGTTTTAGTCTAACACTTTATTACTTAAATATTTGGTTTCAGGGATTAAAACCAAATATTTAAGTAATAAAGTGTTTGACTAAAATCAAAAAAATAATTTTATAGGGACCAAAACAAAAGAACCTCTATTTTGTGAGGACCAAAAATATAATTAAACCTATAAATATCTATAAATGGGAGACATAACAATACAATTATGTAATATTTATTTTTAAAAATTATAACATCGAATCATTTCCTTAATTCTTATGCATAACTTTAAATGAATAACAAAATTTACTAAAAATTTGACTAAAAAAAGAGTATAAACATACCACTACTATTTACGTGTACTACTTATTACTAGTTCAATCAAAAAGATAATTTTTTTAGGCTTAATAAATTTTTAGTCTTTACAAAATTGTTGCTTTTTTGTTTTAGTCTTTAGAATTTTTTTTTTCATTTTGGTGCAACATAACTGACTTTTGTTTTTAATCCATACAACTTTATTTTACAATAGGTACAAGCTTTTACTTCATAGAGTGATTCATTTCTTTTAATTCTTGTAACTTAATTTTTGCTTATTTTGTTCTAAAAAACTTAAATTTTATTTTGGTCTCTTAAAAAATTTTATTTAAAATAAAAAAAACTTAATATTAAGGACTAAACACAAATTTAAATTAAGTTTGAATAAAATAGAAAAAATAATTTGTTGAAACTAAAATAAAAAATTTACCAATTTTGTATAGAATAAAAAGAAAAAATTTAAATTAAGTTGGACTAAAAGTTTTTTTAAAAAAAAATTATATAAAATAAAAAAAATATTAATTTTATAGAGATTAAAAACTTACTTAAACTTTTTTATATTAAACTAATGGTAGATGCATGGTACAAGTGAATAAGTGAATAGAGTAGTAAGCTAATTATTACTCAGTTAAATTTAATTAGGAGTCGTCATCATTATTTCTTATGAGAATATTCTTCTTAACATAGTTTTTATTGTGTGTATGATGGAATTTGTTAAAAACTTATGAAAATATGCTAAATATATTGTTAATATACCAAATTTATCAAGTTAATTATCAAGTTGAATATCAAATATAAATTGAATTAGTTCAATTCAATGGCTATGCTTAAAGGTGTACATAGCTCTGCGAACGTCTAATCAATTTGGAAGCCAAACATGTTTTTTTTTTGTTTTTTTTGTCAGAGAAAGCCAAACAAGGTCAAACCGTTGCGAACCATAATCCATACTTTATTCCCCCACACCTTGAATCCCCACAAGAAATCATGTTGTTGTAAGAAGTGATCCTTAAGTAAGCAATGCATGAGTGTTTTGGACACCAAGCTATATTATTTATTATTTATATTTATAAAATAAATCCAATTATAATATTAAAGGTAGTTTTGTTCAACGAATTACACTATATTTCATCGCAGACAAAATAGATTTTAATATATATCCAAAGTATGGTTACTTTTTGTAAAACAATTATAAATATATATAAGTAATGCTAAAAATCTTTCCGTCATCTTATAGTGGTATTTAGAACTATTCGATTTTTTTAAAATTTGGTATACATAATCATTATGATAATATCTTATAACTCAACGATCGGATTGGTAAAATTCATTATAAAGTTATAAAGCGAAGTAAGTGACTAACATATACTCTTGAAGTAAATGGATCACTCATATATATATATATATAATTAAAGTTTCAAACTTTGAAAGGATTCAAGTCCTTGAACCAAAAGGCCGAAAAATGCTTCAACTAGAGTGATGTTTATTGTTGTTCCACTAGAGTGGTGTTCATTCTTGTTCAAAAATCCTGAAGTTTCAAGCTTCAAAGGGATTCAAGACCTTGAACAAAAAGGGTAGAGAAAGCTTTCATATCTTGTTTGTTCAACGCCAATCCAATCTCAATTCCTTCATTGTCATTCTTACTTTCCAAAAGCGAAAATGCCCCTGTTCTATCCGGGGAAGTTACATCCACTTTCTCAAGTCTTCCCCATCCAAAATCAATACCATCAAACCCAAACCGCGGTGATCCAGCCGTAGAGAATACCCTACCCAAGGATATGTTCTCACTAGAAACCCAATTTTCAACTCCATTGAACAATCCATCCTTCACTTTATTCAAAGCTTCAATTATTCCCTCCGAAGCACTAACAAACCCATCATTTCCCATCAAATTCTTAGTATCAATAAAAATCCCTTGACCCTTAACGCAATTCCCAAAATATGTTTCGAGAATGGGAGGATCCAAACGGGTCCTACAATCCGCAGTAAATATGAAAAGCACATTTTCTTCCTTAGGTTATTCTACTTTCACTAAACATGTCAAAACATAAGCGCAAGTAACCGAAAAAGTTGATAATTGAACCTTTGTTTTCATCTTAGATTCTGCATATTTCTTGAGCTTTTGAATATGCAAAGGTGTAAATTCAAACAAACCTTTTATCGCATCAGTCTGTATGCAATGAATAGAATCCCAAACCTTAAGACTCCGATTGTTTGGTCCACCATTTTTCAACCACTTGTCAGCATAAATTTTGCCGATTCGTTTAGGGTCTCTTATCACTGATCTATCAAACAAAGGTGTTAAATTTTCAGGTAACGATGAAGATATCAAAGAAGGTGATTCGTGAAGCTTAGAGCAAGTATAAGCCCATGATTTCATAAACAAAGTAAAGGATTTTCCGTCGAAAACCCCGTGGTGAATGGTGAATCCGATACAAAATCCGTTTTTCGGGAAGAAAGTGACTTGCAAGGCTAAGACGGAGACTTTTTCATTGGAAATGCTCAATTTGGGGATTAGGGTTTCGCGCTGCGAAGCTTCACAGAGATTGGAACAGAGTGTCTTGAAATTTCCAGTGTGACACTCGGAAATGGTGAAGGAGACGGAATCGCCGGGGAGGTAGGTGAGGGAAGGTTTGGGGGAGTCACGTGACCACGTGAGGTTGCCGACGATAGGGAGGAAATGACGGAGAGTGATGGAAAGAGAGTGTTTGAGATTTGGAAGAATAGAGTCGAAGAAAACAGAGGAGTGATGTGGAAATGAATAGAAGAGAAGACTCTCAAAGATTAGAAATCTCAGCCATAGAAGATCAAAAAATGTCAAAGAAAGAGAATTTGGAACTATGGAAGAAATGGGGGTTTCGTTTAGAGGTTCTATAGAGCAAACCTCAATGATTTTGAAAGAAGGAGAAGATGATGGGTTTTGTGTCATTATTTTTTACAGAGTGGAGGAGAATGAGAGTTGACGAGTAGTGAACTAGCTAGTGATTCAATGTTCAAATAATGAATAAGGAAAGCAATATATAACTATTTTTTCTTTTTTTTTTGTTGAATAAATAATGATTTTTATTTTATTTTTGTTGAATAATTAATAACTTTTTGGTTTATTAATTATTTCATAATTGAATATGTAATTTTAAGTTAACATGATTATGAAAAAAATAAAAGAATTACTTACCTTAGTGTTTTAAAATGGATAAAATTTAGTATTTATATTACTCAACATTAAATATTATAAAAGATGTTTTACTAAATAAACTTTATCTTTTACACGTAACTAAGAAAATTAAATATAATTAATTAATTTTTTTTAATATACGTAATAGTTTTTTATATTTAGGTCTGGAGTAATACAATTATTTTCAATATTTATAATACACTAATAAGACGTTGAACAAGTTATAAGTATCTTAGTCCCCTTAATGTTAATGACAAATTTGAATATAAAAAAAATACATGTTGAGAAAGAGAATAACTATATATGCTTTATCTCTAGAATTGTAAGTAATACCTCTCACAAATTTTCTATAATTTGTGATGCAAATCTTCGAAAAGCAAATATTTAATATTGTAACCACCCATAAAAACATTATATATATATATATATATATATATATATATATATAAATAAGTATGGACAGATGTTACTACCTTAGCAAATAAAATACTAAATACTCCCCAATAAAACTTTCCTTAGTTACAAAATCAAGTCACACCCTTTAACCATTCCCATAATTAAAGCAATTGAAAATACCACACACATTCTCTCTCCACAAATTTCCCACAAACTACCCACCATCCCCACTCATTCTAACTGCCTCTCCAAAACCGTTTCACACTTATTGTGATCTCGAAAATGCAATTTTCAATTACAGTCACCTATGCTATTGAATAAAACATTTACTATTATTTTAATTTTAATTCATTTAATCACTTGAGATAATCTTTGAAAATATAAAATATAAATAAATTATATTATTAAAATTTAAAAGTATAGCAGAACTCCTCCCTTATGGCCTTATCTCATTATTCATCATTCTCTCATGGCCCAGCCATCACTTTGTCTTAGAAATCACCATTTATAGTATCACGCTATCATCGCACAACGTAACCGTTTTAACCCTTACTTGCTTTGTGAGAATAGACATCTTTTCATTGCACCACTCTCATCTGTCGCCGCCGCCAATCGCAACTCCTTGCCTCTCCTTATCTCATCGTCGTCTCCACCATGAGGCTTCCATCAATAACCGTGTCGTCCCTAGCCCCCGCTTTTCGAAAGACAAAAATTAAATAACAGGTATTGCCTTTCAACTTTCTCTGTTTCTCTCGCGTTCTCTTTTATCTATGCTGTGATTTTTCATTTCAGACTTGTAATAAATGATTTATTTTTATGGAGATGTTGTCTTTATCAATTACAAACAAGGTTAGTTCATCAAAATGGAACGTATTTTTTTTATTATTTATGTTACATTTGATATTATAATTTTTCCATTGCAATCTGATGCGTTGCAACCAATGTTAAAACTTTTCATATTCTTCATATCATATCAATAACATTTGGGGGCCTTATAGGATACACAACTTTGTAGGTAGTGTATCTGTACAGAAGTGACTAAACACCGTACGATATAATATTAATTTAATGTGTGATCAAGATGTATTACTTATAACTTGTATAATCGGTAAGAGAATGTTTTACAATGTATTCCAAACTTAGACGTTTATCATGCACCCCTCCAATTAAATCATATTTTAATTAAGAAAATATTTAAGTAACATTTAAATAAATTAAATTAAATTTCCTCACTTTTTTTGGTTGTTACTTTTTCATTTTACACGCTTTTTTTTGTCTGTACATTTTCACTTCGATTTTTTTTCTCTTTCTATTTTTTTTAGTACATATACATCTTTGATCAAACTCAACCCACCTTATGAGATTTAAAGAAAGGAAGCAATTTTTCAGAATATATAAGAAATATACTAATGTTGTAGTACACAGGCCAAAAACGAAAACGAAACAATATACCAAAAATGAAAAAAACAATTGAAAAGAAAAGAAAAACTAAACAGTAGTAATAATGTTTTCAGTTTTCATTTGCAGTGTCAACAACTGGGCCCCTTTCCTTCTCTCTTGCGCTATACTCTCCCTGAACAATGTATCTAGAAGATTAAAATAAGGGTCATCCAACCTAGAGCTAAGCAGCTTCCCAGCAAGTTGCTTTTAATTCCAGAAAATTTCAATTATGAAAAAAATTACAAAAATTTATCAGGAACAAAAAAAAATTGTTTCTTTGAATCTTTCAAGAAGGAAATAAAAATTACAGAAAATTCCAAGAAAAAGAAATTACAAAAAATTATTAGGAACCAAAAATTACATCTATATATAGCATGCCATTGATGTGGGAAAGGTTGGAGCTTTCACATGTGAAGCGATGGAACCGACTGCTCAGACGCAGTAGCACTGGAAGACGGTGACCATGCGCTTTGGCGTGGCTTCTGCTCGTCCGGATTCGACCGTTAGAGGCCACGACAGGGAAGATGAATGAAATAATTTAAGATTGTGTGGACAAAATTAAATGAGTAGTTGTGATCAATGTGGTGTGGTTGTGTGGTTATATCTTAGTGAGGTGTCACATTTTGATAGGGTATGTGCAACTATCAAGGCTAAAATAAGTTCCACTAAAATAAGTTCTAGTATATAAAATCAAAACCCAATGTTAAAGTAGATATAATCTATTATAGCAGGTTATTTGTATTTGGTGTCGGTACGCACCATAACATTTGCGGTCAATGAAGGAAAGGAGATTTCAATTGCAGTAATCTGGCTTCATTCTGCATTCTTGCCCGTTTCACTATTAGGTCATTTTTGTTACTATTAATGACTATTTAACTTGCAATACCATCATAGATTGAATATAATCATTGACACTCTTTTATTATTATTAATTAGTACTGATCATTGTTAATTATTTTCAAATTGTAATTATCTAATATAATGAATAAAAAGTTGCTAATAGATTAATTTCATGTATCTCATTCATTTTTAAGTAGGTATTTTAGTCGGAATTATGATAAGTTAATTGTCTTGCTAATATAAAATTTAGGTCATAACATAGAGGAGAGTTAAAGCTTGGTTGAGAGAAAATGATTTCTCAATTTAAAATATACTATTTCAATTGTTTATATTTATATATAATAGTTGTTTTGACTTATGAAGTGTATAATTCTAACTTTGTTATGAAGTATTTATTTAGAGACAGAATACAAGTCTAATTCAAAATGTTTGATGCTAGAGTGAATCACTTGATTGGCAACAAAGAGGCTATTGCAAAAGATCTTAGAAGTTGTGGTAATTTAGAGCTCGGACAAGAGGGACTAGATCTAAATGGGATCATAGGTGACAATAAATTCATCTTGGTATGAATTTGTGTATTCGTTTTATGTTTCTCATTAATTTTGTTAACCATATTTTCCCAAACTGTTATAAAAACACGATAGAATGACACAGAATAATTTTTATTATTTCACTCTTACTCATAATGAGATCAAATACATTGTTTAAAAATATTAAATTGATAGAACTTTTAATTTTATCATCACTAACTGACTCTAAACTTCATAATTGACTTTGATTAATCTAGAATTGATTTTATCTCTAACTGAATAATCTTATTACTAATCAATTAAATATTATTTCTAACAACTAGATTTATCATTTTGTTGGTTGTGATATCTTTAATTGTGTTTGCATACATAAGGCATTGTTTGCTACAACAATACCATCCTGGTATTTCGTTCTTACATTAATTTTACAACATGTATTTGTCTTCTAATTTTTTTAAAAATATAATAACTTTTAATAGTGTTCACAAACACGAAAAGCCAAATTATAAAGTCAATTTCCAAAAGAATAGATTAATATTACAGTAAACATAGGGTAAAATATAAACTTTAATGATAGAAATAGATTATTTACATTCATTTTGTATGAATTGGATGTGAGTAAATATTTTATTAATTAGTTTGAAATTATATATATAATGAAATTATATATATATATATAATTTGTATATGATTATTCTCTATCACCTCTGCGTTGCACGTGTGTCAAATACTAATATATATAGGGTTTTTTTGAAAAATGAAAAACATTGTGCATATCTTATTTAGGAATATAAGGTTATATACAAAAACCCAAAGAGTAATTGGGCTTCAGCAATAGCAGATAAAAAATGAAATGGGCTTGGAGCTTAATACAAACAGAATATGGCCCAAAGTGTAAAAAAAACAAATAAAAGGAATGGTTGTGTCTTTAATACAAACAGGATATACGTTATTTTTCTACAGTGATGACAAGCTATGAAGATGAATTAGATACATATGATTTAGGGATCATAACCCTTTATATAATAGTCAAGTGCTCTTTAATGAACGGTTGTCTTTAGAACTTTATACCCTTTAATTTTATGAACGATTGTATCTTTAGAACCTTATACTATTTCATGAACCGTCACGACTACTTTATTTTTCTTATTTCTAAATTAGTCCATTATAAAATAGAAATAAGATTTATGGTATCTACAAATTATATATACCTTCATACTATTTAAGATATTATAAATCTCAATAACTTTATCTTTATAAGATCACTTCCGTAGAGATTATTGTTCGAATAATTTTATAATAATCATTAATGAAATATGTAGGCCATATATCTAACATTGGATTTGGATCCTCTTCCGTGCTGGACGATCTAGCAGCTGGATGGATGAATTTAAACCCTTCATTTTCTTTCTCTTTTTTTTATATGTGTGTATAAATAAATTAACAATTTTAATGTTGTTGAAACCAGCTAGTGGACCGTCCAGTACTGGAGAGGATCCAAATCCATCTAACATTAATGAGTATCTAATTAAACCTAAAGATAAAATAAATAAAATGTAATTAATACTATCTTAAATACATAAATACATAAGTGGATAAATAAAAAAGGGAGGGAGTACTTGTTAATTAATTAATTTACAGTAGGCTGTTAAAATGGGCCTTGACACTGGGGCTAGTCCAACCCGGTCCCATATTTTGTCCGATGGGGTCAGTACTTACTTTTATAAAAGTAAAATTAGTCTTGATAACTTACCCTTAATTAGTTGGGGCTAGGCCATAAAAAGGGACTAACCCTCAAACATTAAGTTTTGAATTTTGATTAGTTGAAGATAATAAGCCTTGATATGTTGCTTAACCAAAATGTTTGGTGTACTTTTTCTATTAATTGATACTCACCTTAATTACATTTTCTATTATATCAAAATAATTTTAATTTTTAAATTATAATTAAGTGTAAAATGTATTAACAAATAAAGTTAGAATTATTCATAAAACTCAAAAACTTTTCCTCTGATATCATTCATTTAAGCTTAGAATTTTTAAGATACCAAGATATTGTTTAAAAATTTATTTAATAGTAATTTTCATAAAGATATTAATTAGTGAAGAAAAAGTAGACGAAAGTGGTGGAAGTTGAAACATAATAATCTATTGTGATTTGGTGATGCATTGCATTGGGTGTCACTTGGCTCTATATGACTATGTATATGTATTGTCAATTTGACGATATGGATCGGGATTCTACGGAAACTTGATTAGCAAACGTAACTCACCACCAAACGATTTGTTTCAATATCTTTTTAATTTATTGCTTGCAATTAGTTTCATCAACTAATTTCATATAAAAAAATAAATTTAAAACCTGAACTTCAACCTTGCATAAGATAACTTAATATAAAGTTATTGGTAAAAATTTCATTTTTAAAAAATCAATAAGAATAGATCAATGTTATTAAATTATTTTAATAATTATGAAGCAATATCTCTAGTATATATAGTATTTTTTTACATTGATTTAATGTCCCTTTATTTTAATTTTATTTTGAAAAATCTTTCTCTACCTTATAATTCGGTTTATTTTAACTTTTGTTTTGTTCAAAATCAATTTTTGTTAAAACTAAAAATATTTACTTTCATTAAATCGTCTTAATTTTTGTGCATCAATAATTTTAATAATTAATTTTTGTCCTTTAAATCGTCTTAACTTTGTATCAATAATTTTAATAATTAATTTTTGTCTTAATTTATATATTTTTTACTTTTATTTAGTAAACACGAAGGAAAACCCCAAGACAGCAAAAGGACTACATACGAACAGTATAAGAGTGAGAAACACACATTACATCATACCAAAGCAAATTACAACATATAAATTCAACTCTAGGTGTGAGCTTTACACACAAGCCAATCAGCTACCATATTTTTCTTTTAATTTTTTTTTTTTTACTTTTGATTCTACTAAAATTTAAATTAAATGGATCCAAAATTATCAACTCAAAACATATTATAATTCTACCATATGAATCACGGTTCCGTCACGGCTAACGCTATTATATTGTTGTGCAAGATTTGCTCTAATTCAAGGTGTATCATTTTTTGAATTAAGTATTTGTACAAGTTAAACGAAGTTGCACGTTTATGAATTTGAGTTAAATATTAATTATAAAGTAAATTAATTTTTTTTTAAAAAAAACAGGTAGCATGATATCAAAAAATTGATTCTTAAAGATAATATTAATTTGTATAATATTATTCATATTCATATATGCTTCATCGAAATTACTTTTGAGATGTATAATTGTTAATATTTTTTTGGTAAAAAGTATATATAATTGTCATTAGTAACCATTAATGTGCATACTTATTTGTTACAATTTTTTAATATTATAATTAACTTTTCTAAAATATAATTGAGTATATATCTTTTCCATGGGTAGATTCTATAAAAAAAAGATCAAATATTAGGAACTAAGAAACAAAAACAACATTAATTAATCACAAAGAAAAAAAAACGAAAAGATCGAAAACTTTCACTTAAAAAATTAATATTTTTTCTATTACTGAATTAATAAAAAAATTGTTGCTGCTAATTACTCTCTCTAGCCCAAAATAATACTGAATTTGTTTTTTTTTTTAAATAAACAAATACAAACTTCCACACGCATATTTTAAATTAAATCTACTAAATCCTCACGGTCAATGTTCGAATGTTGAACTTCCAATCGCTCAAACCTTAAGAGTTGGTACATGACCAAATGAGCTAAAATTCACGGCGGCCAGTTGAGGGTAAGTGATGCATATTAAGAAATGCAATAATTATTTTTGTTTTTATCAAATACTTTTTTGGTTCATAGGAAAGTACATTAATCAGGAATTGAACCGGTATACCCACACACACATATCATCATTGCTTATCAACTGAGCTACATGACTGAGACATGCGTATGTGGAGTATTAATTAAACTCTATAATATCATTTATCTCTCATTATTTTATTGGTTAGACAGTAAAGTATTAATTAAAACTCCAATTAAAGAGAGATAGAAATGATAAAAAAGTATAATTAATATTTCATTAAAATTATAAGTGGAGAGATAGATAAGAACACTTTTTTGCTCTCCAAGTGGATAGATAAAAAGAAATAGGAGAGTAGCCACTTAATTAAAAAAAATTATTGCAAGCTGTTTGTCACTTATTTTTTTTATATTAAATTGTTTGTCACTTTTGTAATACGAAGGGTATATTTATTATCTTTTTCCACCCAAATATTGTTCTATATAGGCGGTACTAAAAAACCTTTTAAGTCAAAAGTTAATTTAGTCTATTTATCTTTTATTTGTTAAAATTGTAGAGAAATTAATTACACTCCTTAATCTTTATGCTTTTACCTAAAGTGACTACTCTCTCCATTCTTATTTAACTCTCACTTAAATATAATAATTATTTTTAATTTTATCAAAATATTTTTTTAACTCCTTATACTCTTTATTTATCTTGGTTTTATTGGATGATGTTCACTCAAAGCTCTCAGGCCTTGACTCCGGTGACGTTTCGTTTCCTGAATTTTGTTTTTACTGTGAGCATAAAGTACAAAGTGGGAAAAGGGGTCTTTATAGCTCCACGTTACTCTAGAGTCAACTCTGTCCATGTGCTTTTGAGAGAGAGGAGAATCATTGTCATTAATATCATCATTAATACTTGACTGTGTCCTATTGATGGTAATTAATGCATGGATCCTCCATAAATGCATAGTTCTGAAATGCTTGGGTTTCTAGGGTTTTGATCATAATCAGCCTCAATATGGGGCATAACACTAGCTTCACAAGTCTCGAGGCCCTGGCCGAAGAGGTTTGATCTAGTCGGAAGATGTCCGAGTTGGGATCGGATAGTACACCAGTCCCACAAGTCTCAATGTCTTGGTCGAAGAGGCTTGATCTAGTTGGAAGATGTCCAAGTTGGGATCGAACAGTACACCAGCCCCATAAGTCTCAAGGTCTTGGTCGAATAAGCTTGATCTAGTTGGAAGATGTCCGAGTTGGGATCGAACAGTACACCAGCCCTACAAGTCTCAAGTTCTTGGTCGAAGAGGCTTGATCTAATCAGAAGTGCCCAAGTTGAGATCAAAAAGTACACTGGTCGAAGAGGCTTGATCTTTTGACATTATGCTTCCAATGCTCCGGATACTTCTAAGTTAAGTTTCTTTTCTCCATTGTGGACGGTGGTCTTTTCATTGTTTCCGGTGGTCTTGTCACATTTATGATCTTGAATGATGTTTTCACCCTTTTGATTCCTCTATTGAACGTCTTTTACTTTATGTTTATTGTTCCCTACATTTATGACAATACTAACTATAAGTAGCAGCAATCCTTGGAATTACCATTCGTGTTTGTTCCATTTTTGTGATTACAAGTCCACTCTAACCATAGGATTAAGAAAAAGGTTATGTTTTCCGTCTCGGCCTCAGTGGCGGTTGCCTTTCGCTATGTTTGTAATCTTTTAGTTGTTTCCTTTCAATCCTCTCATTCTTTTTTCTTTACCACTCACTGCTTTGTTACCCTTGCTTCTTAACTTATAATGTTTCTATTGGTGTTTTGCTTTGATGTGGTTCGAAATCAAGGTTGAGAGTTAAGGTTAGGTGAATGAGGGGGTAGTTCAACACTTTGACCCTCAATGCCAAGGTAACTCGGACTTTCTTAAACGACTTGAGATCAAAATGGGAATAAGTAGTCAATTAGGGATTTTCGATTTATTAAGTGCTTGGGTGAACCAAGGATTAGGTCTTTTTCCCTCCCCAAATTGACTAAGGATTTTCTTCAGTGTTTTCTTGGGTCTCAGCCGGGGATTTCTTAGCCGGGTTGACCATGTCTTTTTTCGTGTTGAAATCAACCGAAAGAAAAACAAGGTTGTTTTTTTTACTTGGAGGGTGAAGTTCTTGCCCAATTTAATGGGGGTTCAAGTCTAGTGTACGTGCATCAAATCGTTGTTTTTGCTCTCAATCTTGATGTGTCAAAGCTTTCCACCGAACTCATCATGAAGGATAATGCGAATCGTCTTTGCTATTGAAGCTGAGAAAGGCTCAAGGGAAGCCCCGAAATAACTTGTAACATTTTTCCACTCCCCGTTTCTTTATAGTCATTTTCTTGTAATCTTCAATGACTTGAATGATACTGCCGTATTTTCCCTTGGTTATGCATTGTGCCTCGCTTATCTTTTTCGCTTGCCAGTTACCAGATCATATTGTAAGTTGATTGTGATTGGTCCTTGTTGAAATAGACTATTTGGCAAAGTGCCTAAGTCATCAACGACATTTAATCGGGCTGAATAGGACTTTTTCAAATCCTTTGCTCTTCAAATTTTACCTAAGTCAAAAAGGTAAAATTAGCTAGCCTGAATAGGACTTTTTCCAATGTGTTTTTCCTAAGTCAGATGGGTCACTCAGCCTATCTGGCTAGGACTTTTTCGTTCTTCTAATTTTGCCTAAGTCAGGAGGGACACTCAGCCGACCTCACTATGACTTTTTTGCCCTTCAAATTTTGCCTAAGTCAAAAGTGGCACTCAACCGTCCTGAATAAGACTTTTTTCATTTGTGATTCCTAAGTCTTAACCGGGAATTAAATTAACCAAGTTGAGTGGGACTTTTTCATTATTCTAATTTTACCTTAAGTCAAGAGTTACACTCAGCCAGTCTGACTAGGACTTTTTTGTTCTTCAAATTTTGCCTAAGTCAAGAAGGATACTCCACCATCATGACTAGGACTATTTCGTCTTTAGATGTTGCCTAAGTCAGCGTGACACTCAGCCGGTCTGACTAGGACTTTTTCGTTCGTGATGCCTAGATCTCAACCGTAGATTAAATTAGCCGGTTTGTGTAGGACTTTTTCATGCCCAAGTTGACAATGGATTTGGTGTTTAATCCAAGATATGGCTCAGTCCAAATATTGCAAAGGTAGACTTGGGCTTCGGTCTTCAATCTGAGATGTGGCTCGGTCCAAATACTGCCAAGGTAGACTTGAGCTTTTGTCTTCAATCCGAGATGTGACTCGGTCCAAATATTGCCAAAGTAGACTTAGGGGGGTGTATTGGTTTAGGATTTTAAAAGACTTTTTTAACTGAAAAAAGTCTGTAAATTTTAAAAGACTTTATAGGATTTTCATGACTTTTAAGGATTCTGCAAGAATTTCAAGAATTTTTAAGTCAGGATTTTAATTGATTTGTATCATAGACTCTGCGGGACTTTCTGGACTCTATTGGACTTTATAGACTATGCAAGACTTCGTGAAGTTGTTACATACGATAAGAATTCAAGATTCTTTGGTATACATTCAAATTTAAAAAAGGATAAAACACACAAAAATAATTTTAAAAAAGTTAGGATAAATAAAAGTAAAAATAGTACAGTTATATGTTCCTAAAGTCTTCCTAAATTAATTAAAAATAATTTAGGGACTAAAAATAATTTAAAAATAATCGTTTTAGGTAAACTAGATGTATCTTTATATTTCCAAGTGTTTTCCATCTTTGCGATGAAGAATAGAGGAGAATTCAAGAAAAAATGAAATTGGAAAAGTGGTGGTTGATATCTCAATTGAAGTTAAACCAGAAATGAGAATAAAAAGTACACAAATAAATAAATAAATAATGGTAAGAGTATTTTAAAATTTGTTGGATTCTTTACCTAGTAGAAGTGAGAAGTGTTATTATTTTCTGGGTTACTAATTTGATCATATTTTGTCAATATGATTTTATACCATATATGATTTTGTGTTGAAAGGGGAAGTGCTGATAATCCTTTGGTGATATTAATCCATGGTTTTCCTTCAGAGGTGAGTTTTATTTGTCAACAATGCGTGAAAGGATCACTAGATTTTAGTTTATGAAATTTTAAAATCATACTGATATAAACATAATTAGTTTGAAGAAGTATGTGACTCTCTGTGCTTGTTGGGGAAAGAGGTGAGAGAGAGAAAGGAAGATTCTGTGATTGGGTGCTTGTTGAAGAATGAAGTACTTAAAAAGTCACGTTTAGAAATCCTTTCAATTTGGGTGAGACTGTTTGGTGGATTTAGTATTTATAGATACAAGTAAAAAGTCACTCAAAATCCATCTAATAAAAGAATCCATTAAAATCCTTATATTTTTAAATACCTATGGATTGTTTTTTAAGTATTAGAAAATCTCAAACAAATACCAATGGATTTTAACAGACTCTTTTTAAAGTCTTGAAAATCTAGATTGAATACTAGTGGATTATTTTTAAGTGATAGAAAATCCTAATTGAATACCAACAGACATTTTTACCTAAAAAAAATCTTTTAAAATCCCATACAATCTTAAACTAATACACCTCCCTTAGACTTTTATCTTCAATCCGAGATGTTGTTAGATCCTCTCTTAATTTGACATTGTTGAATAAGTATCTACATATAACTTAATTTCTTTGCAACTCTAGCATAGGAGTATTTGTTCTACTAATAAATATATAATTATCAAAACAATTAAGCAATGAAGCTAATAAAAGGAAAGTTGGTGTGTTTGCTTGAAAGATATATGGATCATTCATATCACAATTAACAATAAAAAAATTAGAGTAATATATAAGTGTTCGATATATCACGTCAAATGTGAGTTATTGTCTTAAATAAAAGTTAATTACACTTCGACTGAATCTCAACAAATCACATTAATTATACCCGATTTTGTGACTTACCCTCCATTATTAAATAAATCTCTATTAGTGTAAAAAATTCTTGTATCTCCCAAAAGAATATTGATAGAGCCCATAAATGGACAATTATACCTTGAGTGAACAAAAAACAAATGAAAAAACAATCAATTAATAATAAGTATATGGCTTTAATAAGAGTAGTCATGTTTAATTCTGAATTTTAATTGTTTCTCCATGAAAGAGAATGAGAGGAATTAACTACAAACATATCCTCATGTAGAGGCTAGCTCGGACTTAGTGTCTTCTTTGCTTGACTTCTTGACTTAGTACAGTATTGTTGAGTGTTAATATCTATGGGAACTAAAAATTCTTGCACCTCCAAAACCCATGTTAATAATGCCAATGAATAGATAATTATAATAATAAATTAATAGCCACAAATAATGACTTGAAAATATGTAGCGTATAAAAGTTTCAAATGGGCATTTAAAAGGCAATATGTACACCAAAGAATATAAAAAATGTTCAACACTTTATGGGAATAGCATACCCATGTTTGGAATAGCTTAACCGACACACAATAATCCTTCAATTTGTGTGATCTTTTATGCATTGATGATATGATATTCACCATACTAGCTAGAGATCCAAACATGGCTTTTCCCTTTGTACATGGATCTTGGTGATTTACAATATCGTCTTTCGTTAGTGAAATTAACTTCTGGATATACTTGTGAACAGCACGAATGTTCATACCATAAAACGGATTTCATGAATCGCACGAATGTTCAAAGTTTGACAATTCTTTCAAACGAATTTAGTAGGTCATATGAAACAATTTGAGTCATAGCTTGTAAATTAAACCATGAACTCGAAAGCAAACTAAGAGAGCTTGGAATGAGTTTACCTCGATTTTAATGAGAACCAAAAATAGATCAAGAAAACGTGAATCCTTGATTCCTCACAATTGTCTCTTTTCTGAATCAGAATTGGGTCTGGGAGATTATCTGCCTACTCACTGTAGGTGCTAGATGTTCACTCAAAGCTCTCGGATTTGGTCTCCGATAGCGTTCTGTTGCCTGAACCCTATAAGAAATTTGACTTACTGTGAGTACAAGTTACAAAGTCAGGGAAAGGGGTATTTTATAGCTCTAAGCTACTCTACAGTCGGGGTGGAAATGAGCCAAGGTATTTGTGAAATACTCAGGCTCGACTCGTTAAATGCTCGCTAAAGCTTTTCATTTAACTAAACAAACAAATCAAACTTTAAGTTGAGCTCAAATATTTTAATGAGCCAAGCGCAAGTTTTATAAGCTCGACATTAAGAGCTCATGATCAACTCATTTATAATTATATATAAAGTAATACTTTCACCGTTTCAAAATGATAGTCGTTTAAAATTGTTACGCGGAAATTAAAAAATGCAATAAATATCCTAATGAGTAAAGAAACTTTACTAAAATAACCCTATTAATGATTAACACGTTAATTATCTAACCATATTTCTAATTGACATTAATTATTTTATAAGGGTAAAATGGAGAAAAGAGCATTTAATAATGCATTGAAAATGTAAAATGACTATAATTTTGTGAAAAAAAAAATGACACTCATTATAAAACAAAAAGATTAATGATAATAGTAATAAGCTAATATGTAAAAAGTACAATCTTTATTTCTTGATTTAATTTTTTTTCTTATTAAATTATAATATTAAATTATTTATTGAATATAGAATTAATAAAGTTAAATTAAGAGAAATTATTCATAAAAAATAATCAAACACACAAGCAAAATAAGTGAAGCTCAAACTTTTTTTTTCCTTATCAACCAAGCTCTAACTTATAATTTGACCCATTTAAATAAATGAGTCAAACTTGAGCTTTTTATTTTTTTTTAAGTAGAGGTGTTTGGTAAAATTAATTTATTAAGTAGTTTATATTTGTTAAATGACTTAAAAGAACAAGTAATAATTACATGTAATAAATTATCTGACAGAGTAAACATATAACAAATGACTAGAGGGTAAAATAGGAAAGAATTATTGAAAACTACATTTCATAAGCTGTAAGCTAGCTTTCAGTAAACTTGTTGTCACCAAACACCGCCACTTGACAATAAGCTATAAGCTCTTAAATAAGCTATAAACTAGTGTTACCAAACACACGCCTGATCTAGTCGAAAAATGTCCGAGTTGAGATCAGATAATACAACTTTGCACATGTTAAGAAGCTAAAGGTGAAAGAATTTTATAAGTAAAAAATAATTATTCAATGTGTTTAGAGCTTCTACTATACTAAATGTTTTGTTTTTCAAATCAAATAATTTCACTTTTAATTTCTTAACCAGTACAAAATTATACACATGTTAAAAAAATTCCGAAAATAAAGATAGAATTCGTAAAAATGTAATTGATTAATAGAAATAAATTTTACCCTCTAAGACACTTGAAAAAAAAAAGTATATTATTTTGTAATAAAGGGAGCAGAAAGTGGTAGAGCCGTACACAACATTTTTGCTATTATTATATATTCACGTTGCTATATAGAAGCACCATAGCAAGTTCCTTCTGTCTATCATAATACATAAGCCATGACTCATTCTTCATCGTCTTCTTCTTCTTTCAAAATCATTGAGGTTTGTTCTGTAGAACCTCTAAACGGAACCACCATTTCTTCCACCGTTCCAAATTCTCTTACTTTGACATTCTTCGATCTTCTATGGCTGAGATTTCCACCCGTGGAGCGTCTTTTCTTCTTTTCATTCCCACACTCATCCTCTGTTTTCTTCGACTCTGTTCTTCCAAATCTCAAACACTCTCTTTCCCTCACTCTCCCTCACTTCCTCCCTCTCGCCGGCAACCTCACGTGGTCACGTGACTCCCCCAGACCCTCCCTCACCTACCTCCCCGGCGACTCCGTCTCCTTCACCGTTTCCGAGTCCCACACCGGAAACTTCAACACACTCTGTTCCAATCTCTGTGAAGCTTTGCAGCGCGAAACCCTAATCGCCAAATTGAACAATTCCGATGAAAAATCCTCCGTCTTGGCCTTGCAAGTCACGATTTTCCACAAAAACGGATTTTGTATCGGAATCACCACTCACCATGCGATTTTTGACGGAAAATCTTCTACTTCGTTTATGAAAGCATGGGCTTATACTTGCTCTAAGCTCCATGAATCACCTTCTTTAACATCTTTATCACTACCTGAAAATTTAATACCTGTTTTTGATAGATCAGTGATAAAAGACCCTACAGGACTCGGCGAAATTTATGCGGACGCGTGGTTGAACCATGGTGGAACAGACAATAGAAGTCTCAAGGTTTGGGATTCGATTCATAACATACAGAGTGATTCGATTAAAGGTTTGTTCGAATTGACGTCTTCGCAAATTGGAAAGCTTAAGCTTTATGCACTGTCTAAGATGAAGACGAAGATGTTTCAGCCGTCAACATTTGCAGTTACAACTGCTTATGTGTTGACGTGTTTGGTCAAAGCAGAGCAACCAAAGGATGAGAGAACTTATTCTAAAGACCGCGTTTGGATCCTCCAATTCCCGAAATGTATTTTGGAAACTGTGTCTCGGGTGCAGGATTTCGCTTTGATCCAAGGGACTTGATGGGAAATGATGGGTTCATTACCGCTCTCGATGGCATAAGTGAAGCTTTGAATAGAGCTAAGGATCAAGTATTAGATGATGCTAAATATTGGATTACGTCTATGCTCAAAGCCGGAGAAAATGGTGGGGGTGGGAGAAAATACTCTATCGCGGGATCGCCGCGGTTTGGGGTTTATGGCATTAATTTTGGATGGGGAAAACCTAAGAAAGTGGATATAACTTCCACGGATAGAACCGGAGCTTTCTCCATTTCGGAAAGTAAGAATGACAGTGGAGGAATTGAGATTGGATTGGCATTGAAGAAATGTGAGATGGAAGCTTTCTCTACCCATTTTGTTCAAGGACTTGAATCTCTTTGAAAGTTTCAAACTTGTTGAGAGTGCATTACTATTGCATTATGTTTTTAGCAATTTATGTAAGATGGAACTCTTAGTAGCATCTTCAATACCGAAATTCCTGGTTCCACAGTGATGGAAGTTTCTTCTACCCTTTTGGCTCAAGTTCTTGGATCCAATTTAAGGTTTGCAACTTTAATAAAGTAGTCCAGAGTTTTCTGAATAAGAATTAGGTCCCTTTTCTTAGTGGGATCATCATGTAATCATGCATTTTCAATGAAAAATAAAAGCTTATTATTGCTATTCACTCTACTTATTATATTATTATTATTATCATTATTTTAGTATATACTTCAAGAAAATGAATAAGTGAAAGGTGAGAGTATGAGAGGAGTTAATACTGATCATCTAATTATAATTAATGATTGAGATTTGATTTATGAAAAATAATCACAACATTTATGTATAGTTGTGTGGTCAAAATTAACTCCTCTCATCTCTCATGCTCTCATTGGATATACACCCATATAAGGAATGTATCAAGTGAGATGTGAAAATATAAGAGAAGTTAATAATACTAACCACTCTTTATTTTTTATTAGATTATTTTCAAATATTTTTAAATTTTTAATTTTTTAATTTTTTCATTTTATTTCTATCTTTTTTTCTGTTTTATACCTCTCTATACAAAAGTGAGGTGTATATAGATGATTGTTCACATTTAATTTTCATATTTTTTTTTAAATTTATTTTGATAGTTTTTGATCGGGTGATTCACCGTGTTGGTTCCTTACTTTGACAGAGCGTTTTAGTTGCTGACTTTTTAAAATGCCTGAATTAGTCCCTGACTTTGCACTTTATAAATAACTTTAATCCCTGACGTTAAGTGACGTAGACGAAATGCCTACGTGACACGTTAAGTGCCTATATGACACGTTATTTATCACATATGAGTTTATGTAAACAACCAAACGATGTTATTTTGCTTAATCTCCAAAGTTACACAGTGTTTTGAGACTTAAAATTGAATTATTTTATAAGTGATTTTAGGGACTAATCAAGTTACCTACGTGGACTCTTAAGTGTCAATTAACATATCATATAGGCACTCAACATATAACATAAGCATTTTGCTAGTGTCACTTAAAATCGAGGACTAAAATTACCTACAAAGTATAAAATCAGTGACTAATTCAGACATTTTATAAAGCCCAAGAATAAAATGCTCAGTGACTATAAAACGAGGGATCAAAACAGTAAATCATTTGTTTTTTTTTCCCTCAATAATGTATCCGTTGTTGACTTGTTGGTCACATTTGTAGGCTGAATAAATTATAACCTGTGAGCATTAGGTTATTATTTTCCTTACCAAATTTTCTTCACGATATGTTATTTAAATAATGTAAGAATCTTTTGATATTTGGGTGAGATCCGACTTATTTAAAAATACAATAATAATTTGTAGACACCTATATATTATGATGTACAATCTATTTACAACATAATTAAATCAAGTTTTTTATTTTATATTTTAATTTTTTAATATTAAAAAAATAATAAATTAATAGAATAAATGAGTTATACATCATAATGTGTATACACAAAATATTTTTCTTAAAAATATAACCAATCTCTCAACCATTGTCGATTTGATTGGAGAGGCAAAAACAGAAATTGATGGAGAAGGAATGTTGAAGGCAGGATCTGTTGACAAAGTAACTATGGACGCTACTGCTTAACAAAAAAATTTGGTACATCGTTAAACAATATTTTGGCGATATTTATCAATTTTTTCTTAAAAACTGGTTAATTGGAGAATAATAGTGATTGCTGAGTGAAAATTGGAATGAGACATCGAAAACTTAGAGGGAATGGAAAATGGCATGCAATTGCAAATTTAGGGAAGGAGAGTATAGTAGTGTTATTGTAAATGGACATTTTAGAAATTACACCCAATCAAAATAAATTATGATAAAACTATCCAAACATTATTATTAGTTAAAATTACTTTTCATTATATGATATCTAAACACATTATTTTAAACTCACATTTACTCAAAATCAATTCTATCAAATTATGTTTCTTTAAATTCAATTTTGCAAAAGTTAATCTAAATATATACTAAATATTTATGTATGTTTAGGTTGATGTTTGAAAAATCATGTTTAAATTGAATGTAGATTCAAACTGAACGTGAATCTATTATATCAAAAATTATGAAAAGTTGCTTTCATGTTTAACACATTTGAACATAAAAAATATCTCAAACATGAATTCAAACGTTATATCTAAACTGAATGTGATTCTAAACTGAATATAATTTTTAAACACCAAAACAAACCTACACATAACTTATTTCAAATCAAATCCAACTTTTTAAAAACACCAGAAAAATATCCAATTTTGACTAGAATAGGAACTATTTATCTTAGGATTTATTCGCCTTAGGTATTTTTAAGAATAAAAAAGATAAAATTATACTTTTGATTTTTTATTTTAATGGTTAGTTCAACTTAATATCCTCTATTTTTTAAAATTTAATTTAATCCTTCGTATTTTAATTTTAATTTGATTTAAGTTTATTATTAATGTTAATCATCTATTAAAATTAACGGGAAAAAAATAAAATTAGAAAGTTACCTCATGCCATATTGTAAGTAATTTATTAATAAAATAAGTATAATAATTTATATTTAATTTCAAAAATAGTTTTTTTATTAAAAGAACATTAACTTTTTTTTTTCAAATTAAGAATAATGAATGTAATTTACGCAAACCTCAAAAGGTTTTGATGTAATCAATCCAAATTAAAATGAAAAATAAAAATTTAAAAAATACGACTCACTTTAAATTTATGTGCATAATAAATAATAATAAAAAAACTATATATTTAAGACTTTTAGTATTCAATAAAATTCTCACATGATGTATTATTACGGTAAACTTTTACTTTAAAAATTAGACATGATATGTATTATTAGAGTAAATAGATACTCCTTTCGTTCTAGAATAAGTATCATATTTAAGTATTTCACTCAGATTAAAAAATACATTTAATTATCTATATTTTATAAAAAATACTAGTTGATTTCCTATTATACCATTTGTTACTCTCTCTATTTCATTTACTCATTCACACTAAATTCTCTCTCCATACTAACACATTATTAAATCACATCATTTTCTCTCTCTCAAAGCTCAACACCCATCTATCTTATTCTATTCATCTTCCATCAAACCCGCATGTATGCATGAATCGGTTTTAATTTGCATTTTAGTTGTCCAGTGAAGTCTATAGCTAGCACAGACCCCAATTTTTGGAATTAACAATATCATAGTACAAGTTTTTAAACTTGGAGGGTATAATAGGAGGAAATTAATTAATACAACATTAAAATTAGAAAGTGACATTTAGGGCTTGTTTGATTTTTCTTTTGAAAATAGTTTTTTGTTTTTAAAAACAGAAAACTTAAAAAGTCGTTTGGTAATTGAGTTTTCAAAAATAGTTTTCGGAAACCGTTTTTGTTTTTCAGTATTTAAAAACCAAAATATGAAAATATCGAAAACATGTTTTGACTTCCAGTTTTTAGTTTCTGAATTTACACATATTGAAAACTCTTCACACTTTTTTAAAAAACTATTTCTAAAAACTGTTTTATAATACAATTTTTAAAAACTAAAAAACAAAATTATTTCAAACAAGACCTTATTGTGAAATTTTTTAAAAAGCAAAATGTGACGAACGGAAGGAGTGCTAATTTTTTGGGTGTAGTAGGATTTACCCTCCTAACTGTTCCCAATATTTTAGTTCATATTGGAAGTTAGTAAAAAAAAAGAATTTAAAGTTTAATATTAAGAAATAATAATATAAAAAATAGTTTTATAGTAAATTGCTAAAACAAATATTTTTTTAAAATAATTTTTCTCAAATACTTCTTCTGGTCCTTTTTATAAGTAACAAAAGATAAGTTTTTTTGGTCCTTAATATAAGCAACAAAGTACACTTTTTAACTTTATTAAATGCTAAAAAATTATAGACTTCCTAATATACCCTTAGTTAATTGAGTTTAGTGATTTTTCTCTTTCCACTAATTCTTCTATTCCCAATGACACTCATAAACTCCATCCTTTAATTTGCACATAGAAAAAAACATCTTTTATTAAGATTTATTGGTATGTGTAAAATTTGTCTAACGTTCCTTATAAAAAGGACCAGAGAGTATGTATTAAAATGGTTCTTTTTGGGTAAATGAAAAGGGAAAAAATATATCAAATTACTTTGAAAATATTTAAAATATTTAAATAACAAAAACCTTGTTAATGAAAAAGAAAAGAAAAGTAGAGTGATAGGGCTTATTTGAAATAGTTTTTAATTTTTAAAAATTGTATTATAAAACAGTTTTAAAAAAAAATGAGGAGAGTTTTCAATACGTGTAAATTCAAAAAGGAACAATTTTTGAAGATTTGTCTGCCAAACGAATTTTTCAATTTTATGTTTTTAAAAATAAAAGCTGTTTTCAAAAACAGAAATCAAACAAACCCTATAGTATTCATGTGCCCTTTGATTATGGCTCAACTTGAACCAATTCGATTCATATTAAATTAAAAATAAATGACTCATTAATTAATTAGCTCAATAAATATGATTTATGAAAAAAATTTATGTTCATTAAATAATTAAGCTGAATTTGAGTTACGTTGAATTCAATTTGCTTGGTTTATGATAGTTCAAGAAATAAATTTATAAATATATAATCTTTATATAGTTTATGTATATTTTTTTTATGAATAAAAAGTTACTATCACTTATTGGACCAACAATCCAAATTGACCTCCTCCAATTATTACGTTTACAAAGCTTTACTTTCTTTTGTTTTACAGTTGGCTGCTTTCAACATGTCAACAATTCTAGCATTATTGTTCAATTCAATGTCAACAAATCAAAATTTTTTTGTTTGTGATGTCAATCAATTTTTTACAAATAATTATTAGTGATTGATACATCATATATTTCACTTTTTACATCTTGAATTTCATATAATTTTATTAATTATATCAATTAATAAAAATTAATTGTCTTACAAAATTATACATCACGCTAGTTACGTATAAAACAAAAACATTTCACAGATTCCTGATAGGCGCAATTCTCATTAGTGGCACCATCATTTCTTTCTTTTTCTTCTTTGTTTTTTTTAAAAGTAAATTGTGTAAAATATCCATAAAAACACTATTTTTCAGTTTTTTTTTTATAACCACATCTTTCTCCATATTATTCTTCCGTTTAAGTTTATGGATGAATTTATTCTAGAATTAATAAATTCTAAACAAATGTACCATCTGAAGAAGTTTATTTGGAAACTTATAATTGAATGTTTTCAAAAAGGCCTTTGAGTTTAAATACAATGGGTCGACGACCCATTATAAAATGGGACGTCAGCGCGTAATAGAATGCCACATTAGGTATAAGGCAGGTTTTTCAATCCTAGTTTCTATTTTGGTTTTGATTTTGTTTTTTCAAATCTTTTAATAAAACTGTCTTGCACATGATGTGGTGTTCTATTATGAGCCGATGTCTCATTCTATAATAGGTCGTCGTCTCATAGTATTTAAACTCTTTAAGAAATTACAAAAGATTAGAAAATAATTATGAATAAATGACAAAAATAATTCTTAATTGCATGACGATCATTTAAAATGGTTTCTGACTCGTAAAACTAGTAATATAGACTGGCCCGTTTGAGCAGCCCGAAAAGCCTAAAAAATTGTAGGACTTGGACTTAAAAAAATAACAAAAAAAAAGAAATTTGGGCTTTTTGGCCCGGCCTAGTAGGACTTTTCAAAAATCGGGCTCATGCCAGGCTAGCCCGATTTGGTTAAAAACTAATTTATAAACATTATTTTTATATAGGGTTTTGCTATCCATTACCCTTAGAGAAATGGTTAAGTAACTCATAAATGAAAACTTTGTATTTAAAATAAATTGAAAATAATTTTATAACGTCAAATACTCTACATTTTCTAACATCAAGTTTTTATTCATGGGTTGCTTAACCATTGCCCTTAAGGACAATGAATAGCAAAACCCTTTTATATATATTATATTTAAGAAAAGGTTTTAAATAGTTTTTTTTATAAAAAAACATAACTTAGGATAAAGCCCTTCCAAAATGCACCACCTAAAAAAAATAGTTTTATAAAACAAAGGAAAAAATTTGATTTTTTTACCCTTAAAAACATTTTTTTTCAAAATAAAAAGCTATTCGGCCTAGCCTGCTAAGCTCGAAGTCTACATAGGGCCATGACTTTATTCTTCATTCAAAGTGGTCCCAGATTGATAAGAATAAGCAAAATTGTCCATAACTTTACAAGCCACCTTGTCTTTATTGATTTCCGTAGTCTTCCGCCTAGATCTACTGCCAAGCTGCCGTCAGATTGTTGGTTGTCACCGATGAACTAAAAATCATTATTGTTGTTCTCTTATTAAAATGGTAGGGGCATTATATTGTCACTTCCAAAAGTCTATTATCATTATATTTTTTTTTTGAGTATTTTAATAATATTTATACAATAACACCTTAATTTGATTGGTTAAAAGTTTAACAAAAATATTGTTTTTTTTTGTCCAGAACAAAAAATGATATTTAGAAAGATGGACTACTATGGAGTAATGGGTGGCCCAATATCATTATATCAGTCTTAAACAAAAACAAATTCTCTTCCATAAACATAAACAAAAAACATTTTACAATAAAAAAACAAAAAGAAAAAACCCTCATCGGTCCAAAAAATCCCTGCTTCTTCTCTTCTTTCTCCTTTGAACACAGAAACAGCAGCGGCTGCACACTGTAACAGGGGTTCACGCAGAGAACTCATAACAGATCCTAATTCCTAGCCTCCTCCATTTTTGTGCCGCCACCTACCGTCGTCGTCAACTCCCCGTCACGCACCGGCGTCGCAATTCCCTTGCCGCATCGCAGCTCGCGTTTCAACCGCTGCACGCCGTCGTTCGTTGCCGTTCACCCACCCACTCGCAAGGTTTACCCATTGTCTTCTATTTTTCGTCACTTTTTCCTGTTCGCGAACTTAGATTCTAGTCGAATTCAAGCAGAAAAAAAAGTATCTCGAGAGTTTCAAGCTGAATCGAGTTTCGAATTTCGACTCAGCTCGACTCGTTTCGAGCCCTAGCGAAGAAGCAGAGCAGTAGTAAGATGAGCGGCGTCAAGAGGGGCGGACCACCAAAGCATCAGAACAAGTTTGCTTGGAAACCCAACGCCGGTCGCAAGATCAACGAAACTGTAATCTCTCAATCTAAGTTCTTTTCATTCTTATCATTTTTATTGAAAGAACAAAAAAGAGAAAAAAAAATGAATATCATATTATTATATATATTCAATCGCACACAGGAAGTTGGAGGAAGGTTTAGACCTCTCTCTGAGATCACTGGAGTGTGCCCTCGTTGCAAGGAACAAATCGAATGGAAACGCCGTTATGGCAAGTACAAGCCTCTTATTGAACCTGCCAAATGGTATATCTCCTTAAGAAAAACAAGATTATATACATTATTTTTTTTGGTTTTTTCATTGATTATGTTAATTGGGCTGCTTATTATGTTGCAGTCAGAGATGTTCTAAACGTGCTGTTCGCCAAGCTTACCATAACCTATGTTCTGGTTAGTTCATTATGAAATTTATTTATTTTTTGTTTATGTAGGGTTTGGTATGTGGGGTGTTTTGGAAATCAGTGCAATTAGGGGAAAAAAGATGATTTTTCGGGGTGTGGAGGTGGAAAGGGATAAAGGGTATGGGTTAAATGGTTTGAATTTGAAATGGAACACATGGTGTTTGTGAAAAGTGCTCTTAGAGTCTTAGCATGAAATTAGTGAAAACTGAAAATGGAATTTGCATGTGTTTGTTTGTGTTTACCAATTACTGTTTGGCTTTGATGTTAGTGTAGGTTGTGCCAAGGAGCATGGTGTATGCGCAAAGTGTTGCTGCAGTGTGGACCGCATAGTTGGAAGGTTGTTTTTAACGTTTTATGATGGATTCAGTGCCATTTTGTTTTAGATTTCTCTCAATCCAAAAGGGAAAAATAATCATGAATCTCACAGACCATCCAATGAAAGCTAAAATTTTTGGCTTTCATCAAACTCAATTTGGATGGATGCTTCCCTACTGTAAAACAATCTGGCTCTCAATTTCTAACATAAGTTTTGTATAAAATGGACATCAATTAGCATTTGCTGACACTAACTATCATCGAAGGGAAAGATGATTCTGTACTGATATGTAATTTGGTTTTTGTAGGGATTCTTCAGAAGTTGAGGCTGAGCAAAAGATGCTCGAAGAGGTTTGTTTACTGCTCTTCTCTCCCTCAGTCACTCATTTATGTACTTTTTGAATGTTAGACTTGTGTATTATTACAAGTACATAATACATGTGTTTTTGTTGTAGGCCATTAAGAATTCCCGGGAGAGAGAAAGAAGAACTCTATTGCGTGCTGTAACATACTAAAACCACTTCTCTTTTATCTTTTAATTTACCCTTTAATTTACCCGTTGATGTACATGCAAATCTTTAATATTGTGCCTGTACATCTCTTATATGATGCATGCAAATCTTTAGTCATAATTTATTTTCGAATATGTTAAAAGGATAAAAGAGAAGTAATTTCTTCTGATTTTATATTGGTATTCTAAAGATAGGTCAAAGTCTATGTTTGTGCTTAGTTCTATGTCGGGATGAGGTAAACGTTGATCTATTTTAACGCAGTTTTAACACAGTTAAGAATAGCTTCCATGTTATGAATCCACCTTTAGCTAGTTTCAACATGAAACCAAAGCTACCAAACACTATATATATATGTCGAAGGAAGTACCTGCATTGTTTTCCTATTCTGCGAAGGTGCATGTTGTTGATTATTCTTCTTTTTTACTTTTGCCATCAGATGAACAAAGAAAAACCTAATAGTTCAAGAAATGCCCCATTTGATACTAAAGATAATAAAGTTGGACAATTATTTCCAAATGCATCCCTGGAAGATTATGCCAAGCAGAATAGAGATAAGGTGGATCATGATGACGGTGAAATTTGTGATGGTAAATACGACGATAGCGAGGATGAAGATTGCAATGACGAAGATGATAACAGTGAGAATGAAGATTGTGATGAGGATGCCGATGGCGACGAAGACGACATTCCTAATCTAATGAATGCCAAAATTGAATGATTCATTTTGGGTATGTCAGTTTCCTACAGAAATTACAACCTGATCTCTTTACAGTTTGTTTTCAGCATTTCTGCTTTATTTGTGGTGAAAAATATGTCTTAATGGATACAAATATTGGATGAGTTGTATCACTTTTTCAGTCTATATGGAACCAAACCAGGGTATTCGGTGTCTAATGTCATCTACGCAAGTCTAGGTGCAATTTGCTACTGTCTACTTGTTTTTATTTCAGTACAGATTCAGAGACTTACAAAACATAACATGAAAACAATTTTTAGCATTAAGAGTCAAGAGAGTTCTATTACTAAATCTTCACCTCAAAATTTGTTTTATTAAGGAAATGTGAAGTCATTCAGATGTTTCCAGTACTATGAAAATAAAAAAGGGTGTACTTTGCATACCATCAACTAATAAAGCCAACTCATGCTTGTGATACAAAATAAAAAAATGTAAAGGAAATGAAATAATGAATGCAATATATAGTCTGATTTTCAAATAGATAATTAATTAATTGCTTGAGATTGTTGGATATTGACACAATAAAATGGTTTGAGTAGTGTGACCGCACATTGTCCTTAAAGAATTATTTGAGTGTAAATACTTTCTCTGGTACTATTCCGGAATCATTTGAAAGTTTTTTTGAACTAAGTTTATTTGTAGAATACGTGTCATTTTGAAAAAAAAAAAAGAATTGGAAGAGAAAAGGATGGAGTTTGAGAAAGAAGATGATAGAATGAATAAGAAGTAGAATGAGAATGATATAGGATACGTAAACTTAGAGATTGAATTACCATATGAGACTTTTGTGGTGTGATTTGGAAAACAAATATTAGTGGAATGGAAGAGAGTAGGGTTTAAGAATAAAAAAGAAGAGGCTCATTCATTTAAATTCATATTTTATGAATCGTTATGTTCTCAGATGAGCTTAATCTTTAAAATTGTCCTCAATTGCGAATAAAGTTCATCTGATAAATGGCAAATCAACTTCATTAGTTATTTGCGAGGAAAACTTGGATGAGTTGCATCCAAAAAAATTAGTTTCATATCAAAATTTTAATTTTTTCAGATTAGTTTCATCCGTAAAATTTATATTTATTTTGGATAATGCTCATCTGTATGATTTTGGATGACCTTGATTCGAAAGGTATAACTATCATAAAAAATAAAGGGGTGACACAATAAAGAGGGAGTGGGAAAATTAGTAGCCAGGGTGGAGCTAACCCAAATATTTTGGAGGAGCCAAATACAAAAGATTAAATAACTTAAAATTTTGGGGAGCTAATTATTTAAAGTGTTAATAATTTTACTTATTTTTTAAAAAATTATATATACATTTTAATAATTTTTTTTTTCGCAATAAAAAATCTCTGCCCCCACGCTATAAGGTTGCTTCCCCGTGCTTAATCGAAATACGACAAGAGTATGGAAAGCTTGCGGGTCTAGGAACCAAAAGTTATAGATTAATGTTGTTCGTAGTAACTTGTAAAGGCTTTCGCAGTAGCTCATTGGTTAAATTCACTGTTTGAATTCCGGGTTCGACTCCCGGCTGCGAATACTTTTCCTTCTTTTCAGTTATTTTTTTCTTTTTCTCTTTATTTTACTATTTTCTCACTCCATTAATGTGTTAATTGGTAACTTATATTGTTACCAAAAAAAATTGCTAACTTATATTAAGTATATTAAATATTTCATGTAAAAGGCGACTTATATATATAGTATCAAATAAAGTAAAAATAGTTGATTCATTTCTTATAAGGGTAATAATTGAAAGACATTTTCACTCTTTAAAAGTTTAATAAAATTTTGTATGTTAATACTTTTTTTAATCTGTGATTTTTGTTTTAAAGATTTTTTTATTATGTACAATATTTCACATGTTAAAAATGTCAAAATTAAATTTGTATAGAAAATGATAAAAAATTAATGAAATTTATTATTATATTCTTAACATGTGCAATATTGCATGGGATAAAAAGAATCCTTATTTTAAATGTTACTCCATCTTCTAACCACTTTGCACCACATTATTTTAAAAATGTGGTTAATACATTGATTTTAGAAAGAGTGGTTAATACTTTTTTACACCATAAAATTAAAAGTAGTCCGTAACATAGTTTTTTAGGGTCAAATTTGAGTATCTAAACTTACATTGTTAATTAATTAATGTACAAAATAAGATTTTATTTTTTAGTATCTAAACTTACTGTCAAATTTGAGCATCTAAACTTACGGTCAAATTTGAAAAAAAGTTAAATTTTGAGAAAAAACAATACAAAATATTGAGTATAGAAAGAATATTTATCTCATTTACATAAGATTTTATTTTTTTGTATTTATAATTAAGAGCACAAATTTCATATTTTTTTCTTATATAGAACCAAATAATTTTTAAAAAATATTAAAATAATAATAATTGTTTTAAAATTATTAAAACATAACAATAACATCTTATTATTAAAATTAAATATTAGTTTTTTAAAATAAAATATTTAAATATTACTATTTACTAACATATAAAATAATATAAATATATATTATAAATATATATTCTTTATATGTGTATAATATTTTTAAAAAGGCAAAAAAAATATATTTAGTAAAATAGAAAAATGATAAAAGAATTTAAAAATGAGAAAAAAATAATATAGGATCTCAATGAGTTATTTAAAAATAAACTATGTTGATGATTAGTTTTCCACAGTTTTTAAAAATAAACCTTTTAAACTCTAATTTATAATATCCTGACTTTATCAATGAGTTATTTCAAAGAATATAAAAAAATATAATTTAATTTATTTGAAAAATACTAATGCTAGTAGGATCTCATACTTTAAAGAATATCACTTTATGAATAAGATAGACAAACCAAGCAAAATTTTCTATATATAAAATTCGAAATAAATAAAATACTTTTTAGATTTTATACAATAGTTTATATACTCTATTATAGGTACTATATAATTATGGACCACAAAATATACAGAAAATGAAAACAAATGCAAAGTAAAATTGTCCTAACTTTTCCAAGTTTTTGTTTTTCCCATAGACTAGAGTATCATATCATATTATAATTAAAGGATGGGAGTGAAGAATGAAGAACTTTATTATTCATGAGGTGTATTTATATCTTGATATCTCTTCGTTAATAAGTTAATTATCTCATTGTCATCATATCTCTATCTTTTTATATTATCTAAACTTCTTTTGCTTGATCATACTTTTTGATCCATTCTTTTTAATATCAACTTGCTTTTGTAAGGTAAATATTTTTTCACTATTTTTTAAATAAAAATTATGTATAGTAATAATACAGAAAAACCTGCAAAATCATAAATAAAGAAATAGTCAATCAAATCATGTATTATATATTTTGAAGAATATAATGTTGCGATTTAAAAATCAACACATCTTTTTTAAATTACTTAAATTATTTGAAGTTTGTTGAAAACAATATACTATACACTTGAAGTTTCTAAGTCAATTTAAATAATTTTTATATTTTTAAAATTGCAACAACTTTTTTAGATTGTCTTTTTAAACAATGTATTGTGATCTTCAATCTAAGAGAAAAAAATCATGTACTATACACTTGAAATATATGTTGTTTTGATTTAAAAATCAAAGCTTTTTTTTAATTACATAAATCATTTAAATTTTTTTTTGAAAATAATGTACTATATACTTGAAGATTCTAGGTCAATTTACATAATTTTTATATTTTTTTAAATTATCGCAATTTTTGTAGAATATTTTTTTAAACAATGTATTCTTCAATCTAAAAGAAAAAATATGTACTATATACTTGAAGAATATGATGTTTTGATTTTAGAATCAAAGCTTCTTTTTAAATTATTTGAAAAACAATGTAGTATAAACTTGAAGTTTCTAGGTCAATTTACATAATTTTTTATTTTAAAATTGCGACAATTTTTCAAGAAATTTTTTTTAAACCACGTATTTTTCAATCTACAAGAATACGATATTTTGATTTAAAAATTAATCCATATTTTTAAGTTACTTAAATTATTTGAAGTTTTTTTTGAAGATAATGTATTATTCACTTTGAAGTTTCTAGCTCAATTTACATAATTTTTTTTATATTTTTTAAATTGCAACAACTTATGTACTATACACTTGAAAAATATGGTGTTTTTTGGAATAAAAATGAAAACTTGTTTTTCAAATTACTTAAATTATTTAACTTTTTTAAATAACGTATTATTGAGTATGAAGTTTCGGGCTCAATTGACTCTTTTATATTTTAAAAATTGTAACAACTTTTTAAGAGAAAATATACTATACACGTGAAGAATAGGGTTTTTTTGAAATAAAAATGAAAAAGTGTTTTTTAAATTAATTAAATTATTTGAAGTATTTTTATAAAAATAATGTATTATCCACTTTGAAGTTCTCTAGCTCAATTTACATAATATTTTATATTTTAAAAATGCAACAAATTTTTAAGAGATCATGTACTATACACTTAGGTGTTTCTCGAAATAAAAATGAAAATGTGTTTTCAAAATACTTAAACTATTTGAGTTTATTATGAAAATAATGTATTAATCACTTTGAAGTTTCAAGCTCAATTTATATAGGATGTATTTTAAAATGAATAGGATGTTTTTAAATTATCCAAACTATTAGAAGCTTTCAAAACATAATGTGTTATTCACTTTGAAGTTTTTAGTTTAATTTACATAATTTTTTATATTTTTAAAATAGCAATAATTTTTTAAGAGATCGTATAGTATACACATGAAGAAAATGGGTTTATTCGAATAAAAAGAAAACATATTTTTTAAATTACTTAAATTATTTGAAGTTTTTGAAAAATATTGTATTATTCACATTGAAACTACTAGTTCAATTTACATAATTTTTTATATATTTAAAATTGCAATAGTTTTTTTTTATGGATTGTACGTGTACTATATATATACTTGAAGAATATGGTGTTTTACGAAATAAAAATGAACATGGTGTTTTTAAATTACCTAAATTACATGCAAATTTTAAAAAATTATGTATTACTCACTTGAAATTTTTATCTCAATTTATATATTTTTTTATATTTTTAAAATAACAACAGTTGTTATAGAGATCGTGTACTATACAGCTTAATAATATGGTTTTTTTTCGAAATAAAAATGAATAGGGTGTTTTTAAATTTGCCTAAATTATTTGAAGATTTCTAAAAACAATGTATTATTCACTTTGAAGTTTGTAATTCAATTTATAGAATTTTTTATATTTTTTAAATTGCAACAGTTTTTTAGACATCGTGTAATATACACTTAACGAATATAGTGTTTTTTTGAAATAAAAATTAATAGAGTATTTTAAAATTATCTAAATTATTTGAAGCTTTTTGAAAACAATGTGTTATTCACTTTGAAGTTTCTAACTCAATTTATATAGTTTTTTATATTTTTAAAATTGCAACATTTGTTTTTTAGAAATACTATACTATATAATTGAAAAATATAGTGCTTTTAAAATTACCTAAATTATTTGAAGCTTTCTAAAAATAATGAATTATTCACTATGAAGTCTCTAGCTCAATTTAATTTCTAAATTATTTTAATATTTCTAAAATTTATGTATTATTCACTTTGAAGTTTCTAATTCGATTGACATGATTTTTAATCTTTTGAAAATTACAACAGTTTTTTAGAGGTCGTGTACTATACACTTTATGAATACGGTGTATTTCAAAATAAAAATAAATAGGGAGTTTTTAAATTACCTAATTATTTAAAGCTTTATGAAAATAATATATTATTTATTTTTCTAACATAATTTACATAATTTTTTATACTTTTAAAATTGCAACAGGTTTTTTAGATATCGTGTACTATGAGCATGGTGTTTTTCGAAATGAAAATGAATTGGGTGTTTTTAAATTACCTAAATTATTTGAAGCTTTCAAAAAATAATGTATTATTCACTTTGAATTTTCTATTTCAATTTCCATAATTTTTAAATTTTTTAAATTGCAACAATTGTTTTTAGAGATCGTATACTATACACTTAAAGAAAATGATATGTTTCGAAATAAAAATGTAAATGCAATTTTTAAATTTCCTAAACTATTTGAACCTTTCTCAAAATAATGTATTATTCACTTTGAAGTTTTGAACTCAATTTGCATAAAATTATCTTGAAAATTACAACAATTTTTTTAAAGAACGTGTACAATACACTTGAAGAATATGATGTTTTTGAAATAAAATTAATAGGGTGTTTTTAAATTACCTAATTATTTGAAGCTTTTTGAAAATAATGTATTATTCACTTTTAAGTCTCTAGTTCAATTTATATAGTTTATATATTTTATAAATTGCAACAATTTTTTAGTGATCGTGCACTATACACTTGAAGAGTTGGGTGTTTTTCAAAAATAAATAAAAACACGATTTTTATATTTCCTAAATCATTTGAAGCTTTCTAAAAATAATGTATTATTTACTTTGAATTTCCTAACTCAATTTACAATTTCTTTATTATTGTAAAATTGCAACATATATTTTAGAGATCGTGTATATATCCTTGAAGAATAAGGTTTTTTCAAAATAAAAATGAAAGCACGATTTTTAAATTACCTAATTTTTTTGAAACTATCTGAAAATAATGTATTATTCACTCCGAAGTTTATAACTCAATTTATATTTTTTAAATTGCAACAGTTTTTCAGAGATCGTGTACTATACACTAGAAGAATATGAAGTTTTTTGAAAGTAATGTTTTAATCACTTTGATGTTTCTAACTTAATTTACCTAATTGTTTTTATATTTTTAAAATTGAAATAGTTTTTTTAGAGATTGTGTACTATACACTTAAGAATTGAGTATATTTTTAAATAAAAAATGAATAGGTATTTTTAAATTACTTAAATTGGTTAAAACTTTCTTAAAACAATGTATTATTCACTTTAAAGTTTCTAACTCAATTTACATAATTTTGTATTTTTTAAATTGCAACGGTTTTTTTTTAAATATCGTATACTGTACACTTGACAAATAAGATGTTTTTCGAAATAAAAATGAATAAGCTATTTGGAAATTTCCTAAATTATTTGATGTTTTCTGGAAACAAGGTATTGTTCACTTTGAAGTTTCTAACTCAATTCACATAATTTTTAATAATTTTAAAATTACAGCAGTATTTTTAGAGATCATGTACTCCCTTGAAGAAATGGGAGTTTTTACGATATAATACTAAAAACACGATTTTTAAATTTACTAAATTATTTGAAGCTTTCTAAAAGCAATATATCATTCACTTTAAAGTTTCTAATTTAATTTACTTGATTTTTTTCTTATTTTTTAGATTGCAACACTTTTCTTTTTTTTTTTTTATTTTTTTTTATAAAAAACAACAATTTTTTTAGAGATCATATAATATACATTTCACAAATATGGTGTTTTAAATTACCTAAATTATTTGAACCTTTCCGAAAATAATGTGTTATTCACTTTGAACTTTCAAACTCAATTTACATAGACTTTTATATTTTTAAAATTGTAACAATTTGTTTAGATTGAAGAATAGAGTGTTTTTCGAAATAAAAATGAATATGATGTTTTTAAATTACCTAAATTATTTGAAGCTTTCTGAAAATATTATATTATTCACTTTGAAGTTTCTAACTCAATTTACAATTTTTTTATATTTTTTAAATTGCAACAGTTTTTTAGAGATCGTGTACTATACACTTGAAGAATATGATGTTTTTCAAAATAAAAATGAAAACTCTACTTTTAAATTAATTAAATTATTTGATGTTTTTTGAAAATAATGTCTTTTTTACTTTGAATTTTGTAGCTCAATTTACAATAAATTTTATTATATTAAAATTGCAACAATTTTTTTTTTTGAGATTGTGTACCCCTTGAAGAATAGGGTGTTTTTCGAAATTAAAAGAAAAGGAGATTTTTAAATTATCTAAATTATTTGAGACTTTTTGAAAACAATTTATTATTTAATTTGAAGTTTCTAACTCAAGTTACATGATTTTTTATATTTTTTAAATTGCAACAATTTTTTAGTGATCCTGTACTATACACTTAAAGAATATGATGTTTTTCGAAAGAAAAATGAAAACGAGATTTTAAAATTACCTAAATTTTTGAACCTTTCTAAAAATAATTTATTATTCACTTTGAAGTTTCTAATTCAATTCACATATTTTTTTTATATTTTTTAAATTGTAATAGTTTTTTAGAGATAGTGTACTATACACTTAAAGAATATGATGTTTTTAGAGATAAAAATGAATAGGGTGTTTTTAAATTACCTAAATTATTTTAAGCTTTCTGAAAACAATTTATTATTCACTTTGAAGTTTCTAACTGCATTTACATAATTTTTAATATTTTTAAAATGGAGTGCTTTTTCTCGAAATCGTGTACTATCACTTAAATATTAGGGTATTTTTCATATAAAAATAGTAGCACCCCCAATTTCCAAAAAAAAAAAAACTTTAACTATGTGTAAGTTCATGTGGTTTAAATTTTCATTTTAGTCCTTGGAACCATAATTTCAAATTGGTCCCTCTACCATTATTTTGTAAATTCTTGTGTCTTTAGGGACTAAATGACAAATAAAAAGGAAGTGGGGCCTATGTCATTGATTGGCACCAAAACACCTTATATTGTTTTTCTTTTCTTCCATTCTCTCCTTTTCTCTCTCACGTCCACTCCCATTCTTCCTTTCTACTTCATCTTCAAACCCTCTCAAAGACTCAAGATGTGG
This sequence comes from Cyamopsis tetragonoloba, assembly GCA_037177725.1. NCBI lineage: Eukaryota > Viridiplantae > Streptophyta > Magnoliopsida > Fabales > Fabaceae > Cyamopsis > Cyamopsis tetragonoloba. The sequence goes on from CM074123.1 coordinate 58,777,967, forward strand.
CTCTTGTCAATCTAACATGAAATTCATCAATGCAACCTCCTCTCATCAAATGCAGGGTTGATTTTAGCTAACACCAAGAAAAATCAAGAAGCAAGGAGGAGAGGGGGACAAGAGGTGATGGGAATTGGCACTCAAAGAAGAGAAGGGCAAGTAAGGAGACGAAGAAGGTGAAATTGAGGATTGAAGTTCAAGAAGTCCAAGAAGAAAGTTAGGAAATGCAAGCCTAACTAAGGGAATTGAGGTAACCACAACATTATTTTGATATGCATGTTTGAATTGAACCCTCTAAAATGAAGCATATGCTTGAGGGTTCAAGTCCAACCATGACAACATAATGGTAACCCCACTCAAAACCCTACTAGAGACATTGTGTTGTGCAAATTTATGTATTTGCATGTGAATTTTGAAAAGATGAATGAGAAATTGATGTTGATGTTGATGATAAAGAGTTGATGCATGTTGAATTTGATAATAAATTGAGAAGTAACTATTGAATTGGAAATCATGAATTAGATGTGGTTTGGTATGATTTTGAGGAATGACATGTGTGTTAGTGTTTTGTGCTCTAGCATGTGCATGTGCATGTGAATGTTAATTTCTAATTGTTAGAACATGTATAAGAAGAAGAGTAACCATGGGAAGGATGGAATTGGTGGAAATGGTGAGGAACAAGCAGAAATTCGTGTTCTACATCTACAAATTTCGTCGTAGCAAGATAATTTCGCTAGCTCAAAATTGAGACAGAACCAACCGTTGAATTATGTGCTCTTGTCACTATAGCAAAAGTAATTTCGCTCCAGCAAAAAGATAACATTGGAATTAGCTTTCAAGGTCTTTGATAGCATTCTAGATCTCGACATTATCTTTCTAATGGAACCAGTTTCACCCAATTCTAATTTGTAAAGCTCAAATTATAAGCCAAACAATGCGAAGTGTCTGACAAAAGAAATTCAGCGACTAGTTTGCACTTGCAGCATAAATTACTCACAGGAGAAACTTGAATTGGGACTAGATGTCTTCTTCAAAGTTATAGTAAATTGTGTTAACTTTATTCTAAAACTAAAATCACCTTAATCAAAGTTCTATAGCTTGATTTATGCTTTATAGAATATACATTACTATGATGTTACAAGCTATGCATAGTTGATTCACAATTAAATCATTGAATATTAAAATGATATGACATGTATTTGGAAGTGTGTCTTGTTTTACATGTATGATTGTTGAGAATAATGTAAATGTATGAGTTATGCATTATGATGAGACTTGATTACTTGGATACTTCCACACTTCATAACTATTCTTCCTTGGATTAAACTTGTGAATGATAGTAATGAAAGAATGTTGTGTATGCAACTGTGTATGTTACACCTTAACTGGATAGCATACTAGGGCAACCTGCAAGGGTGAAGGGCATAAGTGTATGTGAATGTTACACCTTCACCAGATAAGGGTTAAGGGCATAAGTGACAGTTAGGTTCATAGAATGACGTTTCTATGATCGAATGAGCTCATTCCTTATGGCGTCCCTGCTGGCACAAAGGTTCCCAAGAAAGATATGATTGTTATGTAAATGATTTTGAGTGAAATGAATTAAAAATCTATATGATAGTTCCTTGAGTGTAAAGTCGGATCAATGTCTTCCTTATTTGGAAGATAGTATTCAGTTTATGGCATTCCGTGGGACGACTTTATGTCTTTAAGGATTATTTGCCAGTGTTTAATTTCATATGTATGAATATGACTGCATGTTGATATGTAATGATTGTTAGATTGCGGTTAGACAAATGTATTCCACATCGGTGACTGAGAACACTGTGAGTTTTTTCAGTCCGAGTGGTTACTGAGATATATGTTTTGTATATCTCACGGTTGCAATGTTTTTAGATACTTGAAGACTTGAAGAGCTACCAGCTATGGAAAGTTTCACTTAGGTGTAGTCTCCACGCTGTCTTAACAAGAAGTTCAGTGTAGGTCTGACCTAAGTTTAGTGTGCTGATTTAGAAAGAGTTCACCTGACCAGGTGATAAGTGCATTTTTATGCTTATTTTATAAGCTAAATTGTGCACTTATCTCTTCTTAAAAAAAGTTTTCTTAAGCAAAAAGCTTCCCTAATCTAATCTTTTGAGTTCTTGAGCAAAATTTCCATTTAATAAAGTTTGTTTGAGTTGAGGATTATAGGTACTAATTAAGTTATAGCCCAAAGTTGAGGAGCAAAAGGAGTGTTGGATTACATTTCTATCACTTTGGTGCTTGAGCGTTGGCGCTTAAGCGCCAAGTTTAAGATTGAAGTCTGAAGTTGCTACTAACTGGCGCTTAAGCCAAAGGTAGCGCTCAAGCGCGAGCGAGAATGGCGCTTAAGCCCCATATGACACTTAAGCGCGAGGTCCCCATGGAGTCAATTTTCTCTCGGCCATTTTCTCGATTAAGCGAGGTGTGGCGCTTAAGCGAGAGTCTCGTAAATGGAACACGTGTTTTATGATTTCAAACCATTATAAATACATGAGGAGGCCATTCAGAAGAAGAGGAAGCCATCTCTGCACAAAATTTAGGGGTCTAGAGAGAGAAAGAGAGCAATTGAGAGATCTATTGTGACCTTTTCTCATATGATGTTTGCTTTTCAATTGGAGATGGTAGCTTAAACTCTCTACTTGGGATTGGATGTAACTTGCTGCGTAAAATTATCAAACTCAGGTTCTTATTTATGTTAAATTAATTGGTTTTCTTTTCTCTGCTTGAATTTAGAATTGAAAGCTTGATCACCTTCCTTCTCTCCTAACTTTTCTTATTGAATGAGAATTTAATTTGAAAAGAGGTTCTTAGAAAAGGAATTTCATCAATGAAAGACTAGGGATAATTTTCATTTATGAACCACTTTTAAAAAGAGAATTCTTATTGCGTGGTAACTCTTTTACCGTTTAAAGGAATTTAATCGATATAGTTTTACCATAGAATTTGGAAAATGAGGGATGTTTGTTAGTGATTTTTATCCTCGGCCTTTCAATTAACATAATAAGTTCTTAAGATTTGGGAATAATCATTAGTATAATGGAATCCAAGCCCAAGTGTTCTTATAAATATTTTTTAACCTTTTTTACCTTACGAGCGCCCTTTTTACAATTACGAGCACTTATTTTACAATCTAAATCAACTTAGCTCTTTATAAAAACTTCACCCAAACATTTTCTAATTGAAGTAAATAGTTCTAGTGTTGCTCCTTGGGGACGATAACTTGATTTCCCACTTTACTGAAACGAGTTAATATTTTAGACTCCTAAAATACATAACACCAGGGTCCTAAATTGTACTTTTAGGTAGATTCGTGTATTAATTGTATTTTCTAAAGCTTTCGCATATTATTTTCTATATTATTTGTGAGTTATAGTAATTCAAAAATTATGTCATTACAAAAATGAAACTCGATTTTTAATATACTTAAATTATTAGAAGCTTTTGAAAACAATATCTTATTCACTTTGAAGTTTCTAATTCAATTTACAAAATTTTTTATTAGTTTAAAATTGCAACAGTTTTTAGAGAGATCATGTACTATACTTGAAGAATAAGGTGTTTGTCGAAATAAAAATGAAAAAGTAATTTTTAAATTACCTAAATTATTTGAATTTTTCTAAAAAAAATATATTATCTAGTTTGAAATTTCTAACTTAATTTACATAATTTTTAATATTGCAACTATTTTTTTAAAGATAGTATACTATACACATGAAGAATATGGTGTGTTTTGAAATATAAATGATAACGCATTTTGAAATTGCCTAAATTATTTTAAGCTATTTAAAAATAATATCTTATTCACTTTGAAGTTTTTAGCTCAATTTACATAATTTTTTTTATTTATAAAATTGCAACCGTGTTTTATTTAACACCTTTAATTTTAAGACTGTTTTTTTTAACTTAGAGTATTCAACGGAAGATAAAAATACTACTCCACTACATAAGGGATTACACACATAGTCATTCTTATATGGACATATTCCTACACACTTGACCTCATGTCTAGTTCCCAAAATATAAGTTTAATTTATACGATCTAGAGAGTAGCCAGTCCGGCTTAGGTAGTCACAATGAGTACACAAAAGAAAGGAAAATGACTACCTAGTGATTACAAATATCTTCCTAACTATGGCTCTCAAGCGCTGAAGTCCTCTTTGTCTTCTTCACATGCAATATTGTAACCGTCAGCTGTATGCAAAACATATAACTGAGTAACTTTCGGCTAATAAAACAGTTTTACAATATTGCAGCTAGTCTAACTGGAAAATCTCCCAAATATAGCCCTAACAAGCACACAACATCTAGCACACCAATAATGTATGAATGACATATTACAATGTATTCATGCTATGAGTTCACATTACGTTTCATTTCATTTCATTCATTTTTGTCTTTTAATAGGGAGTGTAGTACACTAGAACTCTACCATAGGTGCATGGCAGTGTATGCACAACTTGAGCTCATATCGTGGCCATTGGTAAGCGTCCTTCTAGGGTTTTACTGCTGGGCTACCTACCTCACTCAAGTTAGCCCAATGACTACATACCCTTTTTGGGATAGCTTTTTTGTACCTTAGGCTATCTACCCCTTTCGGAATAACCCTACATTTCATTATCATTTTCATGCTTGTCTGCTTACCCAGTTACTTCCGGTGGAACTCAACCCACTTACTCAACCAATGTTGATGGGGGAAAGCATTTTCCTCTTTTCATTTCATGTTTATCATCAGTTATAGTGTTGCATAAGAAGGCATCTTGGGTGTGATTGTAGGTATGATAGTCCTTTAGTCTCAAAATTTTAGAAAACAAAATTTTTAGGTTTTCGCTGTAGTGAGATCCCTTTCGCTAGAGCGAAATTAGGATTTCTAGGTTTTTGCTGCAGTAAAACAGACCCAAAAACCACCATTTTTCCTCGAGCATTTTCGCTGTAACGAAGTGAATTTTGCTGTAGCGAAATTGCTCTAGTTTTGATCCTCTAAACTGGCCTATTTTTGCTGTACCGAATTCCATTCGTTGCAGCGAAAATGTCACAATTCAAAAAACCCAATTCCCCTGTTTTGCTATTTTCACAAACTTCAACCCAAGTGTTTTGGGACCATATTTACACTCCAATAACACCAAATTTCCAGAATTGCAACAACAAAATGTTAATTCATGACATTTCTAATCCATTTCGTCCACATACACAACTCATTTTCCAAAACTAAACAAACAAAACACTTTCAAGCCAATTTTACTAACATGCATTCAAAGCCTCTAACTAAGCAAGGAATCAACATGCATTAACACATGCAAGTCAAGCAACCAATAATTTCCACATTTTCAAGCATGACAACATTTGCACAAATTTCACATTCAACCCTAATGTCACATAATCCGACAAAATCATGGTTCTAATGTCCTAATCACATACATATTTCTATTCCTAATCACCCTAACTTGGGGTTTTTAGCGAGTTACCTTGATTAGGGGTCCAAATCACACTTTCTCCCAATTCCTTCAAGCTCTTAAATCCCAACTCAAGAGCACTTGAAATCCCTAAAATCCACAAGCAGCAAGTCATTAACACTCATATTAACCTAATTTGTAGGTTGCATGTAGAGATTGAAAGGTTTTGAGACCCTTAGCACAAAAATGGAATTTCAAGCTAAAGGAGAGAGTTGCATGTGCTTACCTCGGTAGCACTTGACTTGAAGTTGAAGAACTAGAAGAAGAAGGAGATGATGATGATCAACCCGTGGGGGAAGAGGAAGAGAATTGAAGAGGGAGAGAAGTGTGATATATTGTCCCACTTTGCAATTTTTTATATTTGTTAAGTAGTCTCTCCTTGGGACTCTTGGATATTGTAATTTGGTCTCTCCTTCCCTTTTTTTCTATGGTTTTGCAACTAAATCCCAAAAAATTAAATTCTTTTCAAAAGAATCCCTTAAGGACTAAATTGATAATTTCACAATTTTAACTCATAACTTGGAAAATTTAGCGATGTTACATTTTAAGAGATTGAATACTATACACTTGAAGAATATGTTTTTTTCTTTTTTTTAAAAAAATGAATAGGGTGATTTTAAATTACCTAAATTATTTAAATATTTTGAAAATAATATATTATTCACTTTGAAGTTTCTAACACAATTTACATAACTTTTAATATTTTTAAAATTGCAATAAATTTTTTTTAGAAATTGTGTTGTATCACTTGAAAAATAGGGTGTTTTTTGAATAAAAATGAAAACTAGCTTTTTAGTATACCTAAATTGTTAGAAGCATAGGGTGTTTTCAAAACCTTGAAGAATGGGGTGTTTTTGAAATAAAAATGAAAATGTCAATTTTAAATTACCTAAATTATTTGAAACTTTCTAAAAACAATGTTACTCACTATGATATTTCTAACTCAATTTTTGAAAAATTCATATTTGCTTAATTTATAGCAGTTTTTTTTAGAGAACATGAATGATACACTTGAAGAATATGATGTTTTTTAACATAAAAATGAAAACGCAATCTTTAAATTACCTAAATTATTGTGAGCTTTTTGAAAATAATGCATTAGTCACTTTGAACTTTATAGCTCAATTTACATAATTTTTATATTTTTAAAATTGCAATATTTTTTTAGAGATCGTGTACTATACACTATAATAATAGAGTGTTTTACGAATAAAAATAAATATGGTGTTTTTAAATTATCTAATGTATTTGATACTTTCTAAAAGCAATGTATTATTCACTTTGAAGTTTCTAACTCAATTTATATAATATTTTATATATTTTTTAAAGTGCAACAGTATTTTCAGATATCATGTACTATACATTTGAAGAATATGGTGTTTTTTGAAATAAAAATGAAAACACAATCTTTAAATTATCTAAACTATTTAAAGCTTTTTGAAAACAATGTATTATTCACTTTTCATGTTTATAACTCAATTTACATAATTTTATTATATTTTTATATTGCAACATTTTGTTAAAGACCATGTACTATACACTTAAAAAATATGGTGTTTTTTGAAATGAAAATAAAAACGTGATTCTTAATTTACCTAAATTATTTAAAGCTTTTTGAAATCAATATATCATTCAGTTTGAAGTTTCAAACTCAATTTACATAATTTTTTTTATATTTTCAAAATTGCAACATTTTTTAGAGATAATGTACTATACACTTGAAGAATATGATGTTTTTTGAAAAAAAAATGAAATGCAATCATTAAATTACCTAGAATATTTAAAACTTTTTGAAAACAATGTATTTTTTACTTTGACATTTGTAATTACATTTACATAATTTTATTATATTTTTTTAAATTGCAACATTTTTTTAGAGATAGTGTACTATATACTTCAAGAATATGTGGTTTTCAAAATCAAAATTGCGATTTCTAAATTATCTAAATTATTTGAAACTTTTTAAAAATAATGTCTTATGCACTTTGATGTTTCTAGCTCAATGTACATAATTTTTTTATATTTTTATAATTTCAACAATTTTTTAGGGGTTGTTTACAATATATTTGAAGAATATGGTTTTTTTCGAAATAAAAAAGGCAGGGTGTTCTTAAATTATTTAAAATTTTTTGAAAATAATGAATTATTCACGTTGAAGTTTCTAACATAATTTACATAATTATATATATATTTTAAAATTGTAACATGTTTTTTAGATATCGTGTATTGCAAAATAAACATGAAAACATATTTTAAATTACTTAAATTATTTGAAGATTTCTGAAAACAACGTATTATTCTGTTTGAAGTTTCAAACTCAATTTATATAATTATTTATACATTTTAAATTGTAACATTATTTAAGAGATCGTGTATTATACCCTTAATTAAAGAATATAGTGTTTTTCAAAATAAAAATGAAAACATGAATTTTAAACCACTTAAATAATTTGAAGCTTTTAAAAAACAAAGTATTATTTACTATGAATTTTCTAGCTCAATTAAGATAATTTTTTATATTTTTAACATTGCAAATATTTTTTAGAGATATATAAGTGTTTTTCGAAATAAAAATGAATAGTATATTTTTAAATTACCTAAATTATTTGAAGTTTTTAGAAAAATAATGCATTATTCACTTTGAAGTTTCTAACTCAATTTAGATATTTATTTTTTATCTTTTGAATTACAGCAGTTTTTTTAGAGATCGTGTACATGCTGGAAGAATATGGTGTTTTTCGAAATAAAAATAAAAATTTGATTTTTAATATGCCTAAATTACTAGAAGCTTTTTGAAAATAATGTCTTATTCACTTTAAATTTTCTAGCCCAATTTATAATTTTTTTTATTATTATTAGTTCCAACAGTGTTTTTAAAGATTGTGTACAATATACTTAAAGAATATGATATTTTTCGAAATAAAAATAAAAACGCGATATTTAAATTACATAAATTATTTGAAGTTTTTTAAAAATAATTTATTATTCACTTTGAAGTTTTTAACTCAATTTACATAATTTTTTTATATTTTTAAATTGCAACAATTTTTTATGAGATCGTGTACTATACAGTTGAAAAATATGATGTTTTTCAAAATAAAAATGAAAAACGCAATCTTTAAATTACATAAATTATTTGAAGCTTTCTAAAAATAATGTGTTATTCACTTTGAAGTTTCTAACCCAATTACATAATTTTTTTTATATTTTTTAAAATTGCAACAGTTTTTTTCTAAAGATTGTTTACAACACACTTGAAAAATATGTTATTTTTCGAAATAAAAATTAAAAAATGATCTTTAAATTACCAAAACTATTAGAAAGCAATATCTTATTCACTTTGAAGGTTTTATCATAATTTACCTAATATTTTATATTTTTAAAATTGCAAAATTTTTTTAGAGATCGTGTATTATACAATTGAAGAATATAGGGTGTTTTTCGAAATAAAAATGAATAGAGTTTTTTTATATCACCTAAATTATTTGAAGCATACTTACAAAAATGTATTATTCAATTTAAAGTTTCTATTTCAATTTATATAATTTTTTATATTTTCAAATTGTAACCGTTTTTTAGAGATCGTGTAAGAAAAGAGTGTTTTTGAAATAAAAATGAATAGGGTGTTTTTAACTTACCTAAAATAATTCAAGCTTTTTGAAAATAATATATTATTTAATTTGAAGTTTCTAACACAATTTACCTAATTTTTATATTTTTAAAATTGCAACCGTTTTTTAAGAGATTTGGTTTTCGAAATAAAAATGAAAACTCAATCTTTAAATTACCTAAATTATTTAAAAACAATATCTTATTCACTTTGAATTTTCTAGCACAATTTTTTAAAAATCGTGTACTATACAGTTGAATAATATGGACAAAATTTCTATTTGTGAGAAAAACTTTTGCCGAACTATGATCTCAATTTGAGAATATATATACACATAAACATGAAAAATATCTCCTCCAATTCGAATATTTGTGAACACACTTTCGTCTATAAAAAAAATATTATTCACCAAAAACGAACATGAAGACATATAAAATATTTTTTACAAAATTATAGGCATATTATATAACAAAAATATTCAACCTCATATCAAGTGTCATATGCCGAGGTTAAAATCAGTTAATCCAATTCTTGAGTGGAGAGTTCGAATCATAAGAAACCTTTGATCTTTACGATACCCTAATAAAAAATTTTTGAAAAGAAAAAGTAATAGCGTTATGAAAAAAAATCACAAATTAAACTATACCACTATTAATTTAAAATATTGCGTGATGTAGTTCATCTCGTTCTTTAATTATAATTATTTTGTGTGCTTTACTCTTAGAGAATAGATTAATGACTGTTCACGACAGTAGATACTCTAAAATAAAAAAACATATTCTATTAGTATTTATTTTAAAGAATTTATTGGTAAAATTTAAGTCAAATGCACATTTTGATCATATATCTCTTATATGTATTTTATTATAGTTTTATATTTTTTTTGCGTTACATTTTGTTCCTGTATCTTTTATAAACGTTTTATTTTTGTCCAATCCATCAACCCGTCACCCATTAACATAATTGATCTAATAAGAACCGAGTCAAATTACGCAATTTATCTTCAAGCCCAGAAAAATCATAACATACACATAAACCTAATAAAAATAGAGTCAAATTATCTTGTAACAGGGTGACGGAGTTGACAAAATATACCAAAATAAAACCTTTATAAGAGATATAATACCAAAATAAAATACATATAAGAGATACGGGACTAAAATATACATTCCTCCTAAAATTTATTTAAAAGAAAAAAAAAGAGAAGTGTGAAGTGTGGGCTGAAATTTGTGGAAGCAAAAGTTGCTCTAACACATGCTTAAGCCAACTGGACCCAACAATACAATCAGCTTCCGCCGCGTTTTTCTTTGTTTTTCCACTCTTTCTTTCTCTCTTCCCTTTCTTCTTTTCTTTCTTCTTTCATCGATCTTGTTCTCAATTCTTATCTAACAACAATTCTGTTTCTAAGAACCAGAAATCCTCACATTCCCTTCGTTTCATGAAAAAAATGCCGTTCTGTTTCCCACTCATGATGATCCCTTCCTTCCTCAAACAGCTACCATGCATGATTCTGCTTTTGTTTCTGCTGTCTTGTAATTTCTTCACTTCCACAGGTTCGTGCATGAATGCCACTTTTTCTCTTCAAAAGTTTTGGAATTTTCAATTGTTCTCTGTTTTATTGGTTGATGAGTTTTCGCCTTTTCGGGTTTATTGGCATGCATGTTTGTGACGAAGGTTTTAAATCGTGCTATACTCTGGAACGTTAACTCCAAATGTTATGGTTTCGGCAACCTCGAAACCATTTCCGACTGTGACCGTGGTTCGCAATTGCAGATTCTGACCGCAACTGCAATTTGGAACTTTCTTTTGTGATTGATTGCAAGCTTTCTTCTTAGAAATTAGGTTGTGATGGTTTTTCTCGAATTTTGGAAAATTTTATTTTTCATTTAGGTTGAAAAAGTTAGAATTGTGCTTAGGAATTCTTACAATAGGGAACAAATGATAAAAGGGTGGTTAGTGGTTACAGATAGTGATAAATTTCAGCTTAAATTGAATAATACATTTATAAACAAATGGTATTACATTGTAAATTGTAATTTGCAAATATCATGCATGCCTTTATCAATTATCATTAATCCCCAAATGTCATTAGTATTCACTAAGGTTTCAAACTGCGACGGCAGCGTTGCGATTAAATGTGGTTTTGGTGATTGCCACAATCATGATGTTCTGACGTGATATCGCAAGGCAGAAATCATTTTGAAACTAAATGTTTGCTTTCTTTGTTCATTACTTTAGCAACTTCAGAAATTTTGATGTCTTGATGTCTCATGATTTCTATGGCTCTTTTCATATGTATCACCATTGTCTTGGTTTCTTGATGTGCAGTACATGAGGTTCATTGATTACTTCCCCTGCCTCGTCCTTTTTTCTTTCCGTCTAATTGATTTCCTCTTGAATTATTTTAATTTGAGGTTTGATTTTATCTTTCAGAAGCTTATGATCCACTTGACCCGAATGGAAATATCACAATCAAATGGGATATTAAAACCTGGACACCTGATGGTTATGTTGTAAGTGCATTCTTTTATGATATCACTTACTGATGTTCGAATCAAATCCTCCGATTTACAATTAGATGGTCTTCAAATGATTTTGGCTCTTTCTTTCTCTACTAGTTTCACATTAGATGCATCTTACATATTATAATTCAGTTCTTACTTAGATTATGCAACTTGATAAAATGGTTGAAAAATAAAGACGTTTTGATCCAATTAAGAATATAACAGGATGTAGATTTATCACACTTAACCACTTGTATAGTTTTTTCTACTCTATATTTACTGTTAGATGTAAACTTGTTGAATAAACTCAAGTGTATAAACTATTGTAAAAAGGGGCAGAGGAAGGACAAAAAGGACGGTAGGGTAAATTATTAAAAGAGATCTCATGGTAAATAGTATTGCTGTGGATATGGTCTTTGATCGTTCACAGTAATGTTGTGTGATCCATGAAACCGACATCACCTTGTGAAACAAGGCTTTTGTATGAATGAGTTTATTTATATTAGTGGCTAAAGCCATTTAGAATGGATTAAGTTAATTTTTGTTCCATTAGTTATTTGGATGTCTAAGAAACTATGGAATGGACAGGCTGTTGTTACAATGAACAACTTCCAACAATATCGTCATATCTCAGCACCCGGGTGGCAACTAGGATGGACATGGGCAAAGAAGGAGGTAATATGGGACATGGTGGGAGGGCAGACCACTGAACAAGGCGATTGTTCAAAATTTAAGGCAAACATTCCACATTGCTGTAAAAAGGATCCAACGGTGGTAGATTTACTTCCTGGAACGCCTTACAATAAACAAGTTGCTAACTGCTGCAAAGGTGGTGTACTCAGCTCGTGGGCACAGGATCAAACCAACGCGGCCGCAGCATTTCAAATCAGTGTGGGTAGAGCTGGTACCACCAATAAAACTGTCAAGTCGCCGCTAAACTTCACCTTGAAAGCGCCAGGACCTGGTTATACTTGTGGACCAGCAAAAATTGTGAAACCTACTCTTTTCCTTGAACCAGACAAAAGGAGAGTGACCCAAGCACTCAGTAAGTTGATGGAATTTTATGCTCGTTTTACACGGTTGTGATCATAATCATCTAATCTTCCAAGTTTCAACTTCAACTTCTTCCTTCATCCAAATGTCATTCATTGGTTATCTCTTTTGTTAGTACCAAAATATTGGACCACAGTAATAATTTTATCAGTTTTTTTGTTTAAATTTAAATCTGGTTGGAGTTAAGTTAACCAAGGTTTTAAACTGTGGTTCTTGTTGCGCTGCATTAAATGCGACCGAATTCGGTTGGATGTGGCCACTGTAGACCACAATTCGCATGCTGAAACTATGATATTGCAATGTGATTTAGCGGAACGAACCACAACTTAAAACCAGTAGGATCGAGCAATTTGTTTTGACCTTAGTGTTGCCGTTATTTCTTGCAGTGACATGGAATGTGACGTGCACATATTCGCAATTTCTAGCTCAAAAAACACCAACATGCTGTGTCTCCCTTTCATCTTTCTATAATGATACTGTTGTACCTTGCCCAACATGCGCATGTGGCTGCCAGGGCAACTCGTCGCTATCAGGGAACTGTGTAGAGTATGTTTTTATTACTCAACTTTTATTTCCTTTGAAACAGAAATAAATACTGTACACTCACGTTTTTTTCCTTTGTGGTTACAGTCAAGATTCACCACATTTGGCATCAGTTGTTTCCAGCCCGGGAAAGAATAGTATTGCACCATTGGTTCGATGTACTCGTCATATGTGCCCGATTCGAGTTCACTGGCATGTTAAGCTTAATTACAAGGAGTACTGGCGTGTGAAGGTCACCGTTACTAATTTCAACTACAGGATGAATTATTCAGATTGGAACTTGGTTATTCAACACCCAAATTTTGACAACTTGACACAGCTTTTCAGTTTCAACTACAAGCCAATAACTCCCTACGGGTCAATAAGTAAGTTAATCCTTCAAGGATTTGCAATCATGAAGACATAAGTTAATTATTAATGATGTTAATGTTTTTTAAAATTCTAAATTTGTTGTGTTTTGACGTACTAGTTATCATCACTTGAAATAATATGATGCATACATCTCTTATAATTTTTAAAAAAAGTTCCATTCATGTTTTTTAAAATTTTACATATCCACTCAGTCCACAAAATACTTGTTAGCGACCTAAATTTGCTGCTCTCAATCGATGCATGAGTAACATGTATTCTTATTTTCGCCATAGAACATCAAACTTTCTTCTCCTAATTTGTTTAGAGGCACAAGAAGTGATTGATCTATGTTGCTTTTAACAGATGATACAGCAATGCTTTGGGGAATCAAGTTCTACAATGATTTTCTCATGCAAGCCGGCCCTCTTGGCAACGTACAGTCCGAGCTACTTTTCCGGAAGGACAAAGCAACTTTCACTTTTGACAAGGGTTGGGCGTTTCCCCGACGGATCTATTTCAATGGCGACAACTGTGTGATGCCGCCACCTGACGCTTATCCATGGCTACCTAACGCCGGTTCCAAGCAAGAGGTTCCCCTGCTTGGTTTGATTATGACTTCTTTGGTAGCCTTGGTATTTTATGCATATGCTTAAAGTTCCTATGAAGTTTTCAATGTGACCACATTTGACTCATTTTTGAGATATATCAACAGGGAATTTGAGGAATGTTAAATCCAGTGAAAATTCAAGAGTAGCTCAGTTTCATATGAATTGTTACCAATTTTCAGCATATATGGTGGTTGAGTTTGTTACATAATTGTTGTTGTTTCCAATCTCTTGAAATGATTTGATGTATTTATTGGTTTTAGATCCTTAGGGACAAGTCGTAATCTAATTAATTAATTAGAAGAACTATATGCAGGAATTCACACATGGCATGTTGATAGACTTCATAAAATCGTGTATGTATTTTTACTTTGATGTTCCTTAGTGTTGTCCAAATAAACAGAACAAAAGAGAAACTAATCAGAGTCTGTTTGTTAAAGATAGAGTGCAACAGAAATCGGAAAACATCAATGCACAATTGACTGTAGGAAATTTTTTGCCATTCTCTAAACACAGTTTACTGTAATCAACAGTAAAGTAAATCCTATACAATTCAGACTGCGTTGTGATCTTTTAATTAAGACAAAATCATTGTTGGGATTTACATTTAGCATCAGTTTAGTGCACATGTATAAAAAAACACAGCCATGACACATGAATTTGGCTTGGTATTTTCAAAGAATGACTAGAGTCTTTCATACCTATAGTCACTTTATCTGCATGATGGTATACATGGTTACAAAAATTTTCACAGAATGATTTCACTAATTCACCAAAGTGCTAGCAAGAAAAGCAATGAGAAGATGAGTAGTGTATGGAAGCTAAGTAGTTTTGCAGGTGCAGAATTAGGGAGAAAAGGGTAGGAATCAGGTGGAGGCAACATGCATTCGTCGCCATTAAAGTAGACCTTGCGAGGAAATGCCCACCCTTGCTTGAATGTGAAGGTATCCTTGTTCTTCTGAAGAAGCAACTCTGACTGAACATTTCCACTTGGTCCTGCTTCCATTAGCATGTCATTGAAGTATTTCATGCCGTAGAACATGCCTGTGTCATCTGCACACAAAATGGCATTGTCATTCTTTAAGTAATTGAATTATGATAAAAATCAGAGTAGAACATCATTTTGATTCCTGCAATTGGTATCATTGATCAATTTAGTTCTTAATTCAGTAAACACCAACAAATTTTAGATTGCATTTGTGGTGGGAAGTGGTTAAATGCGGTCTAATGCGTCCGTTGCATACGGCAATCACAATGTGATGCAGTTGCGATGATGGCAAAATCAAAATATTGCTTCCGCATTAGGTGATTCAAACCTCAAGTTTAAATCATGATCATTTGTCAACCTAATCTCATTATCTAGACTTTAATCAACTACCAGTCCATTCAATCCTCAAGGTCAAGACTTAACTGACCGACAGTACTAATTTTATTTTTTATTTTTTGTAAATTTAAGGATCAAATTGGTCGGTGGTTTTAACATGAAATTCTGAATTGATGTTTTACTCAAAATACTAAGGATAAATATTTGCAAACACTCACTTATGGTTTGATAAGGCAGAAGTGGCTTGTAATCAAAGCTGAAAACTTGGGTAACATTGTTAAGATTTGGATGTTGAATAGCAAGAGTCCAAAGAGAGTAATTCATCTTGTAATTGAAGTTTGTTATTGCAATCTTGACTCTCCAATAGTCCTTATAATTGAGCTTCACATGCCAGTGGACTCTGATTGGGCACATATGATGAGTGCATTGCAACAATGGTTCATTGTCTTTCTTTGGAGTGTGAACTCCCACCATGCTTAGAATTTTAGAGTCCCTCCTGCATACCATATAAACATAGGGTTAGATTAGAATATGTTAAGGTGATGAACTATTTTGCAATATAACAGACTTACTTCACACAATTCTTCTTGTTATAGCAGCCACAAGCACAAGAGGGGCAAGGTGTAATGGTTTCATTATAGAAGGATGACAAAGACACACAACAACTTGGATGCTTCCTTGCCAGAAATTGTGAGTATGTGCAGGTAACATTCCATGTCACTGCATTAGACAAAACAAATGAGACTTTTATGAGAATTGTTGATGGGGAAATTGGTGAGCAAATAAAAAATTTAAGTGAGCAAGTCTTGCATGAACAGTCTCTATAGACATAATCAATCAAAATTTAAAAAAGTAACAAAAGAATAACAAGTTCTACTTTGAAACTTGAGCCATCATTATATTAGAAACCTTTCATTGGTTGTGTCTGACAATGAGTGTGTTTGGTTTAATATTTAGATGATGTAAATGTGGATCCATTTCAACACATTCAAGAGACTCTCGTTTAGTCAAATTTAATGTAAAACCAACACTCACATGAACGCATACACTCAGGTGTTAGGTTTGTGCCCATATAAGGATCTTGTTTAAGTTCGAGGACTTACTTAGTGCTTGAGTCCTGCGGCGCTTGTCAGGTGAAAGGAAATTGGTGGAAGGAACAACCTTTGCAGGGCCACAAGTATAACCAGGTCCAGGACCCAAGAGGGTGAAATTCCTAGGAAGTCTAACTGTCCTGTTTGAGGTACCTGCTTGTCCTACACTCACTTGGAATGCAGAGATAGCTTGTGAAGGGTCTTGGCCCCATGCAGCCACCACTCCACCCTTACAACAATTTTGGAATTGTTGGTTGTAGGGTACCCCAGGAAGTAAGTCCACAACTGTGGGAATTTTCTTGCAGCAGTGAGGTATGTTGCCCTTAAACCTAGAGCAGTCTCCTTGTTCTGTGGTTTGTGCTCCCACCATTGACCATATCACTTCTCTCCTTGCCCATGTCCATCCCATGGTCCACCCCGGATTCATTATGTGCCGGAACATTTGGAAATTGTGGAGTGTTACCACGGCCTGATCGAAAAAACGATACGCTTAGAAAATTGATATCAGTACATAAACATGCGATCAGATGTAGGAGGTGTTTGGAAGAGCTTAGATAAAAATTTTTTGGGCTTACGAAAATAACTTATATGTTTATGTAAACTTTAGGGAGAAGCTTTTTGAATATACTGTTTCAACTCCATTTCAGTCTACTTAAGTAAGCTCTTAATGTATAAGTACTTAATTAAGCTTTACACTTGAACACATATTTTGATAATTTTTTATGTTTAATTTGGTTTCATTTCTTACATTTTACTTGCTATGCAACAAAATGCTATGCTAGCTAACAATGCCTTGATCTGTTATTTGATCTTTTATGGTATCCATGAAAAACTAGATCTAGCTGTTTATTGAAAATTTGTGGGTTTAGAAAGTACAAAACAATTGAAAATTCACTTTGTCCTTACCACATAGCCATCTGGTGTCCAAGACATCACATCCCATTTGATTGTTATGTTTCCATTTGGATCAAGAGGATCATAAGCAACTATGACAAAAAAATAAAAAAACATTGAAATTGAAATTAGTTTCTTATATATGTGCAAATGAAGAAATTTTTTGCAGATAATGAAACTTTGTATCTCACCAGCATAAGAGAATAGCACAAGAAAACAAAGAGCTGAGATGAGAAGCCTCATTGCATGAATATTTTGTGTTTGATGTTATCAAATGCTCTACAATTTGCCCCAAGAAAAATCTAACTTTAATATGCAGAGATCAGTGACAATAATTTTAAGATCAAAGAGTTGTTTAGTGGGAAAAATGTTATGGCATTGAATTTATTGTTATTATTGTTGAAAAAGAGGCTTCAAAGGAATTCTATTGAGGTTCTTTTTTATGTCACACCTAATGGTTGTTAGAAACCTGCACAATTTTTTTTGTTGCTATATATCACTGTCACAGTCACATTTGGGATTTCTGTTTAAGTTTCCATATCTTAAAGCAACCGCCATGAATAACAGTGAACATAACACTTCAACGGTTCTGTTTGAACTTTGAAGGAGAAGGAAACTCTTTGATCAAGGAACTTAATATATATAGTGGAAAATAATGTTGTTTTTCTAAATAAGGGAAGGACTTCCTTTTCAGTATTTATTATTGTTTCTCTTTCTGGTATGCAGTTGGAATTTTCTCATTTGTTTGAATTATTTATTTATTTATTTATTTTTTGCATTAAGAGTTAAGATTAATCATTTTAAAATAGAGAGATCATCGAAATGAATATAGTCTTTAATAACAAAGTCTTCTTCGAAGTCTTCTTCATACACATACACATGATTGATTATTAATAAACATGTTTAAAGAATTTAACTATCTACTAATTATAGCAGACTTGTTTGAGAATGGTTCTTGATTGGAATGTATGAAGTGTAAAATAAAATTTGCATGAGGCAGAGCGGAACAGAATGGTGTTCTTACACATTTGGGAATTTTTTTATTCTTTTTTTAAATTTAAAACACATAAGGGATTTTAGATGCATAATTATAGATATCAATAAGTACTTAAAAGTGCTTCAGGACTGTTTGTTTGAATTTAAGAGAATAAAGTGACTGTAAAATTGTGTGTGTATATATATATATATATATAATTTTAGAGGTTTCAAGTAATATAAGGTATAACTTACTATTTATTATCAATTTTTTTTAAACAAAAAGTAAAAATTAAATTATCTTTCGAATTTTTTTTTTTTTAAACTCAAACAATTAAACATAATAAAAAAACCATTTCTTAACATACTTTTTACAAAATGATAAACACACAAAATTTGGTCTCATAGATGATCATTTACTTTATACCCATCAATTAATTCAAGTGGTATATCAATTAATTCAAGTGGTATATGTTTGATTCCTTAAAGTAAAGTCTCGAATTTAAGTCTTTGTAAATAAAACAAAAAATCTTCGTCGAGAGAGTTAGGATCTATTTACTATTGTTTAAGATTAAGTTATCTCAAAGTTATTTATATTTGATTATAGATTTTTAAATATTATTTATCTTTTATTGCAGTTAATTATGTTGAGAAGCAGTTTAAAGTACATTTTTTAAAATAAAAAGATAATTATCTTTTAATTTTGATCATTTTAAAAGCACAAAAAAAAACTTTTTAAAAATTTTTAGTGATTTTTTATTAAAAATGATTATTTTATAAAATAAATAATTACAGACATGACTTTTAATCGGTGGATGTTAGTAACTCGAACTGAATTGTCTTCTATAAAAGTGTGTATGTCATCTTTACGGTCCTTCTAATTGCTTTTTGTCTTTTGCCTTGAGTCAGAGAAATGAGTTTCAAACAAGCAAGCAACAAAGGGAGGTAGTGAGTTCTTTTCTTATTTTATTTTTTTAAAAAAGGACACCTTAACTGCTTCATTCATCTATACACATGTCATCATATCATAGGAGATGGCTTACAAAAAAAAAGAAATTAAAATCATATCATATGAGATGAGTGAAGAATGATAAAATTTACTTTCAAGAAAAATTGTTGAAATTTTTATAATATAAAAAAATTAGTTAAATTAAGCTAGAAACTTCAAGTTGAATAATACATTATTTTAAAAAAAAAATCAAATGATTAAGTAAATTAAAAAAAAAACATTTTTATTTTTAAATTAAAAAACACCATAATTTTCAAGTGTATAGTACATGATTCTATAAAAAGTTGTTGCAATTTTAAAAATATAAAATTAAATAAATTGAGCTACAAACTTCAAAGTGGAAAATAAATTATTTTAAATAAACTTCAAATATTTTAAGTAATTTAAAACATGTGTTTTCATTTTTTATTCAAAAATACCCTAACCTTCAAGTATATATAGTACACGATCTCTAAAAAAAATTGACTCAATTTTAAAAATATAAAAAATTATGTGAATTGATCTAGAAACTTCAAAGTTAATAATATATTATTTTTTAAAAATTCAAATAATTTAAGTAATTTCAAAAACATGTTTTCATTATTAAATTAAAAGAAAAATACTTTTCAAGTAATAATATACGATTTTTAGAAAATTGTTACAATTTTAAAAATATAAAAAATTATGTAAATTAAGCTAGTAACTTCAAGGTGAATAATACATTGTTTTAAAAAAATCAAATAATTAAAGTCATTTAAAAATGGGTTAGCATTTTTAAATTAAAAAACACTATCTTTGTAACATCCCAAATTTCTAATTTCTTAGAGTAAATTATTTAGATTCACAAACTCACTCTTAAGGGGCTATTTTAGAAGAGATGAGGAATTTGGGAAACTAGAATAGATTAGAAAGTAAATTGGATTAGGAGAGAACGAACTAGATTATAATAAAAATAGAGATTAAATAGGTAACAAGGTGGGCTCAAGGGACTTGGTTGCAAAAACGGTAGAAATGTGGAGAAGGGATTAAGTTGCAATTTTAAGGTTTCATAAGTGGGGCTTAGATTGCAAAGTAGGGAAACAATTTCCCTTTACTTCTTCCCCTCTTATCCCACGCCACTTCACTCTCCCAAATCACAATCACCTCTTCTTCTTCATCTTCCATAAGGGCTCTCTTCTTTGCCTCCACCATTAACCAACTTCCTCACTTTACTCTTCCATTTCATACATGCAATGAATGATTGACCAACTTTGGCTCATAAATTCCCCTCTCATTCTCGCTCCTTTCTCCCTTCCTCACTCTCTTCACTTCTCATTGTCACACTTGCTCTCCTAGGGTTTGCCCAAGTATAGAGAAATCAAGCCTCATTTCCATTGTTTCTTCACCATTGGAGCTTGGAGAAGGCATTTGGGAGCTTAGAGAAACCATTGAAGTGCCTAGGTAAGCCATGCATCTCCTCTCACTCTCATTCTTAGTCAAGCCCCATTTTGGGGAAAATGATTTCCCAACTCCAATCTTTAACATGCAAGCTTGAAATTGAGTCCTAATGGGTGCTAATAGCTTCCATTTGTGAATATTATGGATTTACAAGTCATTTGTGGAAGTTGGGTTTTTGGGTACACTTGGAGGAGACAAGGGCTTTGGAGCTCACTTGAGAGGTAACCCACTAAACCCCAAAACTTAGGCAAGATAAGGAATAGAAATGATATATGACTTGATTTTGAGCTATTATGAAATATATGATAGGAATGGGTTTGAACTTATAACGTTAAATGAATTGGGTTTTGATGCATGTGGCTTGACTATTGTCAAATTGTGAAATATATGATGATTAAGATTAGACTTGTTAAGTGACATGATTTAGTTTGATGCATGTAGTTTATTTTGGAAACTATTGTGGCAATGAAAGTAAAGTGTAAGAGTTTTTAATTTACATAACTTTTCAAATTTTTAAAATTATAAGTTGTTTTCTAGAAATTGTGTACAATAAACCTTAAAAATATGATGTCTTTTACTTTAAAAATGAAAACGCATATTTTAAATTTATTAAATTATTTGAGTTTTTTGAAAATAATGTATTGTTCACCATAAAGTTACTACTTTAATTTACACAATTTTTTATAGTTTTAAAATTGCAACATTTATTTCTAGAAATCGTGTACTATACATTTGAAAAATAAGGTATTATTTACTTTAAATATGTAAACACATATTTTTAATTTATTAATTATTTGATTTTTAAATATTTTATTATTCACCGTTAAGTTTCTAGCTTAATTTAAACAATTTTTTATACTTTTAAAATATTAACATTTGTTTCTAGAAATGGTGTACTATACACTTAAAAAATAGAGTATTTTTATTTTAAAAATTAAAATGCATATTTAAAACTTATTAATTATTTGATTTTTTTAAAAATAATGGATTGTACACCAGAAATTTTCTAGCTTAATTTAAATGATTTTTATATTTTTAAAATTGCAACATTTTTCTTCTAGAAATAGTGTTCTAGACACTTAAAAATTTTGTTGTTTTTTAATTTTAATATGATTTTTTAATTTTAATAAATTATTTATTTTTTAAAAAATAATGTGTTGTTCACCATCAACTTTCGAGATTAATTTACATATTTTATCAAATGTTTAAAATTACAATTTTTTTTTATAGAAATCGTGTACTATACACTTGAAAAATAGGGTCTCTTTTACTTTAAAAATGAAAACGCGAATTTTAAATTTATTAAATTATTTAATTTTTTTGAAAACAATGTATTTTTCACCATGAAGTTACTAGCTTAATTTACAAAATTTTTTATATTTTTAAAATTGCAACATTTGTTTCTAGAAATCGTGTTCTATACACTTGAAAAATAGGGTGTTTTTTATTTTAAAAATGTAAACACATATTTTAAATTTATTAATTAATTGATTTTTTTTGAAAATATTTTATTGTACACCATCAAGTTCCTAGCTTAATTTAAATAATTTTTTATATTTTTAAAATATCAACATTTGTTTATAGAAATTGTGTACTATACACTTGAAAAATATGATATTTTTTACTTTAAAAATTAAAAAGCATATTTAAAATTTATTAATTATTTGATTTTTTTAAAACAATTGATTAATCACCAGAAATTTTCTAACGTAAATTAAATAATTATTTATATTTTTAAAAATTTCAACGGTTTTCTTCGAGAAATAGTGTTTTATACACTTGAAAAATTTTGTTTTTTTAATTTTAATATGAAAATTTGTTTTTTAAATTTATCAAATTGTTTACTTTTTAAAAAATAATGTGTTGTTCATCATGAAGTTTTGATATTAATTTACATATTTTATCAAATGTTTAAAATTAATTTTTTTTATAGAAATCGTGTACTATTCACTTGAAAAATAGGGTGTTTTTTACTTTAAAAATGAAAACTCGAATTTTAAATTTATTAAATTACTTGATTTTAAACAATGTATTTTTCACCATGAAATTACTAGATTAATTTACACAATTTTTTATATTTTTAAAATTGCAACAGTTGTTTTGAGAAATGGTGTACTATACACTTGAAAAATATGGTGTTTTTTACTATAAAAATGAAAATGCATATTTTAAATTTATTAAATTATTTGATTTTTTCTAATAACAATTTATTGTTGACCATAAAGTTTCTAGCTTAATGTACACAAATTTTTATAGTTTTAAAATTGCAACATTTGTTTTTAGAAATCGTGTACTACACATTTAAAATATATGGTGTTTTTTACTTTAAAAATTAAAACACATATTTTCAATTTATTTTTGAAAACAATATATTATTCACCAGGTTCTAGCTTAATTTAAATAATTTTTTATATTTTTAAAATTGCAACATTTTTTTTCTAGAAATCGTGTTCTATACACTTGTAAAATAGGTTATTTTTTAATTTAAATATGAAAATGGGTTTTTTAAATTTATCACATTATTTTATTGTTTTAAAAATAATGTGTTGTTCACAATGAAGTTTCTAGATTAATTTTAAAATTTTTTAAAATTACAGTTTTTTTTCCTAGAAATCGTGTATTATACACTTGAAAAAAAAGAGGGTTGTTAATTTAAAAATGTAAATGTATTATTTAAATTTATTAATTGTTTGAATTTATTTAAAACAATGTATTTTTCACCATGAAGTTTCTAGTTTAATTTAAACAATTTTTTATATTTTAAAAATTGCAACATTTTTTCTAGAAATCGTGTACTGTACATTTGAAAAATAGGGTATTTTTTAATTTAAATATAAAAATGTGTTTTTTAAACTTATCAAATTATTTTATTTTTTTTAAAAATAAAGTCATGTTCACTGTGAAGTTTCTAGATTAATTTTCATAATTTTTTCAAATTTTTAAAATTACAAATTTTTTTTCTAGAAATTGTAACACCTAATGGAAATTAAAGCTAAGTTTTTTTTTTTATTTAAAAACATTGTTAAGTAATATGCATTATAGATGGTTCACCTTCATAAGTTACATAACACTTAGTTTAAGGGACTGTCACATGCCCTATCAAAATACATAAGTTCATAGTAGTAGGTTATTAGTACAATTCAGAGATGATGGGTCCACTAATGGTAGCCATCTAACGTACTACAAGGAAGGATTAGCTACCCAAATACATTAAAATATCCAAAACACTACAATGACTAAGGGAAAGAGCCTTCAAATGCTAAAGTCTTCATCTTCCGAGTCTCCTGCAATTTGGTAACCATCAGTTATATGTAAATATATAACTGAGTAACCCCCGGAATTTTGAAAATACTTTTATACCATATTACAACCAGTCTAACTAGAAAAACACCCCATTTGGTTCCTATCGCACACAATCAATTCACACTCAATGCATGATATGACAAGTATAAACGTATGCATGTCATGATCTTTCATTATCATGCTTAATTCATTTATTTTCTTTAGTCTTTTACAGGAGTCCCGTGCACAAGACTTCTCCCTAAGCATATGGCAGTAACGTGCGTTTGAGCTCAATCATGGGGCCACGGCAAGCGTGCTACCGTGATCATACTGTCGGGCTGTCTTACCCCAATCACGGGCTCAGGACTATCTTACCTCATTCATTGGGATAGTTCTTTCTTTCGGGCCATCTTCCCGGTCACCGGGCAACCTTACTAGTTCAGGCCATCTTACCCATTCATTGGGAGACCCTATATTCTCAATCTTTTCATGCTTGTCCACTTACCCGGTGTGTAACTGGTGGAACTCAACCCACTTACTCAACATCGGTTGAAGGGGAAAGCTTATCTCATCATTTAATTTCATTTTACAAGTTATCATGTATTTTCATTCAACATTCATCACATGACAATTACATAATTCAAAATCAAAGACCTTGCCATATCATTTCATAACCCTAATTCATGTTACTAAGTCTTATAAGCCTATTTCCATTAATTCCCATCTTAGAAATAGGTTAATTAGGTTTACAATGCATTTTGAAAGCTAAAATGGGTCAAACAGGTGCAGGGCTCTGGCGCGTAAGTGCCCATTTTAGCGCTTAGGCGCCAGACACCTTTTTCACATTGCCACAATTATGGCTCTGGCGCTTATGCGCTAGGCACCCTTTTCATACTGCCACAATTTTGGCTCTGGCGCTTAAGCCCCCATTCTGGCGCTTAAGCGCCAGGCACTAACTGCAGAATTTTGTTTTCGCTGAAAAATTTATCCTCTTGATATTTTGGTCATAGCTTGAGTTGTAGACCTCCAAATTGAGTGAAACCAAAAGAGTTTGAAAGCTAAGAGGATTACCTACAACTCTTGTGAAGACCAAAATGGAAAAATCTTATGTAAAATTGTTCGAAATTCACACTCAAGTTACTGCAGAAAACTCACATTTTCATCCATATTTCTCCCACTTTCCCGACAAACACACATGGCTCATATTCAGGACCAAGCACACAAAATTTTAACATTAAGCAAGGTTCCAAATACCAATTTCATCCATCATACATCAACAATACATCAATTAACACATAAAATTTCAATTCACACAACATGCAACACAAAACACTTCAAATTCAATCAAGACCTAAATTATCAAATTTCACATGTCCAAACCTATTTCTGTCACACATTTCACAATAGCTCAAATCAAACCTCATACCATTTCTATTCCCTAATTAGTCTAGTTTGGGGTTTAGTGGGGTTACCTCTCAAGTGAGCTCCAAACCCTTTCTCCTCCAAGTGTACCCAAAAACCCAACTTCTCCAAATGACTTGTAAATCCCTAATATTCACAATGGTGAAGAATCAAAGAAGGAGAAGCTTGATCTCTCTTGGGCTTGGGCAACCCTAGGAGAGCAAAGTTAAGAGAAAGAAGATGAGTTTGAGTGTGAGGGAGAAGAGTGAGAGGGCGTGGGAGAGAAGGGAGAGGAAGATGGGGGTTTTTTGTCAAATTTTTTATATCTCTTAAGTTTTGCAAAGAGACCCCTCCTTCCATCTTTTAAAATTTTTATCCCTAGTCCTTCTCCTTTCACTTGTTAGAATTTCTACAAACTCTTAAATTCTCAATTTCTTCTAAAGAACCACTAAATCCTATTTGGGAATTTGTGGGATGTTACAATTCCATCCCCCTTAAAAATAATTTTGTCCTCAAAATTAAGAACTAACCTATGTCGTCAAAATAATTCGGGGTAGGCATCTTTCACGTCTTGTTCCTTTTCCCAAGTGATCTTCGACGAATCGATGCTTTGTCAGAGCACCTTAACCAATGGAATCACCTTGTTCTGCAAGGTCTTCTCCCCACGATCTAGGATTTCAACAGGTTGGGCTTGGTACGACGTGTTGGATTTCTATTGGATCTTGTCGGGACTTAGGATATGAGAGGGGTCTGGTACATATTTCCGGATTTTGGATATATGGAACACATCTTATTTTTTTTATAGATTCGATGGTATAGCTAATCGGTATGCCACGAGCCCAACTTTTTGCAAGATTTGAAAGGGTCCAACATATCTCGGCTGGAGCTTCTTTACCTTCATTGATCTACCCACAGCTATGACAGGGGAAACTTTAAGGAACACATGTTCACCTTCTTCAAACTCTAATATCTTTCTCCTCTTATCTGCATAGCTCCTTTGTCGGTCTTGAGCTACCTTCAATTTCTCCTTAATCTACTTGATTTTTCAATCGTATCTTGTACTAATTCCGGTCCCAAGAGGATTTTCTCCCCAGTTTCATGCCAACATACTGGAGATCTGCACTTCCTGCCATACAAAGATTCGAAGGGAGTCATTCCGATACTTGAATGGTAACTGTTGTTGTAAGTAAATTCCACCAAGGGTAGGTATATACCCCAATCTCCTCCTTCCTCAAGGATTCATGCTCTAAGCATATCTTCCAGAATCTGAATCGTTCTCTCTGACTGCCCATTTGTCTGGGGGTGATATGCTATACTCAAACGCAACTAAATCCCAAAGGCCCTTTGCAAAGCTTCCCAAAATTTGGAAGTAAACTTCGGATCTCTGTCCGATACAATACTGAGTGGTGCTCCGTGTAATCGAACAATTTCCTGAATATATACCTTTGCATACTTCTTAATAGTATAGTTGGATCTGGCGGGTGGAAAGTGAGCAGACTTCGTTAATTGGTCTATTATTACCCATATGGAATCATATCCAGCTGGGGTCCTTGGTAACCCAACCACGAAGTCCATTGCAACCGATTCCCACTTCAATTCTGGGATCTCTAAAGGTTGAAGTGGTCCAGATAGCTTTTGATGCTCCACCTTCACTTTCTGACATGTTAAGCACCGAGCTAAAAAATGGCAATGTCACGCTTCACGCCCAGCCACCAAAAAGACTTCTTCATATCCTGATACATCTTAGTAGCACCTGGATGTACCGAGTACTGACTGTTGTGACTCTCCTTAAGTATCAGATCCTTGATCTCGTCGCTTTTGGGAACACATACCCTGTCTCTGAACAAGATCATCCCATCCCCAGAAATTGAGAATTCTAGCTGCTCCTTGAGTTCTTGTAATTCGGGATCGTGCCTCTGCACTTCCTGTATTCGGTCTCGAAGTAGATTTCTCACTTCTACCTTGCTCACTGATAAGTTGGCATGACAACACACAACATTCATCCTCAGATCTCTGAACTTCTCCAAAAGCTCCAACTCATGTACCATCATTGAAGACACGTGCAGAGATTTTCGGCTTAAGGCATCGGCTACAATATTTGCCTTTCTCGGGTGATATTTCAATTGGAAATCGTAGTCCTTCAAAAACTCCATCCATCGACGCTACCTCATGTTTAGTTCCTTCTGATCAAATAAGTACTTCAAGCTCTTGTGGTCACTGAACACTTCAAAAGTGACGCCATACAAGTAGTACCTCCACACTTTTAATGTGAATACAACTACAGATAATTCCAAATCATGTGTAGGGTAATTACCCTCGTTCGGTCTGAGTTGCCTAGAAGCATAGGCTACCACTTGTCCTTCTTGCATAAGAACACATCCCAAGCCTTGCTTGGATGCATCACAATAGACTTAGAAATTATTGGAGGGGTCTGGAATGACTAACACCAGAGCCGTTGTCAACTTCTCCTTTAGAATCTGAAAGCTTATCTAACACTTGGAATCCCATTCAAATGGAATCCCCTTTCGAGTCAATTTACTCAACGGAATTGCGATCTGTGAGAACCCCTTAATGAACCGCAGGTAATTTATCCTGCTAACCCGAGAAAACTCCGGATCTCAGTAACGTTAATCGGCCTTTCCCATTTCAGTCTGCTTCAACCTTGATGGGGTCAATGGCCACGCCATCTTTATTCACCACATGGCCAAGGAACTGGACTTCGTCAAGCCAAAACTCACACTTTTCAAGTTTAGCATACAACTGCTTTTCCTTTAAAGCTCCTAGCACAACTCTTAAGTGCTCTTCATGCTCTTTGGATGTCTTAGAATAGACCAAAATGTCATCAATAAAGGACACCACAAACTTGTCCAAATAGGAATGGAAAATTCGGTTCATGTAGTCCATGAAAACTATAGGTGCTTTAGTCAACCCGAATGGTACCACCAAATACTCATAATGACCATAACGGGTCCTAAAAGCGGTCTTGGGATCATCCTCCGGCCTAATTTGAATTTGATGGTACCTTGAGCACAAGTCAATCTTAGAGAATACCTTAGCTCCTCCTAACTGGTCCAACAAATCATCAATTCGGGAAAGAGGGTATTTGTTCTTTACTGTAAGCTTATTGAGCTGTCGGTAATCTACACACAGCCTTAGCTTTCCATCTTTCTTCTTGACTAGGAGCACTGGGGCTCCCCACGGCGAGGCACTTGGGTGTATGAACTGCTTTTGTAATAAATCTTCAACTTGCTTCTTAACTTCTGCTAACTCTGCAGGGGTCATTCTATAAGGAGCTCTAGATACCGATCCAGCCCCCAGAATTGATTCAATGGAGAATTCAATTTCCTGCTTAGGTGGCAAGGAATCAATATCTTTGGGAAACACTTCAGGATAATCCCGAACAATTGGTATAGAGTTGATATCAAGAACCATCTTAGAAGCTTCTAGACACAAAATTATAAACCTAGGCTCATCATCAAATTTAGCTAAATTGTCCTCATCAAAAGTGGGATGGTGAGAGTAGTATACCTCATATCCGCACTTTGAAACATGAATAGTCTTGTTGGCACAATCGATAATGACCTTGTGAGAGTGCAACCAATCCATACCCAAAATAATTTCTAACCCTTTCATTGGGAGACCATACAATTCGAGACAGAAAACTTTATCTTGATGATTTAAATACACAGGTGAGCACATTGAATGGGTACTAAGCTTCCCCTTAGAAGGCGTAGAAACCATCAATTCATAATTAAGTCACCTAATGGGTAGTTGCATCCGTTGAGCACACTCTAGTAAAATGAATGAATGGGTAGCACCGGAATCAAAAAGGATGTGCACTGGTTGATTGTGAATAAGGCCAATACCTTGCACCAAGTTTTCGGATTTGTCGGCCTCCTTTGCATCAAGGGTGTAGACTCTACCCCTCACAGGGTGTTAGAAGTCCCACATCGGCTAGTGATATGGCCATTGTTGAGTTTATAAGGGTGTGACAAATCTCATCCTACAAGCTAGCTTTTGGGATTGAGTTAGGCCCAAACCCAAATTGTAAGATGGTATCAGAGCCTATCCTAGATCCGTTTGTTGGGCCCCCTCATGTTGTTGGGTGTGTTATTAGGTGTTTGTTAGTCCCGTATTGTTGGGCCACCCGTTTGTTTGTCCACACTCCAGCTGTGTAGTGCT
The DNA here is from genome assembly GCA_037177725.1 of Cyamopsis tetragonoloba. NCBI lineage: Eukaryota > Viridiplantae > Streptophyta > Magnoliopsida > Fabales > Fabaceae > Cyamopsis > Cyamopsis tetragonoloba. The sequence goes on from CM074123.1 coordinate 58,807,669, forward strand.
AGGCGTGAGGGGGCGTGTTAGAAGTCCCACATCAGCTAGTGATATGGCCATTGTTGAGTTTATAAGGGTGTGGCAAACCTCATCCTACAAGCTAGCTTTTGGGATTGAGTTAGGCCCAAACCCAAATTGTAAGATGGTATCAGAGCCTATCCTAGATCCGTTTGTTGGGCCCCCTCATGTTGTTGGGTGTGTTATTAGGTGTTTGTTAGTCCCGTATTGTTGGGCCACCTGTTTGTTTGTCCACACTCCAGCTGTGTAGTGCTAGGCGTGAGGGGGCGTGTTAGAAGTCCCACATCAGCTAGTGATATGGCCATTGTTGAGTTTATAAGGGTGTGGCAAACCTCATCCTACAAGCTAGCTTTTGGGATTGAGTTAGGCCCAAACCCAAATTGTAAGACAGGGGCCCTTTGGTTGTCCATCTCTGCGCTTATCCTTCTTTGGGCATTGCCAAACCATGTGGTCAGACTTCTAGCAAATGAAACAATCTCCTTTTCCTTTCAAGCACTCTCCCCTATGAAATCCGCCGCACTTCTTGCACTTTGAGTCGGTATGGTTGGAGTAGGTGGCTGTCTGCTTTCCCATCTTGTCTCCACCCTTTCCTCTTGAGCTTCTCGAGCCTTTTTCGCTCCTCTTTCTCTTCCAAATAGCTTGTTTCTCGTCTAATACCGCCGCCAAGGAGTGTTCGGTGAGTTCACATGCTTCAATGAGCTGTTGATAATCCCAGATTCTATGAGCAGTAATCATATTTCTCAATTCTGGACGTAGCCCCTACTCGAACCTCTTACATTTCAACACATCATCAGCTTGGTTCATAAGGTTGTTGGAGAAGCGGGCTAGATTCTCAAACTTCGCCACATACTCAAATACGGACATGTCCCCCTGTTGCAAAGAGAGAAACTCAACCTCCTTTTGATCTCGGAGAGTACTGGAAAAGTATTTGTCCAAGAAGAGAGTCTTGAACTTAGCCCATATCAATTGCCTTTGGTTAGCCTCCATATTTGCCCTATATCCTAACCACCATTGATCTGCTTCACCCTCAAACTTATAAGCAGCCAAGGTCACCTTCTCAGCATCAGTACATTGCATAACCCTGAAAATTTCCTCCATCCTTCCTAGCCATGATTCTGCCGCTATTGGGCCTTGATCCCCGGTGAAAGTAGGAGGATCATGCACCCGAAAGTTGATATATAGATCCTCCTTGCCTTGGTTTTGAAGTAGTTGATTCAGGGCTTGAGCTATTTGCCTTAGGGAATCCGCCAATCCTTCTGCCATTGTCCTGCATACATAACACCCACATTGAGTTGATCAGGCTCAACATAAGAGTACCGTACACAAAAGCAATCAATAGTCAAGACTAGACTTATCTCTGGACTTTATCAAATTTTCATTTAAGTACCACAGTCCGAAGAATCAAACTGCTCTGATACCAAATTGTAACACCTAATGAAAATTAAAGCTAAGATTTTTTTTTTAAAATAAAACATTGTTAAGTAATATGCATCATAAATGGTTCACCTTCATAAGTTACATAACACTTAGTTTAAGGGACTATTATATGCCCTATCAAAATATATAAGTTCATAGTAGTAGGTTATTAGTACAATCTAGAGATGATGGGTCCACTTACGGTAGCCATCTAACGTACTACAAGGAAGGATTGGCTACCCAAATACATCAAAATATCCAAAACACTACAATGACTAAGGGAAAGATCCTTCAAGCGTTGAAGTCTTCATCTTCCGAGTCTCCTGCAATATGGTAACCATCAGTTATATGTAAACATATAACTGAGTAACTCTTGGCATTTTGAAAATAATTTTATACCATATTACAGCCAGTCTAACTGGAAAAACACCCCCATTTGGTTCCTATCACACACAATAAATCTAATGCAACATATTCACACTCAATGCATGATATGAAAAGTATAAATGTGTGCATGCCATGATCTTTCATTATCATGCTTAATTCATTTTTTTTTCTTTAGTCTTTTACGGGAGCCACGTGCACAAGACTCCTCCCTAGGCGCATGGCAGTAACAGGCGTTTGAGCTCAATCATGGGATCACGGCAAGTGTCCCTACCATGATCATACTATCGGGCTATCTTACCCCAATCACTAGGATAGCCCAGGACTATCTTACCCCATTCATTGGGATAGTCCTTTCTTTCGGGCCATCTTCCCAGTCACCGGGCAACCCTACTAGTTCAGGCCATCTTACCCCCGTTCATTGGGATACCCTAAATTCTCAATCTTTTCATGCTTGTCCGCTTACCCGGTGTGTAACCGGTGGAACTCAACCCACTTACTCAACATCCGTTGAAGGGAGAAAGCTTATCTCATCATCTAATTTCATTTTACAAGTTATCATGCATTTTCATTCAATATTCATCACATGACAATTTCAAAATTCAAAATTAAAGAGCTTGCCATATCATTTCATAACCCTAATTCATGTTACTAAGTCCTATAAGCCTATTTCCATTCATTCCCATCTTAGAAATAGGTTAATTAGGTTTACAATGCATTTTGAAAACTAAAATGGGTCAAACAGGTGCAGGGATCTGGTGCTTAAGCCCCCATTCTGGTGCTTAAGCGCTAGGCACCCTTTTCATACTGCCACAAATTTGGCTCTGGCGCTTAAGCGCCAGGCACTTACAGCAAAATTTCGTTTTCACTCAAAAATGCACCCTCTTGATATTTTGGTCATAACTTGAGTTGTAGACCTCCAAATTAAGTGAAACCAAAAGAATTTCAAAGCTAAGAGGATTATCTACAACTCTTGTGAATACCAAAATGGCAAAATCTTATGAAAAATTGTTCGAAATTCACACCCAAGTTACTGCAGAAACTCACATTTTCATCCATATTTCACCCTCTTTCCCAACAAACACACATAGTTCATATTCAAGACCAAGCACACAAAATTTTAATATCAAGCAAGGTTCCAAATACCAATTTCATCCATCATACATCAACAATACATCAATTAACACATAAAATTTCAATTCACACAACATGCAACACATAACACTTCAAATTCAATCAAGACCCAAATTATCAAATTTCACAAGTCCAAACCTATTTCTGTCACACATTTCACAGTAGCTCAAATCAAACCTCATACCATTTCTATTCCCTAATTAGTCTAGTTTGGGGTTTAGTGGGGTTACCTCTCAAGTGAGCTCCAAAACCCTTGTCTCCTCCAAGTGTACCCAAAAACCTAACTTCCCCAAATGACTTGTAAATCCCTAATATACACAAATGGAAGCTATTAGCACCAATTAGGACTCAATTTCAAGCTTGCCTGTTAAAGATTGGAGTTGGGAAATCATTTTCCTCAAAATGGGGCTTGACTAAGAATGAGAGTGAGAGAAGATGCATGGCTTACCTAGGCACTTCAATGGCTTCTCTAAGCTCCCAAATGCCTTCTCTAAGCTCCAATGGTGAAGAATCAAAGAAGGAGAAGCTTGATCTCTTGGGCTTGGGCAACCCTAGGAGAGCAAAGTTAAGAGAAAGAAGATGAGTTTCAGTGTGAGAGAGAAGAGTGAGAGGGCGTGGGAGAGAAGGGAGAGGAAGATGGGGTTTTTTGTCAAATTTTTTATATCTCTTAAGTTTTGCAAAGAGGCCCCTCCTTCCATCTTTTAAAATTTTGCTCCCTAGTCCTTCTCCTTTCACTTGTTCACCATGAAGTTTCTAGCTTAATTTAAACAATTTTTTATATTTTCAAAATTGCAACATTTGTTTCGAGAAATCGTGTATTATACACTTGAAAAAGAAAGTGTTTTTTTTTTTTTAAAAATGAAAACTCAAATTTTAAATCTATTAAATTATTTGATTTTTTTGAAAACAATGTATTGTTCACCATCAAGTTACTAGCTTAATTTATACATTTTTTAAAAAATTCTAAAAATGTAACATTTTTTTTCGAGAAATCGTGTATTATACACTTGGAAAATAGGGTGTTTTTTACTTTAAAAATGAAAACACATATTTTAAATTTATTAAATTTTTTGAATTTTTGAAAATAACTTATTGTTCACCATGAAGTTTCTAGTTTAATTTACACAATTTTTTATATATTTGAAAATTAGAGTATTTTTTACTTTAAAAATAAAAACGAATATTTTACATTTATTAATTTTTTTTTTTAAAATAATGTATCTTTTACCATGAAGTTTATAGCATGATTTAAAAAATTTTTTTATATTTTTAAAATTGCAACATTTGTTTCTAGAAATTGTGTACTATACACTTGAAAAATTAGGTGTTTTTAACTTTAAAAATTAAAACACATTTTAAATTTATTAATTATATTATTTTTTGAAAATAATGTATTGTTCAACATCAAGTTTCTAGCTTAATTTAAACAATTTATTATCTTTTTAAAATTTTAACATTTTTTTCTAGAAATCATGTACTATACTTTTGAAAAATAGGGTTTTTTTTTTAAAAAAATTTAAATATGAAAATGTGTTTCTTAAATTTATTAAATTATTATTATTATTTTTTAAAAATAAAGTATTGTTCACCATGAAATTTCTAGATTAATTTACAAAATTTTTTAAATTTTTAAAATTACAATTTTTTTTCTTCTAGAAATTGTGTACAATACACTTGAAAATTAGGGTGTTTTTAAATTTAAAAATGAAAAGGCATATTTTTAATTTATTAATTTTATAATTTTTTTGAAAATAATGTATTGTTCACCATTAAGTTTCTAGCTTAATTTCAACAATTTATTATGTTTTTAAAATTTTAACATTTTTTTGTAGAAATCGTGTACTATACACTAGAAAAATAGGGTGTTTTTTAATGTAAATATGAAAATGTATTTTTTTAAAAATAAAGTGTTGTTCACCATAAAGTTTCTAGATTAATTTACATAATTTTTTAAATTTCTTAAATTATAAAAAAATTTCTAGAAATCGTGTACTTATACACTGGAAAAATAGGGTGTTTATTACTTTAAAAATGAAATTGCTTATTTAAAATTTATTAAATTATTTTTTTTATGAAATTAATGTATTGTTCACTATGAAGTTTCTAGCTTAATTTATACATTTTTGTATATTTTAAAATTTCAACATTTGTTTTGAGTAATCGTGTACTATACACTTGAAAAAATAGGGTATTTATTACTTTAAAAATTAAAGCACATATTTTAAATTTATTAAATTATTTTATTTTTACGAAAACAATGTATTGTTCACAATGAAGTTTTTAGCTTAATTTACACATTTTTTAAATATTTATAAAATTTTAACATTTGTTTCAAGAAATCGTGTAAATACACTTGAAATATATGGTGTTTTTTACATTAAAATTAAAAACGCAAATTTTAATTGTAACACCTTCATTTTTGAGTCCATTTTTTTTTCCCAAAACTCTAGTGGAAGCTAAATTCCAATTTACAAAAATTAATAATAGGAATACTTACAACCCTTTCAATTTATACGGATTCCTATACAGCTGAACAAATTAATATATGAACTTGAGACTTAGGTTCACCATGTGTGGTTACACCTAAGAAAAGCCCACAACTCATCCCTTCTCTGGCTTTCGCTTCACAATCTTCTGATACCTGCGATATGGTAACCGTCAGTTATATGTAAACATATAACTGAGTAACTCCTGGCATTTTGAAAACATTTTTTGTACCATATCACAACCAGTCTAACTGGAAAACGCCTCATTTAAATCCCTAACACACAATCAATTCAATGCAACAATTTCATACATAATGCATGCTATGACAATTATGGATGTATGCATGTCATGATCTTTCATTAACATACTTAGTTCTTTTCTTTTCTTGAGTCTTTTATGGAAGCTTCGTGCACTAGACTTCCCCTAGCGCGTGGCAGTAACGCGAGGTTGAGCTCAAAACTAGGACCACGACAAGCGTTCCTACCGTTATCAAACTTGTTGCCGGGCTATCTTGACCATCAATAGGATAGCCCAGGACTATCTTGATCCCACATCAATGGGATAGTCCTTTCTTTCGAGCCATAATTTCCTATGACAGGACACCCTACTAGTTCAGGTCATATGACCCTACATTCTCATGCTTAATCATGCTTGTCCACTTACCCAGTGTGTAACCGGTGAAATTCAACCCGCTTACTCAACATCCGTTGAAGGGAGAAAGCTTAACTTATCTTTAAATTTATTTCAAAATTATCATACATTATCATTTAACATTCATTAATACATTTTCATGGTTTTTCAAGACATTATAACCTATTTCGATCATTATTACCCTAGAAATAAGCTACTTTTAGGGTATATTGCATTTTGGAAGTGAAAACAAAGAGTCCTGTTCTGGGTCATTTTTGCCGCCGCAAAATTGGCACAAAAAATTCAGCTAAAAATTCGCTGCAGCAAAAATTTCCGTTGCCGCGAATTCAGCATAGAACCATTTTTCCTCAGCAACGCACCTTGTTGGTATTTTGGCCATAACTTGAGTTGTAGACCTCCAAATCGAGTGAAACCAAAATCATTTGTAAGCTAAGAGAATTATCTACAACTCTTGTGAAGACCACAAAACCCAGTCCTAACATTTTAATTGTCAAAAACAGCCATCCTTAACAGGGATGTACACTTAACAGAACAGATATTTCGATACAAACCATGTCTCAGTAATTTGGCCATAACAAGAGTTGTAGACCTCCAAATTGAGTGAAACCAAAAGAATTTTAAATCTAAGAGGATTATCTACAAATCTTGTGAAGACCAAAATAGAAACATCTTATGAAAAATTGTTCGAAATTCACACCCACGTTACTGCAGAAAACTCACATTTTCATCAAAATTTCACCCTCTTTCGCAACAAGCTCACATAGCTCATATTCAGGACCAAGCACACGAATTTGAACATCAAGCAAGGTTCAAAATACCAATTTCATCCATCATACATCAACAATACATCAATTAACACGTGGAATTTCAATTCACACAAACATGCAACACCAAACACTTGAAATTCAGTCAAGACCCAAATTATCAAATTTCACAAGTCCAAACCTATTTCTGTCACACATTTCAAAATAGCTTAAAATCAAACCTAATACCATTTCTATTCCCTAATAAGTGTAGTTTTGGGTTTAGTGGGGTTACCTCAACTTGAAATTCCATGCTTCCAATCCTGACATAGCTTCATCAACTCACCATATCTGGAGTTTCAAATACAATATGTTGGTGAAACTAATTGGAGATGAAACCTAACACATTTATTTACAATTCATATGAAGGAGTCATGTTTCAAATCCAACATCTAGAGGATGGATTTCTGGTTGTAAGTTGACTACATGACAGAAGCTGAATTTGTGAACCTACTTCATTCTTTTAACCATAAATTGGGCTATGGTTACTAGATTGACATGAAAATAGTTTTGTTTCAAATATAATAAAATTCTATATAACCTTTATTAAGGGCTCGAAGGCACAATCAAAGGTTTAGGAGGTTAAAATTATAGATAAAGATGAACTACAAATTTTGGACCTGAAGCTGTTCTACCTTGGTTACTAATTCCGTAATTAGAGCATATCTTGAGCTATGGACTATGGATTGATATGAAGTCAGAAGCATATTGAAGATAAAATGATTTCCTACAACTTTGATGAATACACCGACACATGTTTCTAAAAGTTTAATTGTCAAAATGGTTCCTCAAACAGAAAGGTACATTTAGACAAACCTAGCCCATAAACATTGAAACTATCTCAGTGTTTGGATCATAACTTCAGTTGTAGGTACTCAAATGGAGTGAAACCAAATCCATTTGAAAGATAACAAGATTTCCTACAACGTATATGAAGAGGGAAAAGGAAAATTCGGTCATCTACATGTCCTAGTGTTTCATGCAAACGCACGGGTATTTTTGAGATTAGAACAGGAACCAAAATCCTAACTTAACTCACACCAAAGTGCTTCCTACTCCGAAATTTCTATCTTTTGGACCTAGTATTCTTTCATTTTTCCAACATGAAGAATCAATATACTAGGTTAAAATGGAGATAGGATTATCTTAGATTATCTTAGGTTTTCAAGCTCCAATTTCATTTTCACTTGGTTCCTTCTTCTTTTTCCTTCTCTTGATGCTCCTTCCCTCTTCCTTACTTCTCTCTCCAAATTCTGAGGTTCTTTCCTTGTTCTTTCTTTCAAACCTCTTGAACCATCATCAACCTTCCCCTCTTGCTTAGTCAAATCCAAACAACCCCAAGTGAGAAGAAGATGAGTGGATGGAGGAAATTTATTTGCATGTGGAGTTTGGTTGTTGGGAACTTAGGATTTCTAGTGAGAGAAAATGGTGGTGGAGGCCAAGAGAAGAAGAGAGTGTGGAGTGTGGTGCTCTGTTTTGGGGTTAGAGGAGAAGCAACTTAATAAGAGGAAAATGAGTGCATGTGTCGTGTAACAAGGAGAGAAGAAAGGGAGAGTACTTGTGTGTGGTTATTCCATGGTAGTAGGGTGAACTTATTAAAAATTACTATATGGTCCTTTCTTAAAAGGTTATTTGTGAGGAGATTTTAAGGGACAATATAGAGATTCCTCAAATGTGTGTTGTTTACTCTACAGCTAATTAATACTCCTTCATGAGGTGATTTTTGGGATGTTACATTAAATTTATTAAATTATTTGATTTTTTTTAAAACAATGTATACCATGAAGTTACTAGCTTAATTTATACATTTTTTTTATATTTTTAAAATTACAACATTTGTTTCGAGATATCGTGTACTATACATTTTGAAAATAGGGTGTTTTTTACTTTAAAAATGAAAACGCATATTTTAAATTTATTATATTATTTGATTTTTTGAAAACAATGTATTGTTCACCATAAAGTTTCTAGCTTAATTTAAACAATTTTTTATAGTTTTAAAATTGCAACATTTGTTCCTAGAAATCGTGTACTATACACTTGAAAATTAGGGTGTTTTTTACTTTAAAAATGAAAACGCATATTTTAAATTTATTAATTATTTATTTTTTTAAAATAATATATTAGTCACAATGATGTTTCTAGCCTTATTTAAACAATTTTTTTTATATTTTTAAAATTGCAACATTTCTTTATAGAAATTGCGTACTATACACATGAAAAATAGGGTGTTTTTTACTTTAAAAATTTAAACGCATATTTTAAATTTATTAATTATTTAAATTTTTTGACAATAATGTATTTTTCACAATCAAGTTTCTAGCTTAATTTAAACAATTTATTATATTTTTAAAATTGCAACATTTTTTTTCTAGAAATCGTGTACTTGAAAAATGAAGTGTTTTTTAATTTAAATATTAAAATGTGTTTTTTTAAATTTATCAAATTATTTTACTTTATTAAAATAAACTGTTGTACACCATGAAGTTTCTAGATTGATTTACATAATTTTCAAATTTTTAAAATTACAAATTTTTTTTCTAGAAATCGTGTACTATATACACTTGAAATATAGTGTGTTCTTTACTTTAAAAATGAAAACGCATATTTTAAATTTAAATAATTATTTTATTTTTATGAAAACAATTTATTGTTCACCATGAAGTTTCTAGTTTAACTTAAACCATTTTGTATATTTTTAAAATTGCAACATTTGTTTCGAGAAATCATCTACTATACACTTGAAAAGTAGGGTGTTTCTTACTAAAAAAATAAAAACGCATATTTTAAACTTATTAAATTATTTAATTTTTTTAAATCAATGTATTGTTTACCATGAAGTTTCCAGCTTAATTTATATAATTTTTTATATTTTTAAAATTGCAACATTTGTTTGTAGAAATCGTGTACTATAGACTTGAAATATAGGGTATTTTTTACTTTAAAAATGAAAACGCATATTTTAAATTTATTAAATTATTTGATTTTTTTAACAACAATGTATTGTTTTACCATGAAGTTTATAGCTTAATTTGCATATTTTTTTATATTTTTAAAATTGCAACATTTGTTTGTAGAAATCATATACTATAGACTTGAAATATAGGGTGTTTTTTACTTTAAAAATGAAAACACATATTTTAAATTTATTAAATTATTTGATTTTTTTGACAACAATTTTCTTTTCGTCATGAAGTTTCTAGCTTAATTTACACTATTTTTTTATATTTTTAAAATATCAACATTTCTTTCTAGAAATCGTGTACTATACACTTGAAAAGTAGTGTGTTTTTTACTAAAAAAATTAAAATGCATATTTTAAACTTATTAAATTATTTAATTTTTTTGAAATCAATGTATTGTTTACCATGAAGTTTCTAGCTTAATTTACACAATTATTTCTATTTTTAAAATTGCAACATTTGTTTGTAGAAATCGTGTACTATAGACTTAAGATATAGGGTGTTTTTTACTTTAAAAATGAAAATGCATATTTTAAATTTAATTAATTATTTGATTTTTTTAACAACAATGTATTGTTTACCATCAAGTTTCTAGCTTAATTTTCACAATTTTTTATATTTTTAAAATTGCAACATTTGTTTGTAGAAATCGTGTACTATAGACTTCAAATATAGGGTGTTTTTTATTTTAAAAATGAAAACGCATATTTTTAATTTATTAAATTATTTGATTTTTTTGACAACAATTTATTGTTTACCATGAAGTTTCTAGCTTAATTTACACAATTTTTTATATTTTTAAAATTGCAACATTTGTTTGTAGAAATCGTGTATTATAGACTTGAAATATAGGGTGTTTTTTACTTTAAAAATGAAAATGAATATTTCAAATTTATTAAATTATTTGATATTTTTTACAACAATATATTTTTCGTCATGAAGTTTCTACCTTAATTTACACTATTTTTTTATATTTTTAAAATATCAACATTTGTTTCTAGAAATCGTGTACTATACACTTGAAAAGTATGGTGTTTTTTACTAAAAAAATGAAAACGCATATTTTAAACTTATTAAATTATTTAATTTTTTTTGAAATCAATGTATTGTTTACCATGAAGTTTCTTGTTTAATTTACATAATTTTTTATATTTTTAAAATTTCATCATTTGTTTGTAGAAATCGTGTACTATAGATTTGTAATATAGGGTGTTTTTTACTTTAAAAATGAAAAGGCATATTTTAAATTTATTAAATTATTTGATTTTTTGACATCAATGTATTGTTCACCTTGAAGTTTCTAGCTTAATTTACACTTATTTTTTATATTTTTAAAATATCAACATTTGTTTCTAGTAATCGTGTACTATACACTTGAAAAATAGTGTGTTTTTTACTAAAAAAATGAAAACACATATTTTAAACTTATTAAATTATTTGATTTTTTTACCACAATGTATAGTATACCATGAAGTTTCTAGCTTAATTTATGTAATACCCCAACAATTCCCAAATGATGATTTGTGGTTCTTTTAGTAGAAATTGGGAATTTAAGGATTTATGCTACAATTATTAAGTGATTAGGAGGAGGGACTAAATTGCAATTTTAAAACTTGTGGAGGAGGACTTAGTAGCAATTCTCATGAGTTGCTAAATTTTGACAAAAACCCCTCTTCTCCTTCCTTCTTCTCCTACGCCTCCCATTCACTCTCACACTCCCAACCTCATCTTCTTCATTTGCTCTCCTAGGACAAAGCCTCCAAACCTCCAAAATCCAAGCATTCTTCTTCAATCTCACAATTTCAAGACTCAAATCATTATCCTCAAGCTTTTGGGCTTCAAGGGAAACCAAGGTTAGCCACATGCAACCATTTTCCCTCTCCTCTCTTCACTCACTTCTCTCTAGAAAAATGAACCCCAACACCTTTAAACTCACATGCAACTCAATATTTTGAGTTAGGTGAGGTTGTGTACTAATTTGGAGGTGGAAAATTATAGGGTTCAAGTTTCAAAAGTGAAGGTTTGAAGATTTGAAGATTGGGGGAAAGTGGAAATTTGGGACTTGATGACAAAGGTAACCCCACTAAACCTCAAACTAGACTAATTAGGAAGTGGAAATGGTATGAGGTTTGATTCTGAGCTATGGTGAAATGTGTGATCGAAATAGGTTTGGATTTGTGAAATTTGAGAATTTGGGTCTTGACTGAATTTGAAGTGTTTTGTGTTTTGTGTGAATTGAAATTGTATGTGTTTATTGATGTATTGTTGATGTATGATGGATGAAATTGGTATTTGAAACCTTGCTTGCTGTTAAAAATTTCATGTGCTTGGTTCTGAATATATATGAGCCATGTGAGTTGTTGGAAAAACAGGGTGAATTTTGGATGAAAATGTGAGTTTTCTGCAGTAACTTGGGTGTGAATTTCGAATAATGTTTTATACGATTTTGCCATTATGGTCTTCAAAATAGTTGTATAAAATCCTCTTAGCTTTCAAATTCTTTTGGTTTCACTCAATTTGGAGGTCTACAACTCTAGTTGTGGCCAAATTACTGAGATAAAGTTTGTATTAAAATGTCTGTTCTGTTAAGTGTACATCCCTGTTAAAGATGGCTGTTTTGGACAATTAAATTTTTAGAACATGGTTTTTTGGTCTTCACAAGAGTTGTAGATAATCTTCTTATCTTTCAAATTCTTTTGGTTTCACTCAATTTGGAGGTCTACAACTCAAGTTATGGCTAAAATACCAACAGAGCGCGTTGCAGAAAAAATGGTTCTGTGCTGAATTCGCGGCAGCGAATTTTTAGCTGTACTTACTGTGTCATTTTCGCGGCAGCAAAATTTTTAGCGGCGGCAAAAATGACCCAGAACAGGACCCTTTGTTTTCACTTCCAAACTGCAATATACCCTTCAAGTAGCTTATTTCTAGGGTAATAATGATTAAATTAGGTTATAATGTCTTGAAAAATCATAAAAAGAATCATGAAAATGTATTAATGAATGTTGAATGAAAATGCATGGTAACTTGAAAAATGGAATTAAGTGATTATGATAAGTATATTGTTATGACATGGATGGCAAGTGCTTTAATTAATGATTAATGAAATTGTAATGTCATGAATGATGAATGTTGAATGTAAATGATATGAGTTGAATGTGAACGACATGATAATATTTGATGTGAAATGAAAATGAAATTTAAAGACAAGTTTAAGCTTTTCCCCTTCAACGGATGTTGAGTAAGTGGGTTGAGTTCCACCAGTCAGACACCGGGTAAGCGGACAAGCATGAAAAGATTGAGAATGTAGGGTCTCCCAATGAACGGGATAAGATGACCTGAACTAGTAGGGTTGCCCGGTGACCGGGAAGATGGCTCGAAAGAAAGGACTATCCCAATGAACGGGTCAAAGTCCTGGGCTATTCCCAATGAACGGGGTTAAGATAGCCCGGCAGCCAGTTTGATCTAGGTAGAGACGCTTGCTATGGTTCTAGTTTTGAGCTCAACCTCGCGTTACTGCCACGCGCTAGGGGAAGTCTAGTGCACAAGGCTTCCATAAAAGACTCAAGAAAAGAAAAGAACTAAATATGTTAATGAAAGATCATGGCATGCATACATCTATAATTGTCATAGCATGCATTATGTATGAGTTGTTGCCTTGATTGTGGATTGAATTGTGTGTTAGGGATTAAATGGGGTGTTTTCCAGTTAGACTGGCTGTGATATGGTATAAAATTGTTTTCAAAATGCCGGGGGTTACTCAGTTATATGATTACATATAACTGACGGTTACCATATCGCAGGTATCAGAAGATTATGAAGCAAAAGCCACACATAGGACGAGTTGTGGGCTTTTCTTAGGTATAGCCACACATGGTGAACCTAAGTCTCAAGTTCATATATTAATTTGTTCAGCTATATAGGAATCCGTATAAATTGAAAGGGTTGTAATTATTATTATTAATTCTTGTAAATTAGAATTTAGCTTCCACTGGTATTTTGGAAAAAAAAATGGACTCGAAAATTAAGGTGTAACAATTTACACAATTTTTTATATTTTTAAAATTGCAACATTTGTTTGTAGAAATCGTGTACTAAAGACTTGAAATATAGGGTATTTTTTACTTTAAAAATGAATACGCATATTTTAAATTTATTAAATTATTTGATTTTTTTGACAACAATGTATTTTTCGTCAGGAAGTTTCTATCTTAATTCAAACTTATTTTTTATATTTTTAAAATATCAACATTTATTTCTAGTAATCGTGTACTATACACTTGAAAAATAGTGTGTTTTTTACTAAAGAAATGAAAATGCATATTTTAAATTTATTAATTTATTTGATTTTTTTGAACACAATGTATAGTTTACCAAGAAGTTTCTAGCACAATTTACACAATTTTTTATATTTTTAAAATTGCAACATTTGTTTGTAAAAATCGTGTACTATAGACTTGAAATATAAGGTGTTTTTTACTTTAAAAATGAAAAAGCATATTTTAAATTAATTAAATTATTTGACTTTTTTGACATCAATGTGTTGTTCACCTTGAAGTTTCTAGCTTAATTGACACTTATTTTTTATGTTTTTTAAATATCAACATTTGTTTCTAGTAATCATGTACCACACACTTGAAAAATAGTGGGTTTTTTATTAAAAAAATGAAAACACATATTTTAAATTTTTTTAATTATCTGATTTTTTTGAACACAATGTATAGTTTACCAAGAAGTTTCTAGCTTAATTGACACAATTTTTTATATTTTTAAAATATCAACATTTGTTTCTAGAAATCGTGTACTATACAGTTGAAAAATAGAACGTTTTTTACTAAAAAAAATGAAAACGCATATTTTAAACTTATTAAATTTTTTAATTTTTTTTTGAAACCAATGTATTGTTTACCATGAAGTTTCTAGCTTAATTTACACCATTTCTTATATTTTCAAAATTGTAACATTTGTTTGTAGAAATCGTGTACTATAGACTTGAGATATAGGGTGTTTTTTACTTTAAAAATTAAAAGGCATATTTTAAATTTATAAAATTATTTTATATTTTTGACAACAATGTATTGTTTACCATGAAGTTTCTAGCTTAATTTACACAGTTTTTTATATGTTTAAAATTGCAACATTTGTTTGTAGAAATCGTGTTCTATCGATTTCAAATATAGGGTGTTTTTTACTTTAAAAATGAAAACTCAGATTTTAAATTTATTAAATTATTTAATTTTTATGATAACAATGTATTTTTCTTCATGAAGTTTCTAGATTGATTTACTCTATTTTTTAATAATTTTAAAATAGCAACATTTGTTTTTAGAAATCGTGTACTATACACTTTAAAAGTAGGGTGTTTTTTACTAAAAAAATGAAAACACATATTTTAAACTTATTAAATTATTTAAATTTTTTTGAAGCCAATGTATTGTTTACCCTGAAGTTTCTCGCTTAATTTACACCATTTTTTATATTTTTAAAATTGCAACATTTGTTTGTAGAAATCGTGTACCATACACTTGAAATATAAGGTGTTATTTACTTTAAAAATGAAAATGCATATTTTAAATTTATATAATTATTTAATTTTTTTGACATCAATGTATTGTTCACCTTGAAATTTCTAGCTTAATTGACACTTATTTTTTATATTTTTTAAATATCAATATTTATTTCTAGTAATCATCTACTATACACTTGAAAAATAGTGTATTGTTTATAAAAAAATGAAAACGCATATTTTAAATTTATTAAATTATTTGATTTTGTTGACAACAATGTATAGTTTACCATGAAATTTCATCCTTAATTTGTACAATTTTTTATATTTTTAAAATTTCAACATTTGTTTGTAGAAATCATGTACTATATAAGACTTGAAATATAGGGTGTTTTTTACTTTAAAAATGAAAAAGCATATTTTAAATTTATGAAATTATTTCATTTTTTACAACAATGTATTGTTTACCATGAAGTTTCTACCTTAATTTACACAATTTTTTATATTTTTAAAATTGCAATATTTGTTTGTAGAAATCGTGTTCTATAAATTTGAAATATAAGGTGTTTTTTACTTTAAAAATGAAAATGCATTTTTTAAATTTATAAAATTATTTGATTTTTTTGACAACAATGTATTGTTTACCATGAAGTTTCTTGCTTAATTTACAATTTTTTATATTTTTAAAATTGCAACATTTGTTTGTAGAAATCGTGTTGTATTGATTTGAAATATAGGGTGTTTTTTACCTAAAAAATCAAAATGTATAATTTAAATTTATTAAATTATTTGACTTTTTTTTACAAAAATGTATTGTTCACCATGAAGTTTCTAGCTTAATTTACACTTATTTTTTATATTTTTAAAATATCAACATTTGTTACTAGAAATCGTGTACTATAGAGTTGAAAAATAGTGTGTTGTTTATAAAAAAATGAAAACGCATATTTTAAATTTATTAAATTATTTGATTTTGTTGACAACAATGTATAGTTTACCATGAAATTTCTAGCTTAATTTTTACAATTTTTTATATTTTTAAAATTTCAACATTTGTTTGTAGAAATCATGTATTATAGACTTGAAATATCGGATGTTTTTTACTTTTAAAATGAAAAAGCATATTTTAAATTTATGAAATTATTTAATTTTTTTACAACAATGTATTGTTTACCATGAAGTTTATACCTTAATTTAAGCAATTTTTTATATTTTTAAAATTGCAATATTTGTTTGTAGAAATCGTGTACTATAGATTTGAAATATAGGGTGTTTTTTACTTTAAAAATGAAAATGCATTTTTTAAATTTATAAAATTATTTTATTTTTTTGACAATAATGTATTGTTTACCATGAAGTTTCTTGCTTAATTTACACAATTTTTTATATTTTTAAAATTGCAACATTTGTTTGTAGAAATCGTGTTCTATTGATTTGAAATATAGGGTGTTTTTTACTTAAAAAATGAAAACACATATTTTAAATTTATTAAATTATTTAATTTTTTGACAACAATGTATTTTTCTTCATGAATTTTCTAGCCTAATTTACACTATTTTTTTATGTTTTTAAAATATTAACATTTGTTTCGAGAAATCGTGTACTATACACTTGAAAAATATGGTTTTTTTACAATAAAAATGAAAATGCATATTTTAAATTTATTAAATTTTTGAATTTTTTTGACAAAAATGTATAGTTTACCATGAAATTTCTAGCTTAATTTTTACAATTTTTTATATTTTTAAAATTTCAACATTTATTTGTAGAAATCATGTATTATAGATTTGAAATCTAGGATGTTTTTTACTTTAAAAATGAAATAGCATATTTTAAATTTATGAAATTATTTAATTTTTTTACAATAATGTATTGTTTACCATGAAGTTTCTACCTTAATTTAAGCAATTTTTTATATTTTTAAAATTTCAATATTTGTTTGTAGAAATCGTGTACTATAAATTTGAAATATAGGGTGTTTTTTACTTTAAAAATGAAAATGAATTTTTTAAATTTATAAAATTATTTGATTTTTTTGACAACAATGTATTGTTTACCATGAAGTTTCTTGCTTAATTTAAACAATTTTTAATATTTTTAAAATTGCAACATTTGTTTGTAGAAATCGTGTTCTATTGATTTGAAATATAGGGTGTTTTTTACTTAAAAAATGAAAACGCATATTTTACTTAAATTATTGAATTTTCTAGCCTAATTTACACTATTTTTTTATGTTTTTAAAATATCAACATTTGTTTCTAGAAATCGTGTATTATACACTTGAAAAATAGGGTGTTTTTTACAATAAAAATGAAAATGCATATTTTAAATTTATTACATTTTTGAATTTTTTTGACAACAATGAATATTTCATTACGAAGTTTCTAGCTGAATTTACACTATTTTTTATATTTTTAAAATATCAACATTTGTTTCTAGAAATCGTGTACTAACACTTGAAAAGTAGGGTGTTTTTTACTATATACTTGAAAACGCATATATTAAATTTATTAAATTATTTAATTTTTTATAAATCAATGTATTGTTTACCAAGAATTTTCTATCTGAATTTAAACAGTTTTTTATATTTTTAAAATTGCCACATTTCTTTTCGGAAATCGTGTACTATAGACTTGAAATATAGGATTTTAAAAATGAAAACGCATATTTTAAATTTAATAAATTATTTTTATTTTTTGAAATCAATTTATTGTTCACCATGAAGTTTCTAGCTTAATCTACACAATTTTTTATATTTTTAAAATTGCAACATTTGTTTGTAGAATTCGTGTACTATAGACTTGAAATATATGGTGTTTTTTACTTAAAAAATGAAAACGCATATTTTAATTTTATTAAATTATTTGATTTTTTGAAAACAATGTATTTTTCATCAGGAAGTTTCTAGCTTAATTCACACTTATTTTTTATATTTTTAAAATATCAACATTTATTTCTTGTAATCGTATACTATACATTTGAAAAATAGTGGGTTTTCTACTAAAAAAATGAAAATGCATATTTTAAATTTGTTAATTTTTTTTTTGAACACAATGTATAGTTTACAAAGAAGTTTCTAGCTTAATTTAGACAATTTTTTATATTTTTAAAATTGCAATATTTGTTTGTAGAAATCGTGTACTATAGACTTGAAATATAGGGTGTTGTTAACTTTAAAAATGAAAACACATATTTTAAATTTATAAATTTTTTTTTTCACAACAATGTATTGCTTACCATGAAGGTTCTAGCTTAATTTACACAATTTTTTATATTTTTAAAATTGCAACATTTGTTTGTAGAAACCGTGTTCTATTGATTTGAAATATAGGGTATTTTTTAATTTAAAAATGAAAACTCATATTTTAAATTTATTAAATTATTTGATTTTTTGACATCAATGTATGTTTCACCATGAAATTTCTAGCTTAATTTCCACAATTTTTTATATTTTAAAATTGCAACATTTGTTTGTAGAAATCATATACTATAGACTTTGAATATAGGCTGTTTTTTACTTTAAAAATGAAAACGCATATTTTAAATTTATCAAATTTTTTTGACAACAATTTATTTTTCATTATGAAATTTCTAGCTTAATTTACACCATTTTCTTATATTTTTAAAATTGCAACATTTGTTTGGGGAAATCGTGTTTTATCGATTTGAAATATAGGTTATTTTTTACTTTCAAAATGAAAACACATATTTTAAATTTATTTAATTATTTATATTGATGACAACAATGTATTTTTCAGCATGAAGTTTCTAGCTTTATTTACACAATTTTATATAATTTTAAAATATCAAAATTAGTTTCTAGAAATCATGTACTATACAGTTAAAAAAGTAGGATCTTTTTTACTAAAAAAATGAAAACGCATGTTTTAAACTTTTTAAATTATTTAATTTTTTTGAAACCAATGTATTGTTTACAATGAAGTTTCTAGATTAATTTACACCATTTTTTATATTTTTAAAATTGAAACATTTGTTTGTAGAAATCGTGTACTATAGACTTGAAATATAGGATGTTTTTTACCTTAAAAATTAAAACGCATATTTTAAATTTATAAATTTATTTTATTTTTTTGAGAAAAATGTATTGTTTACCATGAAGTTTCTAGCTTAATTTACACAATTTTTTATATTTTTAAAATTCCAACATTGGTTTGTAGAAATCGTGTTCTATCGATTTGAAATATAGTGTGTTTTTTATTTTAAAAAAGAAAACGCATATTTTAAATTTATTAAATTATTTAATTCTTATGACAACAATGTATTATTCGTCATGAAGTTTCCAGCTTTATTTACACTATTTTTTGATAATTTTAAAATATCAACATTTGTTTCTAGATATCGTGTACTATACACTTGAAAAATAGGGTGTTTTTTTACTAAAAAAATGAAAACGCATATTTTAAACTTATTAAATTATTTAATTTTTTTTAAAACAATGTACTGTTTAACAAGAGGTTTCTAGCTTAATTTACATCCTTTTTTATATTTTTAAAATTCCAACATTTGTTTGTAGAAACTGTGTTCTATCGATTTAAAATATAGGGTGTTTTTTACTTTAAAAATGAAAACGCATATTTTAAATTTATTAATTTATTAAATAATTTAATTTTTATGACAAAAATTTATTATTCGTCATGTAGTTTCTAGCTTTATTTACACTATTTTGTAATTATTTTAAAATATCAACATTTATTTCTAGAAATCGTGTACAATACACATGAAAAGTAGGATGTTTTTTACTAAAAAAGTGAAAACGCATATTTTAAACTTATTAAATTATTTAATTTTTTTTGAAACCAATGTATTGTTTACCATGAAGTTTCTAGCTTAATTTACACCTTTTTTTATATTTTTAAGATTGCAACATCTGTTTGTAGAAATCGTGTACTATAGACTTGAAATATAGGGTGGTTTTCACTTTAAAAACTAAAAGGCATATTTTAAATTTATGGAATTATTTAATTTTTTTACAACAATTTATTGTTTACCATGAAGTTTCTACCTTAATTTACACAATTTTTTATATTTTTAAAATTGCAACATTTGTTTGTAAAAATCGTGTTCTATCGATTTGTAATATAGGGTGTTTTTTACTTTAAAAATAAAAACGCATATTTTAAATTTATTAAATTTTTTAATTTTTTTGAAAACAATTTATTTTTCATTATGAAGTTTCTAGCTTAATTTACACCTTTTTTTTTTATATTTTTAAAATTGCAACATTTGTTTGTAAAAATCGTGTACTATAGACTTGAAATATAAGGTGTTTTTTACTTTAAAAATGAAAACACATATTTTAAATTTATAAAATTATTTTATTTTTTTGACAACAATGTATTGTTTATCATGAAGTTTCTAGCTTAATTTACACAATTTTTTATATATTTAAAATTGCAACATTTGTTTGGGGAAATCGTGTTTTATCGATTTGAAATATAGGTTATTTTTTACTTTAAAAATGAAAACAGATATTTTAAATTTATAAAATTATTTTTATTTTTTTGATAACAATGTATTGTTCATGATGAAGTTTCTGGCTTAATTTACACAATTTTTTATATTTTTAAAATTGCAACAGTTGTTTGTAGAAATCGTGTTCTATCAATTTGAAATATAGGGTGTTTTTTACTTTAAAAATGAAATTGCATATTTTAAATTTATTAAATTATTTAATTTTTATGACAACAAAGTATTTTTTGTCATGAAGTTTCCAGCTTTATTTACACTATTTTTTTATAATTTTAAAATATCAACATTTGTTTCTAGAAATCGTGTATTATACACTTGAAAAATAGGGTATTTTTTACTAAAAAAATGAAAATGCATTTCTAAACTTATTAAATTATTTAATTTTCCTTGACATCAATGTATGTTTTACCATGAAGTTTCTAGTTTAATTTACACAGTTTTTTATATTTTTAAAATTGCAACATTATTTTGTAGAAATCGTGTACTATAGACTTGAAATATAGGGTGTTTTTTACTTTAAAAATGAAAATGCATATTTTAAATTTATTAAATTATTTTTACATTTTGAAATCAATGTATTGTTCACCATGAAGTTTCTAGCTTAATTTACACAATTTTTTATATTTTTAAAATTTCAACATTTGTTTGTAGAAATCATGTACTATAGACTGGAAATATAGGGTGTTTTTTACTTTAAAAATTAAAATGTATATTTATATTTATAAAATTATTTCATTTTTTTTACAACAATGTATTGTTTACCATGAAGTTTCTAGCTTACTTTACACAATTTTTTATATTTTTAAAATTGCATTATTTGTATGTAGAAATCGTGTTGTATGGATTTGAAATATATGGTGTTTATTACTTTAAAAATGAAAACGCTTATTTTAAATTTATTAAATTATTCAATTTTTTTAACAACAATGTATTTTTCTTCATGAAGTTTCTAGCCTAGTTTACACTATTTTTTTATGTTTTTAAAATATTAACATTTGTTTCTAGAAATCGTGTAATATACATTTGAAAAATAGGGTGTTTTTTACTAAAAAAATGAAAACGCATATTTTAAACTTATTAAATTATTTAATTTTATTTGAAACCAATGTATTGTTTACCATGAAGTTTCTAGCTTAATTTACACCATTTTTTATATTTTTAAAATTGCAACATTTATTTGTAAAAATCATGTACTATAGACTTGAGATATAAGGTGTTTTTTACTTTAAAAGTTAATAGGAATATTTTAAATTTATAAAATTATTTTATTTTTTTGACAACAATGTATTGTTTACCATGAAGTTTCTAGCTTAATTTACACAATTTCTTATGTTTTTAAAATTGCAACATTTGTTTGTAGAAATCGTGTTGTATCAATTTGAAACATAGGGTGCTTTTTACTTTAAAAATGAAAACGCATATTTTAAATTTATTATATTATTTAGTTTTATGACAACAATGTATTTTTCTTCATGAAGTTTCTAGCTTTATTTACACTATTTTGTTATAATTTTAAAATATAAACATTTGTTTCTAGAAATCGTGTACTATACACTTTAAAAGTAGGGTGTTTTTTACTAAAAAAAATGAAAACACATATTTTAAACTTATTAAATTATATAAATTTTTTTGAAACCAATGTATTGTTTATCATGAATGTAACACCCTAATTTTATGTAAGAGTAGGTACGGAAAATATTACCTTTGAAATGAAATCTGATGCTTAAAGTTTTTTTTTTCTTGAAACTACCAAAACTTGCCACTTTGTTTCATATTTAAAATACGAGCGGAAACATTTCTTTATTTATTTTACAATTTCCTATACAGCTGCACAATATAACATGTGAATAAAATCTTAGTTTCACCATGTAAGGCTACTTCTAAGGAATTCCTATAGCTTTTCCTCATCATTTGCTTTAGCTCCAAAATCTCCTGATACCTGCAATACTGAGACCGTCAGTTATATGTAAAACATATAATCGAGTAACCCCCGGTCTAACTAAAACATTTTAAGTTAGTATTGCAGCCAGTCTAACTGGAAAACTCCCCAAATATACATCCTAACAATCACATATCATACACATAACACATACACATACACATACAAATCACACATTTATATACAATGCATGCAATGACAACATCGTGTATGTATGCATGCCATGATCTCTTTTTATTTCTTTTCATTTCATTCCTTTAAAAGGAGACCCGGTGCACGCGGGAATCCAACATGTGCGTGGCAATAGCACTCTAGAGCTCTCTGCAAACCCTGGTAAGCGTCCTTAACCAGAGTCCATGCCTCACCTTGAATAGAGGTCTGCAAGGACTATTATCCCTTCGATAATAGCCCCCAATTATTTCTCTTTCTCAGAGTCATCACCCATTACAGGTCTGCAAGAACTATTACCCCTTCCGGTAATAGCCCCCAAATCATTTCTCTTATTCAGAGTCAACACCCATTACAGGTCTGCAAGAACTATTACCCCTTCCGGTAATAGCCCCCAAATCATTTCTCTTATTCAGAGTCAACACCCATTACAGGTCTGCAAGAACTATTACCCCTTCCGGTAATAGCCCCCAAATCATTTCTCTTATTCAGAGTCAACACCCATTACAGGTCTGCAAGAACTATTACCCCTTCCGGTAATAGCCCCCAAATCATTTCTCTTATTCAGAGTCAACACCCATTACAGGTCTGCAAGAACTATTACCCATCTAGATAATAACCCCCAATTAATCTCTTTTCCATGCTTGTCCACTTAGCCGGTCTACTTCCGGCGGAACTCAACCCACTTACGTTGATGGGGGAAGCATTTCTCTTATCATTTGTTTCCACATTACATGTTATCATGCATCAAACATACATCTCACATTAATTGTATTCAACATGTTCCAACATTCATCATTCATCTCATCTCAATCATATAAAACATCAATCAAATTACTCACCATTTAGGTTATAACACATACCACAACATTTCAATGATCCTATTGCATGTTTATAAGTCACATGCACCTAAATTCATTCATTCCTATCCTAGAAATGGATTTATGATGTTTGCATTGCAATTTGTTTGATTATGTTCATGTAGGAATAAGCATGGAGGAGTGTTGATCTTTGAAGATTAGACTTAAAGATTGAAGCTAGAGATGAAAGGAGTTGAAGAATGAAAGCTAGAAGGGTGTGGGATTGAATTTCTCCCCAACTGTGCGCACACTTTGCTCAGTTGTGCGCACCTTAATTGTGTTTTTGCTTGCTGCCTCCAGTTGTGCGCACAGCTTTCCAACAGGTGCGCACCTTAATTCCCCCTGGAGCTGTTGTCCAATCTTGTGCGCACAGCCCAGGAACGTGTGTGCACCCCTGTTCGTATTTTGGCCATAACTTGAGTTGTAGACCTCCAAATAGCGTGAAACCAAAAGCATTTGAAAGCTAAGAGGATTCTCTACAACTCTTATGATGACTACAAAACTCAGTTATAAAAATTTAATTGTCAAAAACAGTAATCTTTGACAGGTATGTGCAATCAAATAAATAAATAGTTTCACATAGACCCTGTCTCAGTAATTATGTCATAACTAGAGTTGTAGACCTCTAAATTGAATGAAACCAAAAGCATTTGAAAGCTAAGAGAATTATCTACAATTCGTATTAAGACACAAAGTCAAATTCCAATTCATAAATCCAGTTAAATTCGTGCCAAAATAGGGGAAAATGGTATTGATCAACTTTTCACAAGTTTCAATCCTCCCTTCCATCTCAATTCCTCAAAATCATATTAACTTCATCTAATTCAATATAAATCACTCAAAGATCAATTCACAAGGATGACCAAAGTCCAATTTCATCAAATTCACATCATCATCAAGATCATTCTCAAAGCATACAATATCATAAGTATTCAATATTCACTTCACTTTTCAAAACTCAAGATATAATTCAAGCTAATTCAAACAAAACACATGCAACCAAATTTCTACAATCTAACACAACCAATTCCAACACCTAACCTCATACCATCATCTAATCTATAATTTCACTAACTTGGGGGTTTGTGGGTTTGGGATTACCTTTTATTGAAACCCTTAGCTTCAACTTTTTCCCAATCTCTTCAAGTCCCCAAATCCCTAATCACCAATCTCCACTCAAGATGTTGGAAACCCCTAATTTACACAAAATTCAGCTCTTAGTTCCTTGCTTTGCCTCAAATTGGAGATTGCATGTAGGAGAAGAGAGTATTTAACCCAATTCCAAAGAAAAGCTTAAATTGAAGAAAATGGGGAATGTACCAAGCACTTACCCTAGCTTCTTTGAGATCCTAGGACAAGAAGAATCATAGCCCACACTTCAAATTTGAGTCTTGAGTAGGAGTAGGTGGCTTGGATGGAAAGGATTTTGCTTGGTTGAGCCCTAGGAGAAGAAGAAGAAGAAGAGAAGTGTTTTTGTGAGAAAGTGAAGAGTGAAGAGTGAAGAGTGAAGGCGTGGAGGAGAAGGGGAGAAGAAGGGGACTTGGACAATTTTTCATAAGTTTCCAAGATTTGCTACTTAGTCCTTCTCTAAAGTTTCCAAAATTTGCAATGTGGTCCTTGTCTTAGTTCTTTTTGTAAAACAAGCTTTATCTTCCTAATTAACTTCCAAAGGAATAGATTAGGGGTTAAAAGAAAAATTCTCTACAATTAACTTATAATTGGGTAATTTTAAGGATGTTACAATTCTACCCCCCTTAAAAGAATTGTGTCCTCACAATTCGTTTTAATTCTTGGCTCGAAGGAACTTTCATAACTGAGATATTGTGAGAGACTTATAGGTTCAAAACCTAACGCATTTTAACTAGCAAGAGTTTGGAGTAAAGTCGGGAGTCTGATGGGGTAAACTTTAGCAAGTGTAGTGCGGCTTACTTAGAATTTCGACATGAATGTTATATAATTATAGGAAGACCTAAACCGATAGAGTGAACCCATACACTTTTTGGGAACATGAGTTTAGGACCTTGTTTTAGAATTATAGTATCTTCAATCATGAGTTTGGAAACGATAAGGTGATTAGATTACAAGTACATTTTCGGAAAATAAGGATCTACCACTGAGATTTGATCTTCATCCCACTGAAGTATTCACCGCAATTTAGGGGATAGTGTCAATAAGAATTGCATAATTTAAATTGATAATATTGGATATCAGGTACTTAATGGAATTTCATAGACTTATTGAATAGAATACGTGTAACTGAACCAGTTGCTATTAAGGTTACCCTTCAATTTGAGAGGGACTTGAATTGGTGGGGATTAACATAAAGTGACATCAATTCGTAAATTAGGCTTTAGAGAGATACGAGACCTACGAACGGTTTAACTTAACTTAATTTATCATCGTGATTTAAGATTTCTTAAAGAAAGCTTAAATGGTCACTAAGACTTTAGTTTTGAATTAGAGGTTAACATTCTACAAACGTATTGATACTTCTGGTGAATTTTGGTTCCAAGTTCAAGTCGTATAACCCATCACATCCTTGTTGTAGAGTGGAAGGGAATTCGTTGCAAGAAGTCTAGAGTCCTTAAACGTATTATGAAAAGTTCCTTGATTTAAAGGTAATTTCCTACACTTTCTTAGGGTATAAACCTTAATTCGAGGATGAGTAAACCTTCTCAAATTGTCGATGTGAGTTAGAGAGGATCAGAATGTGTTCAGCGCGTGGCTCTCAACACTAGTAGTTTATGAACTTATTGACACGCTATAAAAAGAATGGCTGAAATAACAGTTACGTAAAAGGGTTTGTTGTTTCCTTACTTAAGTAAGAACTCAGGGTGGAGAAAATTGAGAATTGATTTGAGTGTCCACATATTTATTTTAGTGGAGGCATTATAGTTGATGACTATAATAAGGCATATCATGTCAAGGAAATTCCTGTAACCTCACAAGGATTTAAGTTAGAGATTTGATGTGAAGCTAAACTTATCTTTAGCTGATACCCCGAATAAGTACAGCTAATAAATTTACAAGGTAGTCAGGGTGCTTAGCCGGAATCCAAAACTATATGAAAACCATAGTTGTTCAAGTCTCTAGGAAGCTGTGAAGGAAACTATCTAAAAGCTTAAATTCAGATAATTACAAGGAGTAGTTGGCCTGGTCTAAACTATATAGGATTAATTTTGGAAAACTATGTTCAATTTGAAATTGAGAATTAAAAGGGATTTTCTTAATGATCAGTAGTAATCCGTTAAGGACCAAATGCATAGATAGAAACGTAGATGGGTTCAAAATTTGGGAAACTCCAAATCTTAATAATCTAAATGGAATGTTATAAAGAAGTCCTCTAACGTTTTCGCTGTGCCACTCTGATTAATTCGTCTTCCAAGGAAACTTGGATCTAAGGATCGATACTTGAACGTAAATAAGGGTATTTTGATAACCATCAAAATGGTTTCAGGAGCTTAGATCACCAAAGAAATCCTTAACGGTGATGCTACACTAATGCTTGGAATACTGACTAGAACTTCAAAATTAAATGAAAATCTTATATCATGAGAAGTACGATTCTGAAAACGGGAAATCCAAGGCAGGCATGATGAAATAAATTTGACTTCCTTTCGATTATCGACTTGATAACATACTTCCTTAGAGGACCAAGGAGAATAACAACTTATTTAAGGTACAAGGGTGGTTTCTAGTCTTCTTAGAGTACCTAAAAATGTTTAAGGGATCTATGTCTCATGGAATCGAGCGTCTAAGAGTGTGATTTAAAATACCGATAGATTATGAGGGAAACCGATCGCCAAAACTTCAGTAGTCAGCATCAGAAGGGAACGATTTATTCCTAAGTTATCAGGTTTAAAACAACATTGTCTAGATCCTATGATTAGATTTAGAATAGGGTTAAATAGATAACAAGATAAAGGCGTCTCAACCAAAGATTGGAATTTAGATAAAATTTGAGGATAGTTGCTATTGATTAGGAGTTCCTAATAGTGGTAAAAGAGAGATAAGGTTGATGTGTCTAGATTCACATAATAAAAAGAAAACATGAGCTTCTATCGTTGTCCTAAATTAACTCTAAGCCATAGTAAAGTATTCAACATTTTTTTTTGAGTCCACCTTATGAATTGAAGTCTAAACTGAATATACTTAGCCTCTAACTTATCAGCACCGTGTAAGGATATATTCAGGGTTTAAAGTGTTCAAAATGAATGGTTCCAAGATTGATGATAGGGTAAGGTGTAGGACTTGTTTCATTTAATGAGGAGATTGACAAAATTAACTTAATACATCTCAAGTAAAGAGAATTTCTAAAACTTGAACTTAAGCGCAACTTGCATTATATCTCAAGGAAACTCGCAAAGAAGACCAATTTCAAGATATAATGTTATGCCACGTTTATGTGAAGGGAGTAGAGTTACTATAAGAGATATCTACATGTAGGAACATCAATTGAATCAGTATAAGAAAATACATTCTTGAACCTCTCTAAGGATACGTGATTGTCAAATTAGAATCGATGCTTAATTCATCAAGAAAGAAGGCATATAATGGTTTAGAATAAGCAATGAAATTTCTTGAGTCACAAAATTAATTCTCATTTAGGCTTGGTGAATTTCCAAATGAGTTAAAGAATTTGATTTCTAGAAATTACCTAGATAATTTGTCAACGGCAATAAAAAAAAAGGAACTAGAGTTTAAGGAATTTAAGTCCTAGAGGAAACTTAGATGAAAGAAACTGGGATGAAGTTTCTCATGCTTTCGTGACGTGGTCTATTTCTATACTTAACCCATAGTCCCTTGTGTACATCTCCCTATCACGAATTCAACTAGGAAATATATAACTCCCTCACTTGTTGTCGCGAGATTACCACTACCAGACTTCCTAAGTCCCTTCTGCCTCTTGGCTTTCTTACCAAAGGACCTTACATACAGTCCTAATCACTACACCTACCCAGGGATAATTAGGCTTTGAAAAATCCAACTCCGCAGAGTATTCACACTCATTCCACTACCTACTCTAAAAGGCTAGCCACATTTATCCTTAAAATGTATTCTACTTTGAACTCATTCTAGGCTAGTGACTTGAATCCATTGGTTACACATGCGTCGATGCCATGACTAAGGTACTGAACTGGCCAGGCCCAATATCTTACAATCACAACACCGGTACACCTATATCCCAATGTCTCATCCTATTTTTCATAGAAGTTACTAAAAGAAGAACAATCCCTTTAAAGATCATTCTTATCCATTAGTAATCATAACTTCTACTCTCATGCACTAATATTCAGTTGATCAGACTCAATATTAGTTGCAAGTTCCTTCGAAGCTTATGACATACCTAATAGATATGTTCAGAAAATTACTCGTTCAGCTGACTATTAACTCATTGCAGTCCGAAGGATCAAACTGCTCTTATACCATAATGTAACACCCTAATTTTTGGTAAGAGTAGTTACGGAAAATATTACCCTTGAAAAGAAATCTGATGCTTAAAGTTCTAAACTTTTTTGACAACTATGTATTTTTCATTATGAAGTTTCTAGCTTAATTTACACTTATTTTTTATATTTTTAAAATATCAATATTTGTTTCTAGAAATCGTATACTAACACTTGAAAAGTAGGGTGCTTTTTACTAAAAAAATAAAAACGCATACTTTAAATTTATTAAATTATTTAACTTTTTTTTGAAATCAATGTATTGTTTACAGAGAAGTTTCTAGCTTAATTTACACAGTTTTTTATATTTTTAAAATTGCAACATTTTTTTTGTAGAAATCGTGTACTATAGACTTAAAATATAGGGTGTTTTTTAATTTAAAAATGAAAACTCATATTTTAAATTTATTAAATTATTTGATTTTTTGACATCAATGTATTGTTCACCATGAAGTTTCTAGCTTAATTTACACGATTTTTTATTTTTTTAAAATTGCAATATTTGTTTGTAGAAACCGTGTACTATAGACATGAAATATAGGGTGTTTTTTACTTTAAAAATTAAAATGCATATTTTAAATTTATAAAATTATTTTATTTTTTGAAATCAATGTGTTGTTCACCATGAAGTTGCTAACTTAATTTACACAATTTTTTATATTTTTAAAATTGCAACCTTTGTATGTATTAATCATGTACTATAGACTTGAAATATAGGGTGTTTTTTACTTAAAAAATGAAAGCGCATATTTTAATTTTATTTAATTATTTTATTTTTTTTAAAACAATGTATTTTTCGTCAGGAAGTTTTTAGCTTAATTCACACTTATTTTTCATATTTTTAAAATATCAACATTTATTTCTAGTAATCGTGTACTATACACTTGAAAAATAGTGTGTTTCTTACAAAAAATATGAAAATGCATATTTTAAATTTATTAATTTATTTGATTTTTTTGAACACAATGTATAGTTTACCAAGAAGTTTCTAGCTTAATTTACACAAGTTTTTATATTTTTATAATTGCAACATTTGTTTGTAGAAATCGTGTACTATAGACATAAAATATAGGGTGTTTTTTACTTTAATAATGAAAACGCATATTTTAAATTTATTAAAGTTTTAAAATTTTTTGACAACTATGTATTTTTCATTATGAAGTTTCTAGCTTAATTTACACTTATTTTTTATATTTATAAAATATCAACATTTGTTTCTAGAAATTGTGTACTAACACTTGAAAAGTAGGGTGTTTTTTACTAAAATAATGAAAACGCATATTTTAAATTTATTAAATTATTTAATTTTTTTGAAATTAATGTATTGTTTACCAAGAAGTTTCTAGCTTAATTTACACAGTTTTTTATATTTTTAAAAGTGCAACATTTTTTTTATAGAAATCGTGTACTATACACTTGAAATATAGGGTGTTTTTTAATTTAAAAATAAAAACTCATATTTTAAATTTATTAAATTATTCAATTTTTTGACATCAATGTATTGTTCACCATGAAGTTTCTAGCTTAATTTAAACGATTTTTTATATTTTTAAAATTGCAACATTTGTTTGTAGAAATCGTGTACTATAGACTTGAAATATAGGGTGTTTTTTACTTTAAAAATTAAAACGCATATTTTAAATTTATTAAATTATTTTTATTTTTTGAAATCAATGTATTGTTCACCATGAAGTTTCTAACTTAATTTACACAATTTTTTATATTTCTAAAATTGCAACCTTTGTTTGTATTAATCGTGTACTATAGACTTGAAATATAGGGTATTTTTTACTTTAAAAATGAAAACGCATATTTTAAATTTATTAAATTATTTTTATTTTTTGAAATCAATGTATTGTTCACCATGAAGTTTCTAACTTAATTTACACAATTTTTTATATTTCTAAAATTGCAACCTTTGTTTGTATTAATCGTGTACTATAAACTTGAAATATTGGGTGTTTTTTACTTAAAAAATGAAAATGTATATTTTAATTTTATTAAATTATTTTATTTTTTTGAAAACAATGTACTTTTCGTCAGGAAGTTTCTAGTTTAATTCACACTTATTTTTAATATTTTTAAAATATCAACATTTATTTCTAGTAATCGTGTACTATACACTTGAAAAATAGTGTTTTTACTAAAAATATGAAAATGCATATTTTAAATTTATTAATTTATTTGATTTTTTGAACACAATGTATTGTTTACCATGAAGTTTCTAGCTTAATTTACACAGTTTTTTATATTTTTAAAAGTGCAACATTTTTTTTATAGAAATCGTGTACTATACACTTGAAATATAGGGTGTTTTTTAATTTAAAAATAAAAACTCATATTTTAAATTTATTAAATTATTCAATTTTTTGACATCAATGTATTGTTCACCATGAAGTTTCTAGCTTAATTTAAACGATTTTTTATATTTTTAAAATTGCAACATTTGTTTGTAGAAATCGTGTACTATAGACTTGAAATATAGGGTGTTTTTTACTTTAAAAATTAAAACGCATATTTTAAATTTATTAAATTATTTTTATTTTTTGAAATCAATGTATTGTTCACCATGAAGTTTCTAACTTAATTTACACAATTTTTTATATTTCTAAAATTGCAACCTTTGTTTGTATTAATCGTGTACTATAGACTTGAAATATAGGGTATTTTTTACTTTAAAAATGAAAACGCATATTTTAAATTTATTAAATTATTTTTATTTTTTGAAATCAATGTATTGTTCACCATGAAGTTTCTAACTTAATTTACACAATTTTTTATATTTCTAAAATTGCAACCTTTGTTTGTATTAATCGTGTACTATAAACTTGAAATATTGGGTGTTTTTTACTTAAAAAATGAAAATGTATATTTTAATTTTATTAAATTATTTTATTTTTTTGAAAACAATGTACTTTTCGTCAGGAAGTTTCTAGTTTAATTCACACTTATTTTTAATATTTTTAAAATATCAACATTTATTTCTAGTAATCGTGTACTATACACTTGAAAAATAGTGTTTTTACTAAAAATATGAAAATGCATATTTTAAATTTATTAATTTATTTGATTTTTTGAACACAATGTATTGTTTACCATGAAGTTTCTAGCTTAATTTACACAAGTTTTTTATATTTTTATAATTGCAACATTTGTTTGTAGAAATCGTGTACTATAGACATAAAATATAGGGTGTTTTTCACTTTAAAAATGAAAACGCATATTTTAAATTTATTAAAGTTTTAAACTTTTTTGACAACTATGTATTTTTCATTATGAAGTTTCTAGCTTAATTTACACTTATTTTTTATATTTTTAAAATATCAACATTTGTTTCTAGAAATCATGTACTAACACTTGAAAAGTAGGGTGTTTTTTACTAAAAAAATGAAAACGCATATTTTAAATTTATTAATTTATTTAATTTTTTTTTGAAATCAATGTATTGTTTACCAAGACGTTTCTAGCTTAATTTACACTGTTTTTTAAATTTTTAAAAGTGCAACATTTTTTTGTAGAAATTGTGTACTATAAACTTGGAATATAGGGTGCTTTTTAATTTAAAAATGAAAACTCATATTTGAAATTTATTAAATTATTCGATTTTTTGACATCAATGTATTGTTCACCATGAAGTTTCTAGCTTAATTTACACGATTTTTTATATTTTTAAAATTGCAACATTTGTTTGTAGAAATCGTGTACTGTAGACTTGAAATATAGGGTGTTTTTTACTTTAAAAATAAAAAAACGCATATTTTAAATTTATTAAATTATTTTTATATTTTGAAATCAATGTATTGTTCACCATGAAGTTTCTTACTTAATTTACACAATTTTTTATATTTCTAAAATTGCAACCTTTGTTTGTATTAATCGTGTACTATAGACTTGAAATATAGGGTGTTTTTTACTTAAAAAATGAAAACGCATATTTTAATTTTATTAATTTTTTTTTTGAAAACAATGTATTTTTCGTTAGGAAGTTTCTAGTTTAATTCACACTTATTTTTTATATTTTTAAAATATCAACAATTATTTCTAGTAATCGTGTACTAACACTTGAAAAGTAGGGTGTTTTTTACTAAAAATATGAAAACGCAAATTTTAAATTTATTAAATTATTTAATTTTTTTTTAAATCAATGTATTGTTTACCAAGAAGTTTTTAGCTTAATTTACATAATATTTATATTTTTAAAATTGCAGCATTTGTTTGTAGAAATCGTGTTCTATCGATTTGATATATAGGGTGCTTTTTACTTTAAAAATGAAAACGCATATTTTAAATTTATTATATTATTTAATTTTTATGAAAACAATGTATTTTTCTTCATGAAGTTTCTAGCGTTATTTACACTATTTGTTATAATTTTAAAATATCAACATTTGTTTCTAGAAATTGTGTACTATACACTTTCAAAGTAGGGTGTTTTTTACTAAAAAAATGAAAACACATATTTTAAAATTATTAAATTATTTAATTTTTTTTGAAACCAATGTATTGTTTACCATGAATTTTCTCATTTAATTTACACCATTTTTTATATTTTTAAAATTGCAACATTTGTTTGTAGAAATTGTGTACTATAGACTTGAAATATAGGGTGTTTTTTAATTTAAAAATGAAAACTCATATTTTAAATTTATTAAATTATTTGATTTTTTGAGATCAATGTATTGTTCACCATGAAGTTTCTAGCTTAATTTACACAATTTTTTATATTTTTAACATTGCAACATTTGTTTGTAGAAATCGTGTACTAGAATTAAAATATAGGGTGTTTTTTACGGTAAAAATGAAAACGCATCTTTTAAATTTATTAAATTTTTGAATTTTTTTGACAACAATGTATTTTTCATTATGAAGTTTCTAGCTTAATTTACACTATTTTTTTATATTTTTAAAATATCAACACTTGAAAAGTAGGGTGTCTTTTACTTAAAAAATGAAAATGCATATTTTAAATTTATTAAATTATTTAATTTTTTTTTAAATCAATGTATTGTTTACAAAGAAGTTTCTAGCTTAATTTACACAGTTTTTTATATTTTTAAAATTGCAACATTTGTTTGTAGCAATCGTGTTCTATACACTTGAAAAATAGTGTGTTGTTACTAAAAAACTGAAAACGCATATTTAAAATTTATTTAAGTATTTGATTTTTCTCAACACAATGTATAGTTTACCAAGAAGTTTCTAGCTTAATTTACACAATTTTTTATATTTTTAAAATTGCAACATTTATTTGTAGATATCGTGTACTATAGACTTGAAATATAAGGTGTTTTTTACTTTTAAAATGAAAACATATTTTAAATTTATAAAATTATTTCATTTTTCGTGTTCTATCGATTTGAAATATAGGGTGTTTTTTACATTAAAAATGAAAAGCCATATTTTAAATTTATTAAATTATTTAAAATTTTGAAAACAATGTATTTTTCTTCATGAAGTTTCTAGCCTAATTTACACTATTTTTTTTATGTTTTTAATATTGCATCATTTGTTTTTAGAAATCGTGTACTATAGACTTGAAATATAAGGTGTTTTTTACTTTAAAAATGAAAACGCAGATTTTAAATTTATTAAATTATTTTTATTATTTGAAATCAATGTATTGTTCACCATGAAGTTTCTAATTTAATTTACACAATTTTTTATTTTTTTAAGATTGGAACATTTGTTTGATGAAATCGTATACTATAGACTTGAAATATAGGGTGTTTTTTATTTAAAAAATGAAAACGCATATTTTAATTTTTTTAAATTATTTTATTTTTTAAAAAAACAATG
This sequence comes from Cyamopsis tetragonoloba, assembly GCA_037177725.1. NCBI lineage: Eukaryota > Viridiplantae > Streptophyta > Magnoliopsida > Fabales > Fabaceae > Cyamopsis > Cyamopsis tetragonoloba. The sequence goes on from CM074123.1 coordinate 58,842,719, forward strand.
TATTTTTCATCAAGAAGTTTCTAGCTTAATTCACACTTATTTTTTATATTTTTAAAATATCAACATTTGTTTGTAGTAATCGTGTACTATACACTTAAAAAATAGTGTATTTTTTACTAAAAAAATGAAAATGCATATTTTAAATTTATTAAATTATATTATTTTTTTGAACACAATGTATAGTTTAAAAAGAAGTTTCTAGCTTAATTTACACAATTTTTTATATTTTTAAAATTGCAACATTTGTTTGTAGAAATCGTGTACTAAAGACTTGGAATATAAGGTGTTTTTTACTTTTAAAATGAAAATGCAAATTTTAAATTTATTAAATTATTTCATTTTTTTGACATCAATGTATTGTTCACCTTGAAGTTTCTAGCATAATTGAAACTTATTTTTTATATTTTTAAAATATCAACATTTGTTTCTAGTAATCATGTATTATACACTTGAAAATTAATGTGTTTTTTACTAAAAAATTGAAAACGCATATTTTTAATTTACTTATTTATTTGATTTTTTTGAACACAATTTATACTTTACCAAGAAGTTTCTAGCTTAATTTATACAATTTTTTATATTTTTAAAATTACAACATTTGTTTGTAGAAATCGTGTACTAGAAACTTGAAATATAAGGTGGTTTTTACTTTAAAAATGAAAACGAATATTTTAAATTTATTAAATTATTTGATTTTTTTGACAACAATGTGTTTTTCGTCATGAATTTTCCAGCTTTATTCAAACAATTTTTTTATAATTTTAAAATATCAACATTTGTTTCAGAAATCGTGTACTATACACTTGAAAAATAGGGTGCTTTTTACTAAAAAAATTAAAATGCATATTGTAAACATATTAAATTATTTAATTTTTTTGAAACCAATGTATTGTTTACCATGAAGTTTCTAGATTAATTTGCACAATTTTTTATATTTTTAAAATTTCAACATTTGTTTATAGAAATCTTGTACTATAGACTTGAAATATAGGGTGTTTTTAACTTTAAAAAATAAAACGCATATTTTAAATTTATAATTTTTTTTTGACAACAATGTGTTGTTTACCATGAAGTTTCTATCTTAGTTTACACAATTTTTTATATTTTTAAAATTTCAACATTTGTTTGTAGAAATCGTGTACTATAGACTTGTAATATAGTGTGTTTTTTACTTTAAAAATGAAAACGCATATTTTAAATTTATAAAAAAATTTTTGACAACAATGTATTGTTTACCATGAAGTTTCTATCTTAGTTTACATAATTTTTTATATTTTTAAAATTTCAACATTTGTTTGTATAAATCGTGTTCTATCGATTTGAAATATAGGATGTTTTTTAATTTAAAATTGAAAACTCATATTTTAAATTTATTAAATTATTTGATTTTTTGACTACAATGTATTGTTTACCATGAAGTTTCTATCTTAATTTACACAATTTTTTATATTTTTAAAATTGCAACATTTGTTTGTAAAAATTGTGTTCTATAGATTTGAAATATACGGTGTTTTTTACTTTAAACATAAAAATGCATATTTTAAATTTATTAAACTATTTAATTTTTATGACAACAATTTATTTTTCATCATGAAGTTTCTAGCTTTATTTACACTATTTTTTTATAATTCTAAAATATAAACATTTGTTTCTAGAAATCATGTATACACTTGAAAAGTAGGGTGTTTTTTACTAAAAAAATGAAAACGCATATTTTAAACTTATTAAATTATATTTCTTTTTGAAACCAATGTATTTTTTACCATGAAGTTTCTAGATTAATTTACATGATTTTTTATATTTTTAAAATTGCAACATTTGTTTTTAGAAATCGTGCACTATAGACTTCAAATATAGTATGTTTTTTACTTTAAAAATCATAACGTATATTTTAAATTTATAAAATTAGTTTATTTGTTTGACAATAATGTACTGTTTACCATGAAGTTTCTAGCTTAATTTACACAATTTTTTTATATTTTTAAAATTGCAACATTTGTTTGTAGAAATCCTGTACTTTAGACTTGAGATATAGGGTGTTTTTTACTTTAAAAATGAAAATGCATATTTTAAATTTATAAAATATTTATTTTTTTGACAACAATGTATTGTTTACCATGATGTTTTTAGATTAATTTACACCAGTTTTTATATTTTTAAAATTGCAACTTTTGTTTGAAGAAATCGTGTACTATAGACTTGTAATATAGTGTGTTTTTTACTTTAAAAATGAAAACGCAAATTTTAAATTCATAAATTTTTTTTGACAACAATGTATTGTTTACCATGAAGTTTATATCTTAGTTTACACAATTTTTTATATTTTTAAATTGCAACATTTGTTTGTAGAAATCGTGTATTATCGATTTGAAATATAGCGTGTTTTTTAATTTAAAAATGAAAACTCATATTTTAATATTATTAAATTATTTGATTTTTTGAAAACAATGTATTGTTTACCATGAAGTTTCTATCTTAATTTACACAATTTTTTATATTTTTAAAATTGCAACATTTGTTTGTAGAAATCGTGTTCTATCGATTTGAAATATAGGGTGTTTTTTACTTTAAAAATGAAAACGCATATTTTAAATTTATTAAATTATTTAAATTTTATGAAAACAATGTGTTTTTCATCATGAAGTTTCCAGCTTTATTTACACTATTTTTTTATAATTTTAAAATATCAACATTTGTTTCTAGAAATCGTGTACTATACACTTGAAAAATAGGGTGCGTTTTACTAAAAAAATTAAAATGCATATTCTAAACTTATTAAATTATTTAATTTTTTTTGAAACCAATGTATTGTTTACCATGAAGTTTCTAGATTAATTTACACGATTTTTTATATTTTTAAAATTGCAACATTTGTTTTTAGAAATCGTGCACTATAGACTTCAAATATAGTATGTTTTTTACTTTAAAAATCATAACGTATATTTTAAATTTATAAAATTAGTTTATTTGTTTGACAATAATGTATTGTTTACCATGAAGTTTCTAGCTTAATTTACACAATTTTTTTATATTTTTAAAATTGCAACATTTGTTTGTAGAAATCGTGTTCTATCGATTTGAAATATAGGGTGTTTTTTACTTTAAAAATGAAAACGCATATTTTAAATTTATTAAATTATTTAAATTTTATGAAAACAATGTGTTTTTCATCATGAAGTTTCCAGCTTTATTTACACTATTTTTTTATAATTTTAAAATATCAACATTTGTTTCTAGAAATCGTGTACTATACACTTGAAAAATAGGGTGCGTTTTACTAAAAAAATTAAAATGCATATTCTAAACTTATTAAATTATTTAATTTTTTTTGAAACCAATGTATTGTTTACCATGAAGTTTCTAGATTAATTTACACGATTTTTTATATTTTTAAAATTGCAACATTTGTTTTTAGAAATCGTGCACTATAGACTTCAAATATAGTATGTTTTTTACTTTAAAAATCATAACGTATATTTTAAATTTATAAAATTAGTTTATTTGTTTGACAATAATGTATTGTTTACCATGAAGTTACTAGCTTAATTTACACAATTTTTTTATATTTTTAAAATTGCAACATTTGTTTGTAGGAATCGTGTTCTATCGATTTGAAATATAGGGTGTTTTTTAAAAATGAAAATGAAAATTTTAAATTTATTAAATTATTTAATTATTTATGACAACAATGTATTTTACGTCATTAAGTTTCTATCTTTACTTACAGTATTTTTTTATAACTTTAAAATATCAACATTTGTTTCTAAAAATCGTGTATTATACACTTGAAAAGTAGGGTGGTTTTTACTAAAAAAATGAAAACGCATATTTTAAATTTATTAAATTATTTAAATTTTATGAAAACAATGTGTTTTTCATCATGAAGTTTCCAGCTTTATTTACACTATTTTTTTATAATTTTAAAATATCAACATTTGTTTCTAGAAATCGTGTACTATACACTTGAAAAATAGGGTGCGTTTTACTAAAAAAATTAAAATGCATATTCTAAACTTATTAAATTATTTAATTTTTTTTGAAACCAATGTATTGTTTACCATGAAGTTTCTAGATTAATTTACACGATTTTTTATATTTTTAAAATTGCAACATTTGTTTCTAGAAATCGTATACTATATAGACTTGTAATATAGTGTGTTTTTTACTTTAAAAATGAAAACGCATATTTTAAATTTATAAAATTATTTTATTTGTTTGACAACAATGTGTTGTTACCATGAAGTTTCTAGCTTAATTTACATAAATTTTTTATATTTTTAAAATTGCAACATTTGTTTGTAGAAGTCGTGTTCTATCGATTTGAAATTTAGGGTGTTTTTTACTTTAAAAATGAAAATTTTAAATTTATTAAATTATTTAATTATTTATGACAACAATGTATTTTTCGTCATTAAGTTTCTATCTTTACTTACACTATTTTTTGATAATTTTAAAATATCAACATTTGTTTCTAGAAATCATGTACTATACACTTGAAAAATAGGCTACTTTTTACTAAAATAATGAAAATGCATATTTTAAACTTATTAAATTTTTTTTTTTGAAATCAATGTATTTTTTACCATGAAGTTTCTAGCTTAATTTCCCCAATTTTTTATATTTTTAAAATTGCAACATTTATTTGTAGAAATCGTGTACTATAGATATAAAATATAGGATGTTTTTACTTTAAAAATGAAAACGCATATTTTAAATTAATAAAATTATTTTATTTTTTTGAAAACAATGTATTGTTACCCTTGAAGTTTCTAGCTTAATTTACACAATTTTTTTATTTTAAAAATTACAACATTTGTTTGTAGAAATCGTGTTCTATCAATTTAAAATATTTGGTGTTTTTACTTTAAAAATGAATATGAAAATTTTCAATTTATTAAAGTATTTAATTTTTATCAAAACCATGTGTTTTTCGTCATAAAGTTTCTAGCTTTATTTAAGATATTTAATTATAATTTTAAAATATCAACATTTGTTTCTAAAAATCGTGTACTATAAAAATAGGGTATTTTTTACTAAAATAATGAAAATGCATATTTTAAACTTATTAATTTTTTTTTTGAAACCAATGTATTGTTTTCCATGAAGTTTCTAGCTTAATTTCCACCATTTTTTATATTTTTAAAATTGCAACATTTATTTGTAGAAATCGTGTACTATAGACTTAAAATATAGGGTCTTTTTTACTTTAAAAATGAAAACGCATATTTTAAATTTATAAAATTATTTTATTTTTTTGAAAACAATGTATTGTTAATCGTGAAGTTTCTAGCTTAATTTAACCAATTTTTTATATTTTTAAATTTGCAACATTTGTTTGTAGAAGTCGTGTTCTATCGATTTGAAATATATGGTAATTTTTAGTTTAAAAATGACAATGCATGTTTTAAATTTATTAAATTATTTAAATTTTATGAAAACAAGTTATTTTTCTTCATGAAGTTTCTAGCTTTATTTACATTATTTTTTTATAATTTTAAAATATCAACAGTTGTTTGTAGAAATCATGTATTATAAACTTGAAAAGTAGGGTGTTTTTTACTAAAAAAATGAAAATGGATATTTTAAACTTATTAAATTATTTAATTTTTTTTGAAACCAATTTATTGTTTACCATGAAGTTTCTATATTAATTTACACAATTTTTTATATTTTTAAAGTTGCAAAATTTGTTTCTAGAAATCGTGTATTATAGACTTAAAATATAGGGTGTTTTTTACTTTAAAAATGAAAACGCATATTTTAAATTTATAAAATTATTTTATTTTTTTGATAACAATGTATTGTTAACCGTGAAGTTTCTTGCTTAATTTACGCAATTTTTTATATTTTTAAAATTGCAACATTTGTTTGTAGAAATCGTGTTCTATCGATTTGAAATATAGGGTGTTTTTTAAAAATGAAAATGAAAATTTTAAATTTATTAAATTATTTAATTATTTATGACAACAATGTATTTTTCGTCATTAAGTTTCTATCTTTACTTACACTATTTTTTTATAACTTTAAAATATCAACATTTGTTTCTAGAAATCGTGTATTATACACTTGAAAAGTAGGGTGGTTTTTACTAAAAAAATGAAAATGCATATTTTAAACTTATTAAATTATTAAATTTTTTTTGAAACCAATGTATTGTTTTCCATGAAGTTTCTAGATTAATTTACACGACTTTTTATATTTTAAAAATTGCAACATTTGTTTCTAGAAATCGTATACTATAGACTTGTAATATAGTGTGTTTTTTACTTTAAAAATGAAAACGCATATTTTAAATTTATAAAATTATTTTATTTGTTTGACAACAATGTGTTGTTTACCATGAAGTTTCTAGCTTAATTTACATAAATTTTTTATATTTTTAAAATTGCAACATTTGTTTGTAGAAGTCGTGTTCTATCGATTTGAAATTTAGGGTTTTTTTACTTTAAAAATGAAAATTTTAAATTTATTAAATTATTTAATTATTTATGAAAACAATGTATTTTTCGTCATTAAGTTTCTATCTTTACTTACACTATTTTTTGATAATTTTAAAATATCAACATTTGTTTCTAGAAATCATGTACTATACACTTGAAAAATAGGCTACTTTTTACTAAAATAATGAAAATGCATATTTTAAACTTATTAAATTTTTTTTTTTGAAATCAATGTATTTTTTACCATGAAGTTTCTAGCTTAATTTCCCCAATTTTTTATATTTTTAAAATTGCAACATTTGTTTGTAGAAATCGTGTACTATAGACTTAAAATATAGGATGTTTTTTACTTTAAAAATGAAAACGCATATTTTAAATTAATAAAATTATTTATTTTTTTGAAAACAATGTATTGTTACCCGTGAAGTTTCTAGCTTAATTTACACAATTTTTTTATTTTAAAAATTACAACATTTGTTTGTAGAAATCGTGTTCTATCAATTTAAAATATTGGGTGTTTTTACTTTAAAAATGAATATGAAAATTTTCAATTTATTAAAGTATTTAATTTTTATCAAAACCATGTGTTTTTCGTCATAAAGTTTCTAGCTTTATTTAAGATATTTAATTATAATTTTAAAATATCAACATTTGTTTCTAAAAATCGTGTACTATAAAAATAGGGTATTTTTTACTAAAATAATGAAAATGCATATTTTAAACTTATTAATTTTTTTTTTGAAACCAATGTATTGTTTTCCATGAAGTTTCTAGCTTAATTTCCACCATTTTTTATATTTTTAAAATTGCAACATTTATTTGTATAAATCGTGTACTATAGACTTAAAATATAGGGTGTTTTTTACTTTAAAAATGAAAACGCATATTTTAAATTTATAAAATTATTTTATTTTTTTGAAAATAATGTATTGTTAACCGTGAAGTTTCTAGCTTAATTTAACCAATTTTTTATATTTTTAAATTTGCAACATTTGTTTGTAGAAGTCGTGTTCTATCGATTTGAAATATATGGTAATTTTTAGTTTAAAAATGAAAATGCATGTTTTAAATTTATTAAATTATTTAAATTTTATGAAAACAAGTTATTTTTCTTCATGAAGTTTCTAGCTTTATTTACATTATTTTTTTATAATTTTAAAATATCAACAGTTGTTTGTAGAAATCATGTATTATAAACTTGAAAAGTAGGGTGTTTTTTACTAAAAAAATGAAAACGGATATTTTAAACTTATTAAATTATTTAATTTTTTTTGAAACCAATTTATTGTTTACCATGAAGTTTCTATATTAATTTACACGACTTTTTATATTTTAAAAATTGCAACATTTGTTTCTAGAAATCGTATACTATAGACTTGTAATCGTATATTAAAAATGAAAACGCATATTTTAAATTTATAAAATTATTTTATTTTTTTGATAACAATGTATTGTTAACCGTGAAGTTTCTTGCTTAATTTACGCAATTTTTTATATTTTTAAAATTGCAACATTTTTTTGTAGAAATCGTGTTCTATCGATTTGAAATATAAGGTGTTTTTTACTTTAAAAATAAAAACACATATTTTAAATTTATTAAATTATTTAATTTTGTTGACAACAGTTTATTTTTGTTCTTGAAGTTTTTATCTTTATTTATATTATTTTTTTATAATTTTAAAATATCAACATTTGTTTCTAGAAATCGTGTAATATACACTTGAAAAATAGGGTGTTTTTTACTAAAAAAATGAAAACTCATAATTTAAACTTATTATATTATTTAATTTATTTTTGAAACCAATGTATTGTTTACCATGAAGTTTCTAGCTTAATTTACACGATTTTTTTTATTTTTAAAATTGCAGCATTTGTTTCTAGAAATCGTGTACTATAGACTTGAAATATAGTTTGTTTTTTACTTTAAATATGAAAACGTATATTTTAAATTTATATAATTATTTTATTTGTTTGACAACAATGCATTGTTTACCATGAAGTTTCTAGCTTAATTTACACAATTTTTTATATTTTTAATATTACAACATTTATTTGTAGAAATCGTGTTCTATCGATTTGAAATATAGGGTGTTTTTTACTTTAAAAATGAAAATAAAAATTTTAAATTTATTAAATTATTTAATTTTTATGACAAAAATGTATTTTTCGTAATGAAGTTTCTATCTTTATTTACACTATTTTTTTTTATAATTTTAAAATATCAACATTTGTTTCTAGAAATCGTGTACTGTACACTTAAAAAATAGGGTGTTTTTTACTTAAATAATGAAAACGCAAATTTTAAACTTATTAAATTATTTAATTTTTTTTGAAAACAATCTTTTGTTTAGGATAAAGTTTCTAGCTTAATTTACACAATTTTTTATATAATTGCAACATTTTAATGTAGAAATTGTGTACTATACACTTAAAAAATAGGGTGTTTTTTACTTAAAAATGAAAACGCATATTTTGAATTTATAAATTTTTTTTTTTGCAACAATGTATTGTTTACCATGAAGTTTCTAGCTAAATTTACACAATTTTTTATTCTTTTAAAATTGCAACATTTGTTTGTTGAAATCATGTACTATAAATTTGAAATATAGGGTGTTTTTTACTTTAAAAATGAAAACGCATGTTTTAAATTTATTCAATATTTAATTATTTTGACAACAATGTATTTTTCTTCATGAAGTTTATAGCCTAATTTACACTATTTTTTTTGTTTTTATAATATCAATATTTGTTTCTAGAAATCATGTACTATACACTTGAAAAGTAGGGTTTTTTTACTAAAGAAATGAAAATGCATATTTTAAACTTATTTAATTATGTAATTTTTTTGAAACCAATGTATTGTTTACCATGAATTTTCTAGCTTAATTTACACCATTTTTTATATTTTTAAAATTGCAACATTTGTTTGTAGAAATCGTGTCCTATGACTTGAAATATAGGGTGTTTTTTACTTTAAAAATGAAAACGCAAATTTTAAATTTTTAAATTTATTTTATAATTTTGACAAAAATATATTTTTTACCATGAATTTTCTAGCTTAATTTACACAATATTATATATTTTTAAAATTGCAAGATTTGTTTGAAGAAATCGTGTTCTATCGATTTGAAATATAGGGTGTTTTTTACATTAAGAATGAAAAGCCATATTTTAAATTTATTAAATTATTTAAAATTTTGACAACAATGTATTTTTCTTCATGAAGTTTCTAGCCTAATTTACACTATTTTTTTATGTTTTTAATATTGCATCATTTGTTTGTAGAAATCGTGTACTATAGACTTGAAATATAAGGTGTTTTTTACTTTAAAAATGAAAACGCAGATTTTAAATTTATAAAATTATTTTAATTTTTTTGACAACAATGTATTGTTTACCATGAAGTTTATAGCGTAATTTACACAATTTTTAATTTTTTTACAATTGCAACATTTGTTTGTAGAAATCGTGTTCTATCGATTTGAAATATAGGGTGTTTTTTACTTTAAAAATGAAAACGCATATTTTAAATTTATTAAATTATTTAATTTTTATGAAATCAATGTATTTTTTTTATGAAGTTTCTAGCTTTATTTATACTATTTTTTTATAATTTTAAAATATCAACATTTGTTTCTAGAAATCGTGTACTATACCCTTGAAAAGTAAGGTGTTTTTTACTAAAAAAATGAAAACACATATTTTAAACTTATTAAATTATTTAAATTTTTTTGAAACCAATGTATTGTTTACCATGAAGTTTCTAGATTAGTTTACACCACTTTTTATAATTTTAAAACTGCAACATTTGTTTGTGAAAATCGTGTACTATAGATTTTAAATATGTGGTGTTTTTTACTTTAAAAATGAAAACGCATATTTTAAATTTATAAAATTATTTTATTTTTTTGAAATCAATGTGTTGTTAACCATGAAGTTTCTATCGTAATTTACACAAATTTTTATTTTTTTTAAAATTGCAACTTTTGTTTATAGAAATCTTGTGCTATATACACTTGAAAAATAGGGTGTTTTTTACTAAAAAAATGAAAACACATATTTTAAACTTATTAAATTATTTAATTTTTTTTGAAACCAATGTATGGTTTACCATGAAGTTTCTAGATTAATTTACTCCATTTTTTATATTTTTAAAACTGCAACATTTGTTTGTGAAAATCGTGTACTATATGTTTTAAATATAGGGTGTTTTTTACTTTAAAAATGAAAACGCATATTTTAAATTTATAAAATTATTTTATTTTATTTACAACAATGTATTATTTACCATGAAGTTTCTAGCTTAATTTACACAATTTTTTATATTTTTAAAATTGCAACATTTGTTTTTAGAAATCATGTTCTATCGATTTGAAATATAGGGTGTTATTTACTTGAAAAATGAAAACGGATATTTTAAATTTATTAAATTGTTTAATTTTTATGAAAACCATGTATTTTTAGTCATGTAGTTTCTCGCTTTATTTACACTATTTTTTTAAAATTTTAAAATATCAACATTTGTTTCTAGAAATCGTGTACTATATACACTTGAAAAGTAGGGTGTTTTTTACTAAAAAAATGAAAACGCATATTTTAAATTTATTAAATTATTTAATTTTTTTGAAATCAATGTATTGTTTAACAAGAAGTTTCTACCTTAATTTACATAGTTTTTTATATTTATAAAATTGCAACATTTGTTTGTAGAAATCGTGTACTATAGACTTGAAATATAGGGTATTTTTTACTTTAAAATTGAAAATGCATATGTTAAATTTATTAAATTATTTTATTTTGTTGACAACAATGTATAGTTTACCATGAAATTTGTAGCTGAATTTGCACAATTTTTTATATTTTAAACATTTCGACATTTGTTTGTAGAAATCATGTACTATAGACTTCAAATATAGGGTGTTTTTTACTTAAAAATGAAAACGCATATTTTTAATTTATTAAATTACTTTATATTTTTTACAACAATGTATTGTGTACCATGAAGTTTCTAGCTAAATTTACACAATTGTTTATACTTATTAAATTGCAACATTTGTTTGTAGAAATCGTGTACCATAGATTTTAAATATAGGGTGTTTTTTACTTTAAAAATGAAAATGCATATTTTAAATTTATTCAATTATTTAATTTTTGTGACAACAATGTATTTTTCTTCATGAAGTTTCTTGCAAAATTTACACTATTTTTTTATGTTTTTAAAATATCAACATTTATTTCTTGAAATCGTGTATTATACACTTGAAAAGTAAGGTGTTTTTTACTAAAAAAAAGAAAATGCATATGTTAAACTTATTAGATTATTTAATTTTTTTTGAAAAAAATGTATTGTTTACCATGAAGTTTCTAGCTTAATTTACATCATTTTTTATATTTTTAAAATTGCAACATTTGTTTGTAAAAATCGTGTATTATAGACTTGAAATATAGGGTGTTTTTTACTTTAAAAATGAAAACGCACATTTTATATTTATTAAATTATTTGATTTTATTGAACACAATATATAGTTTAGCATTAAATTTCTAGCTTAATTTGCACAATTTTTAATATTTTTAAAATTTCGACATTTGTTTGTAGAAATCATGTACTATAGACTTAAAATATAGGGTGTTTTTTACTTTAAAAATGAAAACGCATATTTTAAATTTATAAATTTTTTTGATTTTTTTACAACAATATATTGTTTACCATGAAGTTTCTAGCTTAACATACACAATTTTTTATACTTTTAAAATTTCAACATTTGTTAGTAGAAATCGTGTAATATAGATTTGAAATATAGGGTGTTTTTTACTTTCAAAATGAAAACGCATATTTTAAATTTATTAAATAATTGAATTTTTTTTGTCAACAATGTATTTTTCTTCATGAAGTTTCTAGCCTAGTTTACACAATTTTTTTATGTTTTTAAAATATCAACATTTATTTCTAGAAATCGTGTACTATACACTTGAAAAGTAGGGTGTTTTTCTACTAAAAAAATGAAAAGGAATATTTTAAAATTATTAAATTATTTAATTTTTTTTGAAACCAATGTATTGTTTACCATGAAGTTTCTAGCTTAATTTAAACCATTTTTTATATTTTTAAAATTGCAACTTTTATTTGTAGAAATCATATACTATAGACTTGAAATATAGGCTGTTTTTTACTTTAAAAATTAAAACACATATTTTAAATTTATAAAATTATTGATTTTTTTATAACAATGTATTGTTTACCATGAAGTTTCTAGCTTAATTTACACAATTTTTTATATTTTTAAAATTGCAACATTTGTTTGTAGAAATCGTGTACTATAGATTTGAAATATACGGTGTTTTTAACTTTAAAAATGAAAACGAATATTTTCAATTTATTAAATTATTTAATTTTTTTGACATCGATGTGTTTTTCTTCATGAAGTTTCTAGCCTAATTTACACTATTTTTTGATGCTTTAGAAATATCAACATTTGATTTTAGAAATCGTTTATTATACACTTGAAAAATAAGGTGTTTTTTCCTAAAAAATTGAAAACGCATATTTTAAACATATTAAGTTATTTAATTTTTTTGAAACCAATGTATTATTTACCATGAAGTATCTAGCTTAATTTACACCATTTTTTATATTTTTAAAATTACAACATTTGTTTGTAGAAATCGTGTACTATAGACTTAAAATATTGGGTGTTTTTTACTTTAAAAATAAAAACGCATACTTTAATTTTATTAATTTATTTAATTTTTTTGACAACAATGTATTTTTCATAATGAATTTTTTAGCCTAATTTACATTATTTATTTATGTTTTTAAAATATCAACATTTGTTTCTAAAAATCGTATACTATACACTCCAAAAATAGGGTGTTTTTCAATAAACAAATGAAAATGCATATTTTAAACTCACTAAATTATTTAATTTTTTTTGAAACCAATGTATTGTTTACCACGAAGTTTCTAGCTTAATTTACACCATTTTTTATATTTTTAAAATTGCAACATTTGTTTGTAGAAATCTTGTAATATAGACTTGAAATATAGGGTGTCTTTTACTTTAAAAATGAAAACGCATATTTTAAATTTATAAAATTATTTTATTTTTTTGACAACAATGTATTGTTTTCCATAAAGTTTCTAGCTTAATTTACACAATTTTTTATATTTTTAAAAGTTTCAACATTTGTTTGTAGAAATCGTCTACTATAGATTTGAAATATAGGGTGTTTATTACTTTAAAAATGAAAACGCATATTTTAAATTTATTAAATTATTTAATTTTTATGACAACAATGTATTTTTCGTCATGTGGTTTCTAGCTTTATTTACACTACTTTTTTATAATTTTAAAATATCAACATTTGTTTCTAGAAATCGTGTACTAAACACTTTAAAAGTAGGGTGTTTTTTACTATAAAAATGAAAACACATATTTTAAACTTATTAAATTATTTAATTTTTTGTGAAACCAATGTATTGTTTACCATGTAGTTTCTCGTTTAATTTACACCATTTTTTATATTTTTAAAATTGCAACATTTGTTTGTAGAAATTATGTACTATAGACTTGAAATATAGCGTGTTTTTTAATTTAAAAATGAAAACTCATATTTTAAATTTATTAAATTATTTGATTTTTTGACATCAATGTATTGTTCACCATGAAGTTTCTAGCTTAATTTACACAGTTTTTTATATTTTTAAAATTGCAACATTTGTTTGTAGAAATCGTGTACTATAGACTTGAAATATAGGGTATTTTTTACATAAAAAAATAAAAATGCATATTTTAAATTTATTTAATTATTTGATTTTTGACATCAATGTATATTTCACCTTAAATTTTCTAGTTTAATTGACACTTATTTTTAATATTTTTAAAATTGCAACATTTGTTTGTAGAAATCGTGTTCTATACACTTGAAAAATATTGTTTTTTTTACTAAAAAAATGAAAATGCATATTTTAAATTTATTTAAGTATTTGATTTTTCTCAATACAATGTATAGTTTACCAAGAAGTTTCTAGCTTAATTTACACAATTTTTTATATTTTTGAAATTGCAACATTTATTTGTAGATATCGTGTACTATAGACTTGAAATATAAGGTGTTTTTTACTTTTAAAATGAAAACGTATCTTTTAAATTTAGAAAATTATTTCATTTTTCATGTTCTATCGATTTAAAATATAGGGTGTTTTTTACTTTAGAAATGAAAAGGCATATTTTAAATTTATTAAATTATTTAAAATTTTGACAATAAAGTATGTTTCTTCATGAAGATTCTAGCCTAATTTACACTATTTTTTTATGTTTTTAAAATTTCATCATTTGTTTGTAGAAATCGTGTACTATAGACTGGAAAAATAGGGTGTTATTTACTTTAAAAATGAAAACACAGATTTTATATTTATTAAATTATTTTTTATTTTTTTAAATCAATGTATTTTTTACCATGAAGTTTCTTACTTAATTTACACAATATTTTATATTTTTAAAATTGGAACATTTGTTTGCAGAAATCGTATACTATAGACTTGAAATATAGGGTGTTTTATATTTAAAAAATGAAAACCCATATTTTAATTTTGTTAAATTATTTTATTTTTTAAAAAACAATGTATTTTTCATCAGGAAGTTTCTATCTTAATTCACACATTTTTTATATTTTTAAAATATGAACATTTGTTTCTAGAAATCGTGTACTATACACTTCAAAAATAGTGTGTGTTTTAATAAAAAATTGAAAACGCATATTTTAAATTTATTAAATTATTTTATTTTTTTGAACACAATGTATACTTTACCAAGAAGTTTCTAGCTTAATTTATACAATTTTTTATATTTTTAACATTACAACATTTGTTTGTAGAAATCGTGTACTATAGACTTCAAATATAAGGTGTTTTTTACTTTTAAAATGAAAACGTATATTTTAAATTTATTAAATTATTTGATTTTTTTGACAACAATGTATTGTTCACCATGAAGTTTCTAGCTTAATTTACACTTATTTTTTATATTTTTAAATATCAACATTTGTTTCTTGAAATCGTGTACTATACAATTTAAAAATAGTGTTTTTTATAAAAAAATGAAAATGAATATTTTAAATTTATTAAATTATTTGATTTTGTTGACAACAATGTATAGTTTACCATGAAATTTCTAGCTTAATTTTCACAATTTTTTATATTTTTAAAATTTCGACATTTGTAAGTACAAATCATGTACTATGGACTTAAATATAGGGTGTTTTTAACTTTAAAAATTAAAAGGCTTATTTTAAATTTATAAATTTTTTTGACAACAATGTATTTTTTACCATGAAGTTTCTATCTTAGTTTACACAATATTTTATATTTTTAAAATTGCAATATTTGTTTGTAAAAATCGTGTTCTATCGATATGAAATATAGGGTTTTTTTTACTTTAAAAATGAAAACGCATATTTTAAATTTATTAAAGTTTTAAAATTTTTTGACAACTATGTATTTTTCATTATGAAGTTTCTAGCTTAATTTATACTTATTTTTTATATTTTTAAAATATGAACATTTGTTTCTAGAAATCGTGTACTAACACTTGAAATGTAGGGTGTTTTTTACTAAAAGAATCAAAACGCATATTTTAAATTTATTAAATTATTTAATTTTTTCTTGAAATCAATGTATTGTTTACCAAGAAGTTTCTAGCTTAATTTACACAGTTTTTTATATTTTTAAAATTGCAACCTTTGTTTGTAGAAGTCGTGTATTGTTTTTACTAATAAAATGAAAACACATATTTTAAACTTATTAAATTATTTAAATTTTTTTGAAATCAATGTATTGTTTACAATGAAGTTTCTAGATTAGATTACACCATTTTTTATATTTTTAAAACTGCAACATTTGTTTGTGAAAATCGTGTACTATGGATTTTAAATATAGGGTGTTTTTTAGTTTCAAAGTTAAAACGCATATTTTAAATTTATAAAATTATTTTATTTGACGACAATGTATTGTTAACCTTGAAGTTTCTAGCGTAATTTATACAATTTTTTATTTTTTTTAAATTGCAACTTTTGTTTCTAGAAATCGTGTTCTATCGATTTGAAATATAGGGTTTTTTTTACTTTAAAAATGAAAATACATATTTTAAATTTATTAAATTATTTAATTTTTATGACAACAATGTAACTTTCGTCATGAAGCTTCTAGCTTTATTTGCATTGTTTTTTTATAATTTTAAAATATCAACATTTCTTTCTAGAAATCGTGTACTATAGACTTGAAAAGTAGGGTGTTTTTTACTAAAAAAATGAAAACGAATATTTTAAAATTATTAAATTATTCAATTTTTTTTGAAACCAATGTATTGTTTACCATGAAGTTTCTAGCTTAATTTACACATTTTTTATATTTTTAAAATTGATACTTTTGTTTGTAGAAATCATGTACTATAGACTTGAAATATAGGCTATTTTTTACTTTAAAAATGAAAACGCATATTTTAAATTTATTAAATTATTTTATTTTTTTTTTAAATCAATGTATTGTTTACCAAGAAGTTTCTAGCTTAATTTAGCCGGTTTTTTATATTTTTAAAATTGCAACATTTGTTTGTAGAAATCGTGTACTATAGACTTGAAATATAGGGTGTTTTTTACTTTAAAAATGAAAACGAATATTTTAGATTTATTAAATTATTTTTACATTTTGAAATAAATGTATTGTTCACCATGAAGTTTCTAGCTTAATTTACACAGTTTTTTATATTTTTAAAATTGCAACATTTGTTAGTAGAAATAGTGTAATATAGATTTGAAATATAGGGTGTTTTTTACTTTAAAAATGAAAACACATATTTTAAACTTATTAAATTATTGAATTCTTTTGACAACAATGTATTTTTCTTCATGAAGATTCTAGCCTAATTTACACAATTTTTTTATGTTTTTAAAATATCAACATTTATTTCTAGAAATCGTGTACTATACACTTGAAAAGTAGGGTGTTTTTTACTAAAAAAATGAAAACGAATATTTTAAAATTATTAAATTATTTAATTTTTTTTGAAACCAATGTATTGTTTACCATGAAGTTTCTAGCTTAATTTACACATTTTTTATATTTTTAAAATTGTAACTTTTGTTTGTAGAAATCATGTACTATAGACTTGAAATATAGGCTGTTTTTTAGTTTAAAAATAAAAACGCATCTTTTAAATTTATTAAATTATTTAATTTTTTTTTGAAATCAATGTATTGTTTACCAAGAAGTTTCTAGCTTAATTTACCCAGTTTTTTATATTTTTAAAATTGCAACATTTTTTTGTAGAAATCGTGTATTATAGACTTGAAATATAGGGTGTTTTTTACTTTAAAAATGAAATCGAATATTTTAGATTTATTAAATTATTTTTACATTTTGAAATCAATGTATTGGTCACCATGAAGTTTCTAGCTTAATTTACACAATTTTTTATATTTTTAAAATTGCAACATTTGTTTGTAGAAATCGTGTACTATAGACTTGAAATATAGGGTGTCTTTTACTTTAAAAATGAAAACACATATTTTAACTTTATAAAATTATTTTATTTTTTTGACAACAATGTATTGTTTACCATGAAAATTCTAGCTTAATTTACACAATTTTTTATATTTTTAAAAGTTTCAACGTTTGTTTGTAGAAATCGTGTATTATAGATTTGAAATATAGGGTGTTTTTTACTTTAAAAATGAAAACGC
This sequence comes from Cyamopsis tetragonoloba, assembly GCA_037177725.1. Taxonomy (NCBI): domain Eukaryota; kingdom Viridiplantae; phylum Streptophyta; class Magnoliopsida; order Fabales; family Fabaceae; genus Cyamopsis; species Cyamopsis tetragonoloba. Next base: position 58,860,895 of record CM074123.1, read on the forward strand.
ATATTTTAAATTTATTAAATTATTTAATTTTTTTGACAACAATGTATTTTTATTCATGATGATTCTACCCTAATTTACACTATTTTTTTATGCTTTTAAAATATCAACATTTGATTTTAGAAATCGTTTATTATACACTTGAAAAATAGGGTGTTTTTTACTAAAAAATTGAAAACGCATATTTTAAACTTATTAAGTTATGTAATTTTTTTTGAAACCAATGTATTGTTTACCATGAAGTTTCTAGCTTAATTTACACCATTTTTTATATTTTTAAAATTACAACATTTGTTTGTAGAAATCGTGTACTATAGACTTGAAATATAGCTTGTTTTTTACTTTAAAAATGAAAACGCATATTTTAATTTTATTAATTTATTTAATTTTTTTGACAACAATGTATTTTTCATCATGAAGTTTCTAGCCTAATTTACACTATTCATTTATGTTTTTAAAATATCAACATTTATTTCTAGAAATCGTATACTATACACTCCTAAAATAGGGTGTTTTTCAATAAAAAAAAATGAAAATGCATATTTTAAACCTACTAAATTATTTAATTTTTTTTGAAACCAATGTATTGTTTACCACGAATTTTCTAGCTTAATTTACACCATTTTTTATATTTTTAAAATTGCAGCATTTGTTTGTAGATATTGTGTACTATAGACTTGAAATATAGGATGTCTTTTACTTTAAAAATTAAAATGCATATTTTAACTTTGTAAAATTATTTTATTTTTTTGACAACAATGTATTGTTTACCATGAAGTTTCTAGCTTAATTTACACAATTTTTTATATTTTTAAAAGTTTCAACATTTGTTTGTAGAAATCGTCTACTATAGATTTGAAATATAGGGTCGTTATTACTTTAAAAATGAAAACGCATATTTTTTATTTATTAAATTATTTAATTTTTTTGACAACAATGTATTTTTCTTCATGATGTTTCTAGCCTAATTTACACTATTTTTTTATGCTTTTAAAATATCAACATTTGATTTTATAAATCGTTTATTATACACTTGAAAAATAGGGTGTTTTTTACTAAAAAATTGAAAACGCATATTTTAAACTTATTAAGTTATTTAAATTTTTTTGAAATCAATGTATTGTTTACCATGAAGTTTCTAGCTTAATTTACACCATTTTTTATATTTTTAAAATTACAACATTTGTTTGTAGAAATCGTGTACTATAGACTTGAAATATAGGTTGTTTTTTACTTTAAAAATGAAAACGCATATTTTAATTTTATTAATTTATTTAATATTTTTGACAACAATGTATTTTTCTTCATGAAGTTTCTAGCCTAATTTATACAATTTTTTTATGTTTTTAAAATATCAACATTTATTTCTAGAAATCGTGTACTATACACTTGAAAAATATTGTGTTTTTTACTTTGAAAATGAAAATGCACATATTAAACTTATTAAATTATTTAATTTTTTTAAAATCCATATATTGTTTACCATGAAGTTTCTAGATTAATTTACACTATTTTTTTATATTTTTAAATATGCAACAACTGTTTGTAGAATTCGTGTACTATAGACTTGAAATATAGGGTGTTTTTTACTTTAAAAATGAAAACGCATATTTTAAATTTATTAAATTATTGGATTTTTTGACATCAATGTATTGTCTACCTTGAAGTTTCTAGCTTAATTTAAACAATTTTTTATCTTTTTTAAAATGAAACAGTGGTTTGTAGAAATTGTGAACTATGGACTTGAAATATAGGGTGTTTTTTACTTTAAAATTGAAAATGCATATTTTACACTTATTTAATTATTAAATTTTTTTTTAAATCAATGTATTGTTTACCATGAAGTTTCTAGATTAATTTACACAATTTTTTATATTTTTAAAATTGCAATATTTGTTTGCAGAAATCGTGTACTATAGACTTGAAATATAGGGTGTCTTTTACTTTAAAAATGAAAACGCATATTTTAAATTTATAAAATTATTTTATTTTTTTGACAAAAATGTATTGTTTTCCATGAAGTTTCTAGCTTAATTTACACAATTTTTTATATTTTTAAAAGTTTCAACATTTGTTTGTAGAAATCGTCTACTATAGATTTGAAATATAGGGTGTTTATTACTTTAAAAATGAAAACACATATTTTAAATTTATTAAATTATTTAATTTTTATGACAACAATGTATTTTTTGTGATGAAGTTTCTAGCTTTATTTACACTATTTTTATATAATTTTAAAATATCAACATTTGTTTCTAGAAATTGTGTACTATACTCTTGAAAAGTAGGGTGCTTTTTACTAAAAAAATGAAAATGCATATTTTAAACTTATTAAATTATTTAATTTTTTAAAATCTATGTATTGTTTACCATGAACTTTATAGCTTAATTTACACAATTTTTTTTATTTTTAAAATTGCAACATTTGTTAGTAGAAATAGTGTAATATAGATTTGAAATATAGGGTGTTTTTTACTTTAAAAATTAAAATGCATATTTTAAATTTATTAAATTATTGAATTTTTTTGACAACAATGTATTTTTCTTCATGAAGTTTCTAGCCTAATTTACACAATTTTTTTATGTATTTAAAATATCAACATTTATTTCTAGAAATCGTGTACTATACACTTGAAAAATATTGTGTTTTTTACTTTGAAAATGAAAATGCACATATTAAACTTTTTAAATTATTTAATTTTTTTAAAATCAATATATTGTTTTCCATGAAGTTTCTAGATTAATTTACACCATTTTTTTATATTTTTAAATATGCAACATCTGTTTGTAGAAATCGTGTACTATAGACTTGAAATATAGCGTGGTTTTTACTTTAAAAATGAAAACGCATATTTTACACTTATTTAATTATTAATTTTTTTTTAAATCAATGTATTGTTTACCATGAAGTTTCTAGATTAATTTACACAATTTTTTATATTTTTAAAATTGCAACATTTGTTTGTAGAAATCGTGTACTATAGACTTGAAATATAGGGTATTTTTTACTTTAAAATTGAAAACGCATATTTTACACTTATTTAATTATTAAATTTTTTTTAAATCAATGTATTGTTTACCATGAAGTTTCTAGATTAATTTACACAATTTTTTATATTTTTAAAATTGCAACATTTGTTTGTAGAAATCGTGTACTATAGACTTGAAATATAGGGTGTTTTTTAGTTTATAAATGAAAACGCATATTATCAATTTATTAAATTATTTGATTTTTTGACATTAATGTATTGTTCACCATGAAGTTTCTAGATTAATTTAGACTATTTTTTTATATTTTTAAAATATCAATATTTGTTTCTAGTAATCGCGTACTATACACTTGAAAAATAGTGTTTTTTATTAAAAAAATGAAAATGCATATTTTAAATTGATTAAATTATTTGATTTTTTTGACCACAATGTATAGTTTACCACGAAATTTCTAGCTTACTTTACACAATTTTTTATATTTTTAAAATATCAACATTTGTTTCTAGTAATTGTGTACTATACACTTGAAAAATAGTGTGTTTTTTATTAAAAAAATGAAAACGAATATTTTAAATTTATTAAATTAAATGATTTTTTGACCACAATGTATCGTTTACCATTAAGTTTCTAGCTTTCTTTACGCAATTTTTTATATTTTTAAAATTGCAACATTTGTTTTTAGAAATCGTGTACTATAGACTTGAAATATATGGTGCTTTTTACTTTAAAAATAAAAATGAATATTTTAAATTTATTAAATTTTTTGATTTTTTTGACAACAATGTGTTTTTCATTATGTTGTTTCTAGCTTAATTTACACTATTTTTTTATATTTTTAAACTTTCAACATTTGTTTCTAGAAATCGTGTACTAACACTTGAAAAGTAGGGTGTTTTTTACTAATAAAATGAAAACGCATATTTTAAATTTATTAAATTATTTAAATTTTTTTTAAATCAATGTATTGTTTACGAAGAAGTTTCTACCTTAATTTACATAGTTTTTTATATTTTTAAAATTGCAACATTTGTTTGTAGAAATCGTGTACTATAGACTTGAAATATAGGGTGTTTTTTACCTTAAAAATGAAAACGTATATTTTAAATTTATTAAATTATATTATTTTTTAACATCAATGTATTGTTCACCATGAAGTTTCTAGCTTAATTTACACTTATTTTTTATATATTTAAAATATCAACATTTGTTTTAGTAATTGTGAACTATACACTTGAAAAATAGTGTGTTTTTTACTAAAAAATTGAAAACGCATATTTTAAATTTATTAAATTTTGTTGATTTTTTTGACAACTTTGTATTTTTCATTATGTTGTTTCTAGCTTAATTTACACTATTTTTTTATATTTTTAAAATGTCAACATTTGTATCTAAAAATTGTGTACTAACACTTGAAAAGTAGGGTGTTTTTTACTAAAAAAATGAAAACACATATTTTAAATTTATTAAATTATTTAAATTTTTTTGAAATCAATGTATTTTTTACCAAAAATTTTCTAGCTTAATTTACACAGTTTTTTATATTTTTTAAATTGGAACATTTGTTTGTAGAAATCGTGTACTATAGACTTGAAATATAGGGTGTTTTTTACTTTAAAAATGAAAACACATATTTTATATTTATAAAATTATTTTATTTTTTTTACAACAATGTATTGTTTACCATGAAGTTTCTAGCTTAATTTACACAATTTTTTATATTTTTAAAATTGCAACATTTATTTGTAGAAATCGTGTACTATAGATTTTAAATATAGGGTGTTTTTTACTTTAAAAATGAAAACGCGTATTTTAAATTTTTTAAATTATTTAACTTTTTTGACAACAATGTATTTTTCTTTGTAACATCCCACAAATTCCCAAATGGGAAATTAGTAGTTCTTTAGAAGAATTGGGAATTTATGGGATTGATGGCAATTTTACAAATGAAAGGAGAAGGACTAAAGAGAAATTTTTTAAAAGTTAAAAGAAGTGCTCATTTGCAAACTTAGGAGATACCAAAAATTGACAAAACCTCTCCCTTCTTCCTCCTCTAGCCCATGCCACTTTCTCACTCTCATTCCACTTCCATTTCTCATTTTCTTCTTCCATTCTCAAGCTCTCCTAGGGGTTGGTCTTCAAGCCTCCAAATCAAGAGATTTTCTTCATCACTCTTGTTCCTTGGAGCTTAGAGAAGCCATTGAAGTACTTAGGTAAGCCATGCACCTCCCCTCACTCTCATTCTTAGCCAAGCCCCATTTTGGGGTAAATGATTCCCTAACTCAAATTTCTAACATGCAAACTTGAAATTGAGTCTTAATGGGTTCTAATAGCTTGCATTTGTGAATATTAGGGATTTTCAAGTCACTTGGGTGAAGCTAGGGTCTTGGGTGCATTTGGAGGAGATAAGAGTTTTGGAAACTCAAGTTGGAAAGGTAACCCCACTAAACCCCAAACTTAAAACTCCAATTAGGGAAATTAGGAATTGAGATTTTATGATGTTAGGTTTGAAGTTGATCTTGGTTAAATTGTTCTATATGTGTGGGGTTGATGCGTTTATGTTGATTGTTTGTTTGGATATTGGATTGTGAATGTGAATGTATGAGAATGATCTTGATGATAATGTGAATTGATCTTTGAGTGATTTATATTGAATTAGATGAAGTTAATATGATTTTGAGGAATTGAGATGGAAGGGAGGATTGAAATTTGTGAAAAGTTGATCAATACCATTTTCCCCTGTTTTGGAACAGTTTGAACTGGGTGTTTGAATTGGTTTTAATTTGAAATTGACTTCGTGGTCTTCATAAGAGTTGTAGAGAATCCTCTTAGATTTCAAATTCTTTTGGTTTCACTCAATTTGGAGGTCTACAACTCTAGTTATGACCAAAGTACTGAGACAGTGTCTATATGAAAGTATTTGTTTTGTTGTTTGCACATCCCTGTCAAAGATTACTATTTTTGACAATTAAAATTTTAGAACTAGGTTTTTTGGTCTTCATAAGAGTTGTAGAGCATCCTCTTAGCTTTCAAATGCTTTTAGTTTCACTCAATTTGGAGGTCCACAACCCAAGTTATGGCCAAAATAAGAACAGGGGTGCGCACACCTTCCTAGGTTGTGCACACAAGATTGGGCAGCAGCTCCAGGAGGAATTAAGATGCGCACACCTTCCTGGGCTGTGCGCACAAGATTGGGCAGCAGCTCCAGGGGTGAATTAAGGTGCGCACACCTTCTTGAGCTGTGCGCACAAGACTGTGTTTGACAGCTTCTAAGTGTTTTCTACATCTTTTCTTCAACTTTCTTCATTCTTTCCTTCATTATTCAAGTCCAATCCTCTAAAATAAACACTTCTCTATGATTTATTCCTACATGAACATAATCAAACAAATTGCAATGTAAACATAATGAATCCATTTCTAGGATAGGAATGAATCAAAATGGGTATATGTGACTTATAAACATGCAATAGGATCATGGAGATGTTGTGGTATGTGTTATGACATATATGATGAATGTGAAATGCATGATAATATTTGATGTGAATTGAAAATGAAATTTAAAGACAAGTTTAAGCTCTTCCCCTTCAACGAATGTTGAGTAATTGGGTTGATTCCCACTGGTCAGACACCGGATAAGCGGACAAGCATAATTAAGCATGAGAATGTAGGGTCAGATGACCTGAACTAGTAGGGTGCCCTGTGATAGGGAATTATGGCCCAAAAGAAAGGACTATCCCATTGATGTGGGGTTAAGATAGTCATGGGCTATCCCATTGATGTGGGGTTAAAATAGCCCGGCAACCTGTTTGATCACGGTAGGGACGCTTGCCGTGGTCCTAGTTTTGAGCTCAACCTCGCGTTACTGCCACGCACTATGGGAAGTTTAGGGCACTAGGCTTCCATAAAAGATTCAAGAAAAGAAAAGAATCAAGTGTGTTAATGAAAGAACATGGCATGCATACAGCCATATTTGTCATTACATGCATTATGTATGAGTTATGGCATTGAATTGTGTGTTAGGGACCTTATGGGGTGTTTTCCAGTTAGACTGGTTGTAATATGGTATAAATGTATTTTTGAAAATGTCGGGGGTTACTCAGTTATATGTTTACATATAACTGACGGTTACCATATTGCAGGGGACTCGGAAGATGAAGACTTTAGCACTTGAAGACTCATTTCCTTAGACCTTTTAGTATTTTGGATATTTTGATGTATTCTGGGTGGCCAATCCTTTCTTGTAGTACGTTAGATGGCCACCGATATTGGACATATATTCTCTGGCATGTAGTAGATATTTAAACTTACTACCTTTTAATATCAACTTATGTATTTTGATAGGCCATTAACCTAAGTATTATGTAACTCATGTATGTGAACAAGTTATGATGGGTATTACTTAACAAATGCTTTTCAAAAAAAAAAACATAGCCTTAAATTTTGTTAGGTGTTACATTCTTCATGAAGTTTCTAGCCTAATTTATACTATTTTTTTATGTTTTTAAAATATCAACATTTGTTTCTAGAAACCGTGTACTATACACTTGAAAAATAGGGTGTTTTTTACTAAAAAAATGAAAACGCATATTTTAAATTTATTAAATTATTTAATTTTTTTTTAAACCAATTTATTGTTTACCATGAAGTTTCTAGCTTACTTTACACAATTTTTAATATTTTTAAAATTGCAACATTTGTTTGAAGAAATCGTGCACTATAGACTTGAAATATAGGGTGTTTTATACTTTAAAAATGAAAATGAATATTTTAAATTTATCAAATTATTTGATTTTTTGACTTCAAAGTATTGTTCACCATGAAGTTTCTAGCTTAATTTACACAATTTTTTATATTTTTAAAATTGCAACATTTGTTTGTAGAAATCGTGTTCTATCGATTTGAAATATAAGGTATTTTTAACTTTAAAAATGAAAACGCATATTTTAAATTTATTAAATTATTTAATTTTTTTAACAACAATGTAAATTTCGTCAAGAATTTTCTAGCTTTATTTACATTTTTTTTTATAAATTTAAAATATCAACTTTTGTTTCTAGAAATCGTGTACTATACACATGAAAACTAGGGTTTTTTTTACTAAAAAAATGAAAATGCATATTTTAAACTTATTAAATGATTTAATTTTTTTTTTAAATTAATGTATTGTTTATCATGAAGTTTATAGTTTAAGTTACACAGTTTTTAATATTTTTAAAATTGCAACATTTGTTTCTAGTAATCGTGTACTATACACTTGAAAAAGTGTGTTTTTTACTAAAAAATGAAAACGCATATTCTAAATTTATTAAATATTTTGATTTTTATGACAAAAATTTATTTTTCATTATGTTGTTTCTAGCTTAATTTACACTATTTTTTATATTTTTAAAATGTCAACATTTGATTCTATAAATCGTGTACTAACACTTGAAAAGTAGGGTGTTTTTTACTAAAAAAAAATGAAAACGCAAATTTTAAATTTATTAAATTATTTGATTTTTTTAATTCAATGTATGGTTTACCATGAAGTTTCAAGCTTAATTTACACAATATTTTATATTTTTAAAATTACAACATTTGTTTGTAGAAATCGTGTACTATAGACTTGAAATATAGGGTGTGTTTTACTTTATAAATGAAAACACATATTTTAAATTTATTAAATTATTTGATTTTTTGAAATCAATGTATTGTTCACCATGAAGTTTATAGCTTAATTTACACTTATTTTTATATTTTTAAATTATCAACATTTGTTTCTAGTAATTGTGTACTATACACTTGAAAAATAGTGTGTTTTTTATTAAAAAAATGAAAACGCATATTTTAAATTTATTAAATTATTTGATTTTTTTACCACAATGTATAGTTTACCATGAAGATTCTAGCTTACTTTACACAATTTTTTATATTTTTAAAATTGAAACATTTGTTTCAAGAAATTGTGCACTATAGACTTGAAATATAGGGTGTTTTTTACTTTAAAAATGAAAATGAATATTTTAAATTTATTAAATTATTTGATTTTTTGACATCAAAGTATTGTTCACAATGAAGTTTCTAGCTTAATTTACACAATTTTTTATATTTTTAAAATTGCAACATTTGATTCTAGTAATCGTGTAATATACACTTGAAAAATAGTTTGTTTTTTACTAAAAAAATGAAAACGCATATTTTAAATTTATTAAATTTTTTGATTTTTGACAACAATTTATTTTTCATTATGTTGTTTCTAGCTTAATTTACACTATTTTTTTATATTTTTAAAATGTCAACGTTTGTTTCTAGAAATCGTGTACTAACACTTGAAAAGTAGTGTGTTTTTTACTAAAAAAATGAAAACGCATATTTTAAATTTATTAAATTATTTAATTTTTTTTAAATCAATTTATAGCTTGCCAAGAAGTTTCTAGCTAAATTTACATAGTTTTTATATTTTTTAAATTGCGTCATTTGTTTGTAGAAATCGTGTACTATAGACTTGACATATAGGGTGTTTTATTACTTTAAAAATGAAAACACATATTTTAAATTTATTAAATTATTTGATTTTTTGACATCAATATATTGTTCACCATAAAGATTCTAGCTTAATTTACACTTATTTTTTATTTATTTAAAATATCAACATTTGTTTCTAGTAATCGTGTACTATACACTTGAAAAATAGTGTGTTTTTTACTAAAAAAATGTAAACACATATTTTAAATTTACTAAATTATTTAATTTTTTTGACCACAATGTATAGTTTACCATGAAGTTTCTAGCTTAATTTACACAATTGTTTTTATTTTTAAAATTGCAACATTCGTTTGTAGAAATCGTGTATTATAGACTTGAAATATAGGGTGTTTTTTACTTTAAAAATTAAAACGCATATTTTAAATTTATTAAATTATTTAATTTTTTGACATCAATGTATTGTGAACCATGAAATTTCTAGCTTACTTTATACAATTTTTTATATTTTTAAAATTGAAACATTGGTTTGTCGAATTCGTGAACTATAGACTTGAAATATAGGGTGTTTTTTACTTTAAAATGGAAAACGCATATTTTAAACTTATTAAATTATTTAAGTTTTTTTAAATCAATGTATTGTTTACCATGAAGTTTCTAGATTAATTTACACAATTTTTTATATTTTTAAAATTGCAACATTTGTTTGTAGAAATCATGTACTATAGACTTGACATAGAGTGTTTTGGGAAATCAATGTATTGTTCACCATAAAGTTTCTAGCTTAATTTAAACTTATTTTTTATAGTTTTAAAATATCAACATTTGTTTCTAGTAATCGTGTACTATACACTTGAAAAATAGTGTGTTTTTTACTAAAAAATGAAACACATAGTTTAAATTTTTGACAAAAATGTATAGTGTGATTTTTGACCAAAATGTATAGTTTACCATCAAGTTTCTAGCTTAATTTAAACAATTTTTTATATTTGCAATATTTGTTTGTAGAAATCGTGTACTATAGACTTAAAGTATAGGGTGTTTTTTACATTAAAAATGAAAACGCATATTTTAGATTTATTAAAAAATTTTATTTTTTTGACAACAACATATTTTTTATTATGAAGTTTCTAGCCTAATTTACACTATTTTTTTATATTTTTAAAATATCAACATTTGTTTCTAGAAATCGTGTACTATACACTTTAAAATTAGGGTGTTTTTTACTAAAAAAATGAAAACGCATATTTTTAACTTATTAAATGATTCAACTTTTTTTTGAAATCAATGTATTGTTTACCATGAAGTTTCTAGGTTAATTTACACAATTTTTTATATTTTTAAAATTGCAACATTTGTTTGTAAAAATCGTGTACTATAGACTTGAAATATAGGGTGTTTTTTACTTTAAAAATGAAAAAACATATTTTAAATTTATTAAATTATTTGATTTTTTGACATTAATGGATTGTTCACCATGATGTTTCATGCTTAATTTACACTTATTTTTTATATTTTCAAAACATCAACATTTGTTTCTAGTAATCATGTACAATACACTTGAAAAATAGGATGTTTTTTATTAAAAATATGAAAATGCATGTTTTAAATTTATTAAATTATTTGATTTTTTTGACCACATTGTATAGTCTACCATGAAGTTTCTAGCTTACTTTCCATAATTTTTTTTATTTTTTAGATTGCAACATTAGTTTCTAGTAATCATGTACTATACACTTGAAAAATTGTATTTTTTACTAAAAAAACTAAAACGCATATTTTAAATTTATTAATTTTTTTTATTTTTTTGACAACAATGTAATTTTCAATATGTTGTTTCTAACTTAATTTACACTGTTTTTTTATATTTTTCAAATGTCAACTTTTGTTTCTAATAATCGTGTACTAACACTTGAAAAGTAGGGTGTTTTTTACTAAAAAATTGAAGACGCATATTTTAAATTTATTAAATTATTTAATTTTTTTAAAATCAATGTATTGTTTACCAAGACGTTTCTAGCTTAATTTACACAGTTTTTTATATTTTTAAAATTGCAACATTTGTTTGTAGAAATCGTGAACTATAGACTTGAAATATAGGGTTTTTTTACTTTAAAAATGAAAATGCATATTTTAAATTTATTAAATTATTTGATTTTTTGACATCAGTGTATTGTTCACCATAAAGTTTTTAGCTTAATTTAAACTTATTTTTTATAGTTTTAAAATATCAACATTTGTTTCTAGTAATCGTGTACTATACACTTGAAAAATAGTGTGTTTTTTACAAAAAAATGAAACACATAGTTTAAATTTATTAAATTATTTAATTTTTTTGACCACAATGTATAGTTTACCATTAAGTTTTTAGATTAATTTACACAATTTTTTATATTTTTGATATTTGGAACATTTGTTTGTAGAAATCGTGTACTTATACACCTGAAATATAGGGTGTTTTTTACTTTATAAATGAAAACGCATATTTTTAATCTATTAAATTATTTGATTTTTTGACTTCAATGTATTTTTCACCATGAAGTTTCTAGCTTAATTTACATTTATTTTTTATATTTTTAAAATATCAACATTTGTTTCTAGTAATCGTGTACTATACACTTGAAATATAGTGTGTTTTTTACTAAAAAATGAAAATGCATATTTTAAATTTATTAAATTATTTGATTTTGTTGACAACAATGTATAGTTTACCATGAAGTCTCTAGATTAATTTAAACATTTTTTTTATATTTTTCAAATTGAAACATTGGTTTGTAGAAATCGTGAACTATTGACTTGAAATATAGGGTGTTTTTGACTTTAAAAATGAAAACGCATATTTTAAATTTATTAAATTATTTAATTTTTTTTGAAATCAATGTATTGTTTACTACGAAGTTTCTATCTTAATTTAGACAATTTTTTATATTTTTAAAATTGCAACATTTGTTTGTAGAAATCGTGTACTATAGACTTGAAATATAGGGTGTTTTTTACTTTAAAATTGAAAACGTATATTTTAAATTTATTAAACTATTTGATTTTTTGACATAAATGTATTGTTCACCATGAAGTTTCTAGCTTAATTTACATTTATTTTTTATATTTTTAAAATACAACATTTGTTTCTAGTAATCGTGTACTATACACTTGAAAAATAGTGTGTTTTTTACTAAAAAAATGAAAACGCTTATTTTAAATTTATTAAATTATTTGATTTTGTTGACAACAATGTATAGTTTGCCATAAAGTCTCTAGCTTAATTTAAACAATTTTTTATATATTTAAAATTGAAACATTGGTTTATAGAAATCGTGAACTATAGACTTGAAATATAGGGTGTTTTTTACTTTAAAAATAAAATCGCATCTTTTAAACCTATTAAATTATTTAATTTTTTTTAAAATCAATGTATTGTTTACCATGAAGTTTCTAGCTTAATTTACACTTATTTTTTATATTTTTAAAATTGAAACATTGTTTTGTATAAATCGTGAACTATAGGCTTGAAATATAGGGTGTTTTTTACTTTAAAAATTAAATCGCATATTTTAAACTTATTAAATTATTTAATTTTTTTTGAAATCAATGTATTGTTTACCATGAAGTTTCTAGCTTAATTTACACAATTTTTTATATTTTTAAAATGTAAACATTGGTTTGTAGAAATCGTGAACTATAGACTTGAAATATAGGGTGTTTTTTATTTTAAAAATGAAAACGCATATTTTAAACTTATTAAATTATTTAATTTTCTTTGAAATCAATGAATTGTTTACCATGAAGTTTGTAGCTTAATTTACACAATTTTTTATATTTTTAAAATTGAAACATTGGTTTGTAGAAATCGTGAACTATAGACTTGAAATATAGGGTATTTTTTACTTTAAAAAGCAAAACGCATATTTTAAATTTTTTAAATTATTTTATTTTTTGACATCAATGTATTGTTCACCATGAAGTTTCTAGCTTAATTTCCACTTATTTTTTATATTTTTAAAATATCAACATTTATTTCTATTAATCGTGCACTATACACTTGAAAAATAGTGTGTTTTTTACTAAAAAAATGAAAACGCATATTTTAAATTTATTAGATTATTTAATTTTGTTGACAACAATGTATAGTTTACCATGAAGTCTCTAGCTTAATTTAAACAATTTTTATATTTTTTAAATTGTAACATTGGTTGGCAGAAATCGTGAACTATAGACTTGAAATATAGTGTTTTTTTACTTTAAAAATGAAAATGCATATTTTAAACTTATTAAATTATTTAATTTTTTTTGAAATCAATGTATTGTTTATGTAACATCCCGAAAATCCATAAAGGAGGCTTATGATTTAAGGGATTTGACTACAATTTACAAAGAAAATGAAAGAAGGATTAGTTGTAAATTGAAAGGTCAAAAGAGGGACCAAGATTAGTAAATTATTTGAATATGAACTGTCATATTCGATTAGTATTCGAATATGCATGTCCATATTCGAATAGTATTTGAATATGCAAGCTAATATTCGAATATATAGGTGAGGAATTGAAAACAGGGGCCCTATATTCAAATATATATTCGAATATGGACCCAAAATCTATAAATAGGGGTGCCTTGACTCAAAAAGGGGTTGTTCTTCAGGTTTCCTCGCTTCTCACACACCTAAAAACCTCTGTTCCTAAACCAACTAAGTCATAACTCTGTAACCCTAAGGCTTCCATCTCAAAAGACTAAGGTTCCAAACGGTTGATTCAGATTTAGAGGCAACTACAGCAAAGGAACCGATTTAGGAGATTGGATCTGGAAGCTAAAGGATAAAGGATTCAGGGAGTTCCAGGTAACCCTGAAAACCCCAAATCTCTAATACTTGGAATTTAGGAACATGTGACTAGGAAATTATAGGAACATGTTATTAGGGAAATCAAACTGTTATGTCTTGTTTAAGTTTGATACATGATGCATACTATGTTTGAAATATGCATGATATGCTTGATATTGTATGATTTTGATATGCCTTATACTGATAGATGATGCATGTGTTGTTGTGAAACATGTTAAAGGTATAAATAAGGTTTTCCAGAATTGAAGGTGACACTAACTGGGAATCTGATATTGAAATGATTTCAAATTGATTTGAAAAGGTTTGAGTCCCAGTATTAGCATATTCAAATATGTATTTGAATATGGAATTCCATGTTCAAATAGATATATGAATATAACACGTTTGTCACATAGAATCCGAATAAATGAGAGTGTGTAATCGGATAAGAGGATACTAGAAACCCTTGTTTGTACGCTAGTTCTTAATGTGAATGTGTGATGCATTAGAACTGTAAATGGAAACAGTTTTAGAAAATAATAAGTCCAAGGGTTAGTACATTCAAATATGTGTTTGAATGTGGTAGGCCATATTCGAATAGATATTTGAATGTATCAAATTTGTAACATAATGTTCGAATACGAGATGTTGATATTCGAATATGGGATTACTGGAATTCTTGTCCGAATGATATGAAATGATTATAATGCTTGATGCATTAGAACCTATAATGTGAAATTAAACAGAAAAGAAATGTGGAGATGCTCTTTCCCACTCAATTGAGGTTGGGCAAGAGGGTTAAGTTCCACCGGAAGTAGACCGGGTAAGAGTACCTTTCCCACTCAACTGAAGTTGAGCAAGAGGGTTAAGTTCCACCGGAAGTAGACCGGGTAAGAGGACAGAGCAGAAAATGGAAAAGATGAGAATGTAGGTAGTCTAAGTACAAAGGGTACTATCTTCACGAGATAGATGGTTCCCTGGGCTAGCTCGAGAGAGAGTTAGTAGCCCGGCAAGAGGATCCTTGGGGGACGCTCGCCAGGACCGTGATGATGATGAGCTCAATACGCGTTACTGTCACGTGTTTTGGTGGATTCTCGATGCACAAGGTTTCCAGTTAAAAGAGGAAATAAAGAAAATGGAAAATGGAAAATGATCATGGAATGCATACATGTTATATTGTCATTGCATATATCCTGTATGTGTTTGCTAGGAATGTGATTTGGGGTAGTTTTCCAGTTAGACTGGCTGCAATGCTGTAAAATGTTTTAAGTTAGACCGAGGGATAATCGGTTATATGTTTAACATATAACTGACGGTCGCAGTATTACAGGTATTGGAAGACTGTGAAGCTAAAGCAATGGATAAGACAAAGCGTTAGGCTTTGCTTAGGTAAAACCACATTTGGTAAGCCTAAGCTTGTTGTTCAGAGATTATGTGGTTCAACTGTATAGGAAATTATAAATTGAATAAAGAAACGTTTTCCGTTGTATTTTTAAGTGAAACCAAGTAATCAGATTTATATTTTCAAGAAAATTTTTAAGTATCATGTTTTCAAAGCCAACATTTTTCAGTAACTACTCTTTCTAAAATTAGGGTGTTACAATTTACCATGAAGTTTCTAGATTAATTTACACATATTTTTATATTTATAAAATTGTAACATTTGTTGGTAGAAATCGTGTACTATAGACTTGAAATATAGGGTGTTTTTTACATTAAAAATGAAAATGCATATTTTAAATTTATTAAATTATTTGATTTTTTGACATCAATCTATTTTTCACCATGAAGTTTATAACTTAATTTACACTTGTATTTTATATGTTTAAAATATCAACATTTGTTTCTAGTAATCGTATACTATACACTTGAAAAATAGTGTGTTTTTTACTAAAAAAATAAAAACGCATATTTAAAATTTATTAAATTATTTAATTGTTTTGACCATAATGTATAGTTTACCACGAAGTTTCTAGCTAAATTTACACATTTTTTTGTATTTTTACAATTGCAACATTTGTTTGTAGAAATCGTGTACTATAGACTTGAAATATAGGATGTTTTTTAATTTAAAAATGAAAACGCATATTTTAAATTTTTTAAATTATTTGATTTTTTGACATGAATGTAATGTTCAACATTAAGTTTCTAGCTTAATATACACTTATTTTTTATATTTTTAAAATATCAACATTTGTTTCTAGAAATCGCGTACTATACACTTGAAAAATAGTGTTTTTCACTAAAAAAATGAAAACGCATATTTTAAATTTATTAAATTTTTTTATTTTGTTGACAACAATGTATATTTTACCATGAAGTCTTTAGCTTAATTTACACAATTTTTTATATTTTTAAAATTGAAACATTTTTTGTAGAAATCATGAACTATAGACTTGAAATATAGGGTGTTTTTTACTTTAAAAATGAAAACGCATATTTTAAACTTATTAAATTATTTTTTTTAAATCAATGTATTGTTTACAATGAAGATTCTAGATTAATTTACAAAATTTTTTATTTTTTTAAAATAACAATATTTGTTTGTAGAAATCGTGTACAATAGACTTGAAATATAGGTATTTTTTACTTTAAAATTCAAAACGCATATTTTAAATTTATTAAACTATTTGATTTTTTGACATCAATATATTTTTCGCCATGAATTTTTTAGCTTAATTTACACTTATTTATTATATTTTTAAAATATCAACATTTGTTTCTAGTAATCGTGTAGTATACACTTGAAAAATAGAGTTTTTTACTAAAAAAATGAAAATGCATATTTTAAATTTATTAAATTATTTGATTTTTTTTACCACAATGTATAGTTTACCATGAAATTTCTAGCTTAATTTACACAACTTTTTATATTTTTAAAATTTCAACATTTCTTTGTAGAAATCGTGTACTATAGACTTGAAATATAAGATGTTTTTTACTTTAAAAACGAAAATGCATATTTTAAATTTATTAAATTATTTGATTTTTTTTACAACAATGTATTGTTCACCATGAAGTTTCTAGCTTAATTTTTACTTAATTTTTATATTTATAAAATATCAACATTTGTTTCTAGAAATCGTGTACTATATACTTGAAAAATAGTGCATTTTTTACTAAACAACTGAAAACGCATATTTTAAATTTGTAAAATTATTTGATTTAGTTGACAACAATGTATAGTTTACCATGAAATTTCTAGCTTAATTTGCACAATTTTTATATTTTTAAAATTGCGATAATTGTTAGTAGAAATCATGTACTATAGACTTGAAATATAGGGTGTTTTTTACCTTAAAAATGAAAACGCATATTTTAAATTTATAAAATTATTTTTTTTTACAACAATGTATTGTTTACCATGAAGTTTCTAAATTAACTTACACAATTTTTTATATTTTTAAAATTGCAAAATTTATTTGTGGAAACCGTGTAATATAGATTTGAAATATACGGTGTTTTCTACTTTAAAAATGAAAATGCATATTTTAAATTTATTAAAATATTTAATTTTTTTGAAAACAAAGTATTTTTCTTCATGAAGCTTCTAGCCTAATTTACACTATTTTTTTATGTTTTTAAAATACAACATTTGTTTCTAGAAATCGTGTACTATACACTTGAAAAATAGGGTGTTTTTTACTAAAAAAATGAAAATGCATATTTTAAACTTATTAAATTATTTAATTTTTTTTGAAATCAATGTATTGTTTAGCATGAAGTTTCTAGCTTAATTTACACCACTTTTTCTATTTTTAAAATTGCAATATTTGTTTGTAGAAATCGTGTACTATAGACTTGAAATATCGGGTGTTTTTTACTTTAAAAATGAATATGCATATTTTAAATTTATAAGATTATTTTATTTTTTTGACAACAATGTATTGTTTACCATGAAGTTTCTAGCTTAATTAACACAATTTTTTATATTTTTAAAATTGCAACATTTGTTTGTAGAAATCGTGTACTATCGATTTGAAATATAGGGTATTTTTTACTTTATAAATGAAAACGCGTATTTTAAATTTATTAAATTATTTAATTTTTATGACAAAAATGTATTTTTAGTCATGAAGTTTCTAGCTTTTTTTACACTATTTTCTTATAATTTTAAAATATCAACATTTGTTTCTAGAAATCGTGTACTACAGACTTGAAAAGTAGGGTGTTTTTTACTAAAAAAATGAAAACACATATTTTAAACTTATTAAAATATTTAATTTTTTTGAAATTAATTTATTGTTTACCATGAATTTTCTAGCTTGCTTTACCCAATTTTTTATATTTTGAAAATTGCAAAATTTGTTTGTAGAAATCGTGTACTATAGACTAGAAATATAGGGTGCTTTTTACTTTAAAATTAAAAATGAATATTTTAAATATATTAAATTATTTGATTTTTTGACATCAAAGTATTGTTCACTATGAAGTTTCTAGCTTAATTTACACAAATTTTTATATTTTTAAAATTATAATATTTGTTTCTAGTAATCGTGAACTATACACTTGAAAAATAATTTTTTACTAAAAAAATGAAAACGCATATTTTAAATTAATTAACTTTTTTGATTTTTTTGACAACGATGTATTTTGCATTATGTTGTTTCTAGCTTAATTTACACTAATTTTTTATATTTTTAAAATGTCAACATTTGTTTCTAGAAAGCGTGTACTAACACTTGAAAAGTAGGGTTTTTTTACTAAAAAAATGAAAACGCATATTTTACATTTATTAAATTATTTACATTTTTTTGAAATCAATGTATTGTTTACTAAGAAGTTTCTAGCTTAATTTACATAGTTTTTTATATTTTTAAAATTGCAACATTTGTTTGTAGAAATCGTGTACTATACACTTGAAATATAGGATGTTTTTTACTTTAAAAATGAAAACGCATATTTTAAATTTATTAAATTATTGGCATTTTTGACATCAATGTATTGTTCACAATGAAGTTTCTAAATTAATTTACACAATTTTTTATTTTTTTAAAATTTCAACATTTGTTTGTAGAAATTGTGTAGAAATATTGGGTGTTTTTTACTTTAAAAATGAAAACCCATATTTTAAATTTATTAAATTATTTGATTTTTTACATCAATGTATTGTTCACCATGAACTTTCTAGATTAGTTTACATAATTTTTTATATTTTTAAAATTGAATCATTGGTTTGTAGAAATCGTGAACTATAGACTTCAAATATAGGGTTTTTTTACTTAAAAAATGAAAACGCATATTTTATATGGATTCAATTCTTTAATTTTTTTGAAATCAATGTATTGTTTACCATGAAGTTTCTAGCTTAATTTACACGTTTTTTTATATTTTTTAAATTGAAACATTGATTTGTAGAAATCGTGAACTATACACTTGAAATATAGTGTTTTTTACTTTAAAAATGAAAACTCATATTTTAAATTTATTAAATTATTTGATTTTTTGTCATCAATATATTGTTCACCATAAAGTTTCTAGCTTACTTTACACTTATTTTTTATATTTTTAAAATATCAACATTTGCTTCTAGTAATCAGGCACTATACACTTGAAAAATAGTGTGTTTTTTACTAAAAAAATGAAAACTCATATTTTAAATTTATTAAATTATTGTACTTTGTTGACAACAATGTATAGTTTACCATGAAGTCTCTATCTTAATTTAAACAGTTTTTTATATTTTTAAAATTAAAACATTGGTTTGTAGAAATCGTGAACTATAGACTTGAAATAAGGGTGTTTTTTACTTTAAAAATTAAAACGCATATTTTGAACTTATTAAATTATTTAATTTTATTTAAAATCAATGTATTGTTTACCATGAAGTCTCTAGATTAATTTAAACAATTTTTTATATTTTTAAAATTGCAACATTATTGTGTAGAAATCGTGTACTATAGTGTTTTTTACTTTAAAAATGAAAACGCATATTTAAATTTATTTAATTATTTGATTTTTTGACATCAATGTATTTTTCACCATGAAGTTTCTAACTTAATTTACACTTATATTTTATATTTTTAAAATATCATCATTAGTTTCTTTTAATCGTGTACTATACACTTAAAAAATATATGTTTTTTACTAAAAAAATGAAAGCGCATATTTAAAATTTATTAAATTATTTAATTTTTTTGAACACAATGTATAGTTTACCGTGAAGTTTCTAGCTTAATTCACACAATTTTTTGTATTTTTAAAATTGCAACATTTGTGTGTTGAAATCGTGTACTATAGACTTGAAATATAGGGTGTGTTTTACTTTAAAAATGAAAACACATATTTAAACTTTTTTAAATTATTTGATTTTTTGACGTGAATGTATTGTTCACTATTAAGTTTCTAGCTTAATATACACTTATTTTTTATATTTTTAAAATATCAACAATTGTTTCTAGAAATCATGTACTATACTCTTGAAAAATAGTGTGTTTTTTACTAAAAAAATGAAAATGCATATTTTAAATTTATTAAATTATTTGATTTTGTTGACAACAATGTATAGTTTACCATGAAATCTCTAGCTTAATTTACACAATTTTTTATATTTTTAAAATTGAAACATTGGTTTGTAGAAATCATGAACTATAGACTTAAAATGAAAACGCATATTTTAAACTTATTAAATTTTTTTTTTTGAAATCAATGTATTGTTTACCATAAAGTTCCCAGATTAATTTACACAATTTTTTATTTTTAAAATTGCAACATTTGTTTGTTGAAATCGTGTACTATAAACTTAAAATATATGGTGTTTTTTACTTTAAAAATGAAAATGCATATTTTAAATTTATTAAATTATTTGATTTTTTGACATCAATGTATTTTTCACCATGAAGTTTCTAGCTTAATTTACACAACTTTTTATATTTTTAAAATTGAAAAATTTGTTTGTAGAAATCGTGTATTATCGATTTGAAATATAGGGTGTTTTTTACTTTAAAAATGAAAATGCATATTTAAATTTATTAAATTATTTAATTTTTATGACAACAATGTATTTTTCGTCATGAAGCTTCTAGCTTTATTTGCATTGTTTTTTTATAATTTTAAAATTTCAACATTTCTTTCTAGAAATCGTATACTATAGACTTGAAAAGTAGGGTGTTTTTTACTAAAAAAATGAAAACGCATATTTTAAACTTATTAAATTATTTAATTTTTTTGAAATCAATGTATTGTTTACCATGAAGTTTCTAGCTTACTTTACCTAATTTTTTATATTTTTAAAATTGCAACATTTGTATGTAGATATCATATACTATAGACTTGAAATATAGGGTATTTTTTACTTTAAAAGTGAAAATAAATATTTTAAATTTATTCAATTATTTAGATTTTCTACATAAAAGAATTGTTCCCCATAAAGTTTCTAGCTTAATTTATACAATTTTTTATATTTTTAAAATTGCAAAATTTGTTTCTAGTAATCGTGTTCTATACACTTGAAAAATAGTATGTTTGTTACTAAAAAAATGAAAACCCATATTTTGAATTTATTAAATTTTTTGATTTTTTTGACAACAATTTATTTTTAATTATGTAGTTTCTAGCTTCATTTACACTTATTTTTTATATTTTTAAAATATCAACATTTGTTTCTAGTAATTGTGTACCATACACTTGAATAGTTGTTTTTTTACAAAAATAAAAATAAAAATGAATATTTTAAATTCATTAAATTATTTGATTTTTTTGACCACAATGTATAGTTTACCATGAAGTTTCTAGCTTAATTTACACAATTTTTTATATTTTTAAAATTGCAACATTTTTTAGTAGAAATCGTGTACTATAGACTTGAAATATAAGGTGTTTTTTACTTTAAAAATGAAAACGCATATTTCAAATTTATTAAATTATTTAATTTTTTTCACAACAATATATTGTTCACCATGAAGTTTCTAGCTTAATTTAAACTTATTTTATATATTTTTAAAATATCAACATTTGTTTCTAGAAATCGTGTACTATACACTTGAAAAATAGTGCGTTTTTAACTAAAAAAATGAAAACGCATATTTTAAACTTATTAAATTATTTTTTTTTTAAAATCAATGTATTGTTTACCATGAAGTTTCTAGCTTAATTTACACCATTTTTTATGTTTTTAAAATTGCAACATTTGTTTGTATAAATCGTGTACTATCTATTTGAAATATAGGGTGTTTTTTACTTTAAAATTGAAAACGCATATTTTAAATTTATTAAATTATTTAATTTTTATGACAACAATTTATTTTTTTTCATTAAATTTCTAGCTATATTTACACTATTTTTTTATAATTTTAAAATATCTACATTTGTTTCTTGAAATCGTGTACTATAAACTTGAAAAGTAGTGTTTTGTACTAAAAAAATGAGTAGGGTGTTTTTTACTAAAAAAATGAAAACGCATATTTTAAACATATTAAATTATTTAGTTTTTTTGAAATCCATGTATTGTTTACCATGAAGTTTCTAGCTTAATTTACACAATTTTTTATATTTTTAAAATTGCAGCATTTGTTTGTAGAAGTCGTGTACTATAGACATGAAATATAGGGTGTTTTTTACTTTAAAAAGAAAACGCATATTTTAAATTTATTAAATTATTTGATTTTTTGCCATCAATGTATTGTTCACCATGAAGTTTCTAGATAAATTTACACTTATTTTTTATAATTTTAAAATATCAACATTTGTTTCTAGTAATCGTGTACTATACACTTAAAAAATAGTGTGTTTTTAACTAAAAAAATGAAAACGCATATTTTAAATTTATTAAATTATTTAATTTTTTTTACTACAATGTATAGTTTTCCATGAAGTTTCTAGCTTAATTTCCACAATTTTTTGTATTTTTAAAAATGCAACATTTGATTGTAGAAATCGTGTATTATAGACTTGAAATATAAGATGTTTTTTACTTTAAAAATGAAAACGCATATTTTAAATTTATTAAATTATTTGATTTTTTGACATCAATGTATTGTTCACCATGAAGTTTCTAGCTTAATTTACAAAATTTTTATATTTTTAAAATTGAAACATTGGTTTGTAGAAATCGTGAACTATAGACTTGAAATATAGGGTGTTTTTTACTTTAAAAAAAATGCATATTTTAAATTTCTTAAATTATTTGATTTTTTGACAACAATGTATTGTTCACCATGAAATTTCTAGCTTAATTTACACTTATTTTTTATATTTTTAAAATATCAACATTTGTTTCTAGTAATCGTGTACTATACACTTGAAAAATAGTGTATTTTTTACTAAAAAAATGAAAAACCATATTTTAAATTTATTAAATTATTTGATTTTTTTACCACAATGTATAGTTTACCATGAAGTTTGTAGCTTAATTTACAAAAATTTTTATATTTTTAAAATTGCAACATTTGTTTGTAGAAATCAAGTAAGTCTATATAAGGTGTTTTTTACATTAAAAATGAAAACGCATATTTTAAATTTATTCAATTCTTTGAATTTTTTGAAAACAATGTATTTTTCACCATGAAGTATCAAGCTTATTTTACACTATTTTTTTACATTTTTAAATTATCAACATTTGTTTCTAGAAATCGTGTACTATACACTTAAAAAATACTGTATTTCTTACTATAAAAATGAAAACGCATATTTTTAATATATTAAATTATTTGATTTTTTTTAAAACAATCTATTGTTCCCATAAAGTTTCTAGCTTAGTTTTTACAATTTTAACTATAGACTTGAAATATAGGGTGTTTTTAACTAAAAAATCAAAACACATATTTTAAATTAAATAAATTATTTGATATTTTTTACAACCATTTATTGTTCACAATAAAGTTTCTAGCTTAATTTACACAATTTTTTATATTTTTAAA
The DNA here is from genome assembly GCA_037177725.1 of Cyamopsis tetragonoloba. NCBI lineage: Eukaryota > Viridiplantae > Streptophyta > Magnoliopsida > Fabales > Fabaceae > Cyamopsis > Cyamopsis tetragonoloba. Next base: position 58,885,012 of record CM074123.1, read on the forward strand.
ATATCAAAATTTATTTCTAGAAATCATGTACTATACACTTAAAAAATAATGTGTTTTTTTACTAAAAAAATGAAAATGCATATTTTAAATTTATTAAATTATTTGATTTTTTTGACAACAATGTATAGTTTACCATGAAGTTTCTACATAAATTTCCACAATTTTTTATATTTTTAAAATTGAAACATTTGTTTGTAGAAATCGTGTACGATAATTTAAAATATAGTGTGGTTTTTACTTTAAAAATAAAAATGCATATTTTAAATTTATTAAATTATGTTTTTTTTTACAAAAATTTATTTTTCGTCATGAAGTTTCTAGCTTAATTTAAAATAATTTTTTATATTTTTAAAATATCAACATTTGTTTCTAGAAATCGTGTACTTTACATTTGAAAATTAGGGTTTTTTTTACTAAAAAAATGAAAACGCTTATTTTAAACTTATAAAATTATTTGATTTTTTTGACCAAAATGTATACTTTACCATGAAGTTTCTAGCTTAATTTACACATTTTTTTATATTTTTAAAATTGCAACATTTGTTTGTAGAAATAGTGTACTATAGATTTGAAATATAAGGTGTTTTTTACTTTAAAAATGAAAATGCATGTTTTAAATTTATTAAATTATTAGATTTTTTGACATCAATGTATTTTTCACATTTAAGTTTCTAGCTTAATTTACACTTATTTTTTATATTTTTAAAATATCAACATTTGTTTCTAATAATCGTGTACTAAACACTTGAAAAATAGTGTGTTTTTTACTAAAAAAAGAAAACGCATATTTTAAATTTATTAAATTGTTTGATTTTTTTTACCACAGTGTATTGTTCACCATGAAGTTTCTAGCTTAATTTACACAATTTTTTATATTTTTAAAATTGCAACCTTTGCTTGTAGAAATCGTGTACTATAGACTTGAAATATAGGGTGTTTTTTACTTTAAAATTGAAAATGCATATTTTAAATTTATTAAATTAATAGATTTTTTTGACATCAATGTATTGTTCACCTTGAAGTTTCTATCTTAATTTACACAATTTTTTTATATTTTTAAAATTGAAACATTGGTTTGTAAAAATCATGTACTATAGACTTGAAATATATGGTGTTTTTTACTTTAAGAAAGAAAGCATATATTTTAAATTTATTCAATTATTTGATTTTTTTTTACAATATATTGTTCACCATGAAGTTTCTAGCTTAATTTACACTTATTTTTTATATTTTTAAAATGTCAACATTTGTTTTTAGAAATCGTGTACTACATGTAACAGCTTAGATTTTTTTATTTTTTTTTTTAAAAAACTGATTTTTTTTCTATTTTTTTTTTTGCAATCATAAGTTAACAACTCATGGCAACGAAAATAGAAATACCAGTTCATAAATATATACAACCTGTGCACGTGATTATATATTTACAAACTAGTCCTCTAAGAACTTAATAAAAATAAGTCTCATTATACTCCTAAGAGAGAGTTTGTCCACAAAAGGTAGCCACTCCAAATTTACATCAAAAGATGGACTACCTAACCCAAAAGTGAACTAGTAAGCTCTTGCTAGCAACTCCCAGGTGCTCTAGTCCCTATCTCCTCCGTTACCTGCAACACTAAACCGTCAATTATATGAAATCATATAACCGAGTAACCCCCGGTTTATAAAACCTGTTAACAGTGTTGCAGCCAGTACTAACTGAAAAATCCCCAATATAGAATCGACATACACATATAGCATAAAAATGTAAATGGCACGTTTCAAGTAGAGTCACGTAACCTTACTCATCATGTGAGTCATCTTGAACTCAACCATTTTACAAAATTCACATAAACAATATACTATCTATTGCACCACAACATTTCACAATAACACTCATCATACATTTTCAATATTATGAGTTATATTTTTCATTCATTTCTTATTTCTTTCATGTCTTTTATAATGGGAACCTAGTGCACTGGAGAACCTCCTTGGGCATGCATCACATGCACTATTTGTGAGCTCACGGACAAGCGTCCCCATCCAAAGTTTGATGCCTTTTTTGCCTCCTTAGAGGACTTCTGGGTCTATTCTTACTCAATAGATCCCTTCCCCTCCGAAGAGGTCCTCAATGCTACCTTTACTCGATAGCTTTAATTATTCTTTCTTTTAACATTGAAGTTATCCATTGAAACTTTCTCTTTTACTTCAACAAGTTTAATTATCAATTTCATATTGATTCAATCCATTTTTCAATCCACCAATTGAGTTATCCAAGTATAAGATTCTAAAACAGAATTTCAGTAGAACATATTATACTATTTTAAAATCTGAATTAAATCTACTCATTCAAAAATCATGCAAATACACAGGAATAAAATACACTTGATCCTCTTTCCATAGCCACAAGTTTCACCCAAAACATATTTTCGTAGGCCTAGTTATGCCTTGCTAAATCCAGCTGTTTTGGTTTGGTATCTCAGTTGAATACTACCTGGATAATTTTGCAATAACTAGAGCTAGACTAATTGAAATTGAGTGAAACAAGTGCCATTAGAAAGCTAACATAATTTCCTAAAACTTTGTTAGAGAAGTCAAAATCAAATTCCATCATATACTAGACTCAAATCAAGCATTAACATTCAGGCTAAATGGACCCAATCCAGAAATTGTAAAACAGGACAGATCTCATTTTATTCAATCCAATACTGGTCCAAAAATCACAAAACTTTAACAGGATATGACCAACACACCAAGGATTTATCATAAAAAATTTAACATTAAAATTCAATGGATATAAGTTGCAGTAAATTCTGGAATCTCCTTATTTTAGCTGGATTCCAGCAACATCCAAAGGATGAGCACAACTACTTCAGAAATTGATATAAAATCAAAAATAAACCTAAAAATTGTGAAAATTTAACACATGGTATATAACACACCCAGGTATCACCAGACAAAATTTCACTTCGAAATTCAAAGTAACTAGAGAGAAATACACTTACGAAATTCACAATTTATTTTCGGATTCAACAGTTTTCCCATGATGAACATAGTTCATTTAAAAATTCACCAAAATTCGTGTAGACCTTCAAAAATCATGAAATTTTATTCTGGAACTCTTCAAACATAAAATAATCACCATACAAAATTTCAACACCATTCATCAAGGGAATATAGAGATATGAATTTCGAAACTTCAGGACAATTTAGTTACTTAGGCAAAATCCAATTCTTCAATCAAATTCATATCAATTTCACATAAACAAGCATGAAAACTCATCAAATATCACAAATCAAGTGACTAAGTCATTATTTAATCAGCAACATCACCTAATTCTAATTGGGGTTTTAAATTTGGGTTACCTTGGTTTGAGCCCCAAAAGCATAATTCCTCCTAATTCCTTCAAGCTCTTCAATCTCCTCTCAAGAGTACTTGGAATCCCTAACACCCACAAGTACCAAATCATCAACACCCATATTAACCAATTTATGGGTTGCATGTTGAGATAGAAAGGTTTTGAACCCATTACCCAAAATGAGAACTTGATGAGCAAAGAAGAAGAGAAGAGATTTGCATGTGCTCACCTTGGTAACACTTGAGCTTGAAGTTGAAGAACCAAGCCTTGAAGGTGAGGAGGAACTAGAAGAAGAGGATAATGATGATCAATGGAGAGGAAGAAGATGGAAATCCTAGAGGAGAAGATAAAAATGAAAATGTGAATAAGAGTGAGGGAGAGAGTGATGCTGAGTGAGAAGGGAGAGAAGAAAGGACACTTTTTTTTTGCTAATTAGTCCCTCCATGGAACTTTTAAATATTGCAATTTAGTCCCTCCTTTCCTTTTTCATGATTTTGCAACTAAATCCCAATTCTTTTCAACAGAGCCCCTTAAGGACTAATTTGATTTTTTTCACTAATTTAACTCTTAACGTGGGAAATTCTGGGATGTTACAATACACTTGAAAAATAGTGTGTTTTTTACTAAAAAAATGAAAACACATATTTTAAATTTATTAAATTATTTGATTTTGTTGACAACAATGTATAGTTTACTATGAAGTCTCTAGCTTAATTTACACAATTTTTTATATTTTTAAAATTGAAACATTGGTTTGTAGAAATCGTAAACTATAGACTTTAAATATATGGTGTTTTTTACTTTAAAAATGAAAACGCATATTTTAAATTTATTCAATTATTTGACTTTTTTTGACAACAATGTATTTTTCACCATGAAGTTTGTAGCTTAATTTACACTATTTTTATAATTTTAAAATAACAACATTTGTTTCTTGAAATCGTGTATTATACACTTGAAAAATAATGTGTTTTTTACTAAAAAAATGAAAACGCATATTTTAAATTTATTAAATTATTTGATTTTGTTGACAACAATGTATAGTTTACCATGAAGTCTCTAGCTTAATTTACACAATTTTTAAATTTTTTAAAATGGAAACATTAGTTTGTAGAAATAGTGAACTATAGACTTTAAATATATGGTGTTTTTTACTTTAAAAATGAAAAGGCATATTTTAAATTTATTAAATTATTTGATTTTTTTCACAACAATGTATTTTTCACCATGAAGTTTCTAGCTTAATTTACACTATTTTTATATTTTTAAAATATCAACATTTGTTTCTAGAAATCGTGTACTATACACTTGAAAAGTAGGGTATTTTTTACTAAAAAAATGAAAACGCATATTTTAAATTTAGTAAATTATTTAATTTTTTTGAAATCAATATACTGTTTACCATGAAGTTTCTATCTTAATTTACACAATATTCTATATTTTTAAAATTGCAATATTTGTTTGTAGAAATCGTGTACTCTAGAATTTAAATATAGGGTGTTTTTTTCATTAAAAATGAAAACGCATATTTTAAATTTAAAAAATTATTTGATTTTTTGGACAACAATGTATTTTTCACCATGAAGTTTCTAGCTTAATTTTCACTTATTTTTTATATTTTTAAAATATCAACATTTGTTTCTAGAAATCGTGTACTATACACTCTAAAAATAGTGTGTTTCTTATTAAAAAAATGAAAACATATATTTAAAATTTATTAAATTATTTAATTTTTTTGACAACAACGTATAGTTTACCATGAAGTTTCTAGTTTAATTTACACAATTTTTTATATTTTTAAAATTCCAATATTTGTTTGTAGAAATCGTGTATATAGACTTGAAATATAGGGTGTTTTTTACTTAAAAAATGAAAACGCATATTTTAAATGTATTCAATTCTTTAATTTTTTTAAAGAAGTGTATATTTCACCATGAAGTTTCTTGCTTAATTTACACTATTTTTTTACATTTTTAAAATATCAACATTTGTTTCTACAAATCGTGTACTATACACTTGAAAAATAGTGTGTTTTTTACAAAAAAAAATGAAAACGCATATTTTTTATTTTTTAAATTATTTGATTTTTTTGACAACAATGTATTGTTTACCATGAAGTTTCTAGCTTAATTTACAGAATTTTTTATATTTTTAAAATCGAATCATTTGTATTTTTGAAATCGTGTACTCTACATTTGAAAAATAGTGTGTTTTATACTTAAAAATGAAAACGCATATTTTAATTTATTAAAATAATTGGTTTTTTTGACAACAATTTATTGTTTACCATGAAGTTTCTAGCTTAATTTACACAATTTTTTATATTTCTAAAATTGCAACATTTGTTTTTTAGAAATCGTGTACTATAGACTTGAAATATAAGGTGTTTTTAACTTTAAAAATGAATACGCATATTTTAAATTTATTCAATTATTTGATTTTTTTGACAACTATGTATTTTTCACCATCAAGTTTATAGCTTAATTTACACTATTTTTTTATATTTTTAAAATATCAACATTTGTTTCTAGAAATCGTGTACTATACACTTGAAAAATAGTGTTTTTTACTAAAAAAATGAAAACGCATATTTTTAATTTATAAAATTATTTGATTTTTTCGACAACAATGTATTGTTTACCATGAAGTTTCTGGCTTAATTTAAATAATTATTTATATTTTTAAAATTGAATCATTGGTTTTTTAGAAATCGTGTACTATTGACTTGAAATATAGGGTGTTTTTTACTTAAAAATGAATACGCTTATTTTAAATTTATTCAATTATTTGATTTTTTTTACAACAATGTATTTTTCACCATGCAGTTTCTAGCTTAAATTTCACAATTTTTTAATATTTTTAAAATATCAACATTTGTTTCGAGAAATCGTGTACTATACACTTGAAAAATAGTGTGCTTCTCACTAAAAAAATGAAAACGCATATTTTAAATTTATGAAATTATTTGATTTTTTGACAACAATGTATTGTTTACTATAAAGCTTCTAGCTTAATTTACAGAATTTTTTATATTTCTAAAATTGCAACATTTATTTTTTAGAAATCGTGTACTATAGACTTGAAATATAGGGTACTTTTTAATTTAAAAATGAATACACGTATTTTAAATTTATTCAAATATTTGATTTTTTTTACAACAATGTATTTTTCACCAAAAAATTCCTAGCTTAATTTACACTATTTTTTTATATTTTTAAAATATAGTACACGATTTCTAGAAACAGATGTTCATATTTTAAAAATATAAAAATATAGTGTAAGTTAAGCTAGAAACTTCATTGTTAAAAATATCATGAAGTTTCTAGCTTAATTTAAATAATTATTTATATTCTTAAAATTGCAACATTTGTTTTTTATAAATCGTGAACTATAAGCTTGAAATATATGGTGTATTTTACTTTAAAAATGAATACACATATTTTAAATTTATTAAATTATTCCATTTTTGGACATCAATGTATTTTTCACTATGAACTTTCTAGCTTAATTTACACAATTTTTTATATTTTTAAAATTGCAATATTTGTTTGTAGAAATCATGTACTATAGACTTAAAATATAGGGTGTTTTTATTTTTAAAATGTAAACGCATATTTTAAATTTATTCAATTATTTAATTTATTTGACAACAATGTATTTTTAACAATGAAGTTTCTAGCTTAATTTACACTATAGTTTTATATTTTTAAAATATGAACATCTGTTTCTAGAAATCATTTACTATATTCTTAAAAAATAGTGTTTTTTACAGAAAAAATGAAAACGCATATTTTTAATTTATTAAATTATTCGGTTTTTTTTACAAAAATGTATTGTTTACCATGAAGTTTCTAGCGTAATTTACACTATGTTTTTATATTTTTAAAATATCAACATTTGTTTCTAGAAATCATGAACTATACACTTGAAAAATATTGTGTTTATTACTCAAAAAATGAAAACGCATATTTTTAGTTTATTAAATTATTTGATTTTTTTGACAACAATGTATTTTTTACCATGAAGTTTCTCGCTTAATATACACTATTTTTTTTATATTTTTAAAATATTAACATTTGTTTTAGAAATCGTGTACTATACACTTGAAGTATAGGGTGTTTTTTACTTTCAAAAAGAAAAGGCATATTTTAAATTTATTAAATTATTTGATTTTTTTGACAACAATATATTTTTCATCATGAAGTTTCTAGCTTATTTTACACTATTTTTTAATATTTTTAAAATATCAACATTTATTTGTAGAAATATTGTTGTACACTTGAAAAATAGTGTGTTTTTCACTAAAAAAATGAAAACACAAATTTTAAATTTATTAAATTATTTAATGTATTGTTTACCATGAATTTTTTAGCTTAATTTTCACAATTTTTTATATTTTTATAATTGCAACATTTGTTTGTAGAAATAGTGTACTATAACTTGAAATATAGGGTATTTTTTACTTAAAAAATGAAAACGCATATTTTAAATTTATTCATTTATTTGATTTTTTTGAAAACAATTTATTTTTCACCATGAAGTTTCTAGCTTAATTTACACTATGTTTTTATATTTTTAAAATATCAACATTTGTTGCTAGAAATCGTGTACTATACACTTGAAAAGTAGGGTATTTTTTACTAAAAAAATGAAAACGCATATTTTAAATTTAGTAAATTATTTAATTTTTTTGAAATCAATATACTATTTACCATGAAGTTTCTTGCTTAATTTACACAATATTTATATTTTTAAAATTGCAATATTTGTTTGTAGAAATCGTGTACTCTAGAATTTAAATATAGGGTGTTCTTTTCATTACAAATGAAAACGCATATTTTCAATTTAATAAATTATTTGATTTTTTTAACAATAATGTATTTTTCACCATGAAGTTTCTAGCTTAATTTTCACTTATTATTTATATTTTTAAAAGATCAACATTTGTTTCTGGAAATCGTGTACTATACACTTGAAAAATACTGTTTCTTATTAAAAAAATGAAAACATATATTTAAAATTTATTAAATTATTTGATTTTTTTGACAACAAGGTATAGTTTACCATGAAGTTTCTAGCTTAATTTACACAATTTTTTATATGTTTAAAATTCCAACATTTGTTTGTAGAAATCGTGTACTATAGACTTGAAATATAGGGTGTTTTTTACTTAAAAAATGAAATCACATATTTTAAATGTATTCAATTCTTTAATTTTTTTAAAGCAGTGTATTTTTTACCATGAAGTTTCTAGCTTAATTTACACTATTTTTTTACATTTTTAAAATATCAACATTTGTTTCTTGAAGTCGTGTACTATACACTTGAAAAATAGTGTGTTTTATACTCAAAAAATGAAAACGCATACTTTTAAATTATTTGATTTTTTTTACAACAATGTATTGTTTACCATGAAGTTTCTAGCTTAATTTACACAATTTTTTTATATTTTTAAAATTGAATCATTTGTATTTTTGAAATCGGGTACTATATATTTGAAAAATAGTGTGTTTTATACTAAAAAATTAAAACGCATATTTTAATTTATTAAAATAATTGATTTTTTTGACAACAATGTATTGTTTACCATGAAGTTTCTAGCTTAATTTACACTATTTTTTATATTTCTAAAATTGCAACATTTGTTTTTTAGAAATTGTTTACTATAGACTTGAAATATAGGGTGTTTTTAACTTTAAAAAAGAATACGGATATTTTAAATTTATTCAATTATTTGATTTTGTTGACAACAATGTATTTTATACCATAAAGTTTCTAGCTTAATTTACACTATTTTTTTATATTTTTAAAATATCAAATTTGTTTCTTGAAATCGTGTATTATACACTTGAAAAATAGTGTGTTTTTTATTAAAAAAATAAAAACGCATATTTTTAATTTATTAAATTATTTGATTTTTTTGACACAATGTATTGTTTACCATGAAGTTTCTAGCTTAATTTAAATAATTATTTATATTTTTAAAATTGAATCATTTGTTTTTTAGAAATCGTGTAATATTGACTTGAAATATAGGGTGTTTTTTACTTTAAAAATGAATACGCTTATTTTAAATTTATTCAATTATTTGATTTTTTTTTGACAACAATCTATTTTTCACCATCCAGTTTCTAGCTTAATTTACACTATTTTTTTATATTTTTAAAATATCAACATTTGTTTCTAGAAATCGTGTACTATACACTTGAAAAATTGTGTGCTTCTCACTAAAAAAATAAAAACGCATATTTTTAATTTATTAAATTATTTGATTTTTTGACAACAATGTATTGTTTACTATAAAATTTATAGCTTAATTTACACAATTTTTTATATTTCTAAAATTGCAACATTTGTTTTTTATAAATCTTGTACTTTAGACTTGAAATATAGGGTGTTTTTAAATTTAAAAATGAATACGCATATTTTAAATTTATTCAATTATTTGATTTTTTTGACAACAATGTATTTTTCACCATGAAGTTTATAGCATAATTTACACTATTTTTTTATATTTTTAAAATATCAACATTTGTTTCTAGACATCGTGTACTGTACATTTGAAAAAAAAAGGTGTTTTTTACTTAAAAAATCAAAATACATATTTAAAATTTATTAAATTATTTTTTTTAAATCAATGTATTGTTTACCATGAAGTTTCTAGCTTAATTTACACAATTATTTATATTTTTAAAATTGCATCATTTGTTTTTTAAAAATCGTGTACTATAGACTTGAAATATAGGATATTTTTTACTTTAAAACCGAATAAGCATATTTTAAATTTATTCAATTATTTGATTTATTTTACAACAATTTATTTTTCACCATGAAGTTTCTAGCTTAATTTACACTATTTTTTTATATTTTTAAAATATCAATATTTGTTTCTAAAACTCGTGTACTATATACACTTGAAAAAAATAGTGTTTTTTACTAAAAAAATGAAACCGCATATTTGTAATTTATTAAATTATTTAATTTTTTGACAACAATGTATTGTTTACCATGAAGTTTCTAGCTTAATTTATATAATTTTTTACATTTTTAAAATTGCAACATTTTTTTTTAGAAATCGTATACTATATAGACTAGAAATATATGGTGTTTTTTAATTTAAAAATGAAAACACATATTTTAAATTTATTCAACTATTTGATTTTTTAACAACAATGTATTTTTCACCATGAAGTTCTAGCTTAATTTAAACTATTTTTTTATATTTTTAAAATATCAACATTTATTTCTAGAAATCGTGTACTATACAATAGTGTGTTTTTTACTTAAAAAAAGGAAAACGCATATTTTTGACTTTTTAAATTATTTGATTTTTTTTACAAAAATGTATTGTTTACTATGAAGTTTCTAGTTTAATTTACTCAATTTTTAATATTTTAAAACTGCAACATTTGTTTTTTAGAAATCATGTACTATAGACTTGAAATATAGAGTGTTTTTTACTTTTAATAATGAAAACGCATATTTTAAATTTATTCAATTATTTGATTTTTTTGACAACAATTTATTTTTCACCATGAAGTTTCTAGCTTAATTTACACTATTTTTTAATATTTTTTAAATTCAAACATTTACACTTGAAAAATACTGTGTTTTTTATTAAAAAAATGGAAACGCATATTTTAAATTTATTAAATTCTTTGATTTTTTTGACAACTGTGTTTAGTTTACCATGAAGTTTTTAGCTTAGTTTACACAATTTTTTATATTTTTAAAACTACTTGTAGAAATCGTGTACTATAGACTTGAAATATAGGGTGTTTTTTACTTTAAAAATGAATACGCATATTTTAAATTTATTCAATTATTAGATTTTTTGAAAACAATGTATTTTTCACCATGAAGTTTTTAGCTTAATTTACACTATTTTTTATTATTTTTAAAATATCAAAATTTGTTTCTAGAAATCGTTTACTATACATTTGAAAAAAATGGTAATTTTTACTTAAAAAATCAAAACGCATATTTAAAATTTATTATATTATTTTTTTTAAATCAATTTATTGTTTACCAATGAAGTTTCTAACTTATTTTACACAATTATTTACATTTTTAAAATAGCAGCATTTATTTTTTAAAACTCGTGTACTATAGACTTGAAATATAGGGTGTTTTTTATTTTAAAAATGAATAAGCATATTTTCAATTTATTCAATTATTTGATTTTTTTGACAACAATTTATTTTTCGCCATGAAATTTCTAGCTTAATTTACACTATTTTTTTATATTTTTAAAATTCTAACATTTGTTTGTATAAATCGTGTACTTGAAAAATAGTGTGTTTTTTCATAAAAAATGAAAACGCATATTTTAAATTTATTAAATTCTTTTATTTTTTTGACAACAGTGTTTAGTTTAGCATAAAGTTTCTAGCTTAGTTTACACAATTTTTTATATTTTTAAAATTACAACATTTGTTTGCAGAAATCGTGTACTATGGAATTGAAATATAGGGTGTATTTTACTTTAAAAATGAAAACGCTTATTTTAAATTTCTTCAATTATTTGATTTTTTTGACAACAATTTACTTTTCACCATAAAGTTTCTAGCTTAATTTACACTATTTTTTTATATTATTAAAATATTAACATTTGTTTCTAGATATCGTGTACTATACATTTGAAAAATAGTGTGTTTTTTATAAAAAAATGAAACTGTGTATTTTTTATTTTTTAAATTATTTGATTTATTTGACAACAATGTATTATTTACCATGAAGTTTCTAGCTTAATTTACACAATTTTTAATAATTTAAAACTGCAACATTGGTTTTTTAGAAATCGTGTACTATAGACTTGAAATATAGGGTATTTTTTACTTTAAAAATGAATAAGCATATTTTAAATTTATTCAATTATTTTATTTTTTTTACAACAATGTATTTTTCACCGTGAAGTTTCTAGCTTAATTTACACTATTTTTTATATTTTTTAAATATCAATATTTGTTTTTAAAAATCGTGTACTATATACACTTGAAAAATAGTGTGTTTTTTACTAAAAAAATGAAAACGCATATTTTTAATTTATTAAATTATTTGATTTTTTTGATAACATTGTATTTTTCACCAAGAAGTTTCTAGCTTAATTTACACTATTTTTTTATATTTTTAAAATATCAATATTTGTTTCTAAAAATCGTATACTATACACTTGAAAAATAGTGTGTTTTTTACTAAAAATACGAAAACGCATATTTTTTTATTTTTTAAATTATTTAATTTTTTTGACAACAATGTATTGTTTACCATTAAGTTTCTAGCTTAATTTACACAATTTTTTTATTGTAAAAATTGCATCATTTTTTTTTCGAAATCGTATACTATATATATTTAGACTTGAAATAATGGGAGTTATTTACTTTAAAAATGAAAACCTATATTTTAAATTTATTTAATTATTTGATTTTTTGACAACAATTTATTTTTCACCATGAAATTTCTAGCTTAATTTACACTATTTTTTTATATTTTTAAAATTTCAACATTTGTTTCTATAAATCGTGTACTATACACTTGAAAAATAGTGTGTTTTTCATTAAAAAAATGAAAACGTCTATTTTAAATTTATTAAAATCTTTGATTTTTTTTACTACATTGTCTTGTTTACCATGAAGTTTCTAGCTTAGTTTACACAATTTTTTATATTTTTAAAATTGCAACATTTGTTTGCAGAAATCGTGTACTATAGAATTAAAATATAGGGTGTATTTTACTTTAAAAATGAAAACGCTTATTTTAAATTTATTCAATTATTTGATTTTTTTTACAACAATTTATTTTTCACCATAAAATTTCTAGCTTAATTTACACTATTTTTTTATATTATTAAAATATTAACATTTGTTTCTAGATATCGTGTACTATACATTTGAAAAATAGTGTGTTTTTTATAAAAAAATGAAACTGTGTATTTTTAATTTTTTAAATTATTTGATTTATTTGACAACAATGTATTGTTTACCATGAAGTTTCTAGCTTAATTTACACAATTTTTAATAATTTAAAACTGCAACATTTGTTTTTTAGAAATCGTGTACTATAGACTTGAAATATAGGGTATTTTTTACTTTAAAAATGAATAAGCATATTTTAAATTTATTCAATTATTTTATTTTTTTTACAACAATGTATTTTTCACCATGAAGTTTCTAGCTTAATTTACACTATTTTTTATATTTTTTAAATATCAATATTTGTTTTTAAAAATCGTGTACTATATACACTTGAAAAATAGTGTGTTTTTTACTAAAAAAATGAAAACGCATATTTTTAATTTATTAAATTATTTGATTTTTTTGATAACATTGTATTTTTCACCAAGAAGTTTCTAGCTTAATTTACACTATTTTTTTATATTTTTAAAATATCAATATTTGTTTTTAAAAATCGTATACTATACACTTGAAAAATAGTGTGTTTTTTACTAAAAATATGAAAACGCATATTTTTTTATTTTTTAAATTATTTAATTTTTTTGACAACAATGTATTGTTTACCATTAAGTTTCTAGCTTAATTTACACAATTTTTTTATTTTAAAAATTGCATCATTTTTTTTTCGAAATCGTATACTATATATATATATAGACTTGAAATAATGGGTGTTATTTACTTTAAAAATGAAAACCTATATTTTAAATTTATTTAATTATTTGATTTTTTGACAACAATTTATTTTTCACCATGAAATTTCTAGCTTAATTTACACTATTTTTTTATATTTTTAAAATTTCAACATTTGTTTCTATAAATCGTGTATTATACACTTGAAAAATAGTGTGTTTTTCATTAAAAAAATGAAAACGTCTATTTTAAATTTATTAAAATCTTTGATTTTTTTTACTACAGTGTCTTGTTTACCATGAAGTTTCTAGCTTAGTTTACACAATTTTTTATATTTTTAAAATTGCAACATTTGTTTGTAGAAATCGTGTACTATAGATTTGAAATATAAGGTGTATTTTACTTTAAAAATGAAAACGCATATTTTAAATTTATTCAATTATTTGATTTTTTTGACAACAATGTATTTTTCACCATGAAGTTTCTCGCTTAATTTACACTATTTTTTTATATTTTTAAAATATCAACATTTGTTTCTTAAAATCGTATACTATACACTTGAAAAATAGTATGTTTTTTTACTTATAGCACCATATGCTCCAAGTGTTCGGAAACCCCCTCAGATTATGATCCTAGTTTGGAACACAATTTACTGATCTGGGTCACTGTAAAATTATGTATTTTATCATTAACAAACTAGGTTCGAAACTAAGTAATAACTACTGATGCTAAACAGAAAAAAGTAAATGGTTTCAGTTCAAACTAGGTCCTTACCTTAAGATCAAAAGTAAATAGTTTCTGCCCAAAGTTGACATGCACCCTGTTAGAGATAAATAAAACACACTCCTGAAAAATTAAACACCTCAACTAATGATCAAAAGAAACTGCTATTCGAAACTAAGCAATAACTACTGATGCTAAACAGAAAAAACTTTTAATATGAAAGGAGCAGAAATGTAATCAAGGATTTAAACATGTATCCGATGATCAAAAGAATGAAGGTCCATTTTGGTGAGCATTAATTAAACTGTGCATGGTCAGCATTGAATTTACAAGGTAATAGTATTAATTAACTAGAAATTTCTTAATACAATTGACAGCTCTAATCAGATTCACAAATGTAAAGAAACATAGATACATAGCATTATATTCGACAATTGAAGAAAGAAACACGGTAAGTCCAGTAAATGAAAAATGGAAGTGATGAATATGAACATACTCTTCATTTTGGCTATGAACAGCAATGGTTGGAAACAGGGTACCCTTCATGTCTTTGTAAATTGAGCTGACAAGTTGTCCATTTTTACTGGCATTAAACATAGAGAGGAAAATGCAATTGAGGGAACGACTAGAAAAAGGTGAAAACAGGCAAAACAGAGAATAGAGAGGATATATTACGTGAAAAAGAATTCCCGAGCGGCATAGTTGATTCCAGCACCAACTACATCTCCGTGATATCCACAACTATTGGCCTCCCAGGTTGTCTTCGCATCTTGAAGGACTCAGAGGTAAAGCCAATGGCAATCTGACCCTTGATGCCAACATCCTTCACATGAGTTTCGAAATAGTAAATGAGGCGCTTCGTTGGAGCTGGCTTGTTAGCCTGAATCACGACAACATCGTGGCCGTGAAGGTTGACGCTCGTGTACTTCACTGAAAGTTTGTCGGTGGAAACCACCACAAAACCTCCAGAGCTGTTGATGGTGTTTAGCTCGCTCGGTGCCTCGTCCGCATCCTCTTCCATCTCCGTTGGCCCTCCGCCACGACAAACCTCCAAGAAGTACAGTCCCAGATCTTGATCTTGATCTTGATCTTCCTCTTCATTCTGCCTTCTACTCTTCCCGTTACTCTCACTCATCGCTAAATCACAAACCCTAACCTTAATCAATTATCCCTTCCCCTTCTCTATTTAGCAATCAGTCGAAGCAAATCCCAAATCCGAGCCTCGCTTTCAAATTCCAACGGATATATTCTTTCCTTTCTCTAGCACCAACCGTGATCAAATGAAACCATCACCGTCTTCTCCTTTTTCTTTTTTTTTCAACTGTAATTTATCTAGATTAACTCCGTCAGTAAAACCACACATTCACACACCAGTACTCAAACCCTCTTAAGAAAATTATTTTTATTCCAAAAAGATTAAAATATTCATTTTTAAAATTTACTATAAGAACTTAACCCCATTCCTTTTTTAAAATTCTAAATAAGCTAAATTCTAATATCTGATCATAAATAGGGATGGCAACCGGCGGGCGGCGAATTTTGCCCTCCCCATCCTCGCCCCCGTTAAGAGCGAGGCAGGGACGGATTCGCAGAAAAACAAGGCGGAGATGAAAAATTCAGATCCAAACTCATTCCTGTGTGGGATCGAGAAACCCGCAAGGAACCCACGGGAAATTTAGATTCATATTTTTTAAAAAAAATACAATTTCTTAGTATATTTTTCACAAATTAAATACTTAAAAATTTTAAAAAAATTAAATTAATTAATTTTGTTCACATTATATGTAAAAGTTATTAGAAATATTATAAAATTCTAACTTTATTATCATTAATATTAATAGTAATAATAGCATTATGTGTATATAAATTTAAAAATAAATATAAATATATAGAATTATAACGGCGGGACGGGTTTGGGAGCATGGGCGAAGCGGATAGTTAAAAACTGAAACTCGCTCCCGTCTCACTAAAAGCGGGGGCAGAGAAAATCCGACCCCATCAAAAACCCGGTCAATACAGAGATTTCCCGTCAACGTCGGACAGTCAAGTACCCGCAAGTTCGACTTTTATTATCATGCCTAATCATAAAATATTAGGCAAATAGCAAAGGTTACCTTGAGGTTTGTCTTAAATGCACTTAACCTCATTCTTCATCTAATATTACACATAATTCTGTTTTTAAAAATATATATGTAACATCTTGGCCTTATCTACGACACCAATAATCAAGAAATTCATTAAACGTGTTTCTTAAGTTTCATTCAATCTAAGTTGGTTATTTCTTACAAATAAATATTTATTTATTATACTCTCTCCGATCCTATATATTGGTTGTCTTTTAGAAAGAATCTTTGATCTTAAATATAAGTCATTAAGTAACTCAATAATTGAAGTTTTTCCATTTATCCCTTTTACAATTTTCAAATATTTAATTAATAATGGAATGAGAAAGAGAGTAGAATAAGAGAGAGAAACGGATTTTAATTTCCAAAGCATTAACTAGCACATTTAAGTTGAGGGTATAGATGGAAAAAACCTCTTTTTTTAGATAAATTTAATGAACTAACTACTATTTTTTGGTTTTGTTGATTCGATTAGAATTGACTTATAAATGGGACCGAAGGAAATAAGATTTATGGACCTTGTGTGGTTCAAACTCATGACTAAAGGGATATAAGTATGAATTCTTAAGAATCATTGCTTTTTATTTTATTTTAAATAAAAACTATGTATAATAACAATACCTGCAAAATCATAAATGAAGAAAAAATCAATCAAATAATGTTCTGATAAATTAAGTTAATAAATATTTTCGTGATTATGTGTTTGTTCATTCTTTTTTTTGTACAACTTAGCGAGTTGAAAAATACTATTTTATTAAAATCATGTAGTTAGTTGGATATATTAGTAGTATATCTCACGGCTATAATATTTTAAGGTAAACAATGTATTTGTCAATCTAAAAGAAAAAATTATGTATTGTATATTTGAAAAATAATGTTTTGATTTAAAAATCAAAACGTCTTTTTTCATTACTTAAATTATTTAAAGTTTGTTGAAAACATTGGACTATATATTTGAAGTTTCTAGATCATTTAAATAATTTTCTATATTATTAAAATTGCAAAAAAAATTAATATTTATTTTAAACAACATATTCTTCAATCTACAAGAAAACATCATGTATTATATAGTTAAAGAATACAATGATATGATTTAAAATCAAAGCACCTTTTTAAAATTATTTTAAATTTTCTGAAAACAATATACTATACACTTGAACTTTTTAGGTCAATTTACATAATTTTTATATTTTAAAATTACAACAATTTTTTTAAAACATTTTTTTAAAATAATATATTCTTCAATCTAAGATAAAAAATCATGTACTATATACTTAAAAATTATGATATTTTAATTTTAAAAATCAGAGCATCTTTTTTAAAGAACTTATTTGCAGTCATCTTCATCTATCATCTAAGGTTAGAATTGAAGGCCTTGAGTGGCCAACAAGAAACCCAATGGACACGTGTTGCTTACATATTGATTCATTTTCCCTCCTATCTTTTGGTTCACTTTGAATTTTTCTTTCCCTCCAAGACATGAGTTGAAGTATTTTCAAAATTTTAAATAATAACCTAAATAATAGAATAGTACCATATCTCATTTTCATTTCATTTTTCTAATTTCCCTAATCTTTCTCTTTCTCTATTTCTCTCTCATCTTCGTCGATGCCTACTTCTCCTTCTCTCTTTCCATCCTCCTTATCAACAACAATTTCTTTTACATTGCTTCATTTTCTTCCCCCCACCCTTTTCTTTGGTGTTTACCTGTGAGTTAAATGTCGTCCGATGAAAACGAGCTATTGCCAGGATCAATGTTTTCAACCTTCTTTGATGCCTCTAGGTATTTTCCCAAAATTTGTCTCACTTTTGATTGGGTTGATTATTGACAGGGTGGCCTTCTTCCTTGACAATGTGGGGTTTGCATGTTGGTTGATTGGGTCGATTTTTACTTGGGTGACCTCTTTTATTTATTGGGTAATGCTTGCATCTTGGTTGAGGGAGCTTTGAATCAAGTATGATTTTCTTTTTACCATTTATTTAGACTTTTGATTTTGATTTCTTCTATTTTTTTACATTGTTTTTGTGCTTTGTATTTTTTTTTTGTTAGCCTTCTTGAGATAAACACTCACTCTGTTCCTTCTTTGTTGTTGTGCTTTGCATTTTTTTTCTCCTTTTTTCATTCCCTAAATAATCTGCAAGGATTTTTATTGCTGCAGGTGAGTTGACTCGGAACTAAAGACACTGTTTGGAAGGTAAAGCAAAACCATTAAATGGGAACATAGGAATTATGAACATGTTGAAGGGTGGATGGAAGGTGAATGACATGCAATTTTTTTCCCCTCTCACAATTTCCCCTTGTCTTTTAGTTCACTTTTTTTAGCTTTAATTTTCATCATTTTCTAACCGATGCATCTCTTTCCAAATCTCTTTTGTCTTTCCAATAAAGAACAGCTAACAAAAAGATGGATTGCGAGAATTAAATCAGTTAGACTGAAGATAACAGACTTGAGGTATAAAGTTTAAAATATGATGGGATGGTGATTTTTATACTTTGATTTTCCATATTCTCACTACTCACACTGAAGTGGCATTCTTCAAGGTTCAAACTGATTTGCCCTGTTTTCTTCTCCTATAACAATGTTCTTGCCCTCCCAGTTTATATTCCTTCATTATTATATAATTATCCCAAATCTCAAATTATTGTTTGCATTGAAGTGTCACAGGATTCAGGTTGTGAAGTAATATTTGATTTGGCATGTCTTATGACCATTTAATTTGAAAAGACATATTTAATATTAGGAAACTAGGAGGAATATTATCATGTTTGAACTGCAGCATACTGTTAGTCATTGCTCATTGGAGTATTGCATTAAGATTGCTTCTTAATCGATTAATATTGGAGTAGAAAGTTCTTAATTAGATAAGTTAATCGATTAGGACATTTTTTGAGCTAAAATTCTGCAATTTTGCATATATTAATCGATTAAGATGATGTCTTAATCGATTAATATGGCGACAAAATGTTCTTATTCGATTAAGTTATTCGAATAAGATACCAAAAACTTTGGAATTTGACTTCGAGGTCTTCTACATTATTGTAGAGCTCGACGTTGACTTTCCAATGACACCGGTTTCACATGATTCCGAGTAGTATAGCTGAAGTTACAACCAAACACTACAGAGTGTCCGACTAAAGGAAGTCAGTGATTGGATTGCACTTGTGGCTTAAATTATTTGTAATTGACATGTGATTTGGAGGTATAGGTGATAGAATGTATGACGAATACTTTGGTTTGTGATTAAATGCATGCTAATGTGAAATGATAATATGAAATGCTTTCCTCATCAACGTTAATAGAGTAAGTGGGTTGGGTTCTATCAGTAATGAACTGGGTAAGTAAACAAGTGAAATGAAATGAAAGATGTAATGTTATCCCGTATGGGGCAAGATAACCTGAATCATAAAGGGCTATCCTAAAAGGGATAAGATAGTCCCGAGTTATCTTGGAAGGAGTAAGATACCCTAGCTAAGAACGCTTGCAAGTGGTTTAGAAATAAGCTCAATTATATCTTACTACCAAAGTACCACAGTAGAGATCTAGTGCACTAGATTCCCATTAAAAGATGAATAGAACATAGATAAAATGAAAAATTATATGAAATCATGGCATGCATACATTCACCTGCTGTCATCTCATGCATTATTTGTGTTATATATGTTGTGTGCTTGATTAGGGCTTCTATTTGAGGTTTTTCCAGTTAGATTGATTACAACATTGTAAAACTATTTTTATAAACCAAGAGTTACTCAAATATATGCTTTGCATATAATTGGTTGAAATATTATAGGTGGAGACGACGAAGAAGATTTTAGTGTTTGAACGAATTTGGCTTACCTCCTTAGTCTTCCATCCTCATCACCTCTTTAGCCTTGCAAAATGGCCATATTTTTTCAATTTTTTAATTTAACTATAGTTGATAAACCATCGGTAATGTGTTATTTCGCCTCAGTTAAATGGTAACCGCCGGAAAATTACACGATATTACTCAAGGTTTGAACAATAACCATAAGCACTCTAAATTTAGGCATGATTGATAAACTGTCGGTAATATGTCATTTCATCACGGTTTCTTCATAACTGCGGGTATTTTTTAAAAAAAAGTTAAAGTGAACCATGTATATAAAAGAGAAATTTAAAAAAAAATTGAAAAACATAGCCGTTTTGTAAGGATAAAGAGGTGCTAAGGAGAGAATAACTCAGGAAGTAAGCCAAATTGGTGCTTGAACACCTTAGTTAAGAAGTTACTTTGCAACCAAGTAGTTATTTCCCTTCTATTTTGTACCTCACTTGACTACCTGAATGGAACACATATGTGTGTGTGACTATGTAGGCAATATTGTTTGTGTGTGTGTGCATGCGTGCGTGTGCGTGTGGGGGGTGGGAGGGTGGGGTGGTGCGTGTGTGGGGGTGCACGTGCGTGTGCATGCACGTGTGTGCGCGCGTGCGTGTGCTTGTGCGTGTGTGTAGGCAATATTGTTAGTAGTTATGCAGTAATCCATTTTCGCTGAATTCTATAGATAAAAAACGGTCTTCAATTTTTAAGGTGTTACATATTTACTTTGAAGTTTCTAACTTAATTTACATGAGTTTTTATATTTTTTAAATTGCAACTATTTTTGTAGAGATCATGTATTGTGTTTTTCTATTTAAAAATCAAAATGCATTTTTTAAATATATTAAATTATGTGAAATTTTTTTATATTTGAAATTTTTAGGTCAATTTATATAAATTTTTATGTTTTAAAAACTACAACACTTTTTTTTTTAGATCTTGTACTATATCCTTGAAGAGTACTGTATATCTCAATTTAAAAATGAAAACGTATTTTTTAAATTACTTAAATTATTTGATGTTTTTTTAAAATAATGTGTTATTCAGTTAAAAGTTTCTAGCTCAATTTTTTACATATTTTTTTAGATATTTAAAATTGCTAACAAATTTTTTTAGAGATCTTGTTTAATACATTGAAAAATACGGTGTTTTTCAATTTAAAAATCAAAATTAGCTTTTCAAGTTAATGAAATCATTTGAAGTTTTTTTTGAAAAAAAATGTGTTATTTAAGTTGAAGTTTTTATCTCAATTAACATAAATTTACACACTTGATGAATATTGTGTTTTTCCATTTGAAAACCAAAATGCATTTTTTTAATTACTGAAGTTGTTTGAAGATTTTTGAAAATAATGTATTATTTAGTTTGAAGTTTCTAGCATAATTTACATGTTTTTTTTATATTTTTTAAATGGTAACTCTTTTTTTAGAGATCGTGTACTATACACTTCAAGAATACGGTGTTTTTTATTTAAAAATCAAAACTATTTTTTTATGTTAATTAAATTAATTGAAGTTGTTTTGAAAATAATGTGTTATTCAATTTGAAGTTTCTAATTCAATCTACATAATTTTTATATTTTTAAAATTGCAACAATTTTTTTAAAGATGGTGTACTATACACTTGAAGAATATTGAGTTTTTGATTTAAAAATTGTAACGATTTTTTAAAATTCATTTAATCATTTGATTTTTTTTAAAATATTTTGTTATTTAGTTTTAACTTTTTAACTCAATTTATATAATTTTTTATATTTTTAAAATTGCTAACAATTTTTTTAGAGATTGTATATAATACATTTGAGTAATAAGGTGTTTTTAAATTTAAAAATAAATACAAGTTTTTTAAATTTATGATATCATTTGAAGTTCTTTGAAAATAATTTTTTATTTACTTTGAAATTTCTAGCTCAATTTCGATAAGATTTTATATTTTTTAAAATACTAACAATTTTTTTAGAGATCGTATATAGGTATAATTGAATAAGGTGTTTTTTTATTTAAAAATCAAGAATAGTTTTTTAAATTAATGAAATCATTTGAAGTTTTTTGAAAATAATATATGTATTTTACTTTGAAATCATTTGAAGTTTTTTTTAGAGATTATGTACAATATTTGATTTAAAAATAAAAAATGAGGTTTTTAAATTAATGAAATCATTTGAATTTTTTTATTTTTTTTTAAAATAATGTGTTATTTAAGTTTAAATTGGAACACATTTGAACTTGCCCACATTTTATTGTCAATCCTAGTCTAATTATTAGTTACTTGTATCACGTTATTCTAGTTCTTACAGTTTGCATTAGGCCTAAGTATCGATTATTTATATGTTATTGTTTTAGAATTTTCATTTACTTCAAACTTAAGTATCAATTATCTAGATCCTATTCTTCTAGGTCTATGAATTGCTCTTAGCCCAAGTATGAATTTTTAGGGTTATATTTTGTCAAGACTAAAATTTGCTTAAGGCCCAAGTTCTAGTTACTTATGTCCTATTGTTTTAGGCCTATAATTTGCATCTAGTATCAATTACTCAGATTTTTTTCATTTAGGTCCATTATTTGCTTCAAACAAAAGTTTTAATTACTTATGTCCTATTGTTTTAGGCATACTATTTGTTTTAGTATCAAATATCATTTCATTGACCCATGTTCTTTTAAGTTTAACATTTGTTTAAGATCCAAATATCAATTACATATGTCATCTTTTTTTTTTAGGCTTAATATGTATTACACAGATTAAAGTATCAATTATTTATATACAGTTTATCAAGTGGTGTGTGGATCCCCCGATTAATTAAAGTCTTATAGATTGTATGAGAACCATAAAACAAAAGCTTAAGGTAATTGGGAACCTAATTAGTGATAAAATTAAGGAAGAATATAACGCAAAACTCGATAATTGCATCATGTTGAAATTTTAGCTACGTAATGTAAAGGAAAAGGAAAGAACGATATTGGTCTCTGGAGCTGAATGATGTGGGCCCAAGAAAACAAAAAGAAACAAAAAAGAATCAAATCACTTTTAGGAAAGGGATTGAAACTAAAATATGTGACCAGCCTAGAACACTCTTAAAGGTCTCTATCAATGTGCATAGTGCTACAGAGAACTTAGCAATTAAGATTTCAATATTAATGATACCAAATTGTCACTAATTAGTTTAATAAACAATGTTTTCCATGCAAAGCAGTGCATGCTAAGATACCATTTTGGCGTTTTTGTCCCAAACCAAAAACTAAAACTCAAAATAGATATATCGATAGAAATTCGAATATTATATGAATATCTCAATACTTTGTATAGAGAGATCACTTAATTGAGAGATAAAATAATTTTAGTAATTCCTACACTTCAAAATGATTAATTTTTTTTTTGTCAATCAAAAAATATCTTTAACACAACATAAAAAAAAGAAGTTTAATTACTTTTTCCTCTCTTAATTATAGTTATAGTTAATATGTGATGATTTCAGTCTTTCAATTTTTTCAAGCAATTTTAATTTCTCATTTTTGGTAACATTAGGTTTGGTCATTAATTCTGTATTTTTCCTAAACTTTAGTAGGTTATATATCATCACAAAAAAATTATAAGAAAAGGTGTTATTTCTCATCATGATCTGTTAGCACTAGGAAAAAAATAGTATTAGAAAAAGAAATAATTATTATTTTAATTTTTGAGTTTGTAATGATAATTTATATAAGTCTCAAGTTACAATAGAAAAATGATCAAAATTATTTTTTAAGAAACATGGAGACTATAAATACATAGAACATGAGGGACTAAAGTTACACAAACCCTAACGTAAGGATCAAATTGTAAATTTTAAAATAAAAAAAATTAAAGTCGCAAAGGGAACGTGTGGGGTCTAGAGGAAGCCAGAAAAGAAAAACCCTTTTTTCATTTTAACTTTTTGTGCTGATTGGATTTGAGGGCTTACCACCTCAAAGGAGTTTGTGACATTATCCTCAGAAAGTGCCTTAGTTTATGCTAAAGCTTCCACAGCCAGAATAATACCTAATTGGCCATAATTTATTAATTATGGTATTTTTCTAGTTTTGAACTAGGGGAAATTAGGGTTCTTTTATAAAAATATTTTTTTAAAAAAAGAAATCATTGGAAAGAATTAGATGGGTTTAGATTCAGAGATAACCAATCTCCATTGGAGTCGGAAAACCCCTGAGAAACTCACGTCAACATTGTTTTTTTAAAAAAATTATGTTTGGTTCAAGAAAAAATGACAAGAAAGAAAACACAATGAGAGAAAACATAGTGAAAAAACTCTCTTCCATCCTTAATTTGGTTTGCACAAGAAAAATGAAGTGATTGATTAAAAATCATGTGGGTGTGGGTCTCACACAACTGTCAACTAGGAAGAAAATGAAAAGGGAAGTGTTAAGACCTAAGCAATGTTATCAAATTCAGATTGGACCGGTTGGTTCGACCAGTTGGCCTAGAACTCGTCATGTGACGAATTTGATTGAATAATTTGATTAGATTAACGGGCACCAAACTATATATGCATACTAGACAGGTTGCGGCATGCAAACCAAACCATGAATAATTAAAGGTAGGCGATAGGATTCGATCCCAAACATTTGAATATTCAACTGCAATAAGCGACCACTAAACTATACTCAACTATTGACTTCAAAATTTTTATTTTAACATATGTAACATAAAGTTCTCACATCAATATTATGATGATGTATAAAACATATAGTATTAAATAGTAATCACAAAACCCTCACACAACAAATTAATTACATAAATCAAATTTGACACCTTTTAATATATTTGATTTTTTTCAATGCGTGTCTATGATTTCAAAATAAGAATTTTAATATGAAACCATTTTATTCTCAAAAGTATAACTTGTTTCATACAATTTTAAAAAATATTTAGTATTCATTTTTTATGATAATTTAAAATATTTATTAAAGTATACTTAATGTATTTTTTATTATTTTTATAACTTCTTATTATGTGGCACACATGATCACACATTAAAAAATCCATAATATATATTGTATAAATATAGCATTTACAAATTTAGTTTGTGTTTGTACTCTTATTTAACATCTTAAATATACACATGTAATTTAATATACATTTAAAAATTATAAATATTGATATTAGAACTAATATATTATATTATCAGAATGGTTAACAATAAATTTTTAATATTTTTTAATTTTTATAATTTATTATTTCGGCCGAGTGAAAAGTCCGGACTAAGTTCAATTACATTTGGCCTAAGGGTTCATCACCAATTTCAGACCCATATAATTATTTTGTCTTCCATTAGCTAACTATATACATAACTCAGCAAAATGACAAGTTTTGGGTGTAAAAATAAGTAATTGTGTTATAGAAAAATGAAAATATAAGATACAAGAATAATTGTTTTTATTTAATAGTGTAAAAATTACTTCTCTTTCGTAAAAAAAAATTGTAAATGTATATTTAGATAATCTTACTTTATATAGGGGTATATATGTCATTTCATATCAAATACGTTTTTTCCTCTCCACATTTTTTTTCATCTGTTTGTTATACAAAAAAATATAATTTTTTTTTCATAAGAAAGTAGTATAATCAGATTCAAACCCCGTACCCACAATCAAATTCGAACCTCGTACCCACACACATGTCCCCATGCGCTCACCAACTGAACTACATGACTTTTTCATCTTTCTATTTATTTTCCTTTTATTTTCTTTCTTTGCTAATTGCTATGTTCTCTCTTTCCTTCCAAACATAACTTAAAAGATAAACACATAAAAGATAAATTAAACATTTCAAGTTATAAAAAAAAACACTTTAATGCAGATAAATATCAAATTTAGATTTGAATTCATTTTTTATTGTCATACTATCCCAAGATAGCTAATTTGCGTCTGTAATTGTTCTAGTGTACACAAAAGACATATATTCCAATCAACAATTAAAAACTATTCCTTTCAGTCGTAGAAATTATCAAAATAGATACCGTCTTTCACAATAAAACATATTTTATATGTACAACCAAAATTCAAACCGTTATTAATATACGTAAAAACTCAATTATATATTAAATATATCTGATTTTATCATGTAATTTGTTTCATTATTTTTTATCTAACCAGAAAAATAAAAGTTGCATAAAAGGCCAAAGTTGATTTTTGTTTTAACCTAATAAAGCTGGTAAGTGGTAACATTATAGTACTACTACTTTGTAGGAGTCATTCTCTGTGAGCTTGGAGCCTTGGACGCATCTGTTCTAATTTTCTACATCAATTTCAATTGTTGGTCTAAATTGGAGGCCACGTTTGTTTTTTGTTGTTGTTTTTTACCGGAAAAGATTATATGCCTGTAATTCCTGCTTATTACATCTATTTTATTACTTATCTTTTCATATCTTTTTTTTTATCACATAACTTATAAGATATTTTATTTTTCTTTATTCTCTTTATTATTTTCTAATTATCTTTTTTTATATACCTTTTCATAAAAAAAAATAAGATGTACATAAATTAGTGTTGTTTTTACAATTTATTCTGTCTGCACATATACAGTAGAATGCTAACATTTTAGTTTAGTATGTGTTTAGTTTTTAGTTAGTAAAATTTAGTTCGTTTGAACTTAAATTTAGTGAAAGTATGTTGAGTTGAAAGTTAATTTGCTATTTTAAAAAAATTTTTGTTTAAATATGAGTAGTTGAAAGTATATTTGAGAAATTGAATATTATTTAGATACATTAAGCAAAAGTAATTTTTATAGTTATAATATTGTCCTACCAGTTTTTGTGAAAAAAAAAAACCCTCGAGTTTATTGTGAAGTCAAAACTAAAAAAGATAAGTTGCCTCGTTGATTATCTTTTTTCTCCTTAGAACACTTACATATATAATTTACAAGAATATTCTAAAAATTTTAACTTATTTTGGGCCTAGCTTTCTAATACCAAAGTATTAAGATTTAATCGCGTGAAAATAATCAAATTTAGAAATCTAGTCAATTAGATAATAAAATCTTAAGACTTAATTTTAAATTGAACTTTTAATTCTATTCAACAGGAGACTTTTAACCTTTCTAACCCTTAATTTCCTTTTTGATAAGCTCAATTGAACTAATTATGACACACTAAAATTTAAATAAGTTAACACATTATTATAATATGCAGAAAAAGATACTTTTACTATTTTACTAAACTAAATCCAAGCAAGCATTTAACACATACACAATTACATCAAATCACACATCACACATAAAGTAGTTTTTTTTTTTTTTTCTATAGTACCAGGTTTTCTCATTCTTAAGATGAAACTAATTTTGTTTGTGCTGTGTGATTAGCACTAGTCCTCAAAAATTTGATATAAATAAAATTTGAATATGAGTTCTCTCGTAGTGGATCAGTAGCTTAATACCAATTAATTACTTATAAAAAAAGTCTTCATTAAATTTTTAGTTAATACAAAATAAGAGTACGAAGCAAGAGAATACTCATTTGGTCAAATAGGAGTATAACTTTCTTTGTCTATTGTCATTCTTTCAAACTCTTTGTACTTCTTCCGTCTCATAACATAAGTTTCAACTATAAAAAATGTCTTGTCCCATAATATAAGTTTCTACACACAAAATTAAAAATATTTATTATGATTTTTTAACTTTCAAAGTCATCTAACCAATAGAAAATAATTGAGTTTAAATTTAATTGGTGTAACATCTCAATAGTCTAATTAATACTTCTAATTTTAAATTTAACCATTTTTTTTAAACTGTATAAAATATTAATTGGGGCTTATATTATGAAAGGGAGAATTTCTTAGCATTTCTTATGTTCTAATTAATAATATTTCATTGGCTTATTCAAATAATAATAATAATGTTAAGCTTTTAATCTCCTTTTCTGTCCCTATAACTGACTCTGCTCATTTTGATTTTTTTTAGTTGCTTATCTAGATTTCTCTTTGTTTGATTTATGCTTTATTTTTCACATACCAATTTTTCCCCTCTTCTCGGTAGTTGCAATTTGGTTTTCGTGAATACTCTTATTATGAGACAAGATTTTTTGGTAGTTGGAGTTTATGTTATGAGATATAAGGAGTACAAAAAATTTGAAAGAATGACAATAGACAAACAAAGTCAAACCAACAAGTCATGAAGAGAATAAAAACGCTACACAACCAATCGCAACACAACAAAAAAAAAACTAAACTGTAACACAATAAAGAGAAACCAACAAATTAACAATCCAAACACATTAGGGGATTAGTAGACCAATTCCGCATAAAAAGACACCACACAAATGATGCAACCTTGGTTGGAGCTTTGGAGTGCCAAATTGGGTGCAAAATAACATCCTTGGGATAGTTTTTAGAACTGCAGTACGCTAAACTCACAGTGTATGATCTTATTGCTGAATCTCTCCATCGCCCAACATCTTTTTTGTTCGCCTGGAAAGAAATAGACTCAAGCTTCACAAGGTAATTAGAAAGCAATAATTGTTCCTCCTCATCTAGATCTCTCCTCCACTCAAAAGTCACTCTCAAGAACATAGTATTTTTTACATTCGCTAAATCAAAAAGATAACTATACTTCTCTTTTAAACCCACTCCATTGCCCATTACTTCGTCTCTAATTTTACTTATTGTTTTAGAGAAAAATATTAGTTATTTTTGACTTTTTAGAGAAGTACAAATTTTTTTATCAAATATATTATTTATTTGTTGATTATATATTATGATGAAAACTGTGATTAACAAACTATAATAATGATAAGAAATAAATAAAAAATCAATTATTAATTTAAAAAAGTAATTTTTTCCATCAACACGAAAAACCTTGATCAAATATAAAGTGTTATGGAAATCCAAATAGGTTTATTGAGTGAAGCATGATAGGTGAACCCTAAAAAAAGAAAAAGAAATAAAGCAGGATAGAATTTTATATTAAAATTTGATATTGTCGTCTTTAAATTTTACTATTATAGTTTCTATTTTAAGTTTTTTGTTTTTTACTTTCTTTAAGTTACCCTTATTGTTTTACCAAAATTTATCCTTATTTTTACTCTATTATTATTTATCATTTTATCCAATTCAAATAAAAATATAAAAATAAAAGTAACAATGTCATTTTAAGAAGTATCAATATTAACTTATTTTTTATATTTGATAAATAATAAAAGTTTTTATTTTATTTTTTATATAAAATAAAATAAATATAAGTAACTCTAAAAATTCAGTTTTAGTGTGTGTTTGGTAACACTAGCTTATAGCTTATTTAGGACCTGTAGCTTATTATCAAGTGGAGGTGTTTGGTAACAACTAGCTTATGAAAAGCTACTTCAAGTAGCTTATAGCTTATTAAAAGTAGTTTTCAATAATTCTTTCCTATTTTACCCTCTAGTCATTTATTATGTTTACTTTATTAAATAATTTATTACATGTAATTATTACTTGTCTTTTTAAGTCATTTAACTAATATAAGATACTTGATAAGTTAATTTTACCAAACACCTCTAGTCAATTATAAGTCACAAGTCATAAGCTATAAGCTACCAGCTACAAATATAAGCTATAAGTCATAAGCTATAAGCTAATTTTACCAAACAGAGCATTAACCTAAAAACTTTCTTTATCTTGAAATTATATCCTTAACTTAAAAGCTTTTCCTAAACAAATAAAGATGTATGTTCCAATTATGTAATTCAGTTGGTGAGCACATGAGAATATATGTGTGTAAATACGGAATTGAATCCCCGATTATTATACTTCCCTATAAAAAACAAAGAGAGATGTATGATATGAGTAATGTAATGCTCAATGCCTTAATTAATTAAGAATAATTCTAAATTCTCTTAATTTAAATTTTTAAAAATCTTTTTATTTATTCATTAAAAAGTGTTTTTAATATTTTTTATATTTTTAAAATTAAAAATATATTTAATTTTATACTTTACAAGATATTAAAAAAATACTAATTATTAAGAGATATAACATTTCTTATTAATTAATGGCTATTTCCTCACGAGCATAATCACTCTCACTCACTCACTCACCTCAGCTTTTCCTTTCCAATTGGCTGATTTTTGGAAAAGCAAAGGAATCAAAATTCTCTGCTATCAATCCCTCACCTTTCCCTGCATCTGCAAGACTGCAACACCAAATCATCATCATTTTCCTCATACAATCCACTCTCCTCTATACTCATTTTTCAGTTCCTAATCCACAATAATCAACACCACATACATGTCCTTCTCCCAAAAAAGCTTTCCATATGTTATTACAGTTCCAATGAACCCTCCAAAAGAACCATGGAATCTCTAGCCCTCACCCTCAACTCTCAGAACAACTTGTTCTTCACACTTCACTGAGAGGAAAAAGCTAAAATTACCATTTCATGGAGATTCAACATAGTGTGAAGCTCATGGTTCACAGAAACACACACAAAAAATGGGTTTCACAGAAAGGAGCAAAAGAATCAGAGAAACTTCCATCAGAACCAATCAACACTCCGAAGCTGAAGTGGAAGAAACTCTTCTTCCACGCCATCATCCCTTCAAAACCAAACAAGACACAGAACCCACCAGAAGAATTCCTCTGCCCCATTTCAGGTTCTCTCATGGTAGACCCTGTAATTGTTTCCTCTGGCCATTCCTTCGAACGAGCCTCCGTTGAAGCATGTAAAAATCTCAACTTTACCCCTAAACTCTCCGACGGAACCACACCCGATTTCACGACGGTGATTCCCAACCTCGCTCTTAAATCGGCCATCCTAAAATGGTGTCAAACCACTTCAACCCTCCCACCGCATCAACCCTCTTCAGAGAATCTCGTTCGTTCGTTAATCGCTTCGAATCCGCAACCGCCACCCCGAAACGACGTCGTAGCAGTGAACGAAAACCCTATCAAGTTCAATAGCGCAGAGTACTCGAGCTCCGAGGAATCCATAGCCACGACATCAGCAGCTTCAACCCCACCGCTTCATCTTCTCTCCACAAGACCCAGTTGCTGCTACTCCTCACCTTCCTCATCGGAAATCGAACCCGCTACAACACCCGAAGAAGAAGAAATCGTGGCGAAATTGAAGAACCCTAAAATCGAAATAATCGAAGAAGCATTAATTTTTCTAAGGAAGCTCACGAGAACGAGAGAGGAATCGAGGGTTCAGCTTTGCACACTTCGGTTACTCTCTGCTCTTCGTTCCCTGCTATTGTCGAAAAACGACGTCGTTCAGGTGAACGCGCTTGCGTCGTTGGTGAACCTTTCGCTCGAGAAGACGAACAAGGTGAAGATCGTACGGTCAGGGATCGTTCCGCCGTTGATCGAGGTATTGAAGATGGGATCCTCTGAGGCGCAGGAACACGCTTCCGGTGCACTCTTCAGTTTAGCGCTCGACGATGACAACAAAACCGCCATTGGGGTTCTCGGCGCGTTATCGCCGTTGATTCACATGCTCCGATCCGAGAGCGAGCGAACTCGGCACGACTCGGCGTTAGCGCTTTACCATTTGTCTTTAGTGCAAAGTAACCGGGCCAAGATGGTAAAACTCGGGTCGGTTCCGGTTCTTATAAGTATGGTTAAAGCGGGTCATATGACTGGCCGGATTTTATTAATTTTGGTTAATCTGGGTTCCGGGTCGGATGGGCGGGCTGCGATGTTGGATGCGGGTGCGGTGGAGTGTTTGGTTGAGTTGTTGAGTGGGACCGAGTTGGTCTCTGAGTCGACTCGGGAGAGTTGCGTTGGAGTAATGTATGCGCTGAGTCACGGCGGGTTAAGGTTTAAGGCGGTTGCGAAGACGGCCGGCGTGGTGGAGGTTTTGCAAAATGTGAAGGTGGCTAGCCAAAGGGCCAAGGAGAAGATGAGAAAAATATTAGATATGATGAAAGCTAAGGAGGCGGAGGAAGAGGAAGTGGATTGGGAGGAGTTACTCGACTCGGGATTGAGTTGCGAAACTCGGGGTGAGTTGGATGAGTCCGCTGCTAACTCAGCTGAGTTTTGAGTACAGCTGAATATTTTTCTCTTTTTTACTGTAATTATTGGGTTTTGGCTTTCTCTAAAAGTTAAAACCACCACTGTTAAGTTTTTTTTTTTTTTATTTGGTGTTTTTCCATTGTTTTGTGATTTTTAAATTGGATGGAGAATTGGCAAATGAAAATACTTTTTTTTAAGGAAAATAACTCTAATCAGAGAGATTAATACAAGGCGATGTATAATGGTCCAATTGAAAACTGATTCACCATAGATTAACAAATTGTTGAATTGTTTTTTAGTTGTTCAAATTTTCTTAATTCAACGGATAAGATTGAATTGATCAGTCGTGTCTAGTTTTCAATTGGACCATAATTAAAAAAGTTACCTGATTTATTTATGGCTGGTATGAGGTTGTGCTTTGTGAGAATAAATTGTTGATTAAGCTGAAGATGGAAATAAATGAAGAGAATTTTGTGAATAATAAAGTTGAAGATTTTTGGTGGAGAAAGTGTTTGGTGCATATGCTTTATTCCTTCATTTACAGACTATAGAGCTTGTTATGTTTGCTTTTTGATTTGTGCCTTTTCTTTTTCTCTCCTTTTTGCACTTGAACTTTAGTATGTGAGGATAAATAATTAATCAATTAATATCACATTTCATTTTCATTTTCGTTGCCAACTTGTTCCAGCTGAATAGGCTACGCGGATTAGAATTTCATGTGACAAAAATTTGATGCTTTGATCTTTCAGGTCAGGGCATAATTAACTTTGGCTTTTCAGGTCTAATGTTATGGATCTGGATTTTCTATATAAGTCTGTTTTTTAAATTTTTATTACAAGTAAAAGTATGTTTTTTAGAAATAAGAATTTTTATTTCTGTCACAGTTACGTTAAGATCTAAAAACTTCATTAATAAAATTATTTTTAGGGTTTCCATGTAACATTGAACTGTTGAGATTTAACAAATTGTTGAAATTTAAACACAGAGAACCCTCTGTTTGGTCAAATTTTTAAAGGGTCCTGAATCGATTCTAATTTACTCTAAAAATTATAGAGTTTAGAAAAAATTGCTTAAGAGTGAGTGAATAGGCCATATAAAAGTGTATTGAACATGAACGAAGGAGAGAAATTCATTATTGAATTATTCACTCATTTCATTCATGTTCAATACACTTTTATGGTATCAGTAGTCTCTGGTGTGATCCAGAAATTTCTCAGCTCTTTCCATGGCGTGTGGTAATTCTCCAAACAATGCTACTACCTCAAACCCTACTCCTCCTACGCATCCTGCTCTTGATCAACTTAGTATCTACTACATTCATCCTGGTGAGAATCCATGTTCACCAATGGTTTCTCTTCTTCTTTCTTCACGCAATTACCATAATTGGGCGCGTGGTATGAAGCGTGCGTTGATTCTGAAAAACAAATTTCGATTCGTTAACGGAACACTTCCAATGCCAACTGAATTTGATCCTTCGTTTGAGTCTTGGGAGCGATGCAACAATCTGGTGTTATCTTGGATTTTCAATTCCGTAGAAGCTTCGATTGCCAAAAGCATTGCTTCTGCTGAGATTGCAGCTGTCGCTTGGAACATTCTTCGGCAGCGTTCTTCACAATCTGATAGGGTTCGCATCTATGAATTGCAGCAAAAAATTGTTTTCTCTAAAGAAGGTTCTCTTTCTGTCTCTGACTATTTTACTGAAATGACGACATTATGGGATGATATTGCTAGTTTTCGTCCCCTTCCTCATGGTTCTTGTCCTGTTCAATGTAATTGTCTTGCAAGTCGTGCTGGTATTGCCTGTCGCCAAGAACAGGCAATACCTGATTTATTCTTGGTGGTTTGAACAATGAATTTGATATTGTTCGTACTCAGATATTGATGATGGACAATTTTCCTGATATAGACAAAGTTTTTTCCTTGGTTATGCAACATGAACACTGGATTTCTCCCACTGGTTCAAAAGATCCTACTAATTTCATTAATGCTGTTAAAGGCAAGAAGCCTTTTGGCCAAGGGAGAGGAAGTCTTAAGATTTGTACTCATTGTGATAAGACCGGTCACACTGAGAATGTATGTTATAAAAAGTATGGATATCCTGATGCTTCTAAGGGAAAGAGTTCAGTATCTTCACATCACATTCTTGGTGAATCTTCTAATTCTAATGATGATGAGTTGTCTTCTGAGAAAGGTGATTCAGATCAGTCCTTTTCCTTGACTTCTGAGCAGTATCAAGCTCTGATACCATAAAAGTGTATTGAACATGAACGAAGTGAGTGAATAATTCAATAATGAATTTCTCTCCTTCGTTCATGTTCAATACACTTTTACCATATTGCTACAAAAACGAATCAGTCTTCTCTTCAGATACTAAAAATTTACTTAAGAAGATTTGAATCCTAGGAACACAATGTAAACCAAACAGGCTCGTGTATGATAAAAAATCTGAATGCATACTTTATCAAAAAAAAAAAAATTCTGAATGCATAAGGGGCTGCTTGGTTTGCATTTTCATTTTCTATTTTCATTTCCTGTTTTCAGTTTGTTTCCTGTTTTCTGAAAATTTACAAAAAAAAAAACTGAAAATACTGAAAACAGTTTTCAGCATTTTCAGTTTTTCCTTTGTAAAAATAGGAAATGAAAATACAAACCAAACAACCCCTAATTTACTTCGAGTAGTGTGGTGTTGATGAGTTTTTACAGTGACATTTTATTCAATTAAAGTTTTTTCATGACCCTACTGAAAAAAAGTCGACATATCTGAGGAAATTTATGCTAGATAGTTATGGTTCCTCCGTGAGGGTAATTAGAAATTTTTCAAAAAATCAAATAATTGTTAAACAGGTAATATTTGAATTTAAGATTTCGTATAAATTACTCAAAATTTTGTTTGCCCTTGCGAGTAAAACATTTCCTGTTTGTTTCATCACAACCGAACTTAATTACTCGTTAAGAAGTGGCAGCAATCATAATCTTGAGGGGATTTATGTCCCATAATTGGATTCAAATTAGGTATTCCCAAATTATGTCCCTAATCATGTCCCACTAATAGAATATTGTCACGTTATTAAAAAATCTATTGGAAAATTAAAGATTAAAATTAAAAGAAATATTTTTAATGACGTGACGATATTCTATTGGTGGGATATGATTGGAGACATGATTTAGGAACACCTGATTTGAATCCCCCATAATTGTTGTTATAATTATAGAGTCACATGGCTTGTTATCACTTTTATCACTTTTCCTTGTTAACCCTATTTCAGCTTTAATTTTATTCGTTTCCCACTTCATTTTCACTTCAAATAATGTATAATGTACTTTTCTTCGAGGTCATAGAGTATCAACAAAACAAGTAGTGTTATGTCCACCATTACAATATCAATAGCTAGCTATTTAAAAAACTTATAAGGCTTCAATGATTCATCAAGTCCATTCAACCAAGGCTTTGAAACTTTTATAACTGGTGTACGGTTGATCACTTAGACACATCTCTACCGGGAGACTTTCGACTTTTAGAATAGACCAAGAGGGTCGACACCCTGCTAGCCTGACCGACACCTCACCAGCCAGGTTGACATCATGACAACCGTTTTGATTCCACCCTTTCCCAGACATGAGTCTTAGTGGATATTCAATGACAAATTAATGATGAAACGACTCTAATCAGACAGCACTCCTACAACTCAGTTAACATTATCCACAAATTTAAACAACATGCACCTAGACAATCTCTTGTCGTCAGCTCTCTAGGTCTAAGACACAACAAGTGGTGATGAATAACAGTGGTATGAGTATTTTTCTATTATTTATCCCAGCTAAATAGCATGAAATGGCAATTTTTTCGTCTCTCTAGCTTTAATTTAGTGTTTTTCGTTCTCATATAATTTAAAATGTAAAAGTTGAATTCTAAGTTTATTTCTGTCCAATATTAAATGGCCTATTATTGATATTACCGAACGTTGTGATAAAAGGCTAATAAAATGTCCATATGAGTAGCCAATGAAATACTTGCCTTCAGCCATGATCATGTTCTGAACTGAATTTGATCTACTACAATCTCTCAAGTAGATGTATCATTCTTAAACATACATTATTCTTTCATAACACACATTTCAAACTACTTCAAACCAAATGACACACCATATAGAGAGTTTGTAGCTCAAGTAGCATAAGAAGGAACTTTTGGAGTTTAAGGAGAGGGGTTTGATCCCCGATAAGATAGATTTAAAAGTAGATTTAAAAGTACTATAATATAAAGGTGTATGTCTTTGGCCAATAAAAAACAAAGTTGATCACACAAACTATGGATGGACCAATAAATTATGTTTCTGGTCATTGTACATGCATATACGGAGTATACCTAATTAAACACAAATAAATATGTAGTTAAATTATTGAATAATTTAGATAACTCATTAACAAGTAGTTATTTAACTACATATTTATTTATCTTTAACTATAAAAAAAAATATGCACAGATGTTTAAATGAGTAAAAATATGTGATTAAATGTGAATGGACATGTAATTAAATTATTAGGTAATGATTTAACTTAATTATATAATAATTTAATTACATATTTATTCACACGGGAGTAAGTTTTGCCCAAACACTAATTTTTTTTTCAGAATACTCCAAAGACCAACTAATTGAAAAGTCTTGAACAAACAAAACTACTCCCTCTAGTCCTTATTATAAGACCTAAATTACGCATACCAATAAAGATAGTTGGTTGCATCAATTTTCTTAAAAAGTGGGATGATATATCAATTTTACCTTTCCTTAAATATTGTGATTAGTGGTTGGTATAATAAAGTTAAGGCATTTAATAGAGGCAAATAAGGAAAATAACCATAAATAGTTTATGGGATTTGTGCAATGCCTTATAAAAAAAATCACAAAATCATTCCAAAATGTGCCTTATAATAAGGTTCAGAGGAAGTAATTAAAAAGTACACTAGTAAAATAAACAAAATAAATGTTTCTCACGAACTAATTTTTTTTTGTTGAAAAACAAGCTACATTCTGAGCCTAATAAGTTACCCAATTAAATAATGGGCCTAACATGAGATCTAATTGTGTTAGGCCGCATGGATTAACACCACCCCACTTGAAAACGGCATCATTCTTTTTAGACAGTAGCGTCCGAAATTCATAAAATAATGAAAATGAAAAGTAAACAATCCTTTTTTTTCGGACAACAACATCCGAAAACACATTTCCAGACGCTACTGTCCAGAAATAGATGATGCATTTTCTAAATGGAGTGGTGCTAATCTCACCATTGTATTATATATCGGCCCAAAATATTAATCCAACATATCCATATCAGAATCAGATTCAGATCTACCAGATTAGCCCTCTTAACCCGGTTTTTTTTTTCTTTAAAAGAAAGAACAATATGGAAACGAAATACAATATATACTCCTATCGTTGAGCTACCAAAATGAGGTGATTAATATTTGTACCTTCCTTTTCTATAATCTCACCACCTTTATTTTGAGCATGTGTTGTGGAATGTTATCCCAATTTTTGGACCACTTGATCGAGAATGTAGATAATCACCCAAGACTAATTAAGTCGAAGGGATTAGCACAATTCCTATTGGAAGGGACACCATCCTTTTTAATATATAGATTTATGATTCTTATATATAAAAAGATTGTGGGATTTTCAAAATTATGTAGTCTCAATCCTCCCACCGACTAGTTATGCCGGATATGGGCTTTACCAAGTTCGAGTTAAGAATCAACATGCATTTTTGAAGTTTTGAAAATTTTTTTGGGATTTCACTTTCTTAAAGTAGGTGTTTCCAATGAAAAAAGATCGTGGAATTGTAAAACAATGTGATGCAAATATTCAGATATTTTAGCAAAATCACTTGTATAAGAAAGTAGATCCTCATTTGTAAGTATGCTAATAGTAAAAATTATTGCTCTTAATAAGGTTCAGGTGCCAAAACATCACCATCATCGAAACCTAAAAATTTTGAGTGAACAACTCCTAAATATTAATATTTAGATTAGCACAATTCTTTTTTTTTTCGTTTAACAGCACCATTATTTTCAAGAATGACATTGCTTTGTTTTTGGAAAAGTCAATTCTGAATTTTTCAGAAAAAGGCTTTTTTTTTTTTCTTTTTTTCTTTTAAAAGACGGTCAATCCATCGCCCCAAAAATGAATCAATTAAGATCGGGCCACTTACCAACGAAAAAAAAGAGAAAACTTTACCGGTGAGGAGTGCGCAGGGATTCGCACCACTTCATTTGAAAAATAGGTCACGTTTCTAGACGTTGTTGTCTATAAAAATAAAAGTGATTTGCTTTCGTTTTCACTATTTCATAAATTACGGAAAAAGATAGTGTCATTTTCAAGTAGGGTGGGGTAAATTCCGACACCCATAGAAAAAATGTTACTTTGTTTTGAATCCCAAATGAACAAAAATGAAAAGAAGAGACAACATAAAATTGAAGGGCCTGTTTGATTTGGATTTTAGTAGAATGAAAAGTGAAAAATATAAAAATCGAAACAAAAATTAATGGTTGAGATTATTAATGCACAAAAATCAAGATGATCTAATGGAAGTAAATAATTTTAGCTTTGATCAAAAGTGATTTTCCTAAACAAACTTCATAAAAACAATATAGCACACAGCTCGGTGTTAACGTGTTTTTTAATTGAATGGTTTAAATGTTTTTCATCCCAAATATGTCATTTTTGCTTTTCATCTCTATAAAAAAAATTTCAAAAAATCCAAACTAATTCAAAATTTTTGTTTTGCATCCGTGTTGTTAACTTTGACGGTTAACTGTCGACGTAGCTAACGGAGAGCCACGTCAGCTTGTCATGTCATTTATTTTGTTTTGCTTTTAGTCCCTACTAAATTCATGTTTTTTGTTTTTGGTCCCAAAGTTATTTCTTTTTCCTTCACCATCTTCTTCTTCCTCCGCCATCTTCTTCCTCCAAGTATTGAATTCTTCTTTTTTTCATCAACTTCTTTCATCTTCTTCTTCCTTCTTCTAACGCATCAAATGAAGAACGAAATAGAAGATGAAAAGCGTAGCAGCAACTAAAGAACAAAGCATCAGATGAAGAACGAAGCAGCAAAACGATGAGCGTTAAAAGAAGATGAAAAAAGAAGAATTCAAAACTTGGAGGAAGAAGATGGTGGAGGAAGAAGAAATGACTTTGGGAACCAAAACAAAAAAAAACATGAATTTTGCAGAGACTAAAAGCAAAACTACATAAATGACATGACGTACTGACATGACAAGCAAGCTGACGTAGTTCTCCGTTAATCACGTCGGCAGTTGACAGTCAAAGTTAACAACAAGGACAAAAAATAAAAGTTTTGAATTAGTTTGGATTTTTAATTTTTCTTACAAGAACTAAAAGCAAAAATGACATATTTTGCAAGGGCGAAAAATATATTTAAACTTAGTTGAATTTTAGTTTCTCTCAGATAAACAAAATGTTTTGCTTTGTGTTGTTAAACATCTACACTAGAATAGTTAAACTATAAGTCCTTTATATTTCTTACTTCAACTAAGTTTTTAAGGGTTTATTTGTTTATATTTTTATTACAAATAAAAATATTTTTAAAAAAAGCAAGAATTTTTTAATTTCGTTAGATCTACGTTGGAATCCAAATTCATTACCAATAAAAATACTTTTCAATGGTATCCAAATAGGCACCAATCCTACAATGCACAAACATCTTTGTTTACAACATTTTCTACTATTTTTATTTTGTAATTTTTTTTTAAAAAGAATAAAAGTAGAAAATAAATAAAAAATAGATATAAAGAGAAAACACACACTTATATTTCTCACTTGAACTAAACTTCTGATTCTACACTACACTTAACAATAATTCTACATTTGGTTGGATGGAAAGATAATAGAGAGTCGTGTAAGGCCAGTATAGCTAGCAATAATATGTGTGAGTGTGAGTGTGTAGTACATGATTCAATTTTTAGTGTCGTTAATTTTCTTGTAAACTAAAAAAAATAATAAAGAGGAAAAAACTATATATAACAATGCTATTTTCTTTATTTGGTTTAAGGAAAATAAGAAGAAAATGGTTAACTTTAAAAAGAAAAAAATAAAATTTCTCCTTTCTCTCAATTTCTCTCCCTTTATAATTTTTTTTTCACTATATTTCTCTCCACTCAATTTTCACCCAACTAAACATAGGGCAAGAATATTTATATTATGATTATATTCTAATTTTACTTTACTCTAAGTTGGGAGATGGACACAAACCACATTGGTGAGGAACCAAAACCGCGTGCATCTAAATCAATCAATCAAAATATCAAAAA
Organism: Cyamopsis tetragonoloba; assembly: GCA_037177725.1. Lineage (NCBI taxonomy): Eukaryota > Viridiplantae > Streptophyta > Magnoliopsida > Fabales > Fabaceae > Cyamopsis > Cyamopsis tetragonoloba. The sequence continues at coordinate 58,925,893 of CM074123.1, forward strand.
GATGTTTAGTATTTCGCAATCACGAAGTTCACTTTTTGTTTTTGTTGATAATAATCAATAAAGTTTGTGAAAAGAAGTCCATAAAATTGATAACAAGCTGCCCGTGGAGCATGGAAAAGAACCCATGATACTATCTAGCATTAGCACTAGGTCCCACATTAACCAATATCATCAGTTTATCCAGCCTGGTTGCACATTCATCATTTGACAATATATATAGTTCTAAATAAATCTTTTTTCTCCTTAGATTTTCATCATCATCTTTTGCCGCTAACCCCATTTCAATACTTTTAACTTACAATACAATCCTAGCACATTTACAGTAATGTCTACTGAGTTGTGAACTACTAGGGCGGACCTAAAATATACTTTTTATAGTGGGTTTATCTATAATAATTATAGTCAATAAATATTAAATTATTATATAGTAAGATTTATATCGATTTTTTAGTCATCATCGTGGCCCTACAATCATCTACTCTATATAGTCAAACTTTTAAGAGTATCTTTGGTCATATTTTTATTTTTTTTAAGAAATAAAAAATTCTTACTTTTATCATATTTATTTTAAAATTTAAAATTATTATCTGTAAAAATATTTTTGTACTTTTTTAATATATAACCAAATAGGTTTTAATTATTATTTTTTTCTTTTGAAACCGACTCTAATTCTTTTATACCTACTCATCCATTTAGGGTTGGTTTATTTGATCTCCGTATTCCCAAAAAGCACTTGGGTAAAGGATAGCTTTAGTGGTAACAAAAAAATGGTGTAACTCTTTCTTATTTTTTTGACATAAAAGAAAAATACAAAAGCAAGTTCAAAATTGGTGTGGAAGAATGTTATTCATATTTACCGAAATGAACAGTTAGTCAAGAACATCAAACCTTATTAAATAACAAAACAATTACCAATATAAAAAATAAAAACAACAAATTACTTTATCATACATTATAATGTGCCAATATTGGGTCAGAATTTTAGTTTCTAAGTGTGTGGAGGAGGGTGTTTGTCATTTATAGTTTAAGATTTCTTTTTATTCTGGGTGTGAAGGAAAGATATTTGTGTAACTTAGAGGTTTTGGTGATTCTGTGTCGAAGCATGGGTGGTTTAGCTCTAATTTGAGCCGCTCGATGGGGAACCATAGGAGTATTTATTTTTGAAATGATAGTTGGATCCTTGATATTTCTCTGTGTCAAGCCCTTAATAAGAACATTTTGATACGTGAGGCGAGGAATGGAGAGGAGAGTCTTGGGAATGGTGTTAGGTGTGGAGGTGCCATCTCTTAAATAGAGAATCTTATTTATTGGATAACTTTTTGTGAGATCTTGGTCATGTTGTTTTACAGGAACATGAAGAAGTAGACTCTTTGCTTTAGCAACTCAGTAGCTCGGGTTCTTACTCGGTCAAGACAACATATAAGGTGGCATGCAACTTGACTATAGATCTGTTCTACAAGAAATTTTGGATCCGTAACGTTCCGCTTAAAGTGAGTACTTTTGTTTGGAAATTATCGCTTAATCGCATTCATTGTAAAAGTAATTTACTGCGCAGGGATGTGTCTTTAGAAGATGATAGATGTGCTTTATGTTATTGTGACGTGGAGACCTTATCACACCTATTCTTCAGCTACTCGATATCCTATGCTTTGTGGTTAAGGGTAGCTAGCTGGTTGAGTGTTTTCACGGTGTTGATTAATGACGGTAAGGCTCATTCCTTCATTTTAGTGAGTTGCCTTCGTGTTCAACCTCTTGTAGAGAGTAGTAGTCAATAGTCTGGTTTGTAACTATTTGAAATATTTGGCTTGAAAAGAATAGCAAAATGTTTGAAGAGTAAGAATGGAAGATTGACTTCATTTTTGTAATATTGTTCTTCAATTGTAGATTTAGCTAAAGACAAATGATGATTCTTTTTTCAACCTTTTGTGCAGTGGCAATAGCTACCAATTGTCGGTTTCGAGTTCTTTTGTATTTTCATATGTGTGAGTGGAGTTTTTGGTTGAGTGTTCTCTTACTCTCTTTTTTCTTTTCCTTCCTCTATACTGCTTCTTTTGTTTCTGTGAGTTTTGCTAGTACTCTTAATCAATAAAATTCTAGTTTATAAAAAAAAAAAGTGCCAGTAAATGTGAAAATAGGCGAGACCACTCAACAAGAGTTTAGACCTATGCCTTTTTATTTTTTTTTTTGCAAAAGTACTTATTTATTTTTAACTATTTTTTGGTGAATTTTTTTACCAAATATGATTTTAAAATAAACTTTTATGTCTAGTAAGACTTTTAAAAGAAGACCATTTCGTACCAAAAAAAAAAAAAACCAATGTTAGACTAGCAAGCAGTACAAAGATTTACGTCTAGTATTATTAAATTATGTCTTTAATCGTATTTCACGAATAGAATATCACCATATCATTAAAAGTATTTATTTCAATGTTAATATTTAATTTCCTAATAATTTTTTTTAATAACATAATGACATTTTATTTGTAAGACATAATTTAAAGACATCAAATTAGATTTCTCCGTCCAAAACTTAAATTTAAGAAGCAAATCAGACTGCTTTACAAAACTTTGCTCAATTCAACCTATTTCCTTTTCTAAGTGTTTATTTCAATTTTTTCCATTATTATTTCATTTGAAGTATTTAAGAGTTTTTTTTTGGTCAGGAATGTTATTGAGGTTTATGCACGATTAAGTTATAACCATTTATATATTATGAAAACACTGACTATTTATCTAATAACTTCGAATAGAAAAACAAACATGCACGCTTAATTTCCATTTTCTTTCAAAGATGGTTAACTCCTACGGATTATTTGAGTTCTGTTAATAACTGAACTTAACACACAAATAAGGGGAAAAAAACTAAGAATTTTGTTGTGTACGCACCACAATGAGAACTGAGAAGCTACAATTTATAATTATATCTTCCTTTAAAAGTGTTCTAGTTTATGTTTTTTTTCGCTATTTATTCTACTAAAATCTAAAACAAACTCTAATTTCTTTTAACGAAACTGAGAAAACTGCAACAGAATTATTAAATACTACTACGTGTAAACACATGCAGATGCATTGGCCTTGAAAACCAGCTGTGTCCAAATCACTCTCACAAGGGACAAAACAGATACTAACTCTGCAGAAAAAAATAAATAAATGAATTTTCAAAACCCAAAGGCATCTTCTGCATTTTAATATTGCCTTGGCAAATTCTCCTCTTCTGTTATTTCTTCATTATTTAACCACAGACCATAACTCCATCACGCATCCTTCACATTATTATTATTAATCACTACTAACAAGCATAAATTAATTACTTAACTACTACGCCATTCATCATGTTCCCAAAATAATGCGTATTTCCGTGACAAATCTATCTATAATCAAGTAATAAACTAGTGATTCTGCTGGCCAAAATGAACACATAAACACAAGCTTCTAAGTTCAAAGATAAGATCCTGAAAAGGGGTAACAGAAAAATGAGAGCCTTTATCATTACCATTAATTTATTTATAATATGTAACACTGGAAAATAAGACTCTCTAAAATCCGAGAACAAGAACAACAGATGGACAACAACAAAATCCAATTGAGTTGTCCCAAATACCAGCTCACACAGAGACAGAGTAGATAAACACATTAAACAACTATGTATGTATAATTGAGCTTGATTGAAGGTAAAAACATCACATTCATGCACAGACAGAGAGGTATAAATATAATAATTATAGGAATAATATAAATCTCACTATCAGATTCTGGCAACAAAAATTAAAAAGAATAAACAAAAGTTTTACTTTTAACCCCAAAACTACTCAATTAATCTGATCACATCTGCGTCTGATTTCACCCTTTCTTCCAGTTTGAACTCCTAAGAGACTAAGCTTCTGCATTGCCCTTGAGAAAACCTGAAAGAACAAGTTCTGATCTTTAGCGAATTTCTCAACAAAGGGTCTGGTGGTTGGATCATTGAACAACCCATGATCGGATTTCAACACTCCTAATCCCTTTGGAAGATTCTGGAAGTAAACGTTATCGAACTTGTTTGGGGTCATTAGATCGTTGAAAACGGACAAAGTTGGGTTCTTTTTGTAATCGGCACAAGCATTTCGCAATCCCTGAGCGTAGCGAGGGTTGTATTGCGAAGAAGAAGAGGAGTTGTTGTAGATGTCGGAAGCGATTTCGGAGCAATGGGAGAATCCGACGGTGTGGGCCCCACTGAGAGCGACGAATTCCTCGACGGAGAACCCTCGCTGGGTGAAGATTTGGGTGATTTGGGACATGGGCATATGGGGTTTGGGGAGGTGGCCGTCAACGGCGGAGGCTTTAGAGACGCGTCCGTCGCGGCGGCCAAGGAAAACAGGGTAGTAGGGGCCGCCGAGCATGGTGAGGAGGTCGCGTGTGGCGGCGGAGAGGATGTCGGCGCAGGAGACGGTGTTAGGGCAGGCGAGCTCGAGGGCGGTCTTGGCACGGACGACGAGGTCGAAGGCGTCGCCGGGGAGGGAGAGGTTGATGTCGGCGTCGCGCTCGGCCTTGTTGAAGGGAGTGGAGGAGAGGAGGATGGAGGCGTCGCAGCCGTTAGGGAGGAGACAGTCGTGGAGGAAGAGGCGGAGGGTGGCAGCGGCGGCGGTGGGACTGGAGATCTGCTTGTTAGTAACAGTTTCCTGAATGATGTTACTGAACTGTGGACACGTATCCTTGTAGAAATCTAAGGTGAGTCTAGCATTAGATGAGTGTAAAAATGCTAAGAAGAAGAAGAAGAAGAAGAATTGAAATGCCAATGCCATTGCCATTTTGTGTGTGGCAAAAGCAAAGGAAGAGAGCAGTGAAGAGAGAAATGGAGGAGGAAGTGGAAGTGGAAGGTTGTGTTGAAGGTGTTTGTGTTAATGCGTGTGAGAGAGAGAGAGAGAGTAGAGAGATGATTGAATTGAATGAAGAAGAAGAAGAAAATGAAAAAGAAATAGGGAAGTAAGGGAGGACACGCGGCATCAATCACGGGTTCGGGCGCGTTTGGAGGATGGAGATCAGCTGGAGACGGATCCTCCCAATGTTCCTTTATTAATTTTATTACTCACCAAATGAGATAAATATCATTGATTTTTTTAAAAATTTTTACAATATTGTAGTATAAGTTATGAAATTATAATTAAAAATAAAATATAATATTAATTGTATATCAAACTTAATCACATTAAATTTATAAATATAAAAATCACATTGAATTTTTATTTTTTCAACAATTTTTTTTACTTATAATTCCTTAATTCTTACAAATAATATTGTACAGGTTAACAAAAATTCATATAATAATTTAATAATAAGATATATTGAAATTTTTTTCATATTTGTCTTATTATAATTCTTATATTATAAAAAAAGTTGACACAATAAAAATTTTTAATAAATAAAATAATAAATTTTACTATTATTTTCATATATTAATTTAACTCATAACATAAAAAATATATAAAAAAAATAAAAACATTTAAATCCTAACGAGACATCTCAGCCATGCAGTTCAATTGATGAACGCATAGAAACATACATGTGTAGGTTGGGCGTTCGATCCCCAGTTGTACTACTAAAAAAAATCCTAATGATATTAAAATTATTATTCATGACACTATTTAAAAATTAAATAGTATAAAAATTATTAAAAAATCTTTTTTAATATTTTAAAAAGACAAAATAATATATGAATATATATATATATATAATTATTTTTTTTAAATTTTGATAACTTTAACTAGTGTTTAAACATTAATAGTAGTATTTAATAAGATTATGTAAAAAAATATGGGAAGATAGTGGGAGTGGGGACAGAGACAGAGAGAGACTCTTGGGGTGTGGGCTGGCACGTTACTAATAATGGATTGGCAGCATCACTATTTCACAATTCACAAACGCCCCCACCGTTTTTATAGTTGCATAATGCATAATACTAATAATAATAATTGAACTTTGAACATTAACATTTATTCATAACCATCTATAATACTGTTCAAATCATTGTTCATGCAAATTTCTTATATACTGACATACGATGAGGGCAAATTATGCAGTAATCTAGTGCTAAAATTTTATGGAGGATTTATTTGCATGGTTAAAGAATACTATATCTACTATATATTTTAATATTTATGGGCCTTTTTTTCTGTCCACAGACATGTCATGATAATATAAAAATAAAAGAAAAATTATTAAAAAAAGTATTTATTAAAGTAAATCTTTTTTTTTTCTCTCTAAATTTTGTAGGCTTCAAGTTACGGGCTTTGTTTGGTAAAATTAACTTATAATTTGTGATTTATAGCTTATAACTTATAGCTTATAACTTGTGACTTATAACTTATAGTTTATGGGTAAGTGTGAGTGTTTGGTAAAACTAGCTTATGACAAGCTAAAATTATGTCAAATAACCTAAAAGGACATACTTATAACATATTAACAAGAAGTCCAATTAATTAAGGGTAACAAATGTCATTATTCAAAAAGGTTAAGGATAGAATTGAAAAAAATTATTGAAAGTTACTTTTGATAAGCTATAAGATACTTTAAGTAGTTTTTCATAAGCTTTAAGCTAGTTATCACCAAACACCTTTACTTATCCATAAGCCATAAGTTATAAGCTCCTAAATAAGCTATAAGCTAATTATGTCAAACACCCTCATAATTCTTAACTTATTTGAATTTTTTGTTAGTCCTAAATGTTGGATTAAAATGCTTGTATAACCTCAGAACTAGTCAGTGCAGAAGATTTATCACACATTAAGTATTGCCTTTTGATAATGTCCCATTCAATGATCAAATGAGTCTTTTGTAGGGAAATTTCTATCTAAGGCTTAACTTTTGAACATGATCTCTACCATTATTGTCAAGTTTGATTGATTGGCAACCATCATTGTTGATGGAGAGGAAGTTGTCTGATCGGCATTGATTGAAAGTCGCTATTCTTTATGGAGTACAATTCTGGATATGAAATTTAATGTCGTGATTTCATTCTTGATACATCCTAAGGCAAAGTTCAGGTGAGTTTTAATTGCGAAAGTCGTGATTGGCCATATCAATTTGAGAGTCCAAATTTAGATGAAGAGCTAGGACCCCACACAACTCTCCAAGTCTCAATGCATATGAAGTGAGAAGACTTGAGTTGTTGAGATTGTCTTAAGAATTTATGCCGAGGCGAGGAGTTGGGACGATACATAGCCCTCAAGTCCTAACGCCTGTGGGACAAGAAAACTTGTGTCGTTGAGATCATCTTGAGAATACAAGTTGAGATGATAAGCGAGGAAGACACACATACCTTCGATTCTTAAGGCTGGTTGAGCGTAAAGAATTGAGTTACCGAGATAGTCTTGAGAATCCAAGCCGATGTGAAGAGATGGGATTGTACAATGCCCTCCAAGTCTCGAGGCCTATGGAGTGAAAAGACTTGAGTTGGGATTGTCTTAAAAATCCGAATTGAAGTAAAGAGTTGAGACGGTACGCAACTCTCAAAGTCTCAAGTCCACTAGGACAAGAAGATTTGAGTTGTCAAGATAATTTTTTGAATCTCACTTGAGGTGAGGACGCACCTTACAACTTGACTTTGTGAAGATGTTATTTCATAATAGGTCAGCATCTTTATTAGTAACAAGAAAAGTGGACATTTATATTATATTCAATCACTACATATTGTCTATATATTTACAAGAAATAATTTTTTTGAAAAAATTATAAATACGGAAGGTAATTAAGTTATTTCGGTGTTCGAACAATTATTATTATAAATAGATTCGGAGGATACAACATAGTTGTACTACATAGATATACATAGAAACAAGAAACATCTTACCTAGGGAAGAAGCTTAACTACTTTGAATGGGTGGAGATGGAGCAACGACACATTGCAAGTTATCCATGATACTCATGACATCACAAAAAATAGAGAAGAAAGAAGAATTTGTTTTAGTTGAAAGTAATTCACACAGACGAAGATGAGCCCGTTTATTTATACTTTTATTATAAGATCTTTTAAAAATAGTAAGAATCTTTTACTTTCGTCAAATCTATGTTGAGATCCGAAATTACTACAAATAAAAGGCCTTTTATATTATTCTATCTTATAACCAAAAGGGCTCGATGTTATGAAAAGATCACACCCCACCGAGCATCTTCCAATCAGAGTTTAGAACATTTTTTAGAAGAAACAAAGGTAATAATTGTGTGGTACTCTCTTAAAGAACATATTTGAGATTAATTACTTTAAAGAAACTTGAGAAGATGTTGGATGCAAATGTGTGCACTAGAGATATGATCTTTTTCTCTTAAGTAACTTCCTCCTAGTAATATCTTTGATGAGAAGTGTGTCAAGTGTAAAAAATGGTAAGTAGGTAACACATTAAGTCGATAAAGAAGGAAAATTTATCACAGACACTTCACTGGTTTTTTATTATCAGAAAAAGGATTTTTTTATTGATAATTATAAAAGCATCATGGGTGTTATAGGTACAAAACCAAATGTGAAACAACCAAACAGCAATCTATAAAAGCTACTAAAAAGACCAATACAATTAAGTAGAGAAGACAAGTAACCAAAAACTGCTAGAGAATCTTGATCCCTTGGTAGAAACCAAAGACCAATTACAATTCTCTTATCACTATTCTCTACACAATAATCTAATACACTTGACAATTTGACATAAACCCAGTAACATACATTATTAGGATTCTAAAATCAACCATATCACATGATGCATTGATTCCATTTCACTCATTTTCTGAAATAAAATCAACCAATAAACACAATGCCAGAATTTAAGTGTGTGTTTGATTTAGATTTTAGTAGAATGAGAAATGAAAAACACATAAACCAAGACAAATATTAATGGTTGAGATTATTAAGGCACAATAACTTGTATCATCAAATAAAAGTAAGTATTTCTAGTTTTCGTGAAAACTACTTTCGACCAAAGTAAGAACTTATACAAACCGGCCTAACTCTCTGACATTTTATCACGAAAGAGAGAAACAAATCTCACCACTGTAGATTGAAAAAAGGTTGTAGGAGCCACTATCACACCCTGCCTTTAAGAAAAGCTCCACTTTTGTAGAAATATCAAATTACTATTACACTTGAGAAGCACTCTATTACTATATGGTTATTTTACCGTGCATCAGGGGAAATTATATTCTCCCCGAGCATACTGCCAATGCTTTGAAGCATCATCCATGAAACTTGTGAGTGGTGAATTATATAAAAGTCCCTTAATTGCTCTATACTCATTCCACCAACGCATATAGCTGCTTTGAGCCAAGAAAATCTCTGGCGACACTGCATAATTCTTGAGCAACCCATAAACATACTCCTCAAATTCGAGCAGTTTATTTGATGTTTCTATGTTCTCTTTGACAATCTTCAACTCCTTGCAAAAAAGGAGAGCCTCTTCAACACGTGCCCAAAAGCAAGAATCTATGGTTAACATAGCTTCCACATTCTTCTTATTTTGACTGATTAAATCGCTTTTGGCTTTTGTTGTCCCTTCCTCCAACCACTGCTCCAACTGCACAAAGTGTTTAGACCTGTTTTCAGTCTTAGCATAGTCTTTACCTCCTTCTTTGTAGTATTGAGCAATAGCTAAGGGCTCAACCATTCTCCTGTAAGTAGTCCCGGAACCGAGCCAGCGCGTACGAAATTTCGCTCCTTCTTTCTGAGGCTTCATCTCTGCTTCTTCAACCATCTTTTCCCAGTAAACAGTGAGCTTTTTTTGAAACTCAACTACAACATACTCCCTTGTTGAGGCCATGTTCTTATAGCTGTCATAGTAACCTATTTGCTCGTTTTTAGTTTGCTTCTTGTACCATTCAAGTTGAGCCATATACACCTTCACTTCATTCAATTTCCTGGAAGGATCAAATTTTACCCTCCTATTATCTATGAAATTCTTTTCTAGCTCTCTCAATCTGGTTGCAAGAATGTTGATGTCAATGTTCTGTTGTTGCTGTTGCAAAGTCAACTTTAGAAATGAGTTCAGCAAAAATTCAGTTTATGGTTGTTGAAGTTAGTAAAGATAGGTCGAATAAATATTTTGGTACTTATACTCGACATTATTTCTCCCATATCAATCTTTACGTTTCAACCACTTGATTTTGGTCTATATACTTGACAATGTTTTTCATTTTGGTCCCTATATTTAACATTTTTTTTTTGTTTTAGTCGCTAAATGATGTCAAGTATATGGACAAGTGGGCTAATCTTTCAGTACTGTTTAGGGACTAAAATGAAAAATGATATTAAGTATAGTGACCAAAATCAAATAGTAGAGATTAAACCATAATGTTTGATAACAAAACGAAAATCTATGTCAAGTATAAGGACCAGAATATTAATTTAACACAAATATTTAGCTACCTGCATAAGTGGTGTCAATCCAAGTGCTGACAGCTGCAAAATGATACTTGCATGCAGTGAATCAGAATGAGTTAAGTCTTCAGCTCTCACTGCATTGGTATCCTTGCAAACTGCTCTACGGTACAGAGTTTTCACTATTTGTCCATAATTCATGGACTGAAATCCTTGATTTTGAACATGGATTGAGCTGGCAAGAAGTTCCAAAATAGATTCTGGGTTATCAAAGCAAGTGGAGTGTGTATCAGAACAGAAGAGAAATGTTCCAAAAGGCATGTAAGCATTGGTGTGAGGGTTGAATGCTTTTGGAAGAGGGTCTTTGTAGGAGAAAACATGTATAAAGCAAGAACTCCATGTAGGACTACGCGATACGGCTTCTTGCAGTTTGTTGTCACCAACAAGTGGAGAACCAAAGGTGATGCAGAGAGGGCGTTTCTTTCCGGAATCAATGCCATTTAATAGTGATAATGTGAAGAGAGAAGCTATTGGTCCTCCAAGTGCAAGTCCAGTAACAATCAGTTGATTGGAGCTACTAACCTGCATCACCAATCATATGTGCAGAAATGTGTGAGAAGTACAATAAGCCTAATCAATTAACATATCAATCATATCAAAATCAATGTAAGGAATTTTCATAGAAGAGTGAAGGGTGAGAAGTACCACAGATTTCAGTTGATCAAGCTTGTCACGGTTATCATAGAAGAGTGAAAGAGCAGTGGTGTTAATAGAGAAAAGTGGATTGTTTGTGGTACAAAGAAACTCAAAGTGAAGGAAATTCTTCTCCTTGAGAACAGAAGATGGAACCAAATCCACATGAAGTTTGGAAGCATCTTGTTTGACCTCAAACGCGACAATAGTCAACTCCGAATTCGGCTCTTGATAAACATTCCATGACAGTCCCTCTCCAACGTTTGGAATGATACCAGAAAGGCTAGATGATATAACATCCCATGATTTGCGAAGAAGAATAGAACTTGTCACAAAAGGTGCAAGCCCTATTCCACTGCTAAATCTGCAAACCAAAAGTAACGCCATAAGAAAGAATCAACACAACATATATAGCAAAAAAAAGACAAATTAAAAAAAAAAAATACTTGATTCATTTTATCACATACAGCTGAGATTGATTCATGGTGTTTCTGTGAATATAAAACCGAAACAAGGAACTTGTAAATGTTAACAGATCACGAAATAGATGAGGGTTAACTAAGGGAGAGTTGATTTTTAATAGTGAGTGAAATGTCTCAATGCCATGAATGTATACGAGAAATTCACTGGAAAGGAAGAGGAAATAGCTGAATGACTTTAATCCATTGCAGAGAAAATAAGAAAGTCAACACGCGTCCACATTTGTTTAAACCATAAAAATTGAAAGAGATGACACAAAATAGATAAAAAAAACGACCTAATGACATTTGTTCGACATTCAATCGACTTGTTAATTAGTTTGATCAACTTGGTTCATGAACCAAATGAGCCAACTTAAGTTTTATATAGTTTGATTCGTTTGGTTCATGAATTAAATAAATATATAATTTTGAAATAAAATTTATCAATTTCTAACGTCATAAATGTCCATTACTCTAAGCTTTTAACTTCTAGAAAATAAAAACATTTTAGAGTTCGCTTGGTTTAGATTTTAATAGCATGAGAAGTAAAAAATACATAAACCGAAAAAAAGTTAAGGGTTAAAATTATTAGTGCACAAAACCCGAGACGATTTAATGGAAGTAAATATTCTTTAGCTTTAGTCAAAAGCTAGATATTAATCAAACATACCCTTAGTCTTAATTTATAAATAATCTATCTCCATTAAATTTAAATTTATTTTTGCTTTTATTTAAGAACATAAATAAAGTAAAATTTAATTTTAGAACAACGAAAACTTTAGCTCGCGAGCTCGTAAACTAAACCAAACCATTTGTGAACTTTAAACTAGCCAAACTTAAGCTGACAATATCGGTTCATAAAAAATTCGACTCAAGTTCAACTCAATGAAATTCTTATTGAGCCAAGCATAACTAAAGCAAGTTCAATTCGACTCGACTCATTTCCAACCCTAAATGCACGAAGATTTCATGTGAACTAGGAAAGAATTAGGGTGAATTTTAACATAGAGAATGTTCGGAAATCTCCTTGATGGAGACTTGTTGGTAACATTTAAATAAATTTGCAAAACTTAAACCCTTACTTAATCTTCTTCACATTTCTCAGTTGAGATAGGAGGGATTGAGACCACTAAATTTTAAAAATTCCATCACCCCTTTATATATAAAAATCATAAATTTATATATTAAAAAAGATAATGTCACTTCCAATAGGGATGGTGCTAATCCCTTCCATGCTTAGTCAATTCAGCAAGATCACGTTTTGGCGCTATATCAACTCATTGGGCCTCAGACACATTTTTGGCCCAAACCATCAACGGTAGTTGCTATTTGTATTGTAACCGTCCACTTTTTCTATATACACCACCGAATTTCCGAAAATTAATTTCTGCAAGTAATTTTTATTTTATTTTTTTAAATAAATTGATTTTAAATTATTCCAGTCATGTAGCTCAATTGATGAGCATATGGGAACATGCATGTGTGATTACGGGGTTCGATTCCCGATTACACTACTTTCTTATGAAAAAAAAATGATTTTTAATTAATTTTAAAAATTAAGTGGACTGAAAGATTTTTAAGAAAATTTAATAATAAGATATAGCGTTTCTCATTTTTAAGAGCATGGCGTAATTGTTTGAGGTAATCTAAATGTTTAAATCTAAGTGATTTTTTTATTACACTAGAATGAATAAACTCGAGAATTATTTTCGAATATTCCAAGGAAAAAATTAATAACTAAATAAATTTTTTTATAATACCCAAAAATATATATTTTTAGACATCTTAATAATACATTCTCAATAATTAGATTCTTAGAAATATTTTTTAAATCCATGAAACAGTAAGTGTATTTAATACTAACCACTTACATTAACTAACAATAAAATGAAAATTTTAAAAACTTACAAAATTTAGCCTCATCATGATCTAAATTTTCAATTAACTTGAAGGCATTACACTCACTCGTCATACTCATACTCCAAAAGACAAGAAAGAAAATGTTGGTTTGCAATGGAAAAAAAGACAATGGTAAGAAATTCCATTATCACAACACAAACTACAGAATTAGAAATATCCAACATGCCAGCCCAAAATCAAATTGAAGGAAATACAGAAAAATGTCCAGAAGGGCAACTAAGATGAAATCATAACTTATTGTGCACTCTAAGATACTACTTCAATGGAAATCGTAATCTCCAGCAGTATACTGCTCATAATAATAATAAGGATTGCTCATGAAGCTTGCAAGTGCAGCATTATGTGTAGTTCCAACAATCTCATTATACTGATTCCACTGATTCCACCAACTCATGTAGCTACTTTCCTTCAGAAAAATCTCTGGTGAAACTTCATAATTCTTAAGCAATCCATAAACATAGTCCTCGAATTCGAACAGCTTCTTAGTTGCCTCTTCCTTCTCCGCGTCACTTTTCGCATCCTTCAACTGATTGTAAGAAAGAAGAGCCTCTTCAACATGTGCCCAGAAGCAAGAATCAATGGTCAAAATAGCTTCCACATTGTTTCTTGTTGTATTCTTTGATGAATCTTTTTTCTCAGCTTTTCCCTCTTTCAACCATTCCTCTAACTGTTTGTAGTGTTTAGACCTTGCTTTGTTCACATAGTCTCTACCACCATTCACATAGTACTGAGCTATGTCGAGGGGTTCGACCATTCTCCGGTAGTTAGTCCCGGCGTAGAGCCAGCGCGTCCGAAAAGCCGCTCCTTCTTTCTGAGGTTTCATCTCTGCCTCTTTAACCACATCTTCCCAGTAGTTTGTGAGGTTTCTCTGGAAATTAACAACATCTTGGTCACATCTTGAGTACATTTTCTTGAAGCTGTCATAGTATCCCATGTTTCTGTTCTTGGAATCCTTCTTGTACCATTCAAGTTGAGCCATGTCTATCTTCACAGTGTTTAATTTCTTGGACGGATCGAATTTTTCCCGCTTCTGGATAATGGATTTCATTTCAAGTTTTTCCATGTCTTTTACCAATTTATTGAATGAAACAATGTTCTGTTGCTGCATCCGAAATCAAAATCAGAGAAGCGATTATGAGAATTTCTAGAATACAAGCTAATCAAGAAATTAGGGACTGTTTGGTTCGCCTCTTCATTTCCTGATTTCATCAGTTGTTATTGTAAATGATTACAAAACTACCACTTTTTCGTTTTCTGTTTATTGAAAATCGTATAAGAAACATGATTTTCTTCTTTCTAGCGTGTCTTGTACAAATTCCAGAAAACATAACACAGAATGCTAAAATCATCATTCTGTTTCTCAACTACATATTAGTCCCTACACCAAAAAATCGCAACTTTTGGTCCCTATTTGTTATAACCTTATGTGTTCGTCCCTACGCCTTATACTTTTGGTCCCTATACGTCACATCAGATTCAAGATGCTAAGATGACGGACGAAAGAATAGGTTTGAAACATATTGGGACCAAAAGTTATGATTCTTGGGTGTAAGGACTAATATATGAATGAGGGTCAACTATAGGAACCAAATGATTATATTAACCAAAATAAAATAAAAATAAGATGACAATTTTATAATCACATGAAGTGGAAGTAGGAAATGAAAACATGAAATGAAAAAAAACGCAACTAAACAAGCCTAATAGCTACCTGCGAATGTGGTGTCAATCCTAACGCTCCCAACTGCAAAATGATACTTGCATGTAGTGAAGTAGAAGGAGTTAAGTCTTCAGATCTCAAAGTAACGTCCTTGTAAACCGCTCTATGGTAGAGAGTTTCTACTATTTTTCCATAATCTCTGGACTGAAATCCTTGATCTTGAACGAGGACTGAGGCAGCGAGAAGTTCCGAAACAGATTCAGGGCTCTCGAAGGAAGTAGAATGAGTATCAGAACAGAAGAGAAACGTTCCGAAAGGGACGTGAGAGTTGGTGTGAGGATTCAATTCCTTTGGAAGAGGATCTTTGTATGAAACAACATGTAGAAAGCAAGAACTCCACGTGGAACTACGCGATACGGCTTCTTGCAGTTTCTTGTCACCAACAAGAGGAGAACCAAATGTGATGCAGAGAGGGCGTTTCTTTCCTGAACCAATGCTGTCTAACAGTGATAAAGTGAAGAGAGAAGCAATTTGTCCTCCAACACCATTTCCAGTAACAATCAGTTGACTGGAGCTATTAACCTGCATTAGGATTGTTATCACTAAGGTTGTGTTTGGATGGAGTATTTACAAATTCTAATCTTAGTATTTTAATTCCCTTCATTTCTCAAATTGCTTGGTTGGATGAAGTAATTAGAATTCTTCACTTTTAAAATTATTTGTTTGGATAGAGTAATTTCACAATTTGAGACAGAGTGAGAGAGAATTCTTTCCTTTTAGGTTGGATTTAGAATTCCTCATTTCTAACTAAAAAGAATACCCTCTAAAATGCTGTGAAATTGAAACACTTTATAATATAACATCCAAACAAAGAATTTTAAATTCATTCAACAATTACATTACTTCAAAACAATACTGCATCCAAACACACTATAGAGGAAGAACAATATATTTCAAGAAACATCTAGATGATCAATATTATCCTTGTTCAAAACTTTACTCCACTATATGCTTAGTGGAAAATCATTCCTATAATGTTATCCCAAGTTTGCAGGTAGTAATCCATAAAAAAACTCTTCTCAAGAGCTTAAGTATCATTTAAAGAAAATACACATCAATATCCATCTTAGAACGTCCCCTTTGTAATACTTTTTATTAGTAAGATTAAGGGTCTGTTTATTTTACCTTTCACTACAAGTGGAATTGATTTTTGGAAGAAACAAGAATTTTTAGCTTTCATCAAATCTGTATTGAGATTCAAAATCGTTGTGAGTAAAATTAATTTTGGGGGTAGGATATCTTAACCAAACAAGCACCAAGACTTTGGGAAGTTATTTATTGCATTCATCAAAGGTTCATTCATCATTTTAGAAACAAAACTAAGAAGTACTAATCCATGCTCAACTATCAATCTGACTGGTCAAACATTGTCAAAGTCATCACTTATAGATTTGCATGATAGAAACATGTTTGTCTTTGGTTTACAGTTGACTTAACATGAAAGTACTTTCACTAAAAGCGAGCATTTTTGCTTCCATTAGAAGTAATTAGGATAAGTAGTAAAACAAATTAAATCATAGTGTGGTGTGGATGTTTAGGGCATATCACCCCATTTGGGTATACAACAATACCCAAAATAAGAGTGTGTTAGAATTAGCTTATTTTGAAGGAATAATTGCTTATTTCCATAAGCTTTGCGAGGCTGCTTTTGAAAAATAAGCATTATTTCTTGAAAAACAAAAACTTTCCCAAACATGCACTAAAACCCCTCTTTTTCCTGTTTCCTTCCTTTTTCTTCAAGACATTGCAAAGATAAACAATCTCAAGAGATCCAAAGGGAAAAACAAAGTTCTTCATGCAAGTCAAAACACACAACAAAAACAAATTAAATCAATGATTTTTCAAAATCAGAACTAGAAGATTTACCTCAGATTTCAATTGATCAAGCTTCTGAACATTTTGACAGAAGAGTTGAACAGCAGTTTTGTTAACAGAGAAAGTTGGATTCTTAGGAGTACAGAGGAACTCAAAGTGAAGGAAATTATTCTGCTTGAGCTCAGAAGAAAGAACCAATTCTTTTTCAATTTTAGACGCATCAATTTTTGCCTCAAACGCCACAATAGTCAAATCCGA
This sequence comes from Cyamopsis tetragonoloba, assembly GCA_037177725.1. NCBI lineage: Eukaryota > Viridiplantae > Streptophyta > Magnoliopsida > Fabales > Fabaceae > Cyamopsis > Cyamopsis tetragonoloba. The sequence continues at coordinate 58,943,092 of CM074123.1, forward strand.
ATTCGGTTCCTTATAAACTTTCCATGAAAACCCCTCTCCAAAATTTGAAACAAGAGCTGAAGATACAATAACATCCCAAGATTTTTGAAGAATACCAGAACTTGTCAAAAATGGTGCAAGCTCTAATCCACTGCCAAAACTGCAACCACAAGTAAAAAATTCAGAATCAAACCAACATAGCTAAAAAAAATTTAAAAAAAAAAGGAGAAAAAATACTTAATTTAATCACATACAATTGAGATTGAGTCATGGTGAGTGTTGATGAAGAGAGGGTTGATTGATGTTTTTATAGTGAGTGGAAAGTGTTAATTTTTATGGGTTTGCTGTAAGAAAATTATAGTGAAACGAAGAGGAAATAGATGAATGAATTGCAGAGAAAAGAAATAACGAAGTCAACACGTGCGTCAACATTTGCTTATTCCAAAAAATATTGGCTTACGTGCACAGCGAGAATAATAATACTATAAAGGTTTTGCTGTCTTTTATTCTTAAGATAATAATTAAGTAATTTATGAATAAAAATATTATATTTAAAATAAAATAAAAATAATTTTATATATTAAATATTTTAATTTTTTAATACTAAATTTTTATCTATAAATTACTTAATCATGAATAATAAAAAAAATTTTTTCGTTTTGAAATATTAGTTATTTTAGTAAAAATAATTTGTTCTAAAATATTTGTTACATTTACATTACCAATGTTATATTTATTAACTTTTTTCACTTTTATTATTTTTGTAGCCAATAGCTATTAAGTAAACCTCAGTCAATGACTAATTTAGTTTACTTATGTATTTTTTTTGTTAGATTCTATAGAAATAAAATGTTTTTCTTAATCCATATGAAATCTCTTAAGGTGACTAATATTTCAGAACGAAAGAAGTAATAATGATGATATTCGATTGTTTGAGTATTCCCGTGTTATGGTGAAGTGAAGTTAATAAAAAGAAGAGATTTTAGTGATTATTATAGCATACAAAAAGCTTTTGCTCATCTCGTGAGCCCAGCACAGTTGGAGTGTGTGACAGGAATATAAATAAGCGATCTGGGATTTGAATCCCAGAACTCACATTCCCCCTTCTCTACAGTAATCTCACTCTTGTAGACCAAAAAAAAAAAGTTTTAGCTCGATTTCATCCAATAGCACTTTTCCATAAACAATTATCCTTACACATCATTTCTTCAATATTACTCCCTATCCTAACTATTACTATCTCCGATTTAAATATACTCCCTCTATTCTAAAATATTAGTTATTTTAGGTGACTAATATTTCATTTTAGTCATTAGTGTTAAGTGACACTGGCAAAATATCAATGTGACACGTTGACTGTCAATATGGTATGTTAATTGACACTTAAGAGTCTACATAAGCGATAAAAAGACGACGTTTTTCTTAATCTAAAAATAGATAATTCAATTAGTCTCTTAAATCACTTACAAAATAACCTAATTTTAAACTCAAAACACTACGTAAATTTAGAGATTAAGCAAAATAACATTTTTTATCATTTATGTAGACTCATATATAGCAAATAACCTGTCATATAGACACTTAACCTGTCACGTAGGCATTTCGTCAATATCACTTAACGTTAGGGACTAAAATGACTTACAAAGTGCAAAATCAGGGACTAATTCAGACATTTTAAAAAATCAAGAATGAAAATGCCCTATAACTACAAAATAAGAGACCAAAATAATCAATCATTTGCAAGAAAACAATTATTATAGATGAAAAAGGAAATCAAACTGACACCACAAATTCAATTGAAAAATCAATAGTCATTAGTATTTAATTTATTTAATTGGACAAATCGACTAATTTCTTCCTCTCTCCTTTTTAAATAAAAAATCAACTAATTTCAAAACTAGTTTAAATTCGGCCGAAAATAAACCCACAATATTTTTTTTTCCGGTAAAGAAGAAACCCAACATATAACTCAACTCAGAAGGACAAAATTTAATGATGAAATAAAATAACAACTCAATTGTTTTTTTCTATTTTATTCAGTCAACAAATGTTTAATCAAATAAATGTAGTGTTACGATATGAAATATTACACATAAAATTTACTTTTTTCATATTTAACTTAAGTGTTTTTCTTAAAAAAATTAGAGTTAATTATCAATTTGGTCTTTCAAATATTATTATGTCACCAATTTGGTCCTTTAAAAAATTTTGCCACCAAATTAATCCTCCAAACATTTTTACACCAAATTAGTCCTCCAAATATTACCAATTTGGTCTTTTAAAAATCAACTAATTTATACTTATTAAAAAATTAATCAATATTATTTAATTTTCTTGATTTCATAAAATAAATAATTTATTTGTCTTAAATTACTCTTTATCATATCTATTTTAACAACATAATTGAAAAAAAAAAATCTAAAAATGAACTGTCTTAACTAGTTAAAAATCACTAAAACTAAATGATTCTTTAGTAATAAACAAAGAATTAATATAGAGGTAGTTCATGAATTTTAACATTAAATAAAATAATATAATTAGTATCAAAATAAATAAAATTTGAGTTTTTTATATTTAGAACTCGACAAAGTATGAATTAAATAAAAAATAAATATTATTATATCTTGAAATTATAATAAATAATTAATTTTTTTTACTTTTAGTGTGAAAAATATTTTTAGTACTAATAAACTGTAAAAATGAGTTAAATATTTAAATTTATTAGTTACACATCAATAATTAATTAAGGCAGTCTGACAAGTAGATGGCATGGTTTAATTAGCAAATTAATTGTTTGAATCCATGCCAACAAAAGGACAAATCATTGATATAGCCCCCACCTCAAAAGGGGAATCAAATTTAGCGAAGATCACGTTTCAGGTCCATATTAAATGTTAGTCCTTAATTTGGGACACAGCAAATAATACTTACTTCCTTCTATTAATTATTATAATATTCAAATTCAAATTCAACATTCAATATTCAATTCACATGAATATGAATATATATATTACATCTTCTACTTCTAGGACCACACATCAATCTCCAAAGTCCCATCCCATGCCATGCCATGAACAAGTACTTGATTGTAATTTACTCATCATAATGATAATGATAATGATATACTCCCAGTTATTAAACACACTAGAAATAGAAATATATATAAAAGGAGATAAGTGATGAAACTTGATATATAGTGTTCATATAAAAAGATGAAAATAAAATAAAGGTGAATAATTAAGGGCACTTGAAACGGTTGCCGTGAGTGAGCATGCCGGAGTAGCACTTGCCGCACAATTCGCGGTTGCCGTAAGTTCCCGGCGGGACACATTTGCAGCGGTCGCAACAGGTGAGGCAAGCTCTCATGCACAATCTCTTCCTTGAGTGTAATTGACATCTATTATCACATCTTGGTAAGCATTCTGCACCATATTCACAACCATATATCCTTATTAGTTAATCATGTCCCACTAATCACCTTTTTCTTTTCGCTACATATATACTACTATGTCCCACTGATATTAAGTGTGAGCAAAATTCGGTTTGACCTAGTTTGAGCTATTTGGGTCGGGTTTTAATTTGTATTTTTAAAAAAATAGACATCAACTCGAGTCTTTTTATTTAACTCAGTGTTAATATAGGACTGGTTCGGGTTAAGGCTTGGGTTAACCCGACCCGACCCGGTACATTTATATTATTTAATAATTATTTACGATTTTTTCTATTATTATAGTCATGTAAATTTTCACAACTATATAGTGAATTTTTTCATAATTATATTCATAAACATAGAGATTTTTACGGTTAAACAATGAAAGTTTTTACATGCGTATCCATAGACACAAAAATTTTTAAAGCCAAGTTATTAATTTTTTTATAGCTATAAAAAATTAATAGCCAAACTAAATTTTTTATAGCTATATTTTGATCCACTTTAAAATTAATGACGTTGATAAAGAAATTTATAAAATTTGAGATTTCGAAAGATATTCGGGTCAACCCGGTCCTATCCCTCTCAAACCCGGCCTTAATTGGATCCAATAGTCATCGCGTTCCTTCGGGTCAAGGGACGAGTTAAGGTTTTATTATAGACCCGGTGTCAATTTTGGACCGAGTGAAGGACAAGGACAACCCGTCCTTTGCTCACCCCTAACTATTACATAAAAAAGTAAACACATATTATGGCATAAATAGCTCCATAAGGCCCAGTATGACTTGCAAAGACATGTGTGTGTAAGTGTGTGGTACAAGATTTAGAGTTTGTTTAAATCAGTTTTAGTTTTAAGTTTTTTTAAAATTGTATTATAAAATAATTTTTATAAACAATTTTAAAAAAAGGTTAAAAGAGTTTTCAATACAAATTTATATGTAAATCTAAAAAACTAAAAACTACAAACAGAAACAAATCTTAAATGTTTCTAAATTTTAATTTTTAAATACTAAAAAACAAAATTATTTTCGAAAACTATTTTTGAAGACTCGTCCCCTTATTTAAACTGTTTTTAAAAACATAAATTAAACAAAAGTTATTATCGTTAATTTTCTTGTAAAAAAATAAATAAATATTATGGCATAAATCCTAATTACTACTCCCTCTCTTTCAAAGTAAAAGCACTTAGTCACGTTAATAAAAAATTCGAATGATCACTTTACTTAGTTACTTTAAATAGTAACTACTCGATCTAAATCTCAATAAACACAATTCTGTTCTGTCTATATAAAAAAACAGGAAGAGGAAGATGGAGTAAATAATTAAAGAGATGCATAAATCTTAATATAGAGTGGTGACTTACCCTTCTTAGATTTCACAAAAGGATATGGTGGAGAAGGAATAACAGGAGGTTTCACAATTGGAGGCTTCACTATTGGTGGCAGGGGAGAAACAGGGGACTTCCCTCTTGGAGGCAGGGGCGGAACAGGGGACTTTCCTATTGGAGGCAGGGGCGGAACAGGGGGCTTCACAACCGGAGGCAGAGGCGGTTTCGGAATCGACCTTGGCGGAGCAGGGGTTGCTGGTGGTGGAGATTTCACCAGCGGCGGCGGTTTCGGAATCGACACTGCCGGAGGAGCAGGGGTTGTTGGTGGCGGCTTCATTAGAGGCGGTTTAGGAATTGGAATCACCGGAGGAACCGGAATCGTCGGTGCCTTCACCGGCGGCGCAGGTGCAGCAGCCGGAGGATTTGCATAGTGCACCTGTGAAATACAAAATTAACTGCCATAATTTCTAGCTTCTTAACATGAAAATTACTACTATTCTCTCTGCTTTTACATTTGTAAGTGTCACAAAATTAAAATGTAACTAAATAAATAAAATTTGAAATTATTAGTGTATCTTGATTTGTTTAACATATGTCACATGTCTATATGTCATGGAGAGCTTGTCCATGTAAACAAATTAAGGAGGGACAAATGGAAAGAGTTAAATGGAAATTTTGAATGAAAGAATTAATTTTAGTTCCATGTAAATTAATGAAAAATAATAATAGGAAGAAGAAAAAATTGCATGGTTGCACATACCACTATCTTGAGATCATCATCCGAAAAAACCTGGAAGAAGAAATTAAAAGTAATGAAGTGGGTCATTCAAGTTAAAAGACTTGGATCAAGAACACAACTTTGATTTCATCATGATGATTGAGAGAGTGACAAGTTGAATAAATGTATACCTTAGTGGAAACAGCAAGAAAAATGGCCAGAAGAAGAATGCATTTGGAAGCCATTTGTGAAGAAGAGACCAGAAAGGATAAAAGAAGAGGAGTGAAGAGCCAACTGGCCAGTGATAACTCAAGTAATAACTAGATCTTGCTTTATATAAAGGTCAATGTTAAGGACTGAGGAGAGAGGTAGGAAAAAGTTGTGCACTGTACTAGAAGAAAATGTTTATTTTTAATCTAGACAATAGAGTCGGATATCGTAATCGAGGCTGACTTTTTGGGTTTAACAATTTCAGCTTGAAAAAGTATATTAGAAGACTAAGAAGAAACATGATTTATATGGGTAAAAAAACCTTTAATTTTTAATTAAACTCTAATCTTTCAAGTGAATTAATTAGAAAATAAGTGTTAAGAGCAAGAATTTATTAGACTACTCATTACTTAATAAATGTTCCTACACTAAAGAGAAATAGAGACCTGTAAACCCTAAATGGAGAGCACACAACAAATTTTCATTTACATGCATATTCAACAAATTAATCAAAGAGTGATTAAGTTTAAGAAGGCATTAAGAATTACGAGTATCAAATTAAAAAAATAATATATGCATTAACCATGAATGTCAATTACAACCTAGATTCATAAAGTTTCCTAAACCCTAATAAAAGAGAATTAGAAACTCATAAAAAAATAGAAAAACAATGAAAAGTAAAATAAATAGAAGATGAATCCATAAAATCCTAGCCAATTATTGTTTCTATAGTATTTGGAGTATTCTAATTTGTGATTTTTTCAACTCAAGGTAGCCTTTTATCTATTTGTAGAGGTAATCGAGACAATTTCAAAATTATTAAAATTTAAATTTAAAATAAGATAAGAATGAGGGAATGAAGAGACTTGAGATAATTTCGCTTTTTCTCATCTTCTAGTGCCTTCAAAGAGCTCCAAAATATCCATTTTTTGATCTCTACAGCTATTGGTGATATTTTTCTATCCAAATCAAGAGGGAAATTGTGAAAATTTTTGTCATAATATCAAAATACATAAAAACACTACAAAACAACTAAATACGCCTAAATTAATCCTAACAATCATCTATACTAAAACTAGCCTAAATTCAACAAATTACCTTCAAATATTGTAAACAAGTATAAAATATTAAGCATTTTCACATAAATATCAAAGTTCCTATGTGATGTGGGACTTGAACCTAGTGTGGAACATTTTACAACCACCAATATCGAGTGACACCAATCTCATTTGTGCTATGTAACATTGCTTAGGGATAGCAAAAAAACCACGCCCACTGAAATTCGAGGTTAATACTCATCACAGATAGTTTGTGTCCGAACGTATGAGTATCTACCGGCTAAAAATAACAAAAAAAAAGTGCTATTTTAAATGGTTTTTTCTTTAATTAATAAAAGTGTTACTTAGTATTCAATATAAAACAAATATAGACGCGATTAGAATGAGTAGGAAGGTGTTAGTACGTTATCATCTCTATTGGTGTTAACAAATTTTATACAGCTAAGCCAACACCTAAACTTAAAATATTTAGTTGTTGGCTCATCTCAAATCTCTAATAAAACAATTTATTTATGGAAAATTATAATTTTATTTGTGTAGTTAGTGAAAGTGTTTCTTAAGATGATGATAAAGTCACACATTAATTATGAATATAATTATAAAAGAGTATAAAAAAAGCTAAGATCTCTTTTAATAAATTAACTTTTGTAATTAAGTTAGGCTTAAAGCTCAATGTTAATAAGGTATTAAAATCTTACCACCTGATCACTTATAATGTGAGTTACGCTCGTAAATGTGATTACCCATAAAAACATTTATGTATTTTAATGAGATACACTCAAAAAAGTGTGTCAAGATAATGATGAGAAAATCTAAGCAGTTAATAATGTTAACTTATTTTATTTTATTTTTTTAATTAATTTATGATGAAAGTCCGCTGTAATAGGGGGTTTTTTTTATGGGATCAATTCTTTTTTTTTTTTTATATTTAATATTTAATTATTAATGAAAGTGAGTGAAAGAGGTTCTACCCACGTGCCTCTAGCATTGTGTCTAGTAAAGTAGAATATCTATTTTCTCATAAGAGGGTGTGTTGCCACTAATCTATGCTTTGCGTAACACAAGGCTTGTCTTTGAGAATTTGAACCACAGCCATACTATATTACAACTATACACTATACACATGTCACAAGTCATCACTTAACGTATGTTCTCACCACACTTTTCTTTGACAAATTCACCAACCAAACTAATTAATGCCACTATTTTTATCTAGTTACTTCAATTTCATTCAAAACATATACACGTTTTTGTCATTTTATTGATACATTTTTTTTTAATATTTTTCTTAGATTATGTTTTAGAATATACAATTAATTCAATTTCTCATGCAAAATATATGTATTAGTTGTTAAAAAAAAAAAAAAAAAAAAACTCCAAAACAATTAAGAATGGGAATATGTCAGTTCGCTTGTTAGGAGTCCAAATTTAGCTTATAGCATGTCATGGCTAATGCTTTTCTTTTGTTTTTAAGTTGAATTAATTAAATAAACCGAGTTTTGAACTGTTTGAAAAATATTTTAGACTTAGGGTATGTTTAAAAAATAAGTTGAAAGATTTTAAATTTTAACTTTTAGTTGTAAAGTTGGCTGAAAAATGTGAGATTATGACAATAATATTATAACTGTATAATTAGTTTATTAACTATAACCGTTGGACAATTATTGATTTAAATATGTTAAATGGTTAATTATGATAACTAATATTATATCAATTAATGAGTGAAGTGGGGTGAAAAGATTGTGATTTATAAAAATAAATGAAAATAATTTAGGAAGTAAATTATTAAAAGCTAATTTTTAGTTAAAAGCTAAAAGATATCTTAATAGCTTTCTAAAAGTTTGTTATAAAAGCTATAATCTCATAGCCAAAAGTTTTATAATTTTGTAATACCAAACAATTCTACAAACTTCGTAAAAGTTATAATCTAGTAAGAAAGTTATAACATTGCATCATCAAACATTATGTTTTCTATTTACAAATAGATATCCAAACATGTTCTAAATTTTGAGGTAGGGGGTGAGCGTGTGAGTGATATTAAAAGTAAATAATGTGAATAAAGGAGAAATCATTTAATAAGAAATGAAAAGGAAATAAAGAGGAAATAAATGAAAAAAGGATCTCAACCTAAACTTAATAGCATGTTTGGTTTAGTTTATGTATAACTAAAATCGTGGTTTGTTTTGGATTAGAATTATTTTTGACAAAAAAAAAAAATTATGTTTAGCAATTTTAAGTTATAGTTGATTTTAAATTCAAAACCTAAGTTTTATAATAAGCAACTTTTGACTGCTTTTACTTCTCAATGATCAATTATAGATGATATTTACACTAGGTTTTGCCAAGAGTATCCAAACGTAATTTTTTTTATAATCAATTTTTTTATTATAGTTTTTCAAACGTAAATTAATTATGTTTAAAGTCAATTTTGTTTAGAATCAATTAACACAATTGTTCTATTCAAAGTCAATTCTACCATCCTCAATCCAAACATGCCCTAACTAGCTTTTAACATTATTATCTATAATCACAATATTTAGTCATTTGGATGAGTAATACTCCTTCCGATTATTATTATAAAATACATTTTAAAAGAAATTAATAATCTTTTTAAAGGATATTCTCAAATTTTTACAAAATAATTGTTATATTTTTCTTTATTTACCCTATTTTGTTAGATGTTCTAACTTTTAATTATGATTATTTTTCTTTATTTACCCTATTTGTTAGATGTTCTAACTTTTAATTTTCATAATGACAATTATTGAGCACGTTATTTAAAAAAATAATGAAATTAACTAAAAATAATTACCTTTCTTAATATTGATAATTCAGTTAAGCATGCTTTATAAATAGGATCGAAGTGAATATTAAACTATTAACAAGAGAATGTTTTTTTTTGATTTAACATCGGAAATATTCTTTAATTCGGTAATTTTATTTGTTTTGAGTAAAGTAATTATAAGCGATAACCACACAGTGAAAACAGAATTAGTCTCATTTTAAAGGTGAAAAAACTTGTGATTATACCAAAAAATAAATAAATAAATAGTACTCTTTTTTTGTGTATAATAAAGACAATAAGATTGGAAGTTAAAATTTGATATTAAAAACTTAATGGTGTGTTTGGTTTAAGGATAAAAAAATAAGAGGAAAAAAATGAAAAATCGATGTATTTTTTTATTTAATTCAATGAAAAACAAAAGAATAATGAGTGAAAAAAATTAACTTCTAAAAACAAAAATCTGAATTTTTTTTTGTTCCCTTTTTTTTGTCATCCCTATTTTATTTTTATCCCACTTCTTTCCTTGGAACTAAACAGTGGGGTAAATCTTCTACTATATATATAAGCCGACTTCAATGATAACAAGTCCTTTTTTTTATATTAATAATTATAATAATTATAATTACTAGTCCTTTTAAAATGTAAACGAGAGTATATAAACATATTTCAACATTAAAAAGTTAATTGTAACAAAAAGAATATTAAAAAGCTAATAATTTAGTCAATTAGTACAGGATATTCAACTTACCTAATGTAAAAAGTTAATTTTCTTTTCTATTAAAAAGTTAATAAAACTGACAATGAATATGGTAGTATTTATTATGAAATTTAAGAAAATAAACGTAGCTAATTTTTGGTAAAACTTAAAATATAAAATTAAATAATTTTTAAAAAAATATGAGCCATTTCCAGAAAAAAAATTCATAAAGTATTAATTTGGGAACAGAACCTTTAATAGGCATATAGTCACATCAGTTGGCTAGTGATATCACATTTCACAGCTCATAAGATGCGGTGAAGATACTAGTGATATACTTTTTTGCGTCTTATTTATATATTACTTTTATTCAAATTACTGGAATTAAAAATATAATTATTTTTTAATTATATTGCATCTTTGACAAAAACATAAAAAGCTTCTAGACTTAAAAGAGTATTTATAGAGACGTTTAAAGTGTTAGAGCACTATTTTTTTTTACTATCTCTTTCACTTGTTGGCTTATTAATTGAGTTATTAAAAATTAAAATTAATTATTAATTTAATATTTTAAAGATTATCTTGTTATTAATTTAGTTTTTTAAAGAATCTTGCGACTAAATTAGTCTTTTAAAGATCACTTTGTTACTAATTTGATCCCCAAATAATTTTGTCACCGAATAAGTCCTCCAAAGATTTAAAAGTCTACAAAATTAGTTGTATGTCATGGACTAATTTGATATATTTAAATCTTTTTTAAAGGACTAATTTGATATAGTTTTATATCTTTAGAAGACTAGTTTGATAACAAAGTTCTTTATGGATTAAATTGTTAAAAAATATGATCTTTAAAAGACTAATTTGATAAATAATTTTTTAAAAAAATTAAATTAGTGACAAGATAATCTTTAAAGGATCAAAGTGATAATTAACTCTAAAAATTATATAAAGGTTAAAAATATAAAAATTCAATTAATAAGGAGTAGTTAGAGCTGTTTAGTTTGTATTTTCATTTTCTGTTTTTATTTTTTATTTTCAGTTTTTTTATTTTCTAAAATTTTTTAAAGAAAAAACTAAAAATTCTGAAATAAGAAATTTTCGGTTTTTCTGTTTTTAATCTTTTCAATTTTTTCTGTATGAAATTTTAAAAAACAAAAAATAAAAATAAAAATGCAACCAAAAAATCCCCTTAATAAACTATATAAAAATCTCAGTTAATATAGCAATCAAAAAACACGAGGCACGAGGAGCGAACCATAGGCTGTCACCGTACTGGCCGTCATTTAAGCATTGCTTTTTTTGGAAGTTTTGTTTATTTTTTTCTTTTATTTTGATGAAAACAAGTGTCTGATCTGATGTGTTGCAGAGATCAGATCACTCTCGCAATTATCATCATGATGTTAGGGAAGCGATGCCATTTGTTCGATAGTCGTGCCCTAATTTCAAATCCTTCCTTAATACGTTCTCAACTAAATTATGTTGACCAAGAAAAATAGTTGTGTTTAGTTAATTTTATTGATTTTTTTAAAAAGTATATAAAATATTATTTTTATTCTTCATTAAATAATGTGTTAGCTAATTATAATTAAGAAGTTAAAATAATCAATGCATTTAATAGGGGTAAAAAAGAAAAGAAGCAATAAATGCATCAATGGAAACTATAAAACATCTTATAAAAAGGACCATAAAAATCTTCTAAATGTTATCTTATAAATAGGACCAGAGGGAGTAACTTTCTCTCATTAATCATCATGCCAACTACACCAAAATACTACTAGTACTAGTAGCAGAACCCTTCTAAAGCTGACAAAACGGATCGAGTATGTCGGATCAACTTATTTAATTCGCTGAAAAAATTGGGTTAGATTGAAGTTTTGAACTTAACAACCCACCTAACCTGTCCCACATAACCCGCCAACAAAGCGGGTTGAGTTAGTGTCGGACTCACTTTTTTTTTTCTTTTTTTGTTATAGTGGATATGTAAAATATATATTTTTTTTTATGATTTTGCTTTGTTAGTTTTATATAATTTTGAATGTAACTGTATAATGAATAGTTTAGTTAGTAATATATATAATGGATTAAGAAAAAAATATGGATTATCAATTTTTTAAAAAATTTTTAATGATTTTTTAATTTTTTTAATGTATAGGCGGACCAACTCGCCAACCCACCCAAATATGGGTTGGACTAGGATTTTCAACCCATATAGCAAATGCGGACGATAGATGAGATTAGCACCATCCTTATTGGGAGTGGCACCATCCTTTTTAGTATATAAATTTATGATTCTTACATATAAAAAGAATGGTGCCACTCTCAATAAAGATGATGCTAATCATAAAAATCAAATATAAAAATTACATATTTTTTACTTCCTCCAATGCGGACCGGTTTGCCCCGTTTAAGACGGGCCAAAATGACACGAGCTGGTCCGTTTTGCCAATTCTAACTCCCTCCAACTTTAAATATAAGTAAAAATAACTAAAACACAATTATTAAAAAAAAGTAGATAATTTCATTTAATTCCTTTGATTTCACAAAAATAAAATATTGTCTTTCCTAAAATTGATTTTGGTTGCCAAAATTAATTTTGGCTGAAGCAATATGAGACTTGCTTTCACGTTGGGTTGAAAAATTTAAACTGTATTTTTACTTTAAACTTGCTTTTGAAAAAAAAAATTCCCAAATATAAATCACGTTACTTTAAAATCAATTTTATACGAAATCAATTCTATAAAATCACGTTGATCCAAAATCAATTCTACCAACGCTAAACCAAACACACACTAAAATTTAATGAGTTGTGAAAAATAAACAAGCAATTAAGGTCAAGATAATAAGGGAATTTTAACATTAAATAGAGCAAAAATATGTGGTTTTTGCTTATATTTGGAACAAAAAAAAAAGGTAATTTTTACTTATATTTAGAATCGGAGGAAGTATTTATCTATGTTATTTCATCTAATTATTTAAAGAACAATATTTTATTTATTCATTCATTTACATTTTTGTTAATAAAATTTTCATTAACTTTATCTTTATTTTTAATTAATTAGAGTATTAATTAATATTTTACTATTTAACTAATAAAAGAAAAAATATGTTATACAAAATTTAAAAAATATTTGATAAAAAATAATAATATTTTTAATATGCATAATTTATCCTTAAATAAAAATAAATATATACAGGAGAATAATAGTATATGCTCTCTCAGTTTTGAAATATAAAAAAAATCTAACTCATACTTTTTAAGAAAATTAATTAATCTTATTTAATTTTTTAAATTATATAAAAGTCGAGAGTATGTAGTTCAAGTGACATAAGAAGGAGAGTTCTCGAAATTCAAAGAGAAGAGTTTGATCTCCAATAAAATAGATTTAAAAGTAGTATATGAGTATTTTGGCCGATAAAAAAAAGAACATATCAAAAACTTGAATGGTACAGTTATTTAAAAAACTTGAATGTAATACAACGTATATTTAAAAAAAATCTAATCCAATTATACTCTAAAGATGTAATGTAGTCCAAAGTTCAATGTAGGACACGTGATATGATATGCAATGTCCAAAAACTTGAATCATTGGATATGGACCATATGGTCGTCTTTGCAGCTACCTTAGCGTTGACCTTGTTAATTAAATTCATCAGAATTATGCAATACTATAGTAGTTAATTAGTATGAGATAATGGTAGATTTATTCTATTTCTTTTCTCGTTCATGAAGAGTTAATTTAATTACAACTTGAAAGAAGAGAAGAAGAATATCACGTTGGACTACTTCCTTTATAGCAATGCACTAATTCCATTAACCGAAAAATAATTTGTTATATTACCTTTAATTTGTCTCATTTAACTTATGCTCTTACTATAAAGAAAAAATTACTTTATGCACTTGATGTAAAAGTAAAAGTCAGTCTCTTATTTACGTACGTGACCATTATAACCGCAGTTTAAACGCGAATTAAGTATTAGAGTTTTTACAAGTATTTTATTTCCGTTGAAATATCGTCAATAGAGATTTTAGATCATTGTGGAGTTTATCCATTCATTGACATTCAATAATCCTCTTATTTTATAATTGTGGTCCATCTCGAAGACTCGAACAGATAAAAAATAATTGTCATTTTAAAATTTTAAGATAATAAATATTTTCTTTTAAATTTATTCTCTACTAATAAATACACTTATCTCCTTTGTTTATCAATCAAATATTTTCATTGTCTCTTCTTTAATTACACCACTAATCACTCAACTAATCAACTAATAATTAAAAAGGACTAATTTAGTCAATTTATAACAAATATTTACTATATTCAATAGTTTTTTAATATATGTAAAAAACCTTTAAAAGAAAAATATATGAAAAAGAGGGAGTATACAATTAGTAGTAGATGATACTCTCTATTTCTTTTTAATTATCCATTTTAAAGGAAAAGTTTTATTCTTATTTATTTATTCAATTGCAATTCTAAAACTTCATTAATTACTGTTTTCTCAAATGTGGTATGTCTTTGTACTAATTTCAAGCGCTAATAAATGTTCCAGTAATAAATCAATCACATAAATGCATAGAAAACATAAACAAACCTAAGTTTAAATATATTTTTCATCCCGATAAAATTAGGGTAATTTACTTTTTGTTATTGTAAAATTTTTTGTTGATAAAAAGGTCGAAATTTTTTTAAAAATTTTTATTTTTAGTCCTTGCTATTAGTTTGGTCAGTTAACGGCTAACGTAACTAATGTTTCTGCCATACTGATCTGCCACATATGCAAATTTGTTTCTCTATTAACTTTAAAAACTATATTTAAGGCTAATATAACAGTTTGACGAGAAAAAAACGTTAGTTAACTATTGATTTTTCTGCCATGTCAGTTTGTCACATTTGCAAGTTCTAGACCTTATATTAACATTAAAAATTATTTATAATGCTGATGTGATAGCTTGATAGGATAAAAACATTAGCTATGTTAGCGATTTACTGACTAAACTAACAGCATGGACTAAAAATAAAAGTTTTAAGAAAAGTTTGGACTTTTCATGAACAAATTTTTTTAAAGGAATAAAAAGTGAATTATCCTAATTTGTAAGGACGAAAAATATATTTAAGTCATAAATGTACGATAGAAAATTCAACAAATATTTTGACAAAATTAAGTATAATAATAACATTTTTTACACTTAAATGGATAGATAAAAAAAGAGCGGATGAAGTACTTTCTTGACATACACCAAAATATTCCAAACCAGCAATTAGAGAGTAATTTCTTTCTTGATGAAAAGCTTATTAAAATGAGATTTTTTTTTGTGCATAATAAAAATAGATGAGGTTTGAATCTAAGACATGTCAAAAGTCCAAACTTCTCACCATTTAGCCAATCCTAATGAGTCCAAAATATGTATAATTTCTTTCGACAAATATTTTTTTTTCACACAGAACAAAAATTCAATTGATAGATTATATATAATTGTCTTCCAAACCAAAATGGCCAAGGGCGGAGCTAACCAAATTTGTTGGGGGTGTCAAATATAAATAATTAAATAATTCAATTTTTTTTTGGGAGGGGAAAGGGGGAGAATTAATTAGATACTATTAACTTTTATTTATATTTTAAAAAATTATATATACATATTAATAATTTTTTCTCGCAATAGGGCCAAGACCTCCTCATTATATATATGTAGCTCGGCCCCTGAAAATGGCCAATATTTTTGTTTTCATCCTTTTTGATTTGACATTCAAATATTACTTTCTTAGTCTCTATTTATAAGCATCTAAATAAAAATAATAGTGTTTTTTTTATCTGTATCTATCATAAAAATTAGAAGTATCTATTATATTTTTTAATTTTATCTTAAATTAATGAAGGTAATTCAATTTAATTTTAAATAATATGATATAAGTAATAAAGTTTGACACAGATAAAAATAAAATTTAAAAAAAAAATAGATTATTGCTAGTACTTGTTTAAAAATTGATGTATATATTTTTTTATGTTAATATTTTTTTATAAATAAAACAAACATTATTAATAAATAGTACGAAGGGTACTCTGTCCCATACAAATCTATGGCATCTGCTTTCAACCCTCCATATGACCACTTCCAAGATCATATTTGATTGCCTCTAGTAATTCTTCGACATCCAACACATCATTATTTAGTATGCATAAATTTTATTTTAGGTACTTATAAATAAAAACAAAAATATTTTGTCTTGTTGTAGGTGTGGCCATAGGATACCAATCTTCCCTTGGTTATAAAAAAAAAAATATATATTATTATTCATAAGTAAGACATCTATTAAAAAACATAACACATGCTTATAACTTTTCAGAAGGTACTTTATGGGTCGACCCAATGCCAACCTAGCATGTCCACTGAGTGATGGAACAGAGCAACCACATCCCCAAATCTTGACTTTTGTTTGGGCCCTCGTCCTCTGATTTTCTTTTTTTGTTTGTTTTTTTTTTAAATATCGTTCTTCACCAAAAATATAATGATATGAATTCCAAAAACAAAATATAATGATATCATTGCATACATATTTAAGCAAATTAGGGATTCAAAAAATAAAATAAAATAAAATATTTAAGTAAATTAGAAATGGCAAATATGTTTTAGACATGTTATTTTGGTGTATCCTAGGTTATGATCATAGTCAGATTTCATTCTCCGATATTTTTATGTTCCTTATGTTATTTTTTCATGTTTCATCTATAAAAAAAACTTTGAAAATAATGAGAATGAGTATAGTATATTTTTAATGTTTTTATAATTTTTTTTAAAACTAAACAGAAATATATTATGTCAGTCATGTAGTTTAATTGGTGAGCACATGAGACATGTCTGTATGGGTACGAGATTCGATCCCCACTTGTACTACTTTCCTATAAAAAAAACAGAAATACACACCTCGTGTGCAAGGCAGATTTATTAAAAGATTTGAAAAAAAGATCAAAACGTAAATAAAGACTAAGATTGAAAAAATTATCTTGTGCACGATGTGGTGTTTTTTTACGCGCCAACATCCCATACTAAAATGAATCGACGACTCATTGTATTTAAACTCAATAAACAAACCCTTAATATCTGTTTTGTTTGAATTTTTATGTTCTATTTTCAATTTCAGTATTTCCATTATTTTTTTTGTAAAATTTATAAAATAAAAAACAGAAAACAAAAATAAGAAATAGAAATGCAAATAAACAATATCTTGGGGGCGTTTATTTCAATGTTTAAAAATATATTGTCAGATATCTTATCGCGAGGAATACATTCCCAATAATGTTTATTCTCAGACATTTTAAACAAGTTGTTTGGTTTTTAATTTTTATTCCTTGGAATCTTTTAAAAAAAATTTAATAAAATTTAAAATCTATATGATTTACAATAATGTTACATGTAATAATAAGAAAATATTTTTATTTCATATAATATTATTTATTTATTTTAATTATTTAATCAATGAAAAAGTAAAAGATAACAAATAGAAGGACAACAATGTAATGTAATTGCCTATAAAAAAAACAATGTAATGCAATTATATAGATTAAGCAAAAAAATATATATATAAACAATGAATTAGATACATAACATTGACAATTTAGATGGCGTTAGTATCGAGGAATAAAAAATATTTTCAGACATCTTATTTATGATAATTTGTATATTTATAAAAATGTGAACTTTTTTAGCATTTTATAAGACAATGTTTGATAAAATTAACATAATTAGGAATACTTTTTAAATTTCAAATACAAAATAATAAAATAATAAAAAAATGGTAGTTATAAGTAAAATATAAAATAATTACCTATATTCCTATGGAAAAGTAACTTACCCACCTTTTACCATGCGAATGAAGATTATAAAAAATACAAAGTAAAAACATTTCCGAAAATAAATAATGCTCGAGAATTATTTTTTTAAACCTTAAAATAAACATAAGATTCTCACGTTCTCATGTATACATTATTTTTCTATACCTTAAAACAAAGGCCTCTTAAAATTTTAAGTAAACTAGTCAAAACTCCCTATTATTAGAGTGATCTTATTGATTGTTGTGGAATATAAATAAGTCTAATAAGATACTTTGAATCCAACAAAATGATCAATAATCAATACTTAAGCAAAGTTTTAAAAGCACTAGAAACATAATACTTTCCTTGTTTCTTTCATGGGAGTATCAAAGGGCAGAGTTATTTATCATGTGGACTCGTTAATGCTCTTATACGTTAAGTATTTTAATGATTTTTATTTTATAAAACTAATTGAAGTTAAAATTAAATATTAAATTTCAAAATAAAATTTTCGTAACATTTAAAGAAAAAAAATGACCTCAATTTTTTTTCTGTTCAAACATGTTTCAAATATTAAACCGAAACAACAATCAACAAGAAAAGCAAATAACATATTAATTAGTATAATGTTTTGGTGTCATCTCAATTTTGTCCAAGAATGAGATATATAGGGTACAAACTTCTTCTTCTCACATATAAGAATGAGAATGGACTAGGTCAAGTTACGCTTTGTATGATTAGGCCAGAGTTTACTTTTAAAATTAGAGGTTTAAGCTGTTATTTGTCATAGATTTTAAGTTGGTTAAAAAGTCTATTTTATTACAAAGTCCTTAAAATTATTTCAAAAAACTTACTTATAAACAAGTTACTTTTATTGCTTGTGTCATCTAAATAAGTTAATTTACGTATAGATATACATAAGTTAATGAAATAAAGCTTTTTAGAAAAAAATGTAATTATAAAATATAACATTAAAATTTTCACATATAATAACAAGGCTTAATTATGTTTTTGATCCCTACAAAATAGAGGTCATTTAGTTTTGGTTCCTATAAAATTACTTTTTTAATTTTAGTCCAACACTTTGCATAAATATTTGGTTTTAATCCTTAAAGCCAAAAAAATGAATTTTAAGCCAAACATGTCTTTATTTAATTATTAAATTTGATATTAAAATATAAAAAAAATAAAAAATCCTCGAACTTCTTCTTCTTCCCTCCACCACCACCACCCCCAACTTCCTCCACCACCGCCGTCCCCAACTTCTTCCACCACCGCCACCCCCAACTTCCTCCACCACCACTTCTTCTTCCTAACACCACCACCACCGTTGCCCCAACTTCCTCCATCACCATTGCCACTCTTCTTCCCCCACCACCACTCCTTTTCCCTCCACCACCACTTCTTCTTCCTAACACCACTGTTGCCTCAACTTCCTCCACCACCACTTGCCACACTTCTTTCCTCCATCACCACTTCTTCTTAACACCACCGCTGCCCCAACTTCCTCCACCACCCAGCACCGCCATTCGCCACCCCTGTTCATCATCCACCAAAAATCACTTTCAAACTCACATCAAACAAATCCCCTTCATCAAAATCCAAAAGCAAAAATTTTCACTTTCAAACTCACATCCAACAAATCCCTTTCAGTTTTAGAAACTCTCAAGAAGCAAACAAATCTCAACCAAAATCCCTAAAGCAAAGAAAATGAAAAGAGGGAAAAGAATCAAATCTGAAGAAAAAAACCAAATATGAATTCAGAGGGTTCATTGACGCGGCAAAGCAATGGTGGCGTGGCAGCACAGCGGCGGCAATGGAGGAGGTGGCGGTAAAGATGAAGAAGAAGGAGGAGAATGATGAGGAGAAGGGGCGACGAGGAAGAATGATGAAGAAGTGGCGAGGAGAAGACAAAGAAGAGGGAGCAGCGGTGGTGTGCAGCGTGGCCGCGACGGCGGTAGAAGCAAAGGAGGTGGTGGCGGCGGCTGCTGTGTGGGTGGTGGTGGCTGATAAGTATGGTGGTGGCTAGGGTTGCAAAAATGGGAAGGGAAGGAGAAAGAGTGTGAATGAACAGACAATTTTTTTTAATTTTAATTTTAATTATTTCATTATTTAATAATTAATTAATAAGGACATGTTTGGCACAAAAGTCATTAACACAACTTAGGGACTAAAAACAATTAATTCTTTAAAGTATTGGACTAAAACCAAAAAAATAATTTTATAGGGACCAAAACCAAAGGACCCCTATTTTGTAGGGACCAAAAACATATTTAAGCCATAACATATATAATCATATAATTTATTATTACTACTAATATTATTATTATTTAAATAGGTTGATTTATTAGACCTAAAAAGTTTATTAAAACTAAGTTTATTGCTATGTTTATATAATTAATTGAACTTTTAAAAAATTCTTAGTTTTAAACTTGATGTAAGCTAAGTTTGGATTCCTGTCAAACAGCCTAACATATTCTCACTGCTACTCCCATGTAATAAAGCAGATAATTTCTATGGTTTTACTAACGCGTTGTTTATCTTTAGAATAAAATTCCTCTCAACATCACATATCTTTCTTAGCATATATATGTGAAAGGAATAGTATGTCTTCATCGCCAAAATGTGTAGCACACAATTATTCATCTTTCAATTATAGGCATAGTACTGGTTTTACTTAATGACAAGATGCAGATAAGCTTCTTAGATATAGAAGAAGAATGCCATGAACTAATCCCAAGAACATGTTTACTTTCTCCCTCAAGCAAAGCAGGAGTAACTAGAGATTGTATGTGTTTGGATTGGCGTTCGCCAAACGTGAATCTATTGAATCTATAAACTAAAAAAATTGCATAACGCCAAAACAAACACACCCATACACATGGCAGCTTACACTTTTTTTTTTTTTTCCTTTCATTTCTTTAGGTTTTACCTTTTGTAGCATTTCTGATTCCATACAGACATTTGTAAACCTTGATCATCTTCATACCAAAACAGTAGAGAGGAGTGGAACCCCCTATTCTCACATCAAATATCAATTGAAGGCTTTTATCAATAAATATTTTTTCAATTTTCTTTTATAATAATAAAGCAAATTAACCAACACTTTCCAAATACAGAAATTGTTAACAAACACCCTTAGCCAGGCCTATACAAATCAAAATAACAGTAGGAGGCTCTATTCAGAGTGAACATGCAATTTCTTAGAAAAAATACCACCTCAAACTCTATAATTCCTAAACTGGCACATTCTGTCTAGACAACTGCAACCTCTTCTTCATCAAAACTCAGATTTAATGTCTGCAATTTAAAGCCTGAACCTTGAATGGTTTCTACCAAACCAGAAGCCACTCCTGTAGCTTGAACTGTTGTCTGTTTCTTCAACTGAACAAGACCAAAAAAAAAAAAATCATTACTGATTATTGATATTGAAGTAAAATTGAACTCATCGTAATTACCTAATAATAAGCAGCCAATTTATTATACCGAGATTATTGAGGAATCAGAGATAAAAGGAAGTGTTTGAAGAATGAAGTTTGAACTATTATTCAAGATCTGAGAATATCACATATATAGATGGATCATGGATGTCTCAAAGACGAATGAGCAGAAAAAGAGAAAGGTTGAAAACTAACTGAACTCTACCTAACAGTTACAGCAGTAACAAAAATGAAACAGCACTAACTGAATCCAACGAAAAATAACTGTAACAACTGTCATTCATGTTAGTTAAGCTAAGATGAATGCTGAGTACTAATTCATAATAAAAATCTTCACAATGGCAACCAGGTATTAGATTTTAGAAGTTTCATATTGATCAGGGATATCATGTGTTCACACTTCAATTACAATTAGACTCACTAAGAGGCCAATTGGCATTCTTAAGGATTTCAATCAAATAAGGGTGCCACCTGCCAAGAGCAGCCCATGGGCAAAAAAATAGTTCAACTTGTGTTGGCAATAGTTTAAGAGTTCGTCACTGAAAACAATATGCATTTTTGACAATTGGCAACTGTATTAAAGCAGTATACCTCTAAAGTGGCGAGTCCCTCAACAAGATTAACCTTCAAATCAGTAACACCTTCTGTCTCCTATTAGTATGTACATAATAAAGCATTGATGAGCAAGTGTTGAAGTCAATAAGCCAAGTTTCCCAAAGACAATCATAACATACCAAAAGAATGGAGAAAGAAGACAGTCAAACAAATGACTGAGGCATTATTCACAGAAATAGAGTTAAAAGCTTTTGATTTATAAACCCTTAATGCATCGCATACAAATAAGAGACATGGCCATTACTAGATTGAGCTATATTTGGTATTTAAGAGTCAGCATTACAAGTTTACTTTCTGGAAGGCCTAAATTCTGTCACAGATTACATAAATGACCATGTCTCACAACTAGTCAATATGTGAGGGGACTTGCCCTCCTTCATCATCATACTTTGATCTTCCTCAATTCAAAAACTAGGTTGACTGCGGTTTCACAAATACAGTATGAATTATCTTCTTTTAAATTAAAGTTGAATTGAAGATGTGCAAGATTGGATCTGAATATATTTCATAAACATTTGATATCTTGGATCCTTATGCATCATCATCCAGTTAAAGGCAACAAGCCGAAAAAAATACTCATGTCTTTTCGACAAGAAAATAATATAGAGTTAACTTAAAAATCAGGGCCTAATCATAAGAAATGCCATGGCTGCTATCTTCATTAAGGAATTCAGAATTGGGTGGAAATTTGAAAATACAAGTGCAAATAAAAAATGTCGTATCGGCATCAAATTTATATTCACATTGAAGTGATTGAACCTAAAATAAAGAAAAAAGAATAAACTGAAAAAGCTTGGAGCTACCTCTAAAGCCTTGGTCAAAGTTGGAATAGCTGTTTCATTCAATGTTCCCTCCGCCTTCAAATGTAAAAAATGGACAGTTAGTCTCAAGAGAAGTTATACAAATTACAATCACAAACAGTAAGAGTAAGGTAACTAGCTGACAACTCAACAGCACAGTTTTTGTTTTTTTCTTTTAAAGATAATTCTGTAAGTCAAGAAAGAGTAACTCAAAGCTCACTTTTTAAGTGATCCATCTGTTTTGGACACAGATATTTGTAACACTGATTAGTGTTAGTAAAACAGCAGAGGCTTGAACTCAATTAGTCCCAAACTAAAGAAACTCAATTAGCGATTAAACTTGCAATTTCTCAGGCACAATAGTCCTTACCAAAGTCCTAAATTTCACAGTTTGGAGACTAATATGCCCAAGAAATTGTAAGTTTGATCAAGGCTAGTATGACAAATTCTTTAGTGTAGGAACTTCTGTAAAGGTGGCATGCAAGTTTGGAGAATAAATCGGATATTTGCTCAAAAAGATAAATCAATGGTATGCATTAGTTTATGGAACATGAATATTACTTTAGAGTCCCAAAGATATATATTTAATCAATCAAATGATGGCACCAGTGAGACAGAAATAATGCATATTTCAGGGACTAATACGACTAATGCTATCTACAATTCTATATCTTCTGGGGATTAATGTGCTTATTTATTCAAAATTCTATATCTTCTGGGAATTATTTGCTTAGTTATTCAAATTTTACTAGGCTTGGTCTCTGCACACACACATTTATCTATTCTCTAACCCTCAAACATTATTTTAAGCTTCCAAACTTGATTCTGGTTGAAGCAAGTTGAGTGCAGTTGAGTAACAATTTTACACTATAATCACTTCACATCAAAGCTCAATTTCAATCAAAAATCAATTCTACAAAATCAACTCCATCCAAAATCGATTCCACAATCGTTCACACACTAACACACACAATCCCTCTATACCTCAGTCGCAGGTGAATAGCATTGATTGAGCTCAACAACTTAAGCAAAGACAAAATTGTCACTTGTTTAAAGCTAATTACACACAATGTCTCAGCTCTAAAATTTCAAAAGGGCAGAGAAAGAAAGAAGCAGTAGCATAGGGTACCTGAAAGAACATGGTGAGAGTATCGGAAGGAGAAACGGGAACTACAACCGGTTGCTGTTGTTCGGAATCAACGGTGATTTCATCCTGTTGTTGTTGCTGTGGAGCTTCTTCTTCAACTTGTTGAGTTTGTTCTTCTTCCACCGCTTTGGCCACGCAAAATCGACGGTTCGTAATAGTGTAAGATGGAGTGAGAGGGCGAAAGGGAAAGTTGCAGAAGGCGAGGGAAGAAGAAGAAGAAGAAGAAGAAGAAGAAACAGAAGAGAGGGTAGAAGAGAGGCGAATGGAGTGAAGAGACGAAGATGAAAACAGTGTCGCCATTTTCAAACACACTCTTCTTCCCAAATGAAACTGACTCTAATTTATCACCCTATCTACATCTATCCAAACCAACACCATGAAAAGGTAGCATTTAAGGCACACCTAAAAATTTGGGTTCTACCGGTGCTCCGGGTATTGTCAGCCGTTAGATATAAATTTTTATAAATCAATGGTAACTAATACTTGTTACGGGGAATGCTGGTAAAGTGTCAAAGATACATACATATTGCAATAGAATCCTTTACAATATTTTTTATGTTTGTGATTGAACCCAATTGATATTTTTTTTTTGAAGGGGCCTCCCTAAATCCTAATTGAAGCTTAATGCCGATAATTTGCATTTGTCATTCTTGTTCGTTTGCAATTGTCACTGTGACTAACTCAGGTTTTGAATCTAATTTTGTTTTTTATGTTGTAATTGGTTTAATGCTTTTAATTTCAATTTTTCTTTGCTTGAGAACATAGGTTTGTTCTCACGTCTATTTTGTGAAGAAGATGAAGTAGTGTGAAACAATTTATGATTTGTAAGTAAGCAAATACATATGGACTCAAATGTATAGAAGAAGCAAAAGAATGCACACATCTATTCCGCAGAAGTGTGGCCTACTAAAAATCACTTGTTTATTCAAATATACAAAGCAAAGGAAAAAAAAAATCCAAGAAATATAAAATATTTTTTCTTTATTGAAGGCTTTATGTATATTTCACTCTTTATAAGAGTTGGCCTCTCGTCTGTTAGTCATGTAGGCAGTTTTTAATATGTTCATAAGCTAATTCAATTTACAGATGGTTTGCCTTTTAATGTGGTATGGAATTTGGTGCTGTGTGGTTTGAAATATTTGGTGTTGGAGAAATTGCTTGGTATTTAAAAACAATTGTAACATGAAAGAGTATTTTCGATACGATTCAGATTATAGTTAATTCATAGTTAAATTGAAGCTAATTTAGTAATCACAAATTTGCTACTAAATTAGCTATTAATTAATTATAAAATATAGCTACAAACCTGAGAGAGGATAGCTAATGTGTTCTGCTGGGTTTTCTTATTTTTTCCAACATAAATAATCATGTACAGGTTGGGTTTTTCTTTTCTGGTTCCTGGCCAATAAAAGAATTTCTGTAATACTAGTTCATGTACGAGAAAAAATCGATTTCTGTTTGAAGTAGGTTGTGCAAAAAGAATTTATTACTCTTTTTCTTCTTCACACAATATAGTTGGATAATACTTTAACTATTGAAAATAATTCACTTAGTATATCTGCACAATATCCCATTTATTAAACATATTTATACCGTGTTGAAGATCACGTTATTTGTTTTCTAAAACTGAATTTGCACTCATTGTCATAAAACTAGTCACACGAGTGATACTTGTTACAAATTACACAGTTTTCCATCCACCTTCAAATTTCAGTCTCAGAATTCTGCTAATCTGTCTTTTTCTTGAAAGCTCTTATGCAGATTTGGATGATAAGGTCTCAACACAAGAGTTTAATTCAAATGATCCAGCAAGGTATTCAATCCACTAATGTTCACGAAAATCATACACAATAAGTCATTACAACAGCTTAGCCACCTACATGTTATAGCATATGAAAAAAAATTTGCCAACACCATTTCATCTGTGCCTTCAAGTTTCCTATGTAGGTCATCATCAATCTGCTCAATTTGACAACGAACTAAGCCTAATCCAAGAAATGTCGCAAATCAGCGGTTAGAAGTCTAACTCGCTTCTACATTACAACCGAAATGTACCCGAATTTGCACAAGCCGTAAGCAAAGGCGTGATCCAAATAGCTTGTACAGTATTAGAGCAACTGACAATCTTCTTCAACATGACCAGCTGCAAAAGTTTAGGTTTAGGATCCAATAAAATATTTTCCATTTCCAAAGATAGACATGAAAAAAAATTTATTGAACCATAAAAGTTAGGGGGTTTACAGCATTTTCTTCGGGAAAAAAAAATGAAATTGAAAACAAACTAAAGCCAATTTAGCAATTTCTTAACCATATAATGAAACAAAACACTTGAAAATGAAAGCTCAAAGCTGTTTTTGGATACTGCACAGCTTTGGCTGCAGTTCATTGAGTTCTTGCCGAGTGGATTCTCATTTATCAGGAAAATGAAAAACTGAAATGTATAAGGAACTCGGAATCAGAAGAGAATCGTGTCTAACCTGCGAGATTTATGGCCCGGTTTGCTTGAACGTCAGCATCAGAGTTATATTGCTTGAAAAAAAAAAGCATGATATTAGAAAAACTCAGAAGATTACCAAACTTTCAGGCAAAAACAAAATAAGGGAGGTATCATCTGAAAAATAAAGATGAAAATAACAAGAATGGAATGTAAGTCAAACTATTAACTGCAGAAACAATTACAAATCATTGGATGCTCATCAAATTCTAGTTGAAACTGGAACCATTATACTTCATACTTTATACTTGACTGTATAAAATTTACCTAGCCAAGCATTTGGATCACTTGGCCTCTTTTGAAGGATGTTGATTCAATAAACCGTAAGAAACAGTAACATATACCGTAAATGATTATTTTCAACTATTTTTCTAGCAGGTGCAACTTTACACAAGTTAAGAGTTTAAAAGTATATGCCAAAAATTGAAGTAGAATTTTTTTTTGCTGAAATATTAACATAAAACTCATTAAATGTGTGTTTTCTCAATAAAAATTTCCATTGTTAAACTCATTATCCTGTGCAAAGTTGCACAAAAAAGAAAAATTATGGTTTCAACCTCTATCTGTCGTTCATCCCAGGATATCCACAAAGCGGGTGGGAGAATCAGCCAACATTTTATCTATTATGTAAATCTATATGAAATATACAGAAAATGACAAAGTGGGTACCCTAAGAACATGATCGATCTTGAATGACAAGAATTTATCTTTCAGCTCCTTGGCTTCATTAAGTAAGATAGCTAAATTCTGGTTTTTGATTTTCCATAGACCTTGAATCTGTTACAAAGGCAATCAGATAAAATGATAAGCAGTTCAGAAGAAAATGTATCAAAACAGAAAATATATATATATATATATATATATTGGTGAATGAATCCGAAGAAACCTTTTTTATGAATTACTGAACTACTAAAATGGAGAGACCATCACTCTCCAATAAACATTGTGAAGGGCCTTTTAGAGAATGATCTTCATTTTTAGACGAAATAAAAAACATTACAAATAAGTTAACCAATATTCTCAAGTAACGTGAATTGGCTAAGTTTTTGCTTGTATTCGAAAATGGAGGGAATATAATTTAAAAAGTGAAACTGACCAAGATATGTAGAGCAGCAAAGACGAAAACTAAAATAATTCAGACTCAGAAAATATAGCAAACCTGATTGCAGACAAGAAGGGAATCTCCTTGGACCCGAATGTGCTTATATCCTTTCTTAATGGCTTGTTTCAATCCTAAAATTAAAGCTCGATATTCTGCAACATTGTTTGTCCCTATGCCCACCCCTTCGCGCAAATTATAGACCTACAAAAAACCTAAGAGTTAGCTATATTCTGTAAAGGATATTAAAAATTAAAAAATAAATAAAATTATCGCACGCAGTAGAGACCTTGCTCCCGTCTTCAGCACGCAGTACAGCACCTGCACCAGCTGGTCCAGGATTTCCTTTGCAAGCACCATCAAACTCAAGGATACAAGAAAGCTGCAAATACAGATGTAAGAGGGTGGAGATATCAATCAACAAAGATCATGCAATGAAACCTGTAACCAAAAATAAAGGACCAGAAATCCGAAGGTCAAGCTCAAATGTAACAATTTCAAAGGGAGAATTTTTGAAACATTTCATCCGATTCAAAGGTCCTCTGAACTTCTGCACAAGTGCTGTTACCACACCTTGAAGTTAAAAGGTCAAACAAATTCTTTCCGCTCCAAATAATTTGAGCAACTAATGAATCCTAACCAACTCAGCATAGAAAGATATAGGCAGGACACAATCATCTCAGCAAGGACTAGTCTTGATTCTTGACTATCACAAATTCACAATAGCTAAATGACTCCAAGAGCAATTTCACCGACATCAACTACAATAATCATTACCTCTAAACATGCATGTCTTAGAGCACTCAAAATCAATACATAAATCATCTAAAGAATGCCTAAATAGTGTTGAACAGCAAGAACTTTATGGCAGATTTCAATTTTATTAAAGACGGAACTCAAATATTTATATATTTATAACAAATTGTAGATAAGTTCTAACAAAACAAAAAAATCCATCAAGATATAAGGATCATTAACAGTCGATACATGAGACCTGAGAAGTTGGAAATATACAAATAATGAGTACAGGTACTAACACGAGTACATGACAACAATGCAGACATAAACAAGCCAACTTACACATGTAGACAACTCTGGTTGGGTTCCACCTAGTGTGTGATACATCTGTGTACTTGCTGATGAACCAGCCACCTTCTGTGCAAGCAAAAACAAAAAAGATGGATAAGAGACAAAACATTGAATAATTTCAAACACAAATAACCGATGATAGAGTTAACATTACTAATTTCGCTGTTAATTTCACTAATAACTTCGATAAACAGATAACCTGCCCTGCCCTATAAGGCAGCCTAAGTTGGCTTAGGTGGACTACGGGAATGCGATATTTAACTTCCAAGTTTAACAAATATTGTTACACAGCTGCTTCAAATGTGTGCTTCACTTGAATCAATAGCATTTCTCTGGTAATATTATTGTTCAAATTCTTTATTGAAGATATGTCAATGTTGATAACTTACACTAGATTCAAGTTGAACGGCTCCTCCTTGAGCTTGAACAGCTCCTCCCAAGCTCTTGGATGAGGAACTCATCTCATAAGCTCTTCCTTGAGAAGAAAATGGATCCTGAAAGAAAATGAACATTTCTAGATGTTAGATTTTCACAATAGCAAAGTAGCCAGATACACAAATAGCATAAGCTTAAAATCCCAAGTTACAAAAGAGAAAGACAGTCTAAGTAGTTATCAGAAACAATGCCGATTGCAAATGAACCCTTATGCATTAGAACCCAACACCAAAAGTTGTTACAGAAAGCTCAAGTAAACAACATCAAGCCTTTACACACAAAAGGGGGTTTTTACTTTTTAACCCATAAATGAGGAAAATTTTCAGGTACTGTTAAGAACAGCACAAAAAAGGAAGAATGGTGTCTGAAACCTGATATGGACAAGCAACAAGTCTTCCAAAAAGTCCCTCATGCACATTAGCAGCACTGATAGAATAAGGAGCACCCTTAAGCCCATGTGAGACAAGATACTCCTCAGTTTTCTGAGGTAAACAAAACCCTTTGTAAATACTCAGAGATTCACCATGTACCTGCTTGGAATATGCACTTAACCAAATGAGAAAACCTTAAACCTAACTTCTACTGTAAGCAAAGCAATGAAGAAGAAAGCAAAAACAAACGCCACAAGTTCAATGTGAGTTAATACGAGGGGGAAAAAACTCCATTTTGAGATTCAACATCAGAAACCATACTCACCCAAATGCAGAATAAGTAAAAAACACACCAAAGAAAACATGACAAGGTTAGAAAAATACATACAGAAGATGAAAGCAGAGGTTGAAGGTCATTGAAAGACTTGTAGATTCCAACGACATCCCCTTTTCTTACAACGTAGAAAGCGTCCTTCTCATTAGCCATTTCAACACTGCAAGCAAAAGGGCATGATATTAGTTTAGTAATTTAGAAAAGCAAAAAAGCAATGCATGAACAGATATTTCAAAATTTGAAGTTCAATAGTTTGATCATTGAACGTTACACAGTAAACAGACCAAATTGCAGAAACACTTTCTCAGAGCAAATAAGTGAGAGAGAACCGGTTTGGGTTGGAAAAGCCAAAGTCTGAAACTTTTTGTATAATTGGTGTAGAGAGAGAGGAAGGGAAGAACGAAGAAGAACGCAAAGTTAAATGATATTGACAGAGTGACAGGACAAGACGAAAATGTCACTGTATACGATCATACGTGAGAAAACAGAAATTTTTTTTCGTTTTTTGGTCATTTTTTTTGCTGATAGTGAAAAAAGCCCAATAGGGCAAGAAGATCCATCTTAGGCCCATAATTTCCCCCAACCACAAAAAAAAAATCATTTACTGTTTTTTTCTTATGATTATTGTACCCGCAAGAATCGAGCTGGATGTGTAAACTTATAAATCAGCTTAATCATAAAAATAAAATTTTCTTTTGCATGAGGCTGATAATTGAGTTAATCCGTAAACATATCTAAATTTATAGATTAGCGTTGTCTGTGAGTCTACGGATGAGCCTCATCCAAAAGAAAATTTTATTTTACATATTAAGCTTTACGGATCAGCTTGGTCCGTAGGTACAACAATCAGAAAAAAAAAAAAAAGGGTGAGTGAATGAACAAAGGGTATGAAAATTATGGATCCCATCTTAGTGTGAATTTTTATTTGGCTAACTTGGATCCAAGCCCACATTAAACTATATAATCCATGATCAAAACAGAGAATTGATTTACCTTTGAAAAATTATGATCAGAAAATTGATTTTAAAACATAATGATGTTTGGATAATCTTTAATCAAAATTGCTTTTGGAGTATATAATTACCATTATGACCTTTAATATTTAAACATATTTATTGTAATATTTTTATGTTACAAATAATTAAGAAAAAAATAGTAAGGAATATATTTTATAGCTCAATAGTAAGGAAAATATTTATAAAGGTCGTTTAATTTTTTAAATTTAAAGGTCATTTAATTTTTAAAATTTAATTTGAAAAATAATTTTATATTTAATATATAAAAGCATAAATTGGATAATTAAAAAATCTCATAGTTTAAAGTGAAAGTAATTAATTTTATACTTAATACCTAAAAATATTCGGCAGTTGTTATTTATATAGTATTTAGAATATAAATAAGACTTATTTATAAAACTTAAAAGACAAATAATAAAGGGTAAATAAGACATTTCATAGTGTATAATTGATTATGGGAGAAGTAGAAGCAAGAAAAAGTTATTTTTCATGAAATTTAAATTTTGTATCTAGAATCAATTCTGATGCAGAGTTACCAAACATGATTTTTTTCATCAAAATCAATTTTAACTCAATATAAACCATAGTTTGAAAGAGGCAAAAGGCCAATCCAAACATACCATAAAACTAAGGCAAAAAATTCAAGTAGAGGGTGAAGACTGAAGATAAAAAATTAACGAATTAACTTATAGCTGTTTTATAAATTGACAGGAATGTGCAAAGAGACTTGTTTTCATCAAATCCGCTTACAAATTGGCAGCGAATAACTTGTTTTCTTACATCATATTTGACTCTTTTTTTCTTATGAAGTCAAAGAAATTCAGTACGATTACAAATTGGATTGAGCTTTGTTGATGCACATTTTGACATTGCTTTTGATATGCACAATTTGCATTTTATGTATATTCTTCTCAGCTCTGACTGATGAAGATCAAGTTGGATACATCATACACTATACTTTCTCCCAGTTTTAATGGAGATTTCGCTTTTTATTTATTATTTATTTATTTCCCATCTTTTTCTCTTCTGAATTCAGAAACCAGTGATATTATAGGGGCTATCATGTGATCTTAATTAAAATAACACAGAAGTAACAGGAGAGAAAATGTTACTTATTTCACAAGCTATTCTTTGAAGACAGTAAATACAGTTGTGTTCCAACAATTTTTCTTAGTCCTAAAGCTTTACATAAGCGAAAAACCACAAATTGCCAACAAATCACCACCTCTGACAAAGTCTACACAAAAAATGAGAATTGAAATAAAAAAAAAAATTACAATCTTCTGCCTATCAATCCTTGATGTTTATTATCTTTATATCTTATGATGGTAAAATCAATGAACTTTACTCTATATCTCATTTCTTGCCAATTGATATAGTTCTTTCAAATGCTTCTGTGTTAAAAACAAAAAACCACTATGTGTGCATTCAGTTTCGGGTCAAATCACGTTAAGATGAGACAGACGTGAATTCATGTCAATATAACTAACAGTAGCTTTTACGTTTTGGATCCACTTTTGATCTATCCAACACAGAACCGAACACACACTAAAACAATTTCGATGCCTCGTTTCAACTCACCTGCTCACCAATTAAGTCCAAACCCATCACAAGAAATGACAATCCTTGGAAGAGCAAGAAATAGAAATGAACACCATGTGCTGATAAAAGGCTTCTTGCAGAAGCTGTGAGCAAAAGAAAAGCAAGTGCTAATTCCTTCCTATAGAGCTTGTTTCTCTTCTTCTTGGAAGGAACTTCTGCTTGCTTCAGTTTTCCCAATAATTCTAATCCGGATTCGGAGCGCCTTCTGAGGATCTTATCTTCATTCGAAGACTTCGATTCTCGCTCGGCCAAGGCTAATAAATCTGACTCGGACGATCTTCCTGTCTTCTTTGTCACAACCCACTCATAAGCACTCCCTAGCTGAAACAATCCGGAAATCATTGCATTGAACTTTGTAACGGACATGGTGTTCTCGAAAAGAAGGTAAGGGACGAGGAAAGGGACGGATTTTGGAGCCGGAAGAATGTTCAAGAAGGACATGAAAATGGGGACATAACAGATCACCCAAAGGGGAAGTTCAGATTCTGGTATGAACATGGTTAAGGGTAGTATGATGCAGAACAAGGTGAATGAGTAGAAGGGAAGTATAAGTTTTCTCAATAGGAAGAATAAAAATATCAGGTTTGCCTTCTTCCAGGCTGATATCTGCATAAATGTAAACAAAAGATTCAGAATGTTATATACATTTTCAAGTATAGAAAATTAGTTAGTGTTCAGATGAGCATTTATTAAACTTGATACTAGTGTTTGGAAACAAATCAAATTAGGTCAAATATGAATCCAAAAACATGAAAGCTACACTTAGTTTTGTTGAAATAAATCCATGTGCATGCCATCTAAACGTGAAACCAAACACATGCTAAATCTTAAAGTGAAATAATTTATGTTTGGAAATTTCTATTATTCTGCAATAAATCTTAGTATAAACAGAAGTTTCTTTCACTTAAAACATTTTCCCATTTGAAACATTGGTTAAACGGATTACCAAATATGTATAGAAGTTACAAAATCCCGGTTGAAGTTCGACCACTATGTGTTTGGTTCCATATTCGTGAAGAATGAAAATGAATTCATTTGAACACAATTAAGAGTAGTTTCCACATTTGACTTGATTTGATTTATTTCCATACACACACTAAACCAATCAAGCATGTAATATTAGCGAGAAAAAGAGCTGAAAATTAACTAGACCTTGGATTTCAGTATAGCAGGAAGACATAGCCTGAAAAGCTGCATCGGACCGGAATGCCAGCGATGTTGTTGTTTCTTATAAGCTTCATAAGACTCTGGCAATTCACAGAGAACTTTAACATCATTAAGGAAGATGAATTTCCAACCATTCAAGTGAGCTCTAACCGCGATATCCATGTCCTCAACTGTGGTCCTCTCTAGCCATCCTCCAGATTCCTCCAAAGCCTTTATTCTCCAAACGCCTGCCGTTCCGTTGAACCCGAAGAAGTTCAAGAAATGGCCATTAACTTGTTGCTCCACCTCAAAGTGAAAGCACAAGTTTATGTTCTGGAGCCTTGTGAGTAGATTCTCATCCTTATTCACAAAGGACCATCTTGCTTGAACCAGACCTAAGTCAGGTTTTCCCTGTAAAGAAAAGTCATCAAAAACTCTCTAGTAAGATTTGTTCAGAGTTCAGAACAGACAAAAATCTCTACTGTGTTGATCCTCTACTGATCAGTTTTGATTGGTCAACTCAAGTAGTTTTCTATTTCAGCCATTCGTTGTAAATATGTTTATTTCAAAATCTTCAATTCTCAACCATTGATTATGTGGCCGTTTGTTTACGATTCCACTACAAGTTAAAGTCATTCCATCAAAGCAAAAAATTGTATCAATGGTTGAGATTAGTCGTGTACATATTCCAAAGCAATATCAATGGAAGCAACAATTTTATGCTCCCAATAAAATTGCTTTTACTTGTAGTGGAATCTTAAACAAACGCGCCCTAGAAGTTCAGCAGGAGTATATAAATATCAGTGGAGAAACCAAATCGGTTATAGTACCTATGAATGAGGATTCTCTACTATGTTGATCCTATGCTAAACAGTTTTAATTGGTCAATTCAAGTACATTCGTTTTAAGTATTTTTATTTCAAAATCTTATTATCTCAACCATCGATTACAAGTTGAATCAGTAGATAGATATCAGTAAAGAAACCAAATCCAATATAGTAGTTACCTTGAAATGGGGAATGGTTTGTTTGAGGAAATCAGGATTTGGCTGGAAATCTGCATCAAATATTGCCACAAATTCATAATCTTTGACATAATCACATGACATGGCTGACTTGAGATTCCCAGCTTTGTACCCAGTTCTGATCAATCTATGCCTGTACACAATGTTCACCCCTTTCTCTTTCCAAGAATCAACCTCATCTTTGATGAGAAGCTGCAAATTCCCATCATCTGAATCATCTAGCACTTGAATCAATATTCTGTCTTTTGGCCAATCAAGTTGAGCAGCAGCACCAATGGATTGTGAATAAACCTTAATTTTGCAACAACAAAAAAATGTCTCAGAATGACATGTAAATTTGGCCACTAAGTATCAATCATAAGACATATGAGGAACCATTAATGTAATTATTAAGAAATTAATCCAATACAAAACAGATGCTGTTTGCAAATAATGACAGCAACAAAAGCCTTATTCCACTAAGGTGTGATCGGTTACATGGATCACGTGACGCTATTGTGCTCGACCAAAGACAATAATCATAAATCATTATATTGGCATGGTGGAGTACATAGAACTTATTTGGATTTTTAGTTGAACTTTCATCTTGCTGTAATGATGCGCCCTTATGTTCAGATTACAAGATGAAAGTCAATTAGCTCAAAAGGAAAACGCTTTAAACTAAAGTTAAACGAAAACATCACTTTCATCAAGTTTAACGGAAGCTAGTTTGATACAAACTCCAGTTTTATTGGCATAGTCAATAGTTAGCAAGTTGAAGTATTATTTTTATTGTTACCTCTCTCTCATTGCACATGGGAATCTGAACAAGCACCATAGGGAAGCTAGAAGGATCTTCAACATCATAAGCATCTTCTTCAATGGTAGGCTTCAACTTCTTATACTTGATCCAGAAGCATCCAAGGCAGAGAACAAGTCGATCCAGAGATTGAATCAAGAACAGAACAATGCAGAACTTAGAAACAAGCAATACCATTGGAGCAACATAATCTTCCCTGAAAGAAAGCCAAGCCACATAGGTCCATTGAAGAAAACCCTGAACCTCCCATGGATGAATCATCCTCAAGTTCCATTTGTTGAAATGGGCAATGATTTCCACAGCCAAAGCACCGATTGAAAGAGCAAGAAAAACCTTTATGAACCTGTACAACCTTCCTCTGTTTTTAGGGCCTTCATCGCTTAAATCAGACAATGAAATTCGCTTCTTGACCAAAGCGAAAGTGGCTTTCAAACCAATGGTCAACCATGAAACACAGGTGAAAATTCTGTGAAGTTTAAGGAGGAGAAACCATGTAAATTGCTTTGGACTAGCAGCTTTTTGCTTCTCGGGAAACAGGGGAGAATCAGAGGAATCGTGAATTTGCAACAAGGTGAAGTCGTTGGTTTTCTCAGGAACTGAATTCGGTACCATTTTTTTTTTTTTTTTGGTTTTTACAAGGAACCCAAGTTCGCAAAAATGAAAAAGATAAGATTTTTGGAACAAATTTGATGAATTGATCACCACCAACGACAATGGGAATCAATCAGAGGTTTTTCATCAACATGATGAATGTGTAAAGGAAAGATGATCAGAACAGAAACTCAAAAGGGTCATTCCCTTGTGAAATGAAAATTTTCTAATGAAATCTTTTTGAGAATAAGCTTTAGCACTCCAGCTAGTTTCAGAATAAGAAATATACAAAGAGAGAGAGAGAGAGAGGGAACCACTTTGTTCAGCTTAAGCTAGGTATTAATACTGCTTCATATAATGAACACTTTAAAAATATGATTTTTTTTGTTTTTGTTTTGGGGGGTGAGTTATTAATTAATTAAAGATTAAAGATATGATTTTTGATTATTGATTTACATGGGGTGAGAAATTTTGGAAAGTCAATTGTACACTGAATCTGGTTTGTTCTTAGGAAGTGTAGTATTTGATTGGTGGATGAGCGTGTTGAGGTTAAGAACAGGCTGGCATGTTGACGAATGTATGGATGACACGTAAGCAAGTCCACAGTAAAGAGTTACACCTGCACCGCAGTGTAAAATTGAAAAAAATAAATACAGCTAAAGTGCAGGTCACCCCCACAAGGGGGAAATGCTTCTTGTCTGCTCTCTGCTGGAACAGAGTTTTGCGCACTGTGTCCGCGTTATTGAATCAACACAGAAATTTCCCTCCTTCAAACCCCTTTGTTTCTCACTCTTTTTTTTAGGATTTTTTTTATATTTTTACTATAAAAAAATATTATTGGATATGTAAGGACTTTTTACTTTCATCAAATCTGTTTTAGATTTTTAATGAAAAGAAAATCTGTTTTAGATCTGAAACCAATGTAAATAAAAATAAAATTATAAAAATAATGTGTTCGTTTGGATACTAGTTTAAAAACAACTAAAATATTTTTAGAAATAATGATTTTTAATCCTAACATAAATTTGATGGATGTTTATAAAAAAAAAACATAAATTTGATTCAAGTACATAATTTGCTTTTTCTAAAATAATTTTATTTGTAATTTAGGGTTTATTTAATTTAAATTTTAGTAAAATAAGAAGTAAAAAATATATAAATTAAAATAAATATTAATTATTAAAATTATTAATACACAAAAATTAATATATAAAAAAATATTTTTAAATTTAATCAAAAATAATTTTGATAAAAACAAAAACTAAAAGAAAGTGCGCCTGAGTCTATGCTATAAAATAGTAGTATAATTTTTTTTCAGTTGATACTGGCAGTAGGATAGTAGGAGTAATTTATTAAACATTTTCAATCATTTAGCCTCGGTATTCGATTATTACCAATTTTTATGATTAATTTAATTATATTTAATTGGGATCCTTTTATTACCCTTTATAATAATATTACAAGTTTTTATATACTGCTAGCGACTACTACTAGGCAAACTATAGTTAATTTTTAGAATAACAAATTGCCACTATTAAAGTCATTTAATTTTTTTAATAGGCAAATTAAACTTATTTAATTACCTGTGTGATCTTCATAATAGAAAAATCAATAAATCATTCCGAATCATCAATTTTGCACAAGTCCTTAAATTCAAGGAACGGAATTCCATTTATAATAGTGAAATTATGTGAGAGACGATAGTAACATTTAACGGAAATTTAACTGTGTTAGACTGTTAGTTGATAGGGACTTATTTATAAAAAAATAAAAATTAATTTACAATATCTGAATAATTATAATTATAATTTTCTATAATAAAAATTTACTTGATTTATACATTTATAAATATATAATTTAGTAATCAAGATTTACGTATTTTTCAAATAACATATATTATATATTTAAAAAAAGTCATAATATGAAATGTTAAAAATAAAATTTTATATGATTTTGTAGACTCTATATTTTATAAAAATAACGAATTCAATGAAATCTATAAATTTCTTTTTTTATTGAATATTAGAACCACGTAAATTTATTAAAATTTCTGTGTAATGAATTTGAGCTATATATATATATATTACAAAATTGAAAGGGCAATTTGTGCCTTCATTGATGCCGTATTTGAAGGTTTGATAAATAGTCAAGCTAGCCAAGGACAAAATGACAAAATGAAGTTTGAATCCAACTCCCATTTTAACCAGAATTCACACCACATAAACATAGTTTTAATTCTCTCTAACTCGAATCTACTTAATATTAAATATAAGAAAGATAAATATAATAATTTTCTGAGTTTAACTTGAGATGTGAGATTGATAAAATTATTATATTCCCTTCGATTTATAAGACGTTTTCAACTGAATTACACAGACTAAAAAAGTAGTTCAGTTTAGTTAACTTTATTAGTTTTCTCAAAAAGTGTATGAGATATCATTTTTATCTTTTATTGAATAATGTGTTAGCCAATTACAATTAAGGAGTTAAAATAGTCAATACATTTAATGAGGGTAAGAAAGAAAAGAAGCAATAAATGTATTATGGAAACTACAAAATATCTTATAAAAATGACCATAAAAACATTATAGATAATATTTTATAAAAAGGACCAGAGAGAGTATTTATCTATCTCATACTTTACATCAAGTGAATTTTAGAAGATTATAATCCAAATAAACTATAATAAAAATTATTTTTTTAGATGCGACATTGTTAAAATATATTTAATTTAATTATATTTTTTGTCTCAACTTTATTTATCATGAGATTTTTGTTCCAATTTCCTAATTAAAACATGCAAATTTCATTCTTTCATTCATCTTCTATTAAAATTATAACAGTCAACATTAATTTATGAGGTTTACACATCAATTAACTCTGATTATAATGGGTCAAACCTCTTTTGCGTGTTAGATTTTTAACATGGATAGATGAAAGTATATAAAATTTGCATGTTTTGTAAAACTAAAAGATTAAAATTACACAATAAATAAAATTAAAGGATAAAAAAAATATAAGAATAATTACACCAACCTCTTCAGAGGTTTGCCTATATTACACGTATCCCCTTCAGTTTTAAAAATTATATTTATTCCCCTGAAATTTTAACTTTCATTACACAAACTCCCTTAATGTTAATTTTTTTTAATTGTGTTATTGTGCATATTTTTCATTTTTCTAAGAAAAATTAATTTTACCATT
Source organism: Cyamopsis tetragonoloba (assembly GCA_037177725.1). NCBI lineage: Eukaryota > Viridiplantae > Streptophyta > Magnoliopsida > Fabales > Fabaceae > Cyamopsis > Cyamopsis tetragonoloba. The sequence goes on from CM074123.1 coordinate 58,982,311, forward strand.
TATTACTTTTTTTTTATTTTACCATTTTTCTAATAAAAGTAGAAATTTCAGGGAGTAAATGTAATTTTGAAAACTGAAGGGGAATATGTATAATATCAGCAAACCCATGGGAGATTAGTGTAATTATCCCAAATATATAATTAATCTGTATATAATTGGATTAATATTTTCCTTAAGTTACCAAATACTAGCAAATACCGTTGACTCTGTTTAGGTTTTTCATGGAAAGTTGCACAGTGGACAACAGAACCAAATATGGTGGATCTGAGAGATGAATCCACATTTAAATTACTAAAACTCTCATCACATTTAATTAATTAGTAATTAATTAATTAATTTGTTTGACCCTTTTACTCAATCGTAAAATGCCATAATTGCACTGAAATTAGCGAGCATATACTATAATGCACCAACGTGATGCTTCTAGTTCTAGTTAATACTGGATCTAAATACTACCCTGAAGGAATTAATATATACTTAGAATATTCCATTACGTTGTAACTCTTTTTTTTAATTATTATAACATTTTTCTAATTGGTAGGAAATTTTTTCCTTTTATTCTGCATGTTCTAATTTTGTACTTTTCGTTTCTTATCTGGAAGGAACATAGACATATTTATATGATTGATCCTCATATAGGATTTTTTTAATTATTTTATTTTATTTTAATCTTTTCTCTTTTATGGGAATTTTATATTAATGGATAGTGAGTGTAGACCCACAAGGTATCTTCTGGCTGTGTCGGTGGGATTAGGTTATCACGCGGTGTGTTTAAATTCAAAATCACTGAGATAATGTCATATTAGGTGATGAAAGGGGAAGAATTTTTAGAACAAATATTAATTAATTAATATTAATATTTTATTATTATTTTAAAAAAGTTATATCCTTTATCAAGTATTTTTTTCATAAAATATATAACGTAACTTTAATGAGTTCGTAGGTTATATTCATTTATCACATTTCATTTATGCCAAAAGAATACATATTTCTAATTTCTTTTCCTAAAATGAAAATGTTACAAAAGAAGTGTACCTTTAGATAGCAATTGCAAATTTTTTTTTTGAATGAGATTTCAGATCTCAATGCAACCTAACAGAAATAAGAAATTCTTCACCCAAAATAAAGTTTGACAAAAAAAAATGCTATCCAAATATACTCGAAGATTGTGTGGCAATGGGGTCATTTCTTTCACTTTTGATCAGTTTTGACAAAAGTATCCCACCCATTATCAAATACTAAGTAAATTATTGTTAGATTTGTGGTTTTTTTTATTAATTTTTGTGAAACAAAAATAGATGGTAGGACTATTAAAATGGACTACTCAATTTTATGCGTGTCGATCTGTTTGGATAGCATATTTTTTTTAGTCAAGGTTAAAAAAGCTCACATTTATTCATGCTTTTATTTTAGATACTCGTCAACACAACCTTATGCGGGTAGTGAACTTTTTTAGGTTGCCCATCTTTTAAATTTAAAAAAGAATTGCCTAATATTTCATTAAAAGATATTTGATTGCTATTACTTTTGCCTTTTAAAAAAATGTCCGTGTTTAAATTAAAAATAACATTTAACTCTAAGGGTGGGCTTAGTTAAGTTCATAGGAGGGACGATCCACAGAGGGAGGTCTCGTGTTCGAATCTCACCTATGTCAAATTCTCAGGGGTTAGCGCCAGCCACGCAGCACGAACGGGATTAGTCTCATCTTAAGGATGAGGAAACCCGTGGTTATACAAAAAAAATTAAAAATAACATTTTATTTTTTTTATCTTTTAATATGAGACATATTATTTACATTTGTCTTTATTATCTTCGTTCCACAATATCTGTCGTTTTAGAATTTATTATTTTTTTAAAAAAATTATGTCACTTTATATTTCTAATGATGATATTAATTGTTGTTTTCTAATCATACGCTCGAAGGAGTGAGAATTAATGTTGTGTATAGAGAGAGAAATTAATGTAATGTGAAAGGAATTTAATTATGAAAGAGAAATGATATATTAAAAAATTAAGTAGTTTATTTTGTAAAACCAAGAGTATTAAATGTTTTTCTTAGTTATTGTGCAAAAACCTTAAACAACAAGTATTATGGAATAGAAGGAGTATTTCGCAACGATTTTTTTGGAAAATTTGTTCTAAAATTGTCTCTGTTCAACTTTTCCTATTTACAAGCAAAAAAGCCTCCCAATTAAGGATGGAAATAGGCCAAGCCAGACTTTCGCTAAACAGGCTAGGTCTATTTCATAATTATTAGGGTTTAGACTAGCTTGTTGACTTATCATAGACTCATTTTTTTAGGCTGAGTTTAGTTAATTTGAAAGTCTATAAAGCCTATAAGCCTATTTATTGGCATACTTTGTCCTAAGTTCTCTAAAAAGACCAACAAGTCTATCTTAAATAGGCCAACGGACCACTAAATAAGCTAATAGGTCTTTTCTATATAGGCCAACTCGTTTTTTTAACTAGATTCAATAATAGGATGTCTAGAGTAACTAAAAGTATCTAAAAATGTTCACTTCTCACTTACTATGATGTTTTTGTTTGGTAAATTAAACTTACTATCAAGTTTAATTTCTAAATGTAATAAACGAGAATTAAATTTACAAATCAATCAAATTTTCTTCCTAACTTACTATAACATTTGTTAGTAAATACTTATTATTAAATTTAATTTCTAAATTTAGTCAATTATCATATTTAAAATTTCTAAATAATTCAAATTGTTTTATATCATCTATTTGAAAATTAAAATCTCAAAAGATCCTTACTGTTATCAACTGTATCTTTTTATTTCCAAATTTTATCATCCATTTTAAATTTGAAAACATCAAGAAATTCTCAATTGTCAATTTATCAATTGAATTATCTCATTTAAAAATGAAAATAAAAATTGAAAAAATCAGCATTTATTTATCAATGTTCATTTTTATGGTTGTATACTTAGTTGAAATAAATAACATCAACTAATTGTCTGCATTTATTTCAAACCTTGAAACAAACACTATGGATGATAAAATGCATTTATTTCATTTTCCACAACATCAACTCATTTTGCCCACTCTAGTTGAAAAAATCTGCATTTATTTCTAGTAATATAATTAGTTTAAAAAAATAAATAACATCAATTATTAAAATTTTTAGTTTGACTTTTTCATATTAAATCAAAATTACTTTTATCACTTAAATTTTTTATACGTTACTAAACAATTTTAATTAAAATGAGAAAATAAATCATAGTTTTATAAAATATATGTGGTAATTTATTTAAAACATTAAAAAGATATAAAATATTTTTTAACCATAAAGTCATAAAATGCATGTCCAACCCCATACTATTAATTTGAAGAGCTGATGTAAATTAAGCAATTAGCATATTAGTAGTAGAGCGAATTAGAGAGAATATGAAAACTTTTGGCGAGTAATTGGGAGGGTAGAGCAAATAGGAGGGAGCATAAAAAAGTTAGGTGGGTAATTGTGAGGATAATTTTGAGACTTATTCAAAAAAAAATTGTTACCCAAGTCATGAGAATGTAGATACTCACATTTCTAGGTGAGAACGAAAATCCATAAAATCATGGGAATATAGATTCTAGGGAACAAAATTTACCTAGGAATGTTTTTTATTTTTTGCCACCAAACGTGGGAATGTTCATTTCCAACCCAACATTCCCGGGAATGTTGTTGTAATCCGTAAAACAAACGCCCCCTAAGAGTTAACTCACAGTATAAAATGGTGGGTGACCAACTCAGCAGCTCTAGCAACAATGCGGTTGTTGGTAGTGTATTTATAGAGACTCTAACACTCAAGTTAATGCAAGTGCAATTAATAGAGTGTGTAATAAATTATACTTACTTAATTTTAATATTATCTCTTTCTTATTATAAAGTGGGTAAGGTGTTTAGGGTTAGGTGTTATCACCCTCAAGCGGCCAGGACCCAAACCCGTAAATAATCATAATGTCAATGGTCACATCATCCATGTGGTTATAACCATCCTAGGTAATGAAAGATATCTTAGGTCATTATGAGTATCCGGATTATGTGCTAGGTATCTCAAAATTCATAGGAGAGAGGTTATTTGGAGGATATTATCCTTGACCAAGATACTACTACATAACACTATTAACTGTAGATGAAGTTGTTAAGATAAAGTCTTATGTCGACTAGAAAGAGGACTACTATAGAATATATAAGTGGTGTCACAATCATTCCTATATGAACTAACTTTTGAGAACGAGTTTAGTCTAAAACTCGAATCTAATAGAAGTTATAAAAGGCAAGACAAGAATAAGAGATAATCAAGTTAATGACGAAAAGTTTTTTCACAAAATATGACAAGATTTTGTGAGACATAATGGCATATATTGTAGGAAGCTCAATTTTCTCATGTTTACTTTATGGTTAATTACATGAGAGATAAACAACAATTTCGGGAGTCCTTATTTAGGTGGGACTTAAAAAGTTATCAGATTTATCACTCTTCCGCCATTATACAGACTTGTTGGACGCAATAATATATTAATATTATTAATAACAATACTAGCTCGTTTAAATGCATATTTATGTGGTTTAAATATGTTTTTCGTCTATGAGAAATAGAAAAAAAAGGATTTAAGTTCCTAAAAAACATTTTTAATGATTTAAGTCCTTAAACGAGTGATTTGAGTTCTTAAATCAGTATTTTTCAAGGACTCATATCCCTTATTTTTTGAGTTTTTTAACAACTTAAATCCTTATTTTTTTATTTTTCAGGGACGAAAATTTATTTAAACCTACTTATTAGGATGGATTTTTCCGATTGAATTTAATTCCCATCTCAATTCAAATTCTATTTTTAGATCATTTGATGTTCCTATTCAAATTAAGATTTTGATGATGTTACATGAGGACCCAAGCCCATTGATTCAAGAGACAGAGAAGAACAAAACCTTCATTTGAATATAATGCAAGTACTTTATTTTTGAAATATTTTGAATTTATCTTTCATAATTCATAATCAGAATATAAAACAAGTTGAGGCTGCAAGTGTTATTTGGTTCGGTGGTTTTGTATCATAGCAACCATATACCTTCATCCAGAGAACCCCACAAAGAGAAACATAGAATATGGCCACATAATGTACATCTCAAATTGATTTTTTTTTCTTTTTTTTTTTTTTGGTATTATCTCAAAGGGATTTGTTTTCGTGGTTGAGTCCCCAAAAAAGAAAATAAAAAACAAAAAAACAGAGTCATGTGATTTTAGAATCCTCTCAATAGGAACCCCATGTGATGAGCTACCCTGGTTGTGGCTGTACACATCAATCTATATATTGCATAATTATTTTAAAATTTCTAATTTTTAGTTGCTAAAAATTTCTCTTGTTGATACTTTATATATATATATACGGAGAATAAAATCACAAACATAGTTTATAATCATCCATGATCTAATTATGATGGGCGTATCCACAAGATTATGTGTGTTGACTCACATATTAGTGTATAGTGAACAGTGATCTAGGCTCTATATATGTGTGTTTACATACTCCAATTATGATGATGTAAATTAATTATACACCTAAGCAAAACAATAAATTATAAATAAATAAGTGATCATGAATATTATTTCATGTGAAGATATTTTTTCCGTCTTAAATGCTCCAAATGTCATGTTTTCTTATAAAGTTTCTATGTCACTACAAGATAGTGACTTGTTATTAGTAAAAGAAGGAAATTATTAGATAAATGACTCAATCTCAAATGAGCTTCTTTTAATTTTTTTTCTTTCTTCTAAGTTAGTATTTATTGGAAAGAGTATATCATCCAACACATGGGAATTGGGATGAATAGGTGAATAAACTAAAAGTGAAAAGTTTTTATTTTAAAAATATTTATTACATTAAAAATATAAAAAATTCATTTATTGTTTATATTTTTAAGACTAGTTTTTTGTTTAATTTTTAATCAGATATATTAGATGTATAAAATTGTCAAATCCTAAAATATTAAGCTTAATATATGCTGTCAACGCAGTTTCAATTCGCTAATAACAATAAGATTAACTCATTTATAGTTTATTTAAATAAGTTTTTCATGAAATATTTATAGAAATAGAGTGTGTTATATAAACACTCGTATATTATAAATTATTTTCACATAAATTATAAAAAGTTAATTTATCCATAAGTTTACCTATGCTAATTTATTTTTAAGAAAATTATTTCAATTGGCTTTTGAAAAAGTTAAGATAAGCTTAAATTAAATTTAAATTTAGATAAAAATATTCTTTGAATTTATATTAATAGCAATGACGAGGTGAGTCACTTGATGAAATTCTTATTTGGTTGGGTATTAATTGTTTCTCTTACTTTGGTAGTATTAATAAAGTGGATCAACTTACCTCATGATGTGATTCTGCTCTTGGACAGGGGCATTTTGGTACAAGTAATTGGACTTGCAGCGTAAGTTCTTTAGTTTTGACGTCCTTCAACCATCAAATGAGGGGAAGTGTACCTACAACGCCATTCCCATGCCAAAGTTAATTGTGGAGAAGAGGAAATGTCGAGGTTATGAAAAAATGATTCTCACTTTGAATGGATTACCTCTTTGCCTTATATAGTAGTATTAGGTAGTTAGGGATTTGGGGACTGATCTGTTAATTTGAGCCCAAACTTAAATTCCAAGAAAACAACCTTTATACTATTTAAAGGAAAAAAAGGGAGATATATTTGTCCGACGTGCCTTTTTCTGTTGTACTGTTTGTCCAGCTTACTCACGCGCTAATTACTGAAGAGACGCGTGATGATCACTTCTAGGCGAGATAAGGAAAGATTGAGACAACTAATAGTTTGGATATCCAGCTGGGTGCGACCCCCATGGTATCTCGCTGTCGGGGTACTACACATATGTGGGGTATACTTGGGCTTGAATGTCCCAAATACCCTTGGGCGGGATTCCGTCCATAACACCTCACTTAGACAATAAAGAAATATAAAAAAATATGAAAAAAGAACAATTAGAAAAAAATTGACTCGACAAATCAACCTGACATGACTTGACCCACCAAAATGCACAAGTTTAATAGGGCACGTATATTAAGCAGGTTAATGAATTGAAAAGTGCAAAACCCAATCCACTAAAAATGAGTTAATTAACAAGTCGAGTCGAGAGTTAAACTTCATATTGGCATTCAACACTAATTTTTGGAGATATTTGGTCCTTAGTCATGGCTTTAATTTCTATAGGTTTGTGAGTGGAGGTAATTAAGAGGGATTCAAATCAGGTGTCCTCAAATTATGTCTCCAATTATGTCCCACCAATAGAATGATTTTTGGTAAGACATGATTAGGGACATGATTTGGGGACATCTGATTTGAATCCAATTAAGAGATGAAAACTTATGTTGACTATTTAGGTTGAATGATTCTTGTTAATTAATTATGCATTTTTAGGATCCCAAAATAATTAATTAATTGGTTTAAGTCAAAATCTTCCATGCAAACTGATGATACGCAATTGGTGATAGTGCTTGTCTGTTTTGCTTTTAATCTAGAATTTGAATTTGTCGGTTTTGCTAGTCGAATGCCATTTGCTAAATCCCAAAATTTTTAGGTTTGAAAAGTTTTACACTAGGAAGCCAAATTGTCATGGTAGCAACAAATGACTGATATCTCTAAATTAAATAAATTTTTTTTGATTGTAATTGAGATATTTCAATCCATCCTACCAAATTGAGATATCCTAAAATTATGATCAGTTACGATAAAAATAATCTCATCACGATTTTCTATCTCTAACTATATTATTTATTGGGTCTAGCCCATATTACCATCTCTATCCATATTCCATATACTCCATGGTTAGGAATTAAATTGCAATATGAGCTATGATGTGTTAAGGCGAAATTAAATGAAGTTCATTACTTCATAACATGATAAGATATGTTCCATAAGAGTAACATGAATAATTGTATATGCTGTGTACCTACAATACAAAAAATATATATATAAGAAAATGAGTACTAATAAACTTTAATATTAATATTACATGCACTCCAATCATAAAACACCTTTCCCTTGTTGTCTAGTATCGCCACTACTTGACCAGGTAGAGCATTGCTAGTCAAGCCAAATCACCCACGCGCCACACTTTTTTTAGTTTTTTCACGCTTACGATGAGACTAATCTCTTTCGCGTGACTGACGTGGGTTCCCGAGAATTTGGCATATGTGGAATTCGAACACAAGTTCTCACGGTGTGGATCGTCCTTCTTATGAACTTAACGAGACCTTACACCGCTAAGACACTGAACCAACTTTTCGGGTTTCCCCAACGCCACAGTTTGTTGCTAATAATAAGAAGAAAAAAAATTAATAAAAAAAAGTATGTTCTTCGGTACTGAAAGCAATCTTTAGGTTTGGTGTCCTAAACATGTGATATTGTTGTTTAGTGTCATATGTTATGAGATTATCCAAAAAAATAATAATAGAACAACATAAACTCAAAAAATTCAAATTTATTTCTTGCAAAGATAATAGTAATTTTATTAGTTACTTAGCGTCAAAAGAGTCAACATAAAATTATTTTTATCATAATTGATTAAGTATATCAATTAATTAATTTAATTTATGTTATCTTTATAGTGCTCTATGTATGAATGATGTGAAGTAATAACGATAATAAATTTTTTCTCTTGATTTCGTTTTCTTTTACTTCATTATTGCCATGTTTTTCTAACAATTTCTTGCTCAATAACAAATCATAAGAAAAACACAAAAAGTAAATTATCTATTTTTTCCCAAAAAAAGAAACATTAGAAACCACCAATATAAATAAGAATAAACGAGGAAGAGATAAAACTATGCAAGAAATAGAGAAAATCAAACACAAATTCGTTAAGTATTTTTTTTTCTCAAAATTTCTTATGGGAATTAATTCTCAAGACATTCTGACGTGCAATATGTAGGAATTACTCTTGAATAGGACTGGGTAGAAAATGACATCGAATGTGAATATGTATGATGCTGATTGAATTCTTTACATGGGTGCAGTTTGAGTCACCATTTTATTTTTTAAAAAAAAAGAAAAAATAGTAGGAATATTAGTAAATTATTCTTTAAGACGTTTTTTATTAATAAATAGTTTGTTATTAGATATAAAATTGAGGTGTAAAACATTATTGGGTGCTTAACATTTTTTAAATAATTTATTATTAATTCTTATTTAGTAAATTATACCTCAATTTTAACTAATGGTTAAGAATATTTAAAAAAAGTGTAATTGTGAATGTAATTTTTTTAGTGTTAATATTATGTCTGGAATCCATTATTACTTGATGAGAAGTTTTATTATTTACCTGTTTTTAAGATTTTTATCAGCACTAACACACTTTAACCCTTTGTTTGGTTTGAAGAGAAAAAATGTGAAGAAAGAAAGTAGAGAGAGAAGAAAAGTGAGAGAAAGATGAGAAAAAATGAGTATGTTTGGTTTAAGAAAAAATAAGAGAAAGATGAGAAAAAATAGGTGTGAGACCCATAAATAGTGGACATTTACTCTCACAACATCAACTTTCTCTCCATTTTAGAGAGAAAAGTTTTTTGGTAGGATTGATTTGACATTTCCCTCTATTTTTTCTCACAAACCAAACGAGAAAAAATTGTGTTTTTTACCCATTTTCTCTGCTTTCATTTTTTTCCTTTCATTTTTATCCCAAACAAACACAAACAGAGGGTAAATGAAAACTAAAAACTGATTTCATAAAAGGTATTCAAGATGCTTGCGTTAAAAAATTACAATAATTAATTTTACTTTTTAACAAGTGTTATGTTACCTTGAATGGAAACGTAAACAAACGCACTTCACAGTTCACACAAAACAAACTTCAGCCCTATACTTTTTTTCAATGAAGTATCGACACCTTTTTCGATTTTTGTGTCAGTGTGTTCAACATATACGACACCGATACTCGTACAACACTTATACAATATGTCTCCGACATTTCTCTGACGGTGTCCAATAAAAAAATAATTTTTCATCGGCTCGACACTTCGAGTCAACATCTCTGTTTGGCTTGACACTTCTTAGCCAACACTTGTGTGTAGCTCGACGCTTCCGAGTCACATTTTGTAATTTATTTTCTTAAAAAATTAATTAAAACATCATATATTAAATAAAATGAAAAGTATAATTTAATTGTATAATTTAATTATATAATTTTTTTCTTAACATAGCCATTTGTCCCTTAATGAACTAGATTTAGAGGCTATATTTTTCAATGATGATGATTAAGGTGATATGACCTAAATTGAGAATTCCCTTCAAAATTATTTTTGGTGATAGTGCTTATACTGTAATCATGTCTTTTAGTATTTGTTTTTTGGTGAGGCATATTATGAAGAAGATTAGGAAAATGTGAAGCTTATGTAGTTAGAAAGACAAACTATTAACATTATTATGAAGTCTTTAAGTAATTTTTTTTTTGTGAGGCTTATTTATGAAATGAAATTGTAAAGTTTAACAAGTTATTTTAGAAACATGAATAGTTTATTAACTTGTATTTTTTATTTATCATATTCCTTATAATTTTTTTTATTTTCTAATTTTTAATATATATATATATATATATGTATATATAAGCGGTGTCTCGGTGTCCTGTTTTTTTGGACATTGGCCGTGTCCATGTTGTGTTAGTGTGTCGACATCTGTGCTTCATAGCTTTCCCTACCGTACCGCACTCATTTTTCTCTTCGGTCTTCATCACACGTTTTGTTTTGTTTTATTTTTTATTTTTTTAAAATTATCACTCATTCGAATTTTAAAAATATGGCACTTTATTTTATAAAATTACACTACAAATGTTGAAAATTCGTAACCTGTGAATTTTCAAAATTCGTAGTCTATGAATTTTAAAAATTCTCAATACTGTTCATAAAAAGTTCGTCTTTGTATTTAATAAAATTATACCACGGATTTTTCAAAATCTATGACCTACAAATTTTAAAAATCCGTTATTATATTTTTATAAAATTATACTGTAAATTTTCAAAATTCATGACCTACAAATTTTCAAAATCTAAATGAGAAATAATTTTGGAAAAAAAAAGGAACGTATAGACAAGTAGGAAGGGCGAAGCGATTGACACCACCCGACTTAAAAACGACACAATAATTTTCGGATAGTAGCGTCGAGAATTCATAAAATAGTAAAAATAGAAAGTAAATCACCCTTGTTTTTCCCGATAGTAGCATCCAGAAATACATTTTTGGGCGCTGCTTTCCGAAAATGGATGGTGTCATTCTCAAGTGGGGTGGTGTCAATCCTTTCACCCAAGTAGAAAATGTACGTGGTGGGAAAAGTACTTGTGCAAACTTCACTGGGGTGAAGGGATTGACACCACCCCACTTGGGAACGACACCACTCATTTCCAGACGCTGCTATCCGGATAATCAAGGGTGATTTACTCTTCGTTTCTACTATTTTATGAATTCCGGACGCTACTGTCCAGAATTTGGGAGGATGGGATTAGCACAATCTCTATTGAAAGTGGCACCATCCTTTTTATATGTAATAATCGTAAATTTATATACTAAAAAAAATGGTGCCACTCCCAATAAGGATGATGCTAATCCCATCTACCACTTCACTGCTTAGTATTGTGTCGGTGTAGCCCAAAAGAGAAGCTAACTTAGCATTTGGTCATCCAAATATACATTTATCATATGTTGTCCAAAAAAAAAAAATACATTTATCATATGGTTCTAAATATATATATATATATATATATATATATATATATATATATATATATATATTTATCATGTTTGCCAAAAAAATTATATATACACATTTATCACAAAATTGATACTCAATTTTTTTTCATCAAATTATTCACTCAATAATTTATAACACTACTATCACAAAAGACTAATTTAATACTAAATTTTTAGATTTTTTAAGGACTAATTTAGTAATGTTTAATTTTTTTAAAAACTAATTTAATAAAAAATTTACAAGACTAAATTAATAATAAATATATTTTTAGATGACTAAATTGATTTCACTTTTTGTAAATATTATAAGGGACAAGTGACAACTAAGCATCAATTAACTTAGATAGATTGTTCACTCATTACATCACACATTTTTTTTTTAATTTAACTTTTGTCTTGATTTCAATTCAGAAGAAAATGAAATCTAGAACTTATTCAAAATAGATTCTAAAATTTGATAGTAGTTAGTGATATATTTTATAATTATTACTGTTAGATTCTAGAATTCGAGTAAAAATGTATTTTAAAATCTAATAATAATATATAATTTAATATTACTTTTTTTTTAATTTTAAAATATTGTTTTCATTGATTCACGAAAGTCCATTTTAGAAAGAAAAAAGTAATGTGTGGCAAAAAAAAAGAGTGTTGGGATTAGAGCTAGATATATCGATGATTTGTCTGATCCTGTCCTGCAGAAACTCGCGAGTTAAACGAAACGTTGGCTAAAGCACACGTTATAAATGAACTAGTAATTTTTACGTCTGCATTTGTCCCGCAAGTCCGCGGGGCCCGCCTAACTTCTTTTGTTTTTCTAGATTACATTTTTTAAAGAAAATACAATTTTTATAATTATATTAATAAAAGAGATAAAATATTCTTTTTGATAACATGTATTTTTTTTTTCTAAAAACATAAGTGTATGAGTTATAGTTGTGTGAGTCTAAGCTCATTTGTATTTAAATTTAATTATAATTACAACAATTTATATATTTTTTTTAATCGGGTAAGTGGATGTCTACCGGGCCTACAGATTTTATCCACTTAATCTACGGTTAAATGGGTTGGTCCGTAAAAACTCATAATTTTTTGTTTCTACTCTAAATCAGCATAGTCCGTATGTTCGCGGGTCGGTCCGCGGACCCAGTCCATATACCGGTTACTAGTTGCGAAAATAATCACGCCCCAATTGACCCGTGTTAAGCATAAAAAAATTACAAGCCTGCTCACTGGGATAATTTGAGAAACCACTAAGCTAATCTTTCAAAATTTCTCTAAGCTCAAAGGGACGTAGAGGTAGGAATTCTTTCAATCGTTCCATGAATTTTCTGAAACCGTATAACCTTACTGCTAGTGGTTGGGTTGGAGTGGAATTGATCTTTTCGCAAGGGTGTGTATGCGTAGTGCTTTCATTTTGCACATCACCTGTTTGTGTGAATGCCTAACTTAGCATTTCTATTTGTTGCTTAGTATTTTTGTCTTGCTTGTTGTTAATATCATTCTCGTTCATAACTTGTTTGATAGATTGCTCCAATAGTGTACTTAGGGATGGGAATAGGATGCCAAATAGCCCATTGTAGCGATTACGAGTATCCGTCCTGGATGATGGTTCTGAAGTTTTTGATACGAACTCAGCTGCTCATAATTTTTTAAATAGAAAGCCACAACTATAGTAATGGATGAGAATACGATGCCAAATGGCCCATTGTAAAGATTATGACTATCGATGCTGGCTGATGATGCTCTAGTGTTTAGTGTTTGATGCTTTTTTAAGTCTTTGAGCCATTCTGTTATCTGCATTTTTGTGAAATATGATACCCCTGTGTCTTGTATATGTCTGTTGGTTAACAAATTCATAGGGCATTGATTGTTTGTGCTCTGTAATTGTGAAGCCTTATGGGGTCTATTGGTTCTTGATTCGGTGCTTCTTCGTTTCTTTGTTCAACGCTTGTTTGTTTGTTGATATCATTGTAGTTGAATGTGTTTCCTTCTTCCTTAGAACAGAGTGCTTTATTACTTTGTCCACAAACCAAACCCGAACACTATATGCATTTTTCCTTCACTGCATTCAAATTTGTCGTTGTGTTTGTTTTGGTTATTAAGGTAGTGTTTGGTTGGAGGTTTTTGGAGGGGAGGGGAGGGGAGGGGAGGTTAAAATTAACACATTGAATCACTTAAATCCCTCCCCTCCCCTCCCCTCCAACCAAACACAAAAACATTATTTCCCCTCCCCTCCCCTCCCCTCTGTTGAACCAAATAGACCCTAAGGGGACTAGGGGAGAGCCCTAATAACAGGACTATTGAAAGTCGTTTTTGTTGTCTTCAGTTCTTTATTCTGCACTTGCTTGGTTCTTGTATTTGTTGTCTGTGTCCTTAGAAATAGTGCTACTGGGTATTAAACAGAGAACCCATAAACCAAATATAAAGTGCAGTAAAACTGAATTGACTTGTTGCGTCCTTCAGCATAATCGACGTGGGAGATGATGTTTGTAGTGACTGTTGCACATTGAAAGACATTGGCTTCTTTTATGGTTTAGAAAATTTTGTGTAGTCTTCTCCAGTCATTCAGGTAATGGTTATATCCACATGATTATTTGAATTTTAAATCTATCAATTTGACCTGACAATCTCCTAGATAGGAGCAGCTATAAGTTTCCTAGCAACTTGCTAAATATTGTATTCAACCTTTTAATAATTAAAAAATATTATTACTTGTAAATGGTTCTTAAATAGATGCCTTGTCTGTCTCAGCCTATTTTAGCTATCTCTAACTCTCCAATCCCTCCCAAATTTGTTCATTTTGTGTAGAATAATATTGGAGATTAAAATAACATGCAAGAGTGGATTATAACTTTGGCTTGATATTTGACTGAATTATTCATGGAAATATGTATGTGATCTTTCTTCATGCTTGCTGGTAGTGTTAGCTTTCTAGAAGCCTTTTCTGCTCATGTTTGTTGTGTAATAAGTGAGAATTAACAGTTAATTCTAGGTTTCTGTTGCTGTCTTTTCTGCTCACGTTTGTTTTAGTACCTTCTTCTATGAATATGAAGTCTTAACAAATTTAAGGTGTTAGGAGCTTTGACTGATGAGACTCAACTCAATCTCATGAGTGTTTTTTTTTTTTACCCAATGACTACTTTACTATTAATTTTCTTTCGTATAACACCAGATTTCAAGAAGCATGAGGAATAAAGGCTTTTGGTTTTTAGATGAATTGATGTTGTATAAAGCTTTAATAACCAACTCTGGTTTTGCAGATTTCCACTCATTGAATTGGTTATGATCAATTAAAAAATATTTGAGGCTCAAATGGCGACTCTTTCTGCGTTGCCAGTGAATTATGCAGGTTGTTCCTGACTTTGTTGGTTTCTTCATAGGCATGCTTATTTTGCTTCCTGTTTAACTTCATCTTTCTTGATTCATTGTAGGTTTCCTTCACCAACGTACTCTTTTTCTTCCATCAAGGTTTCCAGCAAGAGTTCATTATCACAGAGATGTTTTTCTAACACCGCAAAAGGTAGTTATTTCTTATCTTTCCTCTCTATTTTTACCTTCTCCCTTCCATCACATTTTGGGTCCATGCATTTGTTTATCATTTGAGATTACATGATTTGTGTTGGCAGGTTTTTAGAGTTGGTATGAAGCAAAAATATGCAAATCGTATGTGCACCAAATTTGTGACATCTGCTGCAAGAAATGATCATCATCTAAGCTACGACGATGATTTGCCTGAGGAGCCCTTTTTGCTTACCATGATCAAGGATGCCTTGTGGTATTTGTGAAACTTCATTTCGTCATCGAAGTGCAATAGTATAATGAAATGCTGTTCTTGTCTTGAACTGATACTATTTTGACATTGATTAAAGACTAGTATTTGTTTGTTGAATTTTATAGAAAAATACAATCATTGTTACTAATAACTAATTAACTATATGCTCTTTTCTAGGGGGCTAAAATCTTTATTTGTATTTTTGGTTGAGCAACCAAGCCAGCTGAAGTACATAGAGTGGCCAAGCTTCAGTAATACGGTATGTCTCATCAGTTTGTTATTCATTGTTAGACACTACTGATTCCCCATTACTTCCATATTGAGTTCTGTTTCAAATTTTCCAATCTGTAAAAATGTATTGGATGATTAAATATATTTTTGTATTAATGCTCTGCAGCTAAGGACTGCGACTCTGACTCTTGTGCTTGTTGCATTGCTTATTGTTGCATTATCATCGGTTGATTCAGCTCTCAGCTTTCTTTTGGCTTTAGCTCTTCGGAAAAGCCCATAACTGCGCCGTACTGCCTATGTTACCATTATTATTAAAGCAATTGACTTATGATGCTTGTAGTCTGTTTAGTTCTATACAGTCACATGTAAATCTTGACTACCGGAAAGGATTAAGCTTTCCAGAACCTTTTGTTGCAGTTGCTTGCAATCCAGTGAAGAAAATGGTTGCTTAGAATAGAATCTTGTTGACATGATTTCATGGATACAAAGTGGATATGGAATTGTATATTTGAATTAACAATAGGGACAGGAGGAGAAAAAGCTTATGCCAGTTAACAGTTCTCTAATTTTTATAGACAAATGATAAAAGAATGGAATGACCAAATCTCAGTTTAATGGAGTTGATGTTCTAGTGGGTTTGGTTTCACGTTAGGATGAGGTAAACGTGGATTCATTTCGACACGAATAAGACTAACTTTCACCTCTTGAATCCATGTTTGACTTATCCTATTGTGAAACTGAGACAAACCTAGTTTTGTGTTTGTGCCTTTGACAAAATTATAAATATATTATAAAGATTAGTGACTGTTAAACATGTTTAGATATGTTGTACAGATACATTGTTATGTCCAGATACATAGTAATAGCATCTTGTAATTATGCTGTATATCTTTGTAATTATTGTAAGATATTGTTTTCTCTACTAGAAACACACCTTGTTGCACAAATGTGCCTTTGACAAAATTATAAATAGATTATATTGATTAGTGACCAAAGAAGGAAAGAACTAAATCTTGTTTAGTGAGTGTGTATGATAGTGTGTGTCAATCATTTTTTTTCTTTGTTATTGATATTCTTCTGGTTGTGTAAGTGTGAGCATGATAAAAGTGTGTTGTGTATGATTATCAAAAAAATGAAGCATTTCCCATCAAGAATCAAGGTACATTCTTCCAACATTTTATTGTGCAGTTGACTTCATGAGCAAGGATTTTCCACGAGGCTCATATTTCCGCAAAAATCATCATTTGTCAACATAATCAATTAAGTTTTGAATAGAACATTGACTGTTAGGATTGTTCACCTCATAGCTTTGCGTATTAAATGGTGCAATTTGATTTTTGGTCATTCTTTACCAGATTGACAGCATGAGCATATTCTTCTGCAAAACTTAGTTTTTTTTTTCATTATTATTACCTGTTACATTTATGTTGTGGGTTCTATATCTGTAGTTAGGGTTATTAAAAGGGCTGCCTTAAATTTAAATAACTTGATAAAATGAGCGAATCAAAACAACCAAATTGAAGTAAATTCATTTTGATCCAAGTTGTATCTTAATTAACTGCTACAACTATTTGGCTTTGTAACATTCCATTACCCAAAGAAAATTCCTGTTGTTACCTAAACAAACAACTATAGTATAAGATATCAGATAAATCAAAGTATTGTCTCTATTTGTAGTGAAATTTATTTATTCCTTGACTTCCAAGAATTCTTGTTATTCTGTATAACTATAACTTGACTGTATAGAATTAAAAGTTAAAGGATTTTGCTTATCAGTCAATTTTTCTGCAGAGTATAACTTCCCTTTTTATGAAGGTGTAAATCATATTCCAACGGTATGAAAATCATTCAAGAAGCCTCGTACAGAATAAGATCACAGAGAAATAAGATTTTTACAGAATGTATCTTCATCTAAAAAGTTTAGAAAGATCACATGCTATCACTCTTCCACCACTGATATGGTAAAATCTGTCCGAGGTGCAAAGCTAGAGCCAAAAATTCTGAACCTGCTGAAAGAGAGAATATATACCAGTTAACTGCAATTGCATGATCTAATGAAAAATCTGTTCATGCATGGACTTTGATTAACTTTAAATTTTACTACATTAACATTTCAATTCTTAGTACTACTTCAAAAATCAATCCCCATGTAATCCAAAAGTTCCAACAGCAAGCCAAAAGCCATTAAGGATTTTAAGCAGACAAAGTGTGTGTTTGAATTTCTGTCAGCAAAATTAGAGGTTTTAGCATACAGACTTTTGCTCACTAGATGAAAGTGATGCATGTGTTAAACGCTGGTTTGAAGTCTTTTCACTTTGAGTTAACTTACTTTGATCGGTTAACCAAAGATTATACAGCATATCATTAAATGGAAATAAAAGTTAGTTTAGTTGATTAAACAAAAATCCAAACACACTCTAACTTGTGCACAATTCAAGTACTAGCCAGGACCAGATAGCAGAAATTTTAATCAGTCGGAAGCTTTATTGTTTCAGCTTAAAAATCAAGGGGAAGACCCCATATATTTTATTGCTTCATTTTATAATAGGATTAACAGCAATTCCTTAATAAAAATACACTATTCCTAACATAACCTTCAATTGGTTTTCAATTATACTTTGTAAAGCCTGAGAATTAACACCATCTTGCATTGTGCTTCCCTGTCAAAGCTAGTGTAATATAGTTATAAATTAAGATGTTACTCTATTCATAAGTTGTAAAACCACCATGAGCCTCAGAAAACTGATTAAGCAATAAAGAATAATGAAACATGAAATTCAAAAGGTAAAGATTCATTTCATACAAGTCAAAATACACCGACATAAATTCAAGCTGAGGAGTTATTACTTAAAAACTTGTTCGTTTAGCCACTAAACCAACATGTTGGGTACTTAAAAGGTTAAGATTGATTCATAAATAGCAAAAATGCAGAGTAGCCAGAGCAGGAGGGCTGCACACAGGATGCTACTAGTAATAATGCACCAGAATATCATGAAGCATACGCAGAATAAAGTAATGTGAACATTGAACAAAACATTGTTGACTTCTTTCTTTTCTTAACAAATTGAACTTGGACTTTGGGGGAATATGTTAATCACTATGGTGCTTTTTCCCCCCCCCAAAATCAAAGATAAGTGAATTTTGAATGAGTGTACACCACAGAAAGTCATCCAAATTTAAATCTTAGTGTAACAAAAAGAAAATTAAATATGAAGTAATGTTGACGAATCTATTACAACACTGTCTCTAAAAGTATTCAAGAAAACAAACCTAACCTCAACAAAAACATCCGTTTCTGTCTGAATTAAACCAATTTTTTTCTAATGAAATAAAAGTGGTGTTTGGGCTCAACGCCAATTTGACATCTAACTTTTATCTATAACCTAAACATCATGAGCAAGTTTGATTGATCAACGGAAATCTAAACATACTCGAAGATTGAAGAGGCGGAACACCGCAAAGTACAAAGTTGAAAAACCTCTGAAAGTTTTCTATTCAGTGAATCAAAGTTTTCATCAGAGAATCTAATATCATCCTCTCAACAAATTATACCAAAACATCCAATGAGTAAAACAAAACCAAACTTGTCAAATGAAACCAAACATCTTTCATGAGGAAACAAGTCTTTAAAATTTGAAAAAAGAACAGAATTTGACACTGACCTTCATATGAAGCATCCCTTGAAAGTTGTTCTTCACAAAAAGGAAAGTTTTTTTTTTTCACTGCTTCTGTTTATATATTCAAAGATTTTTATCAGCAAAATCAAGTTCCCTAGCAAAGTGGGCACTATTATTAAGGTTATGGTTTCAGTCACTTTTATGGGTCCCACAATCAGCATCTAGTAGTACAGAAGACACTCTGGCTTATGGGACACATTCCATAAAGTGACAAAACCACATTATCATGAATCATCATCATCATCATGCAATATATATTATATTATATTATCTTTATCTGTAAAATAAAAAAGAAAAGCTAAAAAAGAGGAGCAGAAGAACAAACCCATCTGACCCAGTGGGCTTGGACAGAAGGAGACAAGTGTCAAGAGAACTCTTTCTTCTGGCCCTCCAATGAGGTCCAATGCCATTATTCGTCACGAATTCAAATCAGGTGTCTCAAAATGATATTTTCTTTTTTATTAATTATTTTTTTATAATGTATCAATTTTTTTTATTGAAAAAAAAATAAGACATCGTTATAAAACGGATGATTCGAGTGCACTCCATGAAAGGGCAAGAACTGACTTTAGGAACATCCCTAAAAAAAATGAAAGACAAGTTGGTGATAGAGACGTGCATATAGTAAATGATAAAAGGCAATAAAAGCAGTTTCGTGTCCACCAATTTTCTATTAATATTAATATTAATATTAATATTAATATTTTTATATTATATTATCATTGTGATTTGCCATAACTGGTCAAAATCTTTCATTTTCAATCCCAAACACCTCTTTTTCCTCTATTCTTTGTAAACTCAAACACGCACCGTCTCCAACCCTAAAATCTGAGGTCATATCATTAAACTCTTTCACATTGATCAATTCCATTATCTCATTACCTCTTCAATTAAATAGAATTGATGCTTAGATTGGTATTATGATTGATAGAAAATCATGGAATGATTCATTTATTAATTGTAAATGTTTATATGTCCCTAATATGTATACTTACGTGTGCAATATGTAATGATTCTTGTGGCCCCTTTAGTTATGATACAAATGTACTATTAATTGTAATATAAATTTAAAGGTTAAAAATAAGGTTACTATAAAAAGTTTATTTTATTCGATCACTAATTAATTAGGGATAAAATTAGCCACCAAATTAAAAATAAAAATCATTAACGACATGATGTGCGATCTAATATTAATACTTTAAAAATAAACGCAAAATGGTTTTCATACTTTAAATATTGTGCACTTAATTGCAAATATAGTAAAACTTTTGAAGGTACATATGCTTATTATAAAATAATGTATAATGTGTTTTTTAGTTTTTTTTTTAATGATTTTGACTCGATTTTACAAAGTGCACAACAAACAAAGTATTTAAATTTTTTTAAAATAATTTTAAAGTATCAACATCAAACTGCATATTTTTTGTACAGATTAATCTATCTACAACCCTATAAATATATAATGGATTTGACTCTTAATCCTTAAAGAAACGTTTTACTATTAGTTAGTACTTACCAAGAATTTTCCATTTTGTATTTGGTGAACTTGAATTTTATATTAATCACGTGCTTGGGCTATAGTTAGGGGTGAAAACAGGTCAGGTCAGGCCAGATTAGATTTTGGCTAAACAGACTAGGCTTATTTTATAATTGGTGGAGTTAAGTCTGGTCTATGGGCTTATCATAAGCTCATTTTCCAGGCTAAGCCTAGCTTATTTAAAAGCTTATAAAGCCTGAAAGTCTATTTGTAAGCCTACTTTGTCCTAACGTCTCTAAAAAGACCAACAATTCTATCTTAAATATGCCAACAAGCCACTAAATAGGCTAATAGGTCTTTTTAACGGACCCTCTAAATAAGCTTAATTTATAATCATATTAAAAAATTTATTGTATCTATATTTAAAAAGTTTATTATATATACGTATATAAATTAATTTTTTTAAAAAATAATATTTTATTTATATTTATAAAATTTATAATATATATATATATATATATATTAAAATTTAATAGGTCGGCCTATTAGGCTTAATAGACTTTTTTAAAAGCCTGTACCTAGTCTTTTTAGTTTAATAGGTTTTTTAAAAAGTCTGAACCTAATCATTTTATTAAATAAACTAAGTCATGCCAAACTTTAAATAGGTCAGATCATAAGCTCCTGTTAGACTTTTTTCCACCCCTAGCTATTGGTAATTATCATAGTGAAAATATAGAAAGAAACTTTCCTTATTTATTACTCTATCCCATTATGTATCAATAATTAATATGGTGTTCCGTTTTAATTGATTTTCTATATTATTTGTTTAGGTGTTTTTTATACTCTTAGTAATAATATTAATTTGTTTATTCAAAAAAAAATTCTTATTTATATTAATATTTTTTATTTTTTTATTTGATGTAAGACTTTAATGAGTATCTGCTTCTTCCTTCTTCACGCTATCTAATCTGATATACATACTTTAGATTAATATTATATAATAACAACTATTATACATCAATACAATTATAACCCATTTAACCAAAAAAGAATTATTAATTTTGGTTGGATGTATTATTATATTTAGAACATTTTTCGGCATTAAAGTATTTGATGTTCACGTTTTTGTTTAGCAAAGGATAGGTTTCAAGGGATTTGTGCGGCTATAAGTGTTGTGAATGAGCATTATTTCTTTCAATTCTTTCTTTCTTTCTTTCTCTATAGAATAGAATAGAATACAAACAAAAAAAGAGAAAGAGACAATTAGTAGTAAGTATTTTGATAATCAATAGCCGGATTTTAATTTTTCTATCTCTCTTTTGTCTTCTTGGCTTGTTGATTAATTAATCTAATCTAATCACATTTTGAATTTGTGAAAGAAAATGCTGGCCATGATGTATCATCTATTGCTAGCATAGAGATTATGATCCATATGAAGGGTGCATTGTACCATAAGTTTAATTCTAGGAAAATGACTTGTGATAAATGACCATTGATTAAACTATTATTCTTTTAATTATAAATGTAAGCATTAAAGTTTGAATTTGTGATATTTTATTTGTTAATTATTAGGTTATTTTTATAGGATGCTCTAACTAATTCACGTGGATTAAGAAAATTACTAACAACCTTATTTAATGTCTTGTTTTTTCAAACAATAGTACAATCTACCAAATTTATCCTTGTTTAAAATCAAAATTTTTAACAAATATATTAATTATACCCGCTATCTCTTTATTTATTACAAGGGTAGATAAGAAAAAATTCAATAATTACTTCTTAAATTTTGTAAGGGTCTTATATATAGGACCAACAAATTTCCTTTAAAGAGTCTTATATTTAGGACCGAAGGTAGTAGTCACGAATATGTTTGACGACGGGAGATTTCTTAGAAGATTATAACTTTTACAAAGCTTGTAGAGTTGTTTGGTACTACCTCCGGTCCTAAATATAAGACCCTTTAGAGAAAATTTGTTGGTCCTATATATAAGATCTTCTACAAAGTTCAAAAGGCAATTACTATATTTTCCTTGTCTACCTTTGTAATAAATGAAAGGATAGTAGATATAATTAATGCATTTTTTAAAAATTTTGACTTTAAATAAGGGTAAATTGGGTAGATTATACTATTTTTTGAAAAAACAAGTCATTAAATAAGATTGTTAGTAATTTTTTTAATCCGTGTGAATTGGTTAGAGAATCCTATAAAAAGGACCCGAGGTAGTATTACAAAATTAAAGTTTTTAGCTATGAGATTATAAATTTAATAACCGCAATGATTAGGTTTTTTGTTAGGGCTATGTGTTTTTTCTGTTTTTTGTTTCTTTCTGTAACTGGTTAAATATAGTTTAAATTATGTTTAATTGTTGGTATCCAGTTTGTAGGTGTAATTAGCACTTTTGGTGCTTGTAAACATTTGGTTTTCAGTTTAATATCTTCTGTTTGTTTTTGCTGAGAAAAAAAAAACTAAATTTTAGAAAATTATCTAAGATAGCTTTTACTCCGTGTGGTCCTTATTATAAAGCTTATTTTAAGAGAATTTTATGGTCTTTTTTTAAGGCATTCTACAATTTAGATCCCATGAAGCAATTATTGTCACTTTTCTTATTTGCATTTAGTAAATTCTTTGACCATTTGCTATTTTTTTATGGGGTTTTCTAACCTGCACAATATAGCACATGTTAAGAAACTAAATATAGAAAGAAAACATAACATTAATGGTATGTCAAACACAATCACATTAAATTTTTGTTTTTTTCAATAACAACTTTCTACCTTTAGTTTCTTAACATAGGTTAGAAAAACCCTTCTTTTATTACAACTATTAAACACATTATTTAATGAAGGGTATACTTGACATTTCACACAACATTTTGAGAAAAATGATACAACCAATTACTTTTATTGATATGCACAAATTAAGTAACTATATCTTATAATAAGGATCAGAGGGAGTAGTTTTCAAAAGCTAGTTTTCAATAATTTATTTCTTAAATTATCCTCATTTTTATAAATCACAAATTTTTCAACCACTATTCTCATTGATTCATATAATATTATTTATCATTTTTTATTCATTTAACATATTTCAACTAATCATATAACTCATTTTGTCAAAAAAAATATTAATTAATAAACTAACTCCACATGACCACATTTATAATCTCACAGCTTTCAACTAACTTCACACCTAAAAGTTAAAATCTAAAATTTTTAACTTGTTTCTCAAATATACCCTAAGCCAATTCTAGTAGCTTTGGTTAAACCATTTTGACATTATAAATAAATTGTTATTTATTAACCTTTTTTTACTTTTGTTAACTTAGTTACTGTTGATATATATTTTGTTTAACAAATTTATCTGTTAATATAATCCTTAAAGACTTTTACTTGTAAATCGATAATATATATTAATTATTTATTCTAACATATTTATTTGTTAGTGACTATATATTTATCTATTAATATAAATATTATATGTATATATTAACATATTACTTTTGTTAGACAAAATTTATACAAATGATAGTTTTAACTAAAGAAAGAAATGTTAGCAATTATAATTTTTGAAGTGTGTTAGAATTTATTTTTTTCTTCCTACACAAAAAAAAAAAAAACCATCTTACACATCTTAGTGGAAAAATGGGCAAAAAGGAAGGGTGTTGGGTTTTGTCTTTGTCAAGGAATTCTTCAAGGATAAGTTTATGGATTTAAATTTAGTGTCCCAAAATTATGTCCTCAATTATGTCTCATGAATAGAATATCATCACGCTATTAAAAATATTTCCTTTAATTTTAATGCTTAATTTTTTAATAAAATTTTTAATGACATGACGATATTATATTCATGGGACATGATTTGGGACATCAGATTTAAATCCTAAGTTTATAGGGTTACGTCTAAGAAAAAATGAAATAAAAATAAACCCATGACTTTAGTGCCAGAAATTGATTTTTCTGTTGGTTTTTTCATGCTCATACCAACTGCTGTTTTCAAAAGTACGGGCGAACCGGAAATGAAGTAATATTTTATGGTTATCTGATATTAAAATATAATTAATTTTTGTTGTATTTAAAAAATATTATTAAATTGTTAGAAAATGTCAAATCACAACATTTATTATAATTGTAGTCTAAAGATCATGTTAAAATGTTTTAGTAACATTTAAAAATGTTATTAAATTAATAATAAATATATTTTTGTCGTTTTAATATTTTTACAAATGTTATAAAAAGATTTTTACTAAAGATTAATTATGTTATAGTGTGATAATAGCTTCGTGCGAGATCAGCTCCGAATAAGAGATTAATCACAGTTTTTGCTGGTAGATACTCTAAAAAGAAAAGGAAAAGAAAAAAGAAGCACAGTTTTATCATGATTTTTTCAAATTTAAAATTAATTACATGAGCTGATCAAAAGGTGGACAGTAGAAAAGTTGTCTAACAAAATCTTTACCGTTTAACAACCACCTCCACTCCAAACAAAAATTAATTAAGGAAAAAAAAAAAAACAAATGAAAGAAAGAAAGAAATCGTTTTCTGCCTCCTAAAAGATTTTGATCTTTCATTTAGTTGAAATAGGAAAAGGAGGGGGAAAGAAACACACACAAACAATTTAAAAAATGACATTAATGTTGCGTTTAGTTAGTTCATAAACATATTTTCCCCTTTTCCTTATAAATAATATACCACAAGTTACCTTTATATTTCTCCTAAAAAAATTTACTTTTACCATGTTTAAATCTGTTGTTAACTTTTTTTTTCCAAATTCTTAATTAATTTGGTGATTCATTACTTTTTACAGCCGGGTAATTACATCTTTATATTAAAATAGTCACTTTAATAATAAAAAATTGATAATTAAGGAAATAAAAAACAAAAAATAAAGAGAAAAAAAGAAGTTAAGATCCTCTTAAGAACGCAATCCCGATCTTATCAGCTAAAAGAGCAAGAGTAACCATAGGAGGACATTCCTCAAGAACAAGGGTGTCTTTCAAAAGGTTAATTGCATCCTTGCCAATATATCTATGCACCGATTGGCTTCCCGAAGGTGATGAGAGAATGAGACATTAGGCCTATGAAGCAAAGCCCGAATATCAGCGATGATAGCAGCATAGGCATAGAAACGTATATCCGTAATATCCGAAATCAAACTCATGGCCAATAAAAAATTAGACTCAAGAAGCATAGACTGATAGCCACGATCCAAGTTAACGAAAGACCAACTAGAATTGCTTAGGGGCTGTTTGGTTTGCATTTTCATTTCCTGTTTTTAGTTTGTTTTCTGTTTTTTGAAATTTTATAAAGGAAAAACAGAAAATGTTGAAAACAGAAATTTTCTGTTTTCAGCATTTTCTATTTTTTCTTTGTAAAATTTCAGAAAACAGAAAATGAAAACAGGAAATGAAAATGCAAATGTAATGGCCCAAGAGGAAGAGCCTGAACAAGAGTCTGAGCCCGAAATAGAGGAGGCATATGATCCAAGCCCAATCCCAAGGCTGAGGCCCAAACGCAATACAATGAAGTCCACACTACTAAGGGATTTTGTTACTTATTAAGAGGAGCACAGTAGTAACAGAGAGGTGCATACAGAGGATTATTACCTAGGCTAAACAGAATCCTTATTAGATTTTCCTTCCGCTATTTCCGTTACCGTATCTAAGTTTGTTAGAGAAATCTTGCTATATGTACTGAGAACTTTTGCATTGAATAAGCAAGTAAGGAAAATCTTTTATTTCTGGAGGACGCCTACCCTTGAAGTTTAGGCATTTCATCTGGTGCTTTCATTTAGAGCACTGTCGACGCAGCCATGGCCGAAAACGCTAAAGGACTCGAGAAACTAGAAAACTTGGTTAATCAATTAGGGGAAGGACAGGCTCGAAGCCAAGCTTTCCAGGATGATATTCTTACTCGGATGGCAAATTTGGAAACTCAGGTGATTGGCCGCAAGAGTGCAAGACCAGACACTATGATCAATCCGTTCCCAGCAACGCGAACTACGATGAAACTCGAACTACCTCGATTTGATGGATCCGACCCTTTAGGGTGGATTTTCAAAATCAACCAGTTCTTTGACTATCATGGCACCCCAGAAGATCAACGGCTTAGGATGGCGTCATTTTCCATGGAGGGAGAAGCCTTAACTTGGTTCCAATGGATGCATGCAAACAATCAACTGTTCAACTAGGCAAATTTTATTCATTCTCTGGAGGTACGTTTTGCACCATCACAATACGAAGACCCAAAAGGTGCCTTGTTCAAGCTATACCGATGTAATGGCCCAAGAGGAAGAGCCTGAACAAGAGTCTGAGCCCGAAATAGAGGAGACATATCATCCAAGCCCAATCCCAAGGCTGAGGCCTAAACGCAATACAATGAAGTCCACACTGCTAAGGGATTTTGTTACTTATTAAGAGGAGCACAATAGTAATAGAGAGGTGCATACAGAGGATTATTACCTAGGCTAAACAGAATCCTTATTAGATTTTCCTTCCGCTATTTCCGTTACTGTATCTAAGTTTGTTAGAGAAATCTTGCTATATGTACTGAGAACTTTTGCATTGAATAAGCAAGTAACGAAAATCTTTTATTAATTTTTCTTATTTCTTTCTTTTTTCTGGAGGACGCCTACCCTTGAAGTTTAGGCATTTTAGCAAACCAAACAGCCCCTTAGAGTTCCATGAGAGTGATCTCAAAAGCCCGACGCTTACCTTGGAAGCCGAACAACTAGGCACCATCATCATTACGGCAGATACCACCTATACTACCAATGTCCATATTCTACAACAGACTTCCGTCAACATTGATGTTGACAAACCCAACAGTAAGCCGCAATCAGGCTATTGAAGGATGAGGATAGCAATTATGGCGACACTCCAAGGGAAACTCATAGGGTATTTCCTTCAGAGCTGTATGATTGGAATTAATGACAAAATCAATCTGTCACTTGTCATCATTGAGAACTTGATTACAGCGCCACCGCCAAATTCACCAGATGATGATGATGTAGCGTAGGAGCTGATGGAGAGGTTAAGCAACTATCAATCAACAAACATGATCCATAATAGCAAGATCAACCTGGACCATTGACATGAATCGATGCCAAACTTCAATGGAGTAAGGGCAATCACGAAGCGTATGAAGAATATCCTCCAATTGGCTACATCATTGAGCACATCCCAGGGCCACCGCAAGATTTCTATGATGTTGCAAATGGTTTGTTAGAAGAGAGTTGGGAAGGATTTGCCAAATCATGAGCTTCACTTTCTCTCACTCTAAGTTTCCATACGAAACTCCAAGGCCTAGTACCAACATTCATCTCGTTCCCTCTAATCAATCACTTATAAACATTGCTAGCAAAATAGACACCATTTAAATTATCCGTCCAACGCCAAACAACCTCGGAAAGTCACTTTAATAAATTGATAGGAGTACAAGTTTTTTTAAGTTACACTAATTAATTAATCACTCTTTTTTATATATAGAATTAATTACTCTTTTAAATATTGTAAATATTAAAAATTCCTCATCGATCTTTTCATAGAAATCTTTAGAAAAAAATATAGGCTTCATCAGCAGGAACACATGTGATATTAATTAATTTAGTAATATTAAATTCTCCAAATACAATCAATCATAGAAATATACCATGTACCTAGGCTGTTACTTTTTTTTTTTTAAAATCCTGTTAGTAATATATTAGTATTAGGGGTGTGAAAATATACTAGGCTAAATTAGGTTTTGTAAGACTCAAGCTTTTTTTACTTTTTAAATTAATTGTCTGAGCTTAATTTATTTTTATAATAGATTATTTTTATGATTTTGGTATGATCTTTTTAAAAGTCTATTTAAAATTCATTTCAAACAAAGTTATTAAAATTATATTAAAATAATATATATCTTATTGAGATAAAAATTTTAAATATATATAATTATAATTATAATTATAAAAATAATTTTAAATTTTAAATAACAATAATAATATATAGAATGATATTATTATCATTTAGATAAGCTGAATAGATTCTTTTGGTAACAAGATAAGCTGAATAGATTGATGACTAACTTGTTTAGTTAATTTGGCTTTTTAAAAAATTCTAATTGGATTTATTTAATAAATAAGTCTAGTCCGGCATGTAGATTATGCTTGGACCCTTGTCGAATGGTCTGACATATTTAACCCCTCTCCCCCCTCTCCCCTCCCCCTCCCCCCTCAATTTACACATAATTTTTTTTTTATAAAAAAATACAATTAGGGATTGAATCTGAATATCTACACACTCATACATATCCTCATTTACTTACTAACTGAAGTTGTTGTGATATAACCTTTTAGGGATGAACCACAAATACAATGTGATTGCACCAAAGAAGAAGGTCTCATGCACCGTTGACTAAGCTTCAGAACAATGAAAGTGATTGTACTTGTAAAGACTCTGACGTCCAAGTCAATATGTGATGAGGGTTTTTTTTTGTTTGTAAATTACAAATGTTATGTACCGTACATGTTGTGCATGTATCTGTATAGCGGAGTTATTAGGATTTGCAGAATGTATTTTGGGTCTCGTCTTTGGGTCCGACCCAAATCTCATAAGAGCTATGATGTCGTTGTCCATCCCAGTAGGGATGGAAATAGCTTAGGCTATCCGTCAGGGGCCTAAGCCTAACCTATATCAGGCTCAAACCAACTCAAGATAATTTAATAAATAAGTTAGGACAAGGCTTATTTAAAAGCTTAATTAACTGTCCAAACTATTCAAAAAGCCTTTTAGGCCTTTTATATATATATATATATATATATATATATATATATATATGAGTTGGGTTCAAATGACACCAAGGTGTAAAAGTTGTTAAATGACATCTCGAATAACTTTTTATAAAAAACGAATTTTGCTGATCCAACCAATCAATTGAAAGTTTGTATGACGTAGATCAACTATGCAAAAATTCATAAAATTTGAAAATTTGTAGATATGTAATCTAACAAATGAAATTTACTTGTACTTTAAATAATGTATTAGACGTTCAAGCAAAACATTCCGATAACGTATCAAATAATTTTCAAATTGTATGAATTTTTGCATAGTTGATCTACATTATATAAACTTTCAATTGATTGGTTGGATCGGCAAAATTCGTTTTTTATAAAAAGTTATGCGCAGTATCATTTAAGAACTTTGACACATTAGTGTCATTTGAACCCAACTCTATATATATAAAATATTAGTAATAATAATATAACTGTTCAGGCTATTATTATTAGTGTTATTAGTTTCTAAAAAATTTGATATTATATTTTATGACCATTTTTTAATTATGTTTAAGGATTTAAATCACTATTATATAAAAATGTATATAACAATTACTTATTTTTGAAAAAGGTTATTATAAATAATTTTTAGGACTTTATTTAATGTAGGCTTTTAAATCGGCTTTCAAGTTTAGTAGGCTTTTTGATAAGTCAGACTTAAGCTATAAAAATAGCCTATAATATATAGGCTTAATTGTAAATTTAAAAAGTAAATCATGCTCAGGTTATACAAAACCTAATTTGACCTAGGCTATTTTCACCCGTAATCTCGGTGTTTAACCGAGATGATTTTGAGATAATCTTCACATGTTATGTCCGACATAATCCTCATGACTATAATATCTTTCTAATATCGGTTCACAACATAACTACTTTGTTTGGACGTATAAATTGACTGTAGATACCTTTCACAACTATATGTGAATGTTTATATCAATTAACTTATTTTAAAAATAAGTTATTATAAGTAATTTTTAGGATTTTATTTAAAGTAGGATTTCAGATTTAATAAATTTTTCAATAGATTAGACTTAGACTTAGACTTAGACTGTAAATTTAAAAAATAAACCCGACTCAAATTAGACAAGACCTAATTTAGCCTAGGCTATTTTTACCCATAATCCCAATGTTCCACTGAAATGATGCTCTTATGTTATGTCCCACGTCATTTTCATGACCCATTTTCACAACATAACTACTTTACTAAGACGTATAAATTAACTGTACATGCCTTTCTAGATTTACTAATGTATATTATTTTAATGAAATAGAATGATACTACAATTTTTTTTTTTATCTTAAATGAATGGACTATCATTAACATGAGTCACAATCAATAACAGGTAGCCCACATGTGGATGTGAAAAGATTAATAGGTAATGCTTGTCCACTCCTCTTTCAAACTACCATTCCACATTTTCCATCCACATTACATAAGCACATACATATATAATAATATAATATAAATAATATAATATGAGTTTAATAAAAACAATTAATGTCATAATCAAAACAGAGAAGAAACAGAGAACAGTACTTTTGATTTGTTCCCAAACGTTGCTTTCAGTGTGAGTCACTTTTGGGAAAACATAATTAAACACCTCCCAAAGAAAACAACAACAAAATCAATCACTTTCCTCCCATCAACATCTTAGACCCATGGGGTTTGGACGGTTTCTTCTTTCTTTTTCTATTTTATTTTATGGGTTTTCTAAAAAGCTCAATGCACAAATAACTCTGTCAACCATATCATAAACACTAAAGAAGGAAAAGACAAACCATGTGAGGACCTTGACTCTAGTATGTGCAATTCCATTTCTATTGTGACCCATCAGAATCACAATACACAATCTTCTAGGGTCATTATAGTAATTTCATACACGCTCAAAGTTATTGACCAACAAAAAAGATAGGGCTCAAATTAGGGAGTTGCTTTCTTTTTTCATCACTCTTATTGCTAACCACACCACTCCTTCTTTAAAGGTATCTATCACCTATTCACCTATCTTATATAAAAAAAACCAAGAAAACATCTTCTACCTTGTTATTAGAGTACAAAACTAATTCATCGGCATAAACAGACTTAACCCTTTCAACTAGTGTTCTCTCAAGACTCAAACTCAAATTTTCCCACGTAGACTAGCGTGCTTCTTCCATTACGTTGATACATCATCATAGCTTTACTTGCTCTCGTTAATTAGTTTCCAAAAATATTTTGATTTAATTATACTTTTAGTCCCTCAGTTATGATGATTGTGTAATTTTAGACTTATCATTTTACAGCACTTTCAATCCCTCAAATTTTAACTCATTATGTTGAGACCTAACATTTTATTTTTGTTGTTGTTGTTGTAATCTTGTTAAAAAGGCTTAAATATATTTTTCGTCGTTGCAAAATTAAGATAATTCACTTTTTGTTTCTTTAAAATATTTTGTCAATAAAAAGTCCAAACTTTTCTCAAAATTTTCATTTTTATTCCCTAGTGTTAATTTAGTCAATTAACTGATGACATAGCTACTGTTTTTATCATGTCAAACTATCACATTAGCATTATAAATAGTTTTTAATGTTAATGTAAGGTCTACAACTTGTAAATGTGACATACTGCATGACAGAAACGTCAACAGTTAACTAACGTTTTTGTCTTGTTAAACTGTTATATCAGCATTAAATATAGTTTTTAAAGTTAGTAGAGTGACTAATTTGCATATGTGGCAGACTGATATGGCAAAAACGTTAGTTACATTAGTAGTTAACTTACACAACTAAAAGCAGGGAGTAAAAATGAAATTTTTTAAAAAAGTTTAGATTTTTTATCAACAAAAATTTTTACCAAGACGAAAAGTAAATTACCCTAATTTTGTAAGGATGAAAAATATATTTAAGCCAAATAAAATTCATTAGAATTTAGAACAAATATAGAAGAAATGTCCATAACTAAACGTCAAAAAAAATGGAGGACTAAGCAAGGGTTCAGAAAAAACTAGGGACTAAAGTCAGCTGCACATTTATTATTAGGGGATCGCAATAGTGCGCTACAGATTAAATCGATTTTCAAAGAAAAATTTATTTGATTCATTTATTTTGTTTTCTTCGATTTTGGTTTGTTTATGAAAAAAATTTAATCTAAACTTTTTTGCTTTTGAATTGGATCGTTTATTCAATTTAAACTTTTGTATTAATTAGTAACAAATCTGAATGTAAAATTTGAAAGTGAATAAAATGCAAATGATAAAACAGAAAATATATAGAACAAAAACAAGTGAAATCCAATTTTAAATGATTGAAAATTAATAAAATGAAAAGTACATAATATTAAGATGATTTTAAACTACAAAACTATAAAAAAAAAATTATAGTATTAATTTTATTAAATATCTATTAGTATAAATATGAACAGTATTATAATTTTATAAAAGAAATTATATGTTTATATAGAAGTTTGGTTTGTTTTGGATTGGACCTAATTTCATAAGAGGATCTAAAATCCGAACCAAGTCAATAAAAAATTTCTATTTATTTATTTTTGATTTATTGAGTTTTTTGTTTTTCAGTTTACATTGATTTGGATCAATTTTGAACACTATGATTGGCCATACTTGAGAGAGAGAAAAAATGCAATCAAACCAAGTATTTTTTGAGTGAGACTATTGTCACTCTAAAATATCTATTGTCAGTATAAAATAAAATTTTGTTACCACATTTTTAATTTTTTAATATAAAATATATTCTTCGGTCAATGAAACTAATGTATAAATATACAAATTTATTAAAATGATTAAATGTGAATAACAACACACAATTTAGAGTCGCAAAAGCTGTGCCCATATTTTTTACACTTTTGGAAACTAATTTTTAAAAGTAATAAAGAAGACTGATTTGGATTCTCTCATGTTTTTTTGGTCATGTTATTATTATTATTTTTGAATAATTGGAAATTCATTAAATCAAGAAAAGCAACATAAGTTATGCATCAGAATCGAGTTTACATCAAAGAAATGTGATAAATGAAAGGGAATCACATTCAAAAAATGATCTAAAACATCAAAAGCAACTTTAGCAGTCAAGTATCCTAGTGAATTATGCTCTCTGTTAATATACCGGATAGACAAACCATGCATTCCAAAATCATACTGCTTACACACCTTCATAAGTTCCTCAAAATGGGAATCTCCAAGCGATTTTCTTGTTCATATTTGCTAAACATGTAAACAATAAGTTAAAACAGAAATACTATGAGCATTACATGAAACAAGAATTTGCAATAGCCATTCAAGACATGAAGCTTGGGCAATAGCAGAATCAAGGTCATCCTCGATAAATTTTCTGCTCATGAAAATAAACTTCTCACCACCATCGATAGAACCAAAGCCAATACTAGTTCCAAAACAACTTTTAACTAAGGCGTCCATGAAGATATGGTGCCTCAATTGCAAGGCAAGTTGGCCATGGATTCATCATGGCTCAACGCTCGAAACCGAAGCTACAACTCGTTGTTGCTCTTGGGCAAGGAAATTCGCTTTTTGGAGCTTGGTGACAACATCCATCTCTACCTTATGAAAAACTCACTTATTTCTTCTAGCCCAAATGACATAAACAAGATTAAAAACAGTTTAAACAACATGATTGTCATTCAAGGACAGAATATTTATGATCCACTTCAGAATACTATTGCATCGTAATCTGTTGATGTGCAGGCCAGGGCATAATGTAGACCAAATGTGCTCCACCCAAGGTCATTTCACAACACAAAATGATAGACATCGCCATTATTTATGTCGGAGCTAAATAACTCAAGATATTGGATGGGTTGGGTTTTAAAATTTAGGCCTACCTAGGAGTCTAGCTCTTAATGGGCTAGGCAAGCATGTTATCTTAATTTTTTTTATTAAATCTTTATTTTATTTTTAATGATTTTATTAAATTTATAAATATTAAATAATAAATATAATATCTTAATCCAAAAATATGAATTTAAAAAAAATTAGAAAAGAGTTATACGAACTTATGGGTCAATAATTGGTCCCTGGAGGTTGGGTTGAGCTAGCAAAATTTGAACTTATATGTGAAATGAATCAATCATGCCTCTTATTAGAGGTGACTCAAATCGATTTTTCAAAAGATCTATCATTTTATTGTGATGTGTTTATATCTCTATAACATAATTAACATTAAAATAATAATAAAGCATAAGAAAATCTAAACTAGGGAAAAATTTTGAACTTTGAAGAATTAATTTTTGAAAAATTAGCCAAAGAGGGGCGAAGTGGTTAGCAATCTACCATAAAATTATACCAAAGATTGAAAATTGAAATCACAAAACTCATTAATTAATAGGGTTAGCTGGCTGCATGGTGGATGTTCTTGTGTGTTATCACTATCAAAATGCATGATATAAGGCATACCAAAAGAGGGTGGTGGACCTAGTGGTGGTGACATTTAATTGTAATTTTGATTTTTGATTGTACTACTACCAATGTGGTTGTTTTGGTTTTTGTGTGTTAAAGGCATCTTATGTTCCTAACCGTATACGGACCCTGCTCTTGCAGAAGCACAACTCTCATAAAATAAATGCATAAATAAATAAATAATTTTTTCACTTCTCTCTCTTTATAGACTTTTTTGCTTGGCCAAAAGCGAAATGCAGGTTTACTTTAATTTGTGGATTTTGTTCTACTTCTATCCAAGGAGCAGAGGAGAGAATCTTGGAACCGTCAAATGAACTCTCATCTGTCACATTTAATTTCTTTCTTTCTTTCTTTATTTACAGCTAAAAGAACATAAAGAAGAGAGACAATATAATGGTTACCTATACTTTCAACCTAACGTCATTTTGTATGCATTTTATTAATACTATACTATACTACTATATGCTATTGTATAATAATCATTTACATTTTTATTATTTGAACTATATTCTGGGACTGCTTATTTATAATTTTTACCAAACTAAAGAGTTCTTTTTAGATAAAGTAAATTTTCTTATTTTTATTAGATCTGCACTAATTAAAATTCAAAATTACTGCGAATAAAATATCTTCTAACTTACTAATTAAATTGGCTTTCTATCATAAAGAATATGGTAAATTCTCGTTTTCAATAGTTTGGGACAATGACCGAATTAAATTGACTTTATGTGCAGATTAAAATGAATCATTTTAATAATATATGTAGCATATTAACAAACTTGGCATTTAACATGCTAAATAATCACGTTAGTTATGATTTAATGGACTGAGTCTTGACATTTAACAATTTTAAATACTGTGTTTATTATTGTTTTAATATGTTTTATACTATTTATTTCTAAATATTTTTTTATTTAAATTATAGGTTGAATTAACTTTTTGGCCACTATACTTATACCTTATTTTCGTTTTAGTTCATATAAAAAAAACTTATTTATAGTCTTACATATGTTCCTTGTTTTCCTTTTAGTCATTGTCGTCATTTTCCGTTGATCTTTGTTGTTAAACCTCGTAGCTCCACCACCAATGCGCCCATGTCTTGTGTTTAGGTTACTTTATATGGTGATTTCTCTAACCACTATCACTTGCATTGGTCGTGTCTCACTGAGACTGGCATGTCCTCAAAGTTTGGCGGCCATCGAACTAGAGATATGCCACCACTCACTACTTCTTCCTTGCGCCACTCACCCACCATCGTCACTATTTCCTACGCGTTTGAGCACCCTTGCATGATAGTTGCTCTCCGGTAGCTCTTGGCGTCGCTGATCTCCTCTTGTTGTCCTTTGTGCAATGGCAGTGGCTGTGGTGGTGGAGTTGCAGGATTAAATGTCGAGTAAACCCTCAAACTGGTCCCTTAGATTGTAGGTATCATGCAAATTAATTTCTTAGATTATAAAAATCTCAAATTAGTTCCTAACTTTGCAAAACGACATGCAGTTTAGTCCTTTTATCTATTAAACGACATTAAGAAATTAAGTATAAAATAGCTAAAATGAACTATTTTTTGCAAAGCCAGGAAAGATTTACTCATTAAACATCAAGGACTAACGGAAAATGACAATAGAGACTAAAATATAAACGAAGAGCATGTATAAGACAAAAAGGAACTCTGTTTTTTTTTTAATAGAAACTAAAACGAAAATAAAGTGCAAGTACATGGATAAAAATTTAATTTAACCTAAAATATATAACCTTTTACTAATAAAATCAAACTATTAATGTCTAAATTTTTAAAATAATCAAATTTATTTTTTAATTAATTTATATATTTTTAGTCCATTTTTTTCTAGAAAGTGTAAGCAGCCTTTTACATTTTTCTAAATGTGTATTTATGAGAGAAAAGAAAATCATACACAAGTTAATAAAAAGGAAAGAGAATTTTATGAAAAATGTAAAGAAAAGAACCAAGAAAGTAAGAGAATTAAGAATTATGAAGAAGGGTGTGAGTACTTGAGATTGAGTGTGTAAACAAGTTATAGTTAAAAATCAATTGTAAGGAAAAAAAGAGCAAAGCAGGGGAGAGACAGAGAGAGAACTTTGAATAAAATATAAAAAAAAAAGTAAATTTTTTAAAAAAATTAGAAGATAGAGTAACATTGGAGAGAGAGAATGAGCAAAAGAGAGAGAGGGAGAGGAATTATGAATTTGGAAAAACTTAATGAAAAAATATTTTTAAAATTATAATTATATTTTAATATTAATTGCAATTGTTATGTCATAAATGAATGCCGATGAAAAGGATGTCATCATGGAATTATTTTAATCATCATAATCATTGGACTAAATAGAGTCATGCTATTAAGCACGAATGAATTTTCGTAGATTTTCACACAAATTTAGGTGTCATCCAAGGATAGGCTACTAGACAAATTTGAAATAAATGAAAAGAAGGATTGTGCAACAATATATGGTGTCGTGGGTATTAGACCATATTCGTGCAAATTCCTAAGTTGTCATTCGTACATTTTAGCATTTTCCTTAAATTAATCACTAGAAATGAGTGTAATCGAATTGAAATTACAATGGTGTAAGGTGATCATCTCCCATTCTGCAAGAAGGAAAAAATTCAATTTGGTCAAAATTTTCTAAACCCCAACAGAATAATCAAGAATCACTCTCTAGAACAATGATGTTGAGTTGACTATCTCTAATGTTGTCTTCAGAGATGATCTCATCCTCATGGGAGAAGTTGCTCCCTCCATTTTATATTATAAATATCCTATTTGAACAATTACATTTATTAAGAAAACATGTAATAAAATTAATTAATGCATTGATTTTTAAAAAATGTATATAATCTCTCTAACTTACTCATTTTTTCTTTTATCATTGAATTAATTATCTCTCACTATTTCTTTATAAAATCTCATTAATTATAATGGGAAGATATGAAAAAAAAGTCATGAATGCTTCTAAAAAATTGTAGAGTCTTACATTATAAAACACTAGTATTGTTCAAAATTAGCTTTATAATATGAAACGAAGGAAGTACTATGGAAAATATAGAAATTATAACAAATTGTCTTGATAAGGAACAAGAATACTAGTGTTAATATGAAACACTAGTTATGGACAAAAGATTAATAAGGATAAGACAAGGATTTACTTTGAATGAATGTGCATCATGATGTGAGATCCAAATTAGCACAACCTTTGGGTTTCGTCGGACGAAACATTGGTAAGTATTGGGAGTTTTGATTCATTATCAGACCCGTTTATTTATAGTTTTATGATAAGTAGAAGTACTTTTGGAGGGAGTAAGAATTTTTTACTACTATTAGATTTGCATTTGGATCAGAATTACAATCCTTAAAAGTAAAAGTAAAAGTACTTGTGCACTTTTCAACACAAAAAGGAACCATCCCATGATAGAGTTTCTAGAAGATCTCGTTCTTTTATTCTTGAGAAGATTTCTAAAAGACTAATTACGTGGAAGTTCTCATCCTTATCATTTGCCAGAAGGTTAGTTATATCTAAGTATATTCTAGCGGCTTTGCCCTCTTATTGTATGCATACTACTTTTTTGCCAGCCTCAATTTGTAATGAGCTTCATAGAACTACTTGAATTTTTTGGGGGATTAAGCTCAACAACGAAGGATTCATACCATTAGTTGAAACACTATTTGTAAACCATCTTAGTTAGGTGATTTTGGCATCAAATATTCTATTCTTCTTAATTAGGCCTTTTTAATGAAGGCGGGATGGAACCTTGTTAATGATAGAAATCCACTTTGGGTTAAGGAGGTTCATAGAAAATATTGTGGTGGTGTGGATCTCCTCCCTCATGTTAAGTCCCAGTCTATTGCGTCAATCTTTTGGAAAGATATAGGTTGTGTTTGGATGGAATGTCATTTAATAATTGTAATGGAAAGAGTGCCAAATTTTGGGAAGATTCATGGGTTCCCTCAATTGATAAATTGCTTGATCATGCTACTATTGCTCTCATAGATAACATAATTAGATTTTGTGTTGCCTCAAGGTGGACGAAATTTAGCTAATCTAAAATATATTCTTCTAAGAACTAAGTGCGACAAAGTGGTAGCTTTACACCCTCTAACTACTTGAAATGTGGATGATGTGATTCCATGGAACTTAAATTCTGATTGATGCTTCTTTGTGAAATCAATGTACATCATGCTTGTATGTTTCACAAACATCTCCCAATATATTATTCTTGCTAGTTTGGCATTGGCCAAGTCCTCAAAGATTTTGTGTTCCTTTGTAAAGTTTCTCATCAAGCTCTCATCACCAATCATGCTAGGCTTGTGCATAGTATGTCCCATAATGCTATTTGCTCAATTTGTAACTCATTATGAGACAATCATGCATATCTTATGTGATTATTGTTACTTAAGTCTTTGGCAGTGACTAATTCCAAGGAATATGGCCTCAGGTTTCTTCTTTGTGGTGTGTCAGGACTGGTTGATGT
This sequence comes from Cyamopsis tetragonoloba, assembly GCA_037177725.1. Lineage (NCBI taxonomy): Eukaryota > Viridiplantae > Streptophyta > Magnoliopsida > Fabales > Fabaceae > Cyamopsis > Cyamopsis tetragonoloba. Next base: position 59,021,930 of record CM074123.1, read on the forward strand.
TCAACTTATCTTTTGCCAAGGGTAAATACTCACAGTAGGAATGGTTTATAATATTTAGAGTGACGTGTTTTTGTATTTGGCATAGACATAATGCTTTTATTTTTTTAGAATGTTCCTTTGTCCTTCATTGCAAGGATGCGGTAAATTTGGCATAGGATTGGGTCTTCAACATGAGCGAGAGGCTTGGGTCTCAAGGTGATGCCAATAGACGTGCCTTGGTTTCATGGGCTCCTCCTTCGGAAGGTTGGCCAAGTTGAACTATGATGGGTCCATTGTTTTCTCTTCGCATTTAGCGGCTTGTGATGGTGTTATTAGTGACCACTGGGGATGCTGCATTATGGGATTTGTCTCTAACCTTGAGATTGCTTAGTTCTACATTTTGAAGTTTGAGCTATTTTGTTAGGAATCTAACCTGTAAAGGTGTGAGGATTCTCTAATGTTATTACTAAATCAAATTCTCTAAATGTTAGTCAACTCCTTCCGTCCTTTATTCTGGCTGCTATTCTCATCACCTTGCTAGTTCTTTGATTTTACAAATTAATGGTGCTATTCTAAATGTTAGTCAACTCTTTCAGTCCTTCACTTTTAGTTGATTTATTACGTTAAATTTTGACTTTTGAGCGATAAAAAATAGACTTAAGACAATAAAATATATTTATACAATTGAAACATATTTAAAGTACACTACAAGGATTTTGGTAATTTGCGTGGGCTTTTGGCCAACACAAACACGAAATGCAGTCTCAAAGTTACATTTTGCATCGGCTCACGATGGACGCAAATTTCGGCCATTTAGCCAACGCAAAATTTATGTCCTCCACACGGACGCAAAACTGACCAATTTGGCACCAAGTTGACCCACCAAATGGGCCTTATTTTGTGTCGGCTTTTACAGATGCAAATTTGAGTCCGGCAAAGTGGACTCAAACGTTATTATGACGCATTATTTGGGGCGGCTAAAGCTGACACAATCTGGTTTTATTTATTTATTTTTGGGTTTGGTTGGTTGCGGCGGCTTGGCGAACGCTAATTTTTTAAATTTTTTGGTTGATTATATACCAAACTTAGGTATAGTTTTAAACAAAATTCATGCTAAAACAATAAATAAATTCTAAATGTCATAATAATTTTAAATAAAGTATATAGATAAAAATAATATATCTCATAATACAAATGACAAAAATACATAATTAAGTACCATCAAATAAATCCGAACAAAAAATTAAAGTAATAAATCAACTAAAAATGGAAAAAAACTAAGGCAAACAATGTCGGCATGACAAATGATTAGCTACAACATCAGGATCATCAAGATCATAAAGGAAGGGGATATCATCCAATGAAAGATCATAATCAGTACCATACCATCGAGGCGCAAAAGGTCTAGGTAGTGGAGGCATCTATCTGGATGACATAGGTGGATCGCGTCGAGTCACCCAATCAGCCATCATTTTATCCATCCTATGCTGAAAGCTGATATGGAACTGCTCTAATTCTCTCTTATTTTGCTCTCTCAAGCACTGCTCCTGGGCCTCCAGCTAGTCACACATCTGCAGCTCCATCTACAGCCTTTCGAGCTCCATTTGCTTCTGCTGGGCCTCTAATAACTCACGCCTCGGCTTCTAACTCTTGCATTTGGGCCTCTCGCAAGCGATCTATCTCCTCCCAAAGACGCGCAGACTTTTCAGAATCATGTGAGCCACCCGATGTGTGAGTGCGTGCACGAGAATCGACGGTAAAGGAGATCGACCTTGAATAAAATAGGGAAGCCAAGTCCTCAGTTTCGTAAACTCGGCCCCGATTCTTGCCTCCAAAAGTCCTCTTCCAGGTGGTGAATATATATCTTGAAATATATATTTATAAAGTCTTGAAACATATATCTAGTTAAACTAAATCTTAACCTAATCCACACATAGTATGTAGTACTAGCAGAGTAGTATTAGTTTACACATTTATAATGAGAACAATAATTAATAATTCTAAATTCTAATAATAAAATAATAAAATACAAACTAAATAATGCATTTTATACAAATAATCATACTAATTAGTTTTTTGATCGTATAAATTAACCTTAAACGATGAATAAAAAACTAAGTTTCATTCATTTCTTCTTGTAATCTCCACCATTTCCACTCTTTCAATAATACAATATTAGTCTTCTAATATAAGTTTCATCTTCTTCTTCTCTCCCTATTGTTCTGGTTCTTCCAAATAAGTTTTTCTCTTTGCTAATGGATTTTCTCAACTCAATTTTAGGGAATGTAAAAAATAAGTACTCTAAACATTTCTAGTTATAGAAATATAGTTCAAAACGTGACAATTAACCGTCTAACCATCCTAATTAAGAGTCTAAAATCATCTCAAAAACAAGGTAAAGAACATAAAGCATGACAGAAAGCTTTGGCTGGGCTGGGCTAACTTAAATTAAATAGAATCTCAACAACTTAAAGCAAAATCCAAAATGCAATAATAGCATCTATCTTAATGGCAAGACAATATGATCACTAAATAAATTTTCCCAAGGGCTCATTCTCCACATGCCTTTAAATTCATCAACCTGCTACGAGCATGCAGATTCTTATATGGTTGATTTGTTGAATTCATCAAAACATTAACCATGTTTGTAATTTGCATGTAACTCCTCCGAAGTTCTCAAGGTATCATTATAATACAAGCAAATTCTACAAAATTTGAAAAATAACTCAAAGACAATGGTTGCATTCACTATTTTCCCTTTTAAAAATAACTCCATTTCTTTGTAACCATATAGACTAAATAATAGCAAACCAAATGACCATCCCTTCTCTTTTACTAGTTTTTTCCTTTTAAAAAAAGCCCCTTGAAGAGAGAATAGCAAGCAGAGATTGAAGTTAATGGCATAACAATAATAACATCTAACCATGTCAAAACTAAGTTCCAATATTTCTTGTCCAAGAATACCCAATAAAGAGATGCAAAGAGTCCTCTACCATTGCTGAGACCCACAATAGATCATCATTTGTACCCAAAATAGCTCTTTGAGTTTTTTTTTCTGATCAGTAAGAAAAAAAATTATATTAAAAGCACAAGTAGTGCCTCAAAATTACACAAAGAAGATACATCCAGCACTAGCAAAGCCAAAGAAACGAAAAGAAAAAACCAGTTGCAGCCTAACAACAACCTTGGCAAAACAGTAACATAAAAGAACGAAAACAACAGTAATACAAGAGACCTTAATAGGTCATCAACTTTCCCATACAAATTTGAATAAGATAATCATATCAGGAGAAAAAGGGGCTTGTTGAGTATGATGAGCATAAATACATTCATAAACCTGATGAGATGATAACAAACCTCCAATGTCAAAAGACCAATGCCATGCAACTTCTAAGGAAGCCACACCATTTAAATTCGGAATCAGAGTCATCCACTTCTCCACCATGGGTAACTTGCGAGGGAGAAGGTTTCTCTTATATCTTAGGTTCCATCTCCATAAGAGGCTATCCCAATAACCAGAATTCGTAACCAGACAATTCAAATCAGGAGCAGATTGGGAAAGCCTTGGAATACGTCATAACGTTAAATTGCCAATTCATAGATCCAACCAAAAACATGTACGATTGTTATTTCCAACTCTGACACTAAAAATATTCTCAAATTAGCCATCAAAGAGAGAATTAGAGTTTAAAGAGTGAATTTTTTTAGCCACATCGAACTAAAGGATAGACCATCCAAAGAAATAAAATCCCAAGAGCAATTGGATCTTTATGCTTTAACAACTTGAACCCACAAAGAATTCTATTCATTGAGTATTCACCACTACTATTTAGATAAAATGGATAAATTAAACAAGTATAGTTTTTCGCTTCGAGACCACCATCTCTTTTTTCTCGCAAACAATTTCCTAGCACACCCATGATATCTTCTTTCTATCCTCATTCCCCTTAAACCTTCTTTGGTTACCAGTGAACTCTTTTAATAAAGACTTATGAGCCTTAAAGAAAGAGAAATAATAAAGCGAAAGAGAGGATACAACATAATTACTTAAAGATACCATTACTCCCATTGAAAGATGCCTCCATTTCCATATAACTAAACGGTCTTTAAAGACTTTTATAATTGGATTTCAAGTTTGAACATGCTTGGGATTTGCTCCAATGGGAATGCCAAGATAGGAAAAATGAGAACTCACATATTCTAGAGTTAAGGAATGATACGACTGCAAGAAGAAAAATTTTCTCCACATTAATTTTGGTCCATAGGTTCTCCCAAGAAGGCTTCCCATGATTATGATATCATCTGCATATTGAAGAATTTACAGACTAGATATTTTCTCTCCATCTTAAATCCTTTGAACAAACCATCATTTTCACTAGCTAACCCATTTAACCATTCAACCACTATAAGGAAAAGGAAATGTGTCATGAGATCACCTAGTTTTAGGGCCCATCTGAATAGAAATTTTGTCAAATGGAGATCCATTGATAAGAATTAACAAATTCCCTAAAAAGATGTAGGTGCAAATTCACTTGAGGAAGAGATAAGGAAACCCCAAATGCATGAGCATAAAATAATAATTATTATAATAAATATGGTTACGTGAGATATAAAATATTCCACTTAAAATAATAAAAGAATAATTAAAAATGTGTGTATGAATAAGAAAAACTCTAAAATGCTATACTTCCTTTTAACATCAAGGGCTATTTAATTTAAAATAAAAGAAAAGAGTTTATGTCGATTGTGTAATTACTCACTAAATTGTTAGTATTTGCACTCAACAATAAATAGATTTTTAACCCTAGAAGACTAGAACCGTCTTCCATCTTGATGCCACAACCACCATTTTCTCTAGCCTCACCTCTCCATTAGCCTTCATTCTTCTTGATGTTCACCTAAAAGCTGAGGAAACAATGAGGAGAGGTCTTCAAACCCCAGCCACCATCTTTTTACACGCGTTTACCATTGTGAACTTGTCTATTTTAAATAAGCCTTTTAGCCTGTATTAAATAGACTATTGAACTATTTAAGATAGGCCTTTTTTATAGGCTTGATAATAAAGAAAGCCAATAAATAATTTTTCAATAAGCTAAGCCAAGCCTAAAAAATAATCTTTCACCTCACTTATTACCTGCACCCCTAAAATTAAAAATTACGCAACCATGATAACAAGTTGAGTTTGAATTTTAGGGAGAATTAACTAGTACTTTCTTCCGTCTTAAATGTAAGTCACTTCTAACCGGATCACCGAAATTAAAGAATGAAAATTAACTCACTAAATTTATCTAAAAAATAAAAATTTCCAACTACACCCCTAGAATAAATGTGTTAATAAATTTTTCAATTCAATTAATATCACTTTCTCTTTTATTCTAGTGTCTTTCTCTCCATTATTAATTGAATCCTTGAAAATTGTAGAAGTGGTAGAAATGAAAATAATCTCTTAATAAGTTAGTTTGCGACTTACATCTATGACCAAATAATTCTTCTAAAAAATGACTTACATTTAAGACTGGAGAGAGTATTTCATACATATACTAAAACTAAGAACAAAATATATATTAATTTTAAAAACAAACCATATTGCCAATAGCTAATTTGAATAAAATTAATGTGTAACTAAATTATGCAGAGGTATAATGTAAATTTTTTAAAAAAAGAAAAAGCCACAATTTTAAAGTATGTAATAAAAGTTATAGAAAAATAAAACAATAATAAAAAATTATCTTTTAAAAATAGAGTAAAATAATTTGAAAATACTTAAAACATGAAAATACTTAAGTTGATCAGTGTATTTTGAGCAAAATTGTAATAAATTGATTTTTTTTTACTAAAGTAAGAACTATATTTTTTTTGTTGGATTAATTGCCGTTATAATTTCAGAAATGAAAAGTTTTCGGTTACTAGAGTTTATGTTGTCCGTGTGATCCCAAGTTCAATAATTGACAATAATTTTTCTTATTACTTATAACATTTTTTTTTCAAAAAAAGTGAACAAAACATATAAAGTATTTTTCATTTATTGAAATATTATTGGTGAAACTTGAAACTAAAACATCTAAAATTTTGTGTAGGAGATTGTGGAAAGAAAGAGGAATCTATTTGATGTCTCTATGCTTAGGTTTGTCATCACAAATAACAACTAAAGATTCTACTTAAAATTAAAATAATTTGCAAGATAAAGGATTTCAATTAAATATAAACATGTCACAAAATTTAATAGAGAGAAAGTAAAGCATAAGCATATTACAAAAATAGTAACACTTCCATAGTAACAAGAGTGTTTTCATCTATCTAATTACCATATACTAGAAAGTAGTTCTAAAAACATGAGAATTTATGGCCGAAAGTGAATTTTTAAAATTCAATAAAAATGGATAATCTATTTAAATAAAGTATATATATTTAATTTGAATAATACCTTATCCTTCAAAATGTATGTTTCAGAATTCCTGTTATACTTCGAGATATCCATAAATTTCACTATATATATAATTAATGAAATGACAATGTGATTATGCAAGAACTTCAAACAACATCAAAATCAAAAGGAAAAACTGTGAATTTTTTTTAAAAAATGCATTAAACTGTATTAAAAGATAAAAAAGTGGGAAAGAAAAATATAGAACTTGACATTCAGTTTTCAAAAGAAAAAAAGGTCAATAAAATCGTTAAAAAATGGAGTTGTTATATTATGTTACACTTTATTTAGAGATCATCCATGGTCTAAGTACATGATATCATTTGTAATTGTCAAATTACCTTAATAATCTCTCCCTTACTATCTCTTCTCTTGAACTAATGGTCTATCTACGGTTCTTGGACAGGATAAACAAACCCTTAAAAAAAGAGGGAGAAATATGTCAATTTAGATATGACAATAATAATTCATTTTTTTTAATAATAGTATGATAATATATAATATGGTTCTTCATGTCAACAAGTATTACTTATATAAGAGAGAGCATTTACTACTCATCTATATACCTCAAAGACATACACACATACAAATAAGTAGTTACAATGTTACTTATATAAATATCATATGAATAAGCATTATACCATCAACCCAAAACCCAAAATCCATCTCTTCCTTTAAAATGAAGAAAATATGTTACTTCAAAGGCTGCGGATATGATTATTCATATATAAGTGGGTTATATTTTATTTTTTTAAAAGCATATATGTATTTAATATTAATAATATTTTGTGATTTTTTATTTGGTTTTAATTCATGTTAATTTCTTACTACTATGAAGAGTCATTGTTACATGATTTGAGAGATGGTCTAAAGTCTAAACAAATCTGATGTGTTTTAATTCCTAGTTGTTACAAAAATATTATGATAATTAAAAACATACAGAATGATAATAGTTTTTGTTTTTGAACTGGTAGTTAAGATAACATTTGACATAGAAATTGAACGAAATGAAATGAAACGAGTTACTATAACTTAGCATTGTTCTAATGTTCTGTTTCCTTCCTTAAAAATGTTCTGTTTCCTTGATTTTGTTGTTACAAATTACAAGGATGAAGGTCTCATTCCGTAGGGGATGTGATGACGTTGGCAACGGAGGAGTGAGTAAAGTAGACGCACAAGGCAGAAAGACACGTTATAGTCTAAGTCCGTAACGGAAGCAGCAAAACGGTGTCGTTTAGCAGGCCCACGTTTTAGGGTGGGAATTTGTTTTGCATCCCTTAATCTTTAGACCCCAAATTTTCTCACAAAACTTTCTCTCAAAATCTCGGCGTTTCGCGTGAGCCAAGCGCATCGCTCTTTCCCTTTCTCTCTCTTTATCTTCCGTTTCTCTCTCATCGTCGCGCTTCCTTCGCACCAAATCTCTGGATTTTCGCTATTTCCAGACCGATCGATCGATCTCTATGCTACGAACACAACCAGAAGAAGAACCTTTCCCTTCTATGCGCCGTTATTCGGAAACTTTCCCTTTGCCTTTTGCCACCTCAGCCCTAAATTTCTCCCTTACTTCCTTCGATTGATTTCCCTTTTTGCCATGGCGGATTCGAGGAGGAGATCTACGAGCACGCGCTTGATCTAGGGTTTCCCTCCCCGATTGTTCGGATCTAGGGTTTCCAAGTGTGCGAATTCGATTTCGAATTGATGTTTCTTTTCAGGGGCGAAGCTGGGATCGACTTGGAAGATGGAGGATTATGCATGGGTCCGGTGGTGAGCAGTGGAAACAGACCCGGCACATGTGGCCTGTACCTGCGAACGCGACCACTGTAGCTCCCGATTCTTCACCGTCTGAATTTATATGCAAAGTATATAAATCTAACATCCCTCTGTTTTCCCTCATCCAATTTTGCCCCTTTTCGCTGCCTTTCATTTGGTTCGTGCAATTTCGTCGCGCTTTTGTTCTCGCTTCTCGATGTCGTGCTCGTTTCTTGCTTTTTTTTATCAAATTAAAAATTAAAAAAATCTAAAATTTAATCAAAATTGTCCGGAAATCCTTAGGCTTTTTGATGTTTGGTTTTCCGTTTTGACTTAATTTTTTTTTTTTTACGGTAAAGGTCTTTATCGTTTCTGGGGATTCGGTTTACAATTTTTTTGGGGTTTCAACGAGTGTTTTCTATGATCTTAATCTAGATGACTCCCTGATTTGAATTGTTTTTAATTTTGGAGAGATACTCGTACTGATTTTTAAGCGGAGGGAATATGGGGTTTGCAATATATATTTCTCCGTTGTGCTTATTTGGGATTCTTCTTTCTTGTGACGTGCCATTGTTTGGATGTTCTTCGTGGTTCAATTGGTATTTGTGTGAATGAATACTAACTAACATTTGAGAGAGCTATTATTGGTTTTCGTGTTGACTTCGAATGGAATTGGTTGTTCTCCAGTTGGGAGAAGTACTTCTTCTTGCTAATTCGTTGTTCTTTGAGCTATAATTGGTTTTTGTGATGGCTTGGTATGAGATTTGTTACTGTTCATTTGTGAGAAGTGTTTTTTCTCACTGATTTGGTGTTCTTTGAGTTCCATTGTATTTTTTTTCTGATGGTTATCTTCAGTTAGCTCTTACGCTATACATTTTAGCTCTTGGTTAAATCCTGAGGAGGTTTTACATTTATGAATTTAGCAAGTCCACTGTATTTTGATAAGCAATGAAGGTAGAAAGTTGTGTCGGGTGGTTTTGCTTTGTAGACAAGATTCTTATTTTGATGCTTAAATCTTCCTTTGCTCTCCTCATATCTAAATTTTTCTTTGGTGTCATAAATGTCTTTTTCCCACGGGAAGATGAAAACATAATTGAGCGAAGTCTGAGTCTTGTCGTTACTATAATATTTTAACATATTTGTTGATATGCAAATGTTTTAACATAGTTGTCAATCATGTTTGCGAGGTGTATGCTTGTATCTGATTCTTGCTTTATATTTGTACATGATGATTTACCTTAATCCATTCATAATTTGTAATGGTTGCTAACTGCATTTTGCGTCATCTCTTTTGTCTTATTCCATATTGGTTTAGCCGATATTGCTCCTTCTCAATAGATTACTATTCTTTTTTAAATTTCAATTTTCCCCACTTAATTTTATTTTCTTCAACTATTCTCACATTAATTATACCTGTCTTTCTGGCTGAATATTTGTAGATTTACTTGGTCATCATTCATTGTCATTGCAGGATGGACGCAAAATTTGTGTTGGTGATTGTGCACTTTTCAAGCCACCCCGGGACTCTCCGCCTTTTATTGGAATAATTCGCAAGTTAACATTTGATAAAGAAGGAAGTCCAAGTGTACAAGTGAATTGGCTTTATCGATTTGCTGATTTGAATCTTGCTAAAGGGATTGTACTGGAGGCGGCTCCAAACGAAGTCTTCTATTCCTTTCACAAGGATGAAATACCTGCTGCATCACTACTCCATCCGTGTAAAGTCGCATTTCTTCGTAAAGGTGTTGAACTTCCTCCAGGGATATCCGCATTTGTGTGTAGACGGGTGTATGACATTAAGGAAAATTGTTTATGGTGGCTAACTGACAAGGACTACCTTAACGTTAGTCTTCTCGTATCTTTTAATTTCTGTCCCGTAATTTTGTTTATTGTAATTTTTTTTACTTATAATTTTTCCTCTTTCAATGGATTTAGGAACAACAGGAAGAAGTTAACCAGCTATTAGACAAAACTAAACTAGAAATGCACGGGGCTGTGCAGTCAGGAGGCCGTTCACCAAAACCCTTGAATGGTCCTACATCAACACAGTCATTGAAATCTGGTTCTGACAACACTCAAAATACTTCTTCCTTTGGTGTACAGGGTAAGGGAAAAAAGAGAGAACGGGGTGATCAGGGATCTGATTCATCTAAAAAAGAGAGGTTATCTAAGGTAGAAGATGGAGATTCTGTTCAGTTTCGACCGGAAAGCATGTTAAAATCCGAGATTGCTAAAATTACTGATAAAGGTGGGCTTGTAAACTTTGAAGGAGTCGAGAAACTGGTGCAGCTCATGCAGCCTGATAGTGCTGATAGAAAAATAGATCTGGCAGGGCGAATCATGCTTGTTGATGTAATATCACTCACGGAGCGGTATGACTGTCTTGGCTGGTTTGTACAGCTCCGGGGTTTGCCTGTGTTAGATGAATGGCTTCAGGAGGTTCATAAGGGAAAAGTTGGTGATGGTAATATGACCAAAGAAAGTGATAAATCTGTCGAAGAATTTCTGTTAGCATTACTTCGTGCGCTGGATAAGCTTCCTGTGAATCTTCATGCACTACAAACCTGTAATGTTGGAAAGTCTGTTAATCATTTACGTACCCACAAAAATTCTGAAATTCAGAGGAAAGCTAGGAGTCTAGTAGACACTTGGAAGAGACGTGTTGAAGCTGAAATGAATATGACTGATTCAAAGTCTGGTTCAACACGAGCTGTTTCTTGGCCTACAAAACCGGCCACTTCTGAAGGTTCTCATGGTGCTAATAGGAAAACAGGAGGATCATCTGATAATGTTGCGAAGGGCTCTGCAACTCAGCCCTCAATATCGAAATCCCAAGCTAAGCTTGGTTCTGGTGAAGCACTGTCCAAGTCTTCATCTCCTGGAGCTACTAAACCGATGACAACTTCAGTGAGCAATAACTCGAAAGATCAAAATATTAAAGTCTTAGTTGGCGCTGCTACATCAGATTTACCTTTGACACCTATCAAGGAAGAGAGGAGCAGCAGTTCTAGTCAATCTCAGAACAACAGTGTATCTTGTTCTAGTGAACATACAAAGACTATTGGTTCTTGTAAGGAAGACTCAAAGAGCTCCACTGCGGTGTCAATGAGCGTGAGCAAGATTCATGGCGGTGCATCTCGAACTCGAAAGTCGAGCAATGGTCTACATGGTTCTGGTGTTGCTGTAGTTCAGAAGGAGCATAATTCTGCAAAAATTTCAACAAGAAATTCACCTTCTGAAAAAGTATCTCCAACCCGGGCGTCCCATGAAAAGTCGCCTGATCAGCCCCTTGCCGATCAAGGGAATAATCAGCGCCTGATCCTCAGGTTGCCGAACACTGGTCGCAGTCCATCCAGGGTAGCTAGTGGGGGCTCTTCTGAAGAACCTGCTGTTATGAGTGGCAAAGCTTCACCTACTGACAAAAATGAGACTCCAGACCGGAGAGTGAAAGCTAAAACTGATTGTTTGCAGACCCATGCTGTGTCCACTATGATAAATGATGCATGTGATACTAATGAAAATTTCACTGGTGGCGATGAAGGTAAGGACTCTATTGCATTTGATGAGCGTTGCAGGGCAAATGAAGATGGTGATAAAGCAGCAGAAACATCCAAACCAGCTAGTTCTTCATCTGGATTTGTTTCCAGATCAGGGAACACTTATGATGCTTCTTTGAGCCCCATGAATGCATTAGTTGAAAGCTGTGTGAAATTTTCTGAGGCTAATGCATCTGTGTCCCCTGGAGATGATGGGATGAACCTACTTGCTTCTGTTGCTGCAGGGGAAATATCAAGATCTGAAAATGCCTCACCTTTGGCATCACCAGATAGGAAGTCTCCTGCAGCTGAAGAATCAAGCTCCGGCAATGATTGCAAGCTAAAACATTCTGGTGAAGTAGCTGTTCAAAGTGTTGCACAATCTCATGGTGAGGTTAATGGAGATCATCCTTTTAATAGTGTTGCTTCATCACAATTTAAAACTGAATCAAGGCACTCTGTTATGTTTCGTTATTTTTCAGGTGACAGCGAAGCCGTTTCATCCAGTTGTATCGAGAAAAATGGTGATGGCAGAACACAAATAATTTTCTCCACTACTGATTTGTTACAGAATGCTGAAAGTTCATGCTTAAGACCTGAAACCAAGGAGGATGCTTCGGAAACTATGTCACTAACTAAAAAGGAGACTCGGGCAGGTCCCGGAGGATCAAACCATTTCAATGATCACAGAGAGCTGGCAAGTCAATGTGCTAAAGGCAGCAGTATTTCAGACACTAAGTTAAAGTCAAGGAATTCCTCTTTTGATGATGATCAGAAAGTTGATCACTTCAGCGAGGGAATGATGGAAAATGAGAAATTGTTGGTGTCAAAAGCTGCATCAAATGTTAAGCTTGAAAACGAAGTAGGTGATAAATCAATTGAGTTATCTTCAGATGTAAGTAATGCAAACCAGGTTAGTGCAGAGAAAGTGACAGCTACAGGAATATTGGTGCAAAATGCCTCTACAGCTGCAGAGAGTTGTGACACCAAAGATTTGAAGAAGGAGGATGTTACAACTCCTGCTTCTGGTAATGCTTTGATGGTATCCGGGGATGACAATGCTGATAACATGAAGCCAGTTGAGGTTAAACCTGATGAAAGACGAAGGGATCTGGATTCAGCAGTTTCTGATGTTCATGAATGTGCTGATGGAAATTTGGGTAGAAAAGTGGTCCCTGTTCCCTCTTCTGGTTCGTCAGTTCACCCAGATCTACCAACGATTCCTGGAAAACAGATTGAAATGCCAAAAACCTGTGAGGGTAATATAGATGGAAACCATTCTGAAGTTACAGGAGGGTGGCATGATTCTAGTGTTAATCCATCCCTTGTCGCTTCCACATCTGATGCCACGGTAAAACTGGACTTTGATTTAAATGAAGGTTTTCCTGTTGATGATGTTAACCAAGGGGAGATTGGCAGACAAGAAGAGCCTATAGCATCGTCCTCTGTTCATGTTCCTTGTCCATTGCCTTTTCCCATTCCGTCCATCTCTGGTGGCTTCCATGCCTCGATCACTGTGGCATCTGCTGCCAAAGGCCCCGTTGTTCCGCCAGAAAATCCATTGCGTAGTAAGGGGGAACTTGGGTGGAAAGGGTCAGCTGCTACAAGTGCGTTTCGGCCGGCTGAACCTAGGAAAAATGCTGATATGTCATCAAATGCCAGTGATATTTCTCCTGTTGATGCTGCTTCTGTAAAGCAATCTCGCCCTCCTTTGGATTTTGATTTGAATGTGGCAGATGAAAGAAGTTTTGAGGATGTTGTTTCCCGTGGTTCTTTAGAATCTGGATCACATGATCGCAGCACTGTGGGATTTGATCTTGATTTGAACAGGGTTGATGAGACTCCTGAAGCCGGATCTTTCTCTATGAGCAAACTTGATGTTCCATCTTTACCAAGTAAGCCTTCATTGTCCAGTGGGTTATCTAATGGTGGTAGTGTCTCACGAGACTTTGATTTAAATAATGGGCCAGGCCTTGAAGAAGTTGGCACTGAAGTTCCGTCACGCAGTCAGCAGATGAAAAGCACTGCACCATTTCCAACTGCTGTTCATGCTGCAAGAACAAATAATGCTGAATTTGGGAATTATTCTGCATGGTTTCCGCCAGGTAATTCTTATTCTGCAATTAATGTCCCACCACTTCTATCAAGTAGAGGGGAGCAGAGTTATGTTGCTGGTGCCGGAGCACAACGGATAATAGGTCCCACAGGTAGCACTCCATTTGGTCCTGAAATCTACAGGGGCCCAGTGCTTTCATCCTCTCCAGCTGTTGCCTATCCACCTACTACACCCTTTCCATATCCAGGATTTCCGTTTGAAACCAATTTTCCATTATCTTCAAACTCCTTTTCCAGCTGTTCAACGGCATTTATGGATTCGTCTACTGTGGGCGGACTTTGCTTTCCTACCATGCCCTCACAACCGGTTGGGCCCGGTGGTGTTGTCTCGTCAACGTTTCCCCGTCCCTTTGTTATGAGTCTTCCAGGCGGCACAAGTAATGTGATTCCTGACAGTAGAAAATGGGGAAGTCAAAGTCTGGATCTTAATTCAGGCCCCGGTGCTACAGATACCGAGCGGAGAGATGATAGGTTGCCTTCAGGATTGAGGCAAATGTCTGTCCCCAATTCACAAGCCTTAATGGAGGATCACTTGAAGATGTTTCAGATGGCAGGTGCTTTGAAAAGAAAGGAACCTGAGGGTGGTTGGGATGGAGCTGATAGGTTCAGTTACAAACAGCCCTCATGGCAGTAGGACCGTGACGCTTCAAAGGAGGTGAGCCCGTTATGAGCCTGTTGACCTTCTCAAGCCCTTTAAATTAATGTATATATTTCAACAGTTTTTTTCTAAACATATTTAGATTGCTTGTCCTTCAATACCTAAACTTTTAGTTTTTGAACGGGCAATCATCTTGTATGTTAGAATCTTGTCTTCTATTTTATATCTAAATTTGTTAAAAATAGTTCTATTTATGCTTTTGAATTTCTGTCTGTTTGTTCAAATTGGTTTTACTGGTGTTTGTCTTGTATTTTCCCTTTCTGATTGTTTAAAATTTGAAGCTTGTAACGTATTAAAGCCGTAACTGTTTGGCAACATGTAGCTTTTGTGGAAAATGTCAGAAAAGCTGGGGATATTATTTGAGTGTTGGGCCATGAACGATGGGCAGAGATTCCGCCGTTGCTGCTGATGTGCCTCTTCATTTCTGACTTCATAAAGCGATCAGAGCCTCTGATGACATGTTTTTGTATGAATCTGCTCCCACAGATTGCCCCTTTCAAACAAGTTTTTCCTGTGTAGATATCTAACTGAAACAGCAGGTGTGATAAATGCCGCCCAGAATCAGAGAAATTGGCATAAAGTGTTTGACTGTGACTGTTCTGCAAACAGCACCGAACCCAATCCATTCTCGAGCATTTGGAAGGAGAGGATTGGATGTATGAAGAACTGGCTAGGCTTGAGGCCAGTTTGTCTTTAAATCATATTTTTTTTCTCAACTTCTGTTACATATATAGTTATTTCTGTAGTCTTGACTTTGGAATTTTGTCACTTATCACATTCTGGTTATTGATATATGAACAGGTTAGTCACCATGGCCAATGTGTCACTTGTCTCTTAAATTGTTATCGCGGTGCTCTCATGATATTATCATAACTGGAATTGGTTTGTAGAGTTTGTTTTAATGGCGTGTATAGTTGTAGCAACATGAACGAACACATGGCCTTTTCTTAAACGTTCATTCGATCAGACGTCCTTCCAATAATATAATGTATCTCGTTTTATTTACAGCTTATTTGTATTATGTTAGCAGAGCCAAAAAATTATTTGAACAAGTTAGGGATGTTATGAACTCGTTTCCAGAATGTAAAACAGTTCTTGTTAGTTCCAGGCTTGTGATTATATCAACCTAATTGACAAGTATAACTGATGCTGATTCCTCGCCATATTAGATTGTTTTGTTTTTCATCTATTTGGTATTATGTGCGCGGCTCTAACTTGCGTTAATTTTAGCCTTGTTAGAAATTTGATAATACCAATCTTGTGACAACAGAGAGGCTTCCATGGTGATAAATAAGGTTACCAAACTTGAATAGTTTTCAAGGTTTCAATATTGATTAATCCAACATTGAAGAGAAAAATCCTCGGAAGTATTGCATTTTCCTCGGAAACCTAGTTATGAGATAACAGGCAGTTAAAGAAAAATCCTAAGTATTGCATTTTCCTCGGAAACCTATTTATGAGATAACAGGCAGTTAAAGGAGTGTAACTTTTGGCGGGGCATGTTGGTCGCACCATGGTTGTCTTTTTTTTTTTTAATTTTGCCTCTGAAACGGGTTCTAAAAACCGTTTCGCTAAGCTGACCGTATTGTTACTTTTAATTTTTTTTTTGAATTTTAAAACTATATGGTTTCTGGAAACCGTTTCCAGAAACCCTATTTTTTAAAAAAAAAACATTTTGTATAGCACTTATTTTGTATTGTTTAAAATTTAGAATTATAATTTTATAAATGTATTAATTATGCAGAAATAGACAATTTTAAAAAACAATTGAAGAATGTAGATGAAGAAATGAAAAAACGATTTAATTATTAACAAATAATATTAATAATACAATAATTACAATAAAAAATATTAATAATAAATAATTCTTAAATAAAAACATTAAAAAATCAAAAAAATTTTAAAATCTGTAAAAAATATTAAAAATCTATAGCAAATTTTTTTTATAAATAAATCAGATAAATACTAATATTCAAAAATTATAATAAAAAAAATCCAAAAAATACCATACAGTTTCTAATTCTTCATCTACATTATTCAATTCTTCTTTAAAAATGTCCATTTCTGCATAATTGATACATTTATAAAATTATAATTCTAAATTTTAAACAATGCAAAATAAATGCTATACAAAATAAGTTTTTTTTTTATTTTCAAACGGTTTCCAGAAACCGTTTAGAAACGGTTTTTAGAACCTGTTTCGGGGGCAAAATTAAAAAAAAATAAGGTAATCATGATACATCCAGCATGCCCATGGTGCCAAAAGTATCACTTAAAGAAGCAAAAGAAGCAAGGCTTCTATTTTCTTTCTTGTCAACAAGCAAAGCCATCGTTCAACGTTGATTGCAATCGAAATGATTACTCGACCATAATAATTTTATTATTATTTTTGGACCAATAATATAAAACGGAGATAAAACCCGTACATATTTTTGGGCAATCCAAAGCATTTTTGGGCATAAAGTCCGTGGAAATTTCCCCCTCAATTATTGGGTTATATCTCTTTGGATCCAGCTTATATCTTTTTTGGTACACCAGAAAGGCAGTTCAAGTATCACATCCTCATCGTTGACCAAAAAAGAACAAAAATTTCCTCACCTTATTTACACTACACAGTCTCTTAAAAAATTATAACAATTTTAAAAAAATTATTTGAATTGAGTTAGAAAATTCAAAATGAATAAAATATTATTCTCTAAAAAACTTTTAAATAATTTAAGTAATTAAAAAATAGAGCATATAGTGCAATATCGGAAAAAAATTGTTTCAACTTTAAAAGTTATTTAAATTGAGATAGAAAGCTAAGTGAATAAAATATTATTTTCTAAAAAAACTTTAAATAATTTAATTAATTTAAAAATAGTTTTTTATTTTTATTTCAAAAAACACTCTATTCTTCAAGTATATAGCATATGAGCTCTTAAAAAATTGTTGTAATTTTAAAATAAAAATATATAAATTGAGCTCGAAACTTTTACATAAATGATACATTGTTTTCTAAAAAGTTCAAATAATTTAAATAATTTGACAAATACGTTTTTATTTTTATTTCGAAAAACATCATGCAGTTCAAGTGTATAGTACACGATCTTATAAAAAAAAATCACAATTTAAAAACTATTAAAATTGAGTTAGAAACTTAAAAGTAAATAATGCATTTTTTTCTAAAAACTTCAAATAATTGAAGTAATTTCAAAACATGCATTTTAATTTTTATTTTGAAAAATACTATATTCTTCAAGTGTATAGTACACGATCTCTTAAAAATTGTTATAATTTTAAAAATATAAAAAAATATAAATTGAGCTACAAGCTTCAAATTAAATAATATATTATTTTTAAAAAACTTCAAATAATTGAAGTAATTTAAAAAACGTGTTTGTATTTTTATTTAAAAAAATACCTTATTCTTACACGATCTATTAAAATTATTGCAATTTTAAAAATATAAAATATTATGTAAATTGACCTATAACACGATCTCTGGAAAAATTGTTGCAATTTTTCAAAATTATTTAAATTGAGCTAGAAACTTCAAAGTGAATAATAAATTATTTTTTAAAAAACTTCAAATAATTCAAGTAATATATAAAATTCATTTTAATTTTATTTCTAAAAACAACTTATTCTTTAAATGTATAGTACACGAACTCTTGAAAAATTGTTGCAATTTTAAAAATTATTTAAACTGAGCTAGAAATTTCAAAGTGAATAATACATTATTTTAGAAAAAATTTAAATAACTTAAGTAGTTTAAAAAAACATATTTTCATTTTTTTATTTTGAAAAACACTCAATTCTTCAAGTGTGATAGTACACGATCTCTTAAAAAATTGTTGCAATTTTCAAAATTATTTAAATTGAACTAGAAACTTTAAAGTGATTAATAAATCTTTTTTCAAAAAAACTTCAAATAATTTAAGTGATATATAAAATGAATTTTTATTTTTATTTCTGAAAACACCCTATTCTTCAAGTCTATTGTATACGATCTCTTAAAAAATTGTTACAATATTAAAAATATAAAAAATTACATAAATTGAATTAGAAACTTCGAACAAAATAGTACATTGTTTTAAAAGAACTTCAAGCAATTTAAGTAGTTTAAAAAACAAACTTTCATTTTTTATTTCGAAAAATACCTTATTCTTCAAGTGTAGTACACGTTCTCTTGAAAACATGTTGCAATTTCAAAATTATTTAAATTGAGACATAGTGAATAATATATTGTTTTCTAAAAAACTTTAAATAATTCAGTTATTTTTAAAAATGCATTTTAATTTTTATTTCTAAAACAATTCAAAGTCAAAAATACATTATTTAAAAAAAATCAAATGATTTAAGTAGTTTTAAAAAAACATTTTTTTTGGTTTTTTATTTATTTCGAAAAACACAAAAATTTTCAAATATATAGTACACAATCTCTTAAAAAATTGTTGCAATTTTAAAAATTAATTATATTGAGCTATAAAATTTAAATTTACTAATACAATTTTTTTAGAAAATTTAAGTAATTTAAGTGATTTAAAAAATATATTTTCATTTTTGTTACTAAAAACACTTTAAAACATATTGTAACAATTTTGAAAATTATGTAAATCTAGCTAGAAACTTGAAATTGAAATATAATAATTTTTAAAAAAACTTTAAATAATTTTAATTTTTTATAAAATGGATTTTCATTTTTTATTTCAAAAAAACCTTATTCTTCAAGTGTATAGTACATGATATCTTAAAAAATTGTAGAAATTTTAAAAATTATTTAATTTAAGCTAGAAACATGAAAATGAATGATAAATTTTTTAATAAAAAACTTCAAATTATTTTATAAATTAAAAAAACTCATTTTCATTTTTATTACAAAAAACACCCTATTATTTAAGTGTATAGTAAACGATCTCATAAAAATATTCAAATTTTAAAATTATTTAAATTGAGCTAGAAAAGTCAAAATGAATAATAAAATGTTTACTTAAAAACGTCAAATAATTTTGTAATTTAAAATTCACATTTTAATCTTTTTTATTTCAAAAAATACTGTATTTTTCAAGTGTTACATGATCTATTTAAAAATTTTAAATTTTTAATACTATATAAATTACTTAAATTGATCTAGAAATTTCGAAAGTTAATAATAATTTGTTTTAAAAAACTTCAAATAATTTAAGTAGTTTAAAAAACTGATTTTTTTATTTCGAAAAGCAACCTATTCTTCAAGTTTAGTACATAATCTCTTAAAATACTGTTGTAAATATTAAAATTATTTGAATTGACTTAGTAACTTCAAATTGAAAATTATATTGATTTCTAAAAAATTCAAATAATTAAAGTTATTTAAATAATGTGTATAGTGCATTGTTGCAATTTTGCAAATTATTTAAAATGAGCTAGAAAGTTCAAAGCAAACAAATCATTGTTTTTAAAAACTTCAAATTAATTTAGAATTTGAAAAAAAACCTGTTATTCAAGTGTATAGTACACGATCTCTAAAAAAATTCTTGCAATTTCCAAAATTATTTAAATTGAGCTGAAAAATTTAAAATAAATAATAAATTGTTTACTATTTAACATTTTAGCAAAGCTAATATGTTTAACTCATTTCAAGTATAAGGAAAAATAAATATCGTCCATAGGGAGCAACAAAATACACACTAAGACACTTAAATTCAATGCTGAGAAAAAGGGGTTAGTAATTGTTTAGTTGTAAAAACAGAGCCAGAATTAAAAAAATATGAAAAACGGTTTTATGCAAGTAATAAAGACTCTTGGGATTGAATTTCACTTACCCTATTCTTACACAATCTATTAAAATTATTGATATTTTAAAAATATAAAAAATTATGTAAAATGAGCTATAAGATTCAAAGTAAATAAGACAATTTTTTTTGAGAGGTCGTCTACTATAAATTTAAAGAATATGACATTTTTTCGAAAAAAAAAACGCAAATTTTAACTTACTTAAATTATTACAAGTCTTTTTGAGAGCAATGTATTATTAACTTTGAAGTCTCGTGCTCAATTTATATTGTTTTTTAACAAATTTAAAATTAAACTTAGTTTTTTTAAGAGATCGTGTATTATAAACTTAAAAATTGGGTGTTTGTCGAAAAAAAAATGAAAACGAAATTTTTAAAACACTTTAATTTTATAAGTCTTTTTGAGAGAAATGTATGATTAACTTTGAAGTCTTGAGCTCAAGTTAAATATATTTTTAATGTTTTTAAAATCAAAGCCAATTTTTTTAGAGATCGTCTACTATAAACTTGAAGAATTAGATGTTTTTCTAAAAAAATGAAAATGAAATTGTTAAAAATTGTTAATTTTTATAAGTCTTTTTGAGAGCGTTGTATTCTTAACTTTGAAGTCTCGAGCTGAATTTATATTGTATTTTAACATTTTTAAAATTAAAGTCAATTTTTTGAGAGATCGTGTACTATATATACATTTGAAGAATATGGTGTTTTTCTAAAAAAAAAAATGAAACACAATTTTTAAATAACTTAGATTATTACAAGTCTTTTTGAGAGTAATGTATTATTAACTTGGAATTTCCGAGTTCAATTTATATTATTTTTTAATGTTTTTAAAATCAAACTCAATTTTTAGAAATAATGTACTATACTCTTGAAGAATAGCTAATTTTTCATAAGTCTTTTTAATAGCATTGAATTTTAAATTACTTAAATTGTTAGAAGATTTTTTGGTAGCAATGTATTATTAACTTTGATGTCTCGAGCTCAATTTAATTTATTTTTCAATATTTTTGAAATCAAACTCATTTTTTTGAGAGACTATTCACTATACACTTAAAGAACATGACATTTTGAGAAAAAAAACACAATTTTTAAATTACTTAAAATATTACAAGACTTTTTGAGAGCAATGTGTTATTAAATTTGAAATCTCGAGTTCAATTTATATTATTTTTTAATATTTTTAAAATTAAACTCATTTTTTTGAGAGATCGTATACTATACACTTGAAGAATATGACGTTTTGTTGAAAAAAAATGTAATTTTTAAATTACTTAAATTATTATAAGTATTTTTGTGAGAAATGTGTTATTAACTTTGCAGTCTGGAACTCAATTTATATCAATTTTTAATATTTTTAAAGTTAAACTCAATTTCTTGACAGATCGTGTACTACACACTTGAAAATAGCTCATTTTTCGAAAAAAGTGAAAACGTGATGTTTAAATTACTTAAATTGTTAGAAGATGTTTTGGCGGGAATGTATTATTAACTTTGATGTCTCGAGCTTAATTTACTTTATTTTTCAATATTTTTTAAATCAAACTCAACTTTTTGAGAGACCATTCACTGTACACTTAAAGATAAGGAAATTTTTCGAAAAAAAACCGCACTTTTTAAATTACTGAAATTATTACAAGACTTTTTGAGAGCAATATATTATTAACTTTGAAATCTCGAGCTCAATTTATATTATTTTTTAACATTTTTAAAATTAAACTCAGTTTTTTGAGAGATCATGTACTATATACCCTTGAAGAATTGAGTGTTTTTCAAAATAAAAATGAAAACACAATTTTTAAAATACTTTGATTTGATAAGTCTTTTTGAGAGGAATGTATTATTAACTTTGAAGTTTCAAGCTAAAGTTAAATAATTTTTTAATGCTTTTAAAATCAAAGCTATTTTTTTGAGAGATTGCCAACTTTAAACTTGAAGAATGGAGTGTTTTCTTAAAAAAATGAAAACACAACTTGTAAAAGTCATTAATTTTTATAAGTCTTTTTGAGAGCATTGTATTTTTAACTTTGAAGTCTCGAGCTTAGTTTTTATTATTTTTTAACATTTTTAAAATTAAATTCAGTTTTTTGAAAGATCATGTACTATACCCTTGAAGAATATGATATTTTTCGAAAAAAAATCAAAATGCAATTTTTAAAATACTTAAATTTTTGAAGTCTTTTTGAGAGCAATGTATTATTAACTTTGTAGTTTCGAGCTCAATTTACATAATTTTTTAATATTTTAAAAATCATAGCCAATTTTTTGAGAGATCGTCCACTATAAACTTGAAGAATAGGGTGTTTTTTCGAAAAAAATGAAAACGCAACTTTTAAATTATTGAAGCTATTACAAGTCTTTTTGAGAGAAACTTTTTATTTATTTTGAAGTCTCAACCTCAATTTATATTAATTTTAAATATTTTTAAAATTAAACTCAACTTTTTTAGAGATCGTGTACTATGCACTTGAAAAATACCACATTTGTCGAAAAAAATAAAAACCCAATGTTTAAATTACACAAGTTATTAGAACCTTATTTTGTAGCAATGAATTATAAAATTTGATATCTCATGCTAAATTTACATAATTTTTAAAATCAAACTCAATTTTTGGAGAGACTATTCACTATACACTTAAAGAATAGGGTATTTTTAAAATCAAACACAATTTTTAAATTTAAAATATGCATTATCATTTTTAAAGTAAAAAACACCATATTTTTCAAGTGTACAATACACGATTTCTAGAAACAAATGTTACTATTTTAAAAATATAAAAATAGTGTAAATTAAGCTAGAAACTTCATGGTGAACAATACATTGTTGTCAAAAAAACAAATAATTTAATAAATTTAAAATATGCGTTTTAATTTTTAAAGTAAAAAACACCCAATATTTCAAGTCTACAGTACACGATTTTTAGAAACAAATATTGCATTTTTAAAAATCTAAAAAAATGTATAAATTAAGCTAGAAACTTCATGGTGAACAATACATTGTTTCCAAAAAATCAAACAATTTAATAAATTTAAAATATGCGTTATTATTTTAAAGTTAAAAACACCCTATATTTCAAGTCTATAGTACACGATTTCTAGAAACAAATGTTGCTACTTTAAAAATATAAAAAATTGTGTAAATTAAGCTAGAAACTTCATGGGGAAAATTAAATTATTATAAAAAAATCAAAGAAATTTAATAAATTTAAAATATGTGTATTCATTTTTAAAGTAAAAAACACCCAAATTTAGAAGTGTATAGTTCACGATTTCTAGAAACAAATGCTGCCATTTTAAAAATATGAAAATTTTTATAAATTAACTTGGAAACTTTATGGGGAACTATATATTGTTTTCAAAAAAATCAAACAATCTATTAAATTTAAAATATGCGTTTTAATTTTTAAAGTAAAAAACACCTTATATTTCAAGTGTATAGTACACGATTTTTAGAAACAAATGTTGCAATTATAAAAATATAAAAAAATTTGTAAACTAAACTAGAAAATTCATTGTGAACAATAAATTGTATTCAAAAAAATCAAAAAATTTAATAAATTTAAAATATGCATTTTCATTTTTAAAGTAAAAAAAACCCTATTTTTCAAGTTTATAGAACATGATTTCTAGAAACAAATGTTGCAATTTTAATAATATAAATCTAATAGTGCAAATTAAGCTAGAAACTTTATTATGAAGAATACATGGTTGACAAAAAATATCAAATAAAAAAAAAACACCCTATTTTTCAAATGCATAGTACACGATTTTCTAGAAACAAATATTGATATTTTTAAAATATTAAATATAGTGTAAATTAAGCTAGAAACTTCTTGGTGAACAATACATTGTTTTAAAAAAAAACAAATAATCATTTTCATTTTTAAAGTAAAAAACACCCTATTTTTCAAGTGTATAGTACACAATTTCTAGAAACAAATGTTGACATTTAAAAAATATATAAAAATAGTATAAATTAAGCCAGAAACTTTATGGTGAAAAATACATTGTTTTCAAAAATATCAAATAATTTAATAAATTTAAAATATGCGTTTTCATTTTTTAGTAAAAAAACACCCTATATTTCAAGTGTATAGTACACAATTTCTAGAAACAAATGTTGCAATTTTCAAAATATATATACTTGTAAAAGTTAAGCTAGAAACTTTATGGGGAACAATAGATTATTTTATAAAAATCAAATAATTTAATAAATTTAAAATATCTATTTTCATTTCTAGAGTAAAAAACACCACATTTTTCAAGTGTATAGTACACGATTTCTAGAAACAAATGTTTCAATTTCAAAAATATAAACAATTGTGTAAATTAATCTAAAAACTTTATGGGGAACAATACATTGTTTTCAAAAAAAATTAAATAATTTAATAAATTTAAAATATGCATTTTTATTTTTTAAGTAAAAAACACGCTATATTTCAATTCTATAGTACACAATTTTTAGAAACAAATGTTGCAATTTTCAAAATATAAAAAATTGTTTAAATTAATGAAGAAACGTTATTGGGAACAATACATAGTTTTCAAAAAAATTAAATATGTTAAACAAAATTCAAATATGCGTTTTAATTTTTAAAATAAAAAAACACCCTATTTTTCAAGAGTGTAGTACACGATGTTTAGAAACAAATGTTGCTATTTTAAAAATATAAATAAAATAGTGTAAATTAAGCTAGAAACTTTATTGTGAACAATACATGGTTGTAAAAAAAATCTAATAATTTAATAAATTTAAAATTTTCATTTTCATTTATGTAGTAAAAAACACCCTATATTTCAAGTCTATAGTACACAATTTTTAGATACAAATTTTTCATTTTTAAAAATATAAAAAATTGTGTAAATTACGCTAGAAACTTCATGGTGAACAAAAAATTATTGTCAAAAAAAGCAAATAATTAATTAAGTTTAAAATATGTGTTTTCATTTTTTTAGTAAAAAACACCCAATTTTTCAAGTGTATAGTATACGATTTCTAGAAACAAATGTTAATATTTTAAAAACATAAAAAATTGTGTAAATTAAGCTACAAACTTCTTGGTGAACAATACATTATTGTCAATAAAATCAAATAATTTCAAAAATTTAAAATATGTGTTTTCATTTTTAAAAAAAAAAAAATCCTATTTTTCAAGTGTATAGTATGCGATTTCTAGAAATAAATGTTTCAATTTTAAAAATATATAAACTTGTTAAAGTTAAGCTAGAAACTTTATGGTGAACAATAGATTGTTTTAAAATAAATCAAATAATTTAATAAATTTTAAACATCCATTTTCATTTTTAAAGTAAAAAACACCCTATTTTGCAAGTGTATGGTACACGATTTATAGAAACAAATGTTGCAATTTTAAAAATATTAAATATAGTGTAAATTACGCTAAAAACTTCATGGTGAACAATAAATTTTTTTTAAAAAGCAAATAATTTAATAATTTTAAAATATGCATTTTCATTTTAAAGTAAAAAACATCCTGTTTTTCAAGTGTATAGTACACGATCTCTAGAAAAAAATGTTACAATTTTTAAAAAATATAAACAATCGTGTAAATTCAGCAAGAAACTTCTTGGTAAACAATACATTGTTGTCAAAAAAATTAAATAATTTAATAAATTTAAAATATGCGTTTTCATTTTTTTAGTAAAAAACACCCTCTTATTCAAGTATATAGTACGCGATTTCTAGAAACAAATGTTTCAATTTTAAAAATATAAAAAATTTTACAAATTATGCTAGAAACTTTATTGGGAGCAATAGATTGTTTTCAAAAAAAATAAAATAATTTAATAAATTTAAAATTTGTTTTCAAAGTAAAAAATACCATATTTTTCAAGACATGATTTCTAGAAACCAATGTTGCAATTTTAACAATATAAACAATTGTGTAAATTAAGCTAAAAACTTTATGGGGAACAATACATTGTTTTCAAAAAAATTAAATAATTTAATAAATTTAAAATATGTATTTTCATTTTTAAAGTAAAAAACACCCTATATTTCAAGTCCGTAGTATACAATTTTTAGAAACAAATGTTGCAATTTTAAAAATATAAAAATTTGTGTAAATTAAGCTAGAACTTTATTGGGAACAATACTTTGTTTTAAAAAAAATCAAATATCTTAATAAATTTAAAATATGTGTTTTAATTTTTAAAGTAAAAAACACCCTATTTTTCAAGTGTATAGAACACGATTTCTAGAAACAAATGTTTCAATTTTAAAAATATAAATCAAATATTGTAAATTAAGCTAGAAACTTTATTGCGAACAATACATGGTTGTCAAAAAAAATCAAATAATTTAATAAATTTAAATTATGTATTTTCATTTGTTTAGTAAAAAACACCCTATTTTTCAAGTGCATAGTACACAATTTTAAAACAAATGTTGATATTTTAAAAATATAAAAAAATAGTGTAAATTAAGCTATGCGGAACAATAGATTGTTTTCAAAAAAATGAAATAATTTAATAAATTTAAAATATGCATTTTCATTTTTAAAGTAAAAAACACGTATTTTTTTAAGTGTATATATAGTACACAATTTCTAGAAACAAATGTTGCAATTTTAAAAACATAGATGTAACATCCCATAAATTTCCTAGAAAAGAGCTATTGGTTCTTTTATAACAAAATGGGGATTTGGGGAGGGATTTTAATGGAGGGGAGTGGAGGGGAGGGAAAATAAAAATCTGAGAGTTTGTTTGGTTCAAATGGAGGGGAGGGGAGGGGAGGGAAGGGAAAATAATGTTTTGTGTTTGGTTAGAGGGGAGGGGAGGGATTTTAAGTGATTTAATGTGTTAGAAACTAATGTTGCAACTTTAAAAATATAAAAAATTGTGTAAGTTAAGCTAGAAAATTTATTTGGAACAATATGTTGTTTTCAAAAAAATCAAAAATATTAATAAATTTAAAATTTTGGTGTAAATTTTTAAATTCTAAACCACCATCTTTTTCAAGTGTATAATACACGTTTTTTAGAAACAAATGATGCAATTATAAAAATATAAAATTTTGTAAATTAAATTAGAAACTTCATGGTGAACAATATATTGTTTTGAAAATAATCAAATAATTTAATAAATTTAAAATATACGTTTTCATTTTTAAAGTAAAAAACACCCTATTATTCAAGTGTATAGTATGCGAGTTCTAGAAACAAATGTTTCAATTTTAAAAATATAAAAACTTGTACAAATTAAGCTAGAAACTTTATTGGGAGAAATATATTGTTTTCAAAAAAATCAAATAATTTAATAAATTTAAAATATGCATTTTTATTTTTAAAGTAAAAAACACCATATTTTTCAATTGTATAATTTTTAGAAACAAATGTTGCAATTTTAAAAATATAAACAAATGTGTAAATTAAGCTAGAAACTTTATGGGGAACAATACAGTGTTTTCAAAAAATTCAAATAATTTAATAAATTTAAAACATGCGTTTTAATTTTTAAAGTAAAAAACACCCTATATTTCAAGTCTATATAGTACACATTTTTTTGAAACATATGTTGCAATTTTAAAAATATAAAAAATTGTGTAAATTAAGCTAGAAACCTTATTGGGAACAATACGTTGTTTTCAAAAAAATCAAATATATTAATAAATTTAAAATTTTTGTTTGCAGTTTTCAATTCCAAACCACCCTCTTTTTCAACTGTACAGTACACGATTTTTAGAAACAAATGTTGCAATTATAAAAATATAAATATTTGTAAATTAAATTAGAAAATTTATCGTGAACATTATATTGTTTTCAAAAAAATCAAATAATTTAATAAATTTAAAATATGCATTTTCATTTCTTTAGAAACATCCTATTTTTCAAGTGCATAGTACACGATTTCTAGAAATAAATGTTGATATTTAAAAAATATAAAATATAGTGTAAATTAAGCTAGAAATGTCATGGTGAACAACACATTGTTGTCAAAAAAATCAAATAATTTAATAAATTTAAAATATGCGTTTTTATTTTTTTAGTAAAAAACACCCTATTTTTCAAGTGTATAGTTCACGATTTCTAGAAACAAATGTTGATATGTTAAAAATATAAAAAACTAGTGTAAATTAAGCAAGAAACTTCATGGTGAACAATACATTGTTGTCAAAAAAATCAAATAATTTAATAAATTTAAAATACGCGTTTTCATTTTTTTAGTAAAAACACCCTATTTTTCAAGTGTATAGTACACGATTTCTAGAAACAAATGTTGATATTTTAAAAATGTAAAAAATAGTGTAAATTAACCTAGAAAATTCATGGTGAACAATACATTATTTTCAAAATAATAAAATAATTTAATAAATGTAAAATATGCGTTTTCATTTTTAAAGTAAAAAACACCCTATTTTTCAAGTGTACATTACGCGATTTCTAGAAACAAATGTTTCAATTTCAAAAATAAAAAAAATTGTAAAAATTAATCTATAAACTTTAAGGGGAACAATAGATTGTTTTCAAAAAAATAAATAATTTAATAAATTTAAAATATGCATTTTTATTTTTAAAGTAAAGAACACCCTATTTTTTAAGTGTAGAGAACACGATTTCCTGAAACAAATGTTGCAATTTTAAAAATATAAACAATTGTGTAAATTAAGCTAGAAACTTTATGGGGAACAATATATTAAATTCAAAAAAATAAAAAAATTTTATAACTTTAAAATATGCGTTTTAATTTTTAAACTAAAAAACACCCTATTTTTCAAGTGTATAGTACACGATTTATAGAAACAACTGTTGATATTTTAAAAATATAAAAAAAAATAGTTTATATTAAGCTAGAAACTTCATGGTGAACAATACATTGTTGTAAAAAATATCAAATAATTTAAGAAATTTCAAATATGGAGTTTCATTTTTTTAGTAAAAAACACCATATTTTTCAAGTGTATAGTACACGATTTCCCGAAACAAATGTTGATATTTTAAAAATATAAAAAAATAGTGTAAATTCATTAAAAACGCCCTATTCTTTATTAAGTGTATAGTTAATAGTCTCTCAAAAAATTAGCTTTGATTTTAAAATCATTAAAAAATTATTTAACTTGAGCTCGAGACTTCAAAGTTAATAATATATTGCTCTTAAAAAGACTTATAATAATTTAAGTAATTTAAAATTTTCGTTTTTTCCTTTGAAAAATGCCCTATTCTTTATTAAGTGTATAGTTAATGGTCACTCAAAAAATTCAATTTGATTTAAAAATATTAAAAAATAATGCAAATTGAGCTCGAGACTACTAAGTTAATAATACATAGCTACCAAAAGAGCTTCTAATTATTTAAGTCTTTTACACATCACGTTTTCTTTTTTTTTTTTTCGAAAAACGAGCTATTCTTTAATAGTATAGTACACGATCTCAAAAAATTGAGTTTGATTTTAAAGATATTGAAAAATTAAGTAAATTGAGCTCGAGACATCAAAGTTAATAATAAATTGGTGCCAAAAAATCTTCTGACAATTTAAGTAGTTTAAACATCACGTTTTTATTTTTTTGATAAACGAGCTATTTTTCAAGTGTATATAGTACACTATATGTCAAAAAATTGAGTTTAATTTCAAAAATATTAAAAAGTAATATAAACTGAGCTCGAGACTTCAAAGTTAATAAAATATTTCTCTTAAAAATACTTGTAATAATTTAAGTAATTTAAAAATTGCGGTTTTTTTTCTTTCGAAAAACGCCCTATTCTTTAAGTGTATAGTGAATTATCTCTCAAAAAACTAAGTTCTATTTTTAAAATGTTAAAAATACTATAAACTGAACTTGAGACTTCAAATTTAATAATATAATGCTCTAAAAAAGACTTACAAAATTAAAGTATTTCAAAAATTGCATTTTCAATTTTTTCATAAAACACCCTATTCTTCAAGTGTATATTACATGATCTCTCAAAATTCTTAGTTTAATTTTATAAATGTTAGAAAAATAATATAAATTGTGCTCTATACTTTAAAATTAATATTACATTGCTCTCCAAAAGACTTGTAATAATTTAAGTATTTTAACATTTTCGTTTTTATTCTATGAAAAATGCCCTATTCTTTATTAAGTGTATAGTTAATGGCCTCTCAAAAAATTGAATTTGATTTTAAAATTATTAAAGAATTATGCAAATTGAGCTCAAGACTACTAATTTAATAATACATTGCTGCAAAGAAAGCTTCTAATTATTTAAGTCATTTCAACATCACATTTTTATTTTTTTCAAAAAACGAGCTATTATTCTAAAGTAGTACACGATCTCTAAAAATTGAGTTTAATTTTAAAAATATTAAAAAATAATATAAATTGAACTCGGGAATTCCAAGTTAATAATACATTACTCTCAAAAAGACTTGTAATAAGGTTATAATAAATTAAGTAATTTAAACATTGGGTTTTTCTTTTTTTCGACAAATGAGCTATTGTTCAAGTACACAGGACACGATCTTTAAAAAAGTTGAGTGTAATTTTAAAAATGTTAAAAAGTAATATAAATTGAGCTTGAGACTTCAAAATAAATAAAAAATCTCTCTCAAAAATATTTGTAATAGCTTCAATAATTTAAAAGTTGCGTTTTCATTTTTTTTCGAAATAAACACTCTATTCTTCAAGTTTATAGTAGACAATCTCTAAAAAAATTGACTTTGAGTTTTAAAATATTAAAAAATTATGTAAATTGAGCTCGAGACTTCAAAGTTAATAATAGATCGCTCTCAAATAGACTTCAAAAATTTAAGTATTTTAAAAATTGCATTTTGATTTTTCTTCGAAAAACACCATATTCTTCAAGTGGATAGTATATGATCTCTATAAAATTTGAATTTAATTTTAAAAATTTTAAAAAATAATAAAAATTAAGCATGAGACTTCAAAGTTAAGAATACAATGCTCTGACTTATTAAAATTAATGACTTTTAAAAATTGTGTTTTCATTTATTTGAAAAACACCAAATTCTTCAAGTTTATAGTAGGCAATGTCTCAAAAAATTAGCTTTGAGTTTAAAAACATTAAAAAATTATTTAAATTGAGCTCGAGACTTCAAAGTTAGTAATATATTGCTCTCAAAAAGACTAGTGATAATTTAAGAAATTTAAAAATTGTTCATTTTTTTTTAAAAATACCCTATTCTTAGAGTGCATAGTGAATGGCCTCTCAAAAAATTGAGTTTTATTTTAAAAATATTGAAAAATTATGTAAGTTGAGCTCGAGATAGCAAATTTTATAATTCATTGCTTCAAAATAAGGTTCTAATAAATTAATTTAAACATCGGGTTTTTATTTTTTTCGACAAATGAGCTATTCTTCAAGTACATAGTACACGATCTCTAAAAAAGTTGAGTTTAATTTTAAAAATATTAAAAAGTAATATAAATTGAGCTTGAGAATTCAAAATAAATAAAAAATTGCTCTCGAAAAGATTTGTAATAGCTTCAATAATTTAAAAGTTGCATTTTCATTTTTTTTTCGAAATAAACACCCTATTAGTCAAGTTTATAATAGACGATCTCTCAAAAAATTGGCTTTGATTTTTAAAATATTAAAAAATTATGTAAATTGAGCTCGAAACTTGAAATTTAATAATACATTGCTCTCAAAAAGACTTCAAAAATTTAAGTATTTTAAAAATTGCATTTTGATTTTTCTTCGAAAAACACCATATTCTTCATTGTATAGTATATGATCTCTCAAAAATTTGAATTTAATTTTAAAAATGTTATAAAATAATAAAAATTAAGCTCGAGAATTCAAAGTTAAGAATAAAATTCTCTGAATTATAAAAAATAATGACTTTAAAATCTGCATTTTCATTTTTTTAGAAAAATACTAAATTCTTCAAGTTTATAGTAGGCAATCTCTCAAAAAATTAGCTTTGATTTTAAAAACATTAAAAAATTATATAACTTGAGCTCGAGACTTCAAAGTTAGTAATACATTACTCTCAAAAATACTTATAAAACTAAAGTATTTTAAAAATTGTGTTTTCATTTTTTTTGAAAAACACACAATTCTTCAAGGGTATATAGTAAACGATTTCTCAAAAAATTGAGTTAAATTTTAAAAATGTTAAAAAATAATATAAATTGAGATCGAGACTTCAAAGTTAAAAATATATTGCTCTCAAAAAGTCTTGTAATTTAGGTAATTTAACAATTGTGGTTTTTTTTTAAAAAATCCCTATTCTTTAAATGTCAAAAATACTGAAAAATTAAGTAAATTGAGCTCCAAATATCAAAGTTAATAATACATTGCTGCCAAAAAATCTTCTAACAATTTTAGTAATTTAAACATCATGTTTTCATTTTTTCGAAAAACGAGCTATTTTTCAAGTGTGTAGTGCACGATTTGTCAAGAAATTGAGTATATTTTTAAAATACTAAAAGTTAATATAAATTTTTCTCGAGGCTACAAAGTTAACAACACATTTCTCACAAAAATACCTGTAATAATTTACGTAATTTAAAAATTGCATGTTTTTTTTTTGAAAAACATCATATTCTTCAAGTGTATAGTATACGATCTCTCAAAAAAATGAGTTTAATTTTAAAAGTATTAAAAAGTAATATAAATTGAGCTCGAGACTACAAAGTTAATAACACATTTCTCAAAAAAAATGCTTGTAATAATTTAAGTAATTTAAAAATTGCATTTTTATTTATTTTTAAAACACCAAATTCTTCAAGTGTATTGTACACGATCTCTCTAAAAATTGTGTTTAATTATAAAGTATTAAAAAGTAATATAAATTGAGCTCAGAACTTCAAAGTTAATAACACATTGCTCTTAAAAAGACTTGTAATAATTTAAGTAATTTAAAAATTGCGGATTTGTTTTTTTTTGAAAAACGCCCTATTATTTATGTGTATAGTGAATTGTCTCTCAAAAAACTAAGTTCTATTTTAAAAATGTTAAAAAATACTTTAAATTGAACTCGAGACTTCAAAGTTAATAATATAATGCTCTAAAAAAGACTTACAAAATTAAAGTATTTCAAAAATTGCGTTTTCAGTTTTTTTTCATAAAACACCCTATTCTTTAAGTGTATATTACATTATCTCTAAAAGTTCTTAGTTTAATTTTAAAAATGTAAGAAAACTAATATAAGTTGTGCTCGATACTTCAAAGTTAATATTACATTGCTCTCCAAAAGACTTGTAATTATTTAAGTAATTTAAAAATTTCATTTTTTTTTCTACGAAAAACGCCCTATTCTTTATTAAGTGTATAGTTAATAGTCTCTCAAAAAATTGAATTTGATTTTAAAAATATAAAATAATTATGCAAATTGAACTCGAGACTACTAAGTTAATAATATAGTGCTGCTAAAAAAGCTTCTAATTATTTAAGTCATTTCAACATCACGTTTTCATTTTTTTCAAAAAAAAGAGCTATTCTTCTAGAGTATAATACACGATCTCTAGAAATTGAGTTTAATTTTAAATATATTAAAACATAATATAAATTGAATCGGGAATTCCAAGTTAATAATACATTACCCGTACTATACACTTGAAAAATAGGGTGTTTTTTACTTTAAAAATGAAAACACATATTTTAAATTTATTATATTATTTGATTTTTTTGAAAACAATCTATTGTTCCGAATAAAATTCTAGCTTCATTTTTACAATTTTATATATTTTTAAAATTGAAATATTTATTTCTAGAAATCGCGTACTATACACTTGAAAAATATGGTGTTTTTAACTTTAAAAATGAAAACGCATATGTTAAATTTATTAATATATTAAATTTTTTTGAAAACAATGTATTGTTCCCAATAAACTTTCTAGCCTAATTTACACAATTTTTTATAATTTTAAAATTGCAACATTTGTTTCTAAAAATTGTTTACTATAGACTTGAAATATAGGGTGTTCTTTACTATAAAAAGGAAAACGCATATTTTATATTTATTAAATTATTTTATTTTTTTGAAAACAATCTATTGTTCCCCATAAAGTTTCTAGCTTAATTTACACAATTGTTTTATATTTTTATAATTGCAACATTTGTTTCTAGAATTTACACTTGAAAAATAGGGTGTTTTTTACTTTAAAAATGAAAGTGCATATTTTACATTTATGAAATTTTTTGATACTTGTAAAAAAAATGTATTGTTACCCATAAAGTTTCTAGCTTAATTTTTAAATTTTTTTATATTTTTATAATTTAAACATTTATTTCTAGAAATCGCGTACTATACACTTGAAAATTAGGGTGTTTTTTACTTTAAAAATAAAAACACATATTTTAAATTTATTAAATTATTTAATTTTTTTGAAAACAATGTATTGTTCACCAAGAAGTTTCTACCTTAATTTATACATTTTTTAATATTTTCAAAATATCAACATTTGTTTCTAGAAATTGTGTACGATACACTTGAAAAAAAGGGTCTTTTTTACTAAAAAAATGAAAACACATATTTTAAATTTATTAAATTATTTGATTTTGTTGACAACAATGTATTTTTCACCATGAAGTTTCTAGCTTACGTTACCCTATTTTTTTATATTTTTAAAATATCAACATTTGTTTCTAGAAATCGTGTACTATACACTTGAAAAATTAGGTGTTTTTTATAAAAAAATGGAAACACATTTTTTAAATTTAATAAATTAATTAATTTTTTTTCAAATTATTGTATTGTTTAAAATTATTGTATTGTTTACCATTAAGTTTCTAGCTTAATTTACACTATTTTTTATATTTTTAAAATAGTAACATTTGTTTCTAAAAATCGTGTATTATAGAAATGAAATATAGGGTAATTTTTACTAAAAAATGAAAACGCATATTTTAAATTTATTAAATTATTTAATATTTTTGACAACAATGTATTGTTCACCAAGAAGTTTTTAGCTTAATTTAGACTATTTTTTATATTTTAAAAATATCAACATTTGTTTCTAGAAATCGTGTACTATAAACTTGAAAAATAGGGTATTTTTTACTTTAAAAATGAAAACGCATATTTTAAATTTAATAAATTATTAGATTTTTTTGAAAACAATTTATTGTCACCAAGAAGTTTTTAGCTTAATTTTCACTATTTTCTATATTTTTAAAATATCAACATTTGTTTCTAGAAATCGTGTACTAGACACTTGAAAAATAGGGTGTTTTTTACTTTTAAAATCAAAACGCATATTTTAAACTTATTAAATTATTTGTTATTTTTTTACAACAATGTATTATTCACCATGAAGTTTCTAGCTTAATTTATACTATTTTTTTATAATTTTAAAATAGTAACATTTGTTTCTAGAAATCGTGTACTATACATTTGAAAAATAGGGTATTGTTTACTTTAAAAATGAAAATGCATATTTTAAATTTATTAAATTTTTTGATTTTTTTGAAAACAATCTATTGTTCCCCATAAAGTTTCTAGCTTAATTTTTACAATTTTATTTATTTTTAAAATTGAAACATTTATTTCTAGAAATCGCGTACTATGCACTTGAAAAATAGGGTGTTTTTTACTTTAAAAATGAAAGTGCATATTTTAAACTTATTAAATTATTTGATTTTTTTCAAAAAATTTTATTGTTAGCCATAAAGTTTCTAGCTTAATTTTCACTATTTTTTATATTTTTAAAATATCAACAGTTGTTTCTAGAAATCGTGTTCTATGCACTTGAAAAATAGGGTGTTTTTTTCCTAAAAAAATGAAAACACATATTTTAAATTTATTAAATTATTTTTTTTTTGACAACCATGTATTGTTCACAATAAATTTTCTAGCTTAATTTTCACTATTTGATTTATATTTTTAAAATTGCAACATTTGTTTCTAGAAATCGTATTTTATACCCTTGAAAAATAGGGAGTTTTTACTTTAAAAATGAAAATTCATATTTTAGATTTTTTATTTTTTTTATTTTTTTGAAAACAATGTATTGTTGACCATGAAGTTTCTAGTTTAGTTTTCAAAGTTTTTTATATTTTTATAATTGCAACATTTGTTTCTAAAAATCATGTACCATATATACTTGAAAAATAGGGTGTTTTTTACTTTAAAAATTAAAAGGTATATTTTAAATTTATTAAATTTTTTGAAAAAAATATATTGTTCCCCATAAAGTTTCTAATTTAATTTATAATTTTTTTTATATTTTTAAAATGGCAACATTTGTTTCTAGAAATTGTGAATTATACAATTGAAAATTAGAGTGTTTTTTACTTTAAAAATGAAAACGCATATTTTAAATTTATTAAATTATTTGATTTTTTAAAAATAATGTAATTTTCCCCTTGAAGTTTCTAGCTTAATTTACACAATTTTTTATATTTTTAACATTGCAACATTTGATTCTAGAAATCGTGTAGTATAGACTTGAAATATAGGGTGTTTTTTTACTTTAAAATTAATAACGCATATTTTGAATTTGATAAATTGCTTGATTTTTTGAAAACAATGTATTGTTCACCATGAAGTTTTTAACTTAATTTACACAATTTTTTCGATTTTTAAAATTGCAACATTTGTTTATAAAAATCGTGTATTATACACTTGAAATATAGGGTGTTTTTTACTTTAAAAATGAAAACGCATATTTTCAATTTATTTAATTATTAGATTTTTATACAACAATATATTGTTCACCATGAAATTTCTAGCTTAATTTACACTATTTTTTATATTTTTAAATTATCAACATTTGTTTCTAGAAATCGTGTACTATACATTTGAAAAATAGGGTGTTTTTTACTTTAAAAATGAAAATGCATATTTTAAATTTATTAAATTATTTTATTTTTTTGAAAACAATATATTGTTCCCCATAAAGTTTCTAGCTTAATTTTTAAAATTTTATTTATTTTTAAAATTGAAACATTTATTTCTAGAAATCGCGTACTATACAGTTGAAAAATAGGGTGTTTTTTACTTTAAAAATGAAATTGCATATTTTAAATTTATTAAATTATTTGATTTTTTTGAAAACAATCTATTGTTCCTCATAAAGTTTCTAGCTTAATTTTTACAATTTTAAAATTGAAACAATTATTTCTAGAAATCGCATACTAGACACTTGAAAAATAGTGTGGTTTTTACTTTAAAATTGAAAACGGATATTTTAAATTTATAAATTATTTGATTTTTTTGAAAACAATCTATTGTTACCCATAAAGTTTCTAGCTTAATATTTACAATTTGATATATTTTTAAAATTGAAAAATTTATTTCTTTTAATCGATTACTATACACTTGAAAAATAGGGTGTTTTTTACTTTTAAAATGAAAATGCATATTTTAAATTTATTAATGTTTTTAACTTTTTTGAAAACAATATATTGTGCCCAATAAAGTTTCTAGCTTAATTAACTCAATTTTTTATATTTTTAAAATTGCAACATTTGTTTCTAAAAATTGTGTGCTATAGACTTGAAATATATGGTGTTTTTTACTTTAAAAATAAAAATGCATATTTTAAATTTATTAAATTTTTGGATTTTTTTGAAAACAATATATTGTTCCCCATAAAGTTTCTAGCTTAATTTACACAATTGTTTATATTTTTATAATTGCAACATTTGTTTCTAGAAATGGTGCACTATACACTTGAAAAATAGGGTGTTTTTTACTTTAAAAATGAAAGTGTATATTTTAAATTTGTTAAATTATTTGATTTTTTTGAAAACAATCTATTGTTACCAATAAACTTTCTAGCTTATTTTTTACAATTTTTTATATTTTTAAAATTTAAACGTTCATTTCTAGAAATGCGTACTATACACTTGAAAATTAGGGTGTTTTTTACTTTAAAAATGAAAACACAGATTTTAAATTTATTAATTTATTTGATTTTTGTGACAACAATGTATTGTTCACCATGAAGTTTTTACCTTAATTTACACTATTTTTTTTATATTTTTTAAATATTAACATTTGTTTCTAGAAATCGTGTACTATATACACTTGATAAATAGAGTTTTTTTTACTAAAAAAATGAAAACACATATTTTAAATTTATTAAATTATTTTATTTTTTTGAAAACAATGTATTGTTCACCATGAAGTTTCTAGCTTATGTTACACTATTTTTTTTATATTTTTAAAATATCAACATTTGTTTCTATAAATCGTGTACTAGACACTTTAAAAATAAGTCTTTTTTGCTAAAAAATGGAAACACATATTTTAAATTTATTAAATTATTTAATTTTTTTTTGAAATCATTGTATTGTTTACCATGAAATTTCTAGCTTCATTTACACTATTTTTTATATTTTTAAAATAGTAACATTTGTTTCTAGAAATCGTGTACTATAGAATTGAAATGTAGGGTGTTTTTTACTAAAAAAAATGAAAACGCATATTTTAAATTTATTAAATAATTTGATTTTTTTGACAACAGTGTATTGTTCACCATGAAGTTTCTTACTTAATTTACACTCCTTTTTTTATATTTTTAAATTATCAACATTTGTTTCCAGAAATCGTGTATACACTTGAAAAATAGGGTGTTTTTTACTAAAGAATGAAAACACATATTTTAAATTTATTAAATTATTTGATTTTTTTGAAAACAATGTATTGTTCACCATGAAGTTTCTAGCTTAATTTACACTATTTTTAAATATTTTTTAAATATCAACATTTGTTTCTAGAAATCGTGTATTATACACTTGAAAAGTAGGGTGTTTTTTAATGTTTTTTTTTTTCTAAAATACTAGTGGAAGCTAAATTCTAATTTACAACAATTAATGATAATTACAGCCCTTTCAATTTATACGGATTCCTATACAGCTGAACAAATTAATATATGAACTTGAGTCTTAGTTCACCATGTGTGGTTACTACTAAGAAAATCCTAATCTCGTCTCGCTTGTTTATTTTATTTTCCACAATGCCCCGATACCTGCAATATGGTAACCCCCGACATTTTTGAAAACACATATAAATGTATGCATGCCATGATCTTTCATTATCATACTTGTTTCATTTCTTTTCTTTTGTCTTTTACCGAAGCCTCGTGCACAAGACTCCTCCCTAGGCGTATGGCAGTAACGCGCGCTTGAGCTCAATCATGGGACCACAGCAAGCGTCCCTACCGTGATCAACTGCCGGGCTATCTTACCCCAATCACTGGGATAGCCCAGGACTATCTTACCCCATTCATCGGGATAGTCCTTTCTTTTGGGCCATCTTCCCGATCACCGGACAACCCTACTAGTTCAGGCCATCTTACACCGTTCATTGGGAGACCCTACATTCTCAATCTTTTCATGCTTGTCCGCTTACC
Source organism: Cyamopsis tetragonoloba (assembly GCA_037177725.1). Lineage (NCBI taxonomy): Eukaryota > Viridiplantae > Streptophyta > Magnoliopsida > Fabales > Fabaceae > Cyamopsis > Cyamopsis tetragonoloba. The sequence goes on from CM074123.1 coordinate 59,061,411, forward strand.
TGGTGTCTGACCAGTGGAACTCAACCCACTTACTCAACATCCGTTGAAGGAGGAAAGCTTAAACTTGTCTTTAAATTTCATTTTCATTTCACATCAAATATTATCATGCATTTCACATTCAACTCATATCATTTACATTCAACATTCATCATTCATCATTCATGACATTACAATTTCAATAACCATTAATTAAAGCACTTGCCATCCATATCATAACATTATACTTATCATAATCATTTAATTTCATTTTACAAGTTATCATGCATTTTCATTCAACATTTATCAATACATTTTCATGATCTTTCTTATGGTTTTCAAGACATTATAACCTAATTTAATCATTATTACCCTAGAAATAAGCTACTTGAAGGGTGTATGGCATTTTGGAAGTGAAAACAAAGGGCCCTATTCTGGGTCATTTTCGCTGCCGCTAAAATTTTCTCTGCCGTGAATTCAGCACATAACCATTTTTTTTCTACAACGCGCTCTATTGGTATTTTGGCCATAACTTGAGTTGTAGACCTCCAAATTGAGTGAAACCAAAAATATTTGAAATCTAAGAGGATTATCTACAACTCTTGTGAGGACCAAAAAACAGCCATCTTTAACCGAGATGTACACTTAACAGAACAGACATTTCAATACAAACCCTATCTCAGTAATTTGGCCACAACTAGAGTTGTAGACCTCCAAATTGAGTAAAACCAAAAGCATTTGAAAGCTAAGGAGATTGTCTACAACTCTTGTGAAGGCCATAATGGCAAAATATTATGAAAATTTATTCGAAATTCACACCCAAGTTACTGCAGAAAACTCACATTTTTATCCAAAATTCACCCTGTTTTCCAACAAACTCACATGGCTCATATTCAGGACCAAGCACATGAAAATTTTAACATCAAGCAAGGTTTCAAATACCAATTTTATCCATTATACATCAACAATACATCAATTAACACATACAATTTCCATTCACACAAACATGCAACACAAAACACTCAAATTCAGTCAAGACCCAAATTCTCAAATTTCACAAGTCAAAACCTATTTCTATCACACATTTCACCATAGCTCAGAATAAAACCTCATACCATTTCCACTTCCTAATTAGTCTAGTTTGGGATTTAGTGGGGTTACCTCAACTTGAAATTCCAAGCTTCCAATCCTGATATAGCTTCATCAACTCGCCATATCTGGAGTTTCAGATACAATATGTTGGTGAAACTAATTGGATATGAAACATAAAACATTTATTTACAATTTATATGAAGGAGTCATGTTCCAAATCCAACATCTAGAGGGTGAATTTCTAGTTGTAAGTTGACTATATGACACAAGCTGAATTTGTGAACCTACTTCGTTCTACCTTGGTTACTACTCCGGTAATTAGAGCATATCTTGAGCTATGGACCATGGATTGACATGAAGTCAGAAGCATATTGAAGATAAGAGGATTTCCTACAACTTTGATGAAGACATCAAAACCTAGTTCTAAACTTTTAATTGTCAAAATGGTTCCTCGAACAGAAAGGTACATTTAGACAAACCTAGCTCATAAACATTGACACTGTCTCAGTGTTTGGGCCATAACTTTCGTTGTAGGAACCCAAATGGAGTGAAACCAAAGCCATTTGAAGATTTCCTACAACTTTCATGAAGAGTACGAAGACAAATTTGGTCATCTACGAACCCTAATTTTTCATGAAAACTCGCGGATTTGGTACACATCAGAACAGAACCAGGGATTTCTTTCACTATTTAGATCAACATGATTCCTATCACAAATTTTTCTAGCTTAAATCAGAGAGTCATTCACCACTTACTTGAGAGGGAGCACGGAATTTATGGGAACAAGGAGCCAAGCTGCTGCTTCAACTCCAAGAGCAACCCAATCACTCAAAAATCTGAAATTCCTACATGCATGTGTTCCATATGATGATCCACTTGAGTTGCTTGAAGCCACATGCATCACCATTTTACCCATTAGGAACATTAGCTAGCAAAAATTAGTGGCTTGTAGTGAAGGAACCATGAGAGGAGAGGAAGAAAGGAGTGGGAAGACTGACATGCATCTCTTGGAACTTTGATGGTGAGGAACAACCTTTGGAGAGATAAGAGATCCAAAAGAAATATAATGGGGGTGGTGGTGGCTGATTGATCATGAGAAGGAGAGGGAAGTGAGGCTGCCTTCTTCTCTTGGTGACTTATAAAATGAATGAATTGTAATGAAGAGTGAGGAAAGTAAAATAGTGAGAGTGAGAGGTGGCGTGGGATCGAGGGAAATGCAAAGAGAGAGGGAGTGAGTTATTGTGTGTGGGTGATCTCAAAGTGGTGTGGGAAAATTCTTTAAAAATTGAACCCTAAGCTCCTCCTAAATTCTTTAATTGCCAATACAATCCTCAGGGACTAAAATGTGATTTTTCGGGATGTTACATTTTTACTTAAAAAATAATAACGCAAATTTTAAATTTATTAAATTGTTTGATTTTTTGAAAACAATTTATTGTTCACCATGAACTTTCTAGCTTAATTTACACAATTTTTTATATTTTAAAATTGTAACATTTGTTTCTAAAAATCGTATACTATAGACTTGAAATATAGGGTGTTTTTTACTTTAAAAATGAAAACGCATATTTTCAGTTTATTAAATTATTTTATTTTTTTGAAAACAATGTATAGTTCACCAAGAAGATTCTAGCTTAATTTACACTATTTTTTATATTTTTAAATAGTAAAATTTGTTTCTAGAAATCGTGTACTATAGACATGAAATGTAGGGTGTTTTTTACTATAAAAATGAAAACGCATATTTAAATTTATTAAATTATTTTATTTTTTTGACAATAATGTATTGTTCACCATAAAGTTTCTAGCTTAATTTACACTATTTTTTATATTTTTAAAATATCAACATTTGTTTCAAGAAATCGTGTACTATACACTTGAAAAATAGGGTATTTTTTACTTTAAAAATGAAAGTGCATATTTTAAAAATATTAAATTATTTGATTTTTTTGAAAAAATTTTATTGTTCACCATGAAGTTTCTAGTTTAATTTTCAAAATATTTTATATTTTTATAATTGCAACATTTGTTTCTAGAAATCGTGTACTATTATACACTTGAAAAATAGAGTGTTTTTTACTTTAAAAATAAAACGCATATTTTAGATTTATAAATATATTTAATTTTTTTGAAAACAATGTATAATTCCCAATAATGTTTCGAGCTTAATTTACACAATTTTTTTATATTTTTAAAATTGCAACATTTTTTTCTAAAAATTGTGTACTATAGACTTGAAATATGGGTGTTTTTTACTTTAAAAATGAAAACTCATATTTTAAATTTATTAAATTATTTGAATTTTTTGAAAACCATGTATTGTTCACCATGAAGTTTCTAGCTTAATTTACACAATTTTTTTATATTTTTATAATTACAATATTTGTTTGTAGAAATCGTGTACTATAGACTTGAAGTATAGAGTGTTTTTCTCTTTAAAAATGAAAATGCATATTTTTAATTTATTAAATTATTTGATTTTTTGACAACAATGTATTTTTCACCAAGAAGATTCTAGCTTAATTTACACTACTTTATATATTTTTAAAATAGTTACATTTGTTTCTGGAAATCGTGTACTATAGACTTGAAACATAGGGTGTTTTTTACTTTAAAAATGAAAATGAACATTTTAAATTTATTAAATTATTTGATTTTTTTACAACAATGTATTGTTCACCATGAGTGTTTTTTACTTTAAAAATTAAAGAGCATATTTTAAAAATATTAAATTATTTGATTTTTTTGAAAACAATGTATTGTTAACCATGAAGTTTCTAGTTATTTATACAAATTTTTTATATTTTTATAATTGCAACATTTGTTTCTAAAAATCATGTAATATACACAATAAAATTAGGGTGTTTTTGAATTTAAAAAGGAAAATGAAAATTTTAAATTTATTAAATTATTTGATTTTTTTGAAAACAATGTATTGTTCCGCATAAAGTTTCTAGCTTAATTTACACTATTTTTTATATTTTTAAAATAGTAACATTTGTTTCTAGAAATCACGTACTATACACTATAAAAATAGGGTGTTTTTCAATTTAAAAATTTAATGCCATATTTTAAATTTATTAAATTATTTAACTTTTTTGAAAATAATGTATTGTTCACCATGAATTTTCTAACTTAATTTACACTATTTTTTTATATTTTTAAAATATCAACATTTGTTTCTAGAAATCGTGTACTATACACTTGAAAAATAGGGTGTTTTTTACTAAAAAAATGAAAACGAGTATTTTAAATTTATTAATTTTTTTGATTTTTTTGACAACATTGTATTGTTCACAATGAAGTTTCTAGATTAATTTACACTTTTATTTATATTTTTATCAACATTTTTATCTCGAACTCGTGTACTATACACTTGAAAAATAGGGTGGTTTTTACTAAAAAATGAAAACGCATATTTTAAATTTATTAAATTATTTAATTTTTTTTTGAAATTAATGTATTGTTTACCATGAAGTTTCTAGCTTAATTTACTCTATTTTTAATATTTTTAAAATTGCAACATTTGTTTCTAAAAATCGTGTACTATAGACTTGAAATATTGGGTGTTTTTTACTTTAAAAATGAAAACGCATATTTTAAATTTATTAAATTATTTGATTTTTTTGAAAACCATGTATTGTTTCCCATAAAGTTTCTAGCTTAATTTACACAATTTTTTATATTTTTAAAATATCAACATTTGTTTCTAGAAAGCGTGTATTATACACTTGAAAAATAGAGTATTTTTTACTTTAAAAATGAAAATGCATATTTTAAATTTATTAAATTATTTAATTTTTTTGAAAACACTCTATTGTTCCCCATAAAGTGTTACACCTAATGAAATTTAAGGCTAAGTTTTTTTTTTTTTTTTGTAAAACATTGTTAAGTAATATGCATCATAGATGGTTCACCTTCGTAAGTTACATAACACTTAGTTTAAGGGACTATCATATGCCCCCTCAAAATACATGAGTTCATAGTAATAATAATAATAATAAGTTCCGCTAAATTCTAATTTACCATAATTTATAATAATAATAATAATAATTATAATAATTACAACCCTTTCAATTTACACGGATTCCTATACAGCTGAACAAATTAATATATGAACTTGAAACTTAGGTTCACCATGCGTGGCTATACCTAAGAAAAGCCCACAGCTCATCCCATCTTTGGCTTTTGCTTCACAATCTTCCGATACCTGCGATATGGTAACCGTCATTTATATGTAAACATATAACTGAATAACTCCCGGCATTTTTGAAAATAGTTTTATACCATATTACAGCCAGTCTAACTGGAGAACACCTCATTTAATCCCTAACACACAATTCAATCCACAATCAATGCAACAACTCATACATAATGCATGCTATGACAATTATGGATGTATGCATGCCATGATATTTCATTATCATACTTGTTTCATTTCTTTTCTTTATTTTACGGAAGCCTCGTGCACAAGACTTCTCCCTAGCCGCATGTCAGCAACGCGCATTTGAGCTCAATCATGGACCACGGCAAGCGTCCCTACCGTGATCAATTGCCGAGCTACCTTGACCCCGTTCATTGGGAATAGCTCAAGACTTCCTTACCCGTTCATTGGAATAGTCCTTTCTTTCGGCCCATCTGCCCAGTCATAGGACAACCCTACTAATTCAAGCCATCTTAACCCGTTCATTGGGAGACCCTACATTCTCAATCTTTTCATGCTTGTCCGCTTACCCGGTGTCTGACCGGTGCAACTCAACCTGCTTACTCAACATCCGTTGATGGGGGAAAGCTTAAACTTGTCTTTAAATTTCATTTTCATTTCACATAAAATACTATCATGCATTTCACATTCAACTCATGTCATTTGCATACAACATTCATCATTCATCATTTATGACATTACAATTTCATTGCTCATTAATTAAATCACTTTCCATCCATGTCATAACACTCTACTTATCATAATAATTTCAAGACACTAATACATGTTACTAAGTCCTATAAGCCTATTTTCATTCATTCCTATCTTAAAAATAGGTTACAATGCATTTTAGAAGCTAAAACAGGTCAAGGAGGTACAGAGTACTGGCGCTTAAGTGCCCATTCTCGCGCTTGAGCGCCAGACGCCCATTTTTCACTGCCAGAAATTTTATCCTAGAGCTCGAGCCCCATCTTGGCGCTCGAGCGCCAGACTTCCATTCGCTGCTGCCCAAAATTTTCTCCTGGCCCTCGAGCCCCATCCTGGCGCTTAGCCCCAGCCCCAGATGACAGCTTTTGCGAATTTAACCAAAATTTCAACTTCTTGCCTTTTAACCTCATTCCTTGACCCCATTCCAACTTCCAAAACACTACCCACATTATAGCACAACAAATTCACACATATGCAATCAAATTATCATAAATCAAGTGCCATTTAGCATGATTCAAATATCAACTGCTTCAAAGTTCAACTTCACATTAAGACCACAAAACACACTTTCAACACATTCACCCATTACTTCTCAATTCCCACTATCACATAACATTATTCCAACAAGGAGAACTCTCCCATTTCAATTTCATTTCCTCACATGGTCTACAAGCAACATATTTTCATACAACCACAATTCACATTAGCACTCATACACATACAAACAAGCCAAAATCACAATTTATTATACTTACTCACAATGGTCCAATATCAAGCCACATGCATTAAAACTAAATCCTATAGTTTCACATTTCAAACCTAACCTCATATCATTTTCTATTTCCTAACTAGTCTATTTGGGGGTTAGTGGGGTTACCTTCAAACTTTGAGTCCCTAAGCACTTCTTGTTCTCAAGCTCCACCAAATCCTTCAATTTCCACTACTAGACTTGGGAATCCCTAAATACCCCCAAATAAGAGTCATTAGCACCCTTAGGAACTCATTTAGGGTTTTCATGTTAGAGAAGAGGATCAAATGCCCATTTGCCCCATAATGGAGCTTTATCAAAGAATGGGAGATGAGGGTGCATGGCTTACCTAGGCACTTCAATGGCTTCTCTAAGCTCCCAAATGCCTTCTTCAAGCTCCAATGGTGAAGAATCAAAGAAGGAGAAGCTTCATCTCTCTTGGGCTTGGGAAACCCAATGAGAGCAAGTGTGAAAATGATAAGTGAAGAGAGTGGGGAAGGGAGAAAGGGGCGAGAATGAGGGAGGAAGTAAGGGGCTTGCATGTTCAATTAAAGAGAAGAATTACCTTCCTTGTGGCTTGGTGATGATGATTTCTTGAGGAAACAACATGGAATTGAGCTTCTATCGTGAGATTGATCAAGGAATTAGGAGAGGGTTTGAGGAGGGGATGAAGAACTAGAGAGAAAGAGTATGGTCTTTGTGTGGGCTGAAATGAGAAGGGGAAGTGAGGGTTTTGCCTCACTTAACTAGTTTCTAAATCTTGCTAAGTGGTCCCTCATGGCACTTTATAAAATTTCAACCTAGTCCTTCCCTCTAATTTCTTAAGGATTGCAACCAAATCCCTAAATTCCCATTTTGATACCCATTAAATCTCTATTTTTATTATAATCTAGTTCTTTCTCTCTAATTCAAATTGCTTTTTAATCTATTCTAGTTTCCCAAATTCCTTATCTTTTCTCAAATAGCCCCTTAAGAGTGAGTTTGTGAATCTAAATAATTTACTATAGGAAATTAAAAATCTGGGATGTTACATAAAGTTTCTAGCTTAATTTTTACAATTTTTATATTTTTAAAATTAAAACATTTATTTCTAGAAATCACGTACTATACACTTGAAAAATAGGATGTTTTTTAGTTTAGATATGAAAACGCGTATTTTAAATTTATTAAATTATTTGATTTTTTTCACAACAATGTATTGTTCACCAAGAAGTTTCTACCTTAATTTACACTATTTTTTATATTTTTAAAATATCAACATTTCTTTCTAGAAATCGTGTACTATACACTTGAAAAATATGGTCTTTTTTACTTTAAAAATAAAAGAGCATATTTTAAATTTATTAATTTATTTGATTGTTTTGACAACAATGTATTGTTCACCATGAAGTTTCTAAATTAATTTACACTATTTATTTATATATTTAAAATATCAACATTTGCTTCTAGAAATCGTGTAATATACAATTAAAAAATAAGGTGTTTTTTTACTAAAAAAATGAAATGCATATTTTAAATTTATTAAATTATTTATTTTTTTTGAAATCAATGTATTGTTTACCATGAGGTTTCTAGCTTAATTTACACAGTTTTTTATATTTTTAAAATTGCAACAATTGTTTGTATAAATCGTGTACTATAGACTTGAAATATAGGGTGTTTTTTACTTTAAAAATGAAAACGCTTATTTTAAATTAATTAAATTATTTCATTTTTTTGACAACAAGGTACTATTCACCAAGAAGTTTCTAGCTTAATTTACACAATTTTTTATATTTTTAAAATAGTAACATTTGTATCTAGAAATCGCGTACTATACACTTGAAAAATAAGGTGTTTTTTATTTTAAAAATCAAAACACATATTTTAAATTTATTAAATTATTTGATTTTTTTGACAACAATGTATTGTTCACGATTAAGTTTCTAGCTTAATTTACACTGTTTTTTAATATTTTTAGAATATCAACATTTGTTTCGTGAAATCGTGTACTATACACTTGAAAAATAGGGTTTTTTTACTAAATCAAAGAAAATGCATATTTTAAAATTATTAAATTATTTGATTTTTTTGAAAAAAATGTATTGCTCACCATGAAGTTTCTGGCCTAATTTATACTATTTTTTTATATTTTTAAAATATCAACATTTGTTTCTAGAGATCGTGTACTATACACTTGAAAAATTGGGTGTTTTTTACTTTAAAAATGATAGTGCATATTTTAAAAGTATTAAATTATTTGATTTTTTTGAAAACAATATATTGTTCACCATGAAGTTTCTAGCATAATTTACATTTTTATTTAAATTTTAAAATATCAACATTTTTTCTAGAAATCGTGTACCATACAGTTGAAAAATAGAGTGTTTTTAACTAAAAAATGAAAAAGCATATTTTAAATTTATTAAATTATTTGATGTTTTTGTCAACAATGTATTTTTCACCATAAAGTTTCTAGCATAGTTTTCACCATTTTATTATATTTTTAAAATATCAACATTTGTTTCTAGAAATCGTGTACTATACACTTGAAAAATAGGGTGTTTTTTACTAAAAAACTGAAAATGCATATTTTAATTTTATTAGATTATTTTCTTTTTTTGACAACAATGTATTACTTACCATGAAGTTTCTAGCTTAATTTGCAAAATTTTATATTATTTTTAAAATTGCAACATTTATTTGTAGAAATCGTGTACTATAGACTAGAAATATAGGGTGTTTTATTACTTTAAAAATGAAAATGCATATTTTAAATTTATTAAATTATTTGATTTTTATGACAACAATGTATTGTTCACCATGAAGTTTCTAGCTTAATATACACTATTTTTTTATATTTTTAAAATTGCAACATTTGTTTTTAGAAATCGTGTACTATAGACTTGAAATATAGGGTGTTTTTTACTTTAAACATGAAAACGCATATTTTAAATTTATTAAATTATTTGATTTTTTTGTCAACAACATATTGTTTACCATGAAGTTTCTAGCTTAGTTGTCACTATTTTATTATATTTTTAAAATATCAACATTTGTTTCTAGAAATCGTGTACTATACACTTGAAAAATAGGGTGTTTTTTACTAAAAAAATGAAAACACATATTTTAATTTTATTAGATTATTTTATTTTTTTGACAACAATATATTGTTCACTAAGATCTTTCTAGCTTAATTTACACAATCTTTTATATTTTTAAAATTGCAACATTTGTTTGTAGAAATCGTGTACTATAGACTTGAAATATAGAGTGTTTTTTACATTAAAAATGAAAACGCATATTTTAAATTTATTAAATAATTTGATTTTTTTGAAAACAACGTATTTTCATAATGAAGTTTCTAGCTTAATTTGCACTATTTTTTTATATTTTTAAAATATCCACATTTGTTTCTAGAAATCATGTACTATACACTTGAAAAATAGGGTGTTTTTTACTATAAAAATTAAAACGCATATTTAAAATTTATTAAATTATTTAATTTTTTTAAATAAATGTACTTTTTACCAATAAGTTTCTAGCTTAATTTACACAATTTTTAAAATTTTTAAAATTGCAACATTTGTTTGTAGAAATCGTGTACTATACATTTGAAATATAGGGTGTTTTTAACTTTAAAAATGAAAACGCATATTTAAAATTTATTAAATAATTTTATTTTTTTGAAAATAACGTATTTTCATAATAAAGTTTCTAGCTTAATTTGCACTATTTTTTTATATTTTTAAAATATCAACATTTGTTTCTAGAAATCATGTACTATAGACCTGAAATATAAGGTGTTTTTTACTTTAAAAATGAAAACGTATATTTTAAACTTATTAAATTATTTGATTTTTTTAACAACAATGTATTGTTTACCATGAAGTTTCTAGCTTAATTTGCCCAATTTTTTATATTTTTAAAATTGCAACATTTGTTTGTAGAAATCGTGTACTATAGACTTGAAATATAGGTTGTTTTTTATTTTAAAAATGAAAACGCATATTTTAAATTTATTAAATTATTTGATTTTTTTGTCAACAATGTATTGCTCACCATGAAGTTTCTAGCTTAGTTGTCACTATTTTATTATATTTTTAAAATATCAACATTTGTTTCTAGAAATCGTGTATATACACTTGAAAAATAGGGTGTTTTTTTAATAAAAAATTGAAAACGCATATTTTAATTTTATAAGATTATTTTATTTTTTTATCAACAATGTGTGGTTCACCATGATCTTTCTAGCTTAATTTACACAATCTTTTATATTTTTAAAATTGCAACATTTGTTTGTAGAAATCGTGTACTATAGACTTGAAATATATGGTGTTTTTTACTTTAAAAATGAAAACACATATTTAAATTTATTAAATATTTTTATTTTTTTGAAAACAACGTATTTTCATAATAAAGTTTCTAGCTTAATTTGCACTATTTTTTTATATTTTTAAAATATCAACATTTGTTTCTAGAAATCATGTACCATAGACCTGAAATATATGGTATTATTTACTTTAAAAATGAAAACGCATATTTTAAATTTATTTAATTATTTGATTTTTTTGTCAACAACTTATTGCTCACCATGAAGTTTCTAGCTTAGTTGTCACTATTTTATTATATTTTTAAAATATCAACATTTGTTTCTAGAAATCGTGTATATACACTTGAAAAATAGGATTTTTTTTACTAAAAAATTGAAAACGCATATTTTAATTTTATTAGATTATTTTATTTTTTTATCAACAATGTGTTGTTCACCATGATCTTTCTAGCTTAATTTACACAATCTTTTATATTTTTAAAATTGCAACATTTGTTTGTAGAAATCGTGTACTATAGACTTGAAATATAGGGTGTTTTTTAATATAAAAATGAAAACGCATATTTAAAAATTATTAAATAATTTGATTTTTTTGAAAACAACGTATTTTGATAATAAAGTTTCTAGCTTAATTTGCACTATTTTTTTATATTTTTAAAATATCAACATTTATTTCTAGAAATCATGTACTATAGACATGAAATATAAGGTGTTTTTTACTTTAAAATTGAAAACACATATTTTAAATTTATTAAATTATTTAATTTTTTTAAATCAATGTATTGTTTACCATGAAGTTTCTAGCTTAATTTACACTATTTTTTTTTTATTTTTAAAATATCAACATTTGTTTCTAGAAATCATGTACTATACACTTGAAAAAAAGGTGTGTTTACTAAAAAAATGAAAACGCATTTTTTAAATTTAATAAATTATTTGATTTTTTTGACAACAATGTATTTTTCACCATGAAGTTTCTAGCTTAATTTACACTATTTTTTTATGTTTTTAAAATATCAACATTTGTTTCTAGAAATCGTGTACTATACACTTGAAAAATAGTGTGTTTTTTACTTTAAAAATGAAAGTGCATATTTTAAAAATATTAAATTATTTGATTTTTTTGAAAACAAATTATTGTTCACCATGAAGTTTCTAGCTTAATTTAAATTTTTATAAATTTTGAAATATCAACATTTTTTTTCCAGATATCGTGTACCATACACTTAAAAAATAGAGTCTTTTTTACTAAAAAATTGAAAACGCATATTTTAAATTTATTAAATTATTTTGTTTTCTTACAACAATGTATTGTTCACCAACAAGTTTCTAGCTAAATTTACCCAATTTTTTATATTTTTAAAATACTAATATTTGTTTTTAGAAATTGCGTACTATACACTTCAGAAATAAGGTGTTTTTTACTAAAAAAATAAAAATGCATATTTTAAATTTATTAAATTATTTGATTTTTTTCTCAACAATGTATTGTTCACCCTGAATTTTCTAGCTTAGTTTACACTATTTTTTTATATTTTTAAAATATCAACATTTGTTTCTAGAAATCGTGTACTATACACTTGAAAAATAGTGTGTTTTTTACTAAAAAAATGAAAAGCGCAAATTTTAAATTTATTAAAATATTTTATTTTTTAACAAAAATGTGTTGTTTATCAAGAAGTTTCTAGCTTAATTTTCACTATTTTTTTATATTACTAAAATATCAACATTTGTTTCTAGATATCGTGTAATATACTCTTGAAAAATAGGATGGTTTTTACTAAAAATTGAAAACACATATTTTAATTTTATTAGATTATTTTATTTTTTTGACAACAATGTATTGTTCACCATGATCTTTCTAGCTTAATTTAAAGAATTTTTTATATTTTTAAAATTGCAACATTTATTTGTAGAAATCGTGTACTATAGACTTTAAATATAAGGTGTTTTTTACTTTAAAAATGAAAATGCATATTTTAAATTTATTAAATTATTTGATTTTTTTAAAACAATTTATTTTTCATCATGAAGTTTCTAGCTTAATTTACACTATTTTTAATTTTTGTAAAGAGCAATGCTATATCCTCCTAATTATTTTCCTAATACCATATAAAGTATGGAATTAAATCCACTTTCAATCTTGCAAATATAAAAAGCATTGAAAACATTATTTTATAGGTAATTAGGAGGATTTTTAGGAATATGAATTAGGAGGATTAACAATTATTCTTTTTTAAAATAGTAACATTTGTTTCTAGAAGTCGCGTACTATACACTTGAAAAATAGGGTGTTTTTTCCTTTAAAAATGAAAACGCATATTTAAAATTTATGAATTTATTTAAGTTTTTTTGAAATCAATGTATTGTTTACCATGAAGTTTCTAGCTTAATTTACACAATTTTTAAAATTTTTAAAATTGCAACATTTGTTTGTAGAAATCGTGTACTATAGACTTGAAATATAGGGTGTTTTTAACTTTAAAAATGAAAATGCATATTTTAAATTTATTAAATAATTTAATTTTTTGAAAATCAAGGTATTGTTTACTATAAAGTTTCTAGCATAATTTACATAATTTTTTATATTTGTAAAATTGCAACATTTGTTTATAGAAATCGTGTACTATAGACTTGAAGTATAGGGTGTTTTTTATTATAAAAATGAAAACGCATATTTTAAATTTATTCAAATATATGTTTTTTTTGTAAACAATATATTTTTCATCATGAAGTTTCTAGCATAATTTACACTATTTTTTTTTTATTTTTAAAATATCAGCATTTGTTTCTAGTAATCGCGTACTATACACTTGAAAAATAAGGTGTTTTTTACTTTAAAAATGAAAATGCATATTTTAAATTTATTAAATTATATGATTTTTTTGACAACAATGTATTGTTCACCATGAACTTTCTAGCCTAATTTACACTTTTTTATATATTTTTAAAATTGTAACATTTGTTTCTAGAAATCGTGTACTATAGTCTTGAAATATAGGTGGTTTTTTACTATAAAAATGATAACGCAAATTCTATTTTTATTAAATTATTTAATCTTTTTAAAATCAATGTATTGTTTACCGTGAAGTTTCTAGCTTAATTTACACTTTTTTTATATTTTTAAAATATCAACATTTGTTTCTAGAAATCGTGTAGTTTACACTTGAAAAAATAGGTGTTTTTTACTTTAAAAATGAAAATGCATATTTTAAATTTATTAAATTATTTGATTTTTATGACAACAATGTATTGTTCATCATGAATTTGCTAGCCTAATTTACACATTTTTTTATATTTTTAAAACTATAACATTTGTTTGTAGAAATCGTCTACTATAGACTTGAAATATAGGGTGTTTTTTTACTTTAAAAATTAAAATGCATATTTTAAATTTATTAAATTATTTAACTTTTATGACAACAATGTATTGTTCACCATGAAGTTTCTAGCTTAATTTACACTATTTTTTTATATTTTTAAAATATCAATATTTGTTTCTTGAAATCGTGTACTATACACTTGAAAATTAGGGTATTTTTTACTTTAAAAATGATAGTGCATATTTTAAAAATATTAAATTATTTGATTTTTTTAAAAACAATGTATTTTTGAACATGAAGTTTCTAGCTTAATTTACATTTTTATATAAATTTTAAAATATCAACATTTTTTTCTTGAAATCGTGTACCATACACTTGAAAAATAGGGTGTTTTTTACTAAAAAAATGAAAATGCATATTTTAAATTATTTGGTATTTTTAACAAAAATGTATTGTTCACCAAAAAGTTTCTAGCTTAATTTACACAATTTTTTATATTTTTAAATTAGTTACATTTGTTTCTAGAAATCGCGTACTATACACTTGAAAAATCAGGTGTTTTTTACTCTAAAAATGAAACTGCATATTTTAAATTTATTAAATTATGTAATTTTTTTAAATCAATGTATTGTTTACCATGAATTTTCTAGCATAAATTACATATTTTTTTTTATATTTTTAAAAATTGCAACATTTGTTAATAGAAATCGTATACTATAGACTTGAAATATAGGGTATTTTTTACTTTAAAAATGAAAACGCATTTTTTAAGTTTATTAGATTATTTGATTTTTTAAAAATAATGTATTTTTCATCATGAAGTTTCTAGTTTAATTTACACTATTATTTTATATTTTTAAAATATCAACATTATTTTTTAAAAATCGTGTACTATTACACCTTAAAAAAAACGGTATTTTTTACTAAACAAATGAAAACGCATATTTAAAATTTATTAAATTATTTAATATTTTTCAAATCAATGTATTGTTTACCATGAAGTTTGTACCTTAATTTACCAATTTTTTATATTTTTAAAATTGCAACATTTGTTTGTAGAAATCGTGTACTATAGACTTGAAATAAAGGGTGTTTTTTACTTTAAAAATGAAACACATATTTTAAATTTAATAAATTATTTGATTTCAATGAAAACAATGTATTTTTCATCATGAAGTTTTTAGTTTTTAAAATATCAACATTTGTGTCTAGAAATCGTGTACTATACACCTGAAAAATAGGTTTTTTTGCTTTAAAAATAAAAATGCATATTTTAAGTTTATTAAATGATTTGATTTTTTTGAAAACAATGTATTGTTCACCAAGAAGTTTCTAACTTAATTTACACTATTTTTTATATTTTTAAAATATCAACATTTGTTTCTAGAAATCGTGTACTATATACTTGAAAAATAGTGTGTTTTTTACTAAAAAAAATGAAATCATATATTTTTAATTTATTAAATTTTTTGATTTTTATAACAAGAATGTATTATTTACCAGGAAGTCTCTAGCTTAATTTAAACAATTTTTTGTTTTTTTAAAATTGCAACATTTGTTTGTAGAAATCGTGTACTATAGACTTGAAATATAGGGTGTTTTTTACTTTAAAGATGATAACATATGTTTTTAATTAATTAAATTATATGGTTTTTTTCACAACAATGTATTGTTCACCATGAAATTTCTAGCTTAATTTACATTTTTATTTAAATTTTAAAATATCAACATTTTTTTCTACAAATCGTGTACCATACACTTGAAAAATAGGGTGTTTTTGACAAAAAAAAAAATGGAAACCCATATTTTAAATTTGTTAAATTATTTGATTTTTTTGACAACAATGTATTGTTCACCAAGAAGTTATAGCTTAATTTACACTATTTTTTTTATTTTTAAAATAGTAGCATTTGTTTCTAGAAATCGCGTGCTATACATTTAAAAATAGGGTGTTTTTTACTTTAAAAATGAAAATGCATATTTTAAATTTATTAAATTATTTGATTGTTTTGACAACTATGTATTTTTCACCATGAAGTTTCTAGCTTAATTTACATTATTTTTTTATATTTTTAAAATATCAACATTTGTGTCTAGAAATCGTGTACTATACACTTAAAAAATAGGGTGTTTTTTTTAAAAATCAAAACGCTAATTTTAAATTTATTAAATGATTTTATTTTTTTGACAACAATGTATTGTTCACTAAGAAGTTTCTAGCTTAATTTACACTATTTTTTTATATTTTTAAAATATCAACATTTGTTTCTAGAAATCATGTACTATACACTTGAAAAATAGGGTGTTTTTAACTAAAAAAAATTAAAATGCATATTTTAAATTTATTAAATTATTTGATTATTTTGACAACAATGTATTGTTCACCATGAATTTTCTAGCTTAATTTATATTATTTTTTTATATTTTTAAAATATCAACATTTGTGTCTAGAAATCGTGTACTATACACCTGAAAAATAGGTTTTTTTGCTTTAAAAATAAAAATGCATATTTTAAGTTTATTAAATGATTTGATTTTTTTGAAAACAATGTATTGTTCACCAAGAAGTTTCTAACTTAATTTACATTATTTTTTATATTTTTAAAATATCAACATTTGTTTCTTGAAATCGTGTACTATAGGGTGTTTTTAACTAAAATAATGAAAACACATGTTTTAAATTTATTAAATTATTTGATTTTTTTCTCAACAATGTATTGTTCACCATGAATTTTCTAGCTTAATTTAAACTATTTTTTATATTTTTAAAATATCAACATTTGTTTCTAGAAATCGTGTACTATACACTTGAAAAGTAGTGTGTTTTTTACTAAAAAAATGAAAATGCATATTTTTAATTTATTAAATTATTTAATTTTTTTAACAAAAATTAATTGTTTACCAAGAAGTTTCTAGCTTAATTTATGTAACACCTTAATTTTCGAGTCCGTTTTTTTTCCAAAATACTTGTGGAAGCTAAATTCTAATTTACAACACTTAATAATAATAATTACAATCCTTTCAATTTATACGGATTCCTATACAGCTGAACAAATTAATATATGAACTTGAGACTTAGGTTCACCATGTGTGGCTATACCTAAGAAAAGCCCACAACTCGTCCTATGTGTGGCTTTTGCTTCATAATCTTCTGATACCTGCGATATGGTAACCGTCAGTTATATGTAAACATATAAATGAGTAACTCCCGGAATTTTGAAAACATTTTTATACCATATCGCAGCCAGTCTAACTGGAAAAACACCCCATTTAATCCTTAACACACAATTCAATCCACAATCAATGCAACAACTCATACATAATGCATACTATGACAATTATGGATGTATGCATGCCATGATCTTTCATTAACATACTTAGTTCTTTTCTTTTCTTGAGTCTTTTATGGAAGCCTCGTGCACTAGATTTCCCCTAGCGCGCGGCAGTAACGCGCAGTTGAGCTCAAAACTAGGACCACTGCAAGCGTCCATACCGTGATCAAACTGGCTGCTGGGCTATCTTACCCCACATCAATGGGATAGCCCATGACTATCTTAACCCCACATCAATGGGATAGTCCTTTCTTTCGGGCCATCTTCTCGGTCATCGGGCAACCCTACTAGTTCAGGTCATCTTACCCCGTTCATTAGGAGACCCTACATTCTCAATCTTTTCATGCTTGTCCACTTACCCGATGTCTGACCAGTGGGAATCAACCCACTTACTCAACATTCGTTGAAGGGGGAAAGCTTAAACTTGTCTTTAAATTTCATTTTCATTTCACATCAAATATTATCATGCATTTCACATTCAAATCATATCATTTGCATTCCACATTCATCATTCATCATACATGTCATAACACATACCACAACATCTCCATGGTCCTATTGCATGTTTATAAGTCATATATACCCATTTTCATTCATTCCTATCCTAGAAATTGTTTCATTATGTTTACATTGCAATTTGTTTGATTATGTTCATGTAGGAATAAAGCATGGAGAAGTGTTGATTTTAGAGGATTGGACTTGAATAATGAAAGAATGAAGAAAGTTGAAGAAAAGATGTAGAAAACACTTAGAAGCTGTCAAACACAATCTTGTGCGCACAGCCCAGGAAGGTGTGCGCACCTTAATTCACCCCTGGAGCTGCTGCCCAATGTTGTGTGCACAGCCCAGGACGGTGTGCGCACTCCTATTTGTATTTTGGCAATAACTCGAGTTGTAGACCTCCAAATTGAGTGAAACTAAAAGCATTTGAAAGATAATAAGATTCTCTAAAACTCTTATGAAGACCACAAAACCTATTTCTAAAATTGTAATTGTCGAAAACAGTCATCTTTGACAGGAAAGTGCAATCAACCAAACAGATACTTTCATATAGACATTGTCTCAGTAATTTGGTCATAACTAGAGTTGTAGACCTCCAAATGGAGTGAAACCAAAAGCATTTTAAATCTGAGAGAATGCTTTACAACTCTTATGAAGACCATGAAGTAAAATTCTAAATAAAACCAATTCAACAATCCAGTTCAAATTGTTCCAAAACAGGGGAAAATTGTATTGATCAATTTTTCACAAATTTCAATCCTCCCTTCCATCTCAATTCCTCAAAATCATATTAACTTCATCTAATTCAATATAAATCACTCAAAGATCAATTCACATTATCATCAAGATCATTCTCATACATTCACATTCACAATCCAATATCCAAACAAAGAACCAACATAAATGCATCAACCCCACACATATAGAACCAATTCAACCAAGATCAACTTCAAAACCTAACATCATAAAACCTCAAATTCCTAATTTCCCTAATTGGAGTTTTACGTTTGGGGTTTAGTGGGGTTACCTTCAAACTTTGCGTCCCTAAGCACTTCTTGTTCTCAAGCTCCACCAAATCCTTCAATCTCCACCACTAGAGTTGGAAATCCCTAAATATCCCCAAATGAGAGTCATTAGCATCCTTATGAACTCATTTTAGAGCTTGCATGTGAGATTAGAGGGGTTGGGGTTCATTTCTAGAGAAAGAAATGAGTGAAGAGATGAGAGGGAAAATGGTTTGCATGTGGCTTACCTTGGTTCCCTTGGAAGATCAAGAGCTTGAGGAAGATCATTTGAGCCTTGAAGTGGAGAGATTAAGGATCAAATTCTTGGATTTGGGAGAGATGGGTGTGCCCAAGTAGAGCAAGTAGAAGGAAATGAAAAATGAGAATGTAAGAGTGTGAGAGAGAAAGATGAAGTTAGAGTTGGATTTTGGAGTGTGAGAATGTGAGAGAGGGAGATTAGGGCGTGAGGAAATAGGGAGGGAAGGAGTGAAGGGAAATTGTTTCCCTACTTTACAATCCAAGCCCGCTTATGAAACCTTAAAATTGCTACTTAATCACTTCTCCATATTTTTATAGTTTTTGCAATCAAGTCCCTTGAACCCACCTTCTTACCCATTTAATCTCTATTTTTATTATAATCTACTTCTTTCCCCCTAATCCACTTTGCTTTCTAATCTATTCTAGTTTCCCAAATTCCTTATCTTTTCTAAAATAGCCCCTTAAGAAAGAGTTTGTGAATCTAAATAATTTGCTCTAGGAAATTAGAAATTTGGGATGTTACAATTTACACTATTTTTTATATTTTTAAAATTGCAACATTTGTTTGTAGAAATCGTGTACTTTAGACTTGAAATATAGGATGTTTTTTACTTTAAAAATGAAAACGCAAATTTTAAATTTATTAAATTATTTTATTTTTTTGACAACAATGTATTGTTCATCAAGAAGTTTCTAGCTTAATTTACACTATTTTTTTATATTATTAAAATATCAACATTTGTTTCTAGAAATCATGTACTATACACTTGAAAAATAGGGTATTTTTTACTAAAAAAATGAAAACACATATTTTAAATTTTTTAGATTATTTTATTTTTTTGACCACAATGTATTGTTCACCATGAATTTTCTAGCTTAATTTACTATATTTTTTTATATTTTTAAAATTGCAACATTTGTTTGTAGAAATCGGGTACTATAACTTGAAATATATGGTGTTTTTTACTTTAAAAATGAAAATGCAAATTTTAAATATATTAAATTATTTGATTTTTTTGAAAATAACGTATTGTTCACCATGAAGATTCTAGCTTAATTTACACTAATTTTTTTTATATTTTCAAAATATAATCATTTGTTTCTAGAAATTGTGTACTATACACTTGAAAAATAGTGTTTTTTACTAAAAAAATGAAAACACATATATTTAATTTATTAAATTATTTGATTTTTTTAACAACAATGTATTGTTTACCATGAAGTTTCTAGCTTAATTTACACTATTTTTTATATTTTTAAAATTGCAACATTTGTTTGTAGGACTTGAAATATAGGGTGTTTTTTACTTTAAAAATAAAAATGCATATTTTAAATTTATAAAATTATTTTATTTTTTTAACAACAATGTATTTTTAATCATGAAGTTTCTAGCTAAATTTACACTATTTTTTATATTTTTAAAATATCAACATTTGTGTTTAGAAATCGTGTACTATACACTTTAAAAATAGGGTGTTTATCACTAAAAAAATTGAAAAGGCATATTATAAATTTATTAAATTATTGAATTTTTTTAGAAATCAATATATAGTTTACCATGAAGTTTCTACCTTAATTTACACCATTTTTTATATTATTAAAATTGAAACATTTGTTTGTAGAAATCGTGGACTATAGACTTGAAATATAGGGTGTTTTTTACTTTAAAAATGAAAATGCATATTTTAAATTTATTTAATTATTTGATTTTTTTGACAACAATATATTTTTAACTATGAAATTTCTTTCTTAATTGACACTATTTTTTATATTTTTAAAATATCAACATTTGTTTCTAGAAATCGTGTACTATACACTTGAAAAATAGTGTGTTTTTTACTAAAATAATGAATACGCATATTTTTAATATATTAAATTATTTGTTTGTTTGACAACAATGTATTGTTTACAATGAAGTTTCTAGCTTAGTTTTCAAAATTTTTTATATTTTCAAAAATACAACATTTGTTTGTAGAAATAGTGTACTATAGACTTGAAATAAAGGGTGTTTTTTTCTTTAAAAATAGAAATGCATATTTTAAATTATTAAATAATTTTATTTTTTTTAAAAAGAATGTATTTTTCATCATGGTGTTTCTAGCTTAATTTACACTATTTTCTTATATTTTTTAAATATCAACATTTGTTTCTAGAAATCGTGTAATATACACTTGAAAAAAAGGGTGTTTTTTAATAAAATAATGAAAAGGCATATTTAAAATTTATTAAATTATTTAATTTTTTTTGAAATCAATGTATTGTGTACCTTGAATCTTTTAGCTTAATTTATACAATTTTTTATATTTTTAAAATTTCAACATTTGTTTGTAGAAATCGTGTTCTATAGACTTTAAATATAGGGTGTTTTTTACTTTAAAAATGAAAATGCTTAATTTAAATTTATTAAATAAAATTATATTTTTGAAAACAATTTATTTTTAATCTTGTAGTTTCTAGCTTAATATACACTATTTTTTTATATTTTTAAAATATCAACATTTGTTTCTAGAAATCGTGTACTAAACACTTGTAAAATAGGGTGTTTATTACTAAAAAAATGAAAAGGCATATTATAAATTTAATAAATAAATTAATTTTTTTTGAAATCAATGTATAGTTTAACATGATGATTCTAGCTCAATTTACACAATTTTTTATATTTTTAAAATTGAAACATTTGTTTGTAGAAATTGTGTACTATGGATTGAAATATAGGGTGTTTTTTTCTTTAAAAAATAAAAACCATATTTTAAATTTATTTAATTAGTTGATTTTTTTGACAACAATGTATTTTTCACCATGAAATTTCTAGTTTAATTTACACTATTTTTTATATTTTTAAAATATCAACATTTGTTTCTAGAAATCGTGTACAATAGACTTGAAAAATAGTGTTTTTTACTAAAAAATGAAAATGCATATTTTTAAAATATTAAATTATTTTATTTTTTAACAAAAATTTATTGTTTACCATGACCTTTCCAGCTTAGTTTACACAATTTTTTATTATTTTTAAAATTGCAACATTTATTTAAAGAAATCGTGTAATATACACTTGAAAAGTATGGTGGTTTTTACTAAAAAAATGAAAACACATATTTTAAATTTATTAAATTATTTAAATTTTTTTGAAATCAATTTATTGTTTACCATGAAGTTTCTAGCTTAATTTATACAATTTTATATATTTTTAAAATTTAAACATTTGTTTGTTGAAATCGTGTACTCTCCACTTGAAATATAGGGTGTTTTTTACTTTAAAAATGAAAATGCATATTTTACATTTTCTAAATTTTTTTCTTTATTTGTAAACAAAGTATATTTGATCATGAAGTTTCTAGCTTAATTTATACTATTTTTTATATTTTTAAAATATCAACAATTTTTTCTAGAAATCGTGTATTATACAATTGAAAAGTAGGGTATTTTTTACTAAAAAAATGAAAACGCATATTTTTAATTGATTAAATTATTTGATTTTTTTGACAACAATGTATTGTCTACCATGAAGTTTTTAGCTTAATTTACATAATTTTTTATATTTTTAAAATTGCAAAATTTATTTGTAGAAATCCTGTACTATAGACTTGAAATATAGGGTGTTTTTTACTTTAAAAATAAAAACGCATATTCTAAATTTATTAAATTATTTGACTTTTATGACAACAATTTATTTTTCATCATTCAGTTTCTAGCTTAATTTACATTATTTTTTATATTTTTAAAATATCAACATTTATTTCTAGAAATCGTGTACTATACACTTGAAAAAAAGGGTGTTTCTTGTTAAAAAAATAAAAACGCATATTTAAAATTTGTTAAATTATTTAATTTTTTTTGAAATCAATGTATTGTTTACCATGAAGTTTCTAACTTAATTTACACAATTTTTTATATTTTTAAAATTACAACATTTGTTTGTAGAAATAGTGTACTATAGACTTGAAATAAAGGATGTTTTTTACTTTAAAAATAGAAATGCATATTTTAAATTTTTAAATAAGTTTATTTTTTTGAAAACAATGTATTTATCATCATGGTGTTTCTAGCTTAATTTACACTAATTTACACTATTTTTTATATTGTAAAATTGCAACATTTGTTTCTAAAAATCGTGTACTATAGACTTGAAATATAGGGTGTTTTTTACTTTAAAAATGAAAACGCATATTTAAAATTTATTAAATTTTTTTTTGACAACAATGTATTGTTTACCATGAAGTTTCATGCTTAAGTTACACAATTTTTTATATTTTAAAAATTGCAACATTTGTTTATAGAAATCGTGTACTATAGACTTGAAATATAGGGTGTTTTTTACTATAAAAATGAAAACGCATAATTTAAATTTATTAATTTTTTTTATTCTTTTGACAACAATGTATTTTTAATCCTGAAGTTTCTAACTTAATTTACACTATCTTTTTATATTTTTAAAATATCAACTTTTGTGTCTAGAAATCGTGTACTATACACTTGAAAAATAGGGTGTCTATTACTAAAAAAATGAAAAGGCATATTATAAATTTATTAAATTATTTAATTTTTTTTAAATCAATGTATTGTTTAACATTATGTTTCTAGCTTAATTTACACAATTTTAAATATTTTTAAAATTGCAACATTTGGTTATAGAAATCGTGTACTATAGATTTGAAATATAAGGTGTTTTTTACTTTAAAAATGAAAACGCATATTTTAAATTTATTAAATTATTTAATTTTTTTAAAATCAATGTATTGTTTACGATGAAGTTTGTAGCTTAATTTACATATTTTTTTATATTTTTAAGATTGCAACATTTGTTTGTAGAAATCGTGTACTACAGACCTAAAATATAATGTGTTTTTTAGTTTAAAAATGAAAAGGCATATTTTAAATTTATTAAATTATTTGATTTTTTTGTCAACAATGTATTTTTCACCATGAAGTTTCTAGCTTAATTTACTCTATTTTTTTATATTTTTAAAATATCAACATTTGTTTCTAGAAATCGTGTATTATACACTTGAAAAATAGTGCGTATTTTATTAAAAAAATGAAAACGCATATTTTTAATTTATTAAATTATTTAATTTATTTAACAACAATGTATTGTTTACCATGAAGTTTCTAGCTTAATTTGCACAATTTTTTATCTTTTTAAAATATCAATATTTGTTTGTAGAAATCGTGTACTATAGACTTGAAATATAGCGTGTTTTTTACTTTAAAAACTAAAATGCATATTTTAAATTTATTAAATTATTTAATTTTGTTTAAACGAAAGTGTTGTTTACCATGAATTTTCTAGCTTAATTTACACAATTTTTTATATTTTTAAAATTGAAACATTTATTTGTATAATTCGTGTACTATAGACTACAAATATATGTTGTTTTTTACTTTAAAAATGAAAACACATATTTTAAATTTATTAAATTTTTTGATTTTTTTGACAACGATGTGTTTTTCATCATGAAGTGTCTAGATTAATTTACATATTTTTTTATATTTTTAAAATTGCAACATTTGTTTGTAGAAATCATGTACTATAGGGTGTTTTTTAGTTTAAAAACGAAAATGCATATTTTAAATTTATTAAATTATTAAATTTTTTTAAAATCAATATATTGTTTACCATGAAGTTTCTAGCTTAATTTACAGAATTTTTTATATTTTTAAAAGTGCAACATTTGTTTGTCGAAATCGTGTACTATAGACTTGAAATATAGGGTGTTTTTTAATTTAAGAATGAAAACACTTATTTTTAATTTATTAAATTATTTCATTTTTTTTAAATCAATGTATTGTTTACCATGAAGTTTCTAGCTTAATTTACTTAATTTTTTATATTTTTAAAATTGCAAAATTTGTTTGTAGAAATCGTGCACTATAGACTTGAAATATATGGTATTTTTTACTTTAAAAATGAAAAACCATATTTTAAATTTATTAAATTATTTAGTTTTTTTAATAACGATGTATTTTTCATCATGAAGTTTATATATTAATTTACACATTTTTTTATATGTTTAAAATTGCAATATTTGTTTGTAGAAACCGTGTACTATAGACTTGAAATATAGGGTGTTTTTTACTTTAAAAATGAAAACGCATATTTTTAAATTATTAAATTATTTAATTTTTTTTAAATCAATGTATTGTTTACCATGAAGTTTCTAGCTTAATTTACATAATTTTTTATATTTTTAAAATTGCAACATTTGTTTGTAGAAATCCTATACTATAGACTTAAAAAATAGGGTGTTTTTTACTTTAAAAATGAAAACGCATATTTTAAATTTATAAAATTATTTGATTTTTTTGACAACGATGTATTTTTCATCATGAAGTTTCTAGATTAATTTAGTCATTTTTTTATATTTTTAAAATTACAACATTTGTTTGTAGAAATTGTGTACAATAGAGTTGAAATATAAGGTGTTTTTTACTTTAAAAATAAAAATGCATATTTTAAATTTATTAAATTATTTAATTTTGTTTAAATCAATGTATTATTTACCATGAAGTTTCTAGCTTAATTTAAACAATTTTTTTTAAAAAATTTTGAAACATTTGTTTGTAGAAATCGTGTACTATAAACTTGAAAAGTAGGGTGCTTTTTACTAAAAAAATGAAAACAGATATTTTTTATTTATTAAAATATTTAATTTTTTTAAAAAATAATGTAGTTTTGATCATGAAGTTTCTAGCTTAATTTACATAAGTTTTTATATTTTTAAAATTGCAACATTTGTTTGTAGAAATCGTGTACTATAAACTTGAAATATACGGTGTTTTTTACTTTAAAAATGAAAAGACATATTTTAAATTTATTAAATTATTTGATTTTTTTGATAACAATGTATTTTTCATCATTAGGTTTATAGATTAATTTACACATTTTTTTATATTTTTAAAATTGCAACATTTGTTTGTAGAAATCGTGTACTATAGACTTGAAATATAGGGTGTTTTTTACTTTAAAAATGAAAATGCATATTTTAAATTTATAAAATTATTTGATTTTTTTAAATCAATGTATTGTTTACCATGAAGTTTCTAGCTTAATTTACACAATTTTTTATATTTTTAAAATTCAAACATTTCCTTGTAGAAATCGTGTACTATAGATTAGAAATATATGATGTTTTTTACTTTAAAAATTAAAACTCATATTTTAAATTTATTAAATTATTTAATTTTTTGAAACAAATGTATTGTTTACCATGAAGTTTCAAGCTTAATTTACAAATTTTTTTATATTTTTAAAATTTCAACATTTGTTTTTAGAAATCGTGTAATATAGACATGAAATATAGGGTATTTTTTACTTTAAAAATGAAAACACATATTTTAAATTTATTAAATTATTTGATTTCTTTTGTCAACAATGTATTGTTCACCATGAAGTTTCTAGCTTAATTTACACTATATTTTTATATTTTTAAAATATCAACATTTGTTTCTAGAAATCGTGTACTATACACTTGAAATATAGTGTGTTTTTTACTAAAAAAATAAAAACGCATATTTTTAATTTATTAAATTATTTGATTTTTTTAACAACAATATATCGTTTACGATGAAGTTTCTAGCTTAATTTCCACAATTTTTTATATTTTTAAAATTTCAACATTTATTTGTAGAAATCGTGTACTATAGAGTTGAAAAGTAAGGTGTTTTTTACTAAAAAAATGAAAACGCATATTTTAAATTTATTAAATTATTTAATTTTTTTTCAAATCATTGTGTTGTTTACCATAAAGTTTCTAGCTTAATTTACACAATTTTTTATATTTTTAAAATTGCATTTGTAGAAATCATGTACTATAGACTTGAAATATAGGGTGTTTTTTACTTTAAAAATGAAAACTCCTATTTTAAGTTTATTAGATTATTTGATTTTTTTGAAAACAATGTATTTTTCATCATGAAATTTCAAGCTTAATTTACACTATTATTTTATATTTTTAAATTATCAACATTTGATTCTAGAAATCGTGTACTATACACTTGAAAAACAGTGTATTTTTTACTAAGAAATGTAAACGCATATTTTTAATTTATTAATATTTGATTTTTTTAACAACAATGTATTATTTATCATAAAGTTTCTAGCTTAATTTACAAAAGCTTTTATATTTTTAAAATTGCAACATTTGTTTGTTGAATTTGTGTACTATAGACTTGAAATATATGGTGTTTTTTACTTTAAAAATGAAAATATATATTTTAAATTTATTAAATTATTTGATTTTTTTGTGAACAGTGTATAGTTCACAATGAAGTTTCTAGCTTAATTTACACTATTTTTAATATTTTTAAAATATAAACATTTGCTTCTAGAAATCGTGTACTATACACTTTGGAAACAGTGTTTTTTTTACTAAAAAAATAAAAACACATATTTTTAATTTATCAAATTAGTTGAATTATTTGACCAAAATGTATAGTTTACCATGAAGTTTCTAGCTTAATTTACAAAAGTTTTTATATTTTTAAAATTGCAACATATGTTTGTAGAAATCGTGTACTATAGACTTGAATTATAGGGTGTTTTTTTACTTTAAAAATAAAAACGTATATTTTATATTTATTAAATTATTTTATTTTTTTTTCAACGATGTATTGTTCACCATGAAATTTCTAGCTTAATTTACACTAATTTTTATATTTTTAAAATATCAACATTTGTTTATAGATATCGTATACTATACACTTGATAAACCGTATATTTTTTACGAAAAAAATGAAAACGCATATTTTTAATTTATTAAATTATTTGATTTTTTTAACAATAATGTATGGTTTACCATGAATTTTATATCTCAATTTGAACAATTTTTTATATTTTTAAAATTGCAATATTTGTTTGTAGAAATCGTGTACTATAGTCTTGAAATGTAGGGTGTTTTTTACTTTAAAAATAAAAATGCATATTTAAATTTATTAAATTATTTGATTTTTTTTTACAACAATGTATTGCTCACCATGATGTTTCTAGCTTAATTTACACTATATTTTTATATTTTTAAAATATCAACATTTGTTTCTAGAAATCGTGTACTATACACTTGAAAAATAGTGTGTTTTTTACTAAAAAAATGAAAATGCATATTTTTATTTTATTAAATTATTTGATTTTTTTAACAACAATATATCGTTTACGATGAAGTTTCTAGCTTAATTTGCACAATTTTTTATATTTTTAAAATTGCAACATTTGTTTGTAGAAATCGTGTACTATAGACTTGAAATATAGGTTGTTTTTTACTTTAAAAATGAAAATACATATATTTAATTTATTAAATTATTTGATATTTTTGACAACAATGTATTGTTTAGCATGAAGTTTCTAGCTTAATTTACACTATTATTTTATATTTTTAAAATATCAACATTTGTTTCTAGAAATCGTGTACTATACACTTGAAAAACCGTGTATCTTTTACTAAAAAAATGAAAACACATATTTTAAATTTATTAAATTCTTTGATTTTTTTAACAACAATATATTGTTTACGATGAAGTTTCTAGCTTAATTTGCACAGTTTTTTATATTTTTAAAATTGCAACATTTGTTTGTAGAAATCGTGTACTATAGACTTGAAATATAGGGTGATTTTTAATTTAAAAATGAAAACGCATATTTTAAATTTATTAAATTATTTGATTTTTTTTACAACAATATATTTTTTACCATGAAGTTTCCAGCTTAATTTACACAATTTTTTATATTTTTAAAATAGCCACATTTGTTTTTAGAAATCGTGTACTATTCACTTTAAAAATAGGTTGTTTATTACTAAAAACATTAAAAGGCGTATTTTAAATTTATTAAATTATTTAACTTTTTTTGAAATCAATGTCTTGTTTACCATGAAGTTTCCAGCTTAATTTGCACAAATTTTTAATTTTTTAAAATTGCAACATTTGTTTGTAGAAACTGTGTACTATAGACGTGAAATATCGGGTGTTTTTTACTTTAAAAATGAAAATGCATATTTTAAATTTATTAAATTATTTTATTTTTTGACATCAATTTTTTGTTGACAATGTAGTTTCTAGCTTAATTTGCACAATTTCTTATATTTTTAAAATTGCAATATTTGTTTGTAGAAATCATGTACTATAGAGTTGAAAAGTAGGGTGTTTTTTACTAAAAAAATGAAAATGTATATTTTCAATTTATTAAATTATTTAATTTTTTTTCAAATCATTGAGTTGTTTACCATGAAGTTTCTAGCTTAATTTACACAATTTTTTATATTTTTAAAATTGCAACATTTGTTTGTAGAAATCATGTACTAGACTTGAAATATAGGGTTTTACTTTAAAAATGAAAACGGATATTTTAAGTTTATTAGATTATTTGATTTTTTTGAAAACAATGTATTTTTCATCATCAAGTTTCTAGCTTAATTTACACTATTATTTTATATTTTTAAAATATCAACATTTGTTTCTAGAAATCGTGCACTATACACTTGCAAATCAGTGTATCTTTTACGAAAAAAATAAATACACATATTTTAAATTTATTAAATTATTTGATTTTTTTTTGAACAATATATTGTTCACAATGAAGTTTCTTGCTTAATTTACACAATTTTTTATATTTTTAAAATATAAACATTTGTTTGTATAAATCGTGTAATATACACTTGAGAAACAGTGTATTTTTTTCTAAAAAAATGAAAACACATTTTTTTAATTTATTAAATTATTCGATTTGTTTAACAACAATGTATTGTTTACTATGAAGTTTCCAGCTTAATTTACAAAAGTTTTTATATTTTTAAAATTGTAACATTTGTTTGTAGAAATCGTATACTTTTAGACTTGAAATATAGGGTGTTTTTTACTTTAAAAATAAAAATGCATATTTTAAAATTTTTAAATTAGTTGATTTTTTTGACAACAATGTATTTTTCATCATGAAATTTCTAGCGAAATTTACACTATTTTTTTATATTTTTAAAATATCAACATTTGTTTGTAGAAATCGTGTACTATATACACTTGAAAAATAGTGTGTTTTTCACTAAAAAATGAAAACGCATATTTTTAATTTATTAAATTATTTGATTTTTTTAACAAAAATGTAATGTTTTCCATGAAGTTTCTAGCTTAATTTAAATAATTTTTTATATTTTTAAAATTGCAACATTTGTTTGTTGAAATCGAGTATTATAGACATGAAATATAGGGTGTTTTGTACTTGAAAAATGAAAACGCATATTTTAAATTAATTAAATTATTTGATTTTTTTTGTCAACAATGTATTGTTCACAATGAAGTTTCTAACTTAATTTACACTATTTTTTTATATTTTTAAAATATGAACACTTGTTTCTAGAAATCGTGTACTATACACTTGAAAAACATTGTGTTTTTTACTAAAAAAATGCAAATGCATATTTTTAATTTATTAAGTTATTAGATTTTTTTAACAATAATGTATTATTTACCATGAAGTTTCTAGCTTAATTTGCACTAGTTTTTACATTTTTAAAATTGCAACATTTGTTAGTAGAAATCGTGTACTATATAGACTTGAAATATAGGGTGTTTTTTACTTTAAAAATAAAAATACATATTTTAAATTTATTAAATTAGTTGATTTGTTTGATAACAATGTATTTTTCATCATGAAGATTCTAGCTTAATTTACCCCATATTTTTATATCTTTAAAATATCAACATTTGTTTTAAGAAATTCTGTACTATACATTTGAATAAAATGATGTTTTTTACTTTAAAAATGAAAATACATATTTTAAATGTATTAAATTATTTGATTTTTTTGACAACAATGTATTGTTCACCATGACGTTTCTAGCTTAATTTAATCAATTTTTTATATTTTTAAAATTGCAACATATGTTTGTAGAAATGATGTACTATAGACTTGAAATATAGGGTGTTTTTTACTTTAAAAATTAAAACGAATATTTTAAATGTATTAAATTATTTGATTTTTTTGACAACAATGTATTGTTCACCATGATGTTTCTAGCTTAATTTACACAATTTTTTATATTTTTAAAATTGCAACATTTGTTTGTTGAAATCGAGTATTATAGACATGAAATATAGGGTGTTTTCTACTTTAAAAATGAAAACGCATATTTTAAATTAATTAAATTATTTGTTTTGTTGACATCAATGCGTTGTTCACTATGAAATTTCTATCTTTATTTACACTTATATTTTATATTTTTAAAATATGAACACTTGTTTCTAGAAATCGTGTACTATACACTTGAAAAACATTGTGTTTTTTACTAAAAAAATGGAAACGCATATTTTTAATTTATTAAGTTATTAGATTTTTTTAACAATAATGTATTGTTTACCATGAAGTTTCTAGCTTAATTTGCACAAGTTTTTATATTTTTAAAATTGCAACATTTGTTAGTAGAAATCGTGTACTATATAGACTTGAAATATAGGGTGTTTTTTACATTAAAAATAAAAATACTTATTTTAAATTTATTAAATTAGTTGATTTGTTTGATAACAATGTATTTTTCATCATGAAGATTCTAGCTTAATTTACACCATATTTTTATATCTTTAAAATATCAACATTTGTTTTAAGAAATTCTGTAATATACATTTGAATAAAATGGTGTTTTTTACTAAAAAAATGAAAACGCTTATGTAATATATATTAAATTATTTAACTTATTTGAAATCAATGTATTGTTTATGATGAAGTTTCTAGCTTAATTTAAATAATTTTTATATCTTTAAAATTTCAACATTAGTTTATAGAAATCGTGTAATATAGACTTGAAATATAGGGTGTTTTTTACTTTAAAAATTAAAACGATATTTTAAATTTATTAAATTATTTTATTTTTTTGACAATAATGTATTGTTTATCATGAAGTTTCTGGCTTAATTTACACAATTTTTTATATTTTTAAAATTGCAACAGTTGTTTGTAGAAATCGTAACTATACACTTGAAAAATAGTGTGTTTTTTACTAAAAAAATGAAAATGCATATTTTTAATTTTTTAAATTATTTATTTTTTTAACAACAATATATTGTTTACCATGAAGTTTCTAGCTTAATTTGCACAATTTTTTATATTTTTAAAATTGCAACATTTTTTTTGTAGAAATCGTGTACTACAAACTTGAAATATATGGTGTTTTTTACTTTAAAAATGAAAGTGCATATTTTAAATTTTTTAAATTATTTGATTTTTTTGACAAAATGTATTGTTCACCATGAAATTTCTAGGTTAATTGACACTAATTTTTTATATTTTTAAGTAGAAATAGTGTACTATAGACTTGAAATATAGGGTGTTTTTTACTTTAAAAATGAAAACGCATATTTTAAATTTATAAATTTTTTTGATTTTTTTAACAACAATGTTTTTTTCAAAATGAAGTTTCTAGCTTAATTTACACTATTTTTTATATTTTTAAAATATCAACATTTGTTTCTAGAAATCGTGTACTAATCACTTGAAATATAGGATATTAATTACTAAAAAAATTAAAACGCGTATTTTAAATTTATTAAATTATTTACCTTTTTTTTAAATCAGTATATTGTTCATCATAAAGTTTCTAGTTTAGTTTACCCAATTTTATATATTTTTAAAATTGCAACATTTGTTTGTAGAAATTGTGTACTATGTAAGACTTGAAATATAGGGTGTTTTTTGCTTTAAAAATGAAAACTCATATTTTAAATTTATCAAATTATTTGATTTGTTGACATTAATGTATTGTTCACTATGAAGTTTCTAGCTTAATTTACACTTATATTTTAGATTTTTAAAATATCAACATTTGTTTCTATAAATTGTGTACTATACACTTGAAAATTAGTGCGTCTTCTTCTAAAAATTTCAAAACGCATATTTTTAATTTATTAAATTATTTGATTTTCTTGGCAACAATGTATTGTTTACCATTAAGTTCCTAGCTTAATTTACAAAAAATTTATATTTTTAAAATTGCAACATTTGTTTGTAGAAATCGTGTACTATAGACTTGAAATATAGTGTGTTTTTTACTTTAAAAATGAAAAAGCATATTTTTAATTTATTAAATTATTTGATATTTTTGACAACAATGTATTGTTTACCATGAAATTTCTAGCTTAATTTACACAATTTTTTATTTTTTTAAATTTGAAACATTTGTTTGTAGAAATCGTGTATTATAGACTTGAAATATAGGGTGTTTTTAAATTTAAAAATGAAAACGCATATTTAAAATTTATTAAATTGTTTGATATTTTTGACAACAGTGTATTGTTTAACATGAAGATTCCAGCTTAATTTAAACTATTTTTTATATTTTTAAAATATCAACAGTTGTTTCTAGAAATCGTGAACTATAGACTTGAAATATAGGGACTTTTTTACTTTAAAAGTGAGAACGCATATTTTATTTTTATTAAATTATTTGATTTTTTGACATCAATGTATTGTTCACCATGAAGTCTCTAGCTTAATTTACACTTATATTTTATATTTTTAAAAAATCAACATTTGTTTCAAGAAATCGTGTAGTATACACTTGAAAAATAGGGTGTTTTTTACTAAAAAATTGAAAACGCATATTTTTTGATATATTATTATTATTTTATTTTTGGACAACTATGTATTGTTTACCATGAAGTTTCCAGCTTAATTTACACAATTTTTTTATATTTTTATAATTGCAACATTTGTTTGTAGAAATCGTGTACTATTGATTTGAAATATAGGGTGTTTTTTACTTTAAAAATGAAAACGCATATTTTAAATTTATTAAATTATTTGATTTGTTGACATCAATCTATTGTTCACCAAGATGTTTCTAGCTTAATTTACACTTATATTTTATATTTTTAAAATATCAACATTTGTTTTAAGAAATCTTGTACTATATACTTGAAAAATAGTTTGTTTTTTATTAAAAAAATGAAAATGCATATTTTGAATTTATTAAATTATTTGATATTTTTGACAACAATGTATTGTTTACCATGAAGTTTCCAGCTTAATTTACACAAATTTTTATATTTTTAAAATTGTAACATTTGTTTGTAGAAATCGTGTACTATAGACTTGAAATATAAGGTGTTTTTTACATTAAAAATGAAAACGTATATTTTAAATTCATAAAATTTTTTGATGTTTTTGACAACAATGTATTTTTCACAATGAAGTTTCTAGCTTAATTTACACTATTTTTTATATTTTTAAAATATCAACATTTGTTTCTAGAAATCGTGTACTATTCACTTGAAATATAGGATTTAATTACTAAAAAAATTAAAAGGCGTATTTTAAATTTAGTAAATTATTTAAGTTTTTATGAAATCAATGTATTTCTTACCATGAATTTCTAATTTAATTTACACAATTTTTTATATTTTTAAAATTGCAACATTTGTTTGTAGAAATCGTGTACCATAGACTTGAAATAAAGGGTGTTTTTTACTTTAAAATTGTAAACGCATATTTTTAATTAATTAAATTATTTGATATTTTTAGAACAATATATTGTTAATCATAAAGTTTCTAGTTTAATTTACACAATTTTATATATTTTTAAAATTGCAACATTTGTTTGTAGAAATTGTGTAGTAAAGACTTGAAATATAGGGTGTTTTTTAGTTTAAAAATGAAAACACAAATTTTAAATTTATCAAATTATTTGCTTTGTTGACATCAATGTATTGTTCACTATGAAGTTTCTAGCTTAATTTACACTTATATTTTATTTTTTTAAAATATCAACATTTGTTTCTAGAAATTGTGTACTATACACTTGAAAATTAGTGTGTTTTTTCTAAAAAAATCAAAACGCATATTTTTAATTTATTAAATTATATTATTTTCTTGGCAACAATGTATTGTTTACCATTAAGTTCCTAGCTTAATTAACATAATTTTTTATATTTTTAAAATTGCAAAATTTGTTTGTAGAAATCGTGTACTAAAGACTTGAAATATAGGGTGTTTTTTACTTTAAAAATGAGAACGCATATTTTTAATTTATTAAATTATTTGATTTTTTTAACAACAATGTATTGTTTACCATGAAGTTTCTAGCTTAATTTGCCCAATTGTTTATATTTTTAAAATTGCAACATTTGTTTGTAGAAATCAAGTATAGACTTCAAATATAGGGTGTTTTTTACTTTAAAAATGAAAACGCATATTTTTAATTTATTAAAGTTTTTGATATTTTTGACAACAATGAATTTTTTAACATGAAGTTTCCAGCTTAATTTACACAATTTTTTATATTTTTAAAATTGCTTGTTTCTAGAAATCGTGTACTATAGACTTAAAATATAGGTTGTTTTTTACTTTAAAATTGAAAACGCATATTTTAAATTTTTTAAATTATTAGATTTTTTAACAACAATGTAATGTTTACCATGAAGTTTCCAGCTTAATTTACAGTATTTTTTATATTTTTAAAATAGCAACATTTGTTTGTAGAAATCGTGTAATATAGGCTTGAAATATAGGGTGTTTTTTACTTTAAAAATGAAAACGCATATTTTAAATTTATTAAATTATTTGATTTTTTTGACATCAATGTACTGGTTACCATGAAGATTCTAGCATAATTTACGCAATTTTTTATATTTTTAAAATTGCTTGTTTCTAGAAATCGTGTACTATAGACTTGAAATATATGTTGTTTTTTACTTTAAAATTGAAAACGCATATTTTAAATTTTTTAAATTATTTGATATTTTTGACAACAATGAATTGTTTAGTATGAAATTTCCAGCTTAATTAACAAAATTTTTAATATTTTTAAAATTGCAACATTTGTTTGTAGAAATCGTGTACTATAGACTTGAAATATATGGTGATTTTTACTTTAAAAACGAAAACGCATATTTTAAGATTATTAAATTATTTGATTTTTTTGACAACAATATATTTTTTACCATGAAGTTTCCAGCTTAATTTACACAATTTTTTATATTTTTAAAATAGCCACATTAGTTTCTAGAAATCGTGTACTATTCACTTTAAAAATAGGCTGTTTATTACTAAAAACATTAAAAGGCGTATTTTAAATTTATTAAATTATTTAACTTTTTTGAAATCAATGTCTTGTTTACCATGAAGTTTCCAGCTTAATTTGCAGAAATTTTTAATTTCTTAAAATTGCAACATTTGTTTGTAGAAATCGTGTACTATAGACGTGAAATATCAGGTGTTTTTTACTTTAAAAATGAAAACGCATATTTTAATTTTATTAAATTATTTTATTTTTTCACATCAATTTTTTGTTCACAATGTTGTTTCTAGCTTAATTTACACAATCTTTTATATTTTTAAAATTGCAACATTTGTTTGTAGAAATCGTGTACTATAAACTTGAAATATAGGGTGTTTTTTACTTTAAAAATGAAAACGCATATTTTAATTTATTAAATTTTTTTATTTTTTGAAATCAATGTATTGTTTACCATGAAGTTTCTAGCTTAATTTTCACAATTTTTATATTTTTAAAATTTCAACATTTTTTTGTAGAAATCGTGTACTATAGACTTGAAATATGTGGTGTTTTTTACTTAAAAAATGAAAATGCATATTTTTGATTCATTAAATTATTTGATATTTTTGACAACAATGATTTGTTTAGCATGAAGTTTCCTGCTTAATTTACACAATTTTTTATTTTTTTAAAATTGTATCATTTGTTTGTAGTAATCGTGTACTATAGACATGAAACATAGGATGTTTTTTACTTCGAAAATAAAAACGCATATTTTAAATTTATTAAATTATTTGATTTGTTGACATCAATGCATTGTTCACTATGAAGATTCTAGCTTAATTTACACTTATATTTTATATTTTTAAAATATCAACATATTTTTCTAGAAATCGTGTACTATACACTTGAAAATTAGTGTGTTTTTTACTAAAAAAACTGAAAACGCATATTTTTCATTTATTAAATTATTTGATTTTCTTTCCCACAATGTATTGTTTACAATTAAGTTCCCAGCTTAATTTACGCAATTTTTTATATTTTTAAAATTGCAACATTTGTTTGTAGAAATCGTGTACTATAGACTTGAAATATAGGGTGTTTTTTACTTTAAAAATGATAACGCATATTTTAAATTTATTAAATTATTTGAGTTTTTGACATAAATATATTGTTCACCATGAAGACTCTAGCTTAATTTAAACTTATATTTTATGTATTTTAAATATCAACATTTGTTTCTAGAAATCGTGTACTATAGACTTTAGAAATAGTGTGTTTTTTACAAAAAAATTGAAAACGCATTTTTTTAATATATTAAATTATTTGATTTTTTTTTACAACAATGTATTGTTTACCATGAAGTTTCCAGCTTAATTTACACAATTTTTTTATATTTTTAAAATAGCAACATTTGTTGCTAGAAATCGTGTACTATTTACTTGAAAAATAGGCTTTTTATTACTAAAAACATTAAAAGGCGAATTTTAAATTTATTAAACTATTTAAATTTTTTTGAAATAAATGTATTGTTTACCATATAGTTTCTAGGTTAATTTACATAATCTTTTAGACTTGAAATCAATGTTTATATTTTTAGTTTAAAAACGCATTTGTTTGTAGAAATCGTATACTATAGACTTGAAATATGGAGCGATTTTTACCTTAAAAATGAAAATGCATATTTTAAATTTAATAAATTATTTGATTTCTATAACAACAATGTATTGTTTACCATGAAGTTTCTAGCTTAATTTGCACAATCTTTTATATTTTTAAAATTGCAACATTTGTTTGTAGAAATCGTGTACTATAGACTTAAATATAGAGTGTTTTTTAGTTTAAAAATGAAAACGCATATTTTAAATTTATTGAATTATTTGATTTTTTTAACAATAATGTATTGTTTACCATGAAGTTTCTAGCTTAATTTACACAATTTTTTATATTTTTAAAATAGCAACATTTGTTTCTCGTAATCTTGTACTATTCACTTGAAAAATTGGCTGTTTATTACTAAAAACATTCAAACGCATATTTTAAATTTATTAAATTATTTAATTTTTTTTGAAATCAATGTATTGTTTACCATATAGTTTCTAGCTTAATTTACACAATATTTGTTTGTAGAAATCGTGTACTATAGACTTGAAATATAGGGTGTTTTTTACATTAAAAATGAAAACGCATATTTTTAATTTATTAAATTATTTGATTTATTTAACAATAATATATTGTTTACCATGAAATTTCTAGCTTAATTTACACCATTTTTTATATTTCTAAAATTTAAACATTTGTTTGTAGAAATCGTGTACTATAGACTTGAAATATAGGGTGTTTTTTACTTTAAAAATGAAAAAACATATTTTAAATTTATTAAATTATTTCATTTTTTTACTTCAAAGTATTTTTTAAAATTAATTTACACAATTTTTGATATTTTTAAAATTGCAACATTTGTTTGTAGAAATCGTGTACTATAGACTTGAAATATAGGGTGTTTTTTACATTAAAAATGAAAATGAATTTTTAAAGAATTTATTAAATTTTTTGAATTTTTTGACAACAATTTATTTTTTGTCATGAAGTTTCTAGCTTAATTTACACTATTTTTTTAAAATTTTAAAATATCAACATTTGTTTCTATAAATCGTGTACTATACACATGAAAAGTAGGGTGTTTTTTACAAAAAAATGAAAATCCATATTTTAAACTTATTCAATTTTTTTTTGAAATCGATGTATTGTTTACCATGAAGTTTCTAACTTAATTTACACAATTATTTATATTTTTTAAATAGCAACATTTGTCTGTAGAAATCATGTACTATAGACTTGAAATATAGGGTGTTTTTTACTTTAAAAATGAAAATGGATATTTTAAATTTATTAAATTATTTGATTTTTTTGACAACAATATATTGTTTACCATGAAGTTTCTAGCTTAATTTACACAATTTTTTATATTTTTAAAATTGCAACATTTTTTTGTAGAAATCGTGTACTATAGACTTGAAATATAGGGTGTTTTTTACTTTAAAAATGAAAACGCTTATTTTAAATTTATTAAATTATTTGAATTTTTTAACAACAATGTATTGTTTACCATGAAGTTTCTAGCTTAATTTGCCCAATTTTTTATATTTTTAAAATTGCAACATTTGTTTGTAGAAATCGTGTACTATAGACTTGAAATATAGGTTGTTTTTTACTTTAAAACTGAAAACGCATATTTTTAATTTATTAAATTATTTTATATTTTTGACAACAATATATTGTTTAGCATGAAGTTTCCATTTAAATTTGCACAATTTTTTATATTTTTAAAATTGCAACATTTGTTTGTAGAAATCTTGTACTATAGACTTGAAATATAGGGTGTTTTTTAATTTAAAAATGAAAACGCATATTTTATTTTTATTAAAGTATTTGATATTTTTAACAATAATTTATTGTTTACCATGATGTTTCCTGCTTAATTTACACAATTTTTATATTTTTAAAATTTAAACATTTGTTTGTAGAAATCGTGTACTACAAACTTGAAATATAGGGTGTTTTTTAGTTTGAAAATGATAACGCATATTTTAAATTTATTAAATTATTTGATTTTTTTAACAATAATGTATTTTTTTCCAAGAAGTTTCTAGGTTAATTTGCACAATTGTTTATATTTTTAAAATTGCAACATTTGTTTGTAGAAATCAAGTATAGACTTGAAATATAGGGTGTTTTTTACTTTAAAAATGAAAACGCGTATTTTAAATTTATTAGATTATTTGATTTTTTTGACAACAATATATTATTTACCATGAAGTTTCTAGCTTAATTTATACAATTTTTTATTTTTTTAAAATTGCAACATTTGTTTGTAGCACTTGAAATATTTGGTGTTTTTTACTTTAAAAGTGAAAACACATATTTTAAATTTATTAAATTATTTGATATTTTGACAACAATGTATTGTTCAACATGAAGTTTCTAGCTTAATTTACACAAATTTTTATATTTTTCAAATTGCAAAATTTTTTTGTTGAAATCGTGTACTTATACACTTAAAATATAGGGTGTTTTTTACTTTAATAATGAAAATGCATATTTTAAATTTTTCAAATTATTTGATTTTTTTTTACAACAAATTAGTTTTTGTCAAGAAGTTTCTAGCTTAATTTACACTATTTTTTATATTCTTTAATTATCAACAATTGACGGTAGAAATGATGTACTATACACTTGAAAAGTAGGGTGTTTTTCACTAAAAAAATTTAAACTCATATTTTAAACTTATTAAATTATTTAATTTTATTTGAAATCAATATATTGTTTACCATGAAGTTTCTAGCTTAATTTACACAAATTTTTATATTTTTAATATTTCAACATTTTTCTATCGAAATCGTGTATTATAGACTTGAAATATAGGGTGTTTTTTTACTTTAAAAATGAAAATGCATATTTTAAATTTATTAAATTGTTTGAATTTTTTTGACAACAATGTTTTTTTTGTCATGAAGTTTCTAGCTTAATTTACAATATTCTTTTATATTTTTAAAATATCAACATTTGTTTCTAGAAATCGTGTACTATACACTAGAAATATAGGGTGTTTTTTACTTTAAAAATGAAAGCACATATTTTAAATTTATTAAATTATTTGATTTTTTGACTATCATGTATTGTTTACCATGAAGTTTCTAGCTTAATTTACACAATTTTATATATTTTTAAAATTGCAACATTTGTTTGTTGAAATCCTGTACTATATACTTGAAATATAAGGTGTTTTTTACTTTAAAGATGAAAACGCGTATTTTAAATTTATTAAATTATTTGATTTTTTTTAGAAAAATGTATTGTTCACCATGAAGTTTCTAGATTAATCTACACAATTTTTTATATTTTTAAAATTGCAACATTTGTTTGTAAAAATTGTGTACTATAGACTTGAAATATAGGGTGTTTTTTACTTTAAAAATGAAAACGCATATTTTTAATTTATTAAATTATTTGATTTTTTTAACAACAATGTATTGTCTACCAGGAAGTTTCTAGCTTAATTTGCCCAATTTTTTATATTTTTAAAATTGCAACATTTGTTTGTAGAAATCGTGTACTATAGACTAGAAATATAAGTTGTTTTTTACTTTAAAAATGAAAACACATAATTTTAATTTATTAAATTGTTTGATATTTTTTACAACATTGTTTTGTTTAGCATGAAATTTCAATTTTAATTTGCACAACTTTTTATATTTTTTTGAAATTGCAACATTTGTTTGTAGAAATCTTATACTATAGACTTGAAATATAGGGTGTTTTTTAAGTTAAAAATGAAAACGCATATTTTATTTTTATTAAATTATTTGATATTTTTTACAATAATGTATTGTTTACCATGAAGTTTCTAGCTAAATTTACACAATTTTTATATTTTTAAACTTCAAACTTTTGTTTGTAGAAATCGTGTACTACAAACTTGAAATATATGGTGTTTTTTAGTTTAAAAATGATAACGCCTATGTTAAAATTATTAAATTATTTGATTTTTTTAACAATAATGTATTGTTTACCATGAAGTTTCTAGTTTAATTTGCACAATTGTTTATCTTTTTAAAATTGCAACATTTGTTTGTAGAAATCAAGTATAGACTTCCAATATAGGGTGTTTTGTACTTTAAAAATGAAAACGCGTATTTTGAATTTATTAAATTATTGTATTTTTATGGCAACAATGTATCGTTTACCATTAAGTTCCTAGCTTAATTTATATAATTTTTAAAATTTTTAAAATTAAAACATTTGTTTGTAGAAATCGTGTACTACAGACTTCAAATATAGGGAGTTTTTTAGTTTAAAAATGATAACGCATATTTTAAATTTATTAAATTATCTGATTTTTTTAACAATAACGTATTGTTTACCATGAAGTTTCTAGCTTAATTTGCACAATTGTTTATATTTTTAAAATTGCAACATTTGTTTGTAGAAATCAAGTATAGACTTCAAATATAGGGTGTTTTTTACTTTAAAAATGAAATCGCATATTTTAAATTTATTAAATGATTTGATTTTTTTGACAAAAATATATTATTTACCATGAAGTTTTTAGCGTAATTTATACAATTTTTTATTTTTTTTAAAATTGCAACATTTGTTTGTAGAAATCGTGTACTATAGACTTCAAATATAGGGTGTTTTTTACTTTAAAGATGAAAACGAGTATTTTAAATTTATTAAATTATTTTATTTTTTTGACAAAAATGTATTGTTCACCATGATGTTTCTAGCTTAATCAACACAATTTTTTATATTTTTAAAATTGCAACATTTGTTTGTAGAAATTGTGTACTATAGACTTGAAATATAGGGTGTTTTTTATTTAAAAATGAAAACGCATATTTTTAATTTATTAAATTATTAGATTTTTTTAAAAACAATATATTGTTTACAATGAAGTTTCTAGCTTAATTTTCCCAATTTTTTTTATTTTTAAAATTGCAACATTTGTTTATAGAAATCGAGTACTATAGACTTGAAATATAGGGTGTTTTTTACTTTAAAAATAAAAATGCATATTTTTAATTTATTAAATTATTTGATATTTTTGAAAACAATGTTTTTTTTAGCATGAAGTTTCCATTTTAATTTGCACAATTTTTTATATTTTTAAAATTGCAACATTTGTTTGTAGAAATCTTGTACTATAGACTAGAAATATAAGTTGTTTTTTAATTTAAAAATTAAAACACATAATTTTAATTTAATAAATTATTTGATATTTTTTACAACAATGTTTTTTTTAGCATGAAGTTTCCATTTTAATTTGCACAACTCTTTATATTTTTTTGAAATTGCAACATTTGTTTGTAGAAATCTTATACTATAGACTTGAAATATAGGGTGTTTTTTAATTTAAAAATGAAAACGCATATTTTATTTTTATTAAATTATTTGATATTTTTGACAATAATGTATTGTTTACCATGAACTTTCCAGCTAAATTTAAACAATTTTTATATTTTTAAAATTGAAACTTTTGTTTGTAGAAATCGTGTACTACAGACTTGAAATATAGGGTGTTTTGTAGTTTAAAAATGATAACGCCTATTTTAAATTTATTAAATTATTTGATTTTTTTAACAATAATGTATTGTTT
Source organism: Cyamopsis tetragonoloba (assembly GCA_037177725.1). Lineage (NCBI taxonomy): Eukaryota > Viridiplantae > Streptophyta > Magnoliopsida > Fabales > Fabaceae > Cyamopsis > Cyamopsis tetragonoloba. The sequence continues at coordinate 59,105,001 of CM074123.1, forward strand.
ACCATGAAGTTTCTAGTTTAATTTGCACAATTGTTTATATTTTTAAAATTACAATATTTGTTTGTAGAAATCAAGTATAGACATGAAATATATGGTGTTTTTTACTTTAAAAATGAAAACGCATATTTTAAATTTATTAAATTATTTGATTTTTTTGACAATAAAATATTATTTGCCATGAAGTTTCTTGCTTAATTAATACAATATTTAATTTTATTAAAATTGCAACATTTATTTGTAGAAATCGTGTACTATAGACTGGAAATATTGGGTGTTTTTTACTTTAAAAATTAAAACACATATTTTAAATGTATTAAATTATTTGATTTTTTTTGACAACAATGTATTGTTCGACATGAAGTTTCTAGCTTAATTTACACAATTTTTTATATTTTTAAAATTGCAACATTTGTTTGTAGATATTGTGTACTATAGACTTGAAATATAGGGTGTTTTTTACTTTAAAAAAGAAAATGCATATTTTTAATTTATAAATTATTTGATTTTTTTAACAACAATGTATTGTTTACCATGAAATTTCTAGCTTAATTTACACAATTTTTTATATTTTTAAAATTGCAACATTTGTTTGTAGAAATCGAGTACTATAGACTTGAAATATAGGGTGTTTTTTACTTTAAAAATGAAAATGCATATTTTTAATTTATTAAATTATTTGATATTTTTGACAACAATGTTTTGTTTAGCATGAAGTTTCCATTTTAATTTGTACACTTTTTTATATTTTTAAAATTGCAACATATGTTTGTAGAAATCGTGTACTATAGACTAGAAATATAAGTTGTTTTTTACTTTAAAAATGAAAACACATGATTTTAATTTATTAAATTATTTGATATTTTTTACAACAATGTTTTGTTTAGCATGAAGTTTCCATTTTAATTTGTACAACTTTTTATATTTTTTTGAAATTGCAACATTTGTTTGTAGAAATCTTATACTATAGACTTGAAATATAGGGTGTTTTTTAATTTAAAAATGAAAATGCATATTTTATTTTTTTTAAATTATTTGATATTTTTGACAATAATGTATTGTTTACCATGAAGTTTCCAGCTAAATTTACACAATTTTTATATTATTAAAATTGAAACTTTTGTTTGTAGAAATCGTGTACTACAGACTTGAAATATAGGGTGTTTTTTAGTTTAAAAATGATAATGCCTATTTTAAATTTATTAAATTATTTGATTTTTTTAACAATAATGTATTGTTTACCATGATGTTTCTAGTTTAATTTGCACAATTGTTTATATTTTTAAAATTGCAACATTTGTTTGTAGAAATCAAGTATAGACTTCAAATATAGGGTGTTTTGTACTTTAAAAATGAAAACGCGTATTTTGAATTTATTAAATTATTGTATTTTCTTCGCAACAATGTATCGTTTACCATTAAGTTCCTAGCTTAATTTATATAATTTTTTAAATTTTTAAAATTAAAACATTTGTTTGTAGAAATCATGTACTACAGACTTCAAATATAGGGTGTTTTTTAGTTTAAAAATCATAACGCATATTTTAAATTTATTAAATTATTTGATTTTTTTAACAATAACGTATTGTTTACCATGAAGTTTCTAGCGTAATTTGCACAATTGTTTATATTTTTAAAATTGCAACATTTGTTTGTAGAAATCAAGTATAGACTTCAAATATAGGGTGTTTTTTACTTTAAAAATGAAAACGCATATTTTAAATTTATTAAATTATTTAATTTTTTTGTCAAAAATATATTATTTACCATGAAGTTTCTAGCGTAATTTAAACAATTTTTTATTTTTTTTAAAATTGCAACATTTGTTTGTAGAAATCGTGTACTATATAGACTTCAAATATAGGGTGTTTTTTACTTTAAAGATGAAAACGGGTATTTTAAATTTATTAAATTATTTTATTTTTTTGACAAAAATGTATTGTTCACCATGAAGTTTCTAGCTTAATCAACTCAATTTTTTATATTTTTAAAATTGCAACATTTGTTTGTAGAAATTGTGTACTATAGACTTGAAATATAGGGTGTTTTTTACTTTAAAAATGAAAACGCATATTTTTAATTTATTAAATTATTAGATTTTTTTAAAAACAATGTATTGTTTAAAATGAAGTTTCTAGCTTAATTTGCCCAATTTTTTATTTTTAAAATTGCAACATTTGTTTGTAGAAATCGTGTACTATAGACTTGAAATATAGGTTTTTTTTTACTTTAAAAATGAAAACGCATATTTTTAATTAATTAAATTATTTGTTATTTTTGACAACAATGTATTGTTTAGCATGAAGTTTCCATTTTAATTTGCACAATTTTTTATATTTTTAAAATTGCAACATTTGTTTGTAGAAATCATGTACTATAGACTTGAAATATAGTATATTTTTTAATTTAAAAATGAAAACGCATATTTTATTTTTTTTAAATTATTTGATATTTTTGACAATAATGTATTTTTTACCATGAAGTTTCCAGCTTAAGTTACACAATTTTTATATTTTTAAAATTGAAACATTTGTTTGTAGAAATCGTGTACTATACACTTGAAATATAGGGTGTTTTTTAGTTTAAAAATGATAACGCATATTTTAAATTTATTAAATTATTTGATTTTTTTAAGAATAACGTATTGTTTACCATGAAGTTTCTAGCTTAATTTGCACAATTGTTTATATTTTTAAAATTAAAACATTTGTTTGTAGAAATCAAGTATAGACATGAAATATATGGTGTTTTTTACTTTAAAAATGAAAACGCGTATTTTAAATTTATTAAATTATTTTATTTTTTTGACAATAATATATTATTTGCCATGAAGTTTCTAGCTTAATTAAAACAATATTTTATTTTTTTAAAATTGCAACATTTGTTTGTAGAAATCGTGTACTATAGACTGGAAATATTGGGTGTTTTTCCTTTAAAAATTAAAAAACATCTTTTAAATTTATTAAATTATTTGATTTTTTTGACAACAATGTATTGTTCGACATGAAGTTTCTAGCTTAATTTACACAATTTTTTATATTTTTAAAATTGCAACATTTGTTTGTAGATATTGTGTACTATAGACTTGAAATATAGGGTGTTTTTTACTTTAAAAAAGAAAATGCATATTTTGAATTTATAAATTATTTGATTTTTTTAACAACAATGTATTGTTTACCATGAAATTTCTAGCTTAATTTACAGAATTTTTTATATTTTTAAAATTGCAACATTTGTTTGTAGAAATCGAGTACTATAGACTTGAAATATAGGGTGTTTTTTACGTTAAAAATGAAAATGTATATTTTTAATTTATTAAATTATTTAATATTTTTGACAACAATGTTTTGTTTAGCATGAAGTTTCCATTTTAATTTGCACAATTTTTTATATTTTTAAAATTGCAACATTTGTTTGTAGAAATCTTGTACTATAGACTTGAAATATAGGGTATTTTTTAATTTAAAAATAAAAACGCATATTTTATATTTATTAAATTATTTGATATTTTTTACAACAATGTATTGTTTACCATGAAGTTTTCAGCTTAATTTACACAATTTTTTATATTTTTCAAATTGCAATATTTGTTTGTAGAAATCGTGTACTACAGACTTGAAATATAGAGTGTTTTTAAGTTTAAAAATGATAACGCATATTTAAAAATTATTAAATTATTTGATTTTTTTGACAACAATATATTGTTCACAATGAAGTTTCTAGCTTAATCTACACAATATTTTATATTTTTAAAATTGCAACATTATTTTGTAGAAATTGTGTACTATAGAATTGAAATATAAGGTGTTTTTTACTTTAAAAATAAAAATGCATATTTCAAATTTATTAAATTGTTTGAATTTTTTTGACTACAATGTTTTATATTTTTTTACATTATTTTTTTATATTTTTAAAATATCAACATTTGTTTCTAGAAATCGTGTACTATGGACTTGAAATATTGGGTGTTTTTCACTTTAAAGATTAAAATTCGCATTTTAAATATATTAAATTATTTTATTTTTTTGACAACAATGTATTGTTCACCATGAAGTTTCTAGCTTAATTTATACAATTTTTTATATTTTTAAAATTGCAACACTTATTTGTTGAAATCGTGTACTATAGACTTGAAATATAGGGTGTTTTTTACCTTAAAAATGAAATCATATATTTTTAATTTGTTAAATTATTTGATTTTTTTAACAACAATGTATTCTTTACCATGAAGTTTTTTGCTTAATTTGCACAATTTTTTTAGAGTTTTAAAATTGCAACATTTGTTTGTAGAAATCGTGTACTATAGACGTGAAATATAGGGTGTTTTTTACTTTAAAAATGCAAACGCATATTTTTAATTTATTAAATTATTTGATAATTTGGACAACAATGTATTGTTTAGCATGAAGTTTCCATTTTAATTAGCACAATTTTTTATATTTTTAAAATTGCAACATTTGTTTGTAGAAATCTTGTACTATAGACTTGAAATATAGGGTGTTTTTTAATTTAAAAATCAAAACGCATATATCATATTTATTAATTTATTTGATATTTTTGACAACAATGTATTGTTTACCATGAAGTTTCCAGCTTAATTTAAATAATTTTTTATATTTTTAAAATTGCAACATTTGTTTGTAGAAATCGTGTACTATAGGCTTTAAATATAGGGTGTTTTTTACTTTAAAAATGAAAACGCATATTTTAAATTTATTATATTATTTATTTTTTTGAGAACAATATATTATTTACCATGAAGTTTCTAGCTTAATTAATACAGTTTTTTATATTTTTAAAATTGCAACATTTGATTTTAGAAATCGTGTACTATAGACTTGAAATATAGCGTGTTTTATACTAAAAAAATGAAAACGCATATTTTAAATTTATTAAATTATTTGATTTTCTGGCATTAATGTATTGTTCACCATGAAATTTCTAGATTAATTTAAACTTATTTTTTTTTATTTTTAAAATATCAACTTTTGTTTCTAGAAAACTTGTACTATACACTTGAAAAGTAGGGTGTTTTTTACTAAAAAAATGAAAATGCATATTTTAAACTTATTAAATTATTTAATTTTTTTTAAATCAATGTATTGTTCACCATGAAGTTTCTAGCTTAATTTACACAATTTTATATATTTTTAAAATTGTAACATTTGTTTGTAGAAATCGTGTACTATAGACTTTAAATATAGGGTGTTTTTTACTTTAAAAATGAAAACGCATATTTTAAATTTATTATATTATTTATTTTTTTGAGAACAATATATTATTTACCATGAAGTTTCTAGCTTAATTAATACAGTTTTTTATATTTTTAAAATTGCAACATTTGTTTGTAGAAATCGTGTACTATAGACTTGAAATATAGGGTGTTTTTTACTTTAAAAAAGAAAACACATATTTTAAATTTATTAAATTATTTGATTTTGTTCACAACAATGTATTGTTCAACATGAAGTTTCTAGCTTAATCTACACAATTTTTTATATTTTTCAAATTACAACATTTGTTTGTAGAAATCGTGTACTATAGACTTGAAAAATAGGGTGTTTTTTACTTTAAATATGAAAACGCATATTTTTAATTTATTAAATTATTTGATTTTTTTAACAACAATGTATTGTTTACCGTGAAGTTTCCATTTTAATTTGCACAATTTTTTATATTTTTAAAATTGCAACATTTGTTTTTAGAAATCTTGTACTATAGACTTGAAATATAGGGTGTTTTTTAATTTAAAAATGAAAACGCATATTTTATATTTATTAAATTATTTGATATTTTTTACAACAATGTATTGTTTAGCATGAAGTTTCCATTTTAATTTGCACAATTTTTCATATTTTTAAAATTGCAACATTTGTTTGTAGAAATCTTGTACTATAGACTTGAAATATAGGCTGCTACGAAAATGCATATTTTTTATTTATTAAATTATTGGATATTTTTGAGAACAATGTATTGTTTACTATGAAGTTTCTAGCTTAATTTACAGAATTTTTTTAATTTTTAAAATTGCAACATTTTTTTTAGAAATCGTGTTCTATAGACTTGAAATATATGGTGTTTTTTACTTTAAAAATGAAAAAGCATATTTTAAATTTATTAAATTATTTTATTTTTTTAACAACAATGTATTGTTTACCATGAAGTTTCTAGCTTAATATGCACAATTTTTTATATTTTTAAAATTGCAGCATTTGTGTGTAGAAATCGAGTACTATACTTGAAATATAGGGTGTTTTTTAGTTTAAAAATGATAACGCATATTTTAAATTTATTAAATTATTTGATTTTTCTAACAATAATGTATTGTTTACCATGAAGTTTCTAGATTAATTTGCACAATTTTTTTATTTTTAAAATTGCAACATTTGTTTGTAGAAATCAAGTATAGACTTGAAATATAGGGTGTTTTTTACTTTATAAATGAAAATGCATATTTTAAATTTATTGAATGATTTTATTTTTTTGACAACAATATTATTTACCATGAAGTTTCTAGCTTAATTTATACAATGTTTTTTTTTTCATGAAGTTTCTTTCTTAATTTACACTATTATTTTATATTTTTAAAATATCAACATTTGTTTCTAGAAATTGTGTACTATACACTTGAAAAGTAGGGTGTTTTTTACTAAAAAAATGAAAATGCATTTTTTAAACATATTAATTTATTTAATATTTTTTGCAATCAATGTATTGTTTACCATGAAGTTTCTAGCTTCATTTACACAATTTTTATATTTTTAAAATTACAACATTTGTTTGTAGAAATCTTGAAATATAGGATGTTTTTTACTAAAAAATGAAAATACATATTTTAAATTTATTAAATTATTTGATTTTTTTTATAACAATTTATTGTTTACCATGAAGTTTGTAGCTTAATTTACACCAATTTTTTGTATTTTAAAAATATCACCATTTGTTTCTGGAAATCATGTATTATACACTTGAAAACTAGGGTTTTTTTTACAAAAAAAATGAAAACGCATATTTTAAACTTATTAAATTATTTAATTTTATTTAAAATTATTATATTGTTTACCATGAAATTTCTAGCTTAATTTAATTTTTTGAATTTTTTTGACAACAAAGTTTTTTTTGTCTTGAAGTTTCTAGCTTAATTTACACTATTTTTTTATATTTTTAAAATATCAACATTTGTTTGTAGAAATCGTGTACTATAGACTTGAAATATAGGGTGTTTTTTACTTTAAAATTGAAAATGCATATTTTTAATTTATTAAATTATTTGATATTTTTGACAACAATGTGTTGTTTACCATGAAGTTTCCATCTTAATTTACACAATTTTTTATATTTTTAAAATTGCAACATTTGTTTGTAGAAATTGTGTCCCACAGACTTAAAATATAGTGTTTTTTACTTTAAAAATGAAAAAGCATATTTTAAATTTATTAAATTATTTGATTTTTTTAACAACAATGTATTGTTTACCATGAAGGTTCTAGCTTAATATGCACAATTTTTTATATTTTTAAAATTGCAACATTTGTTTGTAGAAATTGTGTACTATAGACTTGAAATATAGGGTGTTTTTTACTTTAAAAATGAAAACACATATTTTTAATTTATTAAATTATTTGATATTTTTGACAACAATCTATTTTTTAGCATGAAGTTTCCAGCTTAATTTACACAATTTTTTATATTTTTAGTATTGCAATATTTGTTTGTAGAAATCGTGTAATATAGACTTGAAATATAGGGGGGTTTTTTACTTTAAAAATGAAAACGCATATTTTTAATTTATTAAATTATTTGATTTTTTTGACAACAATGTATTGTTTACCATGAAGTTTCTAGCTTAATTTATAAAATTTTTTATATTTTTAAAATGGCAACACCTGATTGTAGAAATCGTGTACTATAGACTTAAAATATAGTGTGTTTTTTACTTTAAAAATGAACACACATATTTTAAAGTTATTAAATTATGTGATTTTTTTGACAACAACGTATTGTTGACCATGAAGTTTCTAGCGTAATTTACACTATTTTTTATATTTTTAAAATATCAACATTTGTTTCTAGACATCGGGTACTATACACTTCAAATATAGGGTGTTTTATCCTTTAAAAATGAAAACGCATATTTTAAATTTATTAAATTATTATATTTTTTTGACAACAATGTATTGTTTACCATGAAGTTTCTAGCTTAATTTATACAATTTTTTATATTTTTAAAATTGCAACATTTCTCTGTAGAAATCGTGAACTATCAATATAGTGTGTTTTTTACTTTAAAATTGATAACGCATATTTTGAAGTTATTAAATCATATGATTTTTTTGACAACAATGTATTGTTGACATTTAAGTTTCTAGCTTAATTTACACTATTTTTTTATATTTTTAAAATATCAACATTTGTTTCTAGAAATCGTGTACTATACAATTGAAAAGTATGGTGTTTTTTACTAAAAAAATGAAAACGCATATTTTCAACTTATTAAATTACTTAATTTTTTTAAAAATCAATGTATTGTTCACCATGAAGTTTCTAGCTTAATTTACAAATATTTTAATATGTTTCAAATTGCAACATTTGTTTGTCGAAATCATGTACTATAGACTAGAAATATAGGGTGTTTTTTACTTTAAAAATGAAAATGCATATTTTAAATTTATTAAATTATTTGATATTTTGATATCAATGTATTGTATTCCATGAAGTTTCTAGCTTAATTTATACAATTTTATATATTTTTAAAATTGCAACATTTTATTGTAGAAATCGTGTACTATAGACTTGAAATATAGGTTGTTTTTTACTTTAAAAATTAAAACGTAGAATTTTAAATTTGTTAAATTTTTTGATTTTTTTGACAACAATGTATTTTTCACCATGAAGTTTTTAGCTTAATTTATACAATTTTTGTTATTTTTAAAATTGGAACATTTGTGTGTAGAAATCGTGTACTATAGTCTTGAAAAATAGGTTGTTTTTTTACTAAAAAAATGAAAACGTATATTTTAAATTTATTAAATTATTTGATTTTCTGACATCAATGTATTTTTCACATGAAATTTCTAGCTTAATTTACACTTATTATTTATATTTTTAAAATATCAACCTTTGTTTCTAGAAATTGTGTACTATACACTTGAAAAGTAGGATGTTTTTTACTAAAAAATGAAAACGCATATTTTAAACTTATTAAATTATTTAATTTTTTCAAATCAATGTATTGTTCATCATGAAGTTTCTAGCTTAATTTACACAATTTTTTATATTTTTAATATTGCACTATTTGTTTGTAGAAATCGTGTAATATAGACTTGAAATATAGGGGGTTTTTTACTTTAAAAATGAAAACGCATATTTTAAATTTATTAAATTATTTGATTTTGTTGACAACAATGTATTGTTTACCATGAAGTTTCTAGCTTAATTTATAAATTTTTTTATATTTTTAAAATTGCAACACATGATTTTAGAAATCGTGTACTATAGACTTAAAATATAGTGTGTTTTGTACTTTAAAAATGAAAACACATATTTTAAAGTTATTAAATTATGTGATTTTTTTGACAACAATGTATTGTTGACCATGAAGTTTCTAGCTTAATTTACACTATTTTTTATATTTTTAAAATATCAACATTTGTTTCTAGACATCGGGTACTATACACTTCAAATATAGGGTGTTTTATCCTTTAAAAATGAAAACGCATATTTTAAATTTATTAAATTATTATATTTTGTTAACAACAATGTATTGTTTACCATGAAGTTTCTAGCTTAATTTATACAATTTTTTATATTTTTAAAATTGCAACATTTCTCTGTAGAAATCGTGAACTATCAATATAGTGTGTTTTTTACTTTAAAATTGAAAACGCATATTTTGAAGTTATTAAATCATATGATTTTTTTGACAACAATGTATTGTTTACAATTAAGTTTCTAGCTTAATTTACACTATTTTTTATATTTTTAAAATATCAACATTTGTTTCTAGAAATCGTGTACTATACAATTGAAAAGTATGGTGTTTTTTACTAAAAAAATGAAAACGCATATTTTAAACTTATTAAATTACTTAATTTTTTTAAAAATCAATGTGTTGTTCACCATGAAGTTTCTAGCTTAATTTACAAATTTATTTATATGTTTCAAATTGCAACATTTGTTTGTCGAAATCATGTACTATAGACTAGAAATATAGGGTGTTTTTTACTTTAAAAATGAAAATGCATATATTTTAAATTTATTAAATAATTTGATATTTTGATATCAATGCATTGTATTCCATGAAGTTTCTAGCTTAATTTATACAATTTTATATATTTTTAAAATTGCAACATTTGATTGTAGAAATCATGTACTATAAACTTGAAATATAGGATGTTTTTTACTTTAAAAATTAAAACGTAGATTTTAAATTTGTTAAATTTTTTGATTTTTTTAACAACAATGTATTTTTCACCATGAAGTTTTTAGCTTAATTTATACAATTTTTTATATTTTTAAAATTGGAACATTTGTCTGTAGAAATCGTGTACTATAGTCTTGAAAAATAGGTTGTTTTTTTACTAAAAAAATGAAAATGTATATTTTAAATTTATTAAATTATTTGATTTTCTGACATCAATGCATTTGTCACATGAAATTTCTAGCTTAATTTACACTTATTATTTATATTTTTAAAATATCAACTTTTGTTTCTAGAAATCGTGTACTATACACTTGAAAAGTAGGGTGTTTTTTACTAAAAAAATGAAAATGCATATTTTAAACTTATTAAATTATTTAATTTTTTTTAAATCAATGTATTGTTCATCATGAAGTTTCTAGCTTAATTTACACAATTTTTTATATTTTTAAAATTGCAACATTTGTTTGTAGAAATCGTGTACTATAGACTTGAAATATAGGGTGTTTTTTACTTTTTAAATGAAAATGCATATTTTAAATTTATTAAATTATTTGATTTTGTTGACAACAATATTTTTTTTACCAGGAAGTTTCTAGCTTAATTGACACAATTTTTTATATTTTTAAAATTGGCACAATTGTCTATAGAAATCGTGTACTATAGACTTGAAATATAGGGTGTTTTTTTAAAAAAAAATAAAAAAGCGTATTTTAAATTTATTAAAATATTTTATTTTCTGACATCAATGAATTGTTCACCATGAAGTTTCTAGCTTATCTTATACTTATTTTTTATATTTTGTAAATATCAACATTTGTTTCTAGAAATCGTGTACTATACACTTGAAAAGTAGGGTGGTTTTTACTAAAAAAATTAAAACACATATTTTAAACTTATTAATTTATTTTATTTTTTCTAAAATCAAAGTATTGTTCACCATGAAGTTTCTAGCTTAATTTAAACAATTTTTTATATTTTTAAAATTGAAATATTTGTTTGTAGAAATCGTGTACTACAGACTTGTAACATAGGGTGTTTTTTACTTTTTAAATGAAAATGCATATTTTAAATTTGTTAATTTTTTTGATTTTGTTGACAACAATATTTTTTTTTTACCACGAAGTTTCTAGCTTAATTGACAGAATTTTTTATATTTTTGAAATTTGAACATTTGTGTGAAGAAATCGTATACAATAGACTTGAAATATAGGGTGTTTTTTACTTTAAAAATGAAAACGCATATTTTTAAATTTATTAAATTATTTGATTTTCTGACATCAATGTATTGTTGACCATGAAATTTCTAGCTAAATTTACACTTAGTTTTTATTTTTTTAAAATATCAATAGTTTTTTCTAGAAATCGTGTACTATTCAGTTGAAAAGTATGGTGTTTTTTACTAAAAATATGAAAACGTATATTTTAAACTTATTAAATTATTTAATTTTTTTAAAATCAATGTATTGTTCACCATGAAGTTTCTAGCTTAATTTACACAATTTTTATGTTTTTAAAATTGCAACATTTTTTTGTATAAATCGTGTACTATAGATTTGAAATATAGGCTATTTTTTGCTTTTAAAATGAAAACGCATATTTTAAATATATTAAACTATTTGATTTTTGGACATCAATGTATTGTGTACCATGAAGTTTCTTGCTTAATTTGCACAATTTTTTATCTTTTTAAAATTGCAACATGTGTTTTGTAGAAATCATGTACTCTAGACTTGAAATATAGGATGTCTATTACTTTAATAATGAAAATGCATATTTTTAAATTTATTAAATTGTTTGATTTTTTTGACAACAATATATTGTGTACCATGAAGTTTATAACTTAATTTACACAATTTTTTATATTTTTAAAATTTCAACATTTGTTTGTAGAAATCATGTACTATAGACTTGAAATGTAGGGTGTGTTTTACTAAAAAAATGAAGACGCATATTTTAAATTTATTAAAATATTTGATTTTCTTACATCAATGTATTGTTCACCATGAAGTTTCTTGCTTAATTTATACTTAGTTTTATATTTTTAAAATATCAACATTTGTTTTTAGAAATCCTGTACTATACAATTGAAAAGTATGGTGTTTTTTACTAAAAAAACGAAAACGCATATTTTAAACTTATTAAATAATTTAATTTTTTTTAAAATCTATGTATTGTTCACCATGAAGTTTCTAGCTTAATTTTCAATTTTTTTTTTATTTTTCAAATTGCAACATTTGTTTCTCGAAATCGTGTAATATAGAATTGAAATATAGGGTGTTTTTTACTTGAAAAATGAAAACGCATATTTTAAATTTATTAAATAATTTGAAATTTCTATATCAATGTATTGTTTACCATGAAGTTTCTATCTTAATTTATATAATTTTATATATTTTTAAAATTGCAACATTTGATTGTAGAAATCGTGTACTATAGACTTGAAATATAGGATGTTTTTTACTTTAAAAATTAAAACACAGATTTTAAATTTATTAAATTTTTTGATTTTTTTGACAACATTGTATTTTTTCACCATGAAGTTTCTAGCTTAATTTACACAATTTTTTATATTTTTAAAATTGGAACATTTGTCTGTAGAAATCGTGTACTATAGACTTGAAATATAGGTTGTTTTTTTACTAAAAAAATGAAAACGCATATTTTAAATTTATTAAATTATTTGATTTTCTGACATCAATGTATTGTTCACCATGAAATTTCTAGCTAAATTTACACTTAGTTTTTATGTTTTTAAAATATCAATATTTATTTCTAGAAATCGTGTACTATACACTTGAAAAGTAGGGTATTTTTAACTAAAAACATGAAAACGCATATTTTAAACATATTATATTATTTAATTTTTTTTAAAATCAATGTATTGTTCACCATGAAGTTTCTAGCTTAATTTAAAAATTTTTTTATATCTTTCAAATTGCAACATTTGTTTGTTGAAATCGAGTACTATAGACTTGAAATATAGAGTGTCTTTTACATTAAAAATGAAAACGCATATTTTAAATTTATTAAATAATTTGATATTTTCATGTCAATGTATTGTTTACCATGAACTTTCTAGATTAATTTATACAATTTTATATATTTTTAAAATTGCAACATTTGATTGTAGAAATCGTGTACTATAGACTTGAAATGCAGGATGTTTTTTACTTTAAAAATTAAAACGCAGATTTTAAATTTATTAAATTATTTGATTTTTTTTACAACAATCTATTGTTTACCATGAAGTTTCTACCTTAATGTACACAATTTTTTATATTTTTAAAATTGTAACATTTGTCTCTAGAAATCGTCTACTATAGACTTGAAATATAGGGTGTTTTTACTTTTTAAATGAAAATGCATATTTTAAATTTATTAAATTATTTTATTTTGTTGACAACAATATTTTTTTTACCATGAAGTTTCTAGCTTAATTTACACAATCTTTTATATTTTTAAAATTTCAACATTTATTTGTAAAAATCATGTACTATAGACTTGAAATATCGAGTGTTTTTTACATTATAAATGAAAACGCATATTTTAAATTTATTAAATAATTTGATTGTTTTAAATCAATGTATTGTTAACCATGAAGTTTCTACCTTTATTTACACAATTTTATATATTTTTTAAAATTGCAACATTTGTTTGCAGAAATCGTGTACTATAGACTAGAAATATAGGATGTTTTTTACTTTAAAATTGAAAACGCAGATTTTAAATTTATTAAATTATTTGATTTTTTTGACAACAATGTATTGTTTACCATGAAGTTTCTAGCTTAATGTACACAATTTTTTATATTTTTAAAATTGGAACATTTGTCCGTAGAAATTGTGTATATAGACTTGAAATATACGGTGTTTTGAACTTTTTAAATGAAAATGACTATTTTAAATTTATTAAATTATTTAATTTTGTTGACAAAAATATTTTTTTTACCATGAAGTTTCTAGCTTAATTGACACAATCTTTTATATTTTTAAAATATCTCTTTTTGTGTGTAGAAATCATGTACTATAGACTTGAAATATAGGGTGCTTTTTTACTAAAAAAAATTAAAACGCATATTTTAAATTTATTAAATTATTTGATTTTCTGACATCAATGTATTTTACACCATGAAATTTCTGATTTAATTTACACTTTTTATTTATATTTTTAAAATATCAACATTTGTTTCTAGCAATCGTGTACTATACACTTGAAAAGTAGGGTATTTTTTTACCAAAAAAACGCAAATTTTAAACTTATTAAATTATTTTATTTTTTTTAAAATCAATGTATTGTTCACCATGAAGTTTCTAGCTTAATTTAAACAATTTTTTATATTTTTAAAATTGCAACATTTGTTTGTAGAAATCGTGTACTATAGACTTGAAATATAGGATGTTTTTTACTTTAACAATTAAAACGAAGATTTTAAATTTATTAAATTATTTGATTTTTTTGACAACAATGTATTTTTCACCATGAAGTTTCTAGCTGAATTTACACAATTTTTTATATTTTAAAATTGGAATATTTGTCTGTAGAAATCGTGTACTATAGACTTGAAATATAGGTTTTTTTTTACTAAAAAAATGAAAACGCATATTTTAAATTTATTAAATTATTTGATTTTCTGACATCAATGTATTGTTCACCATGAAATTTCTAGCTAAATTTACACTTAATTTTTATATTTTTAAAATATCAACATTTGTTTCTAGAAATCGTGTACTATACACTTGAAAAGTAGGTTGTTTTTTTAGTAAAAAAATTAAAACGCATATTTTAAACTTATTAAATTATTTTATTTTTTTAAAAATCAATGTATTGTTCACCATGAAGTTTCTAGCTTAATTTAAACAATTTTTTATATTTTTAAAATTGCAACATTTGTTTGTAGAAATCGTGTACTATAGATTTCAAATATAGGGTGTTTTTTACTTTTTAAATGAAAATGCATATTTTAAATTTATTAAATTATTTGATTTGGTTGACAACAATATTTTTTTTACCATGAAGTTTCTAGCTTAATTTACACAATTTTTTATATTTTTAAAATTTCAACATTTGTTTGTAGAAATCATGTACTATAGACTTGAAATATCGGGTGTTTTTTACATTATAAATGAAAACGCATATTTTAAATTTATTAAATAATTTGTTTTTTTTAAATTAATGTATTGTTAACCATGAAATTTCTACCTTTATTTACACAATTTTATATATTTTTAAAATTGCAACATTTGTTTGCAGAAATCGTGTACTATAGACTTGAAATATAGGGTGTTTTTTATTTTAAAAATGAAAACGCAGATTTTAAATTTATTAAATTATTTGATTTTCTTGACAACAATGTATTGTTTACCATGAAGTTTCTAGCTTAATGTACACAATTTTTTATATTTTTAAAATTGGAACATTTGTCTGTAGAAATTGTGTACTAGACATGAAATATAGGGTGTTTTGAACTTTTTAAATGAAAATGCCTATTTTAAATTTATTAAATTATTTAATTTTGTTGACAACAATACTTTTTTTACCATGAAGATTCTAGCTTAATTGACACAATTTTTTATATTTTTAAAATATCAGCTTTTGTGTGTAGAAATCGTGTACTATAGACTTGAAATATAGGGTGTTATTTTACTAAAATAAATTAAAACGCATATTTTAAATTTATTAAATTATTTGATTTTCTGACATCAATGTATTTTTCACCATGAAATTTCTATCTTAATTTACACTTTTTATTTATATTTTTAAAATATCAACATTTGTTTCTAGCAATCGTGTACTATACACTTGAAAAGTTGGGTGTTTTTTTACTAAAAAAATTAAAACGCAAATTTTAAAATTTATTAAATTTACACAATTTTTTATGTTTTTAAAATTTTAACATTTGTTTGTAGAAATCGTGTACTATAGACTTGAAATATCGGGTGTTTTTTACTTTAAAAATGTTAACGCATATTTTAAATTTATTAAATTATTTGATTTTTTTACTTCAATGTATTGATAACCATGAAGTTTCTAGCTAAATTTACACAATTTTATATATTTTTTAAATATCAACATTAGTTTCTAGAAATCGTGTACTATAGACTTAAAAAATAGGGTATTTATTACTTTAAAAATGAAAACACAGATTTTAAATTTATTAAATTATTTGATTTTTTTGACAAAAATGTATTGTTTACCATGAAGTTTAGAACTTAATGAAAACAATTTTTTATATTTTTAAAATTGGAACATTTGTGTGTAGAAATCGTGTACTATAGATTTGAAATATAGGGTGTTTTTTACTAAAAAAATGAAAACGCATATTTTAATTTTTTTAAATTATTTGATTTTCTGACATCAATGTATTATTCACCATGAAATTTCAAGCTTAATTTATACTTATTTTTTTTTATTTTTAAAATATCAACATTTGTTTCTAGAAAATTTGTACTATACACTTGAAAAGTAGGGTGTTTTTTACAAAAAAAAATGAAAACACATATTTTAAACTTATTAAATTATTTAATTTTTTTAAAATCAATGTATTTTTCACCATGAAGTTTCTATCTTAATTTAGACAATTTTTTATATTTTTAAAATTGCAACATTTGTTTGTAGAAATCGTGTACTATAGACTTGAAATATAGGGTGTTTTTTACTTTTAAAATTAAAACGCATATTTTAAATTTATTAAATTATTTGATTGTTGGACATCAATGTATTGTTCACCATGAAGTTTCTAGCTTAATTTATACTTATTTTTTATATTTTTCAAATATCAACAATTTTTTTAAGAAATCTTGCACTATACAATTGAAAAGTATGGTGTTTTTTACCAAAAAAATTAAAACGCATATTTTAAACTTATTAAATTAGTTATTTTTTTTAAAAAACAATGTATTGTTCACCATGAAGTTTCTAGCTTAATTTACAAATTTTTTTATATTTTTCAAATTGCAACAATTGTTTGTCGAAATCGTGTATTAAAGACTTGAAATATAGGGTGTTTTTTACTTTAAAAATGCAAACACATATTTTAAATATATTAAATAATTTGATATTTTGAATCATGTATTTTTAACATGAAGTTTCAAGCTTAATTTACACAATTTTTTATATTTTTAAAATTGCAACATTTGTTTGTAGAAATCGTCTACTATAGACTTGAAATATAGGGTGTTTTTTACTTTAAAAATGAAAATGCATATTTTAAATTTATTAAATTATTTGATTGTTGGACATCAATGTATTGTTCACCATGAAGTTTCAAGCTTAATTTATACTTATTTTTTATATTTTTAAAATGTCAACATTTTTTTCTAGAAATCATGCACTATACAATTGAAAAGTATGGTGTTTTTTACCAAAAAAATTAAAACGCATATTTTAAACTTATTAAATTACTTAATTTTTTTAAAAACAATGTATTGTTCACCATGAAGTTTCTAGCTTAATTTACAAATTTTTTTATATTTTTCAAATTTCAACATTTGTTTGTCGAAATCGTGTACTATAGACTTGAAATATAGGGTGTTTTTTACTTTAAAAATGCAAACACATATTTTAAATATATTAAATAATTTGATATTTCGATATCAATGTATTGTTTACCATGAAGTTTCTAGCTTAATTTATACATTTTTATATATTTTTAAAATTGCAACATTTGATTTTAGAAATCGTGTACTATAGACTTGAAATATAGCGTGTTTTATACTAAAAAAATGAAAACGCATATTTTAAATTTATTAAATTATTTGATTTTCTGGCATTAATGTATTGTTCACCATGAAATTTCTAGCTTAATTTAAACTTATTTTTTTTTATTTTTAAAATATCAACTTTTGTTTCTAGAAAACTTGTACTATACACTTGAAAAGTAGGGTGTTTTTTACTAAAAAAATGAAAATGCATATTTTAAACTTATTAAAGTATTTAATTTGTTTAAAATAAATGTATTGTTAACCATGAAGTTTTCAGCTTAATTTACACTATTTTTTTATATTTTAAAAATATCAACTTTTGTTTCTAAAATTCGTTTACTATACACTTAAAAAATAGGGTGTTTTTTACTAACAAAATGAAAACGCATATTTTAAACTTATTAAATTATTTAATTTTTTTTAAATCAATGTATTGTTCACCATGAAGTTTCTAGCTTAATTTACACAATTTTATATATTTTTAAAATTGTAACATTTGTTTGTAGAAATCGTGTAATATAGACTTGAAATATAGGGTGTTTTTTACTTTAAAAATGAAAACGCAGATTTTAAATTTATTAAATTATTTTATTTTTTTGACAACAATGTATTGTTTACCATGACGTTTCTTGCTTAATTTGCACAATTTTTTATCTTTTTAAAATTGCAACATTTGTTTGTAGAAATCGTGTACTATAGACTAGAAATATAGTGTGTTTTTTACTTTAAAAATGAAAACACAGATTTTACATTTATTAAATTATTTGATTTTCTGACATCAATGTATTGTTTACCGTGAAGTTTTTAGCTTAATTTACACTGTTTTTTTATGTTTTTAAAATATTAACATTTGTTTCTAGAAATCGTGTACTATATAATTGAAAACTAGGGTGTTTTATACTAAAAAAATGAAAACCCATATTTTAAACTTTTTAAATTATTTCATTTGATTTGAAATCAATGTATTGTTTACCATGAAGTTTCTAGCTTAATTTACAAATTTTTTTAAATTTTTAAAATTGCATCATTTGACTGTAGAAATCATGTAATAGAGACTTCAAATATAGGGTGTTTTTTACTTTAAAAATGAAAATGTATATTTTAAATTTATTAAATTATTTGATTTTTAGACAACAATGTATTGTTTACCATGAAGTTTCTAGCTAAATTTGCACAATTTTTTATATTTTTAAAATTCGAACATTTGTTTCTAGAAATCATGTACCATAGACTTGAAATATAGGGTGTTTTTTACTTTAAAAATGAAAACGTATATTTTGAAATTTATTAAATAATTTGATTTTTTTGAAAATATTGTATTGTTTACCATGAAGTTTCTAACTTAATTTACATAATTTTTTATATTTTTAAAATAGCAACATTTGTGTGTAGAAATCGTGTACAATAGACTTGAAATATTGGGTGTTTTTTACTTTAAAAATGAAAATGCATATTTTAAATTTGTTAAATTATTTGATTTTTTGACATCAATGTATTGTTCACCATGAAGTTTCTAGCTTAATTTACACAATATTTAGATTTTTAAAATTGCAATATTTATTTGTAGAAATCATGTACTATAGACTTGAAATATAGGGTGTTTTTTACTTTAAAAATGATAACGCATATTTTAAATTTATTCAATTATTTGATGTTTTTGTCAACAATGTATTGTTCACCATGAAGTTTCTATCTTAATTTTT
The DNA here is from genome assembly GCA_037177725.1 of Cyamopsis tetragonoloba. Classification (NCBI taxonomy): domain Eukaryota; kingdom Viridiplantae; phylum Streptophyta; class Magnoliopsida; order Fabales; family Fabaceae; genus Cyamopsis; species Cyamopsis tetragonoloba. Next base: position 59,124,824 of record CM074123.1, read on the forward strand.
TTTATATTTTTTAAAATATCAACATTTGTTTCTAGAAAATCGTGTACTCTACACTTGAAAAATAGTGTGTTTTTTACTAAAAAAATGAAAACGCATATTTTTAATTTATTAAATATTTAATTTTTTTACAAAAATGTTTTGTTTACCATGAAGTTTCTAGCTTAATTTACAAAATTTTTTATATGTTTAAAATTGCAACATTAGTTTGTTGAATTCGTGTACTATAGACTTGAAATATAGGGTGTTTTTTACTTTAAAAATGAAAATGCATATTTTAAATTTATTAAATTATTTGATTTTTTTGTCAGCATTGTATTGTTCATCATGAAGTTTCTCTCTTAATTTTTTTTTATATTTTTAAAATATCAACATTCCTTTCTAGAAATTGTGTTCTCTACACTTGAAAAATAATGTGTTTTGGACTAAAAAAATGAAAATGCATATTTTTAACTTATTAAATTTTTGATTTTTTTGACAACAATGTATTGTTCACCATGAAGTTTCTAGGTTAATGTTTTTTTAAAATTTTCAAAATATCAACATTTGTTTCTAAAAATCGTGTACTCTCTAAACCTAAAAAATAGTTTGTTTTTTACTAAAAAAATGAAAACGTATATTTTTAATTTATTAAATTATTTTTTTTTCTGACAACAATGTATTGTTTACCATGAAGTTTCTTGCTTAATTTACACATTTTTTTATTTTTAAAATTTCAACATTTGTTTGTAGAAATCGTGTACTATAGACTTGAAATATAAGGTGTTTTTTACTTTAAAAATGAAAATACATATTTTAAATTTATTAAATTATTTGATTTTTTTATCAATAATGTATTTTCACCATGAAGTTAATAGCTTATTTTTTTTTATATTTTTAAAATATCAATATTTGTTTCTAGAAATCGTGTACTCTACACTTGAGAAATACTGTGTTTTCTACTAAAAAAATGAAAACGCAAATTTTTAATTTATTAAATTATTTGATTATATTGACAAAAATATCTTGTTTACCATGAACTTTGTAGCTTAATTTACACAATTTTATATATTTTTAAAATTGTAACATTTGTTTGTAGAAATCGTGTACTATAGACTTGAAATATAGGGTGTTTTTTACTTTACAAATGAAAACGCATATTTTAAATTTATTAAATTATTTGATTTTTTGACATCAATGTATTGTTCACCATGAAGTTTCTAGCTTAATTTACACAATTTTTTTTATTTTTAAAATTGCAACATTTGTTTGTGGAAATCGTGTATTATAGACTTGAAATATATGGAGTTTTTTACTTTAAAAATGAAAACGCGTATTTTAAATTTTTTAAATTATTTAATTTTTTGACATCAATGTATTGTTTACCATGAAGTATCTAGCTTAATTTACACAATTATTTATATTTTTAAAATTGCAACATTTGTTTGTAGAAATCGTGTACTATAGACTTGAAATATACGGAGTTTTTTACTTTAAAAATGAAAACGCATATTTTAAATTTATTAAATTATTTAATTTTATTTGAAATCAATGTATTGTTTAACATGAAGTTTATAGCTTAATTTACACAATTTTTTATATTTTTAAAATTGCAACATTTTTCTGTTGAAATCGTGTACTATAGACTTGAAATATAGGGTGTTTTTACTTTAAAAATGAAAACGCATATTTTAAATTTTTTAAATTATTTGATTTTTTGACATCAATGTATTGTTTACCATGAAGTTTCTAGCTTAATTTACACAATTTTTTATATTTTTGAAATTGCATCATTTGTTTGTGGAAATCGTGTACTATAGAATTGAAATATAGGGAGTTTTTTACTTTAAAAATGAAAACGCGTATTTTAAATTTTTTAAATTATTTGATTTTTTGACATCAATGTATTGTTTACCATGAAGTTTTTAGCTTAATTTACACAATTATTTATATTTTTAAAATTGCAACATTTGTCTGTAGAAATCAGGTACTATAGACTTGAAATATAGGGTGTTTTTTACTTTTAAAATGAAAATGCATATTTGAAATTTATTAAATTATTTGGTTTTTTGACATCAATGTATTTTTTACCATTAAGTTTCTAGCTTAATTTGCACAATTGTTTATATTTTTAAAATTGCAGCATTTGTCTGTAGAAATCATGTACTATAGACTTGAAATATAGGGTGTTTTTTACTTTTAAAATGAAAATTCATATTTGAAATTTATTAAATTATTTGATTTTTTTACATCAATGTATAGTTCACCATGAATTTTGTAGCTTAATTTTTGCAATTTTTTATATTTTTAAAATTGGAACATTTGTTTGTAGAAATCATGTACTATATACTTGAAATATAGGGTGGTTTTTACTTTAAAAATGAAAACGTATATTTTAAATTTATTAAATTATTTGATTTTGTTGACAACAATTTATTGTTTACCATGAAGTTTCTAGCTTAATTTACATTATTTTTTTGTATTTTAAAAATATCACCATTTGTTTCTAGAAATCGTGTACATACACTTGAAAACTAGGGTGTTTTTTACAAAAAAATATGAAAACGCATATTTTAAACTTATTAAATTATTTAATTTTATGAAAAATTAATATATTGTTTACCATGAAGTTTCTAGCTTAATTTACACATTTTTTTATATTTTTGAAATTGCAAAATTTGTCTGTAAAAATCCTGTACTATAGACTTGAAATATAGGGTGTTTTTTACTTTAAAAATGAAAACGCATATTTTAAATTCATTAAATTTTTTGATTTTTTTGACAACAATGTATTTTTCGTCATGATGTTTCTAGTTTAAGTTACAATATTTTTTATATTTTTAAAATATTTACATTTGTTTCTAGAAAACGTGTACTATACACTTTAAAAATAGGGTGTTTTTAACTAATAAAATGAAAACGCATATTTTAAATTTATTAAATTATTTGATTTTTTTGTCAAAAATAAATTGTTAACCATGAAATTTCTAGTTTAGTTTACACTATTTTTTTATATTTTTAAAATATCAACATTTGTTTCTAGAAATCGTGTACTTAAAACTTGATAAATACTGTGTTTTTTACTAAAAGAATAAAAATTCATATTTTTAATTTATTAAATTATTTAATTTTTTAACAACTTTTTATTTTTTACCATGAAGTTTCTATCTGAGCTTACACAAATTTTTATATTTTTTAAAATGAAATATTTGTTTGTAGAAATCGTGCACTATAGACTTGAAATGTACGGTGTTTTTTACTTTAAATATGAAAAAGCATATTTTAAATTTATTAAATTATTTGATTTTTTTGACTACAATGTATTTTTCATCATGATGTTTCTAGCTTAATTTACACAATTTTGTATATTTTTAAAATATCAAGATTTGTTTATAGAAATCGTGTACTATAGACTTGAAATATAGGTTATTTTTTACTTTAAAAATGAAAACGCATATTTTAAATGTATTAAATTTTTTTATTTTTTTTACAAAAATTTAGTTTTTGTCATGAAGTTTCTAGCTTAATTTACACTATTTTTTTTATATTTTTTAAATATCAACATTTGTTTCTAGAAATCATGTACTACACTTGAAAACTGGGGTGCTTTTTACTAAAAAAATGAAAATGCACATTTTAAACTTATTAAATTATTTTATTTTTTTGAGAACAATGTATTATTTACCATGAAGTTTCAAGCTTAATTTACACAATTTTTATATTTTTTAAATTGAAAAATAAATTTGTAGAAATCGTTTATTATCGACTTGAAATATAGGGTGTTTTTAACTTTAAAAATGAAAATGCATATTTTAAATTTATTAAATTATTTAATTTTTTTACAACAATTTATTGTTTACCATGAAGTTTCTAACTTAATTTATATTATTTTTTATATTTTTAAAATTGCAACATTTGTTTGTAGAAATCGTGTACTATAGACTTGAAATATAGAGTGTTTTTTACTTTAAAAATGAAAATGCATATTTTAAATTTATTAAATTATTTGATTTTTTTGTCAATAATGTATTGTTAACCATGAAGTTTCTAGCTTAATTTAAAATATAAACATTTGTTTTCTGAAATCGTGTACTATACACTTGAAAAACAGTGTATTTTTTACTAAAAAAATGAAAAGTCATATTTTTAATTTATTAAATTATTTGATTTTTTTAACAATAATGTATGGCTTACCATGAATTTTCTAGTTTAGTTTGAACAATTTTTTATATTTTTAAAATTGCAATTTTTATTTGTAGAAATCATGTACTATAGAATTGAAATATAGGGTGTTTTTTACTTTAAAAATAAAAAAGCATATTTGAAATTTATTAAATTATTTGATTTTTTTTATAACAATGTATTTTTTATCATGAAGTTTCTAGCTTAATTTATAGTATTTTTTTTATATTTTTAAAATATCAACATTTGTTTTTTGAAATCCTGTACTATACACTTGAAAAAAATGGTGTTTTTTATTTTTAAAAATGAAAACGCATATTTAAAATTTCTTAAATTTTTAAACTTTTATGAAATCAAATGTATTGTTTATGATGATGTTTCTATCTTAATTTACAGAATTTTGTACATTTTTAAAATATCAACATTTGTTTGTAGAAATCATGTACTATTTAAATTTATTATATTATTTTATTTTTTATACAAATAAAGAATTGCTCACCATGAAGTTTCTAGCTTAATTTACACTATATTTTTATATTTTAAAAATATCAACATTTCTTTCTAAAAATCGAGTACTATACATTTTAAAAATAGTGTGTTTTTTAATAAAAAAATGAAAACGCATATTTTTAATTTTTTAAATTATTTGATTTTTTTAACAACAATATATCGTTTATGATGAAGTTTCTAGCTTAATTTGCACAATTTGCAACATTTGTTTGTAAAAATCGTGTACTATAGAGTTGAAAAGTAGGGTGTTTTTTACTAAAAAAATGAAAATGCATATTTTTAATTTATTAAATTATTTTTTTTTAAAAATCATTGTGTTGTTTACCATGAAGTTTCTAGCTTAATTTTCACAATTTTTTATATTTTTAAAATTGCAACATTTGTTTGTAGAAATCGTGTACTATAGACTTGAAATATAGGGTGTTTTTTACTTTAAAAATGAAAACGCATATTTTAAATTTAATAAATTATTTAATTTTTTTAAAATCAAAGTATTGTTTACCATGAAGTTTTTAGCTTAATTTACATAATTTTTTATATTTTTAAACTGTAACATTTATTTGTAGAAATCGTGTACTATAGACTTAAAATATAGGGTGTTTTTTTTTAAAAAATACAAATGCATATTTTAAATTTATTAAATTATTTAATTTTTTTTGTGTACAATGTATTGTTTGAAGTTTCTAGCTTAATTTACACTATTTTTTGTATTTTTAAAATATAAACATTTGTTTCAAGAAATTGTGTACTATACACTTGAGAAAAAGTGTATTTTTTACTAAAAAAATGAAAACACATATTTTTAATTTATTAAATTATTTAATTTTTTTAACAACAATGTATTGTTTACTATGAAGTTTCTAGCTTAATTTATAAAAGTTTTTATATTTTTTAAATTGCAACATTTGTTTGTAGAAATCGTGTTCTATAGACTTGAAATATAGGGTGTTTTTTACTTTAAAAATAAAAATGTGTATTTTAAATTTATTAAATTAGTTGATTTTTTTGACAACAATGTATTTTTAATCATTAAGTTTCTAGCTTAATTTACACTATTTTTTTATATTTTTAAAATATTAACATTTGATTTTTGAAATCCTATAGTATACAATTGAAAAAAGATGGTGTTTTTTATTGAAAAAATGAAAACGCATATTTAATATTTATTAAAATATTTAAATTTTTTTGAAATCAATGTATTGTTTATGATGAAGTATTTTAGCTTAATTTATATAATTTTTTATTTTTTTAAAATTGCAACATTTGTTTGTAGAAATCGTGTACTATAGACTTGAAATATAGGGGGTATTTTACTTTAAAAATGAAAACGCATAGTTTAAATTTATTAAATTATTTGATTTTTTTGAAAACAATATATTGTTCATCATGAAGTTTGTAACTTAATTTATACTTATTTTTTATATTTTTAAAATATCAACATTTGTTTCTAGAAATCGTGTACTATACACTTGAAAAACAGTGTGTTTTTTACTATAGACTTGAAAAATAGGGTGTTTTTTACTAAAAAATTGAAACAACATATTTTTAATTTATTAACTTATTTAATTTTTTTAAAATAATATAGTTTTTATCATGAAGTTTCTAGCTTAATTTACACAATTTTTTATATTTTTAAATATGCAACATTTGTTTGTAGATATCATGTACTAGAGACTTGAAATATAAGGTGTTTTTTACTTTAAAAATAAAAACGCATATTTTAAATTTATTAAATTATTTAATCTTTTTAAATCAATGTATTATTTACCATGAAGTTTCAAGCCTAATTTACATCATTTTTTATATTTTTAAAATTGCAACATTTGTTTGTAGAAATCATGTACTATAGACTTGAAATATAGGTTATTTTTTACTTTAAAAATGAAAACGCATATTTTAAATTTATAAAATTATTTGATTTTTTTTCAACGATGTATTGTTCACAATTAAATTTCTAGCTTAATTTACACTATTTTTTATAATTTTAAAATATCAACATTTGATTCTAGAAATCGTGTACTATACACTTGAAAAACAGTGTATTTTTTACTAAAAAAATGAAAATGCATATTTTTAATTTATTAAATTATTTGATTTTTTAACAATAATGTATGGTTAACCATGAATTTTTTAGCTTAATTTGAACAATTTTTTATATTTTTCAAATTCCAATATTTGTATGTAGAAATCGTATACTATATACTTGAAATATAGGGTGTTTTTTACTTTAAAAATAAAAAAGCATATTTTAAGTTTATTAAATTATTTTATTTTTTTTACAACAATGTATTTTTTATCATGAAGTTTCTTGCTTAATTTACAGTATTTTTTTATATTTTTAAAATATCAACATTTGTTTTTTGAAATCCTGTACTATACACTTGAAAAAAATGGTGTTTTTTACTTAAAAAAATGAAAATGCATATTTAAAATTTTTAAATTAATTAATTTTTTTAAAATCAATGTATTGTTTATGATGAAGTTTCTAGCTTAATTTACACAATTTTTTACATTTTTAAAATTTCAACATTTGCTTGTAGAAATCGTGTACTATAGACTTGAAATATAGGGTGTTTTTACATTAAAAATGAAAACGCAATATTTAAATTTATTAAATTATTTGATTTTTCTGAAAACAATGTATTGTTCACCATGAAGTTTCTAGCTTAATTTACACTATATTTTTATATTTTTAAAATATCAACATTTGTTTCTAGAAATCGTATACTATACACTTGATAAATAGTGTGTTTTTTACTAAAAAAATGAAAACGCATATTTTTAATTTATTAAATTATTTGATTTTTTTAACAACAATATATCGTTTACGATGAAGTTTCTAGCTTAATTTTCACAGTTTTTAAAATTTTTAAAATTGCAACATTTGTTTGTAGAAATCGTGTACTATAGAGTTGAAAAGTAGGGTGTTTTTAACTAAAAAAATTGCAAACGCATATGTTAAATTTATTAAATTATGTAATTTTTTTTCAAATCATTGTGTTGTTTACCAAGAAGTTTCTAGCTTAAATTACACAATTTTTATATTTTTAAAATTGCAACATTTGTTTGTAGAAATCATGAAATATAGGGTGTTTTTTACTTTAAAAATAAAAACGCATGTTTTAAATTTATTAAATTATTAAATTTTTTTAAATCAATGTATTGTTTACCATGAAGTTTTTAGCCTAATTTACATAATTTTTTATATTTTTAAAACTGCAACATTTGTTTGTAGAAATCGTGTACTATAGACTTGAAATATAGGTTGTTTTTTTGTTGAAAAATGAAAACGCATATTTTAAATTTATTAAATTATTTGATTTTTTTTAACAATGTATTGTTCACCATGAAGTTTCTATCTTAATTAACACAATTTTTTAAATTTTTTAAATTGTAACATTTTTTTTTTGTAGAAATTGTGTACTATAGTCTTGATTTACACAATTTTTATATTTTTAAAATTTCAACATTTGTTTATAGAAATCGTGTAATATAGACTTGAAATATAGGGTATTTTTTCTTTAAAAATGAAAATGATATTTTAAATTCATTAAATTATTTAATTTTTTTGAAAACAACATATTGTTAACCATGAAGTGTCTAGCTTATTTACACTATATTTTTATGTTTTTAAAATATCTACATTTGTTTTTAGAAATCTTGTACTATACATTTGAAAAAAATGGTGTTTTTTACTAAAAAATGAAAATGCATATTTAATATTTATTGAATTATTTAATTTTTTTTGAAATCAATGTATTGTTTATGATGAAGTTTCTAGCTTAATTTATACAATTTTTTATATTTTTAAGATTGCAATATTTGTTTGTAGAAATCGTGTACTATAGACTTGAAATATAAAATGTTTTTTACTTTAAAAATGAAAGTGCATATTTTAAATTTATGAAATTATTTTATTTTTTTGACAACAATGTATTCTTCACCATGAAATTGCTGGCTAAATTTAAATTATTTTTTTATTTTTTTAAAATATAAACATTTGTTTCTAGAAATCATGTACTACACACTTGAAAAATAGGGTGTTTTTTACTTTAAAAACTAAAACGCATATTTTAAATTAATTAAATTATTTGATTTTTTTTATAAAAATGTATTATTTACCAAGAAGTTTCTAGCTTAATTTACATTATCTTTTATATTTTTAAAATATCAATTTCTAAAAATCATGTACTATAGACTAGAAATATAGTGTGTTTTTTACTAAAAAAATGAAAATGCATATTTATAATTTATTAAATTATTTATTTTTTAACAAAAATGTATTGTTTACCATGATGTTTCTAGCTTAATGTAAACAATTTTTATATTTTTAAAATTGCAACATTTGTATGTAGAAATCGTGTACTATAGACTTGAAATATAGGGTGTTTATTACTTCAAAAATGAAAACGCATATTTTAAATTTATTAAATTATTTGATTTTTTTGACTAAAATATATTTTTCATCATGAAGTTTCTAGCTTAATTTACAATATTTTTTTATATTGTTAAAATATTAACATTAGTTTCTAGAAATTATGTACTATATACACTTCAAAAATAGGGTGTTTTTTACTAACAAAATAAAAATGCATAGTTTAAATTTATTAAATTATTTTATTTTTTTTGAAATCAATGATTTGTTTACCATGAAGTTTCTAGCTTAATTTACACATTTTTTTATATTTTTAAAATTGTAACATTTGTTTGTACAAATTGTATACTATAGACTTGAAATATTGGGTGTTTTTTACTTTAAAAATGAAAACGCATATTTTAAATTTATTGAATTATTTAATTTTTTTTAAATCAATGTATTGTTTACCATGAAGTTTCTAGCTTAATTTACATAATTTTTTATATTTTTAAAATTGCAACATTTGTTGGTAGAAATCGAGTACTATTGACTTGAAATATAAGGTTTTTTTACTTTAAAAATGAAAATGCATATTTTAAATTTATTAAATTATTTGATTTTTTTGACAACAATGTATTGTTCACCAAGAAGTTTCTATCTTAATTTACACTATTTTTTTATTTTTTAAAATATCAACATTTGTTTCTAGAAATCGTGTACTATACACTTGAAATATAGAGTGTTTTTTACTTTAAAAATGAAAACGCATATTTTAAATTTATTAAATTATTTGATTTTTTTGTCAGTAATGTATCGTTAACCATGAAGTTTCTAGCTTAATTTAAAATATAGACATTTGTTTCTAGAAATTGTGTACTATAGACTTGAAATATAGGGTCTTTTTTACTTTAAAAATGAAAACATATATTTTTAATTTATTAAATTATTTGATTTTTTTAACAACAATGTGTTGTTTTACATAAATTTTTAGCTTAATTTACACTATTTTTTAATATTTTTAAAATTTTTACATTTGTTTCTAGATATCGTGTACTATACACTTGAAAACTAGGGTGTATTTTACAAAACAAATGAAAACGCATATTATAAAGTTATTAAATTATTTAATTTTTTTCAAAATCAATGTATTGTTTACCATGAAGTTTCTCGCTTAATTTACACAATTTTTTATATTTATAAAATTGCAACATTTTTCCGTAGAAATTGTTTACTATAGTCTTGAAATATAGGATGTTTCTTACTTTAAAAATGAAAATGCATATTTTTAATTTATTAAATTATTTGATCTTTTTGAAAACAATGTATTGTTCACCATGAAGTTTCTAGCTTAATTTACACTATTTTTTTTATATTTTTAAAATATAAACATTTGTTTCTAGAAATCGTGTACTATACACTTGAAAAACAGTGTATTTTTTACTAAAATAATTAAAATGCAAATTTTTAATTTATTAAATTATTTGTTTTTATAAAAAAAATGTATTGTTTACCATCAAGTTTCTAGCTTAATTTGCACAATTTTTTATATATTTAAAATAGAAACATTTGTTAGTAGAAATCGTGTACTATAGACTTGAAAAGTGAGGGGTTTTTCACTAAAAAAATTAAAACACATATTTTTAATTTATTAAATTATTGAATTTTTTTTAAATCAACGTAATTTTTACCATAAAGTTTCTAGCTTAATTTATACAATTTTTTATATTCTTATATATGCAACATTTGTTTGTAGAAATCCTGTACTATAGTCTTGAAATATAGGGTGTTTTTTACTTTAAAAATGAAAACGCATATTTTAATTTATTAAATTATTTAATTTTTTTAAATCAATGTATTGGTTACCATGAATTTTCTAGCTTAATTTACATAATTTTTTAAATTATTAAAATTGCAACATTTGTTTGTAGAAATCATGTACTATAGACTTGAAATATAGGATGTTTTTTACTTTAAAAATGAAAATGCATATTTTAAATTTATAAAATTATTTGATTTTTTTATTAACAATGTATTGTTCACCATGAAATTTCTAGCTTAATTTACACTATTTTTTTAAATTTTTAAAATATCAACATTTGTTTCTAGAAATCGTGTACCATACACTTGAAAAACAGTGTATTTTTTACTAATAAAATTAAAATGCATATTTTTAATATATTAGATTATTTGATTTTTTTAACAACAATTTATTATTTCCCATGAAGTTTCTAGCTTAATTTGTTCAATTTTTTTATATTTAAAATTGCAACATTTGTTTGTAGAAATCGTGTATTATAGAGTAGAAATATAGTGTGTTTTTTACATTAAAAATGAAAACACATATTTTCAATTTATAAATTATTTGAATTTTTTATCAACAATGTATTGTTCACCATGAAATTTCTAGCTTAATTTACACTGTTTTTTTATATTTTTAAAATATCAACATTTGTTTCTAGAAATCGTGTATTATACACTTGAAAAACACTGTATTTTTTACTAAATAAATGAAAACGCATATATTATTAGATTATTTGATTTTGTTAACAACAAAGTATTGTTTACCATGAAGTTTCTAGCTTAATTTGTACAATTTTTTTATTCTTAAATTTGCAACATTTGCTTGTAGAAATCGTGTACTATAGACTTGAAATACAGAATGTTTTTACTTTAAAAATAAAAGCGCATATTTTAAATTTATTAAATTATTTGATTTTTTTTACAACAATTTATTGTTCACCATGAAATTTCTATCTTAATTTACACTATTTTTTTAATATTTTTAAATTTGCAACATGTGTTTGTAGAAATCGTGTACTATAGGCTTGAAATATAGGGTGTTTTTTTCATTTAAAAATTAAAATGCATGTTTTAACTTTATTAAAATATTTGATTTTTTTGTCAACAATGTTTTTTTCACCATGAAGTTTCTAGCTTAATTTATACGATTTTTTTATATTTTTAAAATATCAACATTTGTTTCTAGAAATCGTGTACTATCAATTGAAAAATAGGGTGTTTTTTACTTTAAAAATCAAAAAGCATATTTTAAATTTATTAAATTATTTGATTTTTTTTGACAAAAATGTATGGTTCACCAAGAAGTTTCTAGCTTAATTTACATTATATTTTATATGTTTAAGATATCAACATTTGTTTCTAGAAATCGTGTACTAAACACTTGAAAAATAGTGTGTTTTTTACTAAAAAAATTAAAATGCATATTTTTAATTTATTAAATTATTTTTTTTTTAACAAAAATGTATTGTTTATCATGAAGTTTCTAGTTTAATTTACATAATTTTTTATATTTTTAAAATTGCAACATTTGTATGTAGAAATCGTGTACCACTTGAAATATAGGATGTTGATTACTTTAAAAATGAAAATTCATATTTTAAATTTATTAATTTTTTTTTTGACAACATTGTATTTTTCATCATGAAGTTTCTAGCTTAATTTACACTAATTTTTATATTTTTAAAATATCATTATTTGTTTCTAGAAATCGTGTACTATACACTTGAAAAGTAGGGATTTTGTTACTTTAAAAATGAACATGTATATTTTAAATTTATTAATTTTTTTTTTGAAATCAATATATTGTTTACGATGAATTTAATAAAATGCATATTTTAAAAATGAAAACGCATATTTTAAATTTAATAAATTATTTGATTTTATAGACAACAATGTATTCTTCACCATGAAGTTTCTTGCTTAATTTACAAAATTTCTTATATTTTTAAAATTGCAACATTTCTTTGTTGAAATTGTGTACTATAGATTTGAAATATAGGGTGTTTGTTACTTTAAAAATGAACATGCATATTTTAAATTTATTAAATTATTTGATTTTTTTGTCAACAATGTATTGTTCACCATTCTTTTTCTAGCTTAATTTATACTATTTTTTTATATTATTAAAATATCAACATTTGTTTCTAGAAATCGTGTACATACACATGAAAAGTAGGGTGTTTTTAACTAAAAAAATGAAAATGCATATTTTAAATTTAATAAATTATTTTATTTTTGTTGAAATCAATGTATTGTTTACCATGGTGTTTCTAGCTTAATTTACACAATTTTTTATTTTTTAAAATTGTAACATTTGTTTGTAGAAATCGTGTATTATAGACTTGAAATATAGGGTATTTTTTACTTTAAAAATGTAAACGCATATTTTGAATTTATTAAATTATTTAAATTTTTTTAAATCATTATATTGTTTACCATGAAGTTTCTAGCTTAATTTACACAATTTTTATATTTTTAAAATTGCAAAATTTGTTTGTAGAAATCGTGTACTATAGACTTGAAATATAGGATGTTTTTTACTTTAAAAATGAAAATGCAAATTTTAAATTTATTAAATTATTTTATTTTTTTGTCAACAATGTATTGTTCACCATGAAGTTTCTAGCTTAATTTTCACTATTTTTTTATATTTTTAAAATATCACATTTGTTTCTAGAAATCGTGTACTATACACTTGAAAAATAGTGTGTTTTTTACTAACAATATGAAAACGCATATTTTTAATTTATTAAATTATTTGATTTTTTTAACAACAATGTATTGTTTACAATTAAGTTTCTAGCTTAATTTGCACAATTTTTTATATTTTTAAAATTGCAACATTTGTTTATAGAAATCGTGTACTATAAAATTTAAATATTGGGTATTTTTTACTTTAAAAATGAAAATGCATATTTTAAGTTTATTAAATTATTGATTTTTTTGAAAGCAATTTATTGTTCACCATGAAGTTTCTACCTTAATTTAAACTATTTTTATATTTATATATAAAATATCAACATTTATTTCTAGAAATGGTGTACACACTTGAAAAATAGTGTTTTTTACTAAAAAAATGAAAACGCATATTATTAATTTATTAAATTATTTCTTTTTTAACAACAATGTATTGTTTACCATAAAGTTTCTAGCTTAATTTACACAATTTTTTATGTTTTTAAAATTGCAACATTTGTTTGTAGAAATCGTGTACTATAGACTTGAAATATAGGGTGTTTTTTACTTGTAAAATGAAAAAGCATATTTTAAATTATTAAATTATTTGATTTATTTGACAACAATGTATTGTTCACATTGAATTTTCTAGCTTAATTTACACTATTTTTTTATATTTTTAAAATTGAAACATTTGTTTCTAGAAATCGTGTACTATAAACTTGAAATATAGGGTGTTTTTTACTCTAATAATGAAAATGCATATTATAAATTTTTTAAATTATTTGAGTTTTTTGACAACAATGTATTGATTACCATTAAGTTTCTAACATAATTTACAGAATTTTTTATATTTTTAAAATTGCAACATTTGTTGGTAGAAATCGTGTACTATAGACTTGAAATATAGGGTGTTTTTTACTTTAAAAATGAAAACGCATATTTTAAATTTATTAAATTATTGATTTTTTTGAAAGCAATTTATTGTTCACCATGAAGTTTCTAGCTTAATTTATACTATTTTTATACATATATAAAATATCAACATTTATTTCTAGAAATGGTGTACACACTTGAAAAATAGTGTTTTTTACTAAAAAAATGAAAACGCATATTTTTAATTTATTAAATTATTTCTTTTTTAACAACAATGTATTGTTTACCATAAAGTTTCTAGCTTAATTTACACAATTTTTTATGTTTTTAAAATTGCAACATTTGTTTGTAGAAATCGTGTACTATAGACTTGAAATATAGGGTGTTTTTTACTTTTAAAATGAAAAAGCATATTTTAAATTATTAAATTATTTGATTCATTTGACAACAATGTATTGTTCACATTGAATTTTCTAGCTTAATTTGCATAATTTTTTATATTTTTAAAATTTCAACATTTTTTTGTAGAAATCGTGTACTATAGACTTGAAATATAGAGTGTTTTTTACTTTAAAAATGAAAACGCATATTCTAATTTTTTAAATTATTTGATTTATTGTACAACAATGTATTTTTCATCATGAAGTTTTTACCTTAATTTACACTATTTTTTTATATTTTTAAAATATCAACATTTGTTTCTAGAAATCGTATACTATACAATTGAAAAACTGTGCGTTTTTTACTAAAAAATTGAAAACACATATTTAAAATTTATTAAATTATTTTTTTTGTTTTAAAACAATGTATTGTTTACGATGAAGTTTCTAGCTTAATTTACACAATTTTTTATATTTTTAAAATTGCAACATTTGTTTGTAGAAATCGTGTACTATAGACTTGAAATATAGGATTTTTTTTACTTTAAAAATGAATTCGCATATTTTAAATTTATTAATTTATTTGATTATTTTGACAACAATGTATTGTTCACCATGAAGTTTCTAGCTTAATTTACACTACTTTTTTATATTTCAAAAAAATCAACATTTGTTTCTAGAAATCGTGTATTATACACTTGAAAAAATAGTGTGTTTTTTACTAAAAAAAGAAAACGCATATTTTTAATTTATTAAGTTATTTGATTTTTTTAACAACAATGTATTGTTTACCATGAAGTTTATCAAGTTATTAAGTTATTAAATTATTTTTTTTAAAAACAATGTAATTTTTACGATGAAGTTTCTAGCTTAATTTACACAATTTTTTATATTTTTAACATTGCAACATTTGTTTGTAGAAATCGTGTACTATAGACTTGAAATATAGGAGGTTTTTTACTTTAAAAATGAAAACGCATATTTTTAATTTATTAAGTTATTTGATTTTTTTAACAACAATGTATTGTTTACCATAAAGTTTCTAGCTTAATTTGCACAATTTTTTATATTTATAAAATTTAAACATTTATTTGTAGAAATCGTGTACTATAGACTTGAAATATAGTGTTTTTTACTTTAAAAATGAAAACGCATATTTTAATTTATTAAATTATTTGATTTATTGTACAACAATGTATTTTTCATCATGAAGTTTCTACCTTAATTTACACTATTTTTTTATATTTTTAAAATATCAACATTTGTTTCTAGAAATCGTATACTATACAATTGAAAAATAGTGCGTTTTTTACTAAAAAAATGAAAACACATATTTTAAATTTATTAAATTATTTTTTTTAAAAACAATGTAATTTTTACGATGAAGTTTCTAGCTTAATTTACACAATTTTTTATATTTTTAAAATTGCAACATTTGTTTGTAGAAATCGTGTACTATAGACTTGAAATATAGGAGGTTTTTTACTTTAAAAATGAAAACGCATATTTTTAATTTATTAAGTTATTTGATTTTTTTAACAACAATGTATTGTTTACCATGAAGTTTCTAGCTTAATTTGCACAATTTTTTATATTTATCAAATTTCAACATTTGTTTGTAGAAATTGTGTACTATAGACTTGAAATATAGAGTGTTTTTTACTTTAAAAATGAAAACGCATATTTTAATTTATTAAATTATTTGATTTATTGTACAACAATGTATTTTTCATCATGAAGTTTCTACCTTAATTTACACTATTTTTTTATATTTTTAAAATATCAACATTTGTTTCTAGAAATCGTATACTATACAATTGAAAAATAGTGCGTTTTTTACTAAAAAAATGAAAACACATATTTTAAATTTATTAAATTATTTTTTTAAAAACAATGTAATTTTTACGATGAAGTTTCTAGCTTAATTTACACAATTTTTTATATTTTTAAAATTGCAACATTTGTTTGTAGAAATCGTGTACTATAGACTTGAAATATAGGAGGTTTTTTACTTGAAAAATGAATTCGCATATTTTAAATTTATTAATTTATTTGATTATTTTGACAACAATGTATTGTTCACCATGAAGTTTCTAGCTTAGTTTACACTACTTTTTTATATTTCTAAAATATCAACATTTGTTTCTAGAAATCGTGTACTATACACTTGAAAAAATAGTGTGTTTTTTAATAAAAAAATGAAAACGCATATTTTTAATTTATTAAATTATTTTATTTTTTAAAATACAATATATTGTTTAACATGAAGTTTCTAGCTTAATTTGCACATTTTTTTATATTTTTGAAATTGCAACATTTGTTTTTGAAAATCGTATACTATAGACTTGAAATATAAGGTGTTTTTTACTTTAAATATGAAAGCGCATATTTTAAATTTATTAAATTATTCGATTTTGTGGACAACAATGTATTGTTCACAATGAATTTTCTAGCTTAATTGACACTATTTTTTTATATTTTTAAATTGCAACATTTATTTGTTGAATTTATGAATTTTTTAAATTATTTAATTTGTTAATTGACACCATGAATTTATTAAAATAGTGTGTTTTTACTAAAAAAATGAAAATGCATATTTAAAATTTGTTAAATTATTTAATTTTTTTGAAATTAATGTAATGTTTATGATAAAGTTTCTAGCTTAACTTACACAATTTTTATATTTTTAAAATTACAACATTTGTTTGTAGAAATGGTGTACTATAGACTTGAAATATAGGGTGTTTTTTACTTTTAAAATGAAAAGGCATATTTTAAATTTATTCAATTAGTTGATTTTTTTGACAATAATATATTGTTCACCAAGAATTTTTTAGCTTAATTTTCACTATTTTTTTATATTTTTAAAATTGCAACATTTGTTTGTAGAAATCGTGTACTATAGACTTGAATCATAGGGGGTTTTTTAATTTAAAAATGAAATGCATATTTTAAATTTATTAAACTATTTTTTTTTTTGACAACAATGTATTGTTCACCATGAAGTTTCTAGCTTAATTTTCACTCTTTTTTTATATTTTTAATATATCAACATTTATTTATAAAAATCGTGTACTTGAAAAATAGTGTGTTTTTACTAAAAAAATAAAATCGCATATTTTTGATTAACTAAATTATTTGACCTTTTTAACAACAATGTATTGTTTACCATGAAGTTTCTGCTTAATTTGCTCAATTTTTTATATTTTTAAAATTGAAACATTTGTTTGTAGAAATCGTGTACTATAGACTTGAAATATAGGGTGTTTTTTAATTTAAAAATGAAAACGCATATTTTAAATTTATTAAATCATTTTATTTTTTTCACAACAATTTATTTTTCATCATGAATTTTCTAGTTTAATTTTTACTATTTCTTTATATTTTTAAATTATCAACATTTCTTTCTAGAAATCGCGTACAATACACTTGAAAAATAGTGTGTTTTTTACTAAAAAAATGAAAACGCAATTTTTAATTTATTAAAGTATTTGATTTTTTTAACAACAATATATTATTTACCATGAAGTTTCTAGATTAATTAGCTCAATTTTTCTTATTTTTAAAATTGCAACATTTGTTTGTAGAAATCGTATATAGACTTGAAATATTGGGTGTTTTTTACTTTAAAAATGAAAACGTATATTTTAAATTTATTAAATTATTTGATTTTTTTTAAAACAATTTATTGTTCACCATGAATTTTTTAGCTTAATTTTCACTATTTTTTTATATTTTTAAAATTGCAACATTTGTTAGTAGAAATCGTGTACCATAGACTTCAAATATAGGGTCTTTTTTACTTTTAAAAAAAACACATATTTTAAATTTATTAAATTATTTGATTTTTTTAACAATAATATATTGTTCAGAATGAATTTTCTAGTTAATTTACACTATTTTTTTATTTTTTTAAAATTGCATCATCTGTTTGTAGAAATCGTATACTATAGACTTGAAATATAGGGTGTTTTTAACGTTAAAAATAAAAACGTATATTTTAAATTTATTAAATTATTTTATCTAAATAAATATATTGTTCACCATGAAATTTCTAGCTTAGTTTACACAATTTTTTATATTTTTCAAATTACAACATTTGTTTGTAGAAATCGTGTACTATACACTTGAAATATAGCTTGTTTTTTACTTTAAAAATGAAAACACATATTTTAATTTTGTTAAATTATTCGATTTTTTTTACAACAATTTATTGTTCACCAAGAAGTTTCAATTTAATTTACACTATTTTTATATTTTTAAAATATCAACATTTGTTTCTAGAAATCGTGTACTGTACATTTGAAAAATAAAGTGTTTTTAGCTAAAAAAAATGAAAACGCATATTTTAAATTTATTAAATTATTTAATTTTTTTCACAACAATGTATTGTTCACCATTAATTTTATAGCTTAATTTATACTATTTTTCAAATAGTAACTTTTGTTTCTAGAAATCGCATACTATACACTTGAAAAATAGGGTGTTTTTTACTTTAATAATGAAAACGCGTATTTTAAATTTATTAAATTATTTGATTTTTTTGAAAACAATGTATTGTTCACCATGAAGTTTCTAGCTTAATTTACACTAGTTTTTATATTTTTAAAATATCAATATTTGTTTCTAAAAATCATGTACTATACACTTGAAATATATGGTCTTTTTTACGAAAAAAAAAAGAAAATGCATATTTTAAACTTATTAAATTATTTAAATTTTTTTTGAAATCAATGCATTGTTTACCATGAAGTTTCTTGCTTAATTTACACAATTTTTTATATTTTTAAAATTGCAACAATTGTTTGTAGAATTCATGTACTATACACTTGAAAAATAAGGTGTTTTTTACGAAAAAAATGAAAACGCATATTTTAATTTTGTTAAATTATTTGATTTTTTTTACTATAATGTATTGTTCACCAAGAAGTTTCAATTTAATTTACACTATTTTTTATATTTTTAAAATATCAACGTTTGTTTCTAGATATCGTGTACTGTACATTTGAAAAATAGGGTGTTTATAGCTAAAAAATTGAAAACGCATATTTTAAATTTATTAAATTATTTAATTTTTTTCAAAACAATGTATTGTTCACCATTAATTTTATAGCTTAATTTACACTATTTTTTATATTTTTAAAATAGTAACATTTGTTTCTAGAAATCGCATACTATACACTTGAAAAATAGGGTGTTTTTTACTTTAACAATGAAAATGCGTATTTTAAATTTATTAAATTATTTGATTTTTTTGAAAAAAATGTATTGTTCACCATGAAGTTTCTAGCTTAATTTACACTATTTTTTATATTTTTAAAATATCAATATTTGTTTCTAAAAATTGTGTACCATACACTTGAAAAATATGGTGTTTTTTACGAAAAAAAAAGAAAATGCATATTTTAAACTTATTAAATTATTTAATTTTTTTTGAAATCAATGCATTGTTTACCATGAAGTTTCTAGCTTAATTTACATAATTTTTTATATTTTTAAAATTGCAACATTTGTTTACAGAATTCATGTACTATACACTTGAAAAATAAGGTGTTTTTTACTTTAAAAATGAAAATGCATATTTTAAATTTATTAAATTATTTGACTTTTTTGACAACAATTTAGTTTTCATCATGAATTTTCTAGCTTAATTTTCACTATTTCTTTTTATTTTTAAATTATCAACATTTGTTTCTAAAAATCGCGTAACTTGAAAAATAGGGTGTTTTTTACTTTAATAATGAAAACACATATTTTAAATTTATTAAATTATTTATTTTTTTGACAAAAATGTATTGTTCTCCATGAAGCTTCTAGGTTAATTTACACTTTTAGTTATATTTTTAGAATATCAACATTTTTTTCTAGAAATCGTGTACCATACACTTGAAAAATAAGGTATTTTTTACTAATAAAATGAAAACGCATATTTTAAATTTATTAAATTATTTTTTTAAATCAATGTATTTTTCACCATGAAATTTCTAGCTTAATTTACACAATTTTTTATATTTTTAAAATTACAACATTTGTTTGTAGAAATCATGTACTATAGACTTGAAATATAGTGTGTTTTTTACTTTAAAAATGAAAACGCATATTTTAATTTTTTAAAATTACTTGATTTTTTTACAACAATGTATTGTTCACCAAGAAGTTTCAATTTAATTTAAACTATTTTTTATATTTATAAAATATCAACATTTGTTTCTAGAAATCCTGTACTGTACATTTCAAAAATAGGGTGTTTTTAGCTAAAAAAATGAAAACGCATATTTTAAATTTATTAACTTATTTGATTTTTTACACAACAATGTATTGTTCACCATTAATTTTATAGCTTAATTTACACAATTTTTTATATTTTTAAAATAGTAACATTTGTTTCTAGAAATCGCATACTATACACTTGAAAAATTTGGTGTTTTTTACGAAAAAAAAAGAAAACGCATATTTTAAACTTATTAAATTATTTAATTTTTTTTTAAATGAATGCATTGTTTACCATGAAGTTTCTAGCTTAATTTACGCAATTTTTTATATTTTTAAAATTGCAACATTTGTTTGTAGAATTCGTGTACTATAACTTGAAAAATAAGGTGTTTTTTACTTTAAAAATTAAAAAGCATATTTTAAAATATTAAATTATTTGATTTTTTTGAAAACAATGTATTGTTCCCCATAAAGTTTCAAGCTTAATTTACACAATTGTTTATATTTTTAAAATTGTCACATTTGTTTCTAGAAATCATGTACTATACACTTGAAAATTAGGGTATTTTTTTACTTTAAAAATGAAAATGCATATATTAAAAATAATAAATTATTTGATTTTTTTAAAACAATGTATTGTTCACCATGAAGTTTCTAGTTTAATTTACAATATTTTTTATATTTTTATAATTGCAACATTTGTTTCTAAAAATTGTGTACTATATACACTTTAAAATTAGGGTGTTTTAAAATTTAAAAATAAAAACGAAAATTTTAAATTTACTAATATATTTGATGTTTTTTGAAAACAACGTATTGTTCGCAATAAAGTTCCTAGCTTAATTTACAAAAAAACTTATTTTTTAAATTACAACATTTGTTTCTAAAAATCGTGTACTATAGACTTGAAAAATAGGGTGTTTTTTACTAAAAAAATGAAAACGCATATTTTAAATTTATTAAATTATTTAATTTTTTTAAAATCAATGTATTGTTTACCATGAAGTTTCTAGCTTAATTTACACAATTTTTTATATTTTTAAAATAGCAATGTATAAATCGTGTACTATACACTTGAAATATAGGGTTTTTTTAATTTAAAAATGAAAACGCATATTTTAAATTTATTAAATTATTTGATTTTTTTGACAACAATGTATTTTTTATCATGAATTTTCTAGCTTAATTTTCACTATTTCTTTTTATTTTTAAATTATCAACATTTATTTCTAGAAATCGCGTACTATACACTTGAAAAATAGGGTGTTTTTTACTTTAATAATGAAAACGCATATTTTAAATTTATTAAATTATTTTAGTTTTTTGACAACAATGTATTGTTCACCATGAAGTTTCTAGCTTAATTTACACTATTTTTTTATATTTTTAAAATATCAACATTTGTTTCTAGAAATCGTGTACTATACACTTTAAAAATAGGGTGTTTTTTACTAAAAAAATGAAAACGCATATTTTAAATTTATTAAATTATTTGATTTTTTTGACAACTTGGTATTGTTTACCATGAAGTTTCTAGCTTAATTTAAACAATTTTTTATATTTTTAAAATTGCAACATTTGTTTGTAGAAATTTTGTACTATACACTTGAAAAATAGGGTGTTTTTTACTTTAAAAATGAAAATGCATGTTTTAAAGTTATGAAATTATTTGATTTTTTTTGAAAATAATATATTGTACCCATAAAGTTTCTAGGTTAATTTATAAAATTTTTAATATTTTTAAAATTGCAACATTTGTTTGTAGAAGTCGTGTAGTATACATTTGAAAATTAGGGTGTTCTTTACTTTTAAAATGAAAACGCATATTTAATTTATTAAATTATTTGATTTTTTTTAAAATAATGTAATTTTCCCCTGAAGTTTCTAGTTTAATTTACAAAATTGTTTATATTTTTATAATTACAACATTTGTTTCTAAAAATCGTGTGCTATACACTTGAAAAATAGGATGTTTTTTACTTTAAAAATGAAAATTCATATTTTAAATTTATTAAATTATTTGATTTTTTTTAAAACAATCTATTGTTCCCCATAAAGTTTCTTGCTTTATTTTTACAATTTTTGATATTTTTATAATTGCAACATTTGTTTCTAAAATTCGTGTAATATACACTTGAAAAATAGGGTGTTTTTTACTTTAAAAATTAAAACGCATATTTTAAATTTATTAATATATTTATTGTAACACCTAACGGAATTAAAGGCTACGTTTTTTTTTAAAATATTTTATAAGTAGTAGAAGGAAACTCTCATATATGAGTAGATACACTACTTAGTCTTAGGGTGGACTATCATATGCCCTATCAAAATACATAAGTCCATATAAGGAAAGATAATAAGTTTAAATATCTACTACATGCCAGAGAAACATGTCCAATAACGGTAGTCAAGGAGTGTAATACAGGGAAGGATTGGCTACCCCAAAATACATATCAAAATATCCAAAATACTACATGGCAAAGGGAATAGGTCTTCAAGCACTAAAGTCTTCATCTTCCGAGTCTCCTGCAATATGGTAACCGTCAGCTATATGTAAACATATAACTGAGTAACCCCCGGCATTTTTTAAAATACTTTTATACCATATTACAGCCAGTCTAACTGGAAAACACCCCAATTGGTTCCTATCACATACAATCAATCAAATGCAACATATTCACACTCAATGCATGTAATGACAAGTATATATGTATGCATGCCATGATCTTTCATTATCATACTTAATTCATTTCTTATCTTTAGTCTTTTACGGAAGCCTCGTGCACAAGACTCCTCCCTAGGCATATGGCAGTAACGCGTGCTTGAGCTCAATCATGGGACCACGACAAGCGTCCCTACCGTGATCAACTTCCGGGATATCTTACCCCAATCACTGGGATAGCTCAGGACTATCTTACCCCATTCATCGGGATAGTCCTTTCTTTCGGGCCATCTTCCCGGTCACCGGGCAACCCTACTAGTTCAGACCATCTTACCCCGTTCATTGGGAGACCCTACATTCTCAGTCTTTTTATGCTTGTCCACTTACCCAGCGTGTAACCGGTGAGAATCAACCCGCCTACTCAACATCCGTTGATGGGGGAAAGGTTATCGTGTCATTTAATTTCATTTTCACATCAAGTATTATCATGCATTTCACATTCAACTCATATAATTTGCATTCAACCGTCATCATTCATCATTCATCATTTATCATTCATCACATGACAATTTCATAATTTAAAATCAAGGAACTTGTCATCTCAATTCACAATCCTAATTCATGTTATTAAGTCCCATAAGCCTATTTCCTTACATTCCTATCATAAAACTAAGTTAATTAGGCTTACAAATTATTTTAGAAGCAAAAATAAGTCAAGAAGGTACATGACACTATCGCCCGGGCGACCATTCTAGCGCCTAGGCGCCAGAAATGTGTTACAAACTGCCAGACAACATGGTCCTGTCACCCGGGCGCCCATTCTGTCGCCTGGGCGCTGCGACTGGGTGCAAAATAGCCAAATTACGGGGCTCTGTCGCCTGGGCGCCCATCCTGGCGCCTGGGCGCCAGTCACAGATGCAAAACTGTGTGTTTTCTATGTTCCAGCGCCTGGGCGCTTAACACTGGCGTAGTCTGCTATTTTGACCATAACTTGAGTTGTAGACCTCCAAATTGGGTAAAATCAGTGGCAAATGAAAGCTAACAAAATTATCTACAACTTTCATTTAGAACTTAAGATCTAAATTGTAACACCCCGGGCGGAACGCTAACGACCATCCCCGGAAGTGTTCTGAAGAGCTTAGCCACCCTCTTTAAGTGACCTATCCCCCCTGCGAATAAATCTAGCTTTATTCCAGGATTTGGGGACCTTCTGTGGTTCAAACCCATGATCAAAGGGCTATAGTCATGGATTCCTAAGAACCACTACCAATTGAACTAGCTCAATTGGGTGTTTCTCTAAAAGAATGAAAACCCAATTTTAAAATTATTTTAATTTTTATTAACCTTTTTGAGAGCTTTGTAATCTTAACTTTGAAGTCTCGAGCTCCATTTATATTATTTTTTAATATTTTTAAAATTAAACTCATTAACTCAGTTTTCTAAGAGACCATATACTATACACTTGAAGAATAGGTTGTTTTTCAAAAAAAATGAAAACACGAATTTTAAAATTCTTAAATTTTTTAAGTCTTTTTGAGAGCAATGTATTATTAACTTTGAAGAATCGAGCTCAATTTAAATAATTTTTTAATATTTTTAAAATCAAAGCCAATGTTTTGGGAGATTGTCTACTATAGACTAGAAGAATTTGGTGTTTTTCTATAAAATTGAAAACACAATTTTCAAATAACATAAATTATTTCAAGTCTTTTTGAGAGCAATGTATTGTTAACTTTGAAGTCTTGAGCTCAATCTAAATAATTTTTTAATGTTTTTAAAATCAAAGCAAATTTTTTGAGAGATTGTCTACTATAGACTTGAAAATTTTGGTGTTTTTCTATAAAAATGAAAACACAATTTTTAAATAACTTAAATTATTACAAGTCTTTTTGGGAGCATTGTATTATTAACTTTGAAGTCTCGAGCTCAATTTATATTATTTTTTAACATTTTTAAAATTAAACTCAAATTTTTAAGAGATCGTGTTCTATACACTTGAAGAATTGAGAGTAATTTGTTATTAACTTTGAAGCTTGAGCTCAACTTAAATATATTTTTAATGATTTTAAAAGCAAAGCCAATTTTTTGAGTGATTGTCTACTATAAGCTTGAAGAATTTGGTGTTTTTCTATAAAAATGAAAACACAATTTTTAAATAACTTCAAGTCTTTTTGAGAAAAATGTATTATGAACTTTGATGTCTCGAGCTCAATTTAAATAATATTGTGATGTTTTTAAAATCAAAGCCAATGTTCTTAGTGACCGTCTGCTACAAACTTGAAGAATTGGGTGTTTCTCTATAAAAAAATGAAAACCCTATTTTAAAATTAATTTAATTTTTATAAGTCTTTTTTAGAGCTTTTTTTTTCTTAACTTTGAAGTCTCCAGCTCAATTTATATTATTTTTTAACATTTGAAAAATATAACTCAATTTTTTGAGAAATCGTGTATACACTTGAAGAATAGGGTGTTTTTCGAAAAAAATAAAAACGTAATTTTTAAAATACCTTAATTTTATAAGTCTTATTGAGAGCAGTGTATTAATAACTTTAAAGCTCGAGCTCAATTTAAATATATTTTTTATGATTTTAAAATCGAAGCCAATTTTTTGAGAGATTGTTTGCTATAAACTTGAAGAATTTGGTGTTTTTCTATAAAAATGAAAATGCAATTTCTAAATAACTTAAATTATTACAAATCTTTTTTTGAGCAATGTATTATTAACTTTGAAGTCTCGAACTCAATTTAAATAATTTTTTAATGTTTTTAAAATCAAAGTTAATTTTTTGAGAGATTGTCTACTATAGACTTGAAGAATTTAGTGTTTTTCTATAAAAATGAAAACCCAATTTTTAAATAACTTAAATTATTATAAGTCAATGTATTATTAACATTGAATTCTCGAGCTCAATTTTAATAATTTTTAATGATTTTAAAATCAAAGCCAATTTTTTGAGAAATCATCTACTATAAACTTGAAGAATTGGGTGTTTTTCTAAAAAAATGAAAACGCAAGTTTTAAATTATTTGAATTTTTATAAGTCTTTTTAGAACATAGTATACTTAACTACGAAGTCTCGACTCAAGTTATATTACCTTTTAACAGTTTTAAAATTAAACTCAGTTTTTTGAGAAATTGTGTATTATACAGTTGAAAAATATGTTGTTTTTTGAAAAAAAATAAAATTATGATTTTTAAAATATTTCAATTTTATAAGCTTTTTTTAGAGCAATGTATTATTAACTTTGAAGTCTCAAGCACAATTTAAATGAGTTTTTAATGTTTTTAAAATCAAAGCCACTTTTTTGAGAGATTGTCTACTATAAACTTGAAGAACTGGGTGTTTTTATAAAAAAAATGAAAATGCGATTTTTAAATTACTTTAATTTTTATAAGTCTTTTTTAGAGCATTATATTATTAACTTTGAAGTCTTGAGCTCAATTTATATTATTTTTTAACATTTTTAAGAGATCGTGTACCATACACTTGAAGAATTGGATGTTATTCGAAAAAAATGAAAACGTAATTTTTAAAATACTTTAATTTTATAAAAATTTTTGAGAGTAATGTATTATTAACTTTGAAGTCTCGAGCTCAACCTAAATATATTTTAATGATTTTAAAAGCAAAGCCAATTTTTTGAGAGATTGTCTGCTATAAGCTTGACGAATTTGGTGTTTTTCTATAAAACGCAAATTTTAAATAACTTCAATTATTACAAGTCTTTTGGAGAGTAATGTATTATTAACTTTGAAGTCTCTAGCTCAATTTAAATAATTTTTTAAAGTTTTTAAAATCAAAGCCAATTTTTTGAGAGACTGTCTACTATAAATTTGAAGAATTGGGTGTTTTTCTAAAAATAATGAAAAAGTAATTTTAGAAATACTTTATTTTTTTATAAGTCTTTTTAAGAGCTTTGAATTCTTAACTTTCAAATCTCGAGCTCAATTTATATTATTTTTTAACATTTGAAAAATATAACTCAATTTTTTGAGAGATCGTGTACTATACACTTGAAGAATAGAGTGTTTTTCGGAAGAAAAAAAATGAAAACATAATTTTTAAAATACCTTAATTGTATAAGTCATTTTGAAAGCAATGTATCATTAACTTTGAATACTCGAGCTCAATTTAAATATATTTTTAATGATTTTAAAATCAAAGCCAATTTTTTGAGAAATTGTCTACTATAAATTTGAAGAATTTGATGTTTTTCTATAAAAATGAAAATGCAATTTTTAAATAACTTAAATTATTACAAATCTTTTTTAGAGCAATATATTATTAACTTTGAAGTCTCGAGCTCAATTTAAATAATTTTTTAATGTTTTTAAAATCAATGCCAATTTTTTGAGAGATTGTCTACTATAGAATTGAAGAATTTGGTGTTTTTCTATAAAAATGAAAACACAATTTTTGAATAACTTAAATTATTACGAGTCTATTTGAGAGTAATCTATTATTAACTTTTAATTCTCGAGCTCAATTTAAATAATTTTTAATGATTTTTAAAATCAAAGCCAATTTTTTGAGACGTCGTTTACTATAAACTTGAAGAATTGGGTGTTTTTCTAAAAAAATTTAAAACGCAAGTTTTAAGTATTCTTAACTATGAAGTCTTGACTCAATTTATATTACTTTTTAACATTTTAAAAATTAAACTCAGTTTTTTTAGAGATCGTGTACTATACCCTTGAAGAATAGGGTGTTTTTTGAAAAAACAAATTGTGATTTTTAAAATACTTTAATTTTATAATTCTTTTCGAGAGCAATATATTATTAACTTTGAAGTCTCTAGCACAGATTAAATGATTTTTTATTGTTTTTGAAATCAAAGCCAATTTTTTGAGAGATCATCTACTATAAACTTGAAGAATTGGATGTTTTTCTAAAAAAAATGATAACCCAATTTTTAAATAATTTCAATTATTACAAGTCATTTTGAGAGCAATGTATTATTAACTTTGAAGTCTCGAGATCAATTTACATAGTTTTTAATGTTTTTAAAATCAAAGACAATTTTTTGAGTGATCGTTACTATAAACTTGAAGAATTGGTGTTTTTCTAAAAAAATGAAAACGCAATTTTTAAATTACTTTAGTTTTTATAAGTTTTCTTGAGAGCATTGTATTATTAACTTTGAAGTCTCGAGCTCAATTTATATTATTTTTTGACATTTTTAAAACTAAACTCAGTTTTTTAAAAGATTGCGTACTAACATGAAGAGTTGTCTGTTATTCGAAAAAAAATGAAAACGTAATTTTTAAAATACTTTAATTTTATAAGTCTTTTTAAGAGTAATGTATTATTAACTTTGAAGTCTCGAGTTCTAACTTAAATATATTTTACTGGTTTTAAAAGCAAAGCCAATTTTTCGAGAGATTGTCTACTATAACTTGAAGAATTTAGTGTTTTTCTATAAAAAATCAAAACACAATTTTTAAATAACTTAAATTATTACTTGAATCCTAGACATTCCATCTCCCAAGAAAGCAAATTCATTCTTGACATGAGCAATATAATATGTATCACACAAGAGAAGAACCAAATCAAAGTAACCCCACAAAACTAGGGTTGTGAAATTGAATAATCATGAAAAGGGAAATTGAGAAAAAGATAAGAAGAGATGAAACCTGCAATGATCTTTTCCAGGGTAGGTGCCACCTGGTGGTATAGGCTTCGAACTTTTCCTCCAACGCTGTCTCAAATTTGCATCTGCTTATGATAGTTCGAAGAAAAGAAATAGAGGAGATGAGTGAAGACAGATCATGTGATTGATGACATTATTTGGATACAAAGAAATCTCTCATTCTTCAGTATTTCTAAGGAAATCCCTTCACTTGCAAAAGCCAAATGAACATAAAAGCACATAAATCGAAAAAAACAAACTAAAAACACCGTTTTTCATTAATGAGAAAATGAAACGATTCAATCGATACATGCAAAATTCAAAACAAACTAAAAACACATAAATCAATTGAAGATTTAAACTATAAAAACCAACTGAACATTCGGAACCCTAGAAATCCATAGAGATGAGGACCGATGGAGGTTGAGAGCTTCTTACCTTTGAAGAGCGATGGAGCGATGGAAGAGGTTGATGAGAGCATCCGATTGAGAATGTAGCGTGATGAGAGATGAGGGCGATCAATGATATGGAGGCGAGCGGTTTAGAGAGATTGTAGCAGAAGAAGTCATCCATAGAAATCGTGAAATTGAGAGCAAGAGAGTTTAGAATGAGTAGACCTACCCAAAGGAAACATTTGGGCCGGTATAACAATTTAGCCCAATTCCAGCGGCTTTATTGAACAGCCCATAAATTACCGAAACAAAAAAAAATAATTATTATTGTAATGTTAAAAGATACTTTTCTGGATGAAAAATTAGATAAATAAATTATTGAACAAAATTATATTCAATCAAATAATTTTAACCTTTAATCAATCATGATCATCATTATATATAAAATTCACTTAAACAACTCTTACTATGTATTGTCATTATTTGGACAATAATATACGAAATAATTATTTAATCACATAATTTTAACCTTGATTTCGTCACAAGTAGTGTAACAAACATAAAATAGGTGACCATGGTCAATTAAGAATGAGTTTTACCGTGGTCTTGATTTTTAGACGATGATCACCATAGTGATGTATTAAAATGATAAATCTAGACCGTTCATCGATTTCCAAAAGAAAAAAAGAGCGTTCATCCAAATCGTCTAATATTAAATAGATAAATATAATATTACCACTATAGTCTTACTATGTTTTTTATTTTAGACCTCAATTCCCAAATTAAGCTAAGCGTATAGATGTGGATTGCTAATTGGTCCTTTTTCATCCACTTTTGATCACATGGGAGGTGACAAAGTGGACTTTAAGGAAGTAGTCTTACGCCTTAAACATTGCATGACCATAATAAGTAATAACCATATTCATATGCAATTTCAAACAGAAAAATCATAAATGTACATTCATTGTTGGCGTATATTTTTTTTCTTTGGTTAAATTTGATTTTTTTCTAATTCAGTATATATGATTTGGTTAATTATTACGTGGTCATTTAATCATATATTTTTATTATAAAAAAATCATATATTTTAAAACTTTGAATCATCTATGGTGGACACATTAATTACATGTTATATTTTTTTAAAAATCCTTCTATATATTTTTTTACTACTTTATCCAGTAAGTAATAAATGAAAAATTAAATACTCCCTTCGTTCTTATTTATAAGATGTTTTTTTAAAAAAATTCATATTCTTTTTTATAAGACGTTTTATAATTTCAATTAAGTATTTATTACTTGTTTTCTTATTTACCCTTATTAAATGTATTGACTATTTGTACTCTTAAATTGTGATTGGTTAGCATAATATTTAATGAGAGATAAAATTGGTATGTTATATAATTTTTTAGAAAACCAATAAAATTAACTAAACTTAACTACTTTTATTAGTATGTGTAATATTAATTAAAAACGTCTTATAATAAAGAACAAATAAAATACCTTTTATGTCTTAAAAAATGAAAAAACATTCAATTTGTTCCTCCATTAATAAATAAGAACATTTGTAGAAATATTTAGTTAGAAAATTTAAAATTATTCAAAATGTAAATTTAGTATTTATTCAAAGTCATTAATGATTTTGTAATAGAAAAAGAGACATTAATGATTTACTCTCCCAAAAAATATGTCATTATTATTATATTAATGATTTTTAATGCAATGTATGTATGTATATTATGACATTTAATTATTAAATAAGAATATTTGTAAAAATATTTAGCAAGGGAGTATTGCTCGACTAGTTGAGGTCGAATTTCTTCACATTTAATTAAGAGACGCGGTAAATTACTAGCATTAAATTATATTTCGTGATTGTCTCATAAGACCAGTATAGTTAATAATGATATGTATGTGTGAATGTGTGATACAAATTTACAAGGTTTGATCTATGATGTTATTAAATATTCTAATAAAAAAATATATATATATACCTCGTGATTTAATGCAATGTATATTATCACATTATATTTTATACGTTTCCTAGTGACCAATTATGGTTGCGGGCTTGCGTGGATGGATATTTGCTAAAAAAATCAAAATAAGTAAAAGTTAATGTATAAAGGGAAAAGTTGATTTTTTTGGTAAGTAGGAAAATAGAAAAAAAAAAATTGATTTCTTTAAGAAAATAAAATAGGAAAATCACACGTTCCTGTTTATTTACTCACCAAAAACATGATCCCATTTATCTTTCAATTTTTATTTTCCACTAAAATGTTAAAAAACTTGTAATTTGAAATATCCTTTCCCTTTTCAACATATTCCACCTTCCCCCTCTTTAAGTTTGGGATGGAAGTTACGCTTACAAAAACCTCACAAATCCATTTTTTCCATGAAGATTTTTATCTTTATTCTCATACTTTCTCTCTCTCTCTCACTTCTGTGTCTGATGAATTTTGGAGAAGATGGAAAATATCATGAAGGTTTCTAGAACAGTTTTTCAGGGAAAGCTTCACAATCATAGCTATGGCAAAAGGGAGAGGTGCCTTAACGTAGGGAAGGGGGTTCCTTTTGTTTTGACCATTCTTTTGATGGCATCCATTTTCTCTCTATGCTTCCTTTATTCTCCAACCCCTTTGTCCCTTATGGCCAATCAAGGCCATGGCTTGTTTGAAAACCGCATCAAAAATCAAGAAGAAGAAGAGAAAGAGCATGCAATCATGGGAACAAATGTTTCATCTTCCAAACCACAAAAAGGTATGTTGTTCCAATTCCAAAATAATCAATCACCTAAACGAACAGGAATACTGTTTAGTATTGTTGGGAACTGCACTTACAATCTCTTTTCCTCGATGATTCGATTAACAGTTTGGTGGTAAATTGTAACCTACTGAACAGTCGTCTATGATATGTTGACTATAATTCACTGACACATTATTGATCTGACAGTGAGAATGTGAGATTGCACGTGCAAAGTTCCCACGAAACTGAAGAGGTCCTGTGATGATGTTTTATGCTCATTTTTAAGATGGCATCACAGTCTACGATAGCAAATTATAGATAATTTACATTTTCTTTACTGGAGTTTTGAACCTGTGACTGACTCCACTTGGTGAACGCCTCCGGATTATCTTCCCTTTAAGCTAATTTGATTACTTTGGTTGTTTTATTTCATGGCAGAGCTGAAGAAGTGTGACCTGTTTAAGGGACATTGGGTTCCAAATATTGGAGGGATACCCTATTACACCAATTCAAGCTGCAAAACAATCCCTGAGAGCAAAAACTGCTTCAAGTACGGAAGAACAGACACTGATTTTGTGAATTGGAAATGGAAGCCGGATCAGTGTGAGCTTCCAAGGTTTGAACCTAGGACGTTCCTTCGCATGGTTCGTGGCAAGAAAATGGCGTTCATTGGTGACTCTGTTGCTAGAAACCATATGGATTCTCTCCTCTGCATCTTGTCACAGGTCAGTTTCATTGTCAAATTGTAAGCACTGAAAATTTTCCAATTTGTTATGCTTGACATTTTTCAATTCAATTTGCATCATTCTTTTGGTGAGTGTTTGGATATCCATTGATAAAGATTTACCTTGTCTCAAACTAGTTTTAGTAATGCTTCTGTTCTGTGCCAATTTGAAGTCATTTTTCTTTAAACCAACTTTCATATGTTATTCCAAATATTAAGGCATGCTGTTATTATATGGGGATGAAAATCAGGTTGATTGGTTCAACTAAGTCCAAACATATACTTACACGTTGCAAGCCCAAGTAAAGTTTTAAGTTGTAGTTACTGTCGCGATTGTAATTGCTGTTGCTTCCGTTACGGTGTGAATTTTTTTAAGTTTGCACATAATGTAATTTATGTTTTGATTTACTTTTTAGACGCTAAATAAATTAAATGAAACATCTAAATTAGTTTGATATTAAATTTTTTCTTGACACGCCCTCTTAATGTCACACACTCACCCATTCTCCTTATTCCGCTATTACTCACTCTCTCTTTCTCTTGCTTGCTCCACTTGTTTCCAAAGGAATTTGCTGTAAAGATTCTAACTTCTTAATAAAAAAGGTTTAAATGAGATGGGATGACACTGTTGCAATTGTGTTGTTGTCAAAATCGTATTCTGTTGCAGTCAAAATGCTTTTTAATGCAATTTTATTATGGTTTTCTTGTGATTTGACAATTGTGTGTGATGTCATTGCGGAATATTATGACCGCAATTTAAAACCATGCACTCAAGTAACACAAAGTTTTTGACTTTTGGTAGAGTTGAAATTCTTTGCTTGTATAGAAAGGGGAATGTGATTCTTGTAAGCAAAGTTCAAGGGAAGAATAAAAGAAAAGATAAAAAAAGTCTTGAATGTGATGCCAAATATACCAAGTCTCCTAGTGTCTAATTCTTCTTTTTTTTGTTGTAATTTTTGACCAAATATCACCTTCATTGCTTAGTGTTGTTGGATATTGAACTTTTCTCAAATGGAAGGATTAACATGCAATTGTTAAGTGGAGATGAAAAAGAGTAATGGGAGGAGAAATTTGAGGTTCATAATGTAAAACAGAGCACAACTAAAGCTCATAAGGGATGCTTTAACTAGGTTGATATGCTATGAAAAGCATCTACTGTCCATGTTTCACTGTTTTATTAATACAATCATTAGTCATCACTCTTTAGTATGATTAACCAATGCTCAAAATTAAAACTCAGTCTTGCAACCAATGTTTTAAATTGTGGTCGCATTGTCGCCATTGCGGTTATAGTCAGGTTACATTAAATGTGACAATTTAATCTCGATAATGTTGCATAATATAATTTCATTGGATGCTGAAACCATGGTTTCAAATTATGGTCCGCAATCGTAATTGTGACTGCAATATTGTTGTTGCGGTTGTATCCGAACAGTATCGCACCGTAATTGCGGTGGTGTGGTTTCAAATCACAACAACACTGCATTGAAGCACGTTTTGACCGTAAAGAGATACGATTTTAATAGTAACGTAATTTCAATAGTGTCATCTTTTTTTAAAACTTATTTACTCAAAAAGTTAGAATCTTTACCGTGTATGCTTTGAGAAGCTAGTGAGGAAACAGAAGCATAGAAAAGAATGAGTGAGTGAGTGACATTGTAATCACATGCGTGTAAGGAATAGAGGAGAATTTTAATATGAAACTAACTTAGACGTTTCATTTAACTTTTCAATAATAAATCAAAACATAAATTATATTTTGTGCAAACATACAAAATATTCATGCTGCCACAATGCGCGTAGTAGTCGCATTAATCTCGCAATCATAACAATCGTGACCGCAACCACAATTAAAACCATGGCCAAAACCATGACATTGCATTATAATGTCGCAAGGTGGAACTTGATTCGAAAAGTTAGGGCTAGTTTGGTTGCATTTCCATTGCTTGTTTCTCTTTCTGTTTCCTGTTTACATGATTTTCTTGTTTTACATCATTTCCATTTTTTTCTTTATAAATTTCAAAAAACATAAAATAAAATAAAAACAGTAAACGAAAATGTAAACCAAACAAACTCTTACTTTAAAATAATTTTGCAGGAAGAAGTTCCAAAGGAAGTATACAAGGATTCAGAAGACAGATTCCGAAACTGGTATTTTCCCACCTATGACTTCACCCTAATGATGTTATGGAGCAGATTCCTCGTAGAATCTAAAGAAAGAGATGGAAATAGCATTTTTGACTTGCAAATAAACAAGGCAGACAATGATTGGGCCAGAGAACTTCCAAACTTAGATTATGCAATAATCTCAGATGGACATTGGTTCTTCAGGATCATTTACCTTTACAAATCTCAGAAACTAATAGGATGTGTGTTCTGCGACCAACCAAATATCAGAAAATATGACATAGATTTCCCAATCAGAATGGCATTCAGAACAGCATTCAAACGCATCAACACCTGCAAGAAATGCAGAAGAAAAATGGTTACAGTTTTAAGGACTTTTGCACCAGCACACTTTGAGAATGGAATGTGGAATAATGGAGGGAATTGCAACAGGACAAGTCCATTAGAGGAAGCTAATTTTAGGAGTTTTGATTGGAGATTGAGGAATTTTCAAATGGAAGAGTTTGAGAGAATAAGGAATTATGAAAAAGAGAAGAGAATTTTTGAGGTTGTGGATGTGACTGGGGCAATGTTGGTTAGGGCAGATGGGCATCCAGGGGAATATTGGGGGAATCAATGGATGAAGGGTTACAATGATTGTACTCGTTGGTGTTTGCCTGGTCCTATTGATTTATGGTCTGAATTGTTGCTTGCTGTTCTTCAAAAACATTCTGAGATTAATTAGTTCTGATTTCTGAGATTCAGCCTCTAAACAGGATAAGTTTATAAGGTTTGCTTAGTTTCACATCGAGATACACTAAACGGGATTCTAAACCGTGAAAATTATTTTTTTGTTAGTGTTAAAATTGATTTATATTTACTTTATCTAAATATGATTTAACGTGAAACTAAATATGAATTGAGTTATAATCTACGTAGATTCTTCTCTTTTCAATATAATAAAAGTGATACTAAAATGAAGTGTTAGGTTTAGTTGATTAATTTAGATTTAAATTGTAGTATATTCGCAGTTGCAATTGTGGTTAATGAGAATTGTGATTCTTGCAAACATTATTAATTGTTAGAATGCAGATAAGGGCATGTATTTTTATTTTTTTTCTTTTTGTTTGCAAGGGGATGTGTTTGTGTACAAGTTTATAATTATTATAACTGGTAATGTATATTCTATTTCTTTTCTTTTATATATGTCATTTAATAAATTTTGATAGTTTTTAAAATTTTGTGGATGGTTTTTTTTAAGTAAGTGTGATGAAATGACTAAATGTGTATTTTAATCAAATGTGTCTTTATTGCTAGTGTAGAGTCTCTTATTCACGTTAACTTTTGTTAATCCCTTAAGAAACAGTTGGAGTCCGACTATAATTTTTTTTATAGGATTGAAAGTTAGCATGTCTGAATATAAAAACTAATCTTAGTTAATGTCACGTAAAGGGACTAAATATATATTTTAACTTCTCGTAGATAGTTTTGCCTCGGCTGATACTATGCATAGCTCAAACTCAAGTTTTTCCATTGAATTTATAGTATGTTTTTAGGTGTCATAAATTTATTCATTTATTTAAACTGTAATGTGAATTTTTTATTTTTTTAACCATAAATCAATAGTTATAAAATTACTTGTACACTAATACATAACTTTTCACTTGTATACTATTAATGAAACCTTCTATTACTATGCTAACATCCTCAATAGTGGTGGAATATCAAGATTTAAAACACATTAAAAAAAATAGAAATTAGCTATAAGATGAAGCATACATTTTTTTTTTGTGGTTATTTAATGATGTTCATCAAGAGTTGCTTAATTTAATTTGAAAATTAAATAATAGTTGCTTACTGAATTACAGGGTTCTTGAGTGTAAAAATACTACTAATTTAGACAACAATTTCAGTCCCAAAACAAGAATTTAGACAACAATCACTTACAAGGTTTGGTTATTATATGTACTAGTAGTATATGTTCGTGCTTAAAGCACAGGCCAGTATTTTAATAGTGTATAATATTTTTATTTTTATTATTTATTTAATAGATTTTTTTATTAAAAGTTTATTTAATAGATTTAAATGATGTTTTTAATTTAATTATAAATAACTTTTTAATGAGAGATATTGTTCTGGTTAGTTTATGATCAATAATAGAGTACTCTTTAAATATATAATAAATTATAAATACTCTTTAAAGTTGATATTTAATTATTGGGTGACACTACTGTCACTCTTTTTTTTTATCTATTACTATTTTCTTTTTTAATATTTTTAATTTAAAATATATTTTTAAAAATAATATAATTCAAGCATTAAAACATAAATATTATTGAAATAATAAATTAGGAGTGACAATAAACTAAAAGGAGTGACAGTAGCCCTTTCCTAATTGTTTTACTATAATTATGCAATTAAGTATGATTAATATAATTTTTGATTATTTAAGTGTTATAAAAAATAACTTTTTTGTTCAAGTTAAATTTAAAAATTATGAAAAATTCAATACAAATGATGGAAAATAAATTAAAAGAATTATTTTTTTCACATGCATAAATTTGAAAGAATATATCATTTAAAAGTTTATATTAATTTCTTCATATAATTTTAACTTTTACTTGTTCTACTTTAATTATAATTTTAAATGTTGATTGAAATATTTATTTTACTAATATTTATTTTTTATCAAAATAAAAAGTGAAAATATAAGAGTTTACTTATTTTTCTACATAAATACATTTTAAAAAAATAATGTTGTAGATTTTTTTTAAAGAACATATTATGTGTTACGATCATATTTATTAATAGAAACATTATATATAGAGAATTATAACCCTTAAATTAAATTATTATTTTTAAGTGTTGATTCTAATAATCTTATTAGTTCAGTATTTTTTTTTCTTATGTTTTTTTTAAGTATTTTCAATATGGCATAATATTTTTTTTTGCAAAAGAACTTTAAAAAATTAGCTTTCAGAATATAAAATATTTTTTATTGTATATTATCATCATCTTTATAATGTCTAAAAATAAATCAAAAAACCATAAAAGAGAGATAAAATGCAAGAAGGTTGATGTAATATTATAATTAACAAAATACAGTGAGATGATTAGTCTAATGTTTTTCTTACCTTTATTTTCATCTTTCATTTTGTATCAAATATGATCACATATAAAAACTGTTTACGTAAATAAACAAAGAAATTACTCTTCGATTGCATTAAAAAAAATTTATAGATAACTTGTCATATCTCTCGTTTTTTCTTCTTCTACTTTTTGTTTTTTTAACTTAACATAACCAATAAAATACTATTTAGTCTTATTTTATTTTGTAGAGATAGTTTTAGTTTATTTTGTAATAAAAATTTAAAAAAGTTTGAAAAAGGTTATATGAATTGTTACCTGCAAAATTATTTTTATTTGAATCAACAATTAATATACTATTTGATCTTATTAGCACATATTTCTCTTGTCATTTTTCTTAATTTCTTCTTTTAGTACTTGTTACCAATGATCACATATAAATATTGTGTTAGATAAATAAACAAAAATATTAAATTACTTATCTCTTATTTTTTTTATTGGTTTCCCCCTTTTGTTTTATATCTCTTATTTAATATATATTTAATTATATTTTTCAATCTTATTGAAAATTATCTTTTTGTTTTGTTTATTGGTTATATAAAAATAAATTTCTTTTTTTAAGGATAATATATAATATAATCTGAAATATTGCAAAAAAGAATTGATACAATAAAAAGTAAAATAAAAAAATAAAAAATGAAGGGCTCATGAAAAGAAAAGATCATAATAGATCATAATGACAATTTAGTAATTAAGATTTAAAAAATTAGACTAAGATGTAATTTCTCCTTATAAATAGTAACTTCCCTCATTTCTCACCCATCTCCTTTAGTATATATTAGATTAATGCATTGGTTAATGGTTAAAAAGTTAAAACTCAAAACTTTTTAATTAAAAATACAAATAATTAATGAGTTTTATGTTTTTTTATTAGTAAATACTTTATCTTTTAATAAAAAAATTTCATTTTTTTTTTTATACTATATATCAAATTACATGCATAAAATAGCTGTTCCATTACTTAGTAACTTGTTCTTAAAACATGCTATTTATATGTTTTGTTAAGTTAAACTATAAAATAACTATGTTGCAACTTGATAGTAAAAGGGATAATAAGAGTCACGAAAAGTGAAGTGAAGGAACTTTCCACCATTGAAGATATCTTTAAGAAGGTTAAGGGTGTGTTTTATTTTCATTCATAAATAATGTAATTGTTATTTTGTTTTTTATTTTCTAAAATTTGTATAAAAAATGTCAAAAGTAACTTGATATGAGAAAACCTTATTTACAGTGTTCATACAAAAATTTTAAAAAATAAGAAATTTATTTCCTTGAAAAGATGGAATTTTATAATTAATTACAAAAAAAAAAATAGTAAAAAAAAAAAAGGCAAATCAAATTCTTACATCTTCTTCACCAAATCATGGCATGAAGTTTAGCTTAGAATAAGGAGTGAGGTTTTGTACTTTGCAGTTTGCAGTTCCAGGGTTTGTTGGGTTCTGTAGGAGAAACCGAAACTTGTTCTTCTAACTCTGAAAACTCACTCATACAGACATCATCGATCATCAAATCTTTCTCTTTCTCTATCCCTTCACTTTCCTTCCACCTCATCCTCCATTTTCTTACCTTCTCCCTCCTTTTCCCTTTTATTCTTCTCTCTCTGACGCCATCTTCTTCACACCCCTTTTCTCCCCATCTTTCAATTTCCAACCTTTCTTCGATTCCCAGTTTAAATTTCGTGTTTTTCCATCTGGGTCGGTCTCAGATCTCGGATTAATCGAGTTTCAATTGCAGATTCCAATGTCGCAAGGCTATGCAATTGAACTCTACTTGGACCCTGCTTTGGAAAATCAGGTTCTGAAAGCATGGAACGTTATCGCTCGCAGACAAATCAGCACCCAGCTCATCGAAATGGAATCTCGACCTCACATCACTCTATTCTCTTCCCCTTTCATCGACCCTTCGAAATTGGAATCCGTTGTCAAAACCTTTGCCTCAAAAAACGACCCTTTTCCTATCTCTTTCTCTTCAATTGGTACTTTCCCTAATGACAACAATGTTCTGTTTCTGTCTCCAACTCCTTCGGTTTCTCTGCTTCAGTTCCAATCTCAGCTCTGTGATTCCATAAAAAAGGAAGGATTTGAAATTGGGGATGAGTATGTTTCCAATTCCTGGATCCCTCATTGTTCTGTGGCTCATCAAGTTCCGAAAGCTAGAATGGCTGAAGCTTTCTCTGTTTTGAGGGATTTGAAATTGCCTGTTTCTGGTTATGCTACTGACATTGGCCTTGTTGAGTTTTCCCCTGTTCGCGAACTCTTCTCCTTTGTGCTCGGAAACAGTTCAGAAACTTGAGGTGATTCTATGTTGAAGGTTCAATTGAATTAGTGTTGCTTTGGATTAAGGTTATAGTATGTAGTTAGACAATTGTGTTCTGTATCTTTTGGCATTTTGGTGTTTTTTTGCTTCAAGAATGTTGTGGGAGACTTGGTTCTTCCTTAAATTCTTTTGCTGTAATGTAATGATTGCTGTTGTTACAAACAATTTGATAGATGGGACTTAATTTGTCTTAGTAGATTAGATAGATAGATTAGATTTCTTTTATCTATCTACCAAGAAAGTATGTTAGTGTATCTTATTAAGGTTTTTTAGTTTTCTTTCTCTGCCTATATGCATCATGTGTTGCCACTTGCAAGTTGCAATGAATAAAGAACATTACAGAGAAAGTGAGAAACTATTGTTGCTTATTCTTAGTTGGATCTTCTAGAGAATTCTAGGTATGCTCATAATTTGTCAAGGAATTGTTCGTGATTAGTTTTGGAAACTCCGGTTCTAGACTTGAGTATAAAGGTAATTTGTGTGGACTGTGGAGATTTGCCTTTTATACTTCTGGCAGCAGTAATTCAACTTGTTTCTCATAAAATGGTTCTATTGAATATGACTCCGTTTGTTACTTTGACATTTAATCTGCTTATGCTATTGAAGTTTTCTTAGCTTAATTCAATTGGTTTCCTGTATCTCCTGATGTTAACCTTTGAGATATGGAATTAGTCTGTTTTTGAATGACAGTGATTTATTTCCAAGCATAAAAGAGTTTTCATCAGTGAATTTCAATTAGGGTCTGTTCATGTCTATTATGCTTTATGCTGGTCAGATAGTAGAAATATGGTTGTTTGATTTGCAAAGGGCATATACCAAAGGGAAGAGAGGTTTATGTTCCAAGATGTATTAACTTGACTTTGTATTGGCATTCTTGAAAAGATTTGATGGTGAAAAGTGTTTAGTTTGTGCTTAATTTATGAAAAATTGTAAAATCTAAAATGTATGCCATATAGATTTACATCACTTGTTCTTGGTCAGCAGCATCTCTGATGCTATAGTAAAACAGTGAAGTGCAACATAATTTTTATGATCAACTCTGGTAAGATCACAGTCT
This sequence comes from Cyamopsis tetragonoloba, assembly GCA_037177725.1. Lineage (NCBI taxonomy): Eukaryota > Viridiplantae > Streptophyta > Magnoliopsida > Fabales > Fabaceae > Cyamopsis > Cyamopsis tetragonoloba. The sequence continues at coordinate 59,166,568 of CM074123.1, forward strand.
GCAATTTTTTGAAGTTTACCCTAATAAGAATAAAATTTTCGTTGGACGGAATACAAGATTCGTGAAGTGGTTGATGTCTTGCAATTTATTTAAGTGATCTTATGTGCTTGGTTTTTCTTGTTAACATGTTGAGTAATACTATGAAACAAGGTCAGGAACAACTGCTAGGCCTGAATGGTGTTTTATTTCTTTAGCGATTTCTTTGAGTTTTGCACGTCCATAAAAATTTCGTGTATTTTGGTTCTTTGTTCTTCTCAGATCTTTTTCGCTGTATGTTGAGCTATATCAACAGACAATTGCTGCCTTCGCGAATCGCTGACAAATGCATAGATAATCAGTGTTATCAAATAGTGGCTGTAGAGGTCGTGAAGCGCTATAGCGTAGCGGATCAGGGAGGTTCCAATAGCGGCTGTGAAGCGCTATATTACCTTTTATTAATTATTAAATAATTTAATATTGCATATTTATATTAGTGTATAGGTTATACAAATTATTTTATCTACAATATTAACTTCCGTTATTTGCTCACAACGCTATCTGCTATTTTTTGTAGCGAATTTTTTATCTGATCATCCACTATCATGATTTAACAATAATGCTGAAGTTGCGAGGGACAGATTGTCATGTTCACATGTATGAAATAGTGTAGTTTTAAATCAAACAAATGTTCTGATTTAGTTTTTCTTTTTGAAAAGCCAAATCAATTAAAATAGAGTACATAAGGTACTCAAACCGGATACAAAAGGTATTAAAATGAAAAAAGAAATCTACCAGAAGAATGCAGTAGAAGCAACCCTTGCCAATCCAAATAAAAACAACAGCTAAACACTTATAATAAACCCCAGCCACTGATAATAACATGGTCTCTGTAAGCCAAAAATAACAAAAGCTTCTCAACAGTCACCCATAAAACAACAAACAGAAGAAACATGAAAAACAAACACATGCGCTAGGCACCTTCACTACAAGTCTGAAAAACATGATACACAGCACACCAAAAACCACCAACTTCCATAACAGCGCAACAGCATGAACTACCTTCCATAAACTGATCTACCACAGACCCTTAGTAAGAGGCAACACAACCAAACCAGTCAATAGCTATTTTGTCATCATTGACTATGAGTTTTGCTCATTGTACAATTTCTTAGTAAGCATTGGGATCAATAATGCAGGCTATTAAGTTTGAGCTTCAGACCAAATAGCTAATGCTGCAATTTGGTGGATGTGCGCGAATCCAAAACTAGCTACACACCATAATTAGATCAAATAATTCTTTCATAACCGTCTCTTTATTATTGAAAATCACTTGATTTCTAGATAACCACATAGACCAAACAGCAGAAAACCAAAAAAATGCTCCACATCCATTGCTTAACGGTGTATTCACATCAAATCAAATACGACAAAGGCTCATTGAAAAAGATCCTAACATACAAACACTTAATATCCAAAAAAAAACATACAAACACATGGAAGGTAATTAAAGAATAACAAATTGAGTTTGCAAAGACAAATTAGCGTCATATTACATTGAGATAGAATAAACGTAGATTTATTTCAACACAGAATGTAACTTCCACGTTTTTTATCAATATTTGATGTGTTTCAATGCCGAACACAGAAAGACTAATGAGGAACACGAAGGTAGAGAGGAATGGAATTGTGAGAATTTGGGGGAGCATCCCAAACAGAGAAGGCACTAGAAGCATTTAACCACTTGTGAGTCATTTCAGGATAGTGACGGTCAATAACGTCCTTCAAACTCTCAGTTGTGTTAACCCATTCAAGACCCTTCTTTGTGTATGTGTCTTCATTGAAGTTGCTTGTGAAGAACCTATCTGCCTCTAGCCTCCTACATATTGTGTCAAAAATCCATATCAATGTTTAGTAAAGAAGTGAAAAGTATATTAAGAAAGCATAAGAGATGCTCGCCAACACTTTTGACACCGCATATATATTTCATAGCATCACATGTTCACTCAAATTCTAAGAATCTAAACGAACATTTTATGAAATAAAATCTCAGAATTCAATAGTGCAATATGTGGTGGTATGAGAAGTGTAGGTGGTGTCTAAAGTGCTTGCTAGAAATGTTCTACCCATTTACAAAACAAAACCTCTTCACAAAGGCCCAAAGATAATATACTCTTTGTCTGTCTTTTTTCAAATTATTGTAAGGGTTTGAACCAAAAAAATTATTGTGAGGGAATTGGAAAATAAAAAAAGAGTTTCTTGTAAGGGAATAAGAAAAACATTACTAGATAATTGAGAGTATGTTTGCTTGAATTTACCTTGATGCCATGAGGAGGAATATGACAAAAGCTGTCTCACTAATTGCAAATCCCTTGATTTTCTTCTCTGCCATGAGACCTACCAGTAGATCAAGTTCTTCAACATCATCACCGTACACTTCTTCCAACACTTGGATTGCTTCTGTGTCATCCGTTAGATCCTCCCACTTGGATATAGGTATCAACAATAGTGCCCTCCTGAATTGGTTATACCTAGCTACATTCCTCTCTCTATCCCTGTAAACTGCATCATCATAGTTATATCACATTTTTTTGGTCAGTTCCAAATCATTGCCACATAAATTAGAGAATTAATTATCATAGTAATTAATATTTATATTGGCTACAGGGCCGGCTCAAGGCCAAGCAACTAAAGCAAAGATTTCAGACCCCAAATTTTTTCGACAAGAATTGCGCATTGCGAGATTAAAAACCCTAAAAATTTAGGGGGGTTAAAATAAAAATCATACTTTCAAGAGCAGGAAGGTCCACAAGATCAGGTCTTTCAGTGCCATCTATGTTCTGTGGAATGAGATCTCTGAACCAAACTGGATAGTTCCATAGCTCTAAAGCACCACAAGCTTGATGACCCATTGACACAAGTTGTCTTGCAACTCCTATCTCTGTTAAGCTCTTTTCTCCTTCCAGTCCAACCAAATTCTTAATTGGAATCCTATATATAATCACACAAAAAAATGCATTTTAAAAATGTTTAAATATACAAAAAAGAGAATGTAAAAATTGATTATCTTACTCTTTGATCAAGGGTGGAGATTTGTTGGGCCCAGGAGTGGCAGATATATCTCTGAGCTTCAGGGTATCAGGTAGGAGTGAGTGCATTCTATAAACACTCACAAATTCCTCAGTGAGAGAGTATGGGACTCCATGATTTTCTGGTTTCTTCATTCCCACAAATCCTCCCAAGATGGATCCTCCAACATGCCCAAATGTGTCCTTGAATTTCTTACCCAATAATCCATACCTGAAATTTAATTAAATGAATTTATATTTAGCAGACAGGACTAATCTCTTCAAGACGTAGCTAGTGCTATGTAGCTAGTGCTATGGTGTGGAGTCTTATTACCAATTGGCGCGCATGCCGGCTAGTAAAGTGTCAGTTTTAAGAAGCTCAACAGTCCAATCTATGGTGTGAACCTTTGCAATCACAGCTGAAGTCACCAATCTGGCATGGCGATAAAGTTCTTCATCTTCCAAATCTGGGTAATGGGCCTGATGACAGAGTACATTCAAATGGAAATATATGTAAAATGTTAGTTTTTAATTTTTCTCCAATACATTTATACTTTTTTCTTTTTTAATCCATCTAATACATTTATACTTGAACACATTTTTAAAATTGGAGATTAAGAAATTTAAAAAAAAAAAAAAAAAGACAACGGATCAAGTAGAATTAATAGTTTTTCTATAATTTTTTTTCAATATCCTTATTCCTTCTAGACATGGAGATCACCAAAGTGGATTTTGAAACTACCAAAAAAACATTTTCTATACACACATCCATCATTCAAACCCTTATCAAGTGTCAACGTGTTTAAAGGACTCAATCATTTACTAACAGTGTCAACATTAATTATCCGCTCTTTTTAAAGGGAATTGGTGTGGGTACGGATAACTTATTACCCCCTCACCCCATACTTAAATACTTAAGTATTATATAAAAATTATTATTATTTATCATAATGTTACTTGAAGAATTAAAATATGATAATAACTATTGTGTTTCTATACTTCTTTTTTTAAATCTTAATTATATATTGTCCTTATATTATTTCATAATTTTTTAACTTTTTAGTGTCATTTGTCAAGTGACTAAGAAACTAAGTTACTCATCAACCCTATCTAATCTTATTATTTCGTTTTATGATTGTAACTTCACTAAATTATACTAATATATTAGTTTTTACAAAAGTCTTGCAGAATTCCACAAAATACTTATCTGAGCATTATTATATTATATTTAAAGTGTGTTAATTAATTTATTTTTATGAGTGTGTGTTAATTAAATGGGTGAATAATGATGGAAATAAATACCATGAGAGCATCACAAACAGAATTGTGTTCTTGGACGAAGAGGGCCTGCAAGGCGGAGACACCGGCCCAACTGTTGCGGATGTCACCGGAGATCGCCGTTCCGTTTTCATTATGAACAAGATTTCCTTCTTTTGATATCTTTATCTTCCCATCTTTCCATGTTCTCACTCTCTTCAACACTTCTTCATTGCTTCCATATATCGCACTTCCATCCCTATTATTAATTAATTAGATATTACAAATCAAAATTATTCAAAAACATACATATATAAATACATTTTATTTTAATAATAATCTTACCACCAAGGTGTACGAACGTTTGATGATCCACTCTTAATCTCATAGAACCCAGTTGGAATTTCCTTTGTCTTAAAGAATTTGAAAGATTTCAATGGGCATTCAATTCCAACTTCTCTTGGTGTCGTTAGTTCAATCTATATATATCACTAACTTAATTAATTCTCCATTTTTTAAAATACAAGAATATTTTCATTCAACATGTGAAATTTGTAAATTAAACTTAACAATAGGAACATATTGCCATTCTTCCAACAACAATATTTTCATTCCTACTTTACATATTTTCATTATAAATAAATAGTTAAACTATCGTTAATTGTTTCTATTCTATTATAATTTTAAATATATAAGTAGGTTTAAGGATAGTTTAAGTATTCAATTTAAAATAAAAATATTTAAAATAAAAATCACTACAAGAATATCGATTTTTCGTCACGGCTATTTTCGTGGTAAAATGGACAAAACCGTGGCAATATTCACAGCTAAATAATTTAAAAAAGAAAAATATTAAGTTTTCAGGTGAAATTGAGATAATCATAAATCTTAAAAGGTTAAATTGTATTTTTCATAATTTAGTTTTTATAATTTGACAATTATGTAATTTTAGTCCTCTAATTTTAATTAAATAATTTTGATCCATATAGAATTTATAAAAATTGCATCATAATTTCAATTTTCATCAATATTAAACGGCTCATTACTAGCATACTAAGAGTTGTAAAAATTTGTGATTAATTTCTTATAATTTTAACCAGTAATATTTAGAGTGACAATATCTGTTCTCGTAAAAAATTACCCAACATATAATAGGAATAATTAACAAATTATAGAGATCAAAATTTCAATTAAGTTTTCCTAAAATTACAAAATCGTGTATTATCGTACCTATACCCATATAAAGTATAAACTACTAGTAGTTATTATTATTAATTATTATAAATGATTTCTTTGAATATGTAAGACGAGATTTGCGTGAGAAATTGAATAATTGGATATAGATACGGAGGGAGTATAATATATGGTTGAAGTTGAAGTAGTGATTACGAAGAGATAAGATTTGGTTTTTAAAAAAATACTCTACTTTTTTCCGTTTAATAAAATTAAAGAGATTTTGGGAATGAATTAAATTAAATGTATAAGGACCTGTTTGGTGTCTTCCAAATGATCAATCCAATCGTGAATCATGAACTGAATCCAAGAAGCAGCAATGACATTGAATTGTTTCCCAGTGTCTTTGTATTTTCTTCTAGCCAGTAGTTTCGTGGCAACTACTATTGGGTCTGGTTTCAAAAGCTGCAACCACAGAAATAATAATAATTAACAACAATCCAAATTTCTTCATCACCCTCTCATCATATTTCAATTCTATTAATAGCAATAATAATGTCTCTTTTCTTATTTTCATTTCCTGCTCCAAATTATTCTCCAAATAAAATATGTCGGTGCTCTTCAAATAAGACAAATAAAAAGGAATGGAAGAAATAATTGTTTTGTTTAAAATTTTAGTCCATTAACTTTGATGTATGTTTAGATTCATTAACTTATTTAAGAATTTGATTATAAATAAATGTTTAAAAATGCTTTAACAACTAATTAGATTTTTAAAAAGACTATTTTAGCCCTAGGCCTCAAATTTAAAAACTAAGTCAAATTCGCATAGCTTAATAACAAACATAGCAATGTCTAGTCTATTTTATCCCTATGTCTAGTCTATTTCATCTTCGAATCCTAATGGAGTTCGAAAATGGATTTGGTGTTGTAACAGTACCATGCTGTAGTGATGTGTCTCAATCTTAGTCTTTTATTTTTTTACTTTAAAAAAATTTGATAAAACAAAAAATATGATATTGTTATTACAACCATTAGATCCGAAACAGCAGCATGCTGTAACAGCACCAAATCCAAATCCAATTGAGTTCATGTTAGAATGGACACCTGAGTTTAGAGTTTAAGGTCCAGAATTCGATTCTTGTCCATCCCTTTTTCCTCCGACCCCTAATATATATATATATATATATATATATATATATATATATATAATTAACTAATAAAAAAAAAACTATTTCATCTCTAGTGGCAGAGCAAATTATATTGTACCCTTATAAGAAAAAAATGAGTTTTGAGGACAAAATTATCTATACACTTCATAAATGAGTTTCTATTTTTCAAAAGGGTGAGAATAACCACTAAACAAACAAACAAAAACAAAAATAGCAAGTCCAATATAATAAATATAATAATGTAATATATATAAACATATATGTGAAGAAATTTTGGACCTTATTTTTTTGATGAACAGGGAGAATGTTTCTGCCAAAGAAGGAACCTTGGCTGCCAGCAACTTCGTTGAAGGGGTCATTGAATTTTCCATTAAAAGTTCTGAATGGAAAATCAGAAGGGTTGAACCTAACTCCAACTGGTGTTTTCCCAACATTCAAAAGGTTGTATTCTTGGTGAAGATGGCGTCTTAGGGCCAAATATATTAGCCCTAAGAATACAGGTAACCGGTGCCAAATCTCTATCTTGTCAATTGAGTGTACAATCTGCATATAATAAACCATGCCAAAATGTAAATCATATCAATCAAATTAATTACAACCATGTAATTAATTAAAATTAATCTATAATCTAAGTGGTGGACATGTGACCCAGATCCTTGATCTCCAGCTGTTGGGGGATGGTTTAGCAGCTATGAAGAGAGATCTGAACCATTCATCATTTTCTATTTCTTTTTCGATTGACATGGAAAAATACAGTATATAGTTAAATTAAGAATTAATTATCAAATCTTAAGAAGATTAGATGTTTGGGGGAAGGGGAAAGTAACTATCAAAAGCCTTAAGTAATTATAGTTTGGTCCATCACATATGATTGATGTATATGACATTGATCCGTCGATTCGTCTTTTTTTTTCAGCGTTTTCAATTTCCTATATTTTTGTGATGTTAAAATTTTGCTATTATTTCTCAAGTGTCTCGTCCAAATTCTAATCAATTATGCTAATACATAATTTTTTTCAACATTTTTTTTTAAATTTTGTTGAAAAAATGTTATACATTAGCATAATCTATCAGACAAAACATGAAAAAAAGATAGATCAAAATTTAACATTAAGAAAGTGAAAGGGACTGAAAGCGCTGATAAAACATGAAAATCACATATTATCCATATTTAATCTAAAAAACTAAAAAGTGTAATTAAACTTTGAATTAAGAAGAATGGATATATAAATGAATAATTTGATGGAGAGATAGGATTAAATTGACTATACAATAAAGAGAAAAGCGTCTATGATGGTCATCTTAGCCACAGCTTCATGAAAGTCTTTATGGATGAAATGGTGAAGAACTCTTGTAACAAGAGTTCTTATTGGATCTGTTATTAGTGACCACATGCTTGATGCTTGCTTCTCTTGATGATGACACAAAAAAAAAAAAAAGCTAATTAATTTTGATGAAAATAAATATATGTGTGTGTATGTGTATCTCTCACCAAAAAGCCAAGGTTGCTCTTGTATTTATAAGCTAGGTTGCTCTTGTAGGGGGAAGGAACTTGCTTGTTCTCTTAATTTTCCTATGTTGGGCTGATAAAAAAAAAAAATAGTTAGGTTTGACCATATCATTCAAAGTTAAGTTTTAAAGTTTTTGGTATTATTACGAATTTTTTGAAATTTTATGATGTGATTAATCTGATTTGTCCTGTCTGATTGTTAATCTCCCAATAATTTGGTATAGGTGAGATTCTTGTTGTGGATCGTCCCTCCTATGAACTTAGAGGGGTCTTACACCGTTAAGTCAACCCTTGAAATTCAAAGTTATCAACAAATAATTATTATAATTAATAACTAATATACTAAAATCTACTACTCCCTATCTCCGTTCCTTTTTATCTGTCCAGAGAAACAAAATCTTTTTTTTCATATTTATCTGTCTATTTATATTTTCAATGTAATTAATACTCCCTCCGGACTCATATATAAGCAAAAATTAACTAACTTACGCATATTAAAAAAATTAGTTAGTGGCATTTATTTTTTTTTATTTTACGTAAAAGATAAATTCTAATTACTAAAATAACCTTCATCATATTTATTGCAAGGTAGGAGTAATAACATTAAATGAATGATAGATTAGGAATAACAGTATTAAATACGAGAAAAGTAGTTAAAATTTGCTTATATTTTGAACCAAGAAACAATGGAGTTTTTTTTGCTTATATTTAAGTTTAGAGGTAGTATTAATTATACTTTTATTAATTCTAACCTTATGTTTAATTGGATATTAATCAATACTTTACTATCCAACCAATCTATCAATAAGAGATAAAATGTATTATGAAAAGTTCAAAATATATTTTGAGAAAAACTATAATCATTATTATACTTCTTAATACGTGTAATTTAAACAATTAAATAGGACCAGAGAGAATAGTATCGTTTGCTTTGTTTTTTTAAAAAAAATGTGCGAAAATGTTTTTAAAATGTGAAGGTGTCTTAGGTTGAAAAATTGAGCAGCACGGCGGCAAAAAGAGACTAGAAGCACGAGAATCATGTAAGTATATATGAAGCTAAGCTACTATTTATTATTAACTTATAGTTCCAATGAGATATAGTTGCAGCTACTTATTGTATTTTTGTATATATCAATGTGATGCGTATAAGTTAAGAAGTTAGAGTAACACTTTTTTATTCAAAACAAATTTTATTCTCACATCAGAAATACTTATACTAGTATAAAACTCAACCAATTTTTTATCATCTATAATAGTAGTATTACGTATGTTAAGAAGATTTGAACAATTTTTTTTTAAATAACAAATATTTAATGAATACTTTCATTTTTTATTAAAAATTTCTATTTAAATCTTGTTAATATGTACACATAACTATATACATTATAAAAAAACTGAAAACTCAAATATTAATTATATTTGTAATATGAATAATTTTTTTAATTTTTTTAACTTATGTATCACATATAAAAAAATAGCTACGTATTTCTCCTCTCGTTTCATGATATAAACATTCACATCAAAAAATTGATATTTCATATTATACGGTTTACATAAAGCACAAGAAGTATTTATTAATTTTTTTTTAATTTTATTCTTTATTATGAGTATAATTAAATTATTATTACCAGTAGAGATAATAATTATTATATTTAATTAGAGGTAGAATTATTAAAAAATAATAAATTTGTCCTAAATTAATACATTAAACATATTTTTTAAATTATGTGAAAAATAATTAAGTACTTATATTATGACACAGCTAATTGTTATATAAGTGTGTGTGTCATAGAGAAGATATATCTAGTGAGAAAATGATTTTTTTTTTCTTATATGAATAGTCATAATTAAAATATTTTAAACTAATAGTATTAAACAAATAAATTATGTAATTTTTAAAAAAAATACGCGACCTTATAAAAAATTTTAAAACTTTTTAATTATGATTATTCATAAAATATTATATGTATAACCTAAATTTATTGTTTTCGCTCTTACATAAAAAATTTCTTTCTCTGAGTATGTAGATATATGTATAAATAAGGTAAGTGCATAAATTTAGTAAGAGAAGATATTATTGTCAGTCATATTAAATGACCCATTACAAATTTCACGTGCCTCTTCTTTACGAGGGAATATTCCCTCCATTGTGAAATGTGAAATAATTACCACTTTCTCTGTTTTTTTAGTTTTAATATTTTTTCAAACATTTTACAATTTTAATATTTTTAGTTTTAAGATATTTTTTAATACTTAGTTAATTTCCAACAAAATTCTGGAATATTTGGTATTTCACTAACAAACACACATACAAATACAAAATCAGATGAGATTGTGATGAGATATTAATTTATTATAACAAATCATAGATGAGATCTGATGATCTCATATATATATATAATTCTTGTTATACTGATTGGAAATAAAATCTCATTTATAATTTGATTCTAATAAATATATATATCATATGATTTCATTCATCAAATTAGAATAATTTTGTGCAAATTAAATTAATTTTATATTTTTAAATTTTAAAATATGTACATGTGGTGTGATGAGACAGTACTTCGTGGAAGATACGATAACATGATGTGGTCAATACGAAATTGGTACATACGTGTATACGACTTTCTTTTTGTAGAAAATAAATATTTTCAAGACTTTTTGGAAATTGAAATGTTGGACATAAATTGGTGAAACAAAATGGCAAACACATGAAGCTGCCTAGTAGTGTTCGGTTTGCAATTGAGTCTCTTGTGCTTTTAGGGTACATTTGATGCTAGGACTAGATAATACAAGTGATATAGCACAGTACAAGTCAACAAAATATAGCACAACTTATTATATTGTTTAGTGTTTGATAACCAATGCACAAAACAAAAAATGTAATTCTAATTTTATAATAATACCCTTTATAATACATATTAATATTACATATTATTATTATTTTACATAAAAAAATTGATTTTCTTAATTATTTTTTTAAAAAAATATCATTATTTTCCACTAAAATATATATGGTAAGTTGAGAAAGAAAAAGTCAAAAATTATGTATATATATGGTAAGTTGAGAAAGAAAAAGTAAGGTAAAGTGGTTACACAATAGTGGGAGAGAATATGGATATTTTTGACTTTTGGATAGTTGTGCTGTGGAATAAAAAGTTGTCTCATGATTTAGTGTGGTACAAAATTTTGGCTTTTTATGCTGTCCAATAACTCTACTTTTGTACTGTCTCTGGATCATTTTCTGAATCAAACATTGAACTAACAAATTTGTGCTGTGCTGTACCATGAAATTTAGCAAATCAAACGGACCCTTAAAGTGCTTACATATATGTACAAATCAAATTTAAGTTTTTATTAGAATTAGTGACAGTTAAAATTATTTAATTGTGGTTAAATGTGATTTTGTTCTTAAGGATAATATTGCACAATTTAAAAATAATTACACCTAAGTACACATATATTAAAATTCAAGAGACTTATTTGTTTTTTATTTTTAATTATGTTATTGTATTAAATTTCATCTCATTAAACTTATTTTTGAAACAAACAAATATATTCTTTTTGTCTTTATATATAAGACCCTCTAAAACAAGACACAAGAATTAAAAAAATTGATTAATTTAGGTAAAATCATTTAATTTAATTTGTCTAACAATTTGAATTAATTTCTAAAGTTTTCAATAATTCTCCAGTCATCTTACTCTTTTTTCACTTAATTAATGTTTTTCAATTATCACAGGAGAGAGAATTTATGTTTTATTCTAGTTATTATATTTATTGATTTTGAACCATACAAAAATGGTTGAGTAAATAAAGATAATTTAATAAGAACAAAATAAATTTGCACAAATCTCGTGAGTCCAGCACAGTTGGCGTGTGTGGCAGGAATATAAATAAGCAGTCTGGGGTTCGAATCCCAGAACTCGCATTCTCCCTCCCCGCGGTAATCCCGCTCCTGTCGACAAAAAAAATTGCACAAAATTTTATAAAAAGAGACAAATTAAATAATTTTTTCAGAGAGTCTAGGGACAAAAGGTGTATATATACTAATTTCAATTTATATGAACAAATTTATTTTTTTAAGGAAAAAATTAGTTTTTTAAGTGAATATATATATATGAAAAAATATTTATCTGAAGTCTAAACATACATTTAATAAAAACAAGTGTATTATACGAAAAGAAGAATGTCAACTTTATTGCAGTGTGAATCTTCTCGACGAAACATTCAACATGAGACCATAATAGTAAATGTTTCAATTTCTGGAATGAATGAATCTGAAGTAAAACCAAACTTGCATCTATCCTCTACCTTTAAATGTTAATTAAGATCAAGTGTACGATACGATATTAATTACAAGAGAAAAAAAAATGTGATTTAGAGATAGATGAAAATTAGAAATTAGAGATAGACGAAAATTCCAACTCCACAAAATTAGAGATGACAATTTTTCTTGAGAAGCTAATTAATTAGCAAAAAAAAAATAAAAAAAATTGTAATTTAGAGTCAAATTTAGTGGCAAAAGAAGAATGCCATTTGTCATCTTTATTGCGGGACAAATCTTCTCCACAAAATAATACTATTCAGCAACATACCATAATACTTTTTGACTTCTATTCATTCGAAGATAAAATACGTTTATTAATAAATATAATTATTATTTTAGTTTTTATTTAAATAATTTTTAAAATTTTTATATTACAATTTTTTTAATTATTTTATTAGTTTAATATTAAAGAATTAATTAGTAATCAATTAAATATAAAGATAAAATAAATAAAAACACAAATAATATACTATCTTAAAAATATAAGTGAAAAGAAAAACAAAAATAATTTTTTTTTCTCTATGAAAAAAGACACGGAGTATATGTTTCTATTTGTGGAATGAATGAATGTGGAAGTAAAAACAAACATGTTCCCTCCCTTCAAATGCAAAGATAATTCAGCATGCGATGCTTTTATGAGACAAATTATATATAATAATTTTCTTTGGTCATGGAAAAATAAAATTAGATGTGGACAATTTGACACTTCTATAATGGTGGGGCATTTCATTAAGAACCAGCAAACTAACACTGTATGTGAGTCATGAAAGAAATATAACATGTGATCCTAATGGACAGTTTGGCTATTTCTTTTTCTTTTTTTTTCTTTTTTTGGAGTTCATTAATTATGGAAAGAGTTAAATGACACTGAACATTTTAACACTCTAGCCTTTTTTTCTGGTCCAGCTTTGTGGCTGGAAATTTATTGACAGTGCTACACTTTACCACTTTCACAAAATAGATCTTCCCTGGTTTAAATCTATGATTTTAGAGACTTGCGATATATTTCTTAAAATGTTTGTTATTTTTATGTATTTTAAAATTATATTTACATTATTTTTTTTAATATGTTAAGTGAGTACTAAACGATTTTAGAATAATATAAAATTTTATAGAGATGATCTACACGATAAATAGTTTCAAACTCACATTGTTTAGTCTATGTCATCTATTATGTGTATAAAAGTTTTTCCCTCTAAAGTTTTTCATGGTAGTTAGTTTCTGTTATTTTTCTTTCTTCTTAGCATTTAGTGATTATTAGGACTTTTTCTATATAAGGTTTAATCTAACCATCTCAGCGCTGAAGTCTTTGGTTCTTGATGAACCATTATGAAGCTCAAACAAAGCTAATATGGTATCAGCTCCATTCTCAACGAGTATCTTCATCAAATTTTGATTTATTAGTTAACGATTTCTCTAAAAATTAAGTTTGATTTTAAATATATTGAAGAATTATGTAAATTGAGCTCGAGACTTTAAAGTTAAATATACAAAAGATTTGTAATAATTTAAGTAATTCAAAAATCGTGTTTTTATTTTTTTTTCCGAAAAACACATTATTCTTCAAGTATAGTACACGACTCTAAAAAAATTGTGTTTAATTTTAAAAATATTAAAAAATAATATAAATTGAGATCAAGACTTCAAAGTTAATAATACATTATTCTAAAAAATACCTGTAAAAATTAAAGTAATTTAAAAATTACAGTTTTTATCTTATTAGAAAAACACCGTATTCTTCTCCACCATCTCTCTAAAAGTTTGAGCTTGATTTTAAAAACATTATAAAATTTTGTCAATTGAGCTCGAGCCTTCAAAGATAATAATACATTGCTTTCAAAAAGACTTATAAAATTTAAATATACATTGCACTCAAAAAGACTTATAATAATTTAAGTAATTCAAAAAATGTGTTTTCATTTTTTTTGAAAAATACCTTATTCAAGTGTATAATATACGATCACTCAAAAAATTAAGTTTAATTTGAAAAATATTTAAAATAATATAAGTTGAGATCGAGACATCATAGTTAATAATAAAGTGCTCAAAAAAAGACTTGTAAAAATTAAAGTAATTTAAAAATTAAATTTTCATTTTTTTAGAAAAACACCCTATTCTTCTACACCATCTCCCAAAAAAATTGGCTTTGATTTTAAAATCATTATAAAATTAAGTAAATTGAGCTCGAGACTTCAAAGTTAATAATATATTGCTTTTAAAAAGACTTATAATATTTTAGTATTTTAAAAATTGCGTTTTCATTTTTTTCAAAAAACACCCTATTTTTCAAGTGTAAAATACACGATCTCTCAAAAAATTGACTTTGATTTTAAAATTTTTGAAAAATTATGTAAATTGAGCTCGAGATTTCAAAGTTAAATGTGCATTGCACTGAAAAAGATTATAATAATTTAAGTAATTCAAAAATCACGTTTTCGTTTATTTTTCGAAAAACACCATATTCTTCAAGTTTATAGTACACGGTTTCTCAAATAATTGAGTTTAATTTTAAAAAATTAAAAAATAATAAAAAATTGAGCTCGAGACTTCAAAAATTAAATAATACATTTCTCTAAAAAGAATAGTAAAAATTAAAGTAATTTAAAAATTGCATTTTCATTTTTTTAGAAAAACACCATATTCTTCTCCACCATCTCTCTAAAAATAGAGTTTGATTTTAAAAATATTAAAAAATTATATATATTGAGCTTGGGACTTCACAGTTAATAATACATTTCTCTCAAAAAGACTTATAAAATTTAAGTATTTTTAAATTTCATTTTCATTTTTTTTTTCAAAAAACACCCTATTCTTCAAGCGTATAGTACACGATCTCTCAAAAAACTGTTTTTGATTTTAAAATTATTGAAAAGTCATGTAAATTAAGATAAAGACTTAAAAGTTAATAATACATTGCTCTAAAAAATACTTGTAAAAATTTAAGTAATTTAAATTTCATTTTTATTATTTTACAAAAATTGCCCTATTCTTCTAATGTATATTTAACGATCTCTCAAAAATTTAATTTTATTTTAATTTTTATTAAAAAAATAAAAATTGAGCTTGAGACTTCAAATTTAATAATATGTTGCTCTCAAAGAGACTTATAAAATTTAAGTATTTTAAAAATTGCGTTTTCATTTATGTTTTTTTAGAAAAACACCATGTTCTTAAAGTTTATAGTACACAATCTCTCAATAAATTGGCTATGATTTTAAAAACATTAAAAATTTATACAAATTGAGCCCGAGTCTTCAAAGTTAATAATATATTGCTCTCAGAAAGACTTTTAAAATTTAAATTAATTAAAAATAGCATTTTCATTTTTATAGAAAAACACTCTATTCTTAAAGTTTATAGTACTAAAATCTCTCAATAAATGGGCTTTGATTTTAAAAATATTAAAAAATTATGTAAATTTAAAATTGCATTTTCATTATTTTTTATAAAAATGCCTTATTCTTCAAATCTATAGTTAACGATCTCTCAAAAAATTGAGTTTGGTTTAAAAAATATTAAAAAATAATATAAAATCTTGAGACTTCAAATTTAATAGTAAAAATTAAAGTAATTTTAAACTTGCGTTTTCATTTTTTTTTTCGAAAAATACGTTATTCTTCAAGTGTATGGTACACTATCTCTCAAAAATTTGAGTTTGATTTTAAAAAATTTTAAAAATTATATTAATTGAGCTCGAGGCTTCAAATTTATTAATACGTTGCTCTCAAAATAACTTGTAAAAATTTAAGTAATTTAAAAATTACGTTTTCATTATTTTTCAAAAACTACCCTATTCTTCAGATGTATAGTTAACCATCTCTCTAAAAATTGAGTTTGATTTTAAAAATATTAAAAAGTAATATAAATTGAGCTTGAGACTTCAAAGTTAACAATTCATTGCTCTCAAAAATACTTGTAAAAATTAAAAAGTAATATAAATTGCGTATTCAATTCTTTAGAAAAATACCCGATTCTTCAAGTGTATATAGTGCATGATCTTTCAAAAAATTGACTTCGATGGTAAAAATATTAAAAAAATAAGTAAATTGAGCTCGAGACTTCAAATTTAATAATATATTGCTCTCAAAAAGACTTTTAATAATTTAAATAATTTAAAAATTGCGTTTCCATTATTTTCAAAAAATTCCCTATTCTTTAAATGTATAGTTAAGGATCTCTTTGATTTTCAAAATATTAAAAAACAATACAAATTGAGCATGAGACTTAAAGTTAATAATACATTGCTCTCAATAAGAATTGTAAAAATTGAAGTATTTTAAAAAGTGTATTTTCATTTTGTTTCGAAAAACTCCATATTCTTTAAGTATAGTACACGATCTCTAAAAAAATTGACTTTAATTTTAAAATTATTGAAGAATTAAGTAAATTGAGCTCGAGACTTCAAATTTAATAATACATTGCTCTCAAAAAGACTTGTTATAATTTAAGTAATTTAAAACTTGCGTTTTCATTTTTTTTTCAACAAATGTCCTATTCTTCTAATGTATAGTTAACGATCTTTCAAAAAATTGAGTTTGATTTTAAAAATTGAAAAAAATAATATAAATTAAACGCGAGACTTCAAAGTTAATAATACATTGCTCTTAAATAAACTTGTAAAAATTAAAGTAATTTAAAAATTGCGTTTTCATTATTTTTCAAAAATGCCCTATTCTTTGAATGTATAGTTAACGATCTTTCAAAAAATTGAGTTTAATTTTTAAAATATAATAAAATAATATAAATTTAGATTGAAACTTTAAAATTAATAATACATTATTCACAAAAAGACTTGTAATAATTTCAGCAATTTAAAAATTGCATTTTCAATTTTTTTTTCGACAAATACCCTATTCTTCTAATGTATAGTTAACGATCTCTCAAAAATTTGAGTTTGATTTTAAAAATCTAAAAAAATAATATAAATTGAAATCGAGACTTCAAATTTAATAATACATTGATCTCAAATAGACTTATAAAAATTAAAGTAATTTAAAAATTGCGTTTTATTATTTTTCAAAAAATGTCCTATTCTTCAAATATATAATTAACGATCTCTTATAAAATTGAGATTGATTTTAAAAATATTAAAAAAAATATAAATTGAGCTTGAGTTTTCATAGTTAATAATACATTGCTCTCAAAAAGACTTGTAAAAATAAAAGTAATTTAAAAATTTCATTTTAATTTTTTTTGAAAAACACCCTGTTCTTAAAGTTTAGAGTACACGATCTCGCAATAAATTGGCTATGATTTTAAAAAAAATTAAAAAATAATACATATTGAGCCGAGTCTTCAAAGTTAGTAATACATTGCTCTAAAAAAGACTTGTAAAATTTAAATTAATTAAAAATTGCGTTTTTTTTTTTCTAGAAAAATACCATATTCTTAAAGTTTATAGTGCACGATCTCTCAATAAATTGAACTTGAGACTTCAGTCAATAATACATTGCACTCATAAAAACTTGTAATAATTTATGTAATTTAAAAATTGCGTTTTCATTATTTTTTAAAAAATACCATATTGTTCAAATGTATATAGTTAACGATCTCTAAAAAAATTGATTTTCATTTTTAAAATATTAAAAAATAGTACAAATTGAGTTCAAGACTTCAAAGTTAGTAATACATTGCTCTCAAAAAGACTCGTAAAAATTTATATATTTTAAAAATTGGCATCATGATCATAATCTAGCTAATTACCAATTGACAAGGGATAGGACGAGGATACAGACAAAACCTCCAAACAGAGTCCAAGCAAAGATGAGATAAATCTGTTCAAGGAAAAACTGAGTTCTGAATTTGAGATGAAAGATCTAGGACCTGCAAGGAGAATATTAGGAATGGATATTCATTGGGAAATAGAGAAAGGAGAACTAACACTATCTCAGCAGGGCTACATTCAGAAGGTTGTGGAGAGGTTTAAAATGCATCAATCTAAACTTGTCTCTACCCCCCTTGGTTCACATGCTAATTTGTATGTATCACAAGCTTTAAATACTCAAGAAGAGAATGATAAGATGAAGAGTATTCCATATGCAAGTGGAGTAGGAAGCATCATGTATGGTATGATATGTACAGACATTGCTCATGCTATTAGCATGGTAAGCATATTCATGTCTCATCCACATTGGAATGCTTTAAAGTGGGTTTTCATATACTTAAATGGCACAACTGAGTATGGCTTAAAGTTTAAAAAGGTTACTCAGGGAAGTGAGTATCTCCTCGGATATGTGAATACTGATTATACAAGGTGTATGGATACACTGAAGTCTATATCACCATATGTTTTCACTCTCTCTGGTTCTGTAGTTTCGTGGAGAGCAAGTTTGCAAAGTAAGGTGAACTAGGACTAGTTCATCCTGTTGTCACCTTGTTTTGTGATAGCCAAATTGCTATTCACTTGGCAAGCCATCAAGCCTACCATGAGAAAATCAAGCACATTGATGTGAGGCTGCATTTCATCATCAGGGAAATGATTGAAAATAAAGAGATTAAAGTTCTGAAGATTGGCTCTAAAGACAACAATGCTATGCTTACAAAATTTCTTCCGAGGATCAAGTTCAAACACTGCTTGGACTTTATCAATTTTAAAGGTTGATTGTTGAATAAAGTGGGGGAGCAGCTTTGAAATATGGAGACCTTTACTGATTTTAATTCAAGGTGGATGTGAAGAATGACTTAAAATCAGTTTTCTGTTCAAGTCTGTTTGATTTGGCAGCAGAGTTAGTTATAGGAGTTGTTAAGCAACTAACTTCTTCCACCTTGGTTTCCATATGTTCATTTTGTTCTTATGCCGTTTATATAAGGAGTCTTTAATCTCTTTGTAAAGGCATGAAGGAAAATTAAGAGAAACAAGTCCAAGTTAGATCACAGTTTTAGAGATGGAAACATAGAATCTTAGTGGCGATCGTGCTCATCATGTTGCACATTCTTCTTGGAGTTTTGAATAAAGATTTTGCTTCTCTCTCCCGTGAATGCAGGCCTACACTGGGCTGAACCACATGTATCATGTTCTTATTCTGTTTTGAGGAATTCTGGTTTTCTGCATTTTCTGTGTTAGTCTTTGTGTTCGAGTTTGGTTTGAGTTTTGTTTAGATACTTAGATTCTTGAGAACCAACACTGATAGTTATGTATCTAGAGGTAAGTATTATAACTTTTGTTTGCTAAGTTTGGACATTATTCTTGTCTCATTCCTTATTCCTTATGGCTTATGTTATTCAATCAATAATCCATAAACCAAGTACAAAATAAATTTAATACTCATTCATCAGTCAAAGGTGACCTTTATTTTAACATTTCATACATTGCTATTTGTATGACTATTCTTTATAGTATTAATGTTTACAATATTCTTATATCTTAACTATTCAATTAACACGGGTCACTTAATATTGTTAGTTCTTTGACAATTTATTTAATCTTTTTCTTCATCTTCACGAGTAACATAGAAAAAGTCCTGTATGATTTTTCTTAATGTCAAGAGGTGCAAACATTTTGCAATCTTTTGTACACTTTTATCTATTTACATTTCAAAATTTATAGTTTTATAGCATTGCAAGAGAGTAAAATTCTCATTAGTTAGTGATATGCTACACACTTCCATCAATTTTCTTTGCAGGATTTAGAATTTTATAGTTTTGCAATAGAGGAACATTCTCAGTATTAGTTGGTAATTCCTGGCTACCATCATCTTCCTCCTTCTCTTCTGTTGCTTTGCCCCACATTACAGTATAAAATCCAATTGATATTATTGTGGCTCCAATTATACTGCATAAAGTAGCAAAAGTGTTTAGTTTACATAATTAAAATGCCTTTTGATCAGTGGAAAAAAAAAATAAAAGTTGAAAAAAACAAGATTCAAATTACAAGGAGTAGCTAGCTCTAGGTGGACAATGAATAAGTGTGTTTAGTTTCACGTTATGATAAGTCAAACGTGAAAAACACACTTAGTTGCGTTGAGATGGATCTGTGTTTATTCCATCCTATCGTAAAAACAAACACACTGAAAACACAAGGTCACATGGCTGAAATTAGTTGCTTTTCAGATATTCTGTTTCTATTGAAGTGATAATCAGTTACATTTGTTTAAGGAAGCATTGTTCACTTCAAAAGTAATCACTTCTTCCCTCATATCTATTTTCATTTCTCTTGTTTCATTCAACAATTTACTTTTGTTCCGTTTAACTAGATCAAGGTTTCTAATTGCAGTTTGCATTGCAATGTCATGTAATAGTGCCATGGGTTTGGTAGTTACCACCATATCACACCATAATTGCAATATACAATAGCAACTTTAATCGCAATTTCAAACCTACACGCCCCACCATGGAGAGCTAAGCAGATTGCAATTGTATTGGTAAATAAAATTTCTAAATACTTTATTCTTTTATCAAGCACACGACCTAAATGGCCTTAGCTAGTGAGACGCTACTATTCACGCCACACCCTTTTCTAGTTACATCATAACGTAAACGGGTTTAGCTAACAAAATGCTCGCGCGAATTTTAGAATATGTTTAAAATGAACTACCAGATTCTAGAATCCGGACAAAGTGCGGTGCGAATAGTGTTGACCATACTAGCGGAATAAGGCTTTTTGCTGTTATTATATTTGTGTATTGACTTCACCATGATCTAAAGAAGAATCAATTATGGAAACTGAATATGCTCATACCTTCCAATATATAGAATATCACCAAGGAACATAACTCCCATGGCAACAGCAATAACAATTGAAAGTGGCTTGAACATTGCTACATACACAGGCCCCTTTAGGTGTATTCCCCAGGCATATATTGCACTACTAAGAAATTTGTTAAATATTCCCTGTTTGCAAAATGCATAATCAACTAATTGCATTAGCTTTAGGGTAATTAATTTTTAGGTAAAAGTATACCAAGAAAGGAATTTACATGATATTTTTACCGTGCAAAGGATGGAAATCAATGATATATCTGGTCTTATTTTCCAAGCACTTGCATTTTTCTCTCCTATTAAACCTACAGTTGCAGCTACCATGGCTGCAAACATGTTGTAAAAGAAGACCATAGTCAGTTCATCTGGAAACTCCTTCAAGATTTCAACCTGCAGAATTAAGTCACAGTTGATGGTTAATTGAGATTTGAGAACAAACCCTATGCTTGGATAAGTTGAATTTATCTGTGAGAGGATTTAAAATACTTGAGAGTAAATTGAACTATTTGTATAGAGAATTGTATTCAATTATAAGGTAAGAATTCACAATTTAACAGTATTTTAAAAAATGTCTTATAAAAATGTCTTATAAAAAGGATCATAACAGTATTTTAAAGGTGGATTAGAATTACTATTTCCTTATATATAAATAACAAAAGATATAATATACCTGAAGAATCATCCACAGTGTAAGTAGTATATTACAAGCAGTGAGCAGAAGGCCACCAATGACCCAATTTGTATCCAATGAAGTAAGAATAATGGCATTTGAAGTTGATTGAGGAACTTGAAAGGAAGAGGAAAAATTATGAGCAATGATTATGGGTGTGCCTTTGTAGAATGTCACTATAAATGCTCCTCCTATTGAAATAATGCTTCCCAAAACCTTAGCTTTGGTTGTTCTGCTTTTTACATCTAACTTTTCCATCCTTAATTTGTTGGTGTGGTGGTCATAGCATAACAGAAAAAAATAAAATAATTCAGAATGTTGATGTAAATAAAATTTACAGAGTTTGTGACAGATGTAAGATAAGAAATGGAAGAGGAACCTGCAAATGACAGCAAGAATGAAGGCGAAAGCTGGAACGAGGTTACTGATTGCAGAAGAAAGTGTTGGAGAACTGTAACTGATTCCAGCATACCCTAAGATCTGTGATGAACACCTTCAAATTTCAATTCACACCCATCAAATTCCAAACCATTCAAAGTCAAATTAGCCCCAAATTGCAAGATTCATGAGGAAAAAGAACTTAAATTAACAATTGTGGGAACTTACCCAATAACCCCTAACAGAGCAATTTTGGATAAGATGGAGAAACTGAGTTGAGGAACAACCACTCTTACTCTGCAAACAAATAAAATCATTCAATTTGTAACAAATAAATTATAATCACTTGTAGTAACACCCCAGTCTTTTCCTGATAGTGATTCTAAGGAATCTTTGATTTCCAAAGTCATGGGTTCGAATCACGGAAGCTCAAATAGGAAAAGGCTGGAGTGTTACAATATTTTTATATTTGTTTATGATTTGGGATAAGAAATGAAATTGGGAACCTTCTGGAGAAGAAAGAAACAGGAAGGAGGACAAGAGAGGCAACAGAATAAGCATAAGTAACAAAGACATAGTTGCTCATGCCATGAAGAGTGGCAGCTTTGAAGAGAGTGAATAAAGCAGTGTTATTGCATTCATTTGCAACAAGCACCACAAATGGAACCACATCTTTGTAACAGTACCTTCTTCTTCTGTCCATCTCTCTTTCTTCACACTTATTCCCTCTTTGGGCTCAATCTTCTTTATAGTCAATCCCTCCCTCACAAGTGGACTTTAAAAGTGTATATTTTATTAGTTATGATTCCCCTACACCTTTATTAGTTATGATATCTCAAATTTCCATGATAAGAAATTTTAGTCTTTTTATTAGATTTTCAAAAATTAGTTACGATTTTTTATTTAAATTAGCAATAACTTTTTAAAATTAATGAGGACTTTTATTTAAATTAGTGATAGAGGGATTAAAACCATCAATTTTGTAAATTTTTAGAACTAAAATCCCTAATTTAAAAGGGGATAAAATGACTACAAAATACAAAATAAAGAGACCAAAAATACAACTAAACTTAATTTTTTTTTTTATAAAAGTGACTACAAAATATATTATTATCTTTCAATAAGCAAAATAATTATATATATATATATATATATATATTGTCTTTGTGGATAAACAAATACCTTCTTTCAATATGTAAAATAATTATATATATATATATATATATATATATATATATATATTTGTCTATGTGGATAAACAGATAGATGCAGAGTGTGTTGATTTTATCTATTTAATAGTCCTCTGACAACCGGGTAAATATGCAAATCTCGCAACTTATATAAACATTAAATTTTATGGTTCAAATTTGCAAAATCCGCAGTTTCATGAGCTAATTGAGAGACCGAAATTTATATAACTACCCGAGTAATTCCTAATTCTCTTATTCCATATTTCTACAAATTTTTCTATTTATTCATTAAAGAATTTTTTCAATACTTTTTATGGTTTTAAGATTAAAAGTCCAATTAATTTCATACTTTATATAATAATAAAAAGATAAATAAAAATTTTTTAAAATGAATATAACATTACTCATACCTACCCCTATGCAAACGGATGCTCTTATTCCCTTTAAAAAATGGAAAACATCTTAATCACTATATATTTAGAATATAAAATAGTAGAAATAAAAATACTAAATTTATGGAGAACAGTGAGGGTTTGGCCAATAAAGTTGCCATCACAAATGGACAAAATATTATTTTGAGATAAGATCACTTTTATGCCTTCATATATTTCTTTAACCAATATTGGATATTGGATGTTGATGACGTACATGTTGTAGTGGGAAATACCAACTATATACACATTTTATCACAAATTGGCCAAATTTATTGTACAAATATCAAAAATCATTCTATTACAAGAAAAAAATATATATCTACAAATACACAAGAAAATTTCCATCTCGTTTCAACTCAGGAATCGTGTGTTTGTTTAAATTAATCTATTTTTTTAAAAAATAAATCTTCTATTTCTATTTTATAAGTATCTCATCCTTCATATTTTTTTTTCTTCACTCATCCTTCATATTTAATGAAGCCAATATTCACAGCATAGAGACATTGGAGGGTTTTTTTTTTTAATTATTATTGGCAACGTATTTTTTATTTTATTTTTTATGGAGCACCACTAGAGTGCTCAAAATAAAAAACAAAATACACTAATATGTAAATTAAAAAAAAATCAATTAAAAAAATGTCATAATAGCTCCTGACGAGAATTCCTCCTATAAATTAAGTATAGTGAATATAGACATATTATGACCACGTATATAAATACCCTTAATTCTTATTCTATATGGCATGCTCAACTAAAAGTATTAGGCCTAGTGATCTGATTCCAAGAGAAAGAATTATTCTATGTTGGTGAAACCCTAATTTATATGAGAACACCTACAAATTTAATTTTTTCTATTAAAGGAAAAAAAACTAACCAAACAAACTAAAATTATCTGAATTTTCCATAACTGGCATGATATTTTGAAGTGTTAAGAGTTATGGTGTGGTTCAAATATGAAGGACATATGGAATGGACCATGTATTATTGGTGTACAATTAATTTTTGTAATAAAAGCTAAATTAATAGGACAATGTCACATACCCACCACACCTCACTTGATAAGAACTTGTTGTTACAAAAGTTTGAGCATGATGAGGAGCATGATTGGTCAAAGAAATCCCAGAAGAGTACTAGTGTGAGTTTAGGTTAGCTTATCTTAAATAAACTCTAAACTTTTGAAAAATAAATAATTATTTTAAAAAAAATTTAAATGCGCATTAGTTCTAAATAGATCAAAAGCTATTAATGAAGTCTATTTATTGGTGATCAGTGATCATTTTCTAAGCTACTTGTACAAGCTAATCTTTGACCAAAGTCCTTTCAAAATTATTGATAATAATTAACTAAAATTATTTTAATTAGAAAAATACTAAATCTTCTTATTAAATCTTTCTATAAATCATCCTATTCATTTAATTTTGACCAATGTCTTTTATCTTTTACTAACATTTACTTTTTGAAAGATATATAGATGACACTTGTCAAAATCGAGTAGGTAGAAGAATTATAGGAGGATTTAGCATTACTCAATTAATTATGTTTAAAGACTATTTTAAAATTTTCAGATGTAAAATCATATATTAAACTATTAAAATTAATTTTATGTAACATTTCATTTAATTAGGTGATAATCAAGTTATTCTATTTAATTTTTGGTGAGATATTCTTGAGATTCGGTAAAATTTTGTTGATTTTAGTTGTGATAGATTTATTTTTTCATGCACAATATAATAACATAATTATAGAGAGAACACTAGCTAGTAGGAAGAGCAAGTATCTTTACAACAAAGAATTAGTCTTTTATCCTAATAGTAGCATATGATATACTTAAGAAACAAAAAAATAAAACAAACAATATAATATATACATTTAAAAAAAATCAATGCTAATTACGTAGTTAACTATATATTAATTAGTGTATAACATTTTATTACTATAATTTCTTTTGAAATATATTTATTTAATTATTTAATATATATTAAAATTAAATATGTTTTAATTTCTTTATTAATATACATTAACAATAAAAAATATTTATATGCCTTCTTTTAGCCTAACTTTGAAGGGCTCCAAACTATTGCTTTACCAACTTGGGCTTTGGGCTGTGTTAAATTAATTTTAGTTGAGGGGAGAGGGGAGTTTCCCTCTCCTTTTTATCTCTCACTTTTTCCTTTCATGTATATACGTGGTTTTGATCGTATAGTGTAGACTTTTTTTACCAGTTTTTTGCAGCAGTAAAATCTATACCAGTATTAGAAGCTATTTTGTGATAATAAAGGTTAAATTTTTGAAGTCCTAGATGAAGCTACAAAGAATCAATATGAATCTAGAAAATGTGGTAGCATAAAGGTAGAAGCACGATGTGACCCTAATCCCTAGACAAATCCACCGACCAAGTTTCATCTAGAAGATCCAGAAATTTTATTTAGCTTTCAAGAAAGTTTAGTAAGGTAGGTATTGGCCAGATCTAAAGTTGAAGATGTTTTTGAAGGCACGAAATTGACCCGATCTGGGATCGGAGTCGTAGTTAGAGGCACTTATTGATCCGATCCTGTTGCAGAAAAAAGATTTGATCAGGTCTAGATTTGGATGCTCAATCTTCGTTGATGTGCAAACTTCCAAGCGGCTATAAAAACTCTGATTTCCATCTCTCCCAGTGAGCGAATCTAATTTTAGTAATTGTATCTTTGATTCTGTTGTATCACTAGTTGATCTACTTTATCAAGGGTTATTCCTCTGTCTTTTAGTTTCACTGTGTTTAAGTATTTAAGATTTGTAGAAATTGAGGCAGATGAGAATTTTCTTGTTGTTTTTGTTTTGAGGCTTTTGCCATTGTACATGAATGAATGAATTCTGCAGTTGAAAAAAATAAAAAGTATAGAAGTAGATCCTTCACTTCTTGTTTAAGCAAATCAACAAGCATAAAGTCCATTTGTGTTTTAAACAATTCCATCTGTTTTCTTTATAGAAGTTTCAGTGTTGCAAGAGAGGAACACTCTGTTTGGTTGTTGATTCCAACAAGTTACTAACAATTTCTTCCCCAATCTCTTCTGTTGTTTTACCCCACAGTACAGCATAAAGTCCAATTGATATCATTATGACTCCAACTATACTGCAAAATTCAGAAACAATGGGGAACATTAGAACAAATCATATCAACAAATTTTATGCAGTTTCTAATTTCTATAAAAAATGACTTCAGTCTAACTAACCCAAAACTCGACCCAAGGAAGATTTTGGACTTATCACAATCTAAAAAAGACTAAACATTTGTCCGTGACACTCATCCGACTTTAATACCATACTAGAAATTGTTTTGACTTGACTCAACTCAGATTGGCTCAAAGTGCGAGCGATGCCTTAGACCTTATATGCTACTTAGGTCATATTTCTAGTCAATATGAGACTCTTAGCCGTTTACAATTTTGGATGAATATGAATAAGGACACATGATCACATGGCTGAAATTAGTCTTTTTTTTTTTTTTTATCTATTTATATTTGCTTCTTCAACTTTCAAGTAAGAATCAAATGTGATAACAATTAGTCATATCATACCTTCCAATGTAAAGAGTATCATCAAGGAATATGACACCCATAGCAACAGCAATAACAATTCGAAGTGGCTTGAATGATGTTACATACACTGGCCCCTTCAAATGCAGTGTCCATACATAAATTAAAGCACCCATTACCTTCACAAATATTCCCTAAAAAATTCAAAAAAAGAAAGCAAGTGTCATCAATAAACTAAATTAACAAGCTTAAAATGCTTATTTCTCTTTTGTTCAAAGTGCAGTAGTGATTTGCAGAGTATCTTACAGTGCAAACAATGGAGATTAGTGAAATACTTGTTCTTATTTTCCAAGAACTTGCATTTGGCACTATAAGTAAACCTACAATTGTAGATATTATGGTGGTAGTCAAGTTGACAAAGAAGACCATAGTTAATTCATCTGGGAACTCTTTCAAGACATTCACCTGCAGAGTTAAAATTTATATAGTCATTTCATTTAAAGTATCAAGAAATATTTAAAAAGAATTTGGATGTTCTAAAGTAATTAGGAGCATGTTTTGTAGAGAACATAATGCACATGTAATTGCTAAATAGAAAAGTAAAGAACCAAAATTTCACCTAACTAACTATGATCTTGAGCTAGTCCTAATTAAATCAGTGTAACTTCGTATAGAATCCAAATCCTACCTGATATATACACCTTATTGAAATCAATATAGATTCTGCCATTAACAAAATGCCACCAATGGCCCAACTTGCATCTTCTGATTTAAGAAAATTACTTGGTTGTTGAAATGGTAAGAAAAGTTGCCTATGAGCATTGATGATGGATGGACCTTTGTAGAATGTCAATACAAATGCACCTGCTATTGAAATTATGCTTCCCAACACCTTTGCTTGACTACTTTTTCTTTTTGCAGCTAACTTTTCCATCCTTAATTTTAGTAAATAGGAGAAAAAATAAATAAATAGACAATAGACAAAGATATCATAGTGGTTAATGTTAAACGTCCCATTTAAGTAGTACTAAATGGTGTGCTTGAATCTTCTTCGACACTGGAGGGTTTGTAAGTATATGGTTCGTTGATCTGTTATTGCACATCAATTGAGAATTGATCATGGAGAAAAGTAAGCATAATGGACGGTTGAGATGTTGGATGGTGAAAAAAAAACAATTGGCAGGAGTGCTGGAGAGAATCAGGTTCATTTGTCCCGTATTTAAAACTTAAAAGTTAATTACTTTAGTGTTTTGAAATGAACCATGTTTACTTCATCTTAAAGTACAACCAAATATGCACTATTGAGTATTCAGTCTCCCATTAATATAGATCAACTTTAAATCTAAAGAGTAAAAACTACTTTCAATATCGTTAAAATGAATTCATATTTATTTTATCTTAGTGTGAAATCAAACACACACTAACTATTTAAGCTACGTTGATGGTCTTAAGTTGGGGTCACAATTAAATTGTTTCGTTTGGTCAAAACATGGTCAAATGTGGTTATTACTTACACTCGCTAGCTATGGAAACCATGATACTGCCAAAGTAAATTATTTAAGGGGATCAGACATCCATTTAAAACTTTGGTCACATTTAATATAATTTAAGGAATAATAAAAAAGATAAAATCCATAGCTTTAGAAAGAAATTATGAAATATAATTAACAAAGGGGAATGAACCTGAAAATAATGGCAAGTATGAATGTGAAAGCAGGTAGCAGATTGGCAATTGATGAAGCAAGTGTTGGAGAACTGTAGCTAATGCCAACATACCCCAACATTTGAGATGAACTTCTGCACTACCAACATTTCCATAAATCACAACTAAATTAAAACCACCACTGATTGACAAAAACTATGGTTTATTTAAGTGGGACCAACCACAAATATTTTAGCCCTACAATTAGGAGAGAAATGTCTTCCGCAGTATTTATAAAGATCAAAAGAAGAGTGAAGTGAATATGCCTTTACATCATCACACCAAGTAGAATGATTTTGGAAATTATGGGGAGACTTAGTGGAAGAACCATTCTTGATCTGCAAAGACATAAAATTCTGTTAGATTATAAACTTGGATAATTCATGGTTTGAAATAATAAATAATTTGCTAATTAACCTTCTGTGGAAAATAATGACAGGAAGGAGAACAGAGGTAGCAACAGAAAAAGCATAAACAACAAAGACATGATTGTTCATCCCTTCATTTGTTGCTGCTTTGAACACAGTGAGAAGTCCCACATCGGTGAATTCATTCAATATAATCATAAAAACTGGAAACAAATCCCTATAAAAGGACCATCTTCTTGTAGCCATAAACACCTCTGATCTTCACTTCTCACTTTCTTGGTTTAGTGAATTTTTATGAAATGTCTCTTGAGTTTACAAGCATATGTTCCTGTGAATGTCAACACCAATAATATCTGAGTAACTGTTAATTAAAACATCTTAATCAAACTTAGCTGTTCATATTAATTTATGTTACTTACTTACACGAGTTTTTTATTAAATTAAATTAATAATATGTAGTTAAGCATTGAAAATTTTGGAACATTGTTAACGTGAAGTATTTGATATTGAAAAATCATTAAGGAGCCATTATTAAAAGGAGCATTATCATGAGCTGGGTCATGTTCTCAAGTTGTCTCTTTACGGAATCAACTAAAGAAAATTGAACATATTTTTGTCAATTAAGGCTAAAATGTACGTCTGGTTTTGTTAGTATTTATTTATTTTTTTACATATATTTATAGTTATTTAAAGTAAAGTCATGTTTAAACTAAAATATCTTTATAACTAAGCAATTTTTTGGGCTGATTTGTCAAAGTAACTGTTTGTTGTGAATAGGAAGAGCATGTGCTTAAAAATGCTGAGATAGAGAGTTCAGTTTTTTTCAAAGCAAAATAACAAACATTTACATTAATTACACTTATACCCTTTACATATTTCCATAAAGCACTTGAAGAAAGGGTTGATCCACTTCTATGGAAAGAATTGGTGCAGGATCTCAAATTCTTACCTTAACTATATATATATATATAATTGAAAGTTCAGGTATTTTACAAAGTCTAAGACTAAAACACTCTATTCTTATAAAATTAAAGATTATTTTGATAAATTTCTCCATTATAATTACAATGTTTCTTTACTATTGTGTCAGCTTTTGTTGCTACGCAAACCTCTTTGTCTATTATTTTGTATTAACTAAACTAAGTGTAGAAGAAGAATTGTTCAGAACTAATGACATATGATGATTGAGCTAATTTTGTCTAGTTACTTGCTTTAAAATGCTAGGATAGAATCTTCACTTCTTTTGATAGCAAAATAACAAGCAATTACATTAATTACACTTATGTCCTGTACATAGTTACATTGAGAATGATACATTATTAGTACACATTGCACTGCAAATTCTATCTGTATTTGGTTTCATATCAAGTCAGACCAAACATGAATTCAGAACATGAAATTTGATCTTTCATCGTGTTAAAATAAATTCACATTTATTTCATCTTAACTTGAAACCAAACACACTCTCTAATCATCAAAGAAAAAAAAAATGCAGTCTATGTATCATTGAGCCTTCCCTAATAGTCAAATGAGACAACAAAAGAAATTTTACTAAATGTAATCCCATCCATTGCGTTGTATATCCATTGAAGTACTCAAAATCTTCCATTCACAGAAATTTCAGAGGAAAATGAAACCCCATTTTGATCCTCATAGCAGTGTGTACTCTTCTGTTCTGTGACAGAAAAAAAGGGGTTCTTCATGATTTTCTATATATGATGTTAAGATTGGTGAAGAGAATCTACTTGTCTTTTAAACAATTCCTTCTGTTTTTCTTTTGGAACTTTGCAAGAGAGGATGATTCTGAGTGGTTGGTGATTCCAACATGCTACTAACAATTTCTTCCTCAAACTCTTCTGTTGCTTTACCCCACAACACAGCATAAAGCCCAATTGATATTATTGTGGCTCCAATTATACTGCAAAAATTCAAAGAGGAATATTTGAAATAACTATATCATTAAACTGTTCATGCATTTTATTCTTTGTATAACAAAATATTGTATGAGTGGTAAAAGGAACTGATTTTCATAACTGTTTGAACTTACTTCTTAATGATATTAACTAATTGAAATTGTCTTCAATCAGTGTAAAACCACAAAGTGAGCAAGAAAATTGCTAAGTAGATAACAGGTTTTTATGTGATCCCCATATATTAATCAAGAATCAAATGCGAAAATTAACCCTAAGGGATTGGTCAAGTGGAGCATCGCAGGGTCTCATATATGATAGATAACAGGTTCGAGCCCTCACTTGTTCCTTTGGAGAGTAGCGAACGTGAGTTCTTCCCTAAGGGTTATTTGAGTCCAGAGGCTTTTCTCACTTTGGATTGTGACACCATCCCCTAACCCTAAATTTTCGTAAAAAAAAAATGTAAAAAGTGAGTTTAGTAATACCTTCCAATGTAAAGAGTATCATCAAGGAAGAGAACAGCCATAGCAACAGCAATAACAATTTGAAGTGGCTTGAATGATGTTACATATACTGGTCCCTTAAAATGCAGTGTCCAAGCATAAACCAGATTACTAATTAACTTTCCAAATACTCCCTAAGAGATAAAAATAAATTTCATCAATAAGCCACACAAAGCTTAAAATGTGTGTTTATTTTAAAGTGTAGTTATTTGCAGAGTATCTTACAGAGCAAACAATGGAAATAAGTGAGATATCTAGTCCAATTTTCCAAGCACTTGCATCTGGAACTGTAAATAAACCAACACTTGTAGATAAAATGGTGGCAGTCACGTTGTAAAAGAACACTAAAGTTAATTCATCCGGAAAAACTTTCAAGATATCCACCTGTGAAAATCAATAATACAGCTAAAATTTTTTAGAACTAACTTCTTCAAAGCTTTCAATATAAATTAGAAACATGATTTGGATCATCTAAAGTGAGAATCATAGGTTAGACAATGAAGTACAAGCCATAATTTCTAATGAGAAAATGAAGTACATTCTCATATACCATTAAATCTAACTAAGATTATACGGTTGAGATTTAATCGGTCAAAAATTTGTCTTGGCCGAGCTTTTAAATCTCAACCGTCCAATCTTAATTGTGTGGCTCACCTGACGTCAACTGAATGCAGTGATTTCTTGATTGTAGTAACTGTGGTGGCAATTCCAAATCTACCTATGATCTTAGTGCTAGTATTTTATAAACTTCTAACTCTTGATGATTTCATCAGTGTTTATAGATTATCAACTTAAATTTCTAAAGTATACTTTTCAATTTCCTACCTGTATAATGTACCATACTGAAGACAGAAAACAGTCACCTATGAGCAGAATTCCAGCAATGATCCAATTAGCATCTTCTGATTTAAGAAACCTAATTGGTTGTTGAAGTTTAATATTGAAAATTTTGGGGTGAGCATTGAGGATTGATGGACCTTTGAAGAAAGTCAACACAAATGCACCTCCTATTGATATTATGCTTCCCAATACCTTTGCTTGACTACTTCTACTTTTTGCAGCTATCTTTTCCATCCTTAATGTGAGCATATAAGATAAGAGAAAAACAAAATAAGTAGACATTAGACAGATCCATATAGTTGTTAATGTTAAAATCATGATATTGCAGGGTGATATTGGTGAGCGTATCACAATTTAAAACTTACCAGTAGTTTGAAAATATTAAATATCTCATTAAGCTTATTTCTTACCTTAAAAGAGTTACAAATTGAGTCAAACAGTTAGAAGTTTGTCCGCCATAGATTCATTAGTATAAAATGTATAGTTGTCTAGTAGTCTGATTATTATTATTATTATCATAAAAAAGAATATCAGACTTCGTAACTCAACCTTAAAAGTTAGCTCATGAAAAAGTTTATCACAACTTTTATAATTCCTCTTTAGCTTACTCCTAATCGATACGAGACTTTCATCATTCATAATCTTAATACACCCCCTCACACCTTGAACTAGGATTTTCTCATCATCATTTTAACAAACTTCGCTCCAAGTGCGGCCCACATCAAGGTGCGTGAGTGTGTAGACAATAAGATTTACGTGTGTTTCTCATATTATAACCGGTCAGATTCTAATACCTTATTAAATTTAAGTTTTGAGCCATATTCAACCTGTAACAGGAGCATAATCACACCACTTATATTCTCTTTCTACCTATTGCTAATTAATGTCAAACTTTTGTTATTCATCATAATCTAGTGGTATGTGTGCTTTAATTTTAAAATATTGCATTCGTGTAAGAAAAGCAAACATGTGACCTAGTTTCGATGAAAGGGATTGTTAGTTATTTATGTTTGTTTCATTTATTTTAAAATGATTAAAATCCTCAATCAGGGGAAAAAGAAGAACGAAAGTAAAGTAATTAAGAAAATAGGTTAGAGAAGAATTTTGTGAAATAGTATAATTAAAAAATTATGGGAGTGAACCTGCAAATTAGGGCAAGTGTGAAAGTGCAAGCAGGAACAAGATTTCCAATTGAAGAAGCAAGTGTTGGAGAACTGTAACTAATCCCAATATACCTCATTATCTGAGATGAACTTCTGCATCATCCAAAACAAAAAACAGAGCAATCAATAATTCTCATAATTCACTCTATGATTGAGAATTAATGCTTAATTATGCAAGAATCTATAACAGTTTAATTCAAAAATTCAAAGTGGCTACATACCCTATGACCCCAAGAAAGGCAATTTTGGAAACTATGGAGAAACTAAGAGGAGGAACAACCACTGTTGATCTGCAAATAGACATAAAATTCTGAGTCAGAAAAATATCACCCATGATTTTATTTTTGATTCTAGGGATTTGAAATAAAGAAATTGGTAACCTTCTGTGGAAAAAAGTGAGAGGAAGGAGTATGAAGGTAGCAACAGCATAAGCATAAGAAACAAAGACATGATTGTTCATTCCTTCATTTGTGGCTGCTTTGAACAGAGTGAGTAATCCCATATCATTGCATTCATTTCCTATAATCACCAAAATTGGAAGAAAATCTCTGTAAAATGACCATCTTCTATCCATCAATTTGTGAATTCAACTTTACTTTCTTTTTCTCACAGAACAATTTTTGTTTTTATAGTTTGGTTCAGGAAGGTATTTAGAAATGTCTTATGAGTTGATGTTGGGGGATTTTGCTGCTGAAAACTAACAATTTGGTCCTAAAAGGAATTAATATCAATGATTAATTCGGCTAGTATTTGGCTTAACCTTTTTTAAAGGTTTGATAAAAAAAATGCACTTAAGGTATTTATCAACATTATTAAAATTTTAAAAAATACTTATAAGTGTGTTTGAATTAGATGTTGATTAATTGTAAAATTAAGTTGTGAAAAAATTAATTGTCTAAGACATAATCGATTTTTTTCGGATATATTTGCTGTCAGAAACGATTTTTAAGATAATTTTAAGACATGAAAAATAATTTTGAAACAATATTCAATTTTTAACTAAAGAACAAAAAGCTTTTTTCTTTTGTTAAAAAGATAATAAAAAATTTTTGTAAATACAAAATATAACTATCCAACGTACATCGAACAATAATAGTTTTCAAACACACTCTATATGTATATATTATTTTGTCTCTCGAGAATTTAAAAAAAAATTAACATTTTTTTACTATATTTAATTTCTTATTAAATAATTAATTTTTTTAAATATGCTAATATGAATTTATATCACGATTGTGCCTATTAAAAAGACTTTATTAAAAAAAATAAAACTTACTTTTTCATAATCTCGATGCCTCAAAGGAGTCTTTGACTATGGATTAAAAAATATTTTTGTTATGTATTCCTATTCTATTTATTCTACTTATAAGTATAAGGTGAAAATAGAAGTTTTAAAAAGCTCATATGCCTTATCTCATTTCTTTTTTTTTTTTCAATGACTTATTGTACAAAATGGGCCCATGGCATTAATAAATTGCATATTTGGATACTTGTTTACAAATAGAAAATGACAAATTCAATAAAATTTTATTTTAAACATTAAAATTTGTAATAACAAATTTTAAAAAATTCCAACACAATTTTAACGGATTTCTAAACCTGGGTAAAGATCACCTAGCAACAGAGTCAGAAACATAGTATAACTCAAATAAAATAATCTTGATTGAGTCATATGAATAATAAAAGGTGAAACTTAAAGAAGATAAGCCCAATTAAGTTCGAAGAACTAGCATCTTAATATAAAAGTGAAATACCAACAAATCTGGCACATATAGCTGAATCTTTTAAGTATCTTGATAGAGATTCGAATTCTGACGGTGCGTATAGAGAAAGCTTTATTGAGAAAGACAATGTCCACTTCGGTGATCTCCACGCCTCAAAGGGATTAGTCTTCAGCTATTGGCCAAAAAATACCCATCATTCACCAAAAAAAAAATATAAAAGTCAAATATTCTTTGTTTATAAAAAAATAAAAATAAAAATATAAAAAGCCTTATAACTATGGTTGTTTTAGTTGGCATGACTTTGACTACATAATAGTATGAATAGAAATTTAGTGCTGAAAAGTGTAAAGTATTTAATGTTACAAAATTATTTTTAATTCATTTTAAATACAAAATTTCTATCGCCTCCGGTCGTGAATATATGATCCTTTAGAGAAAATTTGTTGGTCATATATATAAGACCCCTACAAAGTTTAAGAGACAATTATATGTTTTTTTTCTTGTCTATCCTTATAATAAATGAAGTGATAGTGTGTATAATTAATGCATTTGTTAAAAATTTTGACTTTAAATAAGGGTATATTTGGTAGATTATACTATTTTTTTGAAAAAACAAGACATTAAATAAGGTTGTTAGTAGTTTTCTTAGTATGTGTGAATTGGTTAGAGAGTCTTATAAAAAGGACCAGATGTAGTATTTATGAGTGGCTTAACCATTACCCTAAGGGTTAGGGTAATGGGTAACAAAACTTGTTAATAAAGTACTCCCTCCGTTCCTATTTAACTGTCCGGAGAGAAAAAAATCTTGTTTCTATTTATCTGTTCACTCATATTTTCAATGTAACATTAATTGTACTTTTACTAATTCTCATTTTATGTTTAATTGGAGGCTAATCAATGCCCACTATCTAACCAATCAAACAATGAAAGACAAAGGGTATTATGCAGAGTTTAAAATTTATTTTGAGAAAAACTATAACAATTATTACATTTTTTAATATGTGTGTTTTTCTCATTTCGGACAGTTAAATAGAAAAGAGAGAATATTATAAAACCAAAAATATATATATTTATACTTTAATATGTTATATAGTCTTATTGGATGCACCACTCCTGATATTTAACATACATTTTGACAATATAATAGAATTGATGGGAGAAGATAACAAAGAAAGAGGACACGTAGCAAAAAGGTTTGATAGGGATGTAAACCAATGGGGTTTAACCAACTGTAACAGTATTTGTATTTAAATTTTCAAGTCTTTTTAAAAAGATTATCTGTACTCTAAAACTTGGTTACACACCTACCCACAAAATAGAGGGAAGAGAAAAATTTAAAAAAAAAAATTATATAAAATGAAAATGTTTGGTTTGAGAATAAATGAGAAAAAAAAAAAGAGAAAGTATCTGTGTCTTATAAATAGTATAAAATTTTTGTCTCGCCAACAACTTTCACTTTAAAATAGAGATTGAGGAAGAAATTGTTAGAGCCTTGAATAAGAAAATTTAGAATTATTTTTATTATTTAAGTAAATTTTACATCTAATCTATTCTGCATAGTAATTGTGTTCCAGAATATCTTATGAACTTTGTCATAAATAATTTTTAATTCTATAATCAATTTAGCAATGGAAAATAATTGAGCCTGAGCTGGGACCATGATGGCAAATACGAACAAAAGTGTGATGCTTTCGCAACACAAGAGGTTTAAAAAAAAAAAAACTGGAAAAAGAATAATAAAAAAAATGCTAATATCAAGTGAATTGCATCATATCATCACCAATACTTTATTTGAAATCACTTACAACTCCAAATTAGTGAAAGAAGATAAAGATAAAGACAATCAGGAAAGTGACCTTATTATAACTTATTAGGACAACGTACATTCAAAGTGTTCTATACAGGGTTACAGAATATATTGTAAAGACACATTTATTTATATTTTTAATATATCTGGATTATATGAACAGGAATTTAGAAGGGAAAATTCAGAAAAGAGAAAGAGAAATTAGAGAGGCATTGAAGAAGAATTAGATTAGAACAGAGAAAACAGAAAGAAAGAAGAGACTGAGAAATTGGGGAGAAATAGACTTGTGGTTTGTTCGAAAAAGTTTTAGTTTTTAGTTTTAAAAATTGTATTATAAAACAGTTTTTAGAAATAGTTTTAAAAAAAAGTGAAAGAAATTTTCAATACAAATTTGTGTGTAAATTCTGAAAACTGAAAGCCAAAGTATGTTTTAGATGTTTTCATATTTTGATTTTTAAATACTAAAAAATAAAAACTGTTGCTGAAAATTATTTTTAAAAACTTGACTGACAAACAGGTTTTTTAGTTTTCTATTTGTTTTCATTGATGGTATTTTTTTACAATTACACTTAAATATATTAAATATATAGATTATTAGAATATTTTAGATATTCTAAAAATAACCTTAATTTAATTCGGACTTATCCTAATTTTTTATTGAGCCCAACTTATTTGTATTCCAAACCTCTATTCTTAACATTGAAAGTATTTTTAAAAATATTAATTTTTTTTAATTAAATCTACCTTATAATTTGAAATCACAATTAATAAAATTATTTTTCAAGCTTTTTAACTTATATTCAAATAGGCATTATTCATTAACCCCAATAAGAAGAGAGAAAATGGATGAAAAGTATAATTTTTTCTTGTTTAGTTTGGAAGAAAAAGTGAAAAAAAAGTATTGGAATTTGCAGAAAAAAAAATTTCTCTCCATCTTTTAGAGAAAATTGTTGGTAAGAGAAAAATTTTGTATTATTCATGAGGTTCATACGTACTTTATCTTATTTTTTTTTAATTTTTTCTTAAACTTAATACACTTATTTTTTATTATTTTTTTTCTTACTTTTCTCTTTCCTTCATTTTCCTTCTTCACACTTTTTCTCTTGGAACCAAACACAGACAAGTGTGTAACCAAAGTTTTAGAGCATAGATAATCTTTTTAAAAAGACTTGAAAATTTAAATCCAAATACTCTTACACTTGGTTAAACCCCATTTGTTTACATCCCTATCAAACCTTTTTGCCATTAGTCCTCTTTCTTTATTATCTTTTCCCATCAATTTTATTAGAGTTGTGTTGACGGTTGTCTTTAGGATAATAAATAAGTTATTTATAAAAAAAATTAATAAAAATTATAATTAATAAAAATATATTATACTATTAAATACTATATTTTTAATAAAAAATTATATTTATAAATAATTTATCCATTGTCCAGATTACACTGATGGAAATGGTTTAGCAAAAACTCATTTTGTAAAAATGTATGTTAAATATCAGGAGTGGTGTATCCAGTAAGACTATATAACATATCAGTACCAATTTTTTAGTTTTCAGCAGCAAAATCCCCCAACATCAACTCATAAGACATTTCTAAATACCTTCCTGAACCAAACTATAAAAACAAAAATTGTTCTGTGAGAAAAAGAAAGTAAAGTTGAATTCACAAATTGATGGATAGAAGATGGTCATTTTACAGAGATTTTCTTCCAATTTTGGTGATTATAGGAAATGAATGCAATGATATGGGATTACTCACTCTGTTCAAAGCAGCCACAAATGAAGGAATGAACAATCATGTCTTTGTTTCTTATGCTTATGCTGTTGCTACCTTCATACTCCTTCCTCTCACTTTTTTCCACAGAAGGTTACCAATTTCTTTATTTCAAATCCCTAGAATCAAAAATAAAATCATGGGTGATATTTTTCTGACTCAGAATTTTATGTCTATTTGCAGATCAACAGTGGTTGTTCCTCCTCTTAGTTTCTCCATAATTTCCAAAATTGCCCTTCTTGGGGTCGTAGGGTATATATAGCCACTTTGACTTTTTGGAATTAAATTGTTATGGCTTCTAGCATAATTAAGTATCAATTATGAGAATTATTGATTGCTCTGTTTTTGTTTTGGATTTTGATGATCCTGTCATTTGTTATATACTTATATGTAATGATGCAGAAGTTCATCTCAGATATTGGGGTATATTGGGATTAGTTACAGTTCTCCAATACTTGCTTCTTCAATTGGCAATCTTGTTCCTGCATGCACTTTCACACTTGCCCTAATTTGCAGGTTCACTCCCATAATTTTTTAATTATACTAATTCACTAATTCTTCTCTAACCTATCTTCTTAATTACTTTACTTTCGTTCTTCTTTTTCCCCTGTTTGAGGAATAAGTTAGTAACAAAATATAATTTGTGTGATTATCCTCGTGCTAGAGTTGAATTTGGCTCAAAACTTAAATTTAATATGGTATTAAAATCTGACCAGTTATAATATGGGAAACAAACGTAAATCTAATTGCTTACCGACTCACGCGTCTTGATGTGGGCAACACTCAGAGCGAAGTTTGTTAAAATGATTATGAGAAAGTCCTAATTCAAGGTGTGAGGGAATGTATTAAAGTACTGATGAAAGTCTCGTATCGATTAAGAGTAGGCTAAAGAGGAATTATAAAAAATGTGATAAACCTTTTCATGAGCTAACTTTTAGAGTTGAGTTATGAATTCTAATATTCTTTGTTATGATAATAATAATAACCAGACAACCATACATTTTATACTAATGAATCTATGACTGACAAGCTTCTACCTTATTGACTCAATTTGTAAGTCTTCTACTAACTATATTTCAACAGATCTAAGGTAAGAAATAAGCTTGATGAGATCTTTAATATTTTTAAACTACTGGTTAAGTTTTAAATTGCGGTACGCTCACCAATATAACCTTGCAATATCATGATTTCAACAGCCACTAAATTTATGTCTAATGTCTATTTAACCACTATATGAATCTGAATATTTCTGTCTGATGTCTATTTATTTTGTTTTTCTCTTATCTTATATGCTCACATTAAGGATGGAAAAGATAGTTGCAAAAAGTAGTAGTCAAGCAAAGGTATTGGGAAGCATAATATCAATAGGAGGTGCATTTGTGTTGACTTTCTTCAAAGGTCCATCAATCCTCAATGCTCACCCCAAAATTTTCAATATTAAACTTCAACAAACAATTAGGTTCCTTAAATCAGAAGATGTTAATTGGGTCATTGCTGGAATTCTGCTCATAGGTGACTATTTTCTGTGTTCAGTATGGTACATTATACAGGTAGGAACAGGGTTTTCTAAACTGAAAATTATATTTTAGAAGTTTAAGTTGATAATCTATAAACTTGGATCAAATCATCAAGAGTTTAGAAGTTTATAAAATACAAGCACTAAGATCATAGGTAGATTTGGAATTGCTGTAGTAAAGAATCACTGCAATCACTACAATCAAGAAATCACTACAATCAGTTGACCTGAGACAATATTAAGATCAAACGGTTGAGATTTAAAAGCTTGGCCAAGACAAATTTTTGACTGATTAAATCTCAACTGAATAATCTTAATTAGATTTAATGGTATATGAGAATGTACTTCATTTTCTCATTAGAAATTATGGCTTCTACTTCATTGTCTAACATAAGATTCTCACTTTAGAAGATCCAAATCATGTTTCTAACTTATATTGAAAGCTTTGAAGAA
Organism: Cyamopsis tetragonoloba; assembly: GCA_037177725.1. Classification (NCBI taxonomy): domain Eukaryota; kingdom Viridiplantae; phylum Streptophyta; class Magnoliopsida; order Fabales; family Fabaceae; genus Cyamopsis; species Cyamopsis tetragonoloba. The sequence goes on from CM074123.1 coordinate 59,207,700, forward strand.
GTTAGTTCTAAAGAATTTTAGTTCTATTATTGATTTTCACAGGTGGATATCTTGAAAGTGTTTCCAGATGAATTAACTTTAGTGTTCTTTTACAACGTGACTGCCACAATTTTATCTACCAGTGTTGGTTTATTTACAGTTCCAGATGCAAGTGCTTGGAAAATTGGACTAGATATCTCACTGATTTCCATTGTTTGCTCTGTAAGACACTCTGCAAATAACTACACTTTAAAATAGAAATGCATTTTAAGCTTTGTGTGGTTTATTGATGAAACTTTTTTTTTTATTTCTTAGGGAGTATTTGGAAAGTTAATTAGTAATCTGGTTTATGCCTGGACACTGCATTTGAAGGGACCAGTATATGTAACATCATTCAAGCCACTTCAAATTGTTATTGCTGTTGCTATGGGTGTTCTCTTCCTTGATGATACTCTTTACATTGGAAGGTATTACTAAACTCATTTTTCACATTTTTTTTACGAAAATTTAGGGTTAGGGAATGGTGTTACAATCCAAAGTGAGAAAAACCTCTGGACTCAAATAACACTTACGGAAGAACTCACGTTCGCTACTCTCCAAAGGAATAAGTGAGGGTTCGAACCTGTTATCTATCATATATGAGACCCTACGATGCTCCACTTTACCAATCCCTTAGAGTTAATTTTCGCATTTGATTCTTGCTTAATATATGGGGATCACATACAAACCTGTTATCTACTTAGCACTTTTCTTGCTCATTTTGTGGTTTTACACTGATTGAAGAGAATTTCAATTAGTTAATATCATTAAGAAGTAAGTTCAAACAGTTATGAAAATCAGTTCCTTTTACCACTCATACAATATTTTGTTATACAAAGAATAAAATGCATGTACAGTTTAATGATATAGTTATTTCAAATATTCCTCTTTGAATTTTTGCAGTATAATTGGAGCCACAATAATATCAATTGGGCTTTATGCTGTGTTGTGGGGTAAAGCAACAGAAGAGTTTGAGGAAGAAATTGTTAGTAACCTTTTAGAATCACCAACCACTCAGAATCATCCTCTCTTGCAAAGTTCCAAAACGAAAACAGATGGAATTGTTTGAAACACAAGTAAACTCTCTTCACCAATCTTAACATCATATATAGAAAATCGTCAATAAGAACCCCTTTTTTTTCTGTCATAGAACAAAAGAGTACACACTGCTATAGAAAATCATTCAACTTTTTTTTTGGTACTGAGGTTATTCTTCGACCGACAGTCGAAGACTAATTTCTTCGAGATGCAGAGATTATTGAAGTGGATTTTGTCTATATTACAAAGTCTTTTTTATATATACAGTCAAAATTCAAACCCTTATTAACATGTTTAAAAAGACCTAACTATCCACTAACTGTGTCTAACTTTGTTGGTGAAGGGGATCGACTTTTCTTCAAATTCCTTTATGGAAAATATGGCATTGTAATGTGTAGTTTTGTGTCATTCACAATGTTGGAGAAGAAGACCAAGGAAGAAAGCAAAGGAAATGGAATCACAGAGAAGGAAGAGCATGAAAAGAACGAAGATGAAGATTCAGAATAGAAGAAGATGAAAGATGAAAGTCAAGTGTATCACAGCAAATAAATTAAGTTTTCACATGTTTAAATATAGCAGGAAAGGATTTAAATTTTGCAAAGGAGTCCCTGTAATCATATTTTCACAATTTCTGTTTGACGGTTATCATTAGGTTTTTCTGTTATTGCTCTTTTTCAACTCTGATACCTATATATACCAAGTATCTGAGTAATTTTCTCATTGTAAAATATATTTCATTACAAAATTAATAAAAAAAACTCTCTTTATTCCGTCGTTTCTGTTCTGATTTGCTAGCAATTAATTCACGTTTCTGCGTTCATGGAGAAGAAAAGTTAACACACAATATAACTGTAAAGACGTATACGCGATAAGTATGAATAATATAGATGATTGTTAAGGAACGTTTGTTTTAGCTTTTGCTACAAACAAAAATTAGAAAGAGTTTGGTAATACTAGTTTATACTTATTTAAGAGTTTATAATTTATAGCTTGTTTTTATTATCAAGTGGAGGTGTTTGGTAACTACAAGTTTTTATCTTATAATTTGTAAAAATTAGTTTTATGAAAAGCTACTTGAAGTAGTTTATAGCTTATAACTAGCCTTTAATAATTTCTTCCTATTTTGCGCTTAGGTAATTTACTACATTTTACTTTTTTAAATAATTTATTATATGTAATTAATGCATGTTCTTATTAGTCATAAGCTAATTTTACCAAACACATCTTCTTAACCATAAGCTATAAGCTATAAACTAACATTCACAAGCTATAAAAAGTCATAAGATATAAGTTATAAGCTATAGGCTCTGTTTGGTAACACTAGCTTATAGCTTATGACTTATAGCTTATGACTTGTGACTTATAATTGAGTAGAAGTGTTTGGTAAAATTAGCTTATTACGTAGCTTATATTTGTTAAATGAAGGACACGTAATAGTTATATATAGTAAATTATTTGATAGAGTAAACATGTAATAAATAGGAAAGAACTATTGAAAACTAACTTATAACTTATAAAAGCTATAAGTTTTTTGTCACCAAACACATTCAATTACCCATAAGTTATAAGCTATAAGCTCCTAAATAAGTTATAAACTAGTTGTGCCAAACACACTCATAAACCATAAGCTATAAGCTAAAAATGTGTTTGGATTAGCTGAAATTAATTGTGAAAATAAGCTGTGAAAAAAATTGATTGTCTGAAATCTAATCAATTTTTGTTTGGATATATTTGCTGTTAGAAGCGATTTTTAAGATGGTTTTAAGCTGTGAAAAGTGATTTTTGAAGCTTTTTAAAATAATATCCAATTTTTAGCTAAAAAAAGAAAAGTTTTTTTTTTTAAAAGAACAATCAAAAATTTTTTAAATGAAAAATATAAAATAATTTTTTCCAAGTATACTTTAATTTTACCAAAAGTAGCCTTAGTGGAAAGAAAGTAAGAGCTTTTAGTTGACTAAAATTGAGTTTTTGTCTGACTCTAACCAAACATGCTATGAAGTGGTATAGTACTTTCATGCCATGTCATGTGATAACTGAAAATTGGAATGCAGCCCCTAACATTGGAAGTAAATGAGATTTTTTCACAGGGATGATTTTGTAATTTTGGTTTATCAAATTCTTGAGTTGCACTTGTTCTGGGGGTGCATTTCCCTCACAGTTTAGTTTAGTTTAGTTATGCAATAACACTTGTCAAATAAGAGTTTTGTTACAAGTATGATTGATTCCTAATAAAATTATGTTGGTTTTCTTTTAGGGACTGATTCTTATTATTTTAAAACTATAGGGACTTATATTAGAATTTTTAAAGTGTAACGATCAAAACTTAAATTTATAGAAAACGTAGAGAATTAAATTATAAAAAGAAAATAGCTTAGACTTATTCATGAATTTTTCATAAAACTTATTAAAATAAATTAAAAAGGTTAACTGCAATTTTAGTTTGTCAAATATGACTAATATGTAATTGCAATCTCTTACAAAAAAAAATTCATTTATCGAACAAGTAGAGTTATATGACATAATCATCAAAATATTTCCTAAAAAAAATATATATATATATATATATAATTATAAAAAAGGTGTAAACCGTCATTTGAAACAAAGTCATCATTCTTTTTGGTCCGCACAAAATTATTTTAAATTGCGACTTTTTCATTGCGAAACAAAATATTTTTATTATTTTTGGTTGAGAATTTTTTTATAATTATGAAACAAAATGGCACCACTATTAGAAAATAATGGGTGTTGTGTACTTATGGGCTTCTGCACACACTAGCCCGTCAAGTGTATTCCCCCAAACCAAAAAAAAATAAAAAAGAATAAGAAATAAAAAAACTTAGATGTACTGTTTGGATTGGCATGGCCATATTAATTGGAACTCATGTTGTATTTCTAGGAGTTTTTCTCCTTTAACTTATACAATGAAATTTGCTATTTGAACCAACAAAAAAATTAGAGTAATATCATTTCTCAGTTGTTTAAAGAAAAGTTGGAGTAATATTAAGTAAAATTAGGGTAGGGGTGAGTGGACACCCATCCAGGACTCAATGTTCGAAGTGGCCCATAATATATATATATATATATATATATATATATATATATATATATATATATATAAAAGTGCTGTTATTTGCAACAACAAAAAAATTCCAGAAAAGTGCTCGTCCTCTTTGTTAGTGTTGCTTGTGGTGGAGCTTTTATGCTAGTGCCGTTATTTTTATTTTGTTGTTGGTGTTGCTTAAGTATGTCCTAAGTGTGGATATTGTTAGTGTTGTTATTGTTAAGTTATGCCTTATGAAATTGTGATGTATTAATAGGGTCGTATGTAATATTAAAATTTTATTATAGTTTAATAAAAAAAATTTACTTAAAAGGAGCTCATTTTGTTCACTTCACCTTAGGGCCTATAAAAGGTCACGACCCTGCTTATATCCAGTTAAATATCAAAAAAAATTTGGTTAAATTAATATATGATTTAATTATATTTTTTTTTACTTCAATTTTAACTATATATTTCTATGTGATATGTTTACATTATTATATAATGATTAAGTCAAGTAATGTATTTCCTCCGTTCCTTTTTATCGGTCTCCGTTTTGAAAAAATTTGTTTCTTTTTATTTGTCTCTTTAGGAATTGAAGAAAACATTTATAGCTTGTTTTCCTATTATACCCTTTTTCATTTATTACTTTATACATATACTAAGTAGTAAATAATTAATAATTGTAGAGTTCCAACAAGGGTATAATAGAGAATTATCTCATAATTTTGATAGTTACAAGAACATTAAATAAATTTCTTAATCTGTGTGTTTTAACCTTAAAAGAAAAGGAACAGAGGGAGTATTAATATATTTGTTCACACTTAACCAGATGAAACATAATATAATGTGTATGGTGTTTGTTGATCATGGAACATAATAGGAACACATGTTTTATTTTACATTTAGTGTTGATTAAAATATAAAAAATACAATATATAATACATACTACCTCCGTTCTTAAATATAAGCCCCTAAAAAGTTAATGCTCTTTTCTATAAGCCTCTATCATAGAAAATTGAGACATTTTTTTTATCCCTAATTAATGAAGATAGATGAAGTTAATTTTAAAATGAAAGTGGATTTTAAATATGGGTAAAATTAAATATTTATGATAACTTTTTTAAAACACCAATGCATTTTATAGATGTCAACATTTTTCTTAATCTGCGTGATATTTTTTTGAGGGACTTATATTTAAGAACAGAGGTAGCATATAAGATTTACTTTACTTTGATATACTACCTTTGGACTCATATATAAACAAAAATTAACTAACTTATGCATATTAAGAAAATTAGTTAGTTGCATTTAATTTTCTTGATTTCATATAAAAGATCAACTCCAATTACTAAAATAACATCCATCATATTTATTGCAAGGTAAAAGTAATAACATTAAATGAATGATAGATTAGGAATAATAGCATTAAATATAAGAGAAGTGATTGAAATTTGCTTATATTTAAGTCTAGAGGTAGTAACATATAGTAAAAAATAAAAAATAAAATTGTACTCCCTTCGCTCCACAATATCTATTATTTAAGGTTTTGGCACAATAACTAAGAAAAACATTTAACACTCTTAGTTTTACAAAATAAACTATTTAATTTCCTAAACCATCTCTAATGGGGGTGCTTAAATGAATTCTTATCATTTAAGCATCCTAGTTAAGCACCCCATATCCTTTGGAGCATGGTGACATGGAACGGGGTGCTTAGCAAAGTTGCTTAAATTAGCACCTGTTCTTATAGAAAAAGTGGGCCCAATTTATATTAAAAATAAAAAATAAGTATGAGATAGTTAATTTGTGAGTAAATGTGGGTTCCATCCGGAGTACTTATTTAAGAACTTGCATTGGAATACTTCGGGTGCTTAAATTAATAAAGTGATATGTACATTTGAGACCCAACAAAATATAATAAATTAATTCATAAGAACCTAGTTAAGCATCTCTTCATTGGAGAGGGCCTAATATATCATTTCTCTTTTATAATTAAATTTCTCTTTCATTACATTAACTTCTCTCTTCATACTCAACATTAACTCACTTTCATTTGAGGGCATAGTTAAAAAAAAAGAACAATTAATACCATTATCGAAAATGTAAAGTGACAACTAATTTGAAAAAAAAATTAAAACAGCTAAAATGATAAGTATTGTAGAACACAGAAAGTACATCTTTTACTACTTTTTTTAAAAAAATTATGAACATAATTAAATAACAATTTAAAATGTATTAATTTTTATATTAATAATTTATGAAAATGTTTCTAAATTATTAAATACAAAATTATTACAAGAAATATAATTATGAATTATACTTTTAAAAATAATTATTAAATATAATTTATATTGAACATATTTTTATTATACAATTTTTCAAAAATATTTTGTTGCCAAATAAAAAAATAATATAAAGTTTAAGAAATTTAAACTTATATATTATTTTGTCAATAGAAAATGACTAATTGAAAATAATAAAATTTCATTTATCAATATCATGTTCTGTTCTCTTCTATTCCACTCTTTTTTAGTGGAATTAAATTATTTCGTTCATGTGTCTTAGTGTCATATTTTATTCCTCTTGACCGATATATCAAACATAAAACAATATTTTGTTCTATTAATTTTAAACACACTTACCAAATGCTACCTCAAGTAATTAATAAGATTAATTTCTCCATTAAGTTATTATCATGAAGATATACTCCAAATGTTTAAAGTATTATAAAGTCAAGAAAACATTAATTATTCATATATCTAATAGTACTCAAATTAGAAATACTCAACAATCCTTTGTTTCCTCCTAAATCTCCACCATACACATGCATAGTATAGTACGAAAGCAACAACTATGAATAATGATTCAATGAACAAGGTATCTTGCAATTAATGAAAAGAAGAAATTAAAACTTTTCAGTAGCAATGGCATTACTTTTCTTGGTATTTTCATTATCCAGCCCACAAAGATAATGACCCTAGCTAATGGTGGTTAGTTAGTTCACTTAATTTCTTCAAGAATTTAGCTCAAGTGAAAATTACAATATTAATTAGAAAGAGAGAAACGTAAAGCTTTGGTGGACCCATATTGCATAAAATTCTTATTCCCCACACTAAGCAAAGAATTCTTCTATGAGAACAACCAAAAAAGAATATAATTCTTCTATTATTAATTAGATGGTATAATTAATCTATATCTTCCTAAAATAAGTCTTCACCCAACTTGCTAAGAACTAATATAAATTAAAGAAACACAATCTCTAATTCCTATTTAATTTATATATATAGAGATGTGTAAGGTTAAGTGTACATCAATAGTTGATGTACACTTCTTACACCTAGTTAAATATAAAAAATATCTTATTAAATTAATATAATTTAGTTAATTATTACACACTTATTTTATTATATATTTTTTAATTTTTAATTACATATTTTTATGTGGTTAATGGTTAACAAATATATAATTAAATTATTATGTAATAATTTAAATAAATAATATACATATTTAACTACATATTTCTTCATATTTAACTATTAAAATTTGATATATAAAATATTCATCAATAAGTGAAGTAAAACATGATAATCTCTATAGAGATATCCATCCAAGTAACCCATTCTTGTAAGTTTAAGAAACATTCAAGAAATCTAATAAATACTTTAATTTTAGCCCTATTAGTTAGAGTCCTTGGAGAACAATAGCATACCATACAAATTAAAGTTAACATATTTCCTACCAAACTTGAGAGAAGTCTATGCATAATGACAATTTAAAAGGCATCACTTTTTTCCATTAGTTTTCCCCTTCTTTTGACAAATAAGTAAATTTAAATAAGGATGCCATCTTATTATCTTATCTTTTAATAAACACACAACATAATGACATCACTTGACCCACAATTAGAGTTCATCACACTTCACAGTGACACAAACATATAACCAACCAATGAAAAATAAAAAATAAAAAATGAAAATAAAAAGCATTCATAGGAATTAAAACCAAAATCTTTTAGTTGACATAATTCTATATATTCATTATATACAGTTGATAAAATGATATGATGTGAGGTGACTCCCACTCTCAAATTGAATGTGAGAATAATTATTCATTATTCTATAAGTATTAACAACACTCTTTTTGTTATTTTCTTGTTGATATTCTTTTTATTATTGAATCAAAATTAGTGTTAATAGTCGAGAGTTTATCACTCAAGTGGCATAATAAGGAAGATCTCTTAGAGTTTAAGGAGCGAGATTCAATCCCTGGTAAAATAGATTTATGAGTAGTGTAAAATAAGGTGTGTGTGTTTAGCCAATAAAAAAAATTGTTGTTAATAAATTAATTTATTATATAATATATTAGGGATAATTGCACTATAACTTCACTAGAGAGTTGTATTTTTTACACTTACTAGTTACCACCTTCTAGTTCCACAGAAATCATGCATGTCTTCTCTGAAGTTTAAAAACATCTTAAGGTTACTCCCTTAGCTTGTGCTAATATTTTGTTAATGACTTATCATTCCTTGATATTACACTTACTTTTCTCTTAGGGAGATTGGTGAATTATCTATAACAAAAAGAAAATAATTAAAAAAAAATAAAAGGAATTTAGTGTAATTATTCCTTATTATTATATGACTAAGTGTGGCTAAGCATATTTAGGGCTTGTTTGATAATTAAATAAACTAAATTTGAGTTAAACATAATTCGACTTATTTTATCCATTAACTAACAATAATAAATAAATAATTAGATAAATACATACATGATTTTCAATAAATTTATATTTTAATTTTCAAGATCACAAGTGTTGATTATTTTAAGTTTCAACTTTATAATTCACACTAATGTTATTTTGTAGAATAATTCATTTTAATTATTTTTTATTTTATTTTATACTTTTGTTTAACAATATAAACAAAGTAAATAATAAATTTTTTAGTTTAGTTGTTTTCTTAGGTTTTGCCCCTTTCATCATCTATCATCTATAGTAAGAAAAGAAATCTCTTTTTGGACCCCAAACAATATTTTATGTCATGTGTCATCTTTATATTTATTCAATTTCTCTCCAATTTTTTGTTTGTTGTTATTTTATTGTTGTTCTCTAATTTTTTTTTGTGGTCTCCAAATTATCTTACTTGACACATGTCATTATAGAAATGATTCAATTTTCCTCTCAATTTTTGTTTGCTTTGAGATAAGAAAAATTTGAAATTTAAAATTTCAATAATAAAATTAAATTTGATTATTAAACTATTTTTCTTTGACTTCTTTTTTTTCCTCTTTCTTCTTTCTTCACTTCCCTTCATTTCACGTTTCTTTCACTATCCTTTTTTATTTATTTATTTTTTCTATTTTTCATTCTTTCCTTTCTCTATTTTTACTATGCATCTTTTCTTTTCATTTTTTTTACTTTGGTTTTTGTGATTTGTCAAAAAAAAATTTAGTATAACCACGAGTTTCTCTACCCTTAGGATGAGATTAACCCCTTTCGCCCTGACCCCGAGAATTTGACATAGGTGAAATTCGAACACGAGACCTCCCGCTGTGGATTGTTTCTCCGATGAACTTAGCGGGACCTTATACCGCTAAGCCAACACTTGAGATTAATTTGTTAAATTATTTATAAATAAAATAACATATTTTTTAATATATTAACAGGTTTTGTTTAAGAATAAACTTATCATTTGTCTATTTTATAATTTTTAAAGCATGTTATATGTGATTCATAAATATAGGATCAAACTTCAATCATATCTGAGTACTTAATATAATAATTTTTTTGTCTTATATGTTAACTTATGTAAGATTTTGGAAAGTTAGTATGCAAGTTCGTATATAAATTTTTTACTTGTAATATTTATTTTTCTCTTTGCAAGTGTGTTATCATGTTTTAATAATTTTAAAAGTCTTATTTACTTTATAACATGAGTCTCATCATAAATTATAGAGGTCTTTTTTTTATATATATTTAAGGGTCTTGATAAATGGTGCCCTTAAGGCACTTGTTAAAGTGTAATAACTACACTTTCTTTAATGTTTTGACTTACTATAAAAAATGTTCATTCAATAATTTTTAACTTTTAAGACAATAAATTTTATTAATCCCGATAAAGCATTACTATTTTTGTATCCTTACATTTTCCTATATTTAATTAATGGTTTTGTGCAATAGTTGAGGTGTGAAAAGTATTTTACTGGAAAGATTGTGTCGATAAAAAGTAATTCTTCACGGGGGATATTGTGTCGACAAAAAGTTATAGATTAAGGTATAGTTAAAATGATGAATGTTTTAAATACAATGTTTTTAAAACTCAATCATATCTTTTATTTTAATCATTATATTGTAAAATAATTTATTAAATATTTTAATAATTTTAATTGTGCTATTGTATATTTATTACAAGACATTAACACACTCATAAACACATAATCGAAGACTCGTGCAAATCACGGATCATGAAATAATATATTGATCATAAGAATATATTGATCATGAACAAGATTCAAATCAACTCAATATTCATGAACAAGATTCTTAAACTAATTGGATTTGTATATACTTATCAGGTATGACGTGATAATAGTTTTTTTTTTTTTTAATTATATGGGCAGGAATTTAATCTTCTGTGTATAGAAATAGAGCAACATTTGGTAGTATATCATATTACTCCCATATATTATCATTTATTTTTTTATTGGTAAATCATATATTATGATATCTTTAATTCTCACTTTACATTACAATGTTACATCACTCAGATGCAGGAGGTACAGGAACATCACGTATGAATTTGGCGAGTGGGGATTAGAATTTGAGTGTTTGTTTGTTTTTATCATCCTTTCACCCTCTCACTTTGGGAACTGTTGCCACTTTCATTTCCACTCTTTGGATTCTTTCCTTCCTTCCCACAAATCCAATTTCAGACACTGCCAACAGAATCCCTTTCACATTTCACTTTTCTTTTCTTTTCCACACTTCTCTCTTCTTCTACTGCCTCCTCAAAGAGAAGTGAAGAGAAGAGAAGAAACCACCCCAAAAGGGTCAACAACTATCCACAACCGACTTTGGTGAGTTCATTCCAACGTATTCTGCCAAAAATTTTGTATTTTTTTTTCTTTTTCATTTCAACTCATTTGCCCAATGAATGTGTGTTTTATATATGGTAAGAGGGTAAATCTAGTTCTGCACTTTATTGTGTTTGTTTGAAGTTTGACTGTGAAAAGCTGCAATCTTTTGGGACTTTTGTTGGGTTTAAGTGTCAATATGTGACTAGGGTTGTGTTGGGTGAGGAGCATATGCTGAATAATTAATTTCATGGGTATGTGATCTGTGTGATGTCAGAAAAAAAATGTATCCTATGTTGTTTTTTGAGCATACCCATTTGAAAATGGCTTGGGTTAAGCATCAAATTCAGCAAAAAGATGGTTACTTGACCTACCCACCACCTGTTTGGTCTTTTGCTTCTTCATCACCATACCCTTCTGGTTCTGCTTTTCACAAAGAATCATCTATGCCTTCTTCTTCTTCTTCAACTTCTTCAACTTCAACTTCAACAACACCTTCATCATCATCTGGTACTAGGATTAGTCCAGCTGTTCTGTTCATCATTGTGGTTTTGGCTGTTCTGTTTTTCATCTCTGGTCTTCTCCACCTTCTTGTTAGATTCCTAATAAAACACCCTTCTTCTTCTGCATCTGCTAACTCTAACAGACACCAAGAAATTTCCACCTCTGAGGCTCTTCAGAGACAGCTTCAGCAGCTTTTCCACCTTCATGATTCTGGTCTTGATCAAGCTTTCATTGATGCTCTTCCGGTTTTTCAGTACAAGGAAATTGTGGGTCTCAAAGAGCCTTTTGATTGTGCTGTTTGTCTCTGTGAGTTCACTGAAAAAGATAAGCTCAGGTTGTTACCTATGTGCAGCCATGCTTTTCATATCAGCTGTATAGACACTTGGCTATTGTCGAATTCCACGTGTCCGCTATGTAGAGGAACACTTCTCACTCCTGGATTTTCGATTGAAAACCCGATTTTTGATTATGATGATTTGAGGGAAGATGATGGATTCCCCTGCAATGGAGAAAGTGGATTCACTACTAGACAGAAAAATGTTGTGGTTGAAGAAAGTGTAGAGAAAGGAGTTTTTCCTGTGAGACTTGGTAAATTCAGAAAGTTGGGTGTCGAGCCTGGCGAGAATAATGGAGTAGGGGAGACAAGTAGTAGTAATTTGGATGCTAGAAGGTGTTACTCAATGGGATCTTACCAATACGTGGTTGGCGATTCGGTTCTCCGGGTAGCCCTGAACCATGACCGGAAGGGTCACGGTAATGCAAGGCTCGCCCGAGGAACCGAACATATAGAAAATTTTTCAGTGGAGGGGGATGCAGAAGGAAAAAAGATTAGTAGTGTTAGTAAAGGTGACAGCTTTTCCGTTTCCAAAATCTGGTTGTGGCGGAAGAAGGGGAAATTCGCTAGTTCTTTGGATGTTCAAACAGGATTGCCATCTTATCTAGATACAAACTTGCATGGGATGAGGCAAACAGAAGGAGCATGAAAAGGTATCCACATTGTTTTTTCCCCTTCTTCTTTCACTTGAATTCATTTCAATCCATTGGTTGAACTTTGAAGCATCCCTTGCCTTAGAATTACAAGAAATTTTTGGTGTGCTGATTTTGAAATTTTGATGATGGCTGATTGTACCATAGTGATGATGTATTATGATTCTACTATACGAAGACATGAGAAATACATCTTTTGTTTTTTCTCCTGACTCATGGCATGGTGAAATTGAATTTATGACAGTAAATGTTGATTTGATCTTCTTTGATTATGCAAAGTGCAAACATCAACTAGTCCAACAAATTTGTACAATTTTCTCATGATAGTTTCAATGGACAGATCTATGGTAGTTGGGTATGTGTAATGTTTTTGGAAACAAATCAGAAAGCATTTAATTTCACGTTTGGATGAGGTAAACTTGGATCAATCCGTTTCAACATGACAAGGAGTAGTTTTCATGTTTTGGATCTACAATCGACTTGATTTGACGTAAAACCTAACATACACTCAAATTAGGCCAAACGAGGATACAGAACACGGAAGCTATTCTTAGCTATATTGAATTGCATTTATGTTTATCTCATTCAAACTTGAAATCAAACAGACAGCAATATGAATTTGGTTGTGGAGCCTAAACTATTTCAAAGCCAGGCTTGTATCTTCCTGTATAAAATGTTATCTTGCCATCAACATGTCTACTCTACTCTATCATGGAGAGTGGCAAGTGCAATTGCTTTCTTTGCTTTTTATGGCTTTTTTTTTGTTTTTTTTTTTTTAATGATCTCTTTTCCTTTATTGTTGCAAACACTTTTTGGGAGAGTGTGAATACAAAAACCTTTTAAGCTGGGCAGTTGGCAGTGATGGTGGGATCCATGAAAGGCTTTTGTGACAGAATCTATCAATCTTGTGATGAGTTTTGATTCAAAAAATTTTGCTGTAGGTTCAGTCATGTGGGGTCACTTTACACCTCCCATGTGTCCCATGTTGAAATTAAAGACAGATTTATCTTATTGTTAATCATAATGACAATCAATTAGTTTGTTGGGAGTGGGAATTAGTTCAAGAAGAAAATGATCTTTTATTTGCACTTTGTAAGAGTTTTAAACTTGAAAACAAACTCAGCTGCTTAGTGTTATATAGACCAATGATTTGAAATACAACCAACCATCCGATAGCACACAAAGCAGCATGTGTGTTTTTTTGTTTTTTTTGGGTACATGTTTCTGATATATTTGTTTAGACATAAATTTCAATCATGTTCGATAAAAGTAACAATTTTATGCTTTTAGTGAAAGTACTTGCTTGTAAAATCACTAGTAAAAACACACGCACACTTATGAACCTAAGTGCGTGTTTGGTTTGTATTTCTATTTCTTATTTTTATTTTGTTTTTGTCTTGTGAAATTTTTCAAAGAAAAAATTGAAAATACTAAAAACAAAAATTTCTTGTTTGCAGCAATTTTTTTTTAGAATTTCAGAAAATAAAAATGTAAGTCAAACATACCCTTAATACTAATGTAGAATTGGGGATCTAGCTACATACCAAAAAGAATCTCTTGATGTATGTTAGGGAAAGAGAGATAAGGTACCAAAAATGAATGTGATGTGCAAAAATGATGAATGTATCTATGTAGTGTTTTTATTTTCTATATCACAATCCCAAAACCTAAGTGAGAAATAGTTTAGCTTGATATAGTAATAATCCAACGATATTCCTGTAGAAAATTATGGGTAAAATGGAAGTATTAAAGAATGGTATGCTCCTAGTATTAAATTTCGAAAAGAAAGGTGTTTGCATAAAAGGGGGGAAATACGTAAAAGGTAAAAGAAGAAAAGGGTGAAATGGATAGTGGAATGCCAATGGAAGAAGCACAAAAGCAAATCAAACCAATTCAGAGGAGAGAGATTTCATCATAAATTTATTCATTTATTCATAATTAGTAAAGAAGTGTCTGTTGTTAATTTCACTGTTGCCTTTTTATTATAACATCCTAATCCTCTGGTTGGAACGCAAATCACCATTTATTTTAGAATTTGGGACTTTTCGTGGATTCGAACTTGAGACCAAAGAGATGTAGCTCGTAAGTTCCTAAATCCACTACCAATTGAGCTAGTTTGAATCCATGGAAAGTTCTGAATCCTGAAATAAATGGTGATTTATTCGCAGAGGATAAACCACTTAAAGGAGTGGCTAAGCTCTTCGTGTGGACCTGAGTAAGTGTGGTAGCGTCCCAATCAGAGAATTCCCACCGGGATGTTACGATAAAAGTTAATTAAATAAAAATTATAAAAGGCTAATAGGGTGAGGATAAATTAACAGTATTCCTATACCAACTAGTAGTAATGTCGTTTTATGTTTGGATGGGTTGTGGTGGCATCTTTTGTTGTTATTGTAGCCTTCAAATTTTAACTTGTTAAGAAGTTGGTCGGTGGAATATACTACTCATAAGCATGTTCCCAACTTCCAAAAGGGTCTTCTCTCATGTGAAAATCATAATGTCTTCAATCTCAATGTATTATTATAATTAAATAGAAGATAAAAAAAATAAGTATTATTAATTAATATAATAAAATAGCAAAATAACAACACTCCACCCCAACAAAAAGTAGAAAAGAAATCTAAACTTGCACACGGTCACCAAGAAGGCAACAATAGTTTAAATTAGTAATTATTTTATTATAATGAAAAGATAAGGGATTAAGAATTTGATATATTGAGAAGGGAGAAGGTGTATGTTTTGCGACCGGTCAAAATCGGTCACAAAAAGATTTAAACTTAGCTATTGATTCAATTTAGTTATTGCTTTGGTCGCAAATAAATTTACGGTTAGCAATTGGCTTATTTGCAAAGAGGTTTAATGAAATTAAAAATTTGATTTAGCTTGAGATGAACATGGACATCGATCGTGGTTGATCACATTGTTTTTTAAAGTCGGTACCTTGTATTCTTGAGTGATTATTACCTATTATTGTCCTTGTCAATCACACTCGTGTTCTTGCCAAAAAAAACCCTAAAGTTTGTTTCGTGTACATTGTTATTTATTGTTTTTATTTTCTCTTTTATTTTTAAAAATTTTACAAAGAAAAAACTTATTTTTTTTATTTATAAAATTTTAGAAAACAAATACCTAAATGAAAACTTTAAATGAAAACACAAAAAAAAAGAACCCTAGATTCTCTATCCCACTCAATAGTGGTAATTAATATAATTATGGAGACTTGACGACCAGACTCATGCTTAATTTTAAAAATTAAAGGAATCCAAATATTGGGCAATTGAACGTTGATGAGAGTTCTTTAGGTAATTTAGGTAGAGCTGATTTTGGAGTCGTTCTGCGTGATTATAATGATAATTAGATGCGAGGTAATTCATTACGACAGACAAAGAGAAGAATCATCAAGATCATCAGAAACAACGAGGAAGTCGTCGAATGGACACCACGAGTCCACGACAGAGAAGATGAATGGCGTCGGACAAGAAGATGGAGACGGAACATTGACAGTAGTAGATGGAGAAGAAGATGAACTAGAGTTTACTTTACTAAAGTTGAAAAGAAAATAAAGATTAACTCTAACTAATTTAATTGGGTAAAAGTGAGGTTAAAGAGGAAAAAAAAAAGAGCAATTGCAATAAGGATTGATAAGAAAAAAATAAAAATTTATAATGTAAACCTCATGTACGAATCTTAACTGACTTGTAAGCTATTGAGTGAAAAGACGACTTTACCCTCTCTAGGAAAGGGATTCACTAAAAATTCCCCTATAAAATAACACAATTTGTTAGAATGAGTATAAAGTGATCTTCTTGAGTGGTTTTTACTTTTCCGGATTAATAGGAAAAAAAAGGGTAGAATTTGGAATGATAGGAATTAGGATTGGAGAAAGAAAGACAAAATTGGTGGAATATTTGACTGGAAAGACAAAAAGGAATGGGTGGAGATGATGGACTTAGGAGCTAGAAAAAGAAGATAATGATGCAAACAAAGAAAAAAATAAATAAATAACTTGTAAGTGCTTTCGGGTATAAATAGATCCACGCACAATCAAATAGCTCTAATGATTTCTCACAACAACCCATATCATATAGTAATTTTAATCCTATGATTTTAATTTGACAACAATGAATGAAAATATTGGTAGAATTCTTGACATACACGCATCAAAATTTCAAAGCCTTAACTATTTTTTGTGACTTAGTGTAGTGCTCCATGCTTCCACCCTCGTCTCATGTTATGGGTGATCCCTTGATTTGGACCCATTATTTTTCTTTATACATCTTTTAAGAAATTAAATGTAGTAAAAAATTATTAAAAAAATATAAATTTTTATATTTTTAAAAAACGGAATAATGCTTATTTATAACTATTTTTTAAATTTTAATAATATTAATAAATGTCCTAAGGACATTGTTTAGCAAGATTTCATTTTATTTTATCAATTGCTTTTTTCTATTTTGTAGGAAATAGAAAAAATGAAGGGACAAAAATTGAACCTTAAACTTTAAATTCAAGTGTCCTTACTGACACCAACTAAACTCGACTTCAAAGATACTAAAACAATAAATTTTAAATGCATAAAAATGAATTTAATTATTTTATGTTGTGTCTAATTCTATTGTAACATTAAACTTTAAAAAAATGAAAGAAATCAATTCAAATTAGCCATAACAAATAACAATGTAGGTATTCTCATTTCCACTTTTACTGTTTTGGCAGGTGGCATCACCCAACTATAAATAGTCAACCTTCATTTTTAAAGTTTCTCCTCTCAACTCCAATGTATTCGATCAGGTAGAAGTGTATTTTTTTTATAGGCAAAACACAATTTATTAAGAGTATAAAGGGTATTCAAAACCCATCAACAAAGAGAGTAACCAGATAACATAAAAACGATAAAAAAAATGGTCGCAGTCAAAACCATAAAACAGCAACAGAAAAACAAGATAAGCTGCAAAAAAACAAGTTCTGCACAACAAAACAACAGAGAAATTACAAAGACAGTTGCTGAATATATAATCTAAAATTGGAATGCTAATCAAGAAAGGAAAAAGAAACTCCAAGAATCTTGATGACGACCCCCATTCTCCGAGACACGCGAATTTTCATCAAATGCAATAGAGAGGATGGACAACCAGTACAAACCAAACCCAAGGAAGAAGATGCGAGCCTTCCGTATCTTATTGTATCTAGCCTGCAGCACTTTAGCACACAACAAATTTTAATTATTAATTCTTCTCCATAACCATTTATCCAGAAGAGTCTAGTTAAACCATATTCTTAATTGCCAAACTTCTATCTTTGCGAGCACGACAAAGATACTTTACAATAAAGTTTCTGACATAATTCCTGCGAAAACTTTTTGTTGAGAAAGAAATTTGCTCTTGTTGCTTTAATTTTTGTGACGGTAAAATTTTTCTACACAGTTTAAATAACAAAAATAAAAATAAAATGTTGCTCTCCTATTATCTACTCTAGTGCTCTCTCTTCGGCTTTTGTATTTTTCTGTTCCCTCTTTAACCTCTATTTATTATCACTTGATCATGTCCAATGCTCTTTTTTCTTTTCTCTTTAACGGCAAGTTCCTTTACTCTTTTTTTTTTCTATTAATAAATTTTATCATTTTGACATACATTTGTACAGATTTCTATGATTAATATGCATGAAAAGTTAATTAATGCAACGAGATCTCTTCTGAAATCCCATATAGGAAAATAATATGGGATGTTGGGATATGACCTACTAAACAAGTGATTAGGCACGTGCACTTAAGGACACATGGACGCATGTGTAGTGTTATAGTGTTTTGTCATCATACCAACAGAAAGGAATAGGGTCATGTAATTAATGGGTCTTATATCGTCGGTAAGTTACTAAAGGTAACTAAGTATAGTGGGCCGCTCTGTGAGCGCAGAGCCCAAGAGGGATGACTACTCACCTTGATGGGCTGGTTAGTAGTCAAGCCCATTAGGTTATAACGAGCATAGTCCCTGACGGTGACTCTATATAAGCGCTGGCTTATGACTCTGATAAATGTATATGCTTGACTAAATTGTGCCGTCAAGAGATTGAGAGCATAACGGTATCCCATCGGCCTTGAGTTGAGTCTACCAGACCCCGACTCTAACGTACGTACATTGTGATCATATAATCGACATGGATTCTTCACATAATTGCTTCCGCTCATCTTCTCTCATATCCCTTCGATATTGACGTTGGTCCATGGGTTCTCCATTCCTTAGGATTAGAATAAAGGTTCCTTTCATGACATACTTAATAAAAATATTAAATCTTTTAAATATATTAATTTTTTTTTTTGGCAGAATTACTTTTTGACTTCAACCAAAGAATATCTTGATGTAAAAATAAATAGTAATAAAAAACTGAAAAGAACATATTCTTGTATCTCGCTTCCCCTGCTAATCCTGCGCTTGTTTTTTTAATTGATTTTGGTAATAAATGGTGAGAAATGAGTTGACCAAGTATTTTATATATAAAAATATCTTAATAAGTCACTGTATTAGAATCAGCATATGTTTGGTTTAGATTTTAGTAAAATATGAAAATCACATAAATCAAAAAAAAAATAATGGTTGAGATTATTATTACACAAAAACAAAAGCGATCCAATAAAAATAAATATTTTTAACTTTAATCAAAAATTATTTTGACCAAAACCAAATACCAAACAATCACTTCCTCTAAGTAGTCTATGTGGTTAAGTGTTATTTTTTTCTCTTACAATTTTTTTTTTTTTAGTAAATTCATAGATTATATATGCATAAGAATAAGTTACTCCCTCCGTCCCATTTTAAGTGTCGTTTTAAAGAAAAAAATTTGTCCCACTTTATTTGTCGTTTTAATGAAACATTAATTATGTTTTACCAAATATATTCTTGAGTAGTTGAATCTTAAATAAATATTTTGAGAGATGTAATTCACTAATTAATAAGAGTGATAAGGGGTATAATAAGGAGTTGGACAATTATTTGTGTAAAAATAAGAAAATTAATGACATTTCTTAAACTGTATGTAATAACCTTAAACGACACTTAAAATGGGACGGAGGAAGTATTTTTTAACGAACACCAATGCAATTAATTTATTTAAGTCATAGAAATTTTTGTTTTGTCAACAAGTCATTTAAATTACTTATGTGATTTTATATAATTAATTTTGTATAAAATTGATTTTAAAGTTGACAAGATTTATGTTTGATGATTTTTTTTTAAAAGTAAGTTTTAAATAAGAATACAGTATAATTTTTCAACTCAATGTAAAAAATAAGTTTTACCTTGCTTCAATAATTGATTTTGATAACCCAAAATTAATTTTAACTTTTTCTCAATGTATAACTAAACAGCTAGTTTATCCACTAAAATCAATTTCGATTCTTCAAAATAATTCTCCTCCAACCCATATTTTTCCAAACATGCACTTTGTGATTTTTAGCTCTCACTTTGCAAAAATGTCATTTAAGCAATGACCGAAGTAAACAAAACTTTTTTTATATAGAATTTAGGACTGATTCTTTTATATTAGTGTTAATGATTTAAAATTAAATTTCGATATGATTTTGTTATTCATTATTCTAAGAGTAATGGTTAAGTAACTTATAAAAAAAAATTTAATGTTAAAAAGTATAGAGTATCCATTGCTATAGAATTATTTTTAATTTATTTTTAAATATTAAATTTCTATTCATGGGTTATCTATTCCGATAATGTCAACATATACCAATACAATGATTTACTTGATTTCAATACTTATATAAATATTATTTGGACTCAAACATAAGTAAATTGTAGTGATTCAAAATATAAGTAAATATTAAAAATTTAATTATATTTAATGTTATTATTTTCAAAACACTCTTAATTTTTTGGTCTAGCTACAACTATCATCCACGTGAAATAATTTATTCGAGTTAGGAACATTATATCATAATGGATATAATTCTCGTAATGAAGATTTTTCTATCCACAATAACTTTAATTTAAACCAAATACTTAGGTGGCTTAATATATTTGAAGGGTTAAAGCAAATTTTTAATTTTTTTTAAAAAATATACATTAAGAAAAGAATTAAGAAAAGAACTAAAGTTAATTATAAAATTATGTATATTAATTAATGTATAATTTTTTAAATCATATTTATTTATATTTAACATATTATTTATTTTTGTTTATAAAAAAATTAGGCTAAAATACACACTTGTCCTTTATGTTTTGTCGAAGTTTTATTTTGGTGCTTTATGTTTTTGTTTTCATTTGGTCTTTTATGTTTATTTTTTTACCAATGTTGAACTCTTCTTTGAATTCTTTAGACTAAGTTAACAAAACTCCATATGTAGCATCTACATGACATTAACGACGTTAGTTGTTATCTATTTTCAAACTAAAACGATATCGTATTGAATTTTTTCTTAAGCGTGCCTCTCTTAGTCTAAGTTAACAGAATTGTATACGCTTAAGAAAAAAATTCAATACGGTGTCGTTTTAGTTTGAAAAGGGATGACAACTAACGTCCTTAATGCCATCTAGGTGCCACGTATGCAGTTCGGTTAACTAGACTAACGGATTCAAAGAAGAGTCTTGTTGGTATAAAAAACAAAGGTATGGGACCAAATTGAGACAAAATAAACATAAAAGACCAAAATAGGACTTCGGCAAAGTGTATTTTAGCCAAAAAAAAATTATCTAGATGCCTATTTTTTAATCCAAATATTTTAGGGCTCAAATCTCAACTTTAGTTGCTTGGCCTTGAGCCAACCCTAATTTGTTGATAAGCACATTTAATTTTTTATTACAATCACTCTTAATTCAATGAGCTAATACTCCTACTATATTTGATTTTCACATATCACTCTATAATAAATAGATATCATAGAAGATATTTTTATGAATCAAAATCACTTTTAGAATAAAATCATGAATATTAAATACTATTAATTAATATTCTTAAATAGGGTATTTTTACCAAATAAATATTTTTTAAAAAATTAATTACCAAATTAGGTCTTTTATTGTTCACGCGAATGGAGTGTTATAACATGGTAGTACAAGTTTATTTTATGTTTTTAAAAAATATATAAAAACAACCTTTAAAAAAGTAGCTAAAATTCACTTTTATACCAAACATCTCCTCATAGTCATTGTATTATAAAATAATTTTAAAAAATAGTTAAAGGAGTTTTCAATATAAATTTATATGTAAATTCAAAAAATTAAAACTTGAAAACAGTTATATGTTTCCAAATTTTAACTGAAAAATTAAAACGATTCTCAAAAATTGTTTTTTAAACTTATCTACCAAATTTTACGGTTTTTAAAAATAGGAATTAAAGAAACCTTTAATTTTTTTAATTGAGAAGTAAATTGATTGATAATTAAAGACGAATACTCACGTACACATAGAAAATTCAAAGAAATAGTTTGCTCCTTCATTATTATATTTTTACCTTTTTTTGTTGATATATTGTTTACCATTATAATCTTTGTTTTTATTTATAAAATAAAATTACCAATTCTTCAAAAAATTTCAATTACACTTCGAAAACAGCCAAAAGTATTATTCTTGTTTGGTTCCCATTTTCTGAGTATACATCAAATTACAAGAAAAAAAAATCTACAATTTTCAATAACTAACTAATGAGGTCCGACTGTGCAAAAAAAAACGAAAGGAAAGGAAAAAACTGATGAGGTGTGAACAAAGATTCGTCGTCCACACTTCCCATCGGAAATCACCATTTCCCACCACCCTAACCAAGACACCGCGAGCATTTTGCTCTCCGCTCACATTAGCCAACGCGGCGCACTATTTGCCACTTCCTCTTCTCGAAACTCGCGACACGCGATTCTCACGTGATCGCCGGCGCGTCTTTCCCGAGGTCCATGGAGGTCTTCGCCGCCGCCGGAACTGAAGCGAATCGCGTGGAGAATCCACCGTAGCCGTGACCGTCTTCTTCGGCACCGTTCCCGGCGTTTCCGTCATCGAAGTTGAGCGCGTAGCTGAGCGGATCGTAGTTGAAGGAGCAATGCCTGGCGTAAGGAACGGCGCGAGTCCTATTGAAGCGCCGAATGAAGGTCTTCCACTTTGGTCCCGCCACGATCTCCGACCACTCACGCACCTTCTTCCATCCCCGGCCCCACCACCGCTCTTTGTTCCCCGACGAACGAACCTGCTCACACCACGACAGCGACGTTTCGGATGGGAAACACGAGGTCCAGGAGCAGATGCAGCGCCTCTTGGCGAACATGATATCTTGCACATCGTTGTCGTTGTCGTCGTCACCGGCGTCGGCGGTCTTAACCGGTAACGTTGTCATCTTCGCCGGAGAATTAGGGAAGAGGAGGAGGAGAAGAGAGAGAGAATTTAGGGTTTGGGTTTCTCTCTTTCTCTCTCTTCATTTGGCAATGGCGTTTGGCTTTGGGAGTGTTAAATAGGGATGGCAGTTTTCGCTGTTTTGGAGTGTAACGGAGTTGCGGAAATTCCGCTGTTAGTAACGGGTAGGTGGTAACTGTGACCGGGAAATGCCGGTTGCCCTGTTCCTGATACTCTGAATTCTGAACTGAAGAATCAGCCTTTTATGGACTCTATTGAAGACTAGAGTGTATCGGATTCTTTTGGATATTTGAAAAAGGAAAAAAATAATACCTTCGTGATTTTTTTTTTATTATTTTCGATTTAGTAATAATTGAATTTGGCTACTTTAAACGCACCATGTACTATCTCAGTCATGTAGCTCAGTTAGTGAACGTATGGGGACATTCATGTGGGGTGCCACTAAAGGCACCACACTCTTCTCTAAATGCACCACACATCGTTTATTTTTTTCCTAAAAATACCCTCTAACCGGATATTTATATCCGGGCGACACTGGATACTAATTTTCGGGCGACACAGATAATAATTTCCGGTTCGCTATTTGAACGCGTCACACACATAAAACCGGAAAAAAATATCCGAAAAATCACATTTCAAATCTAACGGAATTAATCAATCTTGAACAATCAATCTAAGGTGTACAAATCCATCAAAAGGAGTAAATCTACCGGATTTTCAACCGTTAATCGCCGGAAAATGTTAGTTTTATGATGTTTTTCATATGATTAAGTTGGTTTTGATTATTTTTGCTTGATTTCTGTCAACATTACATGTTATTTGCGTTATCATCGCAACCAAAAATGATTATCCGGTTCCAACCGAAAAACAATAACAATTTCAAGTGGTTTGTTGTTGTTGGTGAGTGGTTGTGTGATGAGTGATTTGGTTTTGGAGGTAAGAAAATAAGGATTCTGATCCTTAGATGCATTTTAAAGTATTTCAGTAAATCGGATAATCTTATCTGAATACGTCAGGAAAATTATATCCGGTTGGAACCTGACAAAAATATCCGGTTAGGGGGATAGACTGTTTTATGACGAACTGGAAATTATTATCCGTTGTTGCCCGAAAATTAATATCTAGTGTCGCCCGGATATAAATATCCGATTTGAGGATATTTTTGGAAAGAATAAACGATGTGTGGTGCGTTTTGTGAAGGGTGCGGTGCTTTTAGTGGCACCCATTCATGTGTGGGTACGGGGTTCAAATCCCAGTTGTACTACTTTCCTATGAATTAAAAAAAAATGCACCACACACTTATATGTCTTTTTTTACAAATTTGTCCTTTGACCGAATTTTAATTTTTGGGTGAAATTGAGTTTGAATTTCTAATTAAAATCGAATTTGAGTTACCAGTTAAAATTTAATTTGAATTTTCACTTGGGAGTAAAATTTAAGAAAACTTATTGTTAGGTAAACATATTTCAATTTACACCATTTCACCGATACTCACATGATAATAATCTATTTTTCAACCATATCACATTGATGATTTGAGAATCTACGTGGCATTGAGTATATAATAGGTAAGTTTTTTATTTTAATTTTTATGTTATTTATATATTTTAATGATTGCTAAATTGCTGAATTTTTAAATCACGATAAGTGTAAATCCGTATTGTAACTGGATTCAAGAGTCTGGTTTGAACCATATTTTCAAATATGATTTGGATCATATTTTGAAATTTGGAAACTCAAATCCGGTTTCAACGAGAAACTCAAATCCGATTTCGCCCAAAAATTAAAATTCGATTAGAGGAAAAATTTGAAAAAAAAATATAAGTGTGTGGTGTGCTTTGAAACTAGTGTGGTGGCAATAGTGTCACTCTGAATGAGTGTATAATGTGAAAAAGTTACCGTTCATCCAAAATGAGTCAACATTATAAAATATTATAATTTAAATTAATGGTAGATACATCTTTATTTTCTTAATTTACACACACTCTTACCTTAAATGAGCTAATTGAGATTTTACCTTTTTAGTCATCTTGATGTTTTTATTAGAAAAAAAATGTGATATTAAAAAGTATCATGAATACTCCATAGGTAGATTTGGTAACACAAAATTATAGTTTTTTTTAGGGGATTATAGATTCAAAAGCTCGTATAGTTGTTTGGTAACTGAAATATAAAAGCTTTTGACTATAAAATTTTAGCTTTTATAATTAAGTTTTAAAAAATTATTTGAGATAGCTTTTGAATTTTAAAGTTGACTACCAATAATTTATTTTCAAAATCACTCTTATTAATTTTTACAAATCCTAAATTATCTATCACTACCCTACCAATAATATTATATATCTTTTTTTGTTATTTAATATAATTAAACTAATTATAACGCTTGTTTTGCCAAACAATTATACTTTATAATGTAATTATATAGCTATAATTTCACGGTGATAATGCCAGAGTCTTAATCTAACTTTACAATTAAAAAAAATAAAAGTTAAAAGCTTCCGGCTTTTTCCAAACATACCCAACAACAATACAAAATCATGAGAGCACTTCCGGAAAAGCTATAAAAACAAAACCAACATTTCTACCCATACTACATAAAGCAGACATGAGAGGAATTATGTCGAGCAAACAAACATCATAATATGAACACCAATCAAGTAATGAGACGACGACATTATTGGCTTTAGCTTTCAACCATAGTCACGAGGACAATAACACCATATCAAATATATTATCAAGAGCCCAAGACGTACCATTAAACACAAGATTGTTCCTATCAATTCAAATCACCCATATCATAGCAAATTATAACTTACCAAAGTTCACACAATTTATTGAAAGGCCGAGAAATAGCATGAAGTGACCCCAACAATACGAATAGCCAACAAATGAAAAAGTCCACCAAAATTCACATGGTACCACATAAAAAATAGGCAAAATTATACTTTTGGTCTTCTATCTTTAGGCATTAATTCATTTTAGTCATCCATCTTTTTTTTTTGATTCATTTTGGTCTTCTATCTATCAAACTTGGCTCACGTTTATCCTTTCCGTCAATTTCCCGTTAAAATTAACAGAAAATGCTAACGGTGTTAAAAACGAGACACATGTCAATTTATGAATGGTTCTTTTAATAAACTAATTATAATAATATAAATTTAAATTAAAAAAGAGATTTTTATTTTAAAAAATAAAAAAACCCTAATCATCTTCTTCCCCACTTCTCCATCCCCATCCCACCGTCGGTAGCGGCCCAGCCACCCATTAGTAATTTACAGTTGCTTTCTTGCTTTATGTGAGATTTCAAATGATCACTTGTGCAAATGTCTCAGTACTAGAAGGAAGGACTTTTGGCTGTCTAAGATTCTCCTCCTTCCAATTTCTATCTATCTCCTCTGCATTACAAAATGTTACAATTCTACTTTTTTTTCTTCGAACTTTCATCAGGACCTTCAAATCCAAATATTCAAGTAGTATTTCTATGGCAAGTGATACATTAACTTTGGAATTATTGCAGATATATGAGTATGTGATATACCGAGTTTTTTCCTATTTCTATTCTCCATAGTACAAGATTCTGTCGTAGATCTAAAACTAGAACCCATCCTCATCGTATTTCTGTTCAAAACCACCACGTCCAGAAAATTAAAGGGAGAAGAATAGATGGAGATTTTGATGGCACTCAGATCTAAAAGTGGTGTTTATGGTTTTAAGAATTATAGACTTAAATGAAGAGCAATTCACAATGAGAGTGATGGATGAAAAAATCATTAATGGGTTAGGATTCTCCTTTGTGAGCCATACTAATGGCCGGGACCATTTTTTGCAATTTTATGGCATGCCTCATTGTTCCAACAAAACTAGACTCAAGTGGCAGGTGATTTGCTTTGCTACAATCTGGAATATTTAGCTGGGTCTTAATAACATCGTGTTCAACAATAAAATTTGGGACACAGATCAAATTTTTGAGCAGATAGTCTTACACTTATGGTTATGGTTGAAAGCACAGACTAATCTTTTTTATTTGTCTGCTACTGAATAGCATATGAATCATTCTCTTTGTATTGACGTTTATTTTCCTCTGTAATAATGTTTACGATGTGTTCATGATACAGTGTTGATGTTTTTGTTTTGTTTTGATTTTTCATTCTTATTGACTCTTTCAGAGGTATGTCCCGTTGTTTTTGTAATTTTCAGAATACCTCTAATACTCTTTCTTAATTAATTTAGCTTATTCAAAGAAAAAGTTTTTTTTATTATTTATAATAATAATGCTTACATTGTTTCCTTAATAGTAATCTAGACCGTAAAAGTGCCACTAGAATATATTAGATAAAATTACAGGATTGGTATTTTTAGATGTAAAACTTTCTCTCACCCTCCCCTTTCCCCAACACAAATTATAATGTTTATAGTATTGATTTGACTGCAATTCGATTATCATAGTCAATTGAAGTATAGACTAATTTGTCTTTTAGTTAATTAATAAAATTTTATAAATGTTGGTTTTTAGACCCTTATAACTTTATTCTTTGTATGACAATGACTCTTTTTAGCTAATTGTATATTCAGCACGGTTAGATTTGATTAATTTTACTTTTAATCACTCATTAATTTTATGTGCACACTTGATTATCGGTCGGGTACGGTAAAGAATCCGCACCCTTCTTTTCATGATCTCCTCGCGTCTCTTTCCATGTGATTCTTCTTTTTGGTCACATGTATGAGAATTTTTAAATTTAATAATAAGTTTTTTTTTAAAAAAAAAAACTCGAATAAAGCTCAAAAATATATATTAAAAGATACTGATTTAAATTGAATTAAGATGATTATTCTAGGCTCATGTATATTCCCTTATAGTTGAGATTCATTTGATTATATACTATTTATTTTTATATTTAATTTATGAGTTATTTCTTTTCACATGATCTCAGTTTCACAAATCTAGACTGCCACATAGCACACATTATACATTGCCAAAGAAAGAAATATGAGAAAATTTAGACCGTTTGGATTGAACAAAAGAAAATGAGAAAAAATATTGATAACCATGTCATTTTATTTTATTTATTTTTGTTCAAAAAAAGAAAAAAGAAATGAGTGAGTTCTAAAAATATAAAATTCAAATTTTTTCTACTTTTTTTTTTTTCCATTTATTTTCTATTCTCCCTGCTTCTTCAATCCAAGCAATATACCTTATGTGAGATTCATATTAGTGTGGGAATCCAAGTGGGTGTGGTGGTTTGATTGCAAATCATGTTCTAATTCAATCTATTTATCATTGATTAATCACCAACCAAAATAAAAAATCATGGATTAATAATTAATTAGTTTATTTTTCGGTCTGTAATCATTAATTAGTTATAGTGAATTGGTTGAGCACATAGTATTTTAGTAGGCATACACAGCTGTGATTACAACAAAACCAGCCAATAACGTTAGTAATAATTTATATAATTCATAAAAATATGTTACCCTTTTTTTTAAAATGAATCAAAGGGGCTAAAAGCCCAAAAATATGTTACTTCATTGCAAGAATAATATTTAGGTAAGTTATTTAAAATACGAACCCAGCCTAATACAAGGTTACCTGATCTCGAAGGAATATATTCTCAATTCATATATTTTTTTAATAGAAAGGTTGGCAATTAGCTAATATTAAGATTACTGATGGTTTAAGCAACCATATCTATTCATTAAATAAATATTCCTTCCGTTCCTATTTAACTGTCTGAACAGAAGAAATCATACATATTAAGAAATGTAATAATTATTATAGTTTTTCTCAAAATAAATTTTGAACTTTTCATAATATCATTTATCTCTCATTGTTTGTATAGTGGGGTATTGATTAGCCTCCAATTAAACATAAGGTTAAAATTGGTAAAAGTACATTACATTGAAAATATGAGTAGACAGATAAATAGAAATAAGATTTTTTTCTCTTTCCAGACAATTAAATAGGAACGGAGGGAGTAAATGATTACAATGTCTTTTATTACTGACCCCTCTCTTAATTGTCGTGTCACCGTATCTGATACATGTTTAACACGACACTCTCTGACACTTGTTTGATATGTTTCCTTGGGCTGACACTTGTGTTTGGCTCGACACTTTTAGCTGACACCTGTGTATAGCTAGACATTTCTGAGATGTTTTTTCTTAATTTTTTAGAGACTATATTTTTTAATGACGAAAATTAAGAAAATTGTGACATACCTTAAATTAAGACTACTTTTCAAAGTTTTTTATAAGGCTTAATTTTTTTTTTAGGCATTATGATATAAGTTAGATAAAATGTAAAGTTTAAAAGAAAAAACACAATGTTTAATGACTTATCACAATATTTTTTTATGAGACTCACCCTAATTGATGGAACAACCTCATGCTAATTGATCGAGATAAAATTCTGTTGCTTTTTCGTTTGTTACAGAATGAAAAAAAAAAGCAAGTCTAAGGGCTTGTTTGGAACAATTTTAATTTTTAGTTTTTAAAAATTGTATTATAAAACAGTTTTCAGAAATAGTTTTTAAAAAAAGTGAAAGGAGTTTTCAATACAAGTTTGTGTGTAAATTCAAAAAACTGAAAACCAAAACATGTTTTAGATGTTTTCATATTTTAGTTTTTAAATATTGAAAAATAAAAACGGTTTCCGAAAACTGTTTTTGAAAACTCAACTGTCAAACGAGTTTTTTAGTTTTCTGTTTTTAAAAACAGAAAATTATTTTCAAAAAGAGATATCAAACAAGCCATAATTCTCTCATAAAATCCCTTTTTCTTTTTTTTTTCTTTAATAACTCACCTAATCAGATTTTGTAAATGGGAAAAACAACTTCACTGAATATTACATACAAGCATTAGTACTCACCTAATTTACTCAGATGAAACTCTCTAGACTAGAGTCACTTCTTTTTCTTAGTTTTTTTCTTTTCTTGTATCAAAAAGGGACATAGGTTAGAAGCAGATTTCTAAGTGTGGTTGATACGCGTTTTCTCTGATCAGAGTTGAAATTTGACCTAATAACATGCATTAATCTTTACATTGATGTTTTTCATGTGGAACCCAAAATTTCAATGCATGATATAGAAGTAAAAAAGTAAAATTCTAACTCCGATCAGAGAACAGTACCAACCATATCTAATGAACTACATTTAGTTTTGTTCTTAGCAAACTTCCATACTTTCTATATGAAATCATTCATATGTATTGTTCAATAACGATGAGAGTAACCAAGATAATTGAATCTTGGGCGAATATTATGGTGATTGAATTTAGGATCTCCATAATCAACAGCTTTGATAACCATGGCTTCACGTCTTCCATTATCATGTTCTTGAACAGCACCAAACACAATCTCATTTGTTGTCTCACGGTTCTGTTCATAGTAACCTTCATGATTGGAAGAAGAGTAACGTGTGTGAACCTGCTGCTGTACTTGTTGCTGTTGTAATTGTACCTGTTACAAATAATTAACCCAATCAAGTTTTTTTACAAGGTAATCGGAATTAATGTGTGAAAGTTTTTGTTTAGTCCGTGTATCTATATTTTGTTAAACTTTTGACTATTAAGTAATGAGGTGACAGTTAGATGACACGTCACTTGATATGTCACCTCACCACTTAACAAAAAAAATTAACAGAATACATATGAAAGTACTAGACAGAAACGTTTAAACTTTTGTGGGGATCAAATCCAAGCTTCCTTAAAATGAGGGATTAAACGAAAAGTCGTGATATTTTGAGGGACCAAATAATATAGTTCATATAGCTTTTATGTTTTATTTGTAACAGTACCTGTTGGTGTTGCAGCTTGGGATGCTTTGGTTGATGAAGAGGTTGGTGTGAATATTCATCATAATCACCATCCCATCTGTTCAAGTAATTAGGTCTAGAAGCCTTGAAATGATGATGAGGTTTTTCAATCTCTTTTGTTGCCATTAAAGGATAGTTTACATTTCTAGGTGTTGGTGGTGTTCTGTTTTCTAAAGAAGGTGGTGGTGGAGGAGGTTCATCTTCATCTGGAATCACAAAACTCTCTTGCATTGGCCATGAATTATTATTACTGGTGTATGATCTGTTTGCATATTGGTAATTATTCTGTTGTTGATGATATTGATGATGATGTTGGAGTGGTTTTCTTTTGGATCCTGAGAACAAGCTTCCTAAGATTTCAGCCATGGATGAACTTGAGTTCAAGAAAAGCCTTCCAAGGGAAACAAAGAAGCCTTCTTCTTGTTGTTGTTTCTCAAATAATTCATCTTCATTTGGGATCAATGGTGCTCTGACTGATTTTGGAGGAAGAGGTCTTTGTTGTGTTGCTGCATATGCTGTGCCTTTTTTCCTTAAAGGAGCTCCTCCAGGATCCTGAAAATTAAACAAGATTGAGACATTTCATACTTTGATAAATATTTGTTTTGTTTTGTGACCTAGAATATCCAAAAAAACATAATAAATTATAGGGCTGAATTTAGTACTTATTTTAGGGGTGCAGATTCTCTTTATTTTGGGTGGAAATTATACCTGTAATATTTTGTCCTCAATCGTTCTATTGACATTCTAACCGTGGAATAGTAGATATAGCTAATCGAATAGTTGATTATGATTAGTTAATTAGGCTGGATATAAATATACTGTTAAATTATTAATCAAACTGTTGAGGACGAGAGACTGCAAGTATAATTCCAGCCTAAAATAAAGAGGATCAGAGTCCCTCACTATAGAGAAGTTAAGGATAGGTAAGTGGCTGTTTAGTTTGCATTTTAATTTTTTGTTTTCAGTTTCTTTCCTGTTTTCTGAAATTTTACAAAGGAAAACCAGAAAATGTTTATTTTCAGCATTTTCAGTTTTTTCTCGGTAAAATTTCAGAAAACAAAAAACAGAAAACATAAAATAAAATTGCAAATCAAACAGCCCCTAAATGATTAATCATATTTTATATGAGAATTTATTTATAAGTATAATCCCAAAACTTTTAAGGATACAACGATAACATTAAACCTTATTTCATTAATAAAATTTACTGAAATAAACTAAAAAAAATTTATTTTGATAAACTTCTCTATAAAATTTTAAAAAATGAGTTAAAAATTAGGAAAGTACAAGTTATATAGCCTACCTAAATCATAAAATTTAACCTACAAATCACTATTTAGAAAGATATAACTTGACTATATGTCTCATTGGTGTTACTTACATCATGAGAAGAAAACATAGCCTTCACTCTCCACTGCAGTAATGCCAACATATAACCAAAGAATCCAACAGCAATAAGCACAGTTATCCCTATAAAATTAATAGCATAACTTATGAAAAAAAATGCCCCAAAATAAGAAATGAATAAGTAATTCATGAGATATGATTACATACCTAAAGGGAAACTAGTGTCAAATTCTTGTTGATCATAAGAAGTGCAATCATCTTGATGAAGTTGGATTTCTCTAATTGCATGGTTTCCTCTATCAACAACCAAAAGAGAGCAAGTGGTAGCAGCATAAACAACATCAAAATCATTTGAAAACTTTGCATCTTCACCTGCACCATCAACATGGCCTCCTACCTTGCCCCACTTTCCACCTGCAATGGTGGTCACTCCTGTACAGATACAACACATTCAACAGATTATGTTATGGATATTCAGATTCTGCAAATGAGAAAACACAGAGAAGCTCTTGTGCATTTTCATAATTTCAGCAAATTGTTTAATTCATTATTTCATTTCATTCATGAACAGAATGAGAATATATCCATGGAATTCCATGTGTACCTTCATCACTGATTTTTCTGATGGCCATGTTCAATGTGTCAGCAATGTAAATATTTCCTCTTGCATCCACTGTTAGCCCTTTAGGGTGATTCATTCTGGCTTCTCTTGGCCTTCCATCTATGTGTCCAATATACCCTTCAGATGATCCAGCAAATAATTTTGGTCTGCTATCTGTCATGATGTTCATTCATCCATTCATTGAAGAAAAATCAAACAATTTTTTAATGAAAAAAAAGGAAAAAATAATTCTAGAATTTCATATTTCATATTTGAGTTACTAATCATATACCAACAAATAAATAATCGAATTTAATCAATTTTTTTTATAAGCAAAATTAGACTCACGTAAGCTTGATCGAGCTGAGGAGCAAAGCTGTTACTTAAAACTTCGCTACCCTGACTACTGGACTTGCTAATAGAATTTAATTAATTTAACTCTGTTTTTTACCTAAAACAAAATTAGACTCTAATTTTTTACAATCTAGTCTGGAGTATGACTCAATTTTAAAAGAACCTTAAGTACAAATCTTCAAAAAGGTGAAAGATACATAATTAAATAATATAATGGATGTGACCCTTACATAATGTAGAAAGGAGAACCAACAAGAATGGTAAAGGAATAATTTAGCCAAACTGTATCTTTTTATTCTTTAGGACTTGGTTATTTTTATTAAAGCAAAAGATTTGCAAAATTTCATTTAATTATGTATAGTTTTGTTATTTTGGTGACTAAAGTTAAATTGTACTTTAAAAAGTGGAGTCTTGCTCTTAACAAAAGCTCATTAAATTAAGCATCTTCACAGCAGCTTAGAAGAATCAAAAGATGTCCCTAGCATGAAGCTATGTCCTTATACAAAGGTAAATAAATAAAACTCAAAAAAACAAACATTCTTAAAGGACAAACTTGAATTTTGAATCTAGTATTTTGTCATGGTGAAGCAAAGGAAAGCAACAATATAATACCAAAGAACAAGAATTTTCTATAGAAATTAATAAGCTAATTAACAAATTAGGGATAATTAAAGAAAAATGGGAATTTAAATAGAAGACATATATACATAAATCAAGAACAGAGAATTTTAGCAAAAGAAGCTTACACCGTGACATAGGGCTTGAAATCTTGTAAAGGTTACTATTCTCAGAATCCAGAACAAGAAATTCACCATCTGGAGATATTTTAACTGAATATGGCTCAATTCCAACCTTATTTCCATCAAATATTGTTTCCACATTGTAGCCACTCTCAAATTTCATCATGGAACGACTGAGTTGCACTGAATTTTCAACAATGTTAGCAACTTGAAAAGACAAATTGGCAAGGTTTTAAATTATAATTTTAGTCGCAACTTATGTAACAATATCTAGTCTTTCGGCAGTTGTAACAACCGTATTAGTTCGTGATTGCAATGCACCTCACATACAAGGTTTCAAATTAAGATTTGCAGGCGACATCACGCCACAATATTAGGGTTTTACGGTCACTTAAACTGCATCTAACTGTGATTGTGGTATGTAATAGCGACATCTAGTGATTCTAATCAGATGTAACTATAACCACAATTTGAAACCATGTCATCATCGATCAGACGCATTCGACAACAATGCGATCACAATCGCAATTTAAAACCTTGCCAACGAAATTAACAATATAAAAAGAAAAATAAGAACTTAATATCAATGGAAGGTATGTACCTGGTTTGGGTGTGGATTTTAGTGACCATAGCCACTTGATAAGAGCAGAAACCACATTGGAGACAACCCCAGTTACAATTTCTGCAACTCAAATGAATTTCATAGAACACAAACACAAAAATACAATAAGAACAAGAAAACTCAAATATTGATGAAATTTGCTAATGAATGAAACAGTTGGAGAACTTGTTGCACTCACTTGCTGGTGATGGTGTGGCTGTGGCTGAAGTTGGAGAGGATAGACAAAACAAAAACACAAAACCAAAAAACAGCACAAAACAAGTCCTACCCATTGTTTCTTTTTCTTAGTCAAGACTCATGAGCACACAACTATAAAATTCTCACACATGAAGTATCATGCATAGATATATGTCTAATATAAGCTGTGTATGTATTTTGAGAAAGGCTACTTTAGTAAGAGAAGAGGAATATGCTATGATCTTCTTTACATGAAATCAATGAGCACCATTACCCTTTTTCAGAAAAAATAAGGATAAATTATTAATGACATAGGAAAACAAAGAAGACAGAGGAAACAGGGTTAACAGAGTAACAGAGGAGAAAGAATTTGCAAGTGATAGAGATGGAATAATCATATGGATTTGTGTTTTTGATTGTTGGGTCCTTATAATCATGGAAAAACTTTTGTATACACTTATTATTCACAGTACAATTCATTTATTATTATGTTTAATTATTTTTTTAATGAAAAAAACTAAAATGTAAAATAGAGGATTTATTTTAACTAATGTTAAGTGAATTGTAAATGAATTATACGTGCTAATGACTTTATACGGATCATTGTTTTATAATCATATAGGCTTTATGTTACTTTCTCATTTCAACTTCAGGTCCACGCTTATATTTGTAAATATACTATGATTCCTTTGAGTTTGAAATCATTGTTGTTCTATATGTTGTAATTATTTTTTCGTTAATATTAAGTACTCGAATTAATTTATAGATTTGCTTGAGATGGTTCATATATTACAAAAGTTAAATTTGTTAAAGAGATTTGTATTAGCCAATTTTTCTTCATGATTTAGTAGTATTGATTTAGATGATAATATGAAAAGTTATGTATTAAAAATGTATGAAAAGCACTAATGGACAGTTAGTTTGAGCATTATATTTGAATTTTTCTTAAATTAGGTCTTGAGTTTGAGTTTTTCTTATTAAAAATTTTTTGCGAACTAATTCCATTATATTGTAAATGTTTCTGTCTCAAAAATATATATATTTTTTGGTACATCTCAAAAATATTTACTTTGCGTAAAAGAATGTATCAGAATCAACAAAAGTAAAGTTTTAAATTATGATCTGATGAGAGATATTATAATGTAATATCATGGTTACTGAAATCACACTAAATTATCATTAACATGGTCAACAATAACCAAGGCAACACAATTACAAACTTAACACAGCTAAGACTGCAATTTAAGATCTTATAAAATACTAATGCCTAGGGCAAAATTTATTCACCTAGAATGGACACAAAGGAGATTTTGTGTACCTTATTCCCAGTTTGAGCTTTGAATTAAGTCTTGGAATGTTCCCTCAAGGACCAATAATTTGACAACAACATTATATTATGCATATTTATTATTATCAATGTGCAAATCAACACAAATTCCTTAATTTATTTCATTTCATGCTTAGCTATTTGCGTTGCTGCTAAGCCATATTATTCTTAGATGTATATGAAAGCTAACAAATAAACAATAAATAAATAAATAAAGGGGAAAATTAGTTATGGATCCGATAACACTGAAATGAATATTGTGTGCCCCTATGGCTCATAAAAGTGTGTTCCATCAAATTATTTACAAGCACCAAAGCAATAGATAACTTTTTTTTTTCTTTTTTGTTTTTCTCTTTTTCTCATCTTCATGTTCTTCTTTTCTTATATGTCACCTCTTTTAATCATGTGCCACTTTGGTTAGAATTCCCGCTTAATATTAAGTTAGTAGAGTTTGATTCCTGTGTTTGTGTTCTGTCACTGTATGAATTTTCTCTTACAAGTTCTTAGAATCTGATTTTCATTCTTCTTTTTCTTTCTATTTTTATTTTTGTGCCTTTGTTGGTCAAAATACAAATTTTCATTCTCTTTTTTTTAGTCAAGTAACGTTTAGGTTACGCTTCTTGTAACTATTACCAATCATGGCGGTGAGACCTTTTTGTGTATTCATCACTAGTGACTATTACCATTCATAGTAGTGAAGGTTTTTTTGTGTGACCATTTGAGGGTCCGTGGGTTACACTGATTTGGGCCTAAAATAGCCGTCCATTTAATTTGCCAGCTTATGCGGGTTGGGCCATTTATTCGCGGGAAAAACGGGTAAAATCCGTGAGGATGAGAAGGATTGAGATTACCTAATTTTGGAAATTCCACCATCCCCTTATATATAAGAATCATAAATTTATATATTAAAAATGATGGTGTCACTTTCAATAGAGATGGTGCTAATCCCTTCCACCATCCCTGAGCCCCACGGGTTATGTGGGCCCACCATATTTTTTTCAAAAGTATGGTCTACGGTAAAAGAAAAATTCAGAAATAGTATGGTAAAAAAAAAGAATTGAGAAATAGTATGGTCCAAAAAGAAAAAAAATAATTCAGAAATAGTAACCAGTAAGTAAACTAACAAACAAAACTGTCTTTCTTTTTTAAAAAACCCAAAAAAAGGCTTAAAACAGAAAAAAAGACTTATGCGAGTAGCCCGCGGATTAGCGGTGCAACTGCGGGCTTAGTTTTTCTGGCCCATTTAACATGTGGGCTTAAACGAATTGACCCGTTTATCCACTGGCCATTGCGGGGTGGGGCAGGCTGTCCGCATACCCAAATTGGCACATATAATTATTATTTATCTATACTTACAACTCTTATTTATACGAAAAGTAATAATTTTTTGTTATTATTGATTGTAGTTATTTTCCATAAATCATAGTGTGTTAATAATTTTTGTCAAAAAAATAAAATAATGTTAGAAGAGTTTTATTTTTTAAAAAAGTAAAAATATCCATAGATAAGTTTAAACTAAAGAGTTACTCTCTTACTCAGGAGACTTGTGCAGAAGAGATTTATTTTTTTTAGAAAAATGTTTTGTGTACGTTCATTAAGGTGTAAAACTCATTTACTCCCTTGGTTTGCTAATTTTTTTAATATTAACAAATTGAAAAGTTTAATGAAAAGCTTGATTTAACTGATGTTAAGTGTGTTGTAAATTAATTATACACCCTTTTAGGTGTATACATATCATTGTTATTTTTTCTATGTTACCCTCACTAAGAAGACTAGAAGAGGCAATATCAAGTCACTTGTGGAAGTCTAAGTCATGTAGCTCAGTTGGTGAGTGCATAGGAACATACGTATGTGGATACGAGGTTTAATCTCTGATTGTACTATTTTCTTATGAACAAAAAAAATGTCACTTGTGAAAAAGAAATCAAAGTGCTAACATTCTTGTCAAAAAAGCTGTTTATATGTTGCAAATTTTGTTATCCTTGATGTTTGCCCCAGTTTTATTTTGCTAACTCTTTCAACTGATATGATTGGAACGATGTTCCGTATGGGTTTTTAGCTTGTTATTTTTCTTCAGTTATTATTTTTTTTCATTCAAAAAAAAAAAACTATCAAGAGGGTAGCACAGCATCACAGTGTTGTCATGTTGGTTGTGGAGCAGGAAAATATCACGAGGAGATTAAAATGAGTTTATTTATAAATAAAAACATGAAATATGTTTGAATAAGTTGTTTCCTCTCATTATGATAAGACGTTCTAAAAAAATTATGAAATACGATGAAAATAACTTATAAAAACCTATAGTAAGCTGTGCATAAGTTTTTTCAAATCATCTTAGCTTGCCTCTATTGGATTTTGTTTTTGCCCATCTCTTTTCACCCAAGAAAGCTTCTTTTCAAAAAACAAAACAAAACAAGAATTAAAATGCTAACCTCTCATATTTGTTTATGTTATTTTATTTTGACCATGGACGTTTCAAAAATTAAACACAACTAAAATCAATTATGGGTAGAAGTATCAAAAAACCATTATTTACTAAAATTTAGTTCTAATATATGATATTTAAATAAAAATTATGTTACTTTAAATTTATGTTTATTCATTTAAAGTTAATTTTATAAAATCACATAAATTTAAATTTAATTTTACAAACATCAATTCTAACACACATTTATTTCCATTGACATTTTAAGTTTTTGTGCTGTTGTTTAGTGAGGATAGTGTACTGTAAGTCTCTAACAACATAGAAGAGAGTGAGAAGAGTTAAATTTAAGAACAACAAATCTAACCATCATTTTTAATGCATAAACCCAATTTTTATTACAACATCATTGATAATTCATCTGAAAGCATATTACAAAGAAGAAGGGAAAAAAAAAGCTGACAGAAAATACAAAATAATTTAAAAGTAGTAAAAGAAATTTAAGAGGTGATGTATTAACAAAGTAACAAACAAAAGAAAAGACAAAGAGAAAAGAAATAAAAAACAAAGAACATCAAAATTGAAAGAGGGGAATATAACACTTTCATAAAAGAGTTCACACTCCGATCCATAACCTGACATTGTTACAATAATTGCAAAATATTTATCAAGTTATTTCTTATACTGATTAATATATATATATATATATATATATATATATATATATATATATATTTCTTCAAAGTTCAAACAGTAGTTTACTCTGATTTCTCAAACATGGGATTCATACCTGTCGGCAAAATAGTGATGCAGTACTACTATTTTTGTTTTCTTTTTATTTCCATCAATCAAATGCAAACAAACAAAAATTCTATTTGATTATTCCAATAATATAATTGAGATGGATCAAATAATGATGAAAAGGACAACAATATCCATATCAGAATTATTTTATATTATTTTAAGTTAATCATTCATTATGCTTATATATAAATACAAAATTATTATGCATGAATTGTTCATTGAGATGTTACCAGAGTTTTCCGGGGCTTGATCATGACAGAGGCATACTAATCTTTTTCTTTTTTTTTTTCAATTGAGTTTTATGCTTTTTATTCAAAAGATTCATTACAACTACTAGGTTCAAACAGAATTAATTGAATATCTAATGTGGTGTTTGGATTTGGGATTTTAAACTAGAAAGTAAAATATGACGCTTAGATAAACGATTTTAAACAAAATAAAAACTTAT
The DNA here is from genome assembly GCA_037177725.1 of Cyamopsis tetragonoloba. NCBI lineage: Eukaryota > Viridiplantae > Streptophyta > Magnoliopsida > Fabales > Fabaceae > Cyamopsis > Cyamopsis tetragonoloba. The sequence goes on from CM074123.1 coordinate 59,247,357, forward strand.
TTACTTAGATATCAAATGTGGTTTTTAGATGTAGAATTCTGAACAAAAAATGACTCATTTGAGTTTTATCTTGTTCATTCGAAAACTCGTTAGTTGTTATAATTATCAGACTCAAATCAAATTAGTCAGATATTCAATAACAGATACAAAATTCTAAGTTAAAAGAACTTATTGTGTTGAGTTTTATCCTTTTCATTCAAAAGATACATTAAAGCTACTTGGCTTAAACAAGATTACTTGCATATTCAATGTGATGTTCAGATTTGAGATTCTAAACAAAAGACATTGAATTTTAGTCCGATATAAAAAATATGGTGTCCTTATACACAGTTAGACTCGTTTAGTTAGATATCAAATGTGGTTTTCTAAATGTGAAACTCTAAACAAAAAATGACTCATTGAGTTTTATCCTCTTCATTTAAAAGATTGATACAATTACTAAACTTGAACCAAATAAGTCAAATATTCAATACGTTATCCAAATATGAGATTCTAAAAAAAAAATCATTGCAGTATATGTTGAAAACTCAAACCAGAAGAGTTTAGAAATTTGGGGAAGTAGTCCCTTCATTCAACTTATTTATATACCAAGAAAATACAAAACAAAATGTTTAAAAAAAGGAAAGTTTGGTAGCACTTTACTTGCCAAGGAAGCTATACAAAATGCCACCATTTTATCTCACTTGTAAGGTTGCAACCTATAAGATCATATCATCATCACTAGTTACAAAACTAATAACTAAGACACCTTCTATCCCAAAAAAAAAGAAGAAAAAAAAAAAACTCATACATGATAGATCATTCCAACCTCTAAGGTAGAAGCATGAGGAATGCTCAAAGCATAAGTTGGTCCTCTAGAGTTTCTTCTCAAGAAATCATATCCATAATTAATAACAACTCTCTTTATCCAACTTGATCCACTTTTAGCCCTAACATATGAATGACTCATTATGAATGCCATTCCTGCTTCTTTAGCTTCCATTAACTCAAGCAACTCTTCCCTTGCATCCATCTCAATTTGAGGACTATCAGGCACAACAAACCTCACTCTTTTCTTCACTTTCTCAGATAATGGTGGTGATGATTTAACCTCAACCAACTCTGAAGTCCCTTCTTCCATTTCTTGATCCTCTTCTTCTTCTTCATCTTCTTCTGACATTCTCACACCATCCATGTTTGAAGATGAAGTTCCAACAACTGTCATCTTTGTGTCTTCCTCAAAGTTTATTCCATTTCCAAGTCCTAAGCCATATTCTGAAGTGTCTGATCTTATGAACTCTGCTATGCTACAAACAAGATCCTTCTCAAACTCCATGTCATCCTTGTGAACATCGCGGTAGCCGTATCGCGCTATGCATCTATAGAGTCTGTATTCCTTTGGACCAACTCTTCCCACCAAGAATCTTTCTTGAGGCCTAACATGAGGAACCGGCACGGATTTCACGCAGAGGAAGATCACAACTTGGTGGAAAGCAGGAAGGTTTGTGACAAAGTGAGAGAAGATTGCTGGGATTCCAGTCACAAGTTCTGTGTGTATTAGGCCAATTCCTTTGACCCTTACAATTCCTAGGGTAGGTCCTAAACTTAGGAGCCAGTTGATAGGGACCTTGTTTTGAACATCAAATTCATATTTCTTTATTGTGCCATAGTGCCAAACATACATAACAAGGAGGAATATGAGTGAGAGGGCAATTGGAACCCATGCACCTTCAAGAAATTTGATTAGGGATGCTGAGAAATAGAGAGCTTCAATGGATCCAAAGAACAATATGAAGCAAATTGCTAGAAGGACACTTTTGTGCCAGCATAAGATTATGACTAGGGACATTAGGCAAGTTGTCACCAGCATCACAGTTATCACAGCCAAACCTGTCAAAGGAAAGAAAATAAAATTGATTTAATTTTTTTTTTTTTTTTTGTGTTTTTCAATTCTACTCCTATAACTATTTCTTGAAAAACTCATCTGAACAGACTCTAAATCCTATAGTTTCCTTCTGAAATTAAGAAAATGAGACAAAGTAGGTGATGATGCATGAAAGATTATTTATGATTTCAGTGCCTCCAAAATTTTCATATGCATCATGAAATTATCTTCAAATGGATAGAGTATATATATATTATATATATATATATACCTGCTGCATTTCCCATGCGTTTAGTATCTCTAAATCCAATAGTAATAGCCAAACAAAGTAGCATCAAAGTCCAATTAATCTCAGGAATGTAAATCTGGCCATGAATCTTGGAAGATGTGTGAATGATCTTCACTTTTGGGAAACATCCCAAAGAAGAACACTGTTTTATTATTGAGAAAGTCCCTGTGATCACAGCTTGGCTTCCAACCACAGCTTGAAGTATGGCTATTGCAAGAACTGGCCATCTAAGTTTCACTGAAAAAAAAAATAAAGAAAAACGATAATAAGCCAAACAGCAAAATAAACAAAAAAAAACTTTGAGCAAACAGTCACTTTAGTCCCTAACTTTGTAAGGTAATTTCATTTTGGTGAATTTGTAGAGTCAGGAACTAAAATGAAACTCCTTAAAAGATATGGACTAATGTGAAATTAACTTACAAAGTCAAGGACTAAAGTGATAGTTTACTCAATAATATTTACTTGGTTATGTTCTTTAGAGATGATCATAGAGAACCTACCCGGTACAGATACATAGAATCCAATTCTGTAGTCAGTTTCAAGAGAATGATGCTTTGAAAGATAAGCAGCTTGTCCCATGTATGCCAAGATTAAAGAAGGGTATACCAAAAAGGTGAAAGCAATCTACAGGTAAACAGATAAGGGAAATTAGATGTATTTAACATCAAATCAATAATCAGATGTTGCTTATAACCTCATCAGCTATTTTACATTTCTGAAATTTTAAAGTATGGTTCATTTTGGAGAAGGTACAAATACAATCAATTTCAAGAAAACTAAATTCTGGTATATGTATTTCATCAGTTATGAATCCATGTATGTGTACCTTAATTGACAATTGTGAAAAGTGTCCTAAATCAGCAAACATGGCTTCTGAACCTGTAACACATGAGATGATAATATCAGAGAAAGATTAAGCATATCTTAATTATGGCTTTATTTGGCAAAACTAACTTAATAGCTTAACAAAATGTTTTAAGTGACTTAACTTGACATGTAAATATATATACTGACTTTAGGGTAAAATAGGAAGTGAAATATCAGAAGTTGGCTTTAAGTTACAAGTTGTAAGTATGTTATAAACTCATAAATAAGCTATAAGTTAAGTTTGACAAATACGTGCAACGTACAAAATTTTGCACACTTGCTTTTTCATACCTGTTATACAAAGTAGAATCCCACCCAAGGACATCCATCCACTCTTTTGAGTTTTCTTGAGAAATTTGAACATGTAATATGGAGAGAGAGCTTGATAAACATGTGGATTCCAATGGAAGATGTTGTAAATACCAATGGTACTAATGCATAGCAGCCAGGTCATGACAACAGGTGCAAAAAGACACCCCACTCTGTGTGTTCCATAATGTTGAAGTGCAAACAGAAATATCAGTATCACACAAGCAATTGGAACCTCCACATCTGCAATAGCCAATTAACTTCAATTTATTAAAAGGCCAAAACATACAACAATAGAAATTTTCTGATCTTAATTTATCTTGATCAACATATATATACTATACAGTCAAGAGAAACATCAACCATCAAATCACAATTAGTGTTTTCTTTTTGGTTTCACAGGTATCCCCTACCGGCCTACCCTATTACTAGGGTAACAGACAAATTGTTCTAGCGTAATCAGACTTGTCCTCCCAACTAATGTCTTATCGAAACTTAACCATGATTCATCCACTGAGACCATAGTGTTTGAATTCTTAGAACATTGAAAGATTATTATTTCCAAGGCATATTAACTTCCAATAGGTAATTCTTCTGATCTATAAATAGGCAAGGGTGCGTTGTAATAAACAACTTAATTAAGTATTTATACAATAAGCACTTTTTAAATGTGAGCTTATTTATAAGTATGATTATCAAGTTAATTGAAACAAGCTAAAATAAGTTTATTCTGTTATGTTTTTTCGTGAAGTTTATGAAATAAGCTAAAAACAGTCTCACGAAGGTTTAGGGTATTTATAAGTTTCGTATAAGCTCCTCCAAATGCGAAAAATTCAGAAGATAGTGACAGCAATTTGTAAAATCTGAAGATGAAGATCAAATTACTAAAGCAGACAAGTCTTATTAGCATCACCTTCTAGCAAAAGGACTACTTAGCTTGTAAGAGAAATAAATTAACATTTGATATACAGAGGACATTGTCAGAATTATCATTCCAGAAAGTGAGTGAATAAAAAAAATTTATCTTAAAAGTTGTTACTAATAGTGATTCAAATCACTTTCTATTAAACAAAAGAATAAGACACAGCACAAAGTTAGGTCAATACATAAAAGTGTCATTATGGTGACATCATTCTAGTATTTTAAGAGCTAAAATTCCTTTTAGTTGACAGAATTAGGTCTAGATTTAGTTGAGACACCATAGATAATCATTATTATTTTATGAACCATAGTGGAATTGCAGTCACTATTCATGACCAGAACAATAGTGGCAATACCTAATTTTGTATCCAATCATATAATCATATGAGCACTAGATTGATCCACAGGGATTTGTTGAGGTCTCATCCAAACCACAATGCTTCATGACATAATAACCTAATGAAAAACCTAACTTTATAAAAGAACTAATTTTTTATATTTGATCTTATTATTAGTGGATCAATTGGCACAATTTTTTAATTTTAATCGATAGATCGAGTCATGAATATGCAGTTGCATTAAATACTAAAAAAAAGTAAATGATAAATGTGCCACGTCAATTAATAAGGATGTCACACTTTTTTCTAGAATAACTCAACCAGAATTACATTTATTTTTTTTACTTCAGAATGAATTTTTTGGAAAAAAAATATGACGCCCATATTAATTAATATGATGTGTTTTATTAGCACCCTAAATAAAGCGACATTCTATAATAATCCTATTTAACCAAATATGTATTGTCTTCTAAAAATACATGAAAAAAATCATAGCCAACCATTTTAAGTGTGCTTTTTTTTTATTATTATTATTTTTGTCCTAATTAATCAATTTAATATCAGTTACGTATTCAGATACAAGTTATGGAAGGAAAGTGACTTGACTTTGATCAAAGAAACAATTTTTTTCAGGATTATATCTATATCTACTAGGTCCCACAATTGTTCATGCACTTTCAGCCATTTGGTTCTCCCTTTTTGTCCACTAACTTGAATGAGTTGCCAAAGAAAGCATGAAAAGCAAGGCCTTTTTCTAATGATTCAAATAAATAAAAGATTTTATTCACCATTAAATAAATCTATGCTAACAGAGACATACTATGACCCAAATGAAAAAGACTCTGATTCGAGCCCTATAGAGAATAGTAGTTAAAAGGATAAACCTTACTCTACCAAAAAAAAATTAATCTTTTACCTAAATAATAAGATACAGGATTACGAGTGTTTATGACTTAACTGTGTCTCATGATCCAACCCGATTCGAGTTTAAATAATATACCTAATCTAATTTTAGGACTAGATGGCGGAAGAATGTGATCAATCTTAATTTGTCCCACGATCATCCCTAAATAAGGTAACAGAATTTTGAAAAACCAAAAAAAAACAAATCTATTATTATTATGATGACCAAATAGAATACTTTCAGCATTAATATCTTAATGGCATATATGCCATTGTGGGGGAGGAGTAATAGTTTGCAAAGCCAGCTAAGATGACTGCAGAATCACACGTTACAAAATAAAAACAAGAAGAACAATTCCAAATTTCTTCTACTTAATTATTGTGAGAACATATTCCTGAAAATTGTGCAAGATACCAGGCATTTTAATTGAAATTCTACTCAACAAAGTTGAATTCTTGTCTCTGGAGAACATATTCAAAACCAAGTATTATAGTTTTATCTGCAATTGTATACTGTATGCTAGATATGGTAGTATAGTATCTGCATTAAAAAAGGTTGTGCTTGAATACTAATAAATTATCTTCTTTCTATTGTGAAAAATAAAATAAAAGAGCTTTCTCCAATTAAATGAATCTGATCAAACCAATCCGATTCTAAGCATGCTGACTAGGGTTTGATTTTAAATCGTGGGTTTCAAAGAAATCCTCTTGTACAACCAAAAGAAAAACAAAAAATTCAATTCACAAAGAAGAAGAAGAAGAAAGACCTTAAAGCTGTAAATAGTAGTTAACCCTAGAATCGTCTAGAACACAAACTAGATTATATGTTTGTTTGGGAATGATTTTGTATGGAAAAAAAATCTAAAAAAAAAAAGCTCTATCAGGAAGTTAACAAATAAAAAAAAAAAAAAAACTATAATTATTTTAAGATGAGAAGAAAAAGAGAAGAAGAAATGAACTTACATCTGTGCTGCTCTTTAGACATTGAAAGCTCCAAACCAGACACTGCTGAAAACACTGCACAATAACCAAAAACCACAACAGTGAGTCACCAAGCATCCAATGTTCAGACAAAATTATTATGTGCTTGAAAACCATTCATTTTTAAGAAACAATCACAATTTTTTTCAAAATCTCTCTGATTAAACTAATTCATTATTTCCTTAAATCAAAATAACCCATCAAACCATAATATCATGGTTTAGGCGTCACCAAAATCGCATCAAAATATGATTGTGGTTCCTAAACTGAATTTATTTGCATTTAACCCAACCCGAGTGATACTGAAACCACAATTTAAAACCTTAACAAAAACACAATTAGACCCAAAAAATTATGAAAAATCCCAATTTGCAGTGTGCTATGTTATAGCATCAGGCTGCAATAAGCATGAATAAAAAAAAAATTAAAGAAAAATCCCAAATACCTGAAATTGCTGGAGTAAGAACACCATCTCCAATAACCATACAAGTTCCAATCAAAGCCAGAACAAGAAGAACCCTCTGAAGAACCCTATGTTTCTCCAACAAAGATTTCAACCCTGACCCAACATTTTTCTTATTCACAGGAACAGAGCTTCCATCAATGGTATACTCTGTCAAATCTTCATCTGCAAGCTGAGTATTAGGCATCAAGCTCACACGGGCGTGCCTACAGAGCAAAGAGTAGAGAGCAAAAGTTCCTCCTTCTCCATTATCATCTGCTCTAAGCACAATGAACACATATTTTAGCAGAGGAATTAATGTCAGAGTCCAGAACACAAAGGATAAAACTCCATAGATTTCTTCATTTGTCTCTGAATGCTGAATGTCCTCTGCAAAAGTGCTTTTGTAAACGTAAAGTGGAGAAGTGCTTAAGTCTCCATACACAACTCCTAAGCTCTGATATGCCAGAGTTAACACTGTCTTCCATGATTGATCCTGCAAAATCACAAATTTTCATTATAAAGCTAAGATTTTGAAAGATTTTGATTATTCCAACTACTGACAAAGGTTTTAAATTGCAGTCTACAGTGGTTTTCTCGGTCACTGAAATCACATGAGAATGTAATTGTAGTCTGCAAAAAATGCAGTCTGTTCTGCTATAGCACACCACAATATAATGTTTTTGACGGGAATTATGAAAACCACATCAGACTGTGATTGTAAGTATACTCCTCTGCAACACGTCGCAGTATAATCGTTTCGACAATCACTAAAACCATATTAGTCCGTGGTTGTCGTATGCAATAACCACATCTAACCATATCTCACCGTAATGAAACTGCATCAAAACTGTGATTGTGGTCTCTAGTAACCATATGTAACCACATTTCACTGTATCTAAGATAACTGTAATCGCAATTTAAAACCTTGCAAGTACTGCATGTCAGAAAATGCATAAGCCTTACCTTAATTGGGTTCTTGTAGATCACAGACTCAAGATCCATGATGGGGTATGTTTGTTTTTCTCAGAAACTCTACAGAGCAACCATTTTTTTTTTTCTGTTGAGGTTTGTTATAGAGGAAAAGAGAGAGGACCCCCTTTTGAAATAACACACCCCACTCAAAAACAGAACAAGTCAAATAAAAAAAAATCAATTTTTTTTCTTTTTGAAGAGACAGAAAGTGGCTTTGGTAATGGTACAGTGTAACTGTAACTCTTTCTTCTTCTTCTTCTTCTTCTTTTTGTTGAGTGTGTTATAAAAAGAGAGAGTATTGGGGGAAACAAATGCAGACAAAAGAAGAACACACACGAAACACAAGTAACAAGGGAGTGGTGCTGTGACGAGGAAAGGGCTTGTTCTTGGAACCAGATTAGAATAATGAGTGGGTGGTGGAAATGTGTGTGTAAGAGAGAGAGAGAAAACAGAGAAGAAGGTGTTTGTTGCTTTGTGAATGATAGTGGTGAAAGTGAGGTTTTGGTTCTGTGTAAGTTTCTGGTTTTTTTCTTTTTTTTTCTTCTTTATCTACCTTGTGGTGTTGTTTATATACATAGTAGTTGAAAACACAGATTATACCAACAAATTCTGGGTCAGTTGCTAGAAGTTAATTACAATAATAGCGTTAAATATATTTAAACGTACACAAAAATAAAGATATAAGAAAGGTGTGTGAAATTTTAAAAATAATAAGAATTTAAATGTATTTAATACTAATTTCAGAAGAAACTAATGTAATTAATCCTAAATATATTTTATAAAAAAACGAATCAAAATTATGCATAAAGAAAATATTATATTTGAAAAAATTAAATTTATTTTGATAAATCTCTATACTTACGAAAATTAATCTTGTAGAATAATACCCTTTAAAAAAAATGAGGTTCTATGTCAGTTTAATTATTTATTTGTTATAATTTCTTTGTCACTAATTAATAACTTTTAAAGTTTACCTTAACATTAATTTCTATTTACATCTTTGATGTATTTATGAAGAGTCAAAGGACATAAAACTTCATTCTTAATGGTCATAAAATTTCTAAAATAATTATAATTTTTAAATTTTGTGTGAAAATTTTAAAAGTCATAAAAAATTAGATAAAGAGAAAAGAAGGAAGGAAAATTTTTGGGTGATGAAGGAAATATCAAATGAACAAGTATTTGTGTTACACATGACTGTATGTGAGACAAAGATGATATCATCAATGTTTGAAGGAGGTGGGTCATGAGAGAGAGAGAAAGAGTCATAGAATTCCACAATTTCAATTTGAATTTCATGCAAATAGGGAGCATTAACAATCTTCAACAACCTCTTAAAAGAAAAAAAGAAAAAAAATATCTCCAACAACATGTAGTAATTTTGAGTGTTTTAATCTTTAGGGAGTTGAGGGTCACCTACCACTGAACACTTCTGAAACACATGTCTCCATTTTTAATATCTTTCCATTCATTATATCCTCAAGTGATTGTGTCAAAATAATAATGGTTTTTTTTTTTAAATTATTGAAATTATTGAAATAACCTTCAAAATAAAAGTATTGAACTAAAAATATTAAATTCATTATATCAAACTTTTTTATATATTTAAAAGTAAGAGTAAATGTTCAAAATTTGTATAATTGTGGTGCAATCAAAATTTGTCTTTCAATAAAAGTTTCATCTTTATTTTTTTTTTCAATCTATATATTCTGAGAATGTTGAATAATGTTTGTTTTTTTATTAATTTGGAAACAAATGAATTTATATGTTAATTGCTTCATTTGTTATTGATTTTTTTTTCAATTTTAATTACTTTTTTTGTAACAATTTTTAATTACTTTAATGGTTTTTTTTTGTTGCTATTTTTTATCAATGGTTCAAAAGCACTTATTAATATTTATATAAAAGCATTTATTAATAAACTTATAGAAAATGATAGATACTGAGACATTTGTATAAAAGCATTTTTAATATCTTTCCATTCATCATATCCTCAAGGGATTGTGTCAAAATAATAATGGGTTTATTTTGAAAGTATTGAAATTATTGAAATAACCTTCAAAATAAAAGTATTGAACTAAAAATATTAAATTCATTATATCAAACTTTTTTATATATTTAAAAGTTAGAGTAAATGTTCAAAATTTGTATATTTGTGGTGCAATGAAAATTTGTCTTTCAATAAAAGTTTTATCTTTATTTTTTTTTCAATCTATATATTCTGAGACTGTTGAATAATGTTTGTTTTTTTATTAATTTGGAAACAAATGAATTTATATGTTAATTTCTTCATTTGTTATTGTTTTTTTTTTCAATTTTAATTACTTTTTTTGTAACAAATTTTAATTACTTTTTGAGTTAATGGTTTTTTTGTTGCTATTTTTTATCAATGGTTCAAAAGCACTTATTAATATTTATATAAAAGCATTTATTAATAAACTTATACAAAATGATAGATACTAGATAGTCAAAACCTTTGAATAACTATAGTTGAATATAATAATTACTCTAATAAATATGATAAATTTATTTTTAATATATTATATAGTGTTAGGGTATTACTTAATAATCATGGTTAATAAGCAAGATTTCAAGTCAAAATGTTGTATATGGAAATAGAAAAAAAAATACTTGTTAATTAGGAGAACAAGCAAATTTAGACGTAGGCTTATACATGTTGACCGGTTTAACGGTATTTTTACTAAATTAATGTTTTTTAAAATTGACGGTTTTCAAAAAAATCATTTATCAAAATGAGTCTTTTTATTGTTTTTGCAGCCATTTTTTTTTTTAAAAAAAAAAACTAGGTGCCACGTGATAACACTAATATTTTTTTTAAAAAAAAACCCTTTACAGAAAACCAAAAAACTCAGGGCCAATGACGAGACATCACGTGGTGCGGCCTTGGGGTGTTCCACCTGAGAGCATGCACAATACAAAAAAAATAAAAAAATAAAACTTTAAATATATTTAAAAAATAATAAAAAACAAAAAAAACTTTTACATTGTAAAAAAAATAATAAAAAAATTCAGAAAATACTCATAAATTATAAAAAATAATATTCAATATTTGAAAAATTATTTTAAAAGCTAAAAAATATTTTACAATATTACAAATATTGTTAAATAAAGAACAATATTATAACAATACTTTTAAATTATAAAAAATAAAAAACAATATTAAAAAAATACTTTTTTGAAAAAGTCCATACCTAAAAAATGATAAGTCACGACTAGAAAATGTAAGTTAGACTTGAGAGGGAGTGATAGAAGTCTTACATCACTACTATATAATATAAGTAGTGTGACAATTCTCTTGTTAAGAATTAGCTTTTAGAAATCAATTAGGTCCAAATATAAATTAGGTCAAATTGGTCCATTTACATAGATTTATCCAAGAGCTCAACCGTAGAGAGAAACAGACTCAATATGTCAATGTGGCCATATTTAATTGACATAAGTTAAAAACTTTACTTGATGTAAAAACATGTCCAATGGCCTAAAAAATCAGCAAACCTATCCCATGTCTAAACTATTGCCTCTGGTCGCCAGGTTTGAAACATTTTTATATTTATAAATAAATAAATAATATTATTATAACAATTTTTATGAATTATGTTTTACATTGTTTATTTTTTATGTGTTTCAGTCTTATGACAAGATTACAATCATAAAAAAGAGAGATTACAACGATTGCGGATGGTTGGTGAGTCAAAAACTCCTATGATGATCTAGAGATTAATAACACACCAGAAAGATAAGATACTTGTAAGTATTTGACTTAGGTATATGTGTAATTGATAATAATTGTGTACCTAAATAATATTGCCTTTAATTTGTCTTTATCACTTAATTTCAAAAACGAATTTATTTATGCAAGTTTGGGGCAATTGCCCCCACTAGTTTTATTTTTTATTATCTATACATTCATATATGAAAAATTGCCCTTAGACTCATTTATTGCCCTAGCATCCAATCCAAGGCTCCTAGTAAACAAGCCAAACCAAAATTTTCCTTTCTTAGTTTTATGGGCAGCAAGGTCCATTACAACATAAGTTTTTTTAAGTTAAATTACTTATTTGGTTGTTTTTTATTAATATATGTATAGAAATTAAAACGGCCAACATCAACACTTTATATTCATATTCACCATTGTATAGTTAGTAGATGTTTTGTTAGCTTTTTAAAACGATGACTAACATTGTTAGCGGGAAAATGGATGACATGGACCAATCCAAAATAATAAATATGTGTTGGACTAAAATAAATGTTTTTTATATAGGAACTAAAAAAAAAATATGAATTTATCTTGATTCGTTAGGATTAGTTGCTATCCTGAAGGTCATGAGCCAAGACGTATGTTAGTTCGAGATGAAGTATGTCGGCCTCTCAAAATAATATTGGGAATCAAGATAACGGTCCACAACAATTTTTTTTTATAACATTTTTTTGTTTTTTATAAACATATGAGTATGTTACTACAAATAAAAAAGATACAAGAACAGATTCTGAGTTATTTGCGTACACCTCCCCCAATCTAGCTATCGAATTTTATATTGAATTAGAATAACAGAATGATATAAAGTTTGTTTTTTTGTTTTTTTTTTTTTATATTTGATATAAAGTTAATTAGATTGCACCTTATTCCTCTATTGAAATGAATCATTCATTACACAAAAATAGACAATAGATTGTACGTTCTACCTTGTTCCTTAACCAAGCACAAATTTCAAGTGATATGCATGAAGATTCTTGTCGCTTTTAACATGTAATTTTCAGTTTAAAAACTTGTTGGATACTTAAATATAAAAAAAGGGTAATTTCTTTATTTTTAAGTGGAAATAAGCAAAAGGAAGCTTTTGGATCTAACCTGAAGATTTGCATAGACAATTTGTGGCACTTTTCATTTCAACAAGTTAGGTCTTTGGAGTTTTTCAACAAGAATATGATACTGCATGCCTTGATGGAAATGCAACGAGCTTTTCGCAATACCAATCTCGAAATGTTCATTTTTATTAGGCCAAATACACCTTTTGGTCTTATATCTCTTATGCACATTTTATTTCGGTCTTATATCTTTTTTGGGTTACATTTTGGTTATGTATCTCTTATAAAGGTTTTATTTTGGTTCAGCCTGTCAACTCCATCAGACCATCACTCCCGTAAACAGAATTGACCTAATAAGAATAGAGTCAAATTATGCCATTTATCTTCAAATCTAAAAAAATCGTAACATACACATGAACCTTAATAAGAAGAGAGTCAAATTACCTTGCAATCGGGTGACAGAGTTGACGGACTGTACCAAAATGAAACATTTATAAAATATACAGAACCAAAATATAATCCCAAAATTTTATAGGACCGAAATGAAATGCGAATAAGAGATACAGAACCAAAAGGTACATTTAGCCTTTTCATTAATTTAAATTTCAAAAATATAAAATTTCATTTTAGTTTGTTCAAAGGGTATTTCAATAGTTGACCATCAAAAACTAATTCTTCCGAGTTGTAGAGATTACTTAAGTGAGTTTAGTCTCTCCTAACAAAGTTCTTCTATACACATTCAACATTTTAACCTCTTTTAATGCAATACTTAAAAGGACTAAGTTATCTAGCACTACATCATGCGTTGTTGGTAAAATACTAAAATTAAATATTCTTGGAGTAATGCACCAATTTAGTCAATAAAATTGCAATTGGAACATAATTAATTATAAAATAAGTTAGATGAAAATATTAACAATCATTTATTAGCTTAGTAAAATATCAGCATTATGCCAACTTAGTCCTTAAATGCGCGTTTTAAAATTATTAAGGGTCTAATTTGTTCTTTATTACAAATTTGCAATCTGCCAAATTGTTAAATTTAGTGCTTATGAAAATTGTGAAAATTAAATATATATAAAAATTTAATTAGTTGATAATAAAGATAAGGACTATTGATTTAGTCATTGATGATCAATTTAATTAGGAAATTAATTGACATTTATTAATAATTTAATGATCTTGTCTATTTTTTTTAATTCAAAAGTCTAAATTAATTATATATCAGTTTTAATTTTAAGGAATAGATTATTAATTTAATTAAATTTAAATATTTCCAAAGAACGATTAGTTTAGATGGCATATATTATATATATGTTTGATTATTGAATACATCATGTAGAAATCCAAGCTTATTAATTGATACTTTGTCAAAATCTACATTGATGAGTGTCTAAGTGTTAAATAAAAAAGTTATATAATTTATCTAATTGCTTTTCTAATTTTTTGAGAAAAATATTAATTTATTTTTTAAAAGGGTAAGAATCTCTAAAGTTATGCCAAAGAATATGGCTACCTAAAATGGTTGAGCTTTGACAGTTTAGCTGAACAAGATTTTAACAACCATACATTTAGCCAAGCATGTATGATGTATGTAGTACAAGGTATTTAAATTATGCACGTAATAATTAAAACATATAACACGTGGCATGCACACGAATCCTTTAGAAGCCTCCAGAATTTAATTTAATTTAATTTAATTTTAACCCTTAATTACTCACCCAAATCCCACAAGCAATTTGTGAAGAAAGCTACGTGTGAGTGTGATAGAACCACACAAGCTACAAAGCCCCTCATAGTGATAGTTATTATCTTTGTCTCAATCGTTTGTAATTAGTTACCTATCATGCATGGCTTAGTTCATAAATTAATTTTAATTTGGATAATAAATAATACTTGACCACCAATAGGGCCCCATGGGATACTCTTTAGATTTCATTAATAAATTCTTTTTTTTTTTGTATTTTTTTAGTACAAAAAATATTAGGGTAAAATGCGCAAAGTACCCTTGAGGATTTATAAAATAGCACAAAACACCAAACTTAAAATAAATAAGCAGTTTACACTAATTTTTTTATAACATGCACTAATAGCAAATGAATACTCCATTAATAAGAATATTCTTATTAATAACCATAATTAAAACTCTCTCTATTAATATGTACATGTAGTGGTAATACTTGTAGTACTTTTTGTGCTCTTGTTGAAATATATTTATTCTTTTGCTGATAAAAAAATCTCAGTCCTCATTTTTTTCCTGTAAGTTAAAAAAATAATTTTCCTATCATTTGATTTTTGTGCAAAATTCATCTACTGAATTTTCTTACGGACACTCGTTAAAGAATTTTTTCATACAACAAAAAAAATTATTTTTTTGTGAATTAAAAAGAAATTTACAAATAAGCTAATCAAGCCAAGTTCAACCGTTATTATTGCTTCACAAGATAAGATACTGTTTTGCTATCATATTTGGTGGACAAGATTTATACAAAATATATAGAGCATCTCCTAAAATTTAATTCCAATAGCCTAAATATGTAATATTAGTATTAGTTAAAACCATTGTTATAGCACCTAAGAAACTCTTTATGTCATCTCCAAACCGACACCATAAAATAGGAAATAACCACCTTAGCTTTAAAAAATGTAACCGAACCATTGTTACAAATAGAAAAAACAAAAGGCTTCAATCGATCAAAATAATTTCACTTACAAGGAAGTCTGTAAAAAGTATAAAGTCTTCAATAACTCAAAGGTTAACATTAGATAATAGCAAAGTAATAATAAGTGTAATAAGTAGCAAGACATAAGTAGCTATAAATGTAACCAAGGCTCCATAATTTTTTTATTATTTTATAAAAAAATTTCTTTAACTAGCGTCCATGAAAAAATTAAGTAGATGAATTTTGCACAAAAAAATGTTTATTGTAGAAAAATCAACTTTTTTACAGAAAAATAAGAGAAAAATTTAACTATGGTCAGTAATAAGAATATTATGATGAAATATTCTATTATAGTTTGTGTCTATTATAGAAAATGGTGTGGGATGCTTAGGGGCTGTTAGGTTTGCATTTTCATTTCTTGTTTTTTGTTTTCTGAAATTTTACAAAGGAAAAATTGAAAATGTTGAAAACAGAATGAAACAAACTGAAAAAAGAAAATAAAAATGCAAACCAAACAGCCCCTTATTTATTTTAAGTTTGGTGGTTTGTGCTATTTTGTAAAACCTCAAGGTACTTTGTGCATTTTACTCAAAATATTATTATTCAGTTAAGAGTTGAAGATTAATCACTTTAAAATATAAAGACGGTCTTTAAAATATATTTTAATTCTCTCAATAAATTTTTTTATATCAATATTCAACTATTTGTCAATATACTTAATTATTCATTAATAATTTTGTTGAACTTATATTTTATTTATTTATTTAATTAATTAATTAGCAACGTATCATAGTCAATAAACATTAAAAAAAGGAAAAAAGAAAACCCCACCTCCAATTTTCCACCAACTCTAATTAAAAAACTGGCCAAAGATCCTTTTGGTGCTTGTTCTTTTTCTGTGTTTTTGAATACTATATAGTGAAAGGAGTTAATTATAATTATAAGCAGCTTTGAAGATGAGATAAGAAAAGTAAGAATTGTAGTGTAGCTATAATATAGAGTAGGAGATAAGTGAAAGTGACACTAGGTAGGGGGGAAATTAAAGGGCATTCTTCACTCTTATCTCAAAGGGTAATTAACTTGTGGGTGTGGAAATGATTGAGACATGTAGCTATATTGGATACAAATAAAGCCAACAAGTTTTGGACAAATGGGCCTCCCAATATGGCTTCCTTTTCAATTCAAGTGACCACTTCAATTCCCTTTAATTTTTCCTTTATTTTTTTATAGGCAAAACAAAAATATATTAAAACATGGAGTATAAGGGGTATTCCAAACCCTTAATAAAAAGAGAGCACAAAAAGAAAAGAAGCAAAAGAAACAAGAGGAAAATAATTTTTCCTTTATTATATGTAAGTGTGTGTTTGATTAAATGCTAGTAAAATTAATTTTGAATAGAATTGATTTTAAGTTTATAGTGACTTTTATAAGTCTTCTCATAATAGAAAATTTTTATATATTTTTTTAATTTAATAATTCAAAATATAATATGTAAGATTAATAAATTATAAATAAGAAATATTTATAAATTAGGCATCTTTTTTTATTTATAAAATAATTTTATTTTTTAATATCTATTTTTTAATATATCTTTTAACTTGTTATTCCAAGATAAATTTACTAAAAAAATAATATATTTAAAAATATTTATCAAATCGGTCTTCAAAATACATAATTATCAAATTAGGTTTATTTATTGTTCATCTCTGATTTTTTTAAATAATAAAAAATTCAGGTGCCACACATGGCGGGACCTATATTTTTGTATTAAAAAATAACATAAAAGATTAAAAACAATTTAAAATATTAAAAGAAAATATAAAAGTAATATTCAATATTTAAGAAACTTAATAAAAATAATATACAATATCAAAAAATTAAATAAAATATTAAAAATAATAGAAATTATTCAAAAAAAAATGAAAAATAAAGGATTTGTATGTCCTTTTTAGTTTAATCAATTTAAATGTGACATGTAAGATTAATAAGTTGTAAATTAATATCAATTAGTATCAATCATAATGAATTATAAATTAATAAACTAATATCAATTTTATAAAATTATAAATTAGTTATATTTCTTATTTAAAAAAATTATAAAATAATTCTATTCTTTAATATTTTTTTGTTTTTTAATATATCTTTTAATTTGTCGTTAGAAGGCAATTTTACCAAGAAAATTGTTTTTTTAAATATTTATCAAATTGATCTTAAAAAAATAATTACCAAATTTGGTCTATTCACGATTCATCTCCGATTTTCTTAAATAAAAAAAAAAATCAAGTGCCGCCATATGGCGAACTTGAATTTTTGTATTAAAAAGTAATATAAATGATTTATAAAAATTTTAAAATATTGAAAAATAATATAAAATTAATATTGAATATTTAAAAATTATTTCAAAACTAAAAAATATTTTATAATATTAAAAATATTAAATATATTAAAAAGTAAAAAAAAATTAGATCTATCCTAACTATGTGAAAGTTGTACTTGAAATTTGCATAAGTTCAATTTATCGGTAACTTTTACTATACTTTTTAGATTTGAACTTATTATATATCAATTTTGGTAGCTCGATGCTCTAGGCACTACACATTCCCTTTGAATTTTAAAATAGGTCCTTTTTTTATGACTTTTCTATTTTTATAATATTTTTAAGCTTGTTGTTTATCTTTTTATGTCTTGCTCACATAGTTATTATTATTTTTTTTGCATAACATGATTTTAGAATATTTATTATGCATCTATCATGCTACATCTTTTGACATCTAGTTCACATGGTTAGACTTTAAATTTTGATTTGATTTTTTTTTATTGCCTGACATGATTTTAGGATATGTCAAGTAACTTTTTTTTTATTTTTTTTAATATTTTAAGTATTTTTTATAATTTAAATGTACTTTTTAATTTTTCCCAATTTTTTTAAAATATTTTTTTCATTAGTTTAATATTATTTTTAATATTTTATTTAATTTTTTGATATTGTATATTATTTTTATTAAGTTTCTTAAATATTGAATAATATTTTTTTATTATTTTTTAATATTTAATTTTTTAATCTTTTATATTATTTTTTAATACAAAAATTCAGATCCCACCACGTGGCACCTAATGCTTTTTTTATCTAAGAAAACCGGAAATAAACAATGAACAAATCCAATTTGGTAATTATTTTTTTTAAGAATAATTTGGTAAATGTTTTTAAATATATTATTTTTTATTAAATTTTCCTTCAAATGACAAGTTAAAAGATATATTAAAAAAAGAAAAAAAGAGATATTAAGTAATAGAATTATTTTATAGTTTTTATAAATAAAAAATAGAATTAATTTATTATTTTGTAAAAATTGATACTAATTTACTAATTTACTAATTTAGAATTAATTATGGTTGATACTAATTGATATTAATTTATCTACCAAAAAATTGTTACTACTAATTTACAATTGATTAATCCTACATATCACATTTTGATGGGTCAAATTAGAAAGAATATACAAACCCACTATTATGAGAGGGCTTGTGAAAAACATCGTTAAGTTTATATAATTGATTCTGTGTAAAATTAATTATAAAAGTAAAGGTATTGTTGTTTGGAAAACTAGTATCATAAAAGTGATTTTTATGATGATGTTTTGATCGATATTCTTTATAAAAATTACTTTATTAGTGTAATTTAATGAGACATCATTATATTATACATAATTAGTTTGTTAGAAGTAAAAGCAACTAATAGTTACTTCTTTTTCAATCATAATTTTGATATCATAATTAATTCTTTAAAATTAATTAATCTAAACATCACAAATCAATTATAATTTCTCTTAAATTATAGTTTGGAAACTTAAGGTAGCGTTTGGTAACGGTACATAACAGAATGGAACGGAATAGTACATAATAGAATATAATCGTGTATTGTGTTTGGTGACCATGGAACAAAGTAGAATCATATGTACTATTTTGTATTTAATGCGGATTAAAATATAAAAAAATATTTTTTTTGTAATACATATAAAATTTTACTTTACTTGATAGAAGTATAAAATTAAAGAAAAAATAAAAAGCATATTTTTTTTTAAAATTATGAGTATAACTAAATAATAATTTTAAAATATATTAATTTTTATTAATATTTTATGAAAAAATAAATTATTAAATACAAATTTCTCTCAATAAATACAATTATTAAATATATATTTTAAAATAATTATTGAACATAAATTACGTTGAATATATTTTTATTATGTAAATTTTTTAAAAACAATATTTTTTTAAAATATTTTTTGGCTTGAAAAAATAATATAAGGTTTAAGAAATTTAAATATATAATATTTTGTTAATAAAAAATGACTATAGTAAAATAATGATAATTCTTCTTGTTCTGTTCTCTTCTGTTCCACCCTTTTCAATGGAACCAATCTGTCCCGTTCATTGGCCTCAATATCATGTTTTGTTCCTCTCGATTGATACACCAAACAGGGAACAATACACCGTGTCATGTTCTGTTGTGTTCAAACACATATGCCAAACTACCTAAAAGTGGTTCGAAACATACAATAAACTTGTGAATGATACAACGACGAGAAAGATTTGTAGAGTGAACATGGAGTCGCCACTAAATTTTATTTTTATTTAGAATGAAAATGTGTTTGAAAAAAATTCTGAATTTCAAGAAAGAGTTAATTTCAAATAAAAATTGTGTTAATATTCTATTCGTCTATTCTAAATTTCAATATGGATATAACTCAGTTTGTGAGTATATAGAGACATACATGTGTGGATATGAGGTTCGATTCCCGATTATACTACTTTCTTATATAAAAAAAAAATCAGTATAGATAGAAAAAGGTCAAGAAGTTTTGGACCAATGTATCTCCCATGACTTCCTTTTCTATTCAAGTGACCACTTCCCTTTAATTTTCCCTTTATATCTACTAATAAACTTGTGAATGGCCATATAGCCTCATATTTAATTTTTTGGAATATCTTTGCTCAACTTGCCTCACTTACTTCATCCTATCAAATCCCAATTATCATCAAACTTTTAAAAGAAGCAAAATCCCCTTTTTTTTTCTTTTCTTATCAATTTTTGGCCTTTTCCTCTTAAATCTAGTCCCTTTTCTTTCCAATTTTCAATTGTATTCAATTATTTATATATTATATATGAAGTAGAAAACTAGAAGCAATCTATATGGTGGATATTGTCTTGAACTAAAGAAGAAAAGGAAATGGCTAATGTAGATAGTTTAGACATTGCTTAATTGGTTTGTATTAAATTCAAGCTTTGCATTTATCTCATTTTAAAATTAGTTCGTAGAAAAAATTGTCATACTTTTCATATTTATTTTCTTGAGTGATATTCTTAGTTGATATGAAACTTTCGTCGTCATCATTTTAATACTTTGGGGAATCACAATGTAACTTTATATTTTGAATAAAATGAGGGTATTATTTTTTTATTTTAATAAGCAAATGTGCACCCATAGAGATTTGAACCGGGAAGTTATTATTTAGAGTTTCACTCCCCAATCATCAAATCAACCTGTTGACCGTATTGGGTAAAATGAGAGTATTATTAATATTATATTTTGTGCACCGAATATAATGGTCTAATGACTAAAAAGTGAAGTTTCAAATAAAAGTTTATTAATTCGACTGAATTCTTGTTAAGCAATTTCACCTATATATAAAAAAATTTAATACTGTCATTTGTTTATTTATACTTTTTAATCATGTGGACATGTTTGATTCTTAATCCTTTGTATACACAAGAACGACTTTGGTACGATAAGTCATAATTCATTCAAGTGATCTTCAAATCTTAAAATATAGTGGGTGAGTATTTAACTATTGACTATAGGGTAAAAATTTATTTTTTTACAAGTCAAATGAGTTCACATGTATTTAAGTGTAAGAATTACCACTTAAGAAAGCTTCCTAACCATTTCTGACCAACGAGATAATAGGTGGGAAAAAAAACTTGGTTATTTTGTTTATAAATATTAGCTCAACTATAAAAGTTTAGAAGGAAGGGAGATTATCTCTTTTCATGATAAAAGGATTTTATTGTTGAAAATTTATATGAATGTCAATATCATATATAATTAGTCAATGTTATGAATAGATAAAAACATTACTACTGGGAAACGTAAAGGAAGAGGGTCGTCAATCAAAATGTTGAACAACAGTTGAAAGTGGTTAATTTGGGCACGAATTGGTGGGTCCCACATAGCCATTTTGGACCCAAGAAAGGGCACAAGAAAATGCCACTAAAATAAAAATTAGACATAAACAGAGCATTTTGGCATTATCATGAATACATCATTCTGATCAAGAATCACATAAGAGAATCTTTATATATTAGTGGTGTAAAATATGCATAATAATGCAATTATCACCTAGAACTAGCTACAATAATCAATATATAGTGATAAGCTGACTAAGGTAACTTTTTCTTTGATTTCAATTTCAATCACTGAAGCAACTTTTAATTTTGTTCATGTTCTTCTATATCCCATTGAGATATGATCAAGGGGAGTCCTAAAATTCCGGGTTTGTTAATTAATTAATTAAAATGCAAAGTCACACTCCAATTATTTCCATTTTTAATGAAATATTGTTTTCTATGATTGCTACATATGGAAATTAGTTAGTCCCCAGTGATAAATTATTACTAATTGTTTTATTAAACAACTTAATTAAATATTTATACATAATTAGTAGACTATTATATCTGATGTAGCTCAGTTGGTGAGCACATGAAATCATGTGTATGTGAGTACAGGGTTCGATTTCCGGTTATACTACTTTCCTATAAAAAAAAATTAGTAAGCTATTATTCCGTTCGTTCCTTTTGGCTCTGTTCTTATTAGATTAATTCTATTAACGGGATGATGAAGTCGACGAATTGGATCAAAATGAAACGTTTATAAAAGATATAGAACTAAAATAAAATACACACAAGAGATATAAAATCAAAAAATACATTTGGCCAAATATTTTTTTTTTTTGTGTTTTGCCTCAATGGACCTTTAGAACGTGCACTTCACTGCAAAGTCTCGTTTAGCAATAATAAAAATCGTTGCCAATTTAAAAAATTTACACTAATTTAGATCAAATTTGTGAACTATTACTTTGGTAGTAAGTTAAAACTTGCAACGTTAGAAAAGTAAAAGGGGGCGCGCATAACACATAATTTAAAAGTGTTTTTACTAAACTTTATATAAAGCAAATTACAAGAACCAAATTATAATTAACTATAAAATTTGTTTGAGAAGATTATATGTATGAAACTTATTTAAATTAAATAACCTAATCATTTCTTATTCTAACAAGCTTCTTTGTTATTTTTATAAAAGTAAACTCAAAACATCTAATAAGATATAAATTATATTATATTTAACAATTTGGTCTTCCGATTAAAAAGTGAAATTTTGAATAGCAATTTTTTAATTTAAAATTAATTTTTTCCAATGACATAATATTAGAGATTTATTATAGTCATGGAAAAAGAATCATGATTCGAGTACTAAAAAGAACACTGTACTAATTAAAAATGTAAATGTGTTTACATCCAAAATATTAATTAGGCTGTGTTTACTAAAATTAGTTTATAGCTTATGGTTTATAGTTTATGGTTGAGAAGTAGTGTTTAGTAAAATTAGCTTATGAAAGCTAAAATTATATGAAATAACTTAAAAGGACATATAATAATATATTAATATTTAATATAATAAGATGACAAAAAAATTAATTAATAAAAAAGACAAAGATAAAGTTGGAATGAATTATTGAAAGCTAAAACCTACTTGAAATTGCTTTTCAAAAGCTCCTAGCTTATAGCTTTTCATAAGGTATAAGCTTGTCCTACTAAACGAGGCTTTTTGACAAAAAGCAATAAACTATAAGTTCCTCAAAAAACTATAAACTCACGTTGATAAACACTATCTCAATCTTTTATTATGTTACTCCATAAAAGTAGAGAATACAACAAAATCCAAAATAAACTCTAGATAGACTTGTTTAATTACATTTTTTTTATTTATTTTTCCAAAAATGATATATGAAACAATTTCCTATTAAATTATTATCATTAATAATTGACATCTTATCGTACTCCCAAATGGCAGAGTTAGACGATAAGTTTTTGGGGGCAGACATAAATATTAAAATTGATATATTAAAAATTGATAAAAAATTAAAATATTTAGCTTTTGCTTAAGTAAAATATAAGAATACTTTGTAGCATTAAATACACTGATAATTAACACTTTTAAAAATTTCTTCATTTTTTATAAGAAAACAAAATTATGGAGGAAAACTTTTACAGTTTTAAAGGTTAGAGTAACGTAGGTAAACTTCTTCCTCAAAGTAATGCTTTTTGAAGAAATTGAGTTACCAACCTCATAGTGAAGTGAGTATATACCCTTGTACACATTCTCAAATTATTGGACCTAGTAGACTTCCGCAAGGTTAAACATATTTGGGTAGAAAATTCGTGATTTGATTAAGCAAGTGTCGAACAATAATCTAAGTCAATTAAATATTTTTAAATTTGTCAGTTTTTTTTTATTCATATAAATAAGACTTGTAGAAATTATTTTTATGAAAATTAAAATGAGTGAATCACCACTCTATACCAGTGATAAATTATTAATTGTTTTATTAAACAACTTAATTAAATATTTGTACTTAGTAAGTACACATTCTCAAATTATTAGACCTAGTAGGCTTCCGCAAGGTTAAACTTATTTGGATAAAAAATTCGTGATTTGATTAAGCAAGTGTCGAACAATAATCTAAGTCAATTAAATATTTCTCAATTTGTCAGTTCATTTTTTATTCATATAAATAAGACTTGTAGAAATTATTTTTATGAAAATTAAAATGAGTGAACCATCACTCTATACCATCAATTTGTTTGCGTTAGTCATTTTAGTCCTTGATTATATCAAAATTCATTTTTAATCTCTAGCTTTGTAAAATACATTCATTTTAGTCCACTCTAGACTAAAATGACTGTTTTATTTTTTAATAAGTCAATGACTAAATTAACTAATTTTTATAAGATTAATATAATCAATCTTATAAAGTGAAAGACTGAAGTAAAATTTTGATAAAGTTAAGAATTAAAATGAGACACTCATATGATCTAAGGAACTAATTTGTGTATTTACTAGAATTTAAATACAAAAGAAAGAGTTCATATTTTAAGTAAATAAGTGATTTAATAATATCATAACTAGCATATAAATAAATATCTTTTAACAAATTCAAAAATAATTCTGACGGAGGCCGTCCCAAAAAATAACAGAGGGACATTTGGTAAAATTATATATATACGTAAATAAATTTTTTTCGTGATGCGGGGGCCGAGGCCCCCAAGGAACAACTACCCCCGCCCTTGCATACTCCAATTCTCTATTGTTTTGGTCATCATGTAACTTAGTTGGTGAACACATACAAACGTGCATATGTGGATATCTAAGTTTAATCCCTAGCTAATGTACTTTCTACGAAAAAAATACTCCAATTCTCTGTTTATTATGGATTAGCATTAATTAATTAATAAAAATATTTGAATGATTTAAAATTAATTATTATATGATCAATTAATAGAGTAATAATATGTAATTGTTTGGATTTATTTATCTTGATGCCCATTAACCCTATGTTTGGTAAGGAAGAAATAATTAAAAGAAAAAACACTTTGATTATAACAATTTTTATTTTATTTGAGGAAAATTAAAATATTAATTTTTTTAAAAAAATAATTTTTCTTTCCTCGTAATTTTCTTCCACTATATTTCCTTTCACCCTATCAAATATTATATAAGAAAAAAATTTCAAATGAAGCATCACATAGGTCCTTCATTTTACAAGGATAGTTCGCATAAGTCTCTAAGTTTACCAGAATAGTTCACAAAAGTCCCTGAATTATATAGAGGATCACTTAGGTCCTTGAATTTGAAAAAATAGTTCACTTATGTGAGTTTACTAAATCTTATTCACTTAAGTCCTTAAGTTTACAAAAATAGTCTAGTTAGGTTCATGAGATTATTAAATTTTTAGGATTTAAGTAAATAAATATTTGGTAATTTTAGAGACCTAAATGAATCTTTGTATAACTCAGGGACTTATATAAATTATTTTTGAAAATTCAAGAGTGAACCTTCGTACAACTCAAAAACCTATGTGAATTACTCTTACAAATTTAAGAACTAAACTAATAATTATTTTAAAATATTTCTAATATTATTATTTTTTAAGTCTCTTTTAAGATATTTACGGCTTTATTAGTTTCCTCCCAAAAAGTAAGTTTACACATTGAGGTTGTCGGATGGGCCATAAAATACCATTTCATTCTCATCATAAACAATTAAATCTCTACACATATAATTAACTGAAACTGTAAATCACCCTCACGTTACACTACACCTTATGCTAATAAGTACGTAGTTGCTTCCATTAATCAGATACATCTTAAGTTTTGAGCATCATTGCATCAAGAATAAGAAAAATGGATTCATTTTCTATGCCACATAAACGTCTAATTTGATCTTGCATACAACAAATCCATGTAATTAAGAACATGATTCAATCTGTGTTTATGCCTTTATGGTGATCATCATCATCATTTTATAATATTTGTGAAATTCATCATTTCCTACTCTGCTAGTTGCTAGACAAGTTCAAAGCATATATTAATTTCATTCTTCATTTCTACACTACTGTCAATCTTCTGACACTAAACATTTTCATTTATTTTTATTATTAAAATATGCTTGATGAAATATATTTGATAATTGATATATTCCTTATTCAACCAACCGCCGGCTAATAATATTCAGATCGATCAAGCCGGCCATTTATGATTTAAAATGTTTAATTAAATTCATCAAATTAAATATACTCTCTATCGATTAATTATTTTGTTCTTATGCATTCCCTAACTATTTTAAAGTATTTAATTGCTTCTTATTCAACTAATTATAATTTTAAACTTATGATTTAAATAAATTAAAGTTCTGAAACTGGAACCGGAACCGGAACCATATTTCATTGATACACATAAGAATCCAAAATATTTAAATATGACTATAATCTCAATTCTAGACCAGATTATTATGTAATTATGGTCACATGTGGTGTTTGCAGAATTTAATATAATTAAATTCCTATATATTCTATAAATAAAATTCGCTTTCATGAAGTTTAAGTGAATCTGCTAAGCCACGCCCCCATAACTCCATGAGATATCATGATTAGATTTAGATCCCTAATAATGATTTTTAATTTTTATATAAACTCGATTCGGAATATCTCATCATTCCCACTCAATTTTCTGAATATTCATAAATGTCATGTTAACACTGATTAAAAAAAAAATAAAAAATCAAGTTTCAAGTCTAAAAAAACAAAATGGCACCCGGCCAACTAAAAGAATGAAATTTTTTGTTTTTATTAGAAAAAAGAAATAATTGACTTATATAAATATTTTTAGTGAAAAAGAGAACATTTTAACACATTTTTTATTATCAATTATTTTAGAAAACGTAACATTGTTTATTATCAATTTTTAAAACAATGTAAACTAAATAATAAATAAAATTAAATTTTGTTAAACATAAGTATTAAAAATTAATAAAATTTAATAAGTTACTTATGAATTCAAACAAATAAAATTATAAAATATTTAAAAAATGTCTATTAAAAAAAAATTTGCTCGAAAAATAGAAATTCATCATGGATAGATGATATATATATGAAAGGATATTTTCAGCCTGTGCAAGTATAAAAATTCTAAAGTAAAAAAGAATGGTAAGTAATAAATTTATTTTAAAATATAAATCAATTAATTTTTGTGTTTTTTCATAAAAAAATTTTCTTTTGAAATGTTTAACTTGTACAATATTTGATAAATTATAAAACTCCAAAATAAAAAAACTATTGATGATAATTTCTAAAGCAATAATTATAAATAACATTTATTAAGGTGTACAACTCATTTATAAATTAGTTAATATCAGTCAAATTAAACTTTTTACTCTATTTTTTTAATTTTTTGATATTAAAAAATTAATAAACTAAAGAATTACATAAGTTTTACACCCTAATGAATCTACACAAAACATTTTTCTTTCTAAAACCATATATTCTTTTAGCTTAAAAAAATATCTCTTGGTGCTGAAAATAAAAAATAAAAAATAACAATAATAAAGTTGTTCATGCGTGGGTTCTAGCTTCCAAGGGTACAAAATCTGCAAGATTCTCTGTTGTCTTCAACGGGATTGTCGCTTGCTCTTTTTTTTTTTTTTTTAATTTTTTTAAAAAAAAAATTCAATAGGAATCCCATTTGTAAGCATCTTCAACGAGATGATACTATTGCGACCGCACTATTTTTAAAGTCATGTTATCTTTTTCTCAAAATTACTCTTAATCAAAGTCATAAATCTGGGCAAAACCAGATTTACAAATCTAGTTGAAATCTAATTTAAAAATCTGGTTAATACTATATTTAAAAATATAATGTCATTAAAAAATTTGTGTTTTAAATTTTTTTACTTAAAAACAAGTGTGTTTGTAAATAATACATGTAATTCATAAAATCATTTGGAAATCAGATTAAACCAGATTTAAAATATAATGTCGTTTTATTAATTACATTTATTGTTTACAAAGGCAAAAGGAAACTTATTTTTTAGTAATTTTTTAACACAATTTTTATAATAACATTGTATTTTAAATTTGGTTCCAGCTAAATTTTTAAATCCAGTTCTAACCAAATTTTTAAATTCGATTTCAATTAATTTTTTTTTAATTTGGCTGTGTTCAGGTTTATAAATCGATCCGATTGACTTTTATGTATAACGTATGGCTATTTTTTGCGACAAACCGAATTTATAAATCCGATATTTTCCAAGTTTAAAAAAAAATGTATAATGTACTTTGAAAATGGCCATTTGTAAGCACCTTCAATGGGGTGGCACTATTGCCACCCTGATGAAGTTTTTTTATTGGAAAAAAATAAAGCAAAAAATTAATAATTTATGTACTCTTAAATTTTGAATTCATCATGTTTTTTTTTTCTCACTTCAAATACTTATAGGACTTAATATTTTTTCCTTGAAAAATAAAATAATAATTTTACACTATTCAATAACTTTATATAAAATATAATTTTTATTGGTTAAATAATTTATTTGTAATAATTTTTATCGTAGATGTTAAAAAATATAAAAAAAAAGGAATACAAGCTAGTTTATTAGTTTTTAAACATATTTAGAAGTATAAAAAAAAATATTTAGAATGTATATATTATGTTAAATTTTAATATATTAACAAAACAATAAATATTTTGAGTTATGTAAAACTTTATAATAATATATCATTGTTAATTTTTCAGTTAATACTAATTTCTTTAATAAAATTACGTAAAAAATTGTAATTGCATGAAAACAGTAGAATGTGAAAAAAAAATTGATTTAATTTTAAAATATCATTAATTGAAGTATCATAATACACTTTTTTTAAAGTTATACTTTCTTCTTTTTTGATTAAGTACTCTCTTTGATTTTATTATAAGTAAAAATTGTAACATCCCACAAATTCCCAAATGGGAAATTAGTAGTTCTTTGGAAGAATTGGGAATTTATGGAATTGATGGCAATTCTACAAATGAAAGGAGAAGGACTAAAGAGAAATTTTTTAAAAGTTAAAAGAAGGGCTCATTTGCAAATTTAGGAGATACCAAAAATTGACAAAACCTCTCCCTTCTTCCTCCTCTAGCCCACGCCACTTTCTCACTCTCATTCCACTTCCATTTCTCATTTTCTTCTTCCATTCTCAAGCTCTCCTAGGGGTTGGTCTTCAAGCCCCCAAATCAAGAGATTTTCTTCATCAATCTTGTTCCTTGGAGCTTAGAGAAGCCATTGAAGTACTTAGGTAAGGCATGCACCTCCTCTCACTCTCATTCTTAGCCAAGCCCCATTTTGGGGTAAATGATTCCCCAACTCAAATTTCTAACATGCAAGCTTGAAATTGAGTCTTAATGGGTTCTAATAGCTTGCATTTGTGAATATTAGGGATTTTCAAGTCACTTGGGTGAAGCTAGGGTCTTGGGTGCATTTGGAGAAGGTAAGAGTTTTGGAAACTCAAGTTGGAAAGGTAACCCCACTAAACCCCAAACTTAAAACTCCAATTAGGGAAATTAGGAATTTGAGGTTTTATGATGTTAGGTTTGAAGCTGATCTCGATTGAATTGTTCTATATGTGTGTGGTTGATGTATTTATGTTGATTGTTTGTTGGATATTAGATTGTGAATGTGAATGTATGAGAATGATCTTGATGATAATGTGAGTTGATCTTTGAGTGATTTATATTAAATTAGATGAAGTTAATATGATTTTGAGGAATTGAGATGGAAGGGAGGATTGAAATTTGTGAAAAGTTGATCAATACCATTTTCCTTTGTTTTGGAACAATTTGAACTGGTTTTTTGAATCTATTTTAATTGGAAATTGACTTCGTGGTCTTCATAAGAGTTGTAGAGCATTATCTTAGCTTTCAAATGATTTTGGTTTCACTCAATTTGGAGGTCTACAACTCTAGTTATGACCAAATTACTGAGACAGTGTCTATATGAAAGTTTTTGTTTTGTTGTTTGCACATCCCTGTCAAAGATGACTGTTTTTGACAATTAAACTTTTAGAACTAGGTTTTGTGATCTTCATAAGAGTTATAGAGCATTCTCTTAGCTTTCAAATTCTTTTGGTTTCACTAAATTTGGAGGTCTACAACTCAAGTTATGGCCAAAATAAGAACAGGGGTGCGCACACTTTCCTAGGCTGTGCGCACAAGATTGGGCAGCAGCTCCAGGAGGAATTAAGGTGCGCACACCTTCCTGGGCTGTGCGCACAAGATTGGGCAGCAGCTCCAGGGGTGAATTAAGGTGCGCACACCTTCCTGAGCTGTGCGCACAAGACTGTGTTTGACAGCTTCTAAGTGTTTTCTACATCTTTTCTTCAACTTTCTTCATTCTTTCCTTCATCATTCAAGTCCAATCCTCTAAAATCAACACTTCTCTATAATTTATTCCTACATGAACATAATCAAACAAATTGCAATGTAAACATAATGAATCCATTTCTAGGATAGGAATGAATCAAAATGGGCATATGTGACTTATAAACATGCAATAGGATCATGGAGATGAGAGATGTTGTGGTATGTGTTTTGACATGTATGATGAATGATGAATGATGAATGTGAAATGCATGATAATATTTGATGTGAATTGAAAATGAAATTTAAAGACAAGTTTAAGCTCTCCCCCTTCAACGAATGTTGAGTAAGTGGGTCGATTCCCACCGGTCAGACACCGGGTAAGCAGACAAGCATAATTAAGCATGAGAATGTAGGGTCAGATGACCTGAACTAGTAGGGTGCCCTGTGATAGGAAATTATGGCCCGAAAGAAAGGACTATCCCATTGATGTGGGGTTAAGATAGTCCTGGGCTATCCTATTGATGTGGGGTTAAAATAGCCCGACAGCCAGTTTGATCACGGTAGGGACGCTTACCGTGGTCCTAGTTTTGAGCTCAACCTCGCGTTACTGCCACGCGCTATGGGAAGTTTAGTGCACTAGGCTTCCATAAAAGATTCAAGAAAAGAAAAGAATCAAGTGTGTTAATGAAAGAACATGGCATGAATACATCCATATTTGTCATTACATGCATTATGTATGAGTTGTGGCATTGAATTGTGTGTTAGGGATCTTATGAGGTGTTTTCCAGTTAGACTGGCTGTAATATGGTATAAATGTATTTTTGAAAATGTCGGGGGTTACTCAGTTATATGTTTACATATAACTGACGGTTACCATATTGCAGGGGACTCAGAAGATGAAGACTTTAACGCTTGAAGACTCATTTCCTTAGACCTTTTAGTATTTTGGATATTTTGATGTATTTTGGGTGGCCAATCCTTCCTTGTAGTACGTTAGATGGCCACCGTTATTGGACATATATTCTCTGGCATGTAATAGATATTTGAACTTACTACCTTTTAATATGAACTTATGTATTTTGATAGGCCATTAACCTAAGTATTATGTAACTCATGTATGTGAACAAGTTATGATGGGTATTACTTAACAAATGTTTTTCAAAAAAAAAAAAAAACTTAGCCTTAAATTTTGTTAGGTGTTACAAAAATAATTAATTATTACTTACATATTAAAAAAATAACTAAATTTATTTATTTTTCTTGATTTAATTTAAGAAATTATTTAATTTCTTAAATTATTCCTTATTATAGTTAGTATTATATTGAGAGATTAAAAATAACAACTTCATTAATTATTAGACGTATTTTAAATGCACTTATTATATTAAATTAAGTAAAATTAGTTAAATTTACTTTTAATAAAAGAATACTACTATAAAATAATATTAAAAATGACTTATTATATAAAACAGATGGAATATATATATGTAATTATGGTGAATGTATGAAACTATGGTGTAAAATAAATATCTGGTTTTTCTTGATCATTACTGTGGCCTCATATTGATGTAATTCTGCTTCCTTATCCTGTACTTAGATCTATATTGTAAGGAGGGTAGGGGACCTTATTCTTCTCATCCATCATTTATATTTATTATAAACTTTAATAAACTTAGGCCCACCAAATAATGAATTTAGGACATTAATGGGATAGACATGCAAAACTTGTCATTCTCTGTGGCCTCTGTGGCCCATTTGTCTAGCACACTTCCCTTCAAAAAGGGTTATGTGTCTGTGTTTGTTTGGTCAAGATTTTATATACTATTTAAAATTAATTACATTAGTAGTGAATTTAAATTTTAATATAGTTTTTACAGAAATTATAAATTTTCTTATTTTCTAAAATTAATTTTATTTATAGTGAAAGTTAAGATTAACCGATCCTAATTAGTGGTATTTTCGTGTGTGTTTGGAACTACTTTTTGAGTTGTAAAAGAGAAATGATAATTAATTTTTTTATGTTTCGGTTAATTTTAAAGAATTAATTATAATGTAAAAATCATGGTTTTAGAAGAAGTACTTTTTAGGTTTTTTTTTATTAAAATTAATTATACATTATATAGTACCTTATTTACATGCAAAAGCAATTCTAACAAAGAAGATACAAACAAATTGTTACTAAAAATCACTACTTCAATTTATATCAAACTGGTTAGTCTAGTTATCCTGAAGTGTTATTTTGAGTAATAGCTCGTAGACGCATTTTTGTTTAACAAAAAAGTCACAACTTTTAAATACCAATTTTCTAAACAAAAATTACTTTAATTTTTTTAAAATTCAATTATGATCGGAATTAATTTTATTACTACAGAACCAAACACAAACTGAGTTGCAACACATGGAGTTTGCAAGATCTGACAAGTTATATAATGGAGTTGGCTATTCAATTCAAACCTGCATTTGAGGTTATCTATTGTATGCATCATTATGCTCTGTAGCAGCAAATTAAGAAAATGTCGTCACTTTATGATAATGATATTAATTTATGTCCTTTATTACCCCTACAGAGTACAGAGTGCTAAATAAAAAAAAAAAAAACTGAGGCCTAACTGCATTAACTATTGTGATTTCAGTTCCATTTTTTTTTAGCAATTTTTGTTCCTTAGATTTTTATAGTAAAGCTTAAATAAGCTTTTAATTCCTACAAAATTGACATTTTTTCGTTTTAGTCCTTATAAAATATATTTTCTTTTATTTTGATCCAAGTTAATTCTAAATTTTTTTTTTAGTCCCTAAACAATTGACTATTTTTTTGTTTTTGTCCCTACAAAATGTTTTTTTGCATTTTGGTACAACTTAATTTAAATTTTTTATTTTTAATTCCTAATGTTAAGTTTTTCTTATCATATTTTTTCAAGGTACCAAAATAAAAAAAATTAAAATTTCGGATTATGCTAAAGAAGATTTTTTTAATGAGATTATAATAAAACAAAAGTTAACAAACAAATATAAAGATATAAAAGTCAGCATAATTCTTTAGAATACTAGAAAAACACTAAAGAAAGTAACAAAATGAATGTTACAAGAACATGATGATTAAAAGCGCTTGAAAAGAACCTTAGTTCTATTTACTTTGTATTTTCATTTTTTATTTTTATTTTTTATTTTATGTATGTGTTTAGTTTAAAGAATGAGATAAGAAAGACTAAAAAAATAATGTATTTATGTTTAGTTTATAAGGAGTAATGAAGAGGATTTACAAAATATTAAAAATATATTATACTCATTTTGGTTATTTTCAAAATTTTCTATATAAATTTCAAAAAATAAAAAATAAAAGGAGAACAAGGGTATAGTTTTATATTACAATTACTCGTAAAAATAGTAAATGAAAAAAAAATACAAAAGTAAAGAGACCCTAAATAACTAAAATGAATCATTTTTCATACTTCAGAAATTAAAAATGAAACTAAGCCAAAACTAGAAAAAAAGAACTCTTTCCTCGTAAATATTGAAAATAATTGCACAACACATTAATACTTTATTTTGAAATTGTTTCAGAAAAGGGTGTGGTGCCTTTGTCAAAAACAGAGGGTGTGAACCTCAATGTCCATTCAATAAATGGAAAGTTGAAACTGGCCCACAGTTACGAAAGAATTACTATAGTGGCCCAGACTGATCCATTAAGGTATTGGAACCTTTATTTTTATTACACCCAATTAATTTTTTTTCTTTCAAAAAACACCTTGTTTCTCAAATACTGTCCTTAAAAAAATTGTTGTATTTTAAAAAATATAAAAAATTATATAAGTTGAACAAGAAACTACAAAGTGAGTAATACATTGTTTTCAGAAAGCTTCAATAATTTAAATAATTTAAAAATACTCTTTTTCATTTTTATTTAAAAAAACCATATTCTTCAAGTGTGTAATACACGATATCTAAAAAAAGTGTTGCAATTTAAAAAATATAAAAAATTATGAAAATTGAGCTAGAACTTCAAAGTGAATAATACATTGCTTTTAGAAAGCTTCAAATAATTTAGGTAATTTAAAAATACCATATTCATTTTTATTTCGAAAAACAACATATTCTTGCGTATAGTGCACAATCAATAAGAAAATGTTACAATTTAAAAAATATAAAAAAAATTATGTAAATCGAGCTAGAAACTTTAAGGTGAATAAAACATCATTTTAAAAAAGTTTCAAATAATTTAGGTAATATGAAAATCGTATTTTTATTTTTATTCCGAAAACACCCTATTGTATAGTATACGAACTCTAAAAAAATTGTTGCAATTTAAAAATATAAAAAAATTATGTAAATTGAACTAGAAACTTCAAATTAAATAAGACTTTATTTTCAAAATCTTCAAATAATGTTAGTAATTTAAAAACATCATTTTCATTTTTATTTCGAAAGAAACTCTATTCTTCAAGTGTATATAGTACACGATATCTAACAAAAAAAGCTGTTGCAATTTTAAAAATATAAAAAAATTAAGCTACAAACATCAAAGTGAATAATAAATTATAATCCGAAAGCTTAAAATAATTTAGGAAATTTAAAAATATCCTATTAATTTTTATTTCGAAAACATCCTCTTGTTTAGTGTATAGTGTATGATCTTTAAAAAACCTGTTGTAATTATAAAAATATAAAAAATATGTAAATCCATCTAGAAACTTCAAAGTAAATAAGACGTTATTTTCAAAAAACTTCAAATAATTTAGATAATTTAAAAATCGTGTATTCATTTTTATTTCGAAAAAACACCATATTTTTCAAGTGTACACTACAGAATCTCTTAATAAAACTGTTGCATTTTAAAAAAAAAAAAATATAAAATATGTAAATTGAGGTAGAAACATCAAAGTGAATAATACATTGTTTTGATAAAGCTTAAAATAATTTATTAAAGATATATTATTCATTTTTATTTCGAAAAGAACCATATTCTTCAAGTGTATAGTACATGCATTATCTCTAAAAAAACTATTGAAATATTAAAAATATACATAATTATGTAAATTGAGCTAGAAACTTGAAAGTGAATAAGACCCTATTCAAATATGTTAGGTAATTTAAAAATTACGTTTTCATTTTTATTTTGAAAAACACTCTATTATTCGAGTGTATAGTACTCAATTTCTTAAAAAATTGTTGTAATTATAGAAATTTTAAAAATTATATAAATTGGGCCTTCTAAGTGAAAAACACATTGTTTTCATATATCTTGA
Source organism: Cyamopsis tetragonoloba (assembly GCA_037177725.1). Lineage (NCBI taxonomy): Eukaryota > Viridiplantae > Streptophyta > Magnoliopsida > Fabales > Fabaceae > Cyamopsis > Cyamopsis tetragonoloba. The sequence continues at coordinate 59,282,989 of CM074123.1, forward strand.
AATGATTTAGGTAATTTAAAAACTGTGTTTTCATTTTATTTCGAAAAACACCCTATTCTTCAAGTTCATAGTACACTATCTCTAAAAAGTTGTTATGTTTTTAAAAATATAAAAAGCTGTTTAAAGTTAGCTAGAAACTTTAAAGTGAATAATTGTCAGAAAGCTTCAACTAATTTATATAATTTAAAAAATATGTTTTTATTTTTATTTAAAAAAAATGCTATATTCTTTAAGTGTATAGTAAACGATCTATAATAAAACTGTTGTAACTTAAAAGAAAATATTTAAATTTAGATACAAATTTCAAAGTAAATAAGACATTGTTTTCAATAAAATTCAAATAATTCCAATAATTTAAAAATTGTGTTTTTATTTTCATTTCGAAAAACACTATATTCTCCAGGTATATAGTACATGATCTCTAAAAAAATTGTTGCAATTTTAAAAATATAAAAATTTATGTAAATAGAGCTAAAAACTTCAAAGTAAAAAATACATTGTTTTCAAAAAGCCTCAAATAATTTTAGTAATTTATAAACACCCTATACATTTTTATTTCAAAAACCCCCTATTCTTTGAGTGTATAGAACACGCTTTTTAAAATAAAACTATTGCAATTTAAAAAAAAAACAATTTATGTAAATTGAGAAAGAAACTTAAAATTGAATAATACAATATTTACGTAATGCTTCAAATAATTTAGATAATTTAAAATTCCCTATTCATCTTAATTTTGAAAAATACCTTATTCTTTAAGTGTATGCACCATCTTTAAAAATTATTATAATTTTACAAATATAAAAAGTTATGGGAATTGAGCTAGAAACTTGAAAGTAAATAAGACATTACTTTCAAAAAGCTTTAAATAATTTAGTAAACTTAAAAAATCTTATTTTCATTTTTATTTCTAAAAGTGTAAAGTATAATTGTTGGAATTTTAAAATATAAAAAATTATGTAAATGAACTAAAAATTTTAAAGTGAATAATACATTATTTTTCAAAAAGCTTTTGTAACACCTAAAGGCTATTTTTTTTTTAAACGTTCGACGGAGTAACTTAAATAAACATTCACCAAGATACAGAGTCTATAGGGGCCAACATGTGCTCATAACCACTAGTACATAAGTGTTCCTAATATAAGTCTAAGTCCCATTGCGAATTCAAATTTACATATTCAGAGAGATGGTGTCCATCAACGATAGCCAAATGACGTACTACATGAAAGAGGATTGGCTACCCAAAATACATAATGACAAATAAAATCTCTAGTCTTCAAGTACTGAATTCTTCTTCATCTGAGTCTTTTGTAATATCATAACCTTCAGTTATATGAAACATTTATGACATTTTAAAAATAGTTTTTTATATCATATCACAGTCAGGCTAACTGGAAGACACCCCATTCAACCATAGCATACAAGGATATACAATACAACATATTCCCAAGCAATGCATGAAATGTTAATACTATATATGTATGCATGTCATGGTCTTTCATTGTTAACACTTTAGTCTTTTACGGGAGTCTAGTGCACTAAAATCCGCGGTAGGCGTATGGCAGCAACACACATTTGAGCTCAATCAAGAGACCAACGGCAAGCGTCCTTACCGTGATCAAACTGCCGGGCTATCTTGACCCCAATCACTGGGATAACTGATGGGGTCTAACTTAACCTCAAACACGGCAAGTGCACCGTATCATTCAAGTAATAAATCCGGTGATTACTGAGATATCGTCCACATGGAGCACATTGAATTTTGCAGAGTATTGAAGATATAAATAACTAGAGTATTTATATACAAAAGAAATAAGTTGATTTATTCATACAAAAACAAATAAAACAAAAGCTATAAAAATGATCTGTTGTTCGGTTATAAGATTAAGCTAGGATTGAACTTTATTAATTAACTTCTTTATACTGGTTTAATTCACATATATATAGATGTTTTGAGTTATGATTCTTGATGCACACTATAAAACATTTATAACGATTCCCCAGTTATAAAATCTACCGATAAACTTTCAAAATGCTTAACAGACTTATCCAAGACCATTTTGTACAAGTGTTATTGCAATCGTTACCCTGTCATCCATTCCTAGAGTAACAACACAACGAGTAACACTAATCAGATCAGAATCCAAGTGCACATTTCCAACATACACTTAGATTCTAAGATCATGATTCTAATGGCCAGTTAGTTTCAAGCAGCAAAGATTCACATTACCAAGATCATAAAACAAACTGGTTCATCTATATATATGAAATAAACAAGTACAAGAGTTGAGAAATTACATTCAATTCCTAGCTTTGAGAGCTTAGTTGCTCATAGGATCCTTACAACGTTACAAACCTCTGAAAATAAGCTCTAAAGAGGATTCCTCACTCTTCTTCACTCTCTTTTCTTTCTCACTCTTATGTACTCTCAAACTAAACTAAGATATCTAAACTACACGCCCTAAGGCTCCTTTTATAGAGTTATGAGGTTCGCTATTTTTGCTGTAGCGAAACTTTACTTCATCAAGAAAAAAGCTAGTTAATTGCAGCGAAATTTGGCGGCAAAGCTTGAAATCCAATCAGGGGAAGTTTCGCTACATCGAAATTCATTCGCTGTAGCAAAATCAAGACAGATTTGATTTCTCTTTAAGCCATTTTCGCTGTAGTGAATATGTTTAGCTGCAGTGAAAATGCCCAGTTTCCAGATTTCTTTTTGATCTTTTTGACTTGGTTTTGGACTTCTCTTTTGCTTGCTTTCTTCTTTCTTTCAACCTTCAAAATCATCATAAAAAGGATCAAAGTGCCTGTAATTTATAATTAAACATATATATTTACAAAGCAAGCTAAGATTCATGATTTTGAGGGATTTTTATGCTTTTCCAATACAATTTTCACAAAAAGTGCCTTAAATTTGGCTATGAAAATCACTAAAATTTGACACTTATCAACTCCCCCAAACCTAGAATCTTGCTTGTCCTCAAGCAAAATACTTGAGTTCACAAAAAATACTGTATAGTTAGAATCATAAAAAGAATTTCAGTACTTGGAATCGTTAGCACAAAAAAATTGTTCATGATCTAAGTGTAAGTTTTGTTCTTCAGTGGAAATAAAAGAAGCATGCACATTCAAACTTCAAAGTAATCATGAATAGAATCATTATGGTCAAGGAAAACTCTCATAAGTGTTTCACTCAATTTTCACACTAGATTCATTCAATATCATTTTGCAAGTCATTTAAAATTCAAACCAAGTTGCATAAGTAAAAAATGAATCACAAGGACTTCAAAATAGGGTTGTAATGTGGCTTAGATAGAAAGGAATATGTTTTTTCTAGATAACAAAAGAAGAGAAAGTATTTATGAAAACATTTATTTTTTTGATTTCTTCCCTTGTTCTTTTTCATATCACCCTTTCTTTTCTTTCTATTCATTTTCTTTTCTTCCAGCCACATTTTCAAAGAAACTTAGACATAAGAATTTTGTTTCAAGAGTAACCTTTGTCTAAGTTTTCTTTTCTTGCGAGATTTTTGAAAGTAATTTTACTCTTATTTCAACTCAAGAATTCCATATTTTCTTCAAAACCCATTAATACATAAATACCTCTTCCTCAAAAGGTTGGATAAATTATTTTTAGGTTAAGGTACCAATGAACTTCTAGCTCAAATGTGCTACAAAGAAATGGAAGTTCACAAGTTGCTAAAAGGTTTGGCTTTTTGGCTCAAGCTTATTTCTTCAAAATTATGCCTTGATCATTTTCAAAATTTTCAAATGCAATGATAAGATTAGAAATTAAAGCAAAATGAATTGTTTGAAATCTAGCAGGACTTTCAGAATTTATTTGTGGGAACACTGACTCACCCGGCTAAGCTAATTTCCTTGACAAAAAGATATGTATTCACTTTTATCTTAAAAAGTTTTTCAATGCATAAAACTTTGAAAACTACTTGAATTTTAAAAAACAATTTTCTCAATAAAAAATAACTCGAATTTTGAAAATTCTAAATACTGAAAACTTCTTACGAATTACTTTTAAAAACTATATATTCTATAGTAAACTGTAATTTACCATAAATTATAATTCTAAATCTAAATTATTTTAAATTTTACAAGTCTTATTAAGATCAATGTATTATTAACTTTGAAATCTCAAGCTCAATTTATATTATTTTTAATATTTTTAAAATCAAACTCAATTTTTTTGAGAGATCGTGTACTATATGAAAAATAGTGTGTTTTTCAAAATACTGAAACGTGATGTTTAAATTATTTATATTATTAGATTTTTTTTGAGAGCAATGCAATATTAATGTTGAAGTCTTGGGATCAATTTACATAATTTTTAATTATTTTTAAAATCCAACTCAATTTTTTAAGAGACCATTCATCATACCGTATTTTAAAAAAAATGCAACATTTAAATTACTAAAATTATTACAAGTTTTTTTAGAGAGAAATGTATTATTTACTTTGAAGTCTCGAGCTAAATTTACATAATTTTTCAATATTTATAAAATCAAACTCAAATATTTGAGAGATCGAATACTATACACTTGAAGAATAAAGTATTTTTTTCAAAAAAATAAAAACGCAATTTTTAAATTACATAAATTTTACAAGTCTTTTTTAGAGCAATGTATTATTAAATTTGAATTCTTGAGCTCAATTTACATAATTCTTCAATATTGTTAAAATCAAACTCAATTTTTTAAGAGATTGTTTACTATACATTTGAAGAAATAGAGCATTCTTCAAAAAAAAAAAACGAAAATGCAGTTTTTAAATTACTTAAATTATTACTTGTGTATTATTAACTTTTAAGTTTCGAGCTCAATTTACATATTTTTGAAGAAAAAAGATTTTCGTACTCACGTTTTTTGTACTCACGGTTACCTACATTGAAATATCTGGTTACACACGTAGAAGTTTTGTTGAATTTTTATTTTTACGTTGTAAGCACATATTTGTACACGTGTAACCACCAAATCCGATAAACACTGTAACAAAAAAATAACTAATCTAACAACTTTTTTCAACCTACGTAACCAATGAGTACAGAAATTGTGAGTACAAAAATCAGGACTCATTTTTGAAATATTTGTAAAATCAAAGTCAATTTTTTGAGAGATCATGTACTATACACTTGAAGGATAGGGTGTTTCTCGAAAAAAAAATGAAAACGCGATTTTTAAATTACTTAAATTATTACAAGTCTTTTTTAGAGCAATGTATTATTAACTTTGAAGTCTCAAGTTTAATTTACATAATTCTTCAATATTTTTAAAATCAAACTCAATTTTTTGAGAGATCGTTTACCATACATTTGACCAATAGGGCATTTTTTGAAAAAAAATGAAAACTCAATTTTTAAATTACTTAAATTATTACTAGTCTTTTTGAGAGCAATGTATTATTAACTTTGAAGTCTCGATCTCAATTTACATAGTTTTTAAATATTATTAAGATCAAAGTCTCGATCTCAATTTACATCGTTTTTTTAAACATGGGGTACTGAATACACTTGAAAAATAGAGTGTTTTTTTAAAAAAAAATGAAAACTAAATTTTTAAAATGATTAAATATTTAAAAGTCTTTCTGATAGCAATGTATTATTAAATTTGATGTCTCGAGCTCAATTTGCATAATTTTTTAATCTTTTTAAAATCAAATCCAATATTTTGAGAGATCGTATACTATAAACTTGAAGAATAGTGTGTTTTTCGAAAAAAATGAAAATGAAAAATTTAAATTACTTTAAATTTTACTAGTCTTTTTGAGAGCAATCTACAATTAACTTTAAAGTCTCGAGCTCAATTTATATTATTTTAATATTTTGAAAATCAAACTCAATTTTTTTAGAGATCGTGTACTATATGCTTGAAAAATAGCGAGTTTTTCAAAAATGAAATGTGATGTTTAAATTACTTATGTTATTATAGAGTTTTTTGAGAGAAATGTATTATTAACTTTGAAGTCTCGAGCTAAATTTACATAATTTTTTATTATATTTAAAATCAAACACAATTTTTTAAGAGACCATTCAACATTGAAGTATAGGGCACTTTTTTTTTTAAAAAAAACAATTTTTAAAATACTTAAATTATTACAAGTCTTTTTTAGCGCGACGTATTATTAACTTTGAAATCTCAAGCGCAATTTACATAATTTTCAATATTTTTAAAATCAAAGTCAATTTCTTGAGAGATCGTGTACACTTGAAGAATAGAGTGTTTTTTGAAAAAAAAATAAAAACATAATTTTTAAATTACATTAATTTTAAAAGTCTTTTTTAGACCAATGTATTATTAACTTTGAAGTCTCGAGATCAATTTACATAATTCTACAATATTTTTAAAATCAAACTCAATTTTTGAGAGATCGTTTACTATACATATAAAGAATAGGGCATTTTTTTTTGAAAAAAAATGAAAATGCAGTTTTTAAATTACTTGAATTATTAGAAGTCTTTTTGAAAGCAATGTATTATTAACTTTTAAATCTCAAGATTAATTTACTTAAATCTTAAATATTTTTAAAATCAAACTCAATTTTTCTAGAGATTGTTCACCATACATTTGACGATTACGACATTTTTCGAAAAAAAAATGAAAACTAAAATTTTAAATTATCTTAATTATTATTTGTCTTTTTGAGAGCAATGAATTATTAACTTTGAATCTCGATCTCAATTTATATAGTTTTTCAATATTATTAAGATCAAAGTCATTTTTTTAAAGATCGTGTACTATACACTTACACTTGAAGAATAGGGTGTTTTTCAAAAAAATGAAAACACGATTTTTAAAATAATTAAATTTTTACAAGTCTTTTTGAGAGCAATATTTTATTAAGTTTGAATTCCTGTGCTCAATTTACATAGATATTTAATCTTTTTAAAATCAAAGCTAATTTATTGAAAGATCGTGTACTATAAACGTGAAGAATAGGGTGCTTTTTGAAATAATTGAAAATGCAGTTTTTAAATTACTTTAAAATTTCAGGTCTTTTTGTGAATAAGGTATTATTAAATTTGAAGTCTCAAGCTCAATTTATATTATTTTTAATATTTTTAAACTCAAACTCAATTTTTTGAGAGATCTTGTACTATATACTTGAAAAATAGCGCGTTTTTCAAAAAACAAAACGTGATGTTTAAATTACTTAAAATATTAGAAGCTTGTTTGAGAGCTATGTATTATTAACTTTGAAATCTTTAGGTAAATTTACATAATTTTTCATTATATTTAAAATCAAACTCAATTTTTTAAGAGACCATTCACCATACACTTGAAGTCTTGGGATGAATTTACATAAATTTGAATTACTATATTTTTGAAGAATATGGATTTTTTTGAAAAAAAATGAAAATGCAGTTTTTAAATTACTTAAATTATTACTAGTCTTTTTGAGAATAATGTATTATTAACTTTGAAGTCTCGAGCTCAATTTACATAATTTTTCAATGTTTTTAAAATCAAAGTCAATTATTGAGAGATCGAGTACTAGAATAGGGTGTTTTTCGAAAAAAAAATGAAAACACGATTTTTAAATTACTTAAATTATTACAAGTATTTTTTAGAGCAATTTATTATTAACTTTGAAGTCTCGAGCTCAATTTATGTTATTTTTAATATTTTTAAATTCAAACTCAATATTTTGAGAGATCATGTACTATATACACTTGAAAAATAGCGTGTTTTTCAAAAAAATGAAACATGATTTTTAAATTACTAGAAGTTTTTTTTTGAGAGGAATGTATTATTAACTTTGAAGTCTTGGGCTAAATTTATATAACTCTTCGTTATATTTAAAATCAAACCCAATTTTTTAAGATATCATTCACCATACACTTGAAGAGTAGGACAATTTTAAAAAAAATGCAATTTTTAAATTACTTAAATTATTACAAGTCTTTTTGAGAGCAATGTAATATTAACTTTGAAGTCTCGAGCTCAATTTACTTAATTTTTAATTACTATACACTTGAAGAATATGGTATTTTTTGAAAAAAAAAACGCAATTTTTAACGTAAATAAATTTTACAAGTCTTTTTTAGTGCAATGTATTATTAACTTTGAAGTCTCGAGATCAATTTAAATCATTGTTCAATTTTTTGGGAGATCGTTTTCTTTACATTTGAAAAATAGAAAATTTTTTGAAAAAAAATGAAAATGCAGTTTTTAAATTACTTAAATTATTACTAGTCTTTTTGAGAGCAATTTATTATTAACTTTTAAGTCTTGAACTCAATTTACCTAGTTTTTCAATATTTTTAAAATCAAAGTCAATTTTTTGAGAGACCATGTATTATACACTTGAAGAATAGTGTGTTTTTCGAAAAAAAATGAAAATGCGATTTTTAAATTACTTAAATTATTACAAGTCTTTTTGAGAGCATTTCATTATTAACTTTGAAGTCTCGAGCTCAATTTCAATAATTATTCAATACTTTTAAAATCAAACTCAATTTTTTGAGAGATCATTTACCATACATTTGACAAATAGGGCATTTTTTTAAAAAAATAAAATAAAAACTCAATTGTTAAACTACTTAAATTATTACTACTCTTTTTTAGTGCAATGTATTATTAACTTTGAAGTCTCGAGATCAATTTAAATCATTGTTCAATTTTTTGAGAGATCGTTTACTTTACATTTGAAGAATAGGAAATTTTTTGAAAAAAAATGAAAATGCAGTTTTCAAATTACTTAAATTATTACTAGTCTTTTTGACAGCAATTTATTATTAACTTTTAAGTCTTGAAATCAATTTACCTAGTTTTTCAATATTTTTAAAATCAAAGTCAATTTTTTGAGAGACCATGTATTATACACTTGAAGAATAGTGTGTTTTTCGAAAAAAAATGAAAACGCGATTTTTAAATTACTTAAATTATTACAAGTCTTTTTGAGAGCATTTCATTATTAACTTTGAAGTCTCGAGCTCAATTTCAATAATTATTCAATACTTTTAAAATCAAACTCAATTTTTTGAGAGATCATTTACCATACATTTGACAAATAGGGCATTTTTTTAAAAAAATAAAATAAAAACTCAATTGTTAAACTACTTAAATTATTACTACTCTTTTTTAGTGCAATGTATTATTAACTTTGAAGTCTCGAGATCAATTTAAATCATTGTTCAATTTTTTGAGAGATCGTTTACTTTACATTTGAAGAATAGGAAATTTTTTGAAAAAAATAAAAATGCAGTTTTCAAATTACTTAAATTATTACTAGTCTTTTTGAGAGCAATTTATTATTAACTTTTAAGTCTTGAAATCAATTTACCTAGTTTTTCAATATTTTTAAAATCAAAGTCAATTTTTTGAGAGACCATGTATTATACACTTGAAGAATAGTGTGTTTTTCGAAAAAAAATGAAAACGCGATTTTTAACTTACTTAAATTATTACAAGTCTTTTTGAGAGCATTTCATTATTAATTTTGAAGTCTCGAGCTCAATTTTAATAATTATTCAATACTTTTAAAATCAAATTCAATTTTTTGAGAGATCATTTACCATACATTTGACAAATAGGGCATTTTTTTTAAAAAATAAAATAAAAACTCAATTGTTAAACTACTTAAATTATTACTACTCTTTTTGAGAGCAATGTATTATTAACTTTGAAGTTTCGATCTTCATTTACATAGTTTTTAAAAATTATTAAGATGAAAGTCAATTTTTCCAAAAATCGTGTACTTAAAGAATATGGTGTTTTTTGAAAAAAATTAAAACGCAATTTTTGAAAAAATTAAATTTTTACAAGTCTTTTTGAGAGTACTATATTGTTAAATTTGAAGTCTTGAGCTTAATTTTAAATATTTTTTAATTTTTTTAAAATCAAAGCTTTTTTTTTGAGATATCAGGTACAATATACTTGAAGAATATGATGTTTTTCGAAATAAATAAAAATGAAATATTTAAAATAATTTAAATTTTACAAGTCTTTTTTAGAGCAATATATTATTAACTTTGAAGTCTGGAGTTCAATCGATATTATTTTTAATATTTTTAAAATTTTTAAAATCAAACTCAATTTTATAGAAGTTGTGTACTTGAAAAATAACACGTTTTTCAAAAAATGAAACATGATGTTTAAATTACTTAAAATATTAGAAGCTTTTTTGAGAGCAATGTATTATTAACTTTGAAATTTTGGACTAAATTTACAGAATTTTTCATTATATTTAAAATCAAACTGAATTTTTTAAGAGACAATCCACCAACAGTTGAGGTCTTGGGATCAATTTACATAATTTTCAATTATTATACATTTGAAGAATATGGATTTTTTTGAAAAAAAATGAAAATGCTGTTTTTAAATCACTTAAATTATTACTAGTCTTTTTTAGAGCAATGCATTATTAAATTTAAAGTCTGCAGCTTAATTTACATAATTTTTCAATGTTTTTAAAAAGTCAATTTTGTGAGGGATCGAGTACTATACACTTGAAGAATATGGTATTTTTAAAAAAAAATAAAAACGCGATTTTTTAATTACTTAAATTATTAGAAGTCTTTTTGAGAGCAATGTATTATTAACTTTGAAGTGTCGAGCTTAATTTATATTATTTTTAATATTTTTAAATTCAAACTCAATATTTTGATAGATCGTGTACTATACACTTGAAAACATCGCGTTTTTCAAAAGAATGAAACATGATATTTAAATTACTTAAATTACTAGAAGTTTTTTGAGAGCAATGTATTATTAACTTTGAAGTCTTGGGCTAAATTTACATAACTCTTCGTTATATTTAAAATCAAACCTAATTTTTTAAGAGACCATTCACAATACACTTGAAGAGTAGGCTATTTTTCACAAAAAAAAATGCAATTTTTAAATTACTTAAATTATTACAAGTCTTTTTGAGAGCAATGTAATATTAATTTTGAAGTCTCAAGCTCAATTTACTTAATTTTCAATTGCTATACACTTGAAGAATATGGTGTTTTTTGAAAAAAATGAAAACACAATTTTTAAATTAAATAAATTTTACAAGTATTTTTCAGTGAAATGTATTATTAACTTTGAAGTCTCGAGATGAATATAAATCATTGTTCAATATTTTAAAAATAAATATAAATTTTTTGAGAAATCGTTTACTATACATTTGAAGAATAGGAAATTTTTTGAAAAAAAATGAAAATGCAGTTTTTAAATGTCTTTATTACTAGTCTTTTTTAGAGCAGTTTATTATTAACTTTGAAGTCTCGAACTCAATTTACCTAGTTTTTCAATCTTTTTAAAATCAAAGTCAATTTTTTGAGAGATAATGTATTATACACTTGAAGAACAGTGTGTTTTTCGAAAAAAAATGAAAACGCGATTTTTAAATTACTTAAATTATTACAAGTATTTTTGAGAGCATTTCATTATTAACTTTGAAGTCTCGAGCTCAATTTTAATAATTATTCAATATTTTTAAAATCAAACTCAATTTTTTGAGAGATCGTTTACCATAAATTTGATGAATTGGGCATTTTAAAAAAAAAAATGAAAACTCAATTGTTAAACTACTTAAATTATTACTAGTCTTTTTGAGAGCAATATATTATTAACTTTGAAGTTTTGATCTCAACTTACATAGTTTTTCAAAATTATTAAGATGAAAGTCAATTTTTCCAAAGATAGTGTACTTAAAGAATAGAGTGTTTTTGAAAAAAAATTAAAACGCAATTTTTGAAAAAAATTATTTTTTTACAAGTCTTTTTGAGAGCACTGTATTATTAAATTTGAAGTCTTGAGCTTAATTTAAAATATTTTTTATTTTTAAAAATCAAAGCCAATTTTTTGAGAGATCAAGTATTATATACTTGAAGAATATGATGTTTTTCGAAATAAATGAAAATGAAATATTTAAATTAATTTAAATTTTCAACTTACATAATTTTTCAATGTCTTTAAAATCAAAGTTAATTTTTTGAGAGATCGTGTACTATACAATTGAAAAATATGGTGTTTTAAGAAAAAAATGAAAATGTGAGTTTTAAATTACTTAAATTATTACAAGTCTTTTTTATAGCAATGTATTATTAACTTTGAAGTCTCGAGCTCAATTTATATTATTTTTAATATTTTTAAATTTAAACTCAATTTTTTGAGAGATCGTGTATTATACACTTGAAAAATAGTGCGTTTTTAAAAAGAATGAAACATGATGTTTAAATTACTTAAATTACTAGAAGTTTTTTTTTGAGAGCAATGTATTATTAACTTTGAAGTCTTGGGCTAAATTTACATAACTCTTCGTTATATTTAAAATCAACCCAATTTTTTAAGAGACCATTCATAATACACTTGAATAGTAGGACATTTTTTTAAAAAAATGCAATTTTTAAATTACTTAAATTATTACAAGTCTTTTTGAGAGCAATGTAATATTAACTTTATAGTCTCAAGCTCAATTTACTTAATTTTCAATTGCTATACACTTGAAGAATATGGTGTTTTTTGAAAAAAATGAAAACACAATTTTTAAATTAAAGAAATTTTACAAGTATTTTTTAGTGCAATGTATTATTAACTTTAAAATCTCGAGATCAATATAAATCATTGTTCAATATTTTTAAAATAAATATAAATTTTTTGAGAGATCGTTTACTATCCATTTGAAGAATATGAAATTTTTCGGAAAAAAAAACGAAAATGCAGTTTTTAAATTACTTAAATTATTACTAGTCTTTTTGAGAGCAATTTATTATTAACTTTGAAGTCTGAAGCTCAATTTACCTACTTTTTCAATCTTTTTAAAATCAATGTTAATTTTGTGAGAGATCATGTATTATACACTTGAAAAATAGTGTGTTTTTCGAAAAAAAATGAAAACGCGATTTTTAAAATGTATTCAATATTTTTAAAATCAAACTCAATTTTTTGAGAGATCGTTTAGCATACATTTGACGAATAGGGCATTTTTTGAAAAAAAAATTTGACAACTCAATTGTTAAACTACTTAAATTATTACAACTCTTTTTGAGAGCAATATACTATTAACTTTGAAATTTCGATTTCAATTTACATAGTTTTTCAAAATTATTAAGATGAAAGTCAATTTTTCCAAAGATCGTGTACTTAAATAATATGGTGTTTTTTGAAAAAAATTAAAACGCATTTTTGAAAAATATAAATTTTTACAAGTCTTTTTGAGAGCACTATATTATTAAGTTTGAAGTCTTGAGCTTAATTTAAAATATTTTTTAACTTTTTTAAAATCAAAGCCAATTTTTTGAGAGATTAGGTACTATATACTTGAAGAATAGGGTGCTTTTCGAAATAAATGAAACTGCCATATTTAAATTAATTTAAAATTTTCAAGTCTTTTTGAGAGCAGTGTATTATTAACTTTGAAGTCTCGAACTCAATCGATATTATTTTTAATATTTTTAAACGTAAACTCAATTTTTGAGAAGTCGTGTACTATACACTTGAAAAATTACGCGTTTTTCAAAAATAAAACGTGATGTTTAAATTACTTAAATATTAGAAGCTTTTTTAGAGCAATGTATTATTAACTTTGAAATATTGGGCTAAATTTACATAATATTTCATTATATTTAAAATCAAACTCAATTTTTTAAGACACCATTCAGCATACATTTGAAGTCTTTTTGTGAGAGATCATGTATTATACACTTGAAGAATAGTGTGTTTGTCGAAAAAAAATTAAAATACGAATTTTAAATTACTTAAATTATTACAAGTCTTTTTGAGAGCATTTTATTATTAACTTTGAACTCTCGAGCTCAATTTTAATATGTATTCAATATTTTTAAAATCAAACTCAATTTTTTGAGAGATCGTTTGGCATACATTTGAAGAATAGGGCATTTTTTGAATTTTTTTTTTGAAAACTCAATTTTTAAACTGCTTAAATTATTACTACTCTTTTTGATAGCAATGTATTATTAACTTTGAAATTTCGATCTCAATTTACATAGTTTTTCAGAATTATTAAAATGAAAGTCAATTTTACAAAGATCGTGTACTTAAAGTATAGGGTGTTTTTTGAAAAAAATTAAAACGCGATTTTTGGAAAAATTAAATTTTTACAAGTCTTTTTGAGAGCACTATATTATTAAATTTGAAGTCTTGAGCTTAATTTAAAATATTTTTTAACTTTTTAAAAATCAAAGCCAATTTTTTGAGAGATCGTAATATATACTTGAAGAATAGGGTGTTTTTCGAAATAAATGAAAATGCAATATTAAAATTAATTTAAATTTTACAAGTCTTTTAGAGCAATGTATTATTAACTTTGAAGTCTCGAGTTCAATCGATATTATTTTTAATATTTTTAAAATCAAACTCAATTTTTGAGAAGTCGTGTACTATATACACTTGAAAAATTGTGCGTTTTTCAAAAATGAAACGTGATGTTTAAATTACTTAAATATTAGAAGCTTTTTTAGAGCAATGTATTATTAACTTTGAAATATTGGGCTAAATTTACATAATATTTCATTATATTTAAAATCAAACTCAATTTTTTAAGACACCATTCAGCATACATTTGAAGTCTTTTTGTGAGAGATCATGTATTATACACTTGAAGAATAGTGTGTTTGTCGAAAAAAAATTAAAATACGAATTTTAAATTACTTAAATTATTACAAGTCTTTTTGAGAGCATTTTATTATTAACTTTGAACTCTCGAGCTCAATTTTAATATGTATTCAATATTTTTAAAATCAAACTCAATTTTTTGAGAGATCGTTTGGCATACATTTGAAGAATAGGGCATTTTTTGAATTTTTTTTTTGAAAACTCAATTTTTAAACTGCTTAAATTATTACTACTCTTTTTGATAGCAATGTATTATTAACTTTGAAATTTCGATCTCAATTTACATAGTTTTTCAGAATTATTAAAATGAAAGTCAATTTTACAAAGATCGTGTACTTAAAGTATAGGGTGTTTTTTGAAAAAAATTAAAACGCGATTTTTGGAAAAATTAAATTTTTACAAGTCTTTTTGAGAGCACTATATTATTAAATTTGAAGTCTTGAGCTTAATTTAAAATATTTTTTAACTTTTTAAAAATCAAAGCCAATTTTTTGAGAGATCGTAATATATACTTGAAGAATAGGGTGTTTTTCGAAATAAATGAAAATGCAATATTAAAATTAATTTAAATTTTACAA
This sequence comes from Cyamopsis tetragonoloba, assembly GCA_037177725.1. Taxonomy (NCBI): domain Eukaryota; kingdom Viridiplantae; phylum Streptophyta; class Magnoliopsida; order Fabales; family Fabaceae; genus Cyamopsis; species Cyamopsis tetragonoloba. The sequence goes on from CM074123.1 coordinate 59,298,136, forward strand.
GTCTTTTAGAGCAATGTATTATTAACTTTGAAGTCTCGAGTTCAATCGATATTATTTTTAATATTTTTAAAATCAAACTCAATTTTTGAGAAGTCGTGTACTATATACACTTGAAAAATTGTGCGTTTTTCAAAAATGAAACGTGATGTTTAAATTACTTAAATATTAGAAGCTTTTTTAGAGCAATGTATTATTAACTTTGAAATATTGGGCTAAATTTACATAATATTTCATTATATTTAAAATCAAACTCAATTTTTTAAGACACCATTCAGCATACATTTGAAGTCTTTTTGTGAGAGATCATGTATTATACACTTGAAGAATAGTGTGTTTGTCGAAAAAAAATTAAAATACGAATTTTAAATTACTTAAATTATTACAAGTCTTTTTGAGAGCATTTTATTATTAACTTTGAACTCTCGAGCTCAATTTTAATATGTATTCAATATTTTTAAAATCAAACTCAATTTTTTGAGAGATCGTTTGGCATACATTTGAAGAATAGGGCATTTTTTGAATTTTTTTTTTGAAAACTCAATTTTTAAACTGCTTAAATTATTACTACTCTTTTTGATAGCAATGTATTATTAACTTTGAAATTTCGATCTCAATTTACATAGTTTTTCAGAATTATTAAAATGAAAGTCAATTTTACAAAGATCGTGTACTTAAAGTATAGGGTGTTTTTTGAAAAAAATTAAAACGCGATTTTTGGAAAAATTAAATTTTTACAAGTCTTTTTGAGAGCACTATATTATTAAATTTGAAGTCTTGAGCTTAATTTAAAATATTTTTTAACTTTTTAAAAATCAAAGCCAATTTTTTGAGAGATCGTAATATATACTTGAAGAATAGGGTGTTTTTCGAAATAAATGAAAATGCAATATTAAAATTAATTTAAATTTTACAAGTCTTTTAGAGCAATGTATTATTAACTTTGAAGTCTCGAGTTCAATCGATATTATTTTTAATATTTTTAAAATCAAACTCAATTTTTGAGAAGTCGTGTACTATATACACTTGAAAAATTGTGCGTTTTTCAAAAATGAAACGTGATGTTTAAATTACTTAAATATTAGAAGCTTTTTTAGAGCAATGTATTATTAACTTTGAAATATTGGGCTAAATTTACATAATATTTCATTATATTTAAAATCAAACTCAATTTTTTAAGACACCATTCAGCATACATTTGAAGTCTTTTTGTGAGAGATCATGTATTATACACTTGAAGAATAGTGTGTTTGTCGAAAAAAAATTAAAATACGAATTTTAAATTACTTAAATTATTACAAGTCTTTTTGAGAGCATTTTATTATTAACTTTGAACTCTCGAGCTCAATTTTAATATGTATTCAATATTTTTAAAATCAAACTCAATTTTTTGAGAGATCGTTTGGCATACATTTGAAGAATAGGGCATTTTTTGAATTTTTTTTTTGAAAACTCAATTTTTAAACTGCTTAAATTATTACTACTCTTTTTGATAGCAATGTATTATTAACTTTGAAATTTCGATCTCAATTTACATAGTTTTTCAGAATTATTAAAATGAAAGTCAATTTTACAAAGATCGTGTACTTAAAGTATAGGGTGTTTTTTGAAAAAAATTAAAACGCGATTTTTGGAAAAATTAAATTTTTACAAGTCTTTTTGAGAGCACTATATTATTAAATTTGAAGTCTTGAGCTTAATTTAAAATATTTTTTAACTTTTTAAAAATCAAAGCCAATTTTTTGAGAGATCGTAATATATACTTGAAGAATAGGGTGTTTTTCGAAATAAATGAAAATGCAATATTAAAATTAATTTAAATTTTACAAGTCTTTTAGAGCAATGTATTATTAACTTTGAAGTCTCGAGTTCAATCGATATTATTTTTAATATTTTTAAAATCAAACTCAATTTTTGAGAAGTCGTGTACTATATACACTTGAAAAATTGTGCGTTTTTCAAAAATGAAACGTGATGTTTAAATTACTTAAATATTAGAAGCTTTTTTAGAGCAATGTATTATTAACTTTGAAATATTGGGCTAAATTTACATAATATTTCATTATATTTAAAATCAAACTCAATTTTTTAAGACACCATTCAGCATACATTTGAAGTCTTTTTGTGAGAGATCATGTATTATACACTTGAAGAATAGTGTGTTTGTCGAAAAAAAATTAAAATACGAATTTTAAATTACTTAAATTATTACAAGTCTTTTTGAGAGCATTTTATTATTAACTTTGAACTCTCGAGCTCAATTTTAATATGTATTCAATATTTTTAAAATCAAACTCAATTTTTTGAGAGATCGTTTGGCATACATTTGAAGAATAGGGCATTTTTTGAATTTTTTTTTTGAAAACTCAATTTTTAAACTGCTTAAATTATTACTACTCTTTTTGATAGCAATGTATTATTAACTTTGAAATTTCGATCTCAATTTACATAGTTTTTCAAAATTATTAAAATGAAAGTCAATTTTACAAAGATCGTGTACTTAAAGAATAGGGTGTTTTTTGAAAAAAATTAAAACACAATTTTTGGAAAAATTAAATTTACATAATATTTCATTATATTTAAAATCAAACTCAATTTTTTAAGAGACCATTCACCATACACTTGAAGTCTTGGGATCAATTTACATAATTTTCAATTACTATACACTCGAAGAATAGGGATTTTCAATTTACATGCTTTTTTGAGAGCAATATATTATTAACTTTGAAGTCTCGATCTCAATTTAAATAGTTTTTTAATATCATTGAGATCAAAGTAAATTTTTTTAAAGATCGTGAACTATATACTTGAACATTTGGGTGTTTTTCGAAAAAAATGAAATCGCAATCTTTAAAATAATTAAATTTTTCACAAGTCTTTTTGAGATCAATATTTTTTTAAATTTGAAGTCTCGAGCTCAATTTACATAATTTTTTAATCTTTTTAAAATGAAAGCCAAATTTTTTAGAGATTGTGTTCTATAAACTTGAATAATATGGCGTTTTTCGAAATAAATGAAAATGCAATGTTTAAATTACTTTAATTTTTACAATTCTTTTTGAGAGCAATGTATTATTAACTTTTAAGTCTCGAGCTCAACTTATATTATTTATAATATTTTTAAAATAAATTTTTTGAGCGATCGTGTGATATACACTTGAAAAACATCATGTTTTTTAAATAAATGAAATGTGATGTTTAAATTACATAAATTATTAGAAGAGTTTTTGGCAGCAAGGTATTATTAACTTTGAAGTCTTGGGCTAAATTTACATAAAATTTCTTTATATTTAAAATCGAACTCAATTTTTTTAGAGACCATTTACCATACATATGAAGAATAGGGTTTTTTTTAAAAAATGGAATTTTTACATTACTTAAATTAATATAAGTCTTCTTGAGAGCAATGTAATATTAACTTTGAAGTCTCTAGCTCAATTTATATAATTTTCATTTTCTATACATGTGAAGAATATGGTGAATGAAAACACAATTTTTAAATTACGTAAATTTTACAAGTCTTTTTTTGAGAAAAATATTATTAACTTTGAAGTATCAAGCTCAATTTACATAATACTTCAATATTTTTAAAATCAAACTCAATTTTTTAAGTAATAGTTTATTATATATAATGAAGAATAGGGCATTTTTTTAAAAAAAATAAATGAAAAAGCAGTTTTTAAATTACTTGAATTATTAAAAGTCTTTTTGAAACCAATGTATTATAAACTTTGATGACTTGAGCTTAATTTACATAATTTTTTAATCTTTTTAAAATCAAAGCCAAATTTTTGAGAGATCGTATACTATATATACTTGAAGAATATGGTATTTTTTGAAAAAAATGAAAACGCGATTTTTAAATTACTTAAATTATTACAAGTCTTTTTGAGAGCAATGTATTATTAACTTTGAAGTCTTTAGCTCAATTTATATAATTCTTCAATATTTTTAAAGTGAAACTCAATTTTTTGAGAGATCGATTGTCATACATTTGACGAATAGCATTTTTCGAAAAAAAAATGAAAACTCAAATTTCAAATTACTTAAATTATTACTAGTCTTTTTAAGAGCAATGTATTATTAAATTTGAAGTCTCGAGCTCAATTTACATATTTTTCAATAAATTTAAAATCAAAGACAATTTTGTGAGAGATCATGTATTATACACTGGAAGAATTGTGTGTTTTTCGAAAAAAATTAAAAACGCGGTTTTTAAATTACTTAAATCATTACAAGTCTTTTTGAGAGCATTTTATTATTAAATTTGAAGTCTCGAGCTTAATTTACGTAATTATTCAATATTTTAAAAATCAAACTCAATTTTTTGAGAGATCGTTTACCAAACATTTGACGAATAGGGCATTTTTTGAAAAAAAAATGAAAACTTAATTGTTAAACTACTTAAATTATTACTAGTCTTTTTGAGAGCAATGTATTATTAACTTTGAAGTCTCGATCTATATTTACATAGTTTTTCAAAATTATTAAGATGAAAGACAATTTTTCCAAAAATCGTGTACTTAAAGAATATGGTGTTTTTCGAAAAGAAATGAAAACGCAATTTTTGAAATAATTAAATTTTTACAAGTCTTTTTGAGACCAATGTATTATTAAATTTGAAGTCTTGAGCTTAATTTAAAATATTTTTTAATATTTTAAAAATCAAAGCCAATTTTTTTACCGATGTGTACTATAAACTTGAAGAATATGGTGTTTTTTGAAATAAATGAAAATGTAATTTTTCAATTACTTTAAATTTTGCAAGTCTTTTTTAGAGAAATGTATTATAAACTTTGAAGTCTCGAGCTCAATTTATATTGTTTTTAATATTTTTAAATTAAAAATTTGAAGTCTTGAGAGATCATGTAATATACACTTGAAAAATATCGCGTTTTTTAAAAAATGAAACGTGATGTTTAAATTGCTTAAATTATTAGCATATTTTTCGAGAGAAATATATTATTAACTTTGAAGTCTTGGGCTAAATTTAATGATTTTTCTTTATATTTAAAAACAAACTCAATATTTTAAGAGACCATTCACCATACACTTGAAGTATGGGGCATTTTTTAAAAAAAAAGCAAATTTGAAATTACTTAAATTATTATATGTATTTTTGAGAGCAACGTATTATTAACTTTGAAGTGTCGAGCTCAATTTACATAATTTTCATTTGCTATACACTTGAAGAATAGGGTGTTTTTTGAAATTTTTTTTTTTTAAATTACATAAATTTTACAAGTCTTTTTTAGAGCAAAGTATTATTAACTTTGAAGTCTTGAGCTCAATTTACATAATTCTTCAATATTCTTAACATCAAACTCAAGTTTTTGAGAGATCGTTTACTATATATTTGAAGAAAAAGGCATTTTTCGAAAAAAAATATGAAAATGCAATGTTTAAATTAGTTGAATTATTACAAGTTTTTTTGAAATCAATGTATTATTAAATTTGAAGTCTCGAGCTCAATTTACATAATTTTTCAATATTTTTAAAATCAAAGTCAATTTCGTGAGAGATCGTGTACTATATATACACTTGATGAATAGGGAGTTTTTCGAAAAAAATGAAAACATGATTTTTAAATTACTTAAATTATTACAAGTCTTTTTTAGAGCAATGTATTATTAACTTTGAAGTCTCGAGTTCAATTTATATTATTTTTAATATTTTTAAATTCAAACACAATTTTATGAGAGATCGTGTACTATATACACTTGAAAAATAACATGTTTTTTAAAAAATGAAATATGAGGTTTAAATTACTTAAATTATTAGAATTTTTTTTAGAGCAATGTATTATTTACTATGAAGTCTTGGGCTAAATTTACATAAATTTTCGTTATATTTAAAATCAAACTCACTTTTTTAAGAGACCATTCACCATATACTTGAAAAATAAGGCGTTTTTCAAACAAAAATGCAATTTTAAAATTACTTTAATTATTACAAGTCTTTTTTAGAGCAATGTATTATTAAGGTTGAAGTCTTGGGCAAAATTTACATAATTTTTCATTATATTTGAAATCAAACTCAGTTTTTTAAGAGACCATTCACCATACACTAGAAGAATAGGGCGCTTTTTTAAAAAAATGGAAGTTTTACATTACTTAAATTATTATAAGTCTTTTTGATAGCAATGTATTATTAACTTTGAAGTGTAGAGCTTAAGTTACATAATTTTCAATTAATATACATGTGAAGAATAGGGTGTTTTTCGAAAAAAATGAAAACGCAATTTTTAAATTACCTAAATTTTACAAGTCTTTTTTAGAGCAATGTATTATTAAATTTGATGTCTCGAGCTCAATTTACATAATTCTTAAATATTTTTAAAATCTAACTCAATTTTTCGGGAGATCGTTTACTATACATTTGAAGAATATGATATTTTTAAAAAAAATGAAAATACAGTTTTTAATATATTACTAGTCTTTTTGAGAGCAATGCATTATTAACTTTGAATTCTCGAGTTCAACTTTCATAATTTCTCAATATTTTTAAAAACAAAGTCAATTTTGTGAGAGATCGTGTATTAAATGTTTTAAGAGCAATGTATTTTTAACTTTGAAGTCTCCATCTCAATTCACATAGTTTTTTAATATTATTAAGATCAAACTAAATTTTTTAAAGATTGTGAACTATACACTTAAAGAAAAGAGTGTTTTTAGAAAAAAATTAAAACGCAATTTTCAAAAAATTTAAAATTTTGCAAGTCTTTTTAAGAGCAATATTTTATTAAATTTGAAGTCTCAACCTCAATTTACATAATTTTGTAATCTTTTTAAAATCAAAGCCAATTTTTTGAGAGATCGTGTACTATAAACTTGAAGAATAGGGTGTTTTTCGAAATGAATGAAAATGAAATTTCTAAATTACTTTAAATCTTACAAGTCTTTTTGAGAGCAATGTATTATAAACTTTGAAGTCTCGAGCTCAATTTATATTATTTTTAATATTTTTAAATTCAAACTCAATTTTTTGAGAGTTCATGTAATATACACTTAAAATATTGCATTTTGAAAAAGATGAAATGTGATGTTTAAATTGCTTAAACTATTAGCATATTTTTTGAAAGAATTGTGTTATTAACTTTGAAGTCTTGGGCTAAATTTAATGAATTTTTCTTTATATTTAAAATCAAACTCAATTTTTTAAGAGGCCATTCACCATACACTTAAAGAAAAGGGCTTTTTTAAAAAATGGAATTTTTACATTAATTAACTTATTATAAGTCTTTTTGAGAGCAATGTATTATTAACTTTAAAGTCTCAAGCTCAATTTACATAATTTTCATTTACTATACACTTGAAGAATAGGGTTTTTTTTTTAAAAAAAATGAAAACACAATTTTTAAATGACGTAAATTTTACAAGTCTATTTTAGAGCAAAGTATTATTAACTTTGAAGTCTTGAGCTCAATTTACATAATTCTTCAATATTCTTAAGATCAAACTCAATTTTTTGAGAGATAGTTTTCTATATATTTGAAGAAAAAGGCATTTTTATGAAAAAATATAAAAATGCAGTTTTAAATTAGTTGAATTATTACAAGTCTTTTTGAAAGCAATGTATTATTAAATTTGAAGTCTCAAGCTCAATTTACATAATTTTTTAATATTTTTGAAATCAAAGTCAATTTTGTGAGAGATCGTCTACTACACTTGATGAATTGGGTGTTTTTCAAAAAAAATGAAAACACGATTTTTAAGTTACTTAAATTATTACAAGTCTTTTTGAGAGCAATGTATTATTAACTTGGAAGTCTCAAGCTCAATTTATATTATTTTTAATACTTTTTAAACTCATTCAATTTTTTGAGAAATCGTGTACAGACTTGAAAAATAGTGTGTTTTTCAAAAGAATGAAGCGTGATGTTTCAATTACTTAAATTATTAGAAGTTTTCTTAGAGCAACTTATTATTTACTATGAAGTCTTGGGCTAAATTTACATAATTTTTTATTATATTTAAAATTAAACTCAATTTTTTTAAGAGACCATTTAGCATACACTTGAAGAATAGGGCGTTTTTCAAACAAAAATGCAATAAAAATTACTAAAATTATTACAAGTCTTTTTTGAGAGAAATGTATTATTAACATCAAAATCTCGAGCTCAATTTACATAAATTTTACAAGTCTTTTTAGTGTAATGTATTATTAACTTTGAAGTCTCGAGCTCAATTTACATAATTCTTCAATATTTTTGAAATCAAACTCAATTTTTTGAGAGATTGTTTACCATACATTTGACGAATAGGGCATTTTTTGAATGAAAAATCAATTTTTAAAATACTTAAATTAATACTAGTCTTTTTGAGAGCAATGTATTACTAACTTTAAAGTCTCGATCTCAATTTACATAGTTTTTTTAATATCATTAAGATCAAAACAACTTTTTTTTAAAGTTAGTCAACTCTACACTTGAAGAATATGGTGTTTTTTGAAAAATAATGAAATCACAATTTTTAAAGTAATTAAATTTTTACAAGTCTGTTTGAGAGCAATGTTTTATTAAATTTGAAGTCTCGAGCTCAATTTACATGATCTTTTAATCTTTTTAAAATGAAAGCCAATTTTTTGAGAATTCGTGTACTATAAACTTGAATAATATGGTGTTTTTCAAAATAAATAAAAATGCAATTTTTAAATTTCTCTAAATTTTACAAGTCTTTTTGAGAGCAATGTATTATTAACTTTGAAGTCTCGAGCTCAATTTACATATTTTTCATTTACTATACACGTGAAGAATATGATGTTTTTCGAAAAAAATGAAATCGCAAATTTTAAAATAATTATGTTTTTACAAGTCTTTTTGAGAGTGATGTTTTATTAAATTTGAAGTCTCGAGCTCAATTTACATAATTTTTTAATCTTTTTAAAATGAAAGCCAATTTTTTGAGAGATTTTGTACTATAAAGTTGAATAATATGGTGTTTTTCGAAATAAATAAAACTAAAATATTTAAATTACTCTAAATTTTACAAGTCTTTTTTAGGGTAATGTATTATTAAATTTGATGTCTCGAGCTCAAATTACATAATTCTTCAATATTTTTAAAATTAAACTCAATTTTTTGAGAGATTGTTTACCATACATTGGACGAATAGGGCATTTTTCAAATGAAAAATCAATTTTTAAATTACTTAAATCAATACTAGTCTTTTTGAGAGCAATGTATTATTAACTTTGAAGTCTTAATCTCAATTTACATAGTTTTTTAATATCATTAAGATAAAAGTAATTTTTTTTATAGTTCGTGTACTAGAAGAATATGATGTTTTTTGAAAAATAATGAAATCAAAATTTATAAAATAATTAAATTTTTACAAGTCTTTTTGAAAGAAATGTTTTATTAAATTTGAAGTCTCGAGCTCAATTTACATAATTTTTTAATGTTTTTAAAATGAAAGCAAATTTTTGATAGATCGTGTACTGGAAACTTTAATAATATGGTGTTTTTCAAAATAAACGAAATGAAATTTTTAAATTACTTTAAATTTTACAAGTCTTTTTGAGAGAAATATATTATTAACTTTGAGGTCTCGAGCTCAATTTATATTATTTTTAATATTTTTAATTTCAAACTGAATTTTTTAAGAGATCGTATAATATACACTTGAAAACTATTGCGTTTTTCAAAACAACTGAAACATGATTTTTAAATTGCTTAAATTATTAGAGGATTTTTTGACAGTAATGTATTATTAACTATCAACTCTTGGGATAAATTTACATAATTTTTCTTTATATTTAAAATCAAACTCAATTTTTTAAGAGACCATTCACCATACACTTTAAGAATAGGGAGTTTTTAAAAAAAATGGAATTTTTACATAACTTAAATTATTGTAAGTCTTTTTTAGAGCAATGTATTATTAACTTTGAATTCTCGAGCCCAATTTACATAATTTTCATTTACTATACACGTGAAAAATATGGCGTTTCTCGAAAACCACCCTTTAACTTTGAATTGTGCCCCACCTTAAAACCACCCTTAAAAATTCAGGGGTTTTAAGTTGGGACAACAAAATTTAGAATCATGTAATCATCTTACTGAAAATGGAAAATATGCGGTATTTTTAGAAAGTATGAGATATTTCTAAGAAAATTTACCCTTTTTAAAATACCTCAAACTTTTTATTTTTGGTAAAGTGATCACATGATCTCAAATTTTTCTACCCCACTTTAATACCACCCTTAAAATTAGGTAGTATTTAGTTGGAAGAAATATTTTTTGAGAATCATGTGATCACTTTACCAAAAATGGAAAATATCGGGTATTTTTAGAAAGTATGAAATTTTTTTGAAAAAATGTACTCTTTCTAAAAATACCTCATACTTTCTATTTTTGGTTATGTGACCACATGATCTCAATACTTTCGTCCCCCACCTTAAAATCACCTTGGGTGATTTTAAGGTGGGGGAAAAAATTGAGAATCATGATTATTAAATTACTTAATTGATTAGTAGTTTTTTTTAGAGTAATGTATTATTAACTATGAAGTCTCGAGCTCAATTTACATAACTTTTCAATATTTTTAAAATCAAACTCAATTTTTAGGAGATGGTTTACTATAAACTTGAAGAATATTATTTTTTTTCAAAAAAATAAAATAAATGAAAACACGAGTTTTAAATTACTAAAATTATTAGAATTTTTTTGATAGCAATGAAATATGTTGAAGTCTCGAGCGCAATTTACATAATATTTTAACAATTTTAAAATCAAACTCAATTTTTTGAAAACCATTCACAATACACTTGAAGAATAGGGCGTTTTTCGAAAAGAAAAAAACAAAAACACAATTTCTAAATTACTTAAATTATTATAAGTCTTTTTGAGAGCAATGTATTATTAACTTTGAAATCTCAAGTTCAATTTACATAACTTTTCAATATTTATAAAATCAAACTAAATTTTTTGAGAGATCAAGTACTATATACACTAGAAGAATATGATGTTTTTCGAAAAAATGGAAAAATAAATTTTTAAATTACTTAAATATTTTTACAAGTTTTTTTTGAGCAATATATTATTAAATTTGAAGTCTCGAGCTTAATTTATATTATTTTTTAGTATTTTTAAAATCAAACTTAATTTTATGTGAGATCGTGAACTATACACATGAAAAATGAGGTGTTTTTGAAAAAAAATTACCTAAATTATTACAAGTCTGTGTGAAAGCAATGTATTATTAACTTTGAAGTCGCGCGCTCAATTTACATAATTTTTAAACATTTTTAAAATCAAACTCAATTTTTTAAGAGATCTTGTACTATACCACTTGAAGAATATGGTGTTTTTCGATGAAAATAAAAATCCAATTTTTAAATAACTTAAATTATTACATGTCCTTTGTGGAGGAATGTATTGTTAAATTTGAAGTCTCCAGCTCAATTTACATCATTTTTCAATGTTTTTAAAATCAAACTCACTTTTTCGAGAGATCATTTACTATAATTTGAAGAATACGACATTTAAAAAAAAACGTAATTTTTAAATTACTTAAATAATTAAGGTGTTTTTTGAAAAAAAAATGAAAATGAGGTTTTTAAATTACTTAAATTATATGATGTTTTTTTAAAGCAATGAATTATTAACTTTGAAGCCTTGAGCTCAATTTACATAACTTTTTAACAATTTTAAAATCAAACTCAATTTTTTGAGAGACCATTCACTATGCACTTGAATACTAGGGCGTTTTTCGAAAAAAAAACACAATTTTTATATTACTTAAATTATTGCAAGTCTTTTTGATAGCAATGTATTATTAACTTTGAAGTCTCAAGCTTAATTAATATTATTTTTTAATATTTTTAACATCAAGATCAACTTTTTGAGAGATCGTGTACTATACACTTTTCGAAAAACAAATGAAAACATTATTATTAAATAAATAGAAGCCTATTTAAGAACAATGTATTATTAAATTTGAAATCTCGACCACAATTTAAATATTTTTTCAATATTTTTAAAATCAAAGTCAATTTTTTGAGAGATCGTGTACTATACACTTGAAAAATATGATGTTTTTTCGAAAAAAAAATGAAAACGCAAGTTTTAAATTACTAAAATTTTTACAAGTCTTTTTGAGTGTAGTGTATTATTAACTTTGAAGTCTCAAGCACAACTTACATATATTTTTAATGTTTTTTTCAAATCAAAGCCAATTTTTTTAGAGATAGTGTACTATAAACTTGAATAATAGGGTGATTTTTGAAAAAAATGAAAACGCTAATTTTTAAATTAGTTAAATTTTTACATGCCTTTTTGAGAGAAATGTATTATTAACTTTGAAGGCTAGAGCTCAATTTATATTATTTTTCAATATTTTACAAATCAAGATAATTTTTTTGAGAGATCGTGTGCTTTACACTTAAAGAATTGGACATTTTTCGAAAAAAAATGAAAACATGATTATTAAATTACTTAATTGATTAGAAGTTTTTTTTGAGAGCAATGTATTATAAACTATGAAGTCTCGAGCTCAATTTACATAATTTTTCAATATTTTTAAAATCAAACTCAATTTTTTGGGAGATTGTTTACTATACACTTTAAGAATACGGTATTGTTTCGAAAAAAAATTGAAAACACGATTTTTAAATTACTTAAATTATTAGAAGTTTTTCGAGAGCAATGAATGATTAACTTTGAAGTGTTGAGCTCAATTTACATAATATTTTAACAATTTTAAAATCAAACTCAAATTTTTGAGAAACGATTCACTATACACTTAAAGAATATGACGTTTTTCGAAAAAAAAAATGAAAACACAATTTCTAAATTACATAAATTATTACAAGTCTTTTTGAGGGAAATGTATTATTAACTTTAAAATCTCAAGTTGAATTCACATAATTTTTTTATATTTACCAAATCAAACTAAAGTTTTTGAGAAATCAAGTACTATTCACTTTAAGAATAAGGTGTTTTTCGAAAAAAAATTGAAAACTCAATTTTTGAATTACTTAAATATTTACAAGTATTTTTCTGAGAAATATATTATTAAATTTGAAGTCTCGAGCTTAATTTATATTCTTTTATAATATTTTTAAAATCAAACTCAATTTTTTGTGAGATCGTGAACTATACACATGAAGAATAGGGTATTTTCAAAAAAAAAAGATGAAAAAAAAATCTTTAAATTGCTTAAATTATTACAAGTCTTTTTAAAAGAAATGTATTATTAACTTTGAAGTCTTGCGCTCAATTTACATAATTTTTCAACATTTTTAAAACCAAACTATATTTTTTGAGAGATCTTGTACTATACCACTTGAAGAATAGGGCATTTTTTTGGATAAAAATGAAAACCCAATTTTTAAATTACTTAAATTATTATATGTCTTTCGCAGAGGAATGTATTATTAACTTTTAATTCTCACGCTCAATTTACATAATTTTTCAATATTTTTAAAATCAAACTCACTTTTTTTGGAGATCATTTACTATACATTTGAAGAATAGGGCACTTTTTGAAAAAAAATGAAAACAATTTTTAAATTACTTAAATTATTAGGGTGTTTTTCTAAAAAAATTGAAAATGAGATTTTTAAATTAAATAAATTATATGATGTTTTTCGAGAGCAATGAATTATTAACTTTGAACCCTCGAGCTCAATTTACATAATTTTTTAACAATTTAAAAATCAAACTCAATTTTTTGAGAGACCATTCTCTATACACTTGAAGAATAGGGGGCTTTTCGGAAAAAAAAACACAATTTATATATTACTTGAATTATTACAAGTCTTTTTGACAGTCATGTATTATTAACTTTGAAGTCTCAAGCTCAATTTACATATGTTTTCAATATTTTTGAAATAAAAGTCAACTTTTTGAAAGATTGTATGATATACAGGTGAATAATATGATGTTTTTCGAAAACTAAATGAAAATGAAATTTTTAAATTGCTTAAATTTTTACAAGTCTTATTGAGAGAAATGTATTATTAACTTTTGAAGCCTCGAGCTCAATTTATATTATTTTTTAATATTTTTAAAATCGAGATCAAGTTTTTGAGAGATCGTGTACTATACACTTGAAGAATAGGGCGTATTTTGAAAAAAAAATGAAAAAAATATTATTAAATTACTTAAATAAATAGAAGTTTATTTGAGAGCAATGAATTATTAACTTTAAAGTCTCGACCACAATTTAAAATTCTTTTCAATATATTTAAAATAAAAGTCAATTTTTTTGAGAGATCGTGTACACTTGAAAAATAGGATGTTTTTTCGAAAAAAAAATGAAAACGCAATTTTTAAATTACTGAAATTTTTTGATAGATAGTATACTATAAACTTGAAGAATAGGGTGTTTTTCGAAAACAATGAAAAAGCTAATTTTTGAATTAGTTAAGTTTTTACAAGCCTTTTTTAGAGCAATGTATTATTAACTTTGAAGCATCAAGCTCAATTTATATTATTTTTTAATATTTTTAAAATCAATTATTCACTATTTTTAATATTTTTTAGAAGCCTTTTTGAGAGCAATCTATTATTAACTATGATGTCTTGACCTCAATTTACATAATTTTTCAATATTTTTAAAATCAAACTCAATTTTTTTGGAGATTGTTTACTATACACTTGAAGAATACGGTATTTTTCAAAATAAATGAAGACGCAATTTTTAAATTACTTAAATTATTAGAAGTTTTTCAAGAGTAATGAATTATTCACTTTGAAATCTTGAGCTCAATTTGCTTAATAATTTAAATGAATAGGACATTTTTTGAAAAAAAAACTAAAGTCTTTTTGAGAGATCGAGTACTATAGAGGCGTTTTTCAAGAAAAAAATGAAAATATGATTATGAAATTACTTAAATGATTAGACTTTTATTTGAGAGTAATGTATTATTAACTTTGAAGTCTCCACATTAGTTTAAATAATTTTTCAATATTTTTAAGTTCAAAGTCAATTTTTTGAAAGATCGTGTACTATACACTTCAATAATAGGTGTTTTTGAAGAAAAAAAAATGAAAATGCCATTTTTAAATTACAGAATTTAATACTAGTCTTTTGTAGAGGAATATATTATTAACTTTGAAGTCCCGAGCTCAATTTACATAATTTTTCAATATTTATAAAATCAAACTTAATTTTTTGAGAGATCATTTACTATACACTTGAAGAATAGGTTATTTTTTGAAAAAAAAAATGAAAACGCAATTTTTAAGTTATTTAAATTATTACAAGCCTTTTGAGAGCAATGTATTATTAACTTTGAAGTCCTAATCTAAATTTACATAGTTTTTCAATATTTTTGAAATCAAAGTCAATTTTTTAAAAGATTGTGTACTATACACTTGAATAATATGGAGTTTTTTTTTAAAAAAAATGAAAACACAATTTTTAAATTTCTTAAATTTTTACAAGTATTTTTTAGAGAAATGTATTATAAAATTTTGAATACCCGAGCTCAATTTATATTATTTTTTAATATTTTTAAAATCAAGATCAAAGTTTTTAGAGATCGTCTACATACACTTGAAAAATAGGACATTTTTTGAAAAAAAAATGAAAAAATGATTATTAAATTACTTAAATGATTAGAAGTTATTTGAGAGCAATTTATTATTAACTTTGAACTCTCGACATTAATTTAAATAATTTTTCAAAATATTTAAATTCAAAGTCATGTTTTTGAGAGATCGTGTACTATACACTTGAAAAATATGGTGTTTTTCGAAAAAAAAATAAAAACATGATTTTTAAATTACATAAATTAATACTAGTCTTTTGAGAGCAATGTATTATTAACTTTGAAGTCTCGAGCTCAATTTAAATAATTTTTAAATATTTTTAAAATCAAAGTCAATGTTTTGAGACATCGTGTACTATACACTTAAAGAATATGGTATTTTTCTAAACAAAATAAAAATGCAATTTTTAAAATACTTAAATTTTTACAAGTATTTTTGAGGGCAATGTATTATTAACTTTGAAGTCTCGAGCTCAATTTACATAATTTTTAATGTTTTTAAAATCAAAGTCAATTTTTTGAGAGATGGTGTACCATAAACTTTAAGAATATGGCGTTTTTCGAAAAAAAATGAAAATGTAATTTTTAAATTACTTAAATTTTTGCAAGTCTTTTTAAGAGTAATGTATTATTAACTTTGAAGTCTCGTGTAACATCCCAAAAATCAAGAACTTTCTAAATCATATGTCTAAAGAAAATTCCATCTTTAGCTCCTAAAGCCCCTTTTAGCAAAATTAAGGAAGTTCAGGGGTATGAGCGCAATTTTATCAAAATTGCACCCACACCACTTTAAGACCACCCACACACAATAACTCACCCCCTCTCTCCTCCCTCTCCAATTCACGTATCATCACCATCTTCTTCTCCCTCATCTTCACTCTTCAGAGCTTATTTTCAGAGGTTCGTAACGTTGTATGGTTGCCATGAGCAACTAAGCTCTCAAGGCTCGCGATTGAATGTAATTTCTCAATTCTTTTACTTGTTTATTTCATAAATATAGATGAACCAGTTTGTTTTATCATCTTGGTAATGTTAATATTTGCTTCATGCTTGAAACTAACTGGCCATTAGAATCATGATCTTGGAATCTAAGTGTATGCTGGCAATGTGCACTTGGAATCTGATCTTTTTAGTGTTACTCGTTACGTTGTTACTCCAGGAATGGATGACAAGGTAACGATTGCAATAGCACTTGTACAAAATGGGCCCAATGCTGGATAAGTCTGTTAGGCATTTTGAAAGTTTATCGGTGTTTAAGAGGCTTTCTTAGATTTTATAACGGAGGAATCGTTATAAATGTTTTATAGTGTGCATCAAGAATCCTAACTCAAAACATCTATATGTATGCAAATTAAACAAGTATAAAGAGGTTGATTAATGAAGTTCAATCCCAGCTTACTCTTATCATTGAATCAAAGATAATTTTTATAGCTTTTGATTTTATTTATTTTTTCATGAACAAATCAATTCATTTCTTTGTATAGAAATACTCTAACTACTTATATCTTCATACTCCACACAATCCAAGCTGCTCCATGTGGCCGATATCCCGGTACTCACCGGATTTGTTACTTAAAAGATACGGTGCACTTGTCGTGTTTGTGGTTAGGTTAGACCTCATCAATTGTGTACTATTCACTTGAGGAATAAGGTGTTTTTCCAAAAAAAATGAAAACCCGATTTTTAAATTACTTAAATTATTAGAATTCTTTTTGAGAGCAATATATTATTAACTTTGAAATCTCGAACACAATTTAAATATTTTTTTAATATTTTTAAAATCAAACTCAATATTTTGAAATATCGTATTATATACAGATGAAGAATATGATGTTTTTCGAAATAAAAATGAATGCTCAATTTTTAAATAACTTGAACTATTAGAAGTCTTTTTTAGGGCAATGTATTATTAACTTTGAAGTTCTCTAGCTCAATTTATTTAAGGTTTTAATATTTTTAAAATCAAACTCAATTTTTTAAGTAACCGTGTACTATTCACTTGAGAAATAGGGTATTATTTGAAAAAAAATGGAAACACGATTTTCAAATTACTTAAATTATTAGAAGACTTTTTGAGAGGAATGTATTATTAGAAGTCTTGAGCTCAATTTACATCATTTTTCAATTTTTTAAAATTAAATTCAATTTTTTGAGAGATCGTGTACTATTCACTTAAGGAATAAGGAGTTTTTCGAAAAAAAAATGAAAACGCGATTTTTAAATTACTTAAATTATTAGAAGTCTTTTTGAGAGCAATGTATTATTAAGTTTGTAGTCTCAAGCTTAATTTATTTAATTTTTAAAATCAAACTCAATTTTTTGAGATATCGTATACTATACACTTGAAGAAAATGGTTTTTTTTTTTTAAAAAAAAAATTAAAATGTAACACCTAGATTTTTAGGGTAGTTTTTTTTTTTAATAAAACATAGCGGAATTTAATAAAATATATACATATATCAAAATACTAATATATACATCAATGTTTCGTCTATAGTCCAGAGAGTATACATGTCCAGCTATGGTAGCCATACAAAGATACTAATGACTACCTAAGTAACAAAAAAGGATGGAAAACGTCTCACGCGCTGACACCCTCCGAGTCCGAGCCACCTGCAATACTGTAACCGTTAGTTATATGCTCGACATATAACTGAGTAACCAGTCGGCAGTGAAAACAGTTTTATACAGTATTACAACCAGTCTAACTGGAAAACCATCCCAAATCCAAGCCCTACCAAACATACATACAACAAATATAATTTCAATCACATAGATATGCATGCATGATCATTTTCCATTTCAATTTCTTTCCTCTTTTAACGGGAAACCCTGTGCACCAGGAATCCACCAAAACACGTGGCAGTAACGCGTATTGAGCTCATCATCATCACGGTCCTGGCGAGCGTCCCCCCAGGATCCTCCTGTTGGGCTACTAACCCTCTCTCGGGCTAGCCCAAGGAGCTACCTACCTCGTGAAGATAGCTCAGTACTTCAGGTTATTTTCCCCCTTTCGGGATAACTCTACATTCTCATCTTTCCTGCTCTGTCCTCTTACCTGGTCTACTTCCGGTGGAACTTAACCCTCTTGCTCAATCTCTATTGAGTGGGAAGAGCCTCTTTTAACATTTCCATTTTTAGTTCTAATGCATCACTCAATCATATCAAGCACATAGTGTACAAACAAGGGTTTCCAGTATACTCTTATCCGATTACAGACACTCATTTACTCGGATTCTATGTGGCAGAGATGTTATATTCATATATCTATTTGAACATGACATTCCATATTCGAATACATATTTGAATATACTAATACTGGGATACAATCCAATTCCCAGTTAGTGTCACATCTAATTATGGAAAACCTTATTTATACCTCTAACATGTTTCACAATATCACATGCATCATTCATCAACATAAAGCCTATCAAATTCATACACATATCAATCAAATCATGCATATTTCAAACATAGTAAGCATAATTTAATCATTCAGCAAACTTTAAACAAACATATTAGTTTGATTCCCCCAATAGCATGTTCCTATCATTCCCTAGTCACATGTTCCTAAATTCCAAGTATTAGGGATTTGGGGTTTTCAGGGTTACCTGGAACTTCCCTGAATCCTTTTATCCTTCGCTTCCAAGTCCAATCTCCTACTCCGGTTCCTTTGCTGTAGTTGCCTCTAAATCTGAATCAAACCGTTTGGAACCTTAGTCTTTTGAGATGGAAGCCTTAGGGTTGAAGAGTTGTGACGTATTTGATTGGGGAACAGAGGTTTTAGGAGTGTGAGAAGCGAGGAATCTGAAGAACAGCTAGTTTGGAGACAAGGCACCCCTAGTTATAGACTTTGGGGTCCATATTTGAATATATATTCGAATATAAGGCTCCTGTATTAAGTTCCTCACTTGCATATTCGAATACTATCTTGCATATTCAAATATTATTCGAATATGATGTGGCATATTCGAATATATATTTGAATATTGACATGCATATTCGAATACTATTCGAATATGACGTGGCATATTCGAATATATATTCGAATATGACAGTTCATATTCAAATATTCATGTTATCTTTGTTTCTTTTTACTTGCAACTAATCCTTTTTCCTTTTCTTTGTAAATTGTAATCAATCCCTTAAGTCCCAAGCCCCTTTGATGGATTTTCGGGATGTTACAATTCTACCCCCTTAAAATAATTTTGCCCTTAAAATTAGCAATTACCTCAACTATGTAAATAACTCTGGATATGTGCTTCTCATATCTTGTTCCTTCTCCCAAGTGACTTATGAGGAATCAATATTCTCCTAGAGGACCTTCGCTAATGGAATCACCTTGTTTCTTAGTGTCTTCTCTCCTCGATCTAAGATCTTCATAGGCTTTAACTGATATGAGACGTTGGGCTTCAATGTGATGTCATCAGTTTCCAAAATGTGTGAGGGATCAGACACGTACTTCCGGAGTTGGGATACTTGAAATACATCATGAAGGTTCGAAAGATGAGGTGGTAAGGTGAGTTGATAAGCAACGGGTCCTACTCTTCAGAGAATCTAATAAGGACCAATGAATCGTGGTTGTAACTTCTTCGTTTTCATTGCTCTGCCAACAGCAGTGTAGGGTGTAACCTTCAGAAATACATGAACTTCTTCAAATTCAAGAGGCTTCCTCCGCTGGTCTGCATAACTCTTCTGGCGATCTTGGGCTCTTTTTAACTTTTCCTTGATACGCCCAATTTTGTCTGTTGTTTCTTGCACCAAATCCGGCCCCAATAGCAACTTCTCTCCTGTTTCATACCAACATACTGGCGACCGGCATTTTCTCCCGTAGAGTGCTTCATAGGGCGCCATGCCTATACTCGAATGAAAGTTGTTGTTATAGAAAAACTCTACTAATGACAAATACTTTCCCCAGTCACCGCCTTCTTCTAGTACACAAGCTCGCATCATGTCTTCCAAAGTTTGTATGGTTCTTTCGGACTGTCTGTCGGTTTGGGGATGATGAGCGGTACTTAGATGTAATCGAGTCCCAAAAGCTTTCTGCAATGCTCCCCAAAAGCGAGAAGTAAACTTTGGGTCTCTGTCGGAGATAATACTGGTCGGTGCCCCATGTAGTCGGACTATCTCTGCAATATACAACTTGGCATACTTCTCCATGGAATAAGTGGTCTTGACGGGCAAGAAGTGAGCGGTCTTAGTGAATCTGTCAATGATAACCCATATTGAGTCATGTCCTGCTGGCATTCTAGGTAATCCAACCACAAAGTCCATAGCAATGGATTCCCATTTCGACTCTGGAATGTCCAACGACTGAAGTGGTCCAGAGGGTCTTTGATGTTCTATTTTAATCTTCTGGCAAGTGAGACACTTGGAAACGAATTCAGCAATGTCTTTCTTCATTCTAGGCCACCAGAATAACTTTTTCATGTCTTGGTACATTTTTGTAGCTTTAGAGTGTACCGAGTACTGGCTACTGTGATTCTCTTCAAGCACTGTCTTCTTGACCTCTGCATTATTCGGAATACACACTCTGTTTCTGAATAAAATCATCCCATCACCAGTTAAAGAAAATCATCTCACTCCTTGAACTTCTGTAACTCATAATCTTGTTTCTGCGCTTCTCGGATTCTGTCTCTAAGTGTATTCTTCAAGTCAAGCTTATACACATAGATACTATCATCGTAGCAAGACACATCCAAGTGCAGATCTCTGACTTCCTCCAATAGCTCCATTTGATGAATCATCATAGCTGACACGTGCAAGGATTTTCTACTTAATGCATCGGCCACTACATTAGCCTTTCCTGGATGATACTTCAACTCAAAATCATAATCTTTCAGGAATTCCATCCATCGCCTCTGTCTCATGTTCAGCTCCTTCTGATTGAACAAATACTTGAAACTCTTGTGGTCACTGAACACTTCAAATGTGACTCCGTACAAATAGTGCCTCCAAACTTTCAACGCAAAGACTACTGCAACTAACTCCAAGTCATGTGTTGGGTAATTCGCTTCATGCGGTCACATTTGTCGGGAAGTGTAAGCAACTGCTTGTCCTTCTTGCATAAGTACACACCCCAAGCCTTGCTTAGATGCATCGCAGTACACTTGAAAATTCTTGGTCGGATCAGGAATTACCAACACCGGCGCTGTTGTCAGCTTTTCCTTCAACAACTGAAAGCTGTCTTTGCACTTGGCATCCAACACAAATGGAATGCCCTTTCGTGTTAACTTAGTCAAGGGAATGAAAATCTGAGAGAATCCTCTGATGAATCGCCAGTAGTATCCTGCTACCCCTAGGAAACTTTGAATTTCTGTGGCATTGGTCGGTCTTTCCCACTTCATCACGGCTTCAACTTTAGTTGGATCCACAACCACACCATCTTTGTTAATCACATGGCCTAGAAATTGCAATTCCTCTAGCCAAAAATCACACTTATCCAACTTAGCATACATTTGCTTCTCTCTGAGTATTCCTAGCACCAATCTTAAGTGCTCTTCATGTTCTTCCGCAGTCTTGGAGTAAACAAGAATGTCGTCAATGAAAACTACAACAAACTTGTCCAAGTAGGGTCAGAAAATCCGGTTCATGTAGTCCATGAAGATAGCAGGGGCATTTTTCAATCCCAACGGCATTACCAAGTACTCATAATGACCGTACCGTGTCCGGAAAGCCGTCTTAGGAATATCCTCAGGCTTGATTCTGATTTGGTGATATCCATATTGAAGATCAATATTTGAAAACACCTTGGCTCCCCCTAACTGATCAAGTAAATCATCAATCCGCGGTAAATGATACTTATTCTTTACTGTCAGCTTATTCAGCTCTCTGTAGTCTATACACAGTTGCAATTTCCCATCTTTCTTCTTGGCAAGCAATACTGGGGCTCCCCACGGCGAAGCGCTCGGCCTAATAAATTGCTTCTGCATCAATTCTTCAATCTGGCACTTTACTTCTGCCAATTCCAACGGTACCATTCGGTATGGTTCCTTAGAGATAGGTCTAGCTCCCGGAATTAGCTGTATCGAGAACTCTACTTCCCTTTCGGGTGGCAAGGATTCTATGTCTTCGGGAAATACATCTGGAAAGTCTCGGACTATAGGGAGAGAATCAACACGCACCAGATTCTTAACATTGCTCATACAAACAATCAAATACTTTGGGCCAATATCATACTTAGGCAGATTAGGAAAATCAGAAGTAGGATGATGCGTATAGTATATCTCCAAGCCTCTATCTGGAATATGCACGGTCTTGGTGGCACAATCGATTCTGACCTTGTGAGCTTTGAGCCAATCCATGCCTAAGATTACATCTAGCCCCTTCATCGGTAGGCAGTACAGATCTATACAGAAAGTCTTGCCTTGATAATCTAGGAACACTGGGGAACACATGGTTGTCGTACAAATATTCTCTTCGGATGGAGTAGCTACTAACACTTTGTAAAGTAGCTTAGACACAGGAAAATATATTCTCTTTGCATAATCTACTGATATGAATGAGTGAGTTGCACCAGAATCAAACAGAATATTAACAGGTTTTGCTTTTATTAATCCCGTACCTTGGATAAGATCCTTGGAATGGTCAGCCTCTTCTGCATTCAACGTATAAACTCGGCCTCTCACAAGATTCTTCTTCTTCTCCTTGTCCTCCTCTGCTGGCTTCCGATCCTTATCTGAGCATTGCCAGCTGAGATGTCCTGGCTTCTAACATATGAAGCAAGTTCTCTTGTTCTTGTAACATTCCCCTCTATGGAACTTCCCGCAGGCTTCACACTTCGGAATGGTACTCTTGCCTTTGTTCACTTCCTTGCCTTTTCCCCTTTTTGAGCTACCTTTCTCCCTCTTGTGTTTCCCCAACAACTGCTTGCTAGCCGTCACCGCTGCCAAGGATTGCTCAGCAAGCTGACATGCTTGAATCAAAGTCTGGTACTCCCGAATTTGCTGAGTAATTACCAAGTTCCTGACCTCGGGTCTGAGTCCTTACTCGAATCTCTTGGATTTCCACGCCTCATTAGGTTGGTTCTGAAGATTATTCAAAAATCGGGCTAAACTCTCGAATCTGGCAACATATTCATCTATCGTCATGTCTCCTTGTTGCAGTGTCAGAAATTCTATCTCCTTTTGGTCCTTCACATTAGAGGGAAAATACTTGTTCAAAAACAAAGTCTTAAACTCCTCCCAAGTCATATGGCCTCCAGTCGTCTCCATGTGTTCTCGATGTCTCTTCCACCACTAAGACGCCTCACCTCTAAGTCTATAAGTGGCCAGTTCTACCTTGTCTTGATCGCCGGATCTGGTCACTCGAAAAATTTCCTCTAACTGATCCAACCATTCCTCTGCTATCATAGGATCTCTTCCACTAGAGAAAGTGGTGGATCATGTCTATGGAAACTCTGATATCGGTCTACTCGTCCTTGCACCTCCATCATTTGGGTCATGGCCTATGCTATCTGCTGTATTAACGGAGAATCACTCGGAGTTGGTGTCGCATTGGTGTTACTACGAGGTCTACCGGGTGGTCTGCCTGCCATGTCTTCCTGCACACAACGCACCACACTGAGTTGATCAGACTCAATATAATGAATCGCATACGGTCAACATATCAGGTTAAGACAAGACTTATTTCTCTGGACTTTTATCTAAGTTACACATTGGGATAACACAGTCTGGATAGGACCAAACTGCTTTGATACCAAATTGTAACACTTAGAATTTCAGGGTAGTTTTTTTTCTTAACAAAACATAGCGGAATTTAATAAAGTATATACATATATCAAAATACTAATATATACATCAGTGTTTCGTCTATAGTCTAGAGAATCTACATGTCTAGCTAAGGTAGCCATACAACCATACAAATGACTACCTAAGTAACAGAAAAGGCTGCAAAACTGCTCACGCGCTGACACCCTCCGAGTCTGAGCTACCTGCAATACTGTAACCGTTAGTTATATGCTTCGACATATAACTGAGTAACCCGTCGGCAATGAAAACAGTTTTGTACAATATTATAGCCAGTCTAACTGGAAAATCATCCCAAATCCAAGCCATACTAAACATACATACAACAAGTATAATTTCAATCACATAGATATGCATGCATGATCATTTTCCATTTCGTTTCTTTCCTCTTTAAACGGGAAACCCCGTGCACAGGGAATCCACTATAGGTGCATGACAGTGAATGCACAGTTGAGCTCATCATCATGGTCCTGGTAGGCGTCCCCCCAAGATCCTACTGCCGGGCTACCAACCCTCTCTCGGGCTAGCCCAGGGACTATCTACCCCTTTCAGGATAGCCCCTTTGCACTAGACTATCTACCCCGTTCTCGAGATAGTCTAGCACTTAAGGTTATCTGCCCCTTTCGGGATAACCCTACATTCTCATCTATCTATTTCCTACTCTGTCCTCTTACCCGGTCTACTTCCGGTGGAACTTAACCTTCTTGCTCAATCTCTATTGAGTGGGAAGAGCCTCTTTTAACATTTTCATTTTCAGTTCTAATGCATCACACATTTATGTCAAGCATATAGCATATAAATAAGGGTTTCCAATATACTCTTATCCGATTGCATCATCATTTGTTCAAAATCTCTGTGACAACGTGTTATATTCATATATCTATTTGAACATGATATTCCATATTCAAATACATATTTATGCTAATACTGGGACTCAGTCTAATTTGAAATCAATTCAATGTCAAATTCCTAGTTAGTGTCACATCTAATTCTGGAAACCTTATTTATACCTCTAACATGTTTCACAATATCACATGCATCATTCATCAACATAAAGCCTATCAAATTCATACACATATCAATCAAATCATGCAAATTTCAAACATAGTAAGCATAATTTAATCATTCAGCAAACTTTAAACAAAACATATTAGTTTGATTCCCCCAATAGCATGTTCCTATCATTCCCTAGTCACATGTTCCTAAATTCCAAGTATTAGGGATTTGGGGTTTTCAGGGTTACCTAGAACTTCCCTTAATCTTTTTTATCCTTTGCTTCCAAGTCCAATCTCCAACTCCGATTCCCTTGCTGTAGTTGCCTTTGAATCTGAATCAAACCATTTGAAGCCTTAGTCTTATGAGATTGAAGCCTTAAGGTTAAAGAGTTATGACGTATTTGATTTGGGAACACAGGTTTTAAGAGTGTGAGAAGCGAGGAATCTGAAGAACAGTCAGTTTGGAGACAAGGCACCCCTATTTATAGACTTTGGGGTCCATATTCAAATATATATTCGAATATAAGGCTCCTGTATTCAGTTCCTCACTTGCATATTCAAATACTATCTTGCATATTCGAATACTATTCGAATATGACGTGGCATATTCGAATATATATTCGAATATGACAGTTCATATTCAAATATTCATGTTATCTTTGTTTCTTTTTACTTGCAACTAATCCTTCTTCCTTTTCTTTGTAAATTGTAATCAATCCCTTAAGTCCTAAGTCTCTTTGATGGGTTTTCGGGATGTTACAGATATGGTATAAAAATGTTTTCAAAAATGTCGGGGGTTACTCAGTTATATGTTTACATATAACTGACAGTTACCATATCGCAGGTATCAGAAGATTATGAAGCGAAAGCCACAAATATGACGAATTGTGGGCTTTTCTTAAGTATAGCCATACATGGTGAACCTAAGTCTCAAGTTCATATGTTAATTTGTTCAGCTGTATAGGAATCCGTATAAATTGAAAGGATTGTAATTATTATCATTAATTGTTGTAAATTAGAATTTAGTTTCCGTTAGTGTTTAAAAAAAACGGACTCAAAAATTAAGGTGTTACATTTATGGTATCAGAGCAGTTTGATCCTTTGGACTGTAATGATAATGAAACGATAGTCAGCTGAACGATTAATATTTTGAACATATCTATTAGGCGTGTCATAAGTTTTGAAGGAACGTGTAGCTAATATTTAGTCTGATCAATTAAATATTGATGCATGAGAATAGAAGTTATGACCACTAATGGACAAGAATGATCTTTAAAGTGATTGTTCTTCTTTTAGTAACTTTCATGGAAAATAGGATGAGACATTGGGATATAGGTGTACCGGTGTTGTGATTGTAAGATGTTTGGCCTAGCCAATTCAGTACCTTACTCATAGCATTGATGCATTTATAACCAATGTGTAACACCTAGATTTTAAAACCATTTTTTTGAAGTACTTAGTGAAATTTAAGCATTTCTACTATCAGTTCATATTCTACATAGTCATACACATAAGCTTGCACATATACATACTTTGTTCCTAATTGTTCTAGTTCCAAATCACAAAATAGTTTATACAGAGAAAACATGTCCGACTCAGGTAGTCTCGGGTACAAAATGGAAAGCAGTGACTACCTAGCTAAGTACAAAGTATTCCTCTAGTTGAGGCCTTCAATCGCTAAAGTCTTCTTCTTCGTCTTCGGAACCTGCAACACTGTAACCGTCAGCTATATGCAAAACATACAACTGAGTAACCTTGGGCTAATAAATCAGTTTTTAACAATATTGTAGCCAGTCTAACTGGAAAATCCCCCAATTATATAAGCCCTATTCAAACACACCAAATTGATACACACCAATAATACAGGAGACAACAAATAGAGAGTATATACATGACATAGATTCACAATTCATTAAATTTCAATTTACTCATTTTTAATCTTTTAACGAGAAACCCTGTGCACATGGAATCTACCATGGGTGCATAGCAGCGATGCACAATTTCTGAGCTTACATGTGACTCGAATGAGCGTCCCCATCTGAGTCGTCTGCTTTCTAGGGACCACAACGGGTATGCATAATTTTCCAGGGATCACAAAGGGTTTGCATCATTTCCAGGGACCACAAAGGGTTTGCATCATTTCCACATTCATCATTCATCACATCTCAATTACTTTCAACATCAACCAATAACATAGCCATTCATATCATGCATTTTAATTCCATTTCTAAGTCATATAAGTGGTTTAGGATGATTATGAATGCCAAAATCACTCAATCAATTCATTCCCAACCCCTTTTATGCCTTAGAATAGAGCCCCTGTTCTAAGCCAAATTCGCTGCCGCCAAAATTTTCGCTGCCGCGAATTCCATACAGAATCTTCATGTCAAATTCGCTGCCGCGAAAATTTTCGCTTCTGCGAATTTGGCCCAGAACCAAACCTACTGTTTTTCGACAGCACTGCATCCTGTTGGTATTTTGGCCATAACTTGAGTTGTAGACCTCTAAATTGGGTGAAATCAGGGGAAAATGAAATCTAATGAAATTATCTACAAATTTTATTCAGACAAAAAGATCCAAATCCATATAATTCTAGTAGATAATTTCACTTGAATGCACCTGCCCATGATACAAACCCAAATCTGGCATCTCTTTGTAATTTGCCTATAACTCAAGTTATAAAACTTGGATTTTGATGAATCTTGTGGCATTACAAAGCTAACAAAGTCTACTACAACTTTGTAAGAGGCCATGAAATCAAAGTCCAAATAAAACCAAGTCAAATATTCAATTCAAATGTTCTAATTTCAGCCAAAACAGGGGAAAATGACATTGATTAACTTTCACAATTTCAATCCTACCTTCCTTCTCAATTCATCCAAAATCATACCAACTTCATATAGTTCATTATGAGTCACTCAAAATCAATTCACAATGATGACTAAGGTTCAATTCCATCAATTTCACACCATCATCAATATCATTCTCAAAGCATACAATATCATAAGCATTCAATTTCTAACAATTAGCTAAGACCTCAATCATGCCTTTCTCAACACCTAATTCATGGAACATAACTCCAATACACACACCCATTGCTTCTCCCTTCAATTCACCATATGACCTCATTTCAACATGTAATGCACACAAAGTTCTACAATCAACATGCATTGCCACAAAAGCACAATCAAGTTCGTCATCAGATACAAGGAGTCTACAAGCAAACAAGCATCAATATTCACTTCACTTTTCAAAACACAAGGTATAATTCAAGCTAATTCAAACAAAACACATGCAACCAAATTTCTACAATCTAACACAACCAATTCCAACACCTAACCTCATACCATCATCTAATCCATAATTTCACTAATTTGGGGGGTTTTGTGAGTTACCTTTAGTTGAAACCCCAAGTCCCAATTCTTTCAATTTCTCCAAGTTTCTCAATCCATAGCCTTCAATCTCCACCCAAGGTGTTTGAAACCCCTAATTCACACAAGCATTAGTCCATAGTTCATTAATTTGACCCAATTTGAAGCTTGCATGTGGAAGAGAGGGATTTAAACTCATTCACCCAATTGGGAATTTGAGCTAAGGAGAAGAGAAATGGAGAGCATGTTCTTACCTAACGAAATTTGGTGTCCTAGAGCTTTGGAAATGGAAGATGGAAGAAGAAAGTGACTTGAACTTGGGAGCTCTCTTGATGTTTGCCCTAGGAGAAGGATGGAAGCATTTGAGAGAGTGGAAGAGAAGGAAAGAGTGGCATGAAGGAGAAGAAGAAAATGAGAATGTATGAAAGATGGAGTGGTGGCGTGAGAAGATAGTAGGGAAGGAAGGGTTTAAGTGAAAAATTAGCATCTTATTAAAAATTGCTATGAGGCCCTCCTTCCAATTGTAACAAAACAATCCTTAAATTCCAAGTTCCTCCCAAAAGAGCCACTAATTCTTACTTGGGAATTTATGGGATGTTACACAATGGGTTCAAGTCACTAGCCTAGAAGGAGTATCAAGTAGCATATGTTTTAAGGATAAATTTGGTTAGCCTTCTAGAATAGATAGTGGAAAATGAGTGTGAATGTTTTGCAAAATTAGGATTCGAATTCCTTAGACCCCCTTTCCCTTTATAATTGTGATTGACAACTATCCATGTAAGTTCTAGAAATCAAGTTCTCTATTTTATTTGAAAAATTCACCAAGCCTAAATTCAAATCGTTTTTGTGACTGAAGAACCTTTATTTCTTATTCCATACCATTATATGCTTTCTTTCTTAATGAATTCATCATAAATTTTAATTTGACGGTTACGTATCCTTAGAGAAGTTTAAGGACTTATTTGCCTATACTGATTCCATTGATGTCTCTTCATGTAGCTACATCTTATAGAAACCCTTTTCCCTTCTCATAATGGTGGCATAACGTTGTATCGAGAAATTTGTCCTACTACGAGTTTGCTTCTAGATAGAATCAAAAGCTACCTTTAGATTCAAGATTTAGAAATTCTTTCCATTCGAGATTGTATTAAGTTAGTTTTGAAAACCTAATCTTAGAAAGATTCAAGTCCCACATCTTACTCTATCATTAACTTTGGAATCAATTCTTTTGAGACACTCTACTTCAATGTTCATATAATCTCGGTCTAAATCTTATTATGGGATTCAGATGGTACTGTTTTACGCGTGATGACTTTAGGGATGAGTCTTTCTTTCCTTAAGTTAATCACAAAAGTCTTTGCATTCAGTTCCCTCATAATTTAACAATCTTTTAAGCCACACCCTTAGACGCTTCTATACTAAGACCTAGAAAGGCCAAAAGATAAGATGAGTTCAATTTCTGATACCATTTCCATTTAGTCGGATTATCCCCAACGATCTCCTAAAGTTATATTTCTACTCGGGAACACGCACTAAGACCTCTTCACAAGAAGATTTCTAAATAGTCCATTCAACTCTTAACATGTCTTACAAGCACACTATAGGAGCCATGAAATATTTTCTCTATTTCTAAGAATATACTTAACCCTTATTGGCTCTTTTGAACATCTCTCCAATGTGCAATATTTTAAATTTCCATTTGAATTGCTTCATTTTCCTTAGCGCGAACCCCTTTTGATTCGAGGGACCAAATAGCTATATATTGGAACCTTTCTATGTAGATCATTACCGGAGACGGTTACTAGTGAAACTCCAACTCTCGAAACAACGTTGTGGAACTTTCTAGCATGCTCGGTAGACGAACATGTACCAAAGCCTAGCTCCTAGTGACTTGTATTTAACTTCTCTGGTTAGTCCAAAAACAAAAAATTCTAAATTCCTTCAATTCAAATCATCTTGAAATCTCCAATAGATCACGGAGAAACTGGTTGCCTTAGGAGTAGACAAGAACCGTATAAGATTCGAGTCATAAGTAAATTAGAACTGCGCTACAGGAGTATAAACATATTCAATCTCATATCTCCATCCAATTCCATGGAGCCCAATTTTTTCCAAGGTTAAACCCCGCTTGCAACTACCTAAGCATGCTACACCTATTGGTTCTTTAAGAACATATGTTACCACGCCGACTTTAAGACTAAGTTAAGCCTGTTTTATTTTCTCTATCTCGAATTCCATGGTTTGGAACTTTACTCTTCATAATTTCAAATTATCTTCAATTCTAACATTCAAATCAATATAGGAAATTCTTTCAAAACTCTAGTGCAATGTCACAGTTAAAGATTTCCTTGGTGATGTAAGCTCATTAAGCCATTTTGACACTCACCAAAATGCCCTTATTTATGTTTAAGTTCCAAATCTTAGATCCGAGTTGCCTTGAAAGACGACCCAATCAGAGACTTCTTAATAATCTTCCATTCAGATTCTGAAGATTTGGATTTTCTTAAAGTTTGAACCCACATAAGCCTCTATCTATGTGGTTTATCGCTAATGGATTGCTATTGACCATTTAGATAATTCCTTTAAACTCTCCATGTCAATTTGAACTTAGATTTCCAAAATTTAATCCTATGAAGTCTAGACAAGTCCAACTACTCCTAGTAACTATGTGATTTCAAGCTTTTAGATAATCTCCCTCAAAGACTCCTAGAGACCTAAACAACTCCGGTTGTCATATGATTTTGTATTTCGGCTAAGCACCCCGACTTCCTTGTAAATTCAGTTTAGCTTTACAGTAAATCTCTAACTTAAATCCTTGTAGGGTTACAAGAATTTCCTTGACGTGATACACTGTCATTATATTCACAAATTATAATGCTTCCACCAAAACAAATATGTTGGCACTCGAATCAGTTCCCAACTTTCCAAATCCCGAATTCTTACTTAAGTAAAGAGACAACAAACCCTTTTCATGTAACCGTCACTTCAACCATTCTCTTTATATCATGGCAATAAGTTCATGAACTACTAGTGCTGAGAGCCACGTGTGAAACACATTCTAATCCACTCTAACTCATATCAATAACTTGGAATTATTTAATCATCCTAGAATTAAGTGTTACCCCTAAGAAGGAATAAGAAGACGCTTTGGTCCAAGTAGCCTTTCACGACACGTTCAAGGAATCTATGCTTCTTACAATGAATTCCTTCCGCCCTACAAAAAACAGATAACGGGTTATATAAATTAGAACTCGGAGGCAACTAGTTCTAGGAAGATCAAGACTTGTAAAATTTTAACCCTTATTCTAAGACTAGTGTCTTAGTGGACCACCTAAACTTCTTCAAAGAATTCTAAATATCAGGACTGGATTATGTTAAGTCAAGACATTTATGTACCTCTTACTTTTCCTAAGGCTAAAGAACACCTAAGATTACTCTCCATCAATTTCTAGTCCTTCAAAAATTTCAAAGGTTATGCATATTCTGCTTATCCAGCCCATGAAACTTATATTAAGTACTTGATATTTGGTATCATTAAGTCTAAATTGAGCAATTCTTCTCAATAGTTCTCAAATAAATTACTACGAATACTTCCGAGAAATAAGGGTCGCATCTCAGGAATAGATCCTTATTCTCTCAATGTACTTGTGACCTAAATGTCAATTTCATCTTGATCTCTTCCAAGTCCATGATTGTGGAAATCACAATTCTAAAACAAGGTCCTAAAGCCATTTTCCCCGAATAGGGTATTTTCACTCTATCGAATTAGGGTCTTCCTACAATTATATAACATTCATATTGAAATTCTAAGTAAGCCGTACTACGCTTTGATAAAATTTACTCCAACAAGTTCCCGACTTTAGTCGAAACTCTTGCTAGTTTAAATTGCATTGGATTTTGAACCTATAACTCTCTCTCAAGGTATCTCCATTATGAAAATTCCTTGACCTAGGAGTTATAACGAATTGTGAGGACACAATTCTTTTAAGGGTGGTAGAATTGTAACATCCCAAATTTCTAATTTCCTAGAGCAAATTATTTAGATTCACAAACTCATTCTTAAGGGGCTATTTTAGAAAAGATAAGGAATTTGGGAAACTAGAATAGATTAGAAAGCAAAGTGGATTAGGGGGAAAGAACTAGATTATAATAAAATTAGAGATTAAATGGATAACAAGGTGGGCTCAAGGGACTTGATTGCAAAAACTATAAAAATATGGAGAAGGGATTAAGTTGCAATTTTAAGGTTTCATAAGTGAGGCTTGGATTGTAAAGTAGGGAAACAATTTCCCTTCACTCCTTCCCTCCCTATTCCCTCACGCCCCCATCTCCCTCTCTCACATTCTCACACTCCAAAATCCAACTCTAACTTCATCTTCCTCTATCACACTCTTACATTCTCATTTTTCATTTCCTTCTACTTCCTCTCCTAGGGCACACTCCATCTCTCCCAAATCCAAGCATTTCATCCTTAATCTCCCAACTCCAAGGCTCAAATGATCATCCTCAAGCTCTTGAGCTTCCAAGAGAATCAAGGTAAGCAACATGCAAACCATTTTCCCTCTCCTCTCTTCACTTATTTCTCTCTCTAGGAAACGAACCCCAACCCCTCTAATCTCACATGCAAGCCCTAAAATGAGTTCCTAAGGGTGATAATGACTCTCATTTGGGGGTATTTAGGGATTTCCATCTCTAG
The DNA here is from genome assembly GCA_037177725.1 of Cyamopsis tetragonoloba. Classification (NCBI taxonomy): domain Eukaryota; kingdom Viridiplantae; phylum Streptophyta; class Magnoliopsida; order Fabales; family Fabaceae; genus Cyamopsis; species Cyamopsis tetragonoloba. The sequence continues at coordinate 59,331,439 of CM074123.1, forward strand.
TGGTGGAGATTGAAGGATTTGGTGGAGCTTGAGAACAAGAAGTGTTTAGGGACTCAAAATTTGAAGGTAACCCCACTAAACCCCAAACTAGACTAATTAGGAAGTGGAAATGGTATGAGGTTTGATTATGAGCTATGGTGAAATGTGTGATAGAAATAGGTTTGGACTTGTGAAATTTGAGAATTTGGGTCTTGACTGAATTTGAAGTGTTTTGTGTTGCATGTTTGTGTGAATTGAAATTGTATGTGTTGATTGATGTATGATGGATGAAATTGATATTTGAAACCTTGGTTGGTGTTAAAAATGTCGTGTGCTTGGTCCTGAATATGAGCCATGTGAGTTTGTTGGAAAACAGGGTGAATTTTGGATGAAAATGTGAGTTTTCTGCAGTAACTTGGGTGTGAATTTCGAATAATTTTTCATGAGATTTTGCCATTATGGTATTCGCAAGAGTTGTATAAAATCCTCTTAGATTTCAATTTCTTTTGGTTTCACTCAATTTGGAGGTCTACAACTGTAGTTGTGGCCAAATTACTGAGACAGGGTTTGTATTGAAATGTCTGTTCTGTTAAGTGTACATCCCTGTTAAAGATGGATGTTTTTAACAATTAAATTTTTAGAACTGGGTTTTTTTGTATTCACAAGAATTATAGATAATCCTCTTAGCTTTCAAATGCTTTTGGTTTCACTCAACTTGGAGGTCTACAACTCAAGTTATGGCCAAAATACCAACAGAGTGTGTTGTAGAAAAAATGGTTTTGTCCTGAATTCGCGGCAACGAATTTTTAGCTGCACTTTCTATGTCAATTTTGCGGCGGCGAGATTTTTAGCGGCGACGAAAATGACCCAGAATAGAACCCTTTGTTTTCCCTTCCAAAATGCGATATACCCTTCAAGTAGCTTATTTCTAGGGAAATAATGATTAAATTAGGTTATAATGTCTTGAAAAACCATAAAAAGGATCATGAAAATATATTGATGAATGTTGAATGAAAATGCATGATAACATGTAAAATGAAATTAAATGATTATGATAAGTATAGTGTTATGACATGGATGGCAAGTGCTTTAATTAATGATTAGTGAAATTGTAATGTCATGAATGATGAATGATGAATGTGAATGATATGAGTTCAATGTGAAATGCATGATAATATTTGATGTGAAATAAAAATTAAACTTAAAGACACATTTAAGCTTTCCCCCTTCAACGGATGTTGAGTAAGCGGGTTGAATTCTACCGGTCAGACACCGGGTAAGCGGACAAGCATGAAAAGATTGAGAATGTAGGGTCTCCCAATGAACGGGGTAAGATGACCTGAACTAGTAGGGTTGCCCTGTGACTGGGCAGATGACCCGAAAGAAAGGACTATTCCAATGAACGGTTAAGGAAGTCATGGGCTATTCCCAATGAACGGGGTCAAGATAGCCCGACAGTTGATCACGGTAGGGACGCTTGCCGTGGTCCATGATTGAGCTCAAATGCGCGTTGCTGCCATGCGCCTAGGGAGAAGTCTTGTGCACGAGGCTTCCGTAAAAGACTAAAGAAAAGAAATGAAACAAGTATGATAATGAAACATCATGGCATGCATACATTTATAGTTGTCATTGCATGCATTATGTTTGAATATGTTGCATTGGATTGAATTGTGTGTTAGGTATTATATGGGGTGTTTTTCAGTTAGAATGACTGCGATATGGTATAAAATGTTTTCAAAAATGCCGGTGGTTACTCAATTATATAACTGACGGTTACCATATCGTAGGTATCAGAAGATTATGAAGCGAAACCACATATAGGACGAATTGTGGGCTTTTCTTAGGTATAGTCACACATGGTGAACCTAAGTCTCAAGTTCATATGTTAATTTGTTCAGCTGTATAAGAATCCGTATAAATTGAAAGGATTGTAATTATTATCATTAATTGTTGTAAATTAGAAGTTAGTTTCCGTTAGTAATTTAAAAAAAAAAAACGGACTCAAAAATTAAGGTGTAACAATACACTTTAAGAATAGTCTGTTTTTTTCGAAATAAAATGAATATGCAATTTTTAAATTACTTAAATTATAGAAGTATTTTTTAGAGAAATGAATTATTAACTTGAAGTTCTCGAGCTATATTTATTTAATTATTTAATATTTTTAAAACCAAACTCAATTTTTTGAGATATCGTGTACCTACACTTGAAGAATTTGGTATTTTCGTAAAAAAAATGAGAACGTTATTTTTAAATTACATAAATTATTAGAAGTATTTTTGAGAGAAATGTATTATTAACTTTGAAATCTTGAGCTCAATTTATATCATTTTTCAATATTTTTAAATTTTTGAGAGATCATGTACTATACACTAAAAGAATAGGGTGTTTTTTGAAAAAAAATGAAAACACAATTTTCAAATTACTTAAATTACTGCAAGTCTTTTTAAGAGAAATGTACTATTAACTTTGAAGGCTTGAGTTCAAATTACATAATTTTTAATATTATTAAAATTAAACTCAATTTTTTGAGATATCGTGTACTATCCACTTTAAGAATAGGGTATTTTTCGAAAAAAATATGAAAACGCAATTTTTAAATTACTTAAATTGTTAGTAGTCTTTTTTAAGAGAAATGTATTATTAACTATGAATTTCTTGAGCTCAATTTATATAATTTTTTAACATTTTTAAAATCAACACAATATTTTGAGAGATCGTGTACGAATAGTGTGTTTGTCGAAAAAATAAATGATAACACGATTTTTAATTTACTAAAATTATTATAATTCTTTTTTAGGGAAATGCATTATTCACTTTGAAGCCTCGTCCTCAATTTAGATAATTTTTACGTTTTTAAAATCAAACTCAAATTTTTTAAATCTCATGTACTATACACTTGAAGAATAATGTATTTCTTGGAAAAAAATGAAAATACAATTTTTAAGTTTCTTAAATCATTAGAAGTCTTATTTAGAGTAATGTATTTTTCACTTTGAAGTTCTCAAATTCAAGTTTTTTAATTTTGAAGTATTTTTAAAATCAAACTCAATTTTTTAAGATATCGTGTAATATACACTTGAAGAATTTGAAGTTTTCCAAAAAAAAGTAATGTATTTTTATCAGAAGTCTTTTTGAGAGTAATGTATTATTAACTTTGAATTTCTCGAGCTCAATTTACATAAATTTTAAACATTTTTAAATCAAACTCAGCTCTTATACTATACAATTCAAGAATAGTGTGTTTTTTTCGAAATAAAATGAATATAAAATTTTTAAATTACTTAAATTATCAGAAGTATTTTTTAGAGCAATGAATTATTAACTTGAAGTTCTCGAGCTATATTCATTTAATTATTTAACGTTTTTAAAATCAAACTCAATTTTTTGAGATATCGTGTGCTTGCACTTGAAGAATTTGGTATTTTTGTAAAAAAAATGAGAACGTTATTTTTAAATTACTTAAATTATTAGAAGTCTTTTCGAGAGCTATGTATTATTAACTTTGAAGTCTTGAGCTCAATTCACATCATTTTTCAATATTTTTAATTTTTTGTAAGATCGTGTACTATACACTAAAAGCATAGGGTGTTTTTCGAAAAAAATGAAAACACAATTTTCAAATTACTTAAATTACTGCAAGTCTTTTTGAGAGAAATGTACTATTAACTTTGAACACCTGAGTTCAAATTAAATAATTTTTAATATTATTAAAATTAAACTCAATATTTTGAGATATCGTGTACTATCCACTTGAAGAATAGGGTATTTTTCGAAAAAAATATGAAAACGCAATTTTTAAATTAGTTAAATTGTTAGAAGTCTTTTTTAGGAGCAATGTATTATTAACTTTGAATTTCTTGAGCTCAATTTATATAATTTTTTAACATTTTAAAATCAAACACAATTTTTTGAGAGATCGTGTACTATACACTTGAAGAATAGTGTGTTTGTCGAAAAAATAAATGAAAACACGATTTTTAAATTACTAAAATTATTAGAATTCTTGTTTAGGGAAATGCATTATTCACTTTGAAGCCTCGTCCTCAATTTATAAAATTTTTACATATTTAAAATCAAACTCAAATTTTTTAGTGATCATGTACTATACACTTGAAGAATAGTGTATTTCTTGGAAAAAAAATGAAAATACAATTTTTAAGTTTCTTAAATCATTAGAAGTCTTTTTTAGAGTAATGTATTTTTAACTTTGAAGTTCTCGAGTTCAAGTTTTTTTAATTTTGAAGTATTTTTAACTTTGAAGTTCTCTAGTTCAAGTTTTTTTAATTTTGAAGTATTTTTAAAATCAAACTCAATTTTTTAAGATATCGTGTAATATACGCTTGAAGAATTTGAAGTTTTTCAAAAAAAAATGTAATTTTAAATTACTTAAATTATTAGAAGTCTTCTTGAGAGTACTGTGTTATTAACTTTGAATTTCTCGAGCTCAATTTACATAAATTTTAAACATTTTTAAACCAAACTCAATTTTTTCAGAGCTCTTGTACTATACACTTTAAGAATAGTGTGTTTTTTCGAAATAAAAGGAATATACAATTTTTAAATTACTTAAATTATTAGAAGTATTTTTTAGAGCAATGAATTATTAACTTGAAGTTCTCGAACTATATTTATTTAATTTTTTTAAAAGCAAACTCAATTTTGTGAGATATCGTGTACTATCCACTTGAAGAATAGGGTATTTTTCGAAAAAAATATGAAAACGTGATTTTTAAATTACTTAAATTGTTAGTAGTCTTTTTTAAGAGCAATGTATTATTAACTTTGAATTTCTTGAGCTCAATTTATATAATTTTTTAACATTTTTAAAATCAAACACAATTTTTTGACAGATCATGTACTATACACTTGATGAATAGTGTGTTTGTTGAAAAAATAAATGAAAACACAATTTTTAAATTAATAAAATTATTAGAATTCTTTTTTAGGGAAATGCATTATTCACTTTGAAGCCTCGTCCTCAATTTAGAAAATTTTTACGTATTTAAAATCAAACTCAAATTTTTTAGAGATCGTGTACTATACACTTGAAGAATAGTGTATTTCTTGGAAAAAAAATGAAAATACAATTTTTAAGTTTCTTAAATCATTAGAAGTCTTTTTTAGAGTAATGTATTTTTAACTTTGAAGTTCTCGAGTTCAAGTTTTTTAATTTTGAATTATTTTTAGAATCAAACTCAATTTTTTAAGATATCGTCTAATATACACTTCAAGAATTTGAAGGTTTTCAAAAAAAAAAAATAATGTAATTTTTAAATTACTTAAATTGTTAGAAGTCTTCTTGAGAGTAATGTATTATTAAGTTTGAAGTCTTGAGCTTAATTTACATCATTTTTCAATATTTTTAAATTTTTGAGAGATCGTGTACTATACACTAAAAGAATAGGGTGTTTTTCAAAAAAAATGAAAACACAATTTTCAAATTACTTAAATTACTGCAAGTCTTTTTTAGAGAAATGTACTATTAACTTTGAAGGCTTGAGTTCAAATTACATAATTATTAATATTATTAAAATTAAACTCAATTTTTTGTGATATCGTGTGCTATCTGTAACATCCCAAATTTACTAGTGATGATATCTAAGGCTATTTAATTGTGGTATATGCTTAATTAAAGAGTCAAGTACCAACAATTAAGAGATTATGTAGAAGAGGGGTTAAAAAGGGGACACTAAAAGGAAGGAAGGACCTACTTGCAATTTTAAAAAATTGCTAAGTAGTCCCTCAAGATACTAAAGCAAGTAGATCACATGAGAGCTCTCACCTTCCCTCCCTCTTCTCATTCTCGCCAAACCCTCCCTCTCTCTCTAAAAATCATTTTCTCCATCTTCTCTCTAGGAGGAACTCACCCAAGCTCTATCCCCATGATTTGCATGTGTGGAATTTAGCTTCTCAAGTCTAATTAAACTAGTTCATGCTTTGGGATTGGAGATACAACCATCCAAGGATCATGCAAATGGGAAAAGAAGAGAAGTTATGGACTTGGCAGTTAAGCCTTAGGGTTGGGGGAAATCAAGCTCAAAGGCAAATGAAAGATTCAAAGGTAACCCCAAAATCCCAATAGTATAGCTAGCTGAAAATTGTGAATTGTAGGATGAATTGTGTGATGCAAATTGTGATTGTAGTTTGAAATCATGTAAATTGTCTCGATGTTTGATGAAATTGGTTGTTTTGTTGCTATGTTGGTATGTTGCTTGTAATTGTGATTGTAATGTTTGAATGCACATTTTATGTTGGATGAAATGGCTCACATAGATGGGTTTATGGTTTTGGAAGTTGAATTGGGTTAAAGGTTTAGGTTGGTTAGAAAGAGGGCATGATTTTGATGAAATTCTGAGCGTTAATGCTGTGACTTTGAACTGAAATTCGAACTATGTTTATTAAGAATTGGTCATCATGGTCTTCACAAGAGTTTTAGGCAATTCTCTTAGCTTTCGAATGCCTTTGGTTTCACTCAATTTGGAGGTCTACAACTCTAGTTATGACCAAATTACTAAGACTGGGTCTATATGAAAGTATCTATTTTGTTGATTGCACATACCTGTCAAAGATGACTGTTTTTGACAATTAAATATTTAGAACTGGGTTTTGTGGTCTTCATGAGAGTTGTATAGAATCCTCTTAGCTTTAAATTTTTTTGGTTTCACTCTATTTGGAGGTCTACAACTCAAGTAATGGCCAAAATACAAACACGGGTTTGCACACGTTCTTGGGCTGTGTGCACAAGATTGGGCAGCAGCTCCAGGGGTGAATTAAGGTGCGCACACCTTCATGGGCTGTGTGCACAAGATTGTTTTTGACAGCTTCTAAGTGTTTTCTACATCTTTTCTTCAACTTTCTTTATTCTTTCCTTCATTATTCAAGTCCAATCCTCTAAAATCAACACTTCTCCATGCTTTATTTCTACATGAACATAATCAAACAAAATGCAATGAAATCCCAAAGGTTCTCTTCCTAGGATTGGAATGGATAAAATAGGTTCCAATGTTTTAGAAAACATGCAATAGGGCCTTAGAAAGGTTCATGAAAAGTTTTGGATGTCTTAGGAATTTTGGTTAAATAATTCATAGTGTAAATGACTTATGATAATTATCAAGTGTTTGATGGATGGAATGTTACAAGATTTATGTTCAAGAAATCAAATGGCTCTCCTCATCACAAGGGTTTGTTTTAAGGCCTTGTATGAGGAAGAGAATGAGGTTTTAACATGTAATTAACATTGCAATGGAATTGGTAATGGCCTTGCAATGTTGAGGGGCTTTATGCCATGATTCAATGATTAATTAATAATTGAACTTATATGATTGACTTGAAATACCAATGCAATATGTGAATAACTCTCCTCATCAACAAGGGTATGGGTTAAGGCCTTGGTATGGGGAAGAGAATGAGGCCGATATTGCATTAGTTTATACATTTTCATTCATGATAAAAGATACTGCATTGATCACCTTTGGGTGTGAGACTGGGCAGATTGAGGGTTCATGGGGGACGCTTCCTTGGACAATGGAGATCTCCAATGAGGGTGCGGGCTGCCGGCACAAAACTGATAAAAAGGAACATGCATAGCATACCTCATTAGAGTTCATAGATTATGAATGATTGATTGTGTGATAGAACTTAATGTTTATGTGACTGATTGACTGTTCGAGTGTTTAAGGAAGTTGAGGTTTATATGGATGATCTTAGTATTAAATCTAGGAGGGGATAGTTTTGCAACTTGTTGCCTGCAACACTATGGAAACGTTTTAATATAACCGGGGGTTACTGAGATATATGTGAATTCGTATATCTCACGGTTACAGTATTGCAGGTGATGTCATGGCTAGAGATGACGGAGCAAAAGAATGAAGACTTACATTAGATGTTTTATTGTACCTATAGTTGTAATCCTAAATTGTAAAAAAGTTACTATCATAGATTTCCTCTTTTGATGTCACTTGGACTTGTATTTTGAGACTCTAGCCAAGTAGTTCAGGTCTAACTCTCACTAGTGTGGTTATGTAATTATATATTTAAGGTTTTTTTTAAAACAGGGTAATTTTCATAGAATCATTGACAAGGCCACTTAATCATGTGAAAAGCATGTATGTTTTACATGTTAGTTTAAGGCCATTTTATTAGGGTGTTACACTATCCACTTGAAGAATAGGGTATTTTTCGAAAAAAAATGTGAAAACACGACTTTTAAATTACTTAAATTATTAGTAGTCTTTTTTAAGAGCAATGTATTATTAACTTTGAATTTCTTGAGCTCAATTTATATAATTTTTTAACATTTTTAAAATCAAACACAATTTTTTGAGAGATCGTGTACTATACACTTGAATAGTGTGTTTGTCGAAAAATAAATGAAAACACGATTTTTAAATTACTAAAATTATTAGAATTCTTTTTTAGGGAAATGCATTATTCACTTTGAAGCCTCGTCCTCAATTTAGATAATTTTTATGTTTTTAAATCAAACTCAAATTTTTTAGAGACCATGTACTATACACTTGAAGAATAGTGCATTTCTGGAAAAAAAATGAAAATACAATTTTTAAGTTTCTTAAATCATTAAAGGTCTTTTTTAAAGTAATGTAATTTTACCTTTGAAGTTCTCGAGTTCAAGTTTTTTAATTTTGAAGTATTTTTAAAATGAAAATAAATTTTTTAAGATATCGTGTAATATACACTTGAAGAATTTGAAGTTTTTCAATAAAAAATAATGTAATTTTTAAATTACTTAAATTACTAGAAGTCTTTTTGAGAGTAATGTATTATTAACTTTAAATCTCTCGAGCTCAATTTACATAAATTTTAAACATTTTTAAATAAAACTCAATTTTTTCAGAACTCTTGTGCTATATACTTTAAGAATAGTGTGTTTTTTTGGAAATAAAATGAATATGCAATTTTTAAATTACTTAAATTATTAGAAGTATTTTTTAGAGCAATGAATTATTAACTTGAAGTTCTCGAGCTATATTTATTTAATTATTTAATATTTTTAAAACCAAACTCAATTTTTTGAGATATCGTGTACTTACACTTGAAGAATTTGGTATTTTTGTAAAAAATGAGAACGTTAATTTTAAATTATTAAAAGTCTTTTAGAGAGAAATGTATTATTAACTTTGAAGTCTTGAGCTCAATTTACATCATTTTTCAATATTTTTAAATTTTTGAGAGATCGTGTACTATACACTAAAAGAATAGGGTGTTTTTCGAAAAAAATGAAAACACAATTTTCAAATTACATAAATTATTGCAAGTCTTTTTGAGAGAAATTACTATTAACTTTTAAGGCTTGAGTTCAAATTACATAATTTTTAATATTATTAAAATTAAACTCAATTTTTTGAGATATCGTGTACTATCCACTTGAAGAATAGGGTATTTTTTGAAAAAAATATGAAATCGCGATTTTTAAATTACTTAAATTGTTAGTAGTCTTTTTTAAGAGCAATGTATTATTAACTTTGAATTTCTTGAGCTCAATTTATATAATTTTTTAACATTTTTAAAATAAAATAATTTTTTGAGAGATCGTGTACTATATACACTTGAAGAATAGTGTGTTTGTCGAAAAATAAATGAAAACACGATTTTTAAATTACTAAAATTATTAGATTTCTTTTTTAGGGAAATGAATTATTCACTTTGAAGCATCGTCCTCAATTTAGATAATTTTTACGTTTTTAAAATCAAACTCAAATTTTTTAGAAACCATGTGCTATATACACTTGAAGAATAGTGCATTTCTTGGAAAAAAAATGAAAATACTATTTTTAAGTTTCTTAAATCATTAGAGGTCTTTTTTAGAGTAATGTATTTTTAACTTTGAAGTTCTCAAGTTCAAGTTTTTTAATTTTGAAGTATTTTTAAAATCAAACTCAATTTTTTAAGATATCGTGTAATATACACTTGAAGAATTTGAAGTTTTTCAAAAATTAAATAATGTTACTTTTAAATTACTTAAATTATTAGAAGTCTTTTTGAGAGTGATGTATTATTAACTTTGAATTTCTCGAGCTCAATTTACATAAATTTTAAACATTTTAAAATCAAACTCAATTTTTTCAGAGCTCTTGTACTATACACTTTAAGAATTGTGTGTTTTTCGGAAATAAAATGAATATGCAATTTTTAAATTACTTAAATTATTAGAAGTATTTTTTAGAGAAATGAATTATTAACTTGAAGTGCTCGAGCTATATTTATTTAATTATTTAATATTTTTAAAACCAAACTCAATTTTTTGAGATATCGCGTACTTACACTTGAAGAATTTGGTACTTTTGTAAAAAAAATGAGAACGTTATTTTTAAATTACATAAATTGTTAGAAGTCTTTTCGAGAGTAATGTATTATTAAATTTGAAGTTTTGAGCTCAATTTACATCATTTTTCAATATTTTTGAATTTTTGAGAGATCGTGTACTATACACTAAAAGAATAGGTTGTTTTTCGAAAAAATAGAAACACAATTTTGAAAGTACTTAAACTACTGCAAGTCTTTTTGAGAGAAATGTACTATTAACTTTGAAGGCTTTAGTTGAAATTACATAATTTTTAATATTATTAAAATTAAACTGAATTTTTTGAGATATCGTGTATTATCCACTTGAAGAATAGGGTATTTTTCGAAAAAAATATGAAAACACGATTTTTAAATTACTTAAATTGTTAGTAGTCTTTTTTAAGAGCAATGTATTATTAACATTGAATTTCTTGAGCTCAATTTATATAATTTTTTAACATTTTTAGAATCGAACACAATTTTTGAGAGATCGTGTACTATACACTTGAAGAATAGTGTGTTTTTCGAAAAAAATAAATGAAAACAGATTTTTAAATTACTAAAATTACTAGAATTCTTTTTTAGGGAAATGCATTGTTCAATTTGAAGTCTCGTCCTCAATTTAGATAATTTTTACTTTTTTAAAATCAAACTCAAATTTTTTAGAGATCATGTACTATACACTTGAAGAACAGTGTATTTTTTGGAAAAAAAATAAAAATACAATTTTAAGTTTCTTAAATCATCAGAAGTCTTTTTTAGAGTAATGTATTTTTAACTTTGAAGTTCTCGAGTTCATGTTTTTTAATTTTGAAGTATTTTTAAACTCAAAGTCAATTTTTTAAGATATCGTGTAATATACACTTGAAGAATTTGAAGTTTTCCAAAAAAAAAGTAATGTATTTTTCAAATTACTTAAATTATCAGAAGTCTTTTTGAGATTAATATATTATTAACTTTGAATTTCTCGAGCTCAATTTACATAAATTTTAAACATTTTAAAATCAAACTCATCTCTTGTACTATACACTTCAAGAATAGTTTTTGTATGGAATTGGTATGTATATTTATCATACGTTGGATAAAAAGTATCAAAACATTTGATTATAATTTGGATCATAGTGAATTTTAGAAGGTTAAGCGTATGATAAATTATTTATATAAATTCCATACAAAAACATTTATGACATTCATAATATATTTTCTTTCAAGTAATGTATCAATCATACAATTACAATTTATCAATCTTTTATCATGTAATTTGAATTATCCCCGTATTAACATAACTTGAACAAACATGTCATAAATAATAAAATTCAATCATAAAAGGAAAATCATGTTTTAGTTCAAGCTAATCCTTCCACATCAATTATAAAACATGCGAAGACATGATAATAAAGCACCGCTTAAATTACATGCAAGATCCGAATTTATATAGCAACAATACATATTGAGGACTAGCATATTGGCATTCTCTATAGCAAGCACTTGGTCATGGTTCTAAATTTCCAGTTTAATAACCGTTGAACCAAACTCAATAAATCGTTGCAAAAAATTCACACTGTTTCGTCCCATCCCACTAGAACAATAAAACGTAATCAATTATTCAATCTTAAAGATACCCCAAATAATTAATTACAAGCGAACCGCTATGCCACATACATGAGTATACATGATTATGCATAAACCATACATATATCATATACCACATTTATCAAGGGAGAACATAAACCGAGATTATGATAATAAACCATATCTTATAAAAATAGATATTGAGAAACTGACCTTTTTCTATGATAAAAGATATTGAATACCTTGAATCGTGTAATGACTTAGAACAATCCAAAAGCTTTTGTCCATCTCTTCATCATGGAGTTTCTCTTCTCGTATCTATGTCTCTTAACCATCTTTAAAATTTGCCTTCTTCAAACTTGTCTAACTTCGCAAAGTCCACCATAAAATTCTTCAAAGAAGAATATTATTAAAATTAAACTCAATTTTTTGAGATATCGTGTATTATCCACTTGAAGAATAGGGTATTTTTCGAAAAAAATATGAAAACGCGATTTTTAAATTACTTAAATTGTTTGTAGTCTTTTTTAAGAGCAATGTATTATTAACTTTGATTTTCTTGAGCTAAATTTAAATAATTTTATAACATTTTTAAAATAAAAAACAATTTTTTGAGAGATCGTGTACTATAATACACTTGAAGAATAGTGTGTTTGTCGAAAAAATAAATGAAAACACGATGTTTAAATTACTAAAATTATTAGAATTCTTTTTTAGGAAAATGCATTATTCACTTTGAAGCCTCGTCCTCAATTTAGATAATTTTTACGTTTTTAAAACCAAACTCAATTTTTTAGAGATCATGTACTATACACTTGAAGAATAGTGTATTTCTTGGAAAAAAAATAAAAAAAAAAATTAAGTTTCTTAAATCATCAGAAGTCTTTTTTAGAGTAATGTATATTTAACTTTGAATTTCTCAAGTTCAACTTTTGTTAATTTTGAAGTATTTTTAAAATCAAACTCGATTTTTTAAGATATCGTGTAATATACACTTGAAGAATTTGAAGTTTTTCAAAATAAAAAGTAATGTAATTTTTAAATTACTTAAATTGTTAGAAGTCTTTTTGAGAGTGATGTATTATTAACTTTGAATTTCTCGAGCTCAATTTACATAAATTTTAAACATTTTTAAATCAAACTCAATTTTGTCAGAGCTCTTGTACTACACAATTTAAGAATAGTGTGTTTTTTTGGAAATAAAATGAATATGCAATTTTTAAATTACTTAAATTATTAGAAGTATTTTGTAATACCCTAATAAAATGGCCCTAAACTAACATGCTTTTCACATAAATAAGTGGCCTTGTCAATGATTCTATGAAAATTTCCCTGAAAAAAAAAATCCTCAATACATAATTACATAACCATACTAGTGAGAGTTAGACCTGAACTACTTGGCTAGAGTCTCAAAATACAAGTCCAAGTGACATCCAAAGAGGGACTAATTCATAATAACTTAATTACAATTTGGCTTTACTACTATATCTATAACAAAGCATTTGGTGTAAGTCTTCATTCCTTTGCTTCGTCATCTCTAGCCATGGCATCACCTGCAAACCGTGAGATATACAAATTCACATATATCTCAGTAACCCCCGGTTATATAAAAACGTTTCCACAGTGTTGCAGGCAACAAGTTGCAAAACTATCCCCTCCTAGATTTAATACTAACATCATCCATATAAACCTCAAAGTCCTTAAACAGTCAAACAGTCAATCAGTCACATAAACATTAAGTTTTGTCACACAATCAATCATTCAAAATCTATGAACTCTAATGATGTATGCTATGCATGTTCCTTTTTATCAGTTTTGTGCCGGCAACCCGCACCCTCATTGGAGATCTCCATTGTCCAAGGAAGCGTCCCCCCTTGAACCCTCAATCTGCCCGGTCTCACACCCGAAGGTGATCAATGCAGTGTCCTTTATCATGAATGAAAATGCATAAACCAATGCAATATCGACCTCATTCTATTCCTCATATCAAGGCCTTAACCCATACCCTTGTTGATGAGGAGAGTTATTCACATATTGCATTGGTATTTCAAGTCAATCACAAAATTTCAATTATTAATTGCATTCAACATGTTCCAACATTCATCATTCATCACATCTCAATCATGTAAAACATCAATCAAATATTCACCATTTAGGTCATAACACATACCACAACATTCCCATAATCTTATTGCATGTTTATAAGTCACATGAACCTAATTTCATTCATTTCCTATCCTATAAATGGATTCATGATGTTTACATTGCAATTTGTTTGATTATATTCATGTAGGAATAATCATGGAGAAGTGTTGATCTTTGAAGATTAGACTTAAAGAATGAAGCTAGAGATGAAAGGAGTTGAAGAATGAAGGCTAGAAGGGTGTGAGATTGAATTTCTCCCCCAGCTGTGCGCACACTTTGCTCAGCTGTGTGCACCTTAATTGTGTTTTTTGCTTGCTGCCTCCAGTTGTGCGCACAGCCCTCTAACATGTGCGCACCTTAATACCCCCTGAAGCTGCTGCCCAATCTTGTGCGCACAGCCCAGGAAAGTGTGCGCACACCTGTTCGTATTTTGGTCATTACTTGAGTTGTAGACCTCCAAATAGAGTGAAACCAAAAGCACTGGAAAGATAAGAGGATTTTTTGCAGACCACAAAACCCAGTTCTAAAGATTTAATTTCCTAAAAGAGACATATTTGATAGGGAAACACATTTTATAAAACAGATACTTCATAATTGACCCTGTCTCATTAATTGGGTCATAACTAGAGTTGTATACCTCCGAATTGAGTGAAACCAAGGGTATTTAAAATCTAAGAGGAATGTCTACAACTCTTGTGAAGACCATGATGACCAATTCATAATAAAAATAGTTCAATTTTCAGTTCAAAGTCACAACATTAACACTCAAAATTTCATCAAAATCATGCCCTGTTTCTATCCAACCTAAACCTTTAACCCAATCCAACTTCCAAAACCATAAACCCATCCATGTGAGCCAATTCATCAAATGTGCATTCAAACATTACAATTCATCCTACCATTCACAATTTCCAGCTAGCTATACTATTGGGGTTTTGGGGTTACCTTTGAAGCTTGTTCTTTGCTTTAAGCTTGATTCTCCAACCTAGGGTCTAGCTTCCAAGCCCATAGCCTCTTTTCCTTTTTCATTAACTTGGTCCTTGGGTGGTTATGCCCCTAGACCCATTTCAACTCACAAGAGAGATTGAGAGAGTAACCATAAATGGAGAAGAAGATGAAGAGATTTACTTACCCAAGCTTGATTTGGAGAAGAACTAGGCTTAGAAACACTTGAAAACCCATATGCAAGGCATAACCATGGAGAATGGAAGAGCTTGTGCTAGAGAGAAGGAGGAGAAGATGATTTTCTAGTGAGAGAAGGAAGTTGGCGAGAATAGGGAGAAGAGGAAGGGTATGGTCTCTTATCTAGTGTGGTCTAGTTCACTTAAGATGGGAGGGACTACTTAGCAATTTTTAAAAATTGCAAGAAGGTCCTTCCTTTCTTTGAGAGTCCCCTTTTAACTCTCTTCTACATAATCTCTTAATTGTTGGTACTTGGTTCTTGAATTATGCATATACCACAATTAAATAGTCTTAGATATCATCACTAGTAAATTTGGGATGTTACATATTTTTTAGAGCAATGAATTATTAACTTGAAGTTCTCGAGCTATATTTATTTAACTATTTAATATTTTTAAAACCAAACTCAATTTTTTGAGATGTCACGTACTTACACTTGAAGAATTTGGTACTTTTGTAAAAAAAATGAGAACATTATTTTTGAATTACATAAATTGTTAGAAGTCTTTTCGAGAGTAATGTATTATTAAATTTAAAGTCTTGAGCTCAATTTACATCATTTTTCAATATTTTAAAATTTTTGAGAGATCGTATACTATACACTAAAAGAATAGGGTGTTTTTCGAAAAAAATGAAAACACAATTTTCAAATTACTTTAATTACTGCAAGTCTTTTTGAGAGAAATGTACTATTAACTTTGAAGGCTTGAGTTCAAATTACATAATTTTTAATATTATTAAAATTAAACTCAATTTTTTGAGATATCGTGTACTATCCACTTGAAGAATAGGGTATTTTTTGAAAAAAATATGAAAACACGATATTTAAATTACTTAAATTGTTAGTAGTCTTTTTTAAGAGCAATGTATTATTAACATTGAATTTCTTGAGCTCAATTTATATAATTTTTTAACATTTTTAAAATAAAACACAATTTTTTGAGAGATTGTGTACTATACACTTGAAGAATAGTGTGTTTGACAAAAAAATAAATGAAAACACGATATTTAAATTACTAAAATTATTAGATTTCTTTTTTAGGGAAATGCATTATTCACTTTGAAGCCTCGTCCTCAATTTAGATAATTTTTACGTTTTCAAAATCAAACTCAAATTTTTTAGAGATCATTTAATATACACTTGAAGAATAGCGTATTTCTTGGAAAAAAAATAAAAATACAATTTTTAAGTTTCTTAAATCATCAGAAGAATTTTTTAGAGTAATATATTTTTAACTTTGAATTTCTCGAGTTCAAGTTTTTTAATTTTGAAGTATTTTTAAAATCAAACTCAATTTTTTAAGATATCGTGTAATATACACTTGAAGAATTTGATGTTTTTCAAAATAAAATGGAATGTAATTTTTAAATTACTTAAATTGTTAGAAGTCTTTTTGAGAGTGATGTATTATTAACTTTGAATTTCTCGAGCTCAATTTACATAAATTTTAAACATTTTTAAATCAAACTCATTTTTTTCAGAGATCTTGTACTATACACTTTAAGAATAGTGTGTTTTATTTCGAAATGAAAAGAATATGCAATTTTTAAATAACTTAAAATATTAGAAGTATTTTTTAGAGCAATAAATTATTAACTTGAAGTTCTCGAGCTATATTTATTTAATTATTTAACATTTCGAAAACCAAACTCAATTTTTTGAGATATCGTGTACTTATACTGGAAGAATTTGGTATTTTTGTAAAAAAAATGAGAATGTTATTTTTAAAATACTTAAATTATTACAAGTCTTTTCAAGAGCAATGTATTATTAACTTTGAAGTCTTGAGCATAATTTACATCATTTTTCAATATTTTTAAATTTTTGGGAGATTGTATACTATACACTAAAAGAATAGGGTGTTTTTTGAAAAAAATGAAAACACAATTTTCAAATTACTTAAATTACTGCAAGTCTTTTTGAGAGAAATGTACTATTATCTTTGAAGGCTTGAGTTCAAATTACATACTTTTTAATATTATTAAAATTAAACTCAATTTTTTGAGATATCGTGTACTATCCACTTGAAGAATAGGGTATTTTTCGAAAAAAATATGAAAACGCGATTTTTAAATTACTTAAATTGTTAGTAGTCTTTTTTAACAGCAATGTATAATTAACTTTGATTTTCTTGAGCTCAATTTATATAATTTTTTAACATTTTTAAAATCAAACACAATTTTTTGAGAGATCGTGTACTATACACTTGAAGAATAGTGTGCTTATCGAAAAAATAAATCAAAACACGATTTTTAAATTACTAAAATAATTAGAATTCATTTTTAGGGAAATGCATTATTCACTTTGAAGCCTCGTCCTCAATTTAAATAATTTTTACGTTTTTAAAATCAAACTCAAATTTTTTAGAGATCATGTATGATACACTTGAAGAAAAGTGTATTTCTTGGAAAAAAAAATGAAAATACAATTTTTAAGTTTCTTAAATCATTAGAAGTCTATTTTAGAGTAATGTATTTTTAACTTTGAAGTTCTTGAGTTCAAGTTTTTTAATTTTGAAGTATTTTTAAAATCAAACTTAGTTTTTTAAGATATCGTGTAATATACACTTGAAGAATTTGAAGTTTTTCAAAAAAAAAATAATGTAATTTTTAAATTACTTAAATTATTAGAAGACTTTTTAAGAGAAATGTATTATTAACTTTGAATTTCTCGAGCTCCATTTACAGAAATTTTAAAAAATTTTAAATCAAACTCAATTTTTTCAGAGCTCTTGTACTATATACTTTAACAATAGTGTGTTTTTTTCTAAATAAAATGAATATGCATTTTTTAAATTACTTAAATTATTTGAAATATTTTTTAGAGCATTGAATTATTAACTTGAAGTTCTTGAGCTAAATTTATTTAATTATTTAATATTTTTGAAACCAAACTCAATTTATTTAATTATTTAATATTTTTGTAAAAATTAAGCTAGAAAATTTATGGGGAACACAAGATTGTTTTCAATAAAATCAAATAAATTAATAAATTTAAAATATGGATTTTTAATTTTAAAGTAAAAAACACCCTATTTTTCAGGTGTATAGTACACGATTTCTAGAAACAAATGTTGCAATTTTAAAAATATAAACAATTGTGTAAATTTAGTTAAAAACTTTAGGGGGAACAATACATTGTTTTCAAAAAAATCAACTATAATTAAATAAATTTAAAATATGCGTTTTCATTTTTTAGGAAAAAACACCCAACTTTTCAACTGTACAGCACACGATTTCTAGAAACTAATGTTGATATTTTAAAAATATAAAAAATAGTGTAAATTAAGATAGAAACTTCTTGGTGAACAATAAGTTGTTGAAAAAAATATCAAATAATTTAATAAATTAAAAATATGCGTTTTCTTTTTTAGAAAAAAAAAGAATATTTTTCAAGTATATAATACACGATTTCTATAAACAAAAGTTTATATTTAAAAAAAATTAAAAAAATAGTATAAATTAAGCTAGAAACTTCATGGTGAACAAAACATTGTTGAAAAAAAAATAAAATAATTTAATAAATTAAAAATATGCGTTTTCATTATTAAAGTAAAAAGTACCCTATTTTTCAAGTGTATAGTAGGCGATTTCTAGAAACAAATGTTACTATTTGAAAAATATAAAAAATAGTGTAAATTGAGATAGAAAATTCTTGCTGAACAATACATTGTTGTCAAAAAAGTAAAATAATTTAATAAATTTAAAATATGGGTTTTCATTTTTAAAGTAAAACACACCCTATATTTAAAGTCTATAATACACGATTTCTACAAACAAATGTTGCAACTTTAAAAATATTAAAATTTGTGTAAATTAAGCTAGAAACTTCATAGTAAACAATAAATTGATTTCAAAAAAATTAAATAATTTAATAAATTTAAAATATGCGTTTTCATTTTTTTAGTAAAAAACACCTTATTTTCAAGTGTATAGTACACGATTTTTAGAAACAAATGTTGATATTTTAAAAATATAAAAAAGTTGTGTAAATTAAGCTAGATACTTCATGGTGAACAAAGCATTGTTGTCCAAAAAATCAAATAATCTTCAAAATTTAAATCATGCATTTTAATTTTTTTAGTAAAAAACACCCTATTTTTGAAGTGTATAGTACACGATTTCTAGAAACAAATGTTGATATTTTAGAAATATAAAAGAATAGTGTAAATTAAGCTAGAAAATTCTTGGTGAACAATACATTGTTGTAAAAAAAATTAAACAATTTAAAATATGCATTTTTGTTTTTAAAGTAAAAAACACCCTAATTTTCAAGTGTATATAGTACACAATTTCTAGAAACAAATGTGAAAATTTTAAAAATATAAAAAATTGTGTAAATTAAGCTTGAAACTTTATGGGGAACAATACAATATTTTCAAAAAAACCAAATAATTTAATATATTAAAAATAGCATTTTCGTTTTTAAACTAAAAAACACCCTATATTTAAAGTCTATAGTACACGATTTCTACAAACAAATGTTGCAATTTTAAAAATATAAAAAATTGTGTAAATTAAGCTAGAAACTTCATGGTAAACAATACATTGATTACAAAAAAATAAAATAATTTAATAAATTTAAAATATGCATTTTCATTTTTTTTAGTACAAAACATCCTATTATTCAAGTGTATAGTACGCGATTTCTATAAACAAATGTTGATATTTTAAAAATATAAAAAATTGTGTAAATTAAGCTAGAAACTTCATGGTAAACAATACATTGATTACAAAAAAATTAAATAATTAATAAATTAAAAATATGCGTTTTCATTATTAAAGTAAAAAGTACCCTATTTTTCAAGTGTATAGTAGGTGATTTCTAGAAACAAATGTTACTATTTGAAAAATATAAAAAATAGTGTAAATTAAGATAGAAACTTCTTTCTGAACAATACATTGTTGTCAAAAAACTAAAATAATTTAATAAATTTAAAATATGGGTTTTCATTTTTAAAGTACACGATTTCTACAAACAAATGTTGCAATTTTGAAAATATAAAAATTGTGTAAATTAAGCTAGAAACTTCATGGTAAACAATACATTGATTTAAAAAAATTAAATAATTTAATAATTTAAATTATTTGTTTTTATTTTTTTAGTAAAAAACACCCTATTTTTCAAGTTTATAGTACGCGATTTCTAGAAAAAAAATGTAACTATTTGAAAAATATAAAAAAATAGTGTAAATTATGCTACAAACTTCTTGGTGAACAATACATTGTTGTCAAACAAAATAAAATAATTTAATAAATTTAAAATATACATTTTAATTTTTAAAGTAAAAAACACCATATATTTCAAGTCTATAGTACAAGATTTCTTCAAACAAATGTTGCAATTTTGAAAATATAAAAATTGTGTAAATTAAGCTAGAAACTTCATGGTAAACAATACATTGATTTCAAAAAAATTAAATAATTTAATAATTTAAAATATGTGTTTTTATTTTTTTAGTAAAAAACACCTTATTTTACAAGTGTACAGTACACGATTTTTAGAAACAAATGTTGATATTTTAAAAATATAAAAAAATTGTGTAAATTAAGCTAGAAACTTCATGGTGAACAATGCATGATTTTACAAAAAATCAAATAATCTACTAAATTTAAATCATGCGTTTTGATTTTTTTAGTGAAAAACACCCAATTTTTCAAGTGTATAGTACACGATTTCTAGAAACAAATGTTGATATTTTAAAAATATTAAAAAATAGTGTAAAATAAGCTAGAAACTTCTTGGTAAACAATACATAGTGGTAAAAAAATTCAAATAATTTAATAAATTTAAAATATGCAATTTCATTTTTTTAGTAAAAAACACATTATTTTTCTAGTGTATAGTACACGATTTCTAGAAACAAATGTTGATATTTTAAAAATATTAAAAAATAGTGTAAATTAAGCTAGAAACTTCTTGGTGAACAATACATTCTTGTCAAAAAATTCAAATAATTTAATATATTAAAAATAATTGTTTTTATTTTTTTAGTAAAAAAGACCTTATTTTTCAAGTGTATAGTACACGATTTCTAGAAACAAATGTTGATATTTAAAAAGAAATAAATAATAGTGTAAACTAAGCTAGAAACTTCAGGGTGAACAAAACATTGTTATCAAAAAAATCAAATAATTTAATAAATTAAAAATATGCCTTTTCATTATTAAAGTAAAAAACACCCTATTTTTCAATTGTATAGTACGCGATTTCTAGAAACAAATGTTACTATTTGAAAAATATAAAAAATAGTGTAAATTAAGCTAGAAACTTTTTGGTGAACAATACATTGTTGAAAAAAAAATCAAATAATTTAATAAATTTAAAATATGCGTTTTCATTTTTTTAGTAAAAAACACCCTATTTTTCAAGCGTATAGTACACGATTTCTAGAAACAAATGTGGATATTTTTAAAATATAAAAAAATAGTGTAAATTAAGCTAGAAAATTCATGGTGAATAATATATTATTGCCAAAAAAATCAAATAATTTAATAAATTTAATGTATTTTCATTTTTTAGCAAAACACACCCTTTTTTTCATGTGTACAGCACAAGATTTCTAGAAACTAATGCTGATATTTTAAAAATATAAAAAATAGTGTAAATTAAGCTAGAAACTTCTTAATGAACAATACATTATTGTCAAAAAAGTCAAATAATTTAATATATTAAAAATATGCGTTTTTATTTTTTTAGTAAAAAAGACCATATTTTTCAAGTGTATAGTACACGATTTTTAGAAACAAATGTTGATATTTAAAAAAAATAAAAATTAGTGTAAATTAAGCTAGAAACTTCATGGTGAACAAAACATTGTTGTCAAAAAAATCAATTAATTTAATAAATTTAAAATATGCGTTTTCATTATTAAAGTAAAAAACACCCTATTTTTCAAGGGTATGTACGCGATTTCTAAAAAAAATGTAACATTTTGAAAAATATTAAAAAATAGTGTAAATTATGCTACAAAATTCTTGGTGAACAATACATTTTTGTCAAAAAAAATAAAATAATTTAATAAATTTAAAATATGCATTTTCATTTTTAAAGTAAAAAACACCATATATTTCAAGTCTATAGTACAAGATTTCTACAAACAAATGTTGCAATTTTGAAAATATAAAAATTGTGTAAATTAAGCTAGAAACTTCATGGTAAAAAATACATTGATTTCAAAAAAAATTAAATAATTTAATAATTTAAAATATGTGTTTTTATTTTGTTAGTAAAAAACACCTTATTTTTCAAGTGTATGGTATACGATTTTTAGAAACAAATGTTTATATTTTAAAAATATAAAAAAAATTGTGTAAATTAAGCTAGAAACTTCATGGTGAACAATGCATTATTGTCAAAAAAATCAAATATACTACTAAATTTAAAACATGCGTTTTGATTTTTTTAGTAAAAAACACCCAATTTTCAAGTGTATATTACACGATTTCTAGAAACAAATGTTGATATTTTAAAAATATAAAAAAATAGTGTAAATTAAGCTAGAAACTTATTGGTAAACAATACATAGTGGTAAAAAAAATTCAAATAATTTAATAAATTTAAAATATGCAATTTCATTTTTTTTGTAAAAAACACATTATTTTTCAAGTGTATATAGTACACGATTTCTAGAAACAAATGTTGATATTTTAAAAATTTAACAAAATATTGTAAATTAAGCTAGAAATTCTTGTTGAACAATACATTCTTGTCAAAAAATTCAAATAATTTAATATATTAAAAATATGCATTTTTATTTTTTTAGTAAAAAAGACCATATTTTTCAAGTTTATAGTACACGATTTCTAGAAACAAATGTTGATGTTTAAAAAGAAATAAATAATAGTGTAAACTAAGCTAGAAACTTCAGGGTGAACAAAACATTGTTGTCAAAAAAATCAAATAATTTAATAAATTAAAAATATGCGTTTTCATTATTAAAGTAAAAAACACCCTATTTTTCAAGTGTCTAGTACGCGATTTCTAGAAACAAATGTTACTATTTGAAAAATATAAAAAATAGTATAAATTAAGCTAGAAACTTCTTGGTGAACAATACATTGTTGTCAAAAAAAATAAAATAATTTAATAAATTTAAAATATGCGTTTTCATTTTTAAAGTAAAAAACACCATATATTTCAATACACGATTTCTACAAATAAATGTTGCAATTTTAAAAATATAAAAAATTGTGTAAATTAAGTGTAACACCTTAGATTTTGCAATCATAAGTTAACAACTCATGGCAACGAAAATAGAAATACCAGTTCATAAATATATACAACCTGTGCACGTGATTATATATTTACAAACTAGTCCTCTAAGAACTTAATAAAAATAAGTCTCATTATACTCCTAAGAGAGAGTTTGCCCACAAAAGGTAGCCACTCCAAATTTACATCAAAAGATGGACTACCTAACCCAAAAGTGAACTAGTAAGCTCCTGCTAGCAACTCCCAGGTGCTCTAGTCCCTATCTCCTCCGTTACCTGCAACACTAAACCGTCAGTTATATGAAATCATATGACCGAGTAACCCCCGGTTTATAAAACCTGTTAGCAGTGTTGCAGCCAGTACTAACTGAAAAATCCCCAATATACAATCGACATACACATATAGCATAAAAATGTAAATGGCACGCTTCAAGTAGAGTCACATAATCTTACTCATCATGTGAGTCATCTTGAACTCAACCATTTTACAAAATTCACATAAACAATATACTATCTATTGCACCACAACATTTCACAATAACACTCATCATACATTTTCAATATCATGAGTTATATTTTTCATTTATTTCTTATTTCTTTCATGTCTTTTATAATGGGAACCCAGTGCACTGGAGAACCTCATTGTGCATGCATCACCTGCACTATTTGTGAGCTCACTACACCCTGGACAAGCGTCCCCATCCAGAGTTTGATGCCTTTTCTGCCTCCTTAGAGGACTTCTGGGTCTATTCTTACTCAATAGATCCCTTCCCCTCCGAAGAGGTCCTCAATGCTACCTTTACTCGATAGCTTTAATTATTCTTTCTTTTAACATTGAAGTTATCCATTCAAACTTTCTCTTTTACTTCAACAAGTCTAATTATCAATTTCATATTGATTCAATCCATTTTTCAATCCACCAATTGACTTATCCAAGTATAAGATTCTAAAACAGAATTTCAGTAGAACATATTATACTATTTTAAAATCTGAATTAAATCTACTCATTCAAAAATCATGAAAATACACAGTAATAAAATACACTTGATCCTCTTTCCATAGCCAAGTTTCACCCAAAACGGATTTTCGTAGGCCTAGTTATGCCTTGCTAAATCCAGCTGTTTTGGTTTGGTATCTCAGTTGAATACTACCTGGATAATTTTTCAATAACTAGACTAATTGAAATTGAGTAAAACAAGTGCCATTAGAAAGCTAACATAATTTCCTAAAACTTTGTTAGAGAAGTCAAAATCAAATTCCATCATATACGGGACTCAAATCAAGCATTAACATTCAGGCTAAATGGACCCAATCCAGAAATTGTAAAACAGGACAGATCTCATTGTAAAATTTTTATTCAATCCAATACTTGTCCAAAAATCACAAAACTTTAACAGGATATGACCAACACACCAAGGATTTATCATAAAAAATTTAACATTAAAATTCAATGGATATAAGTTGCAGTAAATTCTGGAATCTCCTTATTTTAGCTGGATTCCAGCAACATCCAAAGGATGAGCACAACTACTTCAGAAATTGATATAAAATCAAAACTAAACCTAAAAATTGTGAAAAGTTAACACAAGGTATATAACACACCCAGTTATCACCAAAAAAAATTTCACTTCGAAATTCAAAGTAACCAGAGAGAAATACACTCACGCAATTCACAATTTATTTTCGGATTCAACAGTTTTCCCAGGATGAACATAGTTCATTTAAAAATTCACCACAATTCGTGTAGACCTTCAAAAATCATGAAATTTTATTCTGGAACTCTTCAAACATAAAATAATCACCATACAAAATTTCAAGCCCATTCATCAAGGGAATCTAGAGATATGAATTTCGAAACTTCAGGACAATTTAGTTACCTAGGCAAAATCCAATTCTTCAATCAAATTCATATCAATTTCACATAAACAAGCATGAAAACTCATCAAATATCACAAATCAAGTGACTAAGTCATTATTTAATCAGCAACATCACCTAATTCTATTGGGGTTTTTAATTTGGATTACCTTGCTTTGAGCCCCAAAAGCACAATTCCTCCTAATTCCTTCAAGCTCTTCAATCTCCTCTCAAGAGTACTTGGAATCCCTAACACCCACAAGTACCAAATCATCAACACCCATATTAACCCAATTTATGGGTTTCATGTTGAGATGGAAGGGTTTTGAACCCATTACCCAAAATGAGAACTTGATGAGCAAAGAAGAAGAGAAGAGATTTGCATGTGCTCACCTTGGTAACACTTGAGCTTGAAGTTGAAGAACCAAGCCTTGAAGGTGAGGAGGAACTAGAAGAAGAGGATAATGATGATCAATGGAGAGGAAGAAGATGGAAATCCTAGAGGAGAAGATAAAAATGAAAATGTGAATAAGAGTGAGGGAGAGAGTGATGCTGAGTGAAGAGGGAGAGAAGAAAGGGAACTTTTTTTTTTGCTAATTAGTCCCTCCATGGAACTTTTAAATATTGCAATTTAGTCCCTCCTTTCCTTTTTCATGATTTTGCAACTAAATCCCAATTCTTTTTCAAAAGAGCTCCTTAAGGACTAATTTGATTTTTTTTTCACTATTTTAACTCTTAACTTGGGAAATTCTGTAATGTTACATTAAGCTAGAAACTTCATGGTAAACAATACATTGATTTCAAAAAAATTAAATAATTTAATAATTTAAAATATTTTTTTTTTAGTAAAAAACACCTTATTTTTCAAGTGTATAGTACACCATCTTTAGAAACAAATGTTGATATTTTAAAAATATAAAAAAATTGTTTAAATTAAGCTAGAAACTTCATGGTGAATAATGCATTGTTGTCAAAAAAATCAAATAATCTACTAAATTTAAATCATACGTTTTAATTTTTTTAGTAAAAAACAACCAATTTTTCAAGTGTATAGTACACGATTTCTAGAAACAAATGTTGATATTTTAAAAAAATAAAAAAATAGTGTAAATTAAGCTAGAAACTTCTTGGTAAACAATACATTGTTGTAAAAAAAATCAAATAATTTAATAAATTTAAAATATACATTTTCATTTTATTAGTAAAAAACACATTATTTTTCAAGTGTATAGTACACGATTTCTAGAAACAAATGTTGATATTTTAAGAATATAAAAAAATGGTGAAAATTAAGCTAAAAACTCCGTGGTGAACAATACATTGTTGTCAAAAAATCAAATAATTTAATATATTAAAAATATGTGTTTTTATTTTTTAGCAAAAAACACCCTATTTTTCAAGTGTACAACACAAGATTTCTAGAAACTAATGTTGATATTTTAAAAATATAAAAAAAGTGTAAATTAAGCTAGAAACTTCTTGGTGAACAATACATTGTTGTCAAAAAAGAATAAATAATTTAGTATATCAAAAATATGCGTTTTTATTTTTTTAGTAAAAAAGACCATAATTTTCAAGTGTATAGTACACGATTTCTAGAAACAAATGTTAATATTTAAAAAAAAATGTAAATTCAGCTAGAAACTTCATGGTGAAAAAAACATTGTTTTAAAAAAAAATAAAATTATTTAATAAATTAAAAATATGCGTTTTCATTATTAAAGTAAAAAACACACTATTTTTCAAGTGTATAGTACGCGATTTTTAGAAAAAAATGTTACTATTTGAAAGATATAAAAAAATAGTTTATGCTAGAAACTTCTTGGTGAATAATACATTGTTGTCAAAAAAATAAAATAATTTAATAAATTTAAAATATACATTTTCATTTTTAAAGTAAAAAACAACATATACTTGAAGTCAATAGTACACGATTTCTACAAACAAATGTTGCAATTTTAAAAATATAAAATATTGTGTAAATTAATCTAGAAACTTCATAGTAAACAATACATTGATTTTAAAAAAATCAAATAATTTAATAATTTAAAATATGCGTTTTTATTT
The DNA here is from genome assembly GCA_037177725.1 of Cyamopsis tetragonoloba. Lineage (NCBI taxonomy): Eukaryota > Viridiplantae > Streptophyta > Magnoliopsida > Fabales > Fabaceae > Cyamopsis > Cyamopsis tetragonoloba. The sequence goes on from CM074123.1 coordinate 59,358,758, forward strand.
TTTTAGTAAAAAACACCTTATTTTTCAAGTGTATAGTACACGATTTTTAGAAACAAATGTTGATATTTTAAAAATATAAAAACATTGTGTAAATTAAGCTAGAAACTTCATGGTGAAACAATGCATTGTTGTCAAAAAAATCAAATAATCTACTAAATTTAAATCATGCATTTTAATTTTTTTAGTCAAAAACACCCAATTTTTCAAGTGTATAGTACACGATTTCTAACAAATGTAGATATTTTAAAAATATAAATAAATAGTGTAAATTAATCTAGAAACTTCTTGGTAAAAAAATACATTGTTGTAAAAAATATCAAATAATTTAATAAATTTAAAATATGCATTTTAATTTTTTTTAGTAAAAAACACATTATTTTTCAAGTGTATAGTACACGATTTCTAGAAACAAATGTTGATATTTTAAAAATATAACAAAATAGTGTAAATTAAGCTAAAAACTTCTTGGTGAACAATACATTCTTGTCAAAAAATTCAAATAATTTAATATGTTAAAAATAGGCATTTTAAGTTTTTAACTAAAAAAGACCATATTTTTCAAGTGTATAGTACACGATTTCTAGAAACAAATGTTGATATTTAAAAAGAAATATAAAACAGGGTAAACTAAGCTAGAAACTTCATGCTGAACAAAACATTGTTCTCAAAAAAATAAAATAATTTAATAAATTAAAATATGCGTTTTCATTATTAAAGTAAAAAAACCCTATTTTTCAAGTGTATAGTACGCGATTTCTAGAAACAAATGTTACTATTTGAAAAACATAAAAAATAGTGTAAATTAAGCTAGAAACTTCTTGGTGAACAATACATTGTTTTCAAAAAAGAATAAATAATTTAGTATATAAAAAATATGCTTTTCTATTTTTTTAGTAAAATAGATCATATTTTTCAAGTGTATAGTATACGATTTCTAGAAACAAATGTTGATATTTTAAAAAAAAAGTGTAAATTGTTCTAGAAACTTCATGGTGAAAAAAACATTGTTGTCAAAAAAATCAAAAAATTTAATAAATTAAAAATATGCGTTTTCATTATTAAAGTAAAAAACACACTATTTTTCAAGTGTATAGTATGCGATTTCTAGAAAAACATGTTACAATTTGAAAGATATAAAAAAATAGTGTAAATTATGCTAGAAACTTCTTGGTCAACAATACATTGTTGTCAAAAAAATAAAATAATTTAATAAATTTATGATATGCATTTTCATTTTTAAAGTAAAAAATAACATATACTTCAAGTCTATAGTACACAATTTCTACAAACAAATGTTGCAATTTTAAAAATATAAAATATTGTTTAAATTAAGCTAGAAACTTCATGGTAAACAGTACATTGATTTCAAAAAAATTAAATAATTTAAAAAATTTAAAATATGCGTTTCTATTTTTTTAGTAAAAAACATCTTATTTTTCATGTGTATGTACACGATTTATAGAAACAAATGTTGATATTTTAAAAATATAAAAAAATTGTGTAAATTTAGATAGAAACTTCATGGTGAACAATGCATTGTTGTCAAAAAAAACAAATCTTCTACTAAATTTAAATCATGCGTTTTAATTTTTTTAGTAAAAAACACCCAATTTTTCAAGTGTATAGTACACGATTTCTATAAACAAATGTTGATATTTTAAAAATATAAAAAAATAGTGTAAATTAAGCTGGAAACTTCTTGGTAAACAATACATTTTTGTAAAAAAAATCAAATAATTTAATAAATTTAAAATATGCATTTTCATTTTTTTAGTAAAAAACACATTATTTTTCAAGTGTATAGTACACGATTTCTAGAAACAAATATTCATATTTTAAAAATATAAAAAAATAGTCTAAATAAAGCTAAAAACTACTTGCTGAACAATGCATTGTTGTAAAAAAAATTAAATAATTTAATAAATTTAAAATATGCATTTTCATTTTTTAGTAAAAAACACCTTATTTTTCAAGTACACGACGTCTAGAAACAAATGTTGATATTTTAAAAATATAAAAAAAAAGTGTAAATTAAGCTAGAAACTTGTTGGTGAATAATACATTGTTGTCAAAAAAATCAAATAATTTAATATATCAAAAATATGCGTTTTTATTTTTTTAATAAAAAAGACGATATTTTTCAAGTGTACAGTGCACGATTTCTAGAAACAAATGTTGATATATTAAAAAAAATAGTGTATATTAAGGTAGAAACTTCTTGGTGAATAATACACTGTTGTGAAAAAAATAAAATAATTTAATAAATTTAAAATATATTTTTTAATTTTTAAAGTAAAAAACATCCTTTTTTCAAGTGTATAGTATGCGATTTCTAGAAATAATTGTTTCAATTATAAAAATATAAAAAATAGTCTAAATTAAGCTAGAAACTTCTTGGTGAACAATACATTATTGTCAAAAAAAACAAATAATCTACTAAATTTAAATCATGCGTTTTAATTTTTTAGTAAATAACACCCAATTTTTCAAGTGTACATGATTTCTAGAAACAAATGTTGATATTTTAAAAATATAAAAAAATAGTGTAAATTAAGCTAGAAACTTCTTAGTGAACAATACATTCTTATTAAAAAATTCAAATAATTTAATAAATTTAAAATATGCATTTTCATTTTTTTAGTAAAAAACACATTATTTTTCATGTGTATAGTACACAATTTCTAGAAACAAATGATGATATTTTAAAAATATAAAAAAATAGTGTAAATTAAGCTAGAAACTTCTTGGTGAAAAATACATTCTTGTCAAAAAATTCAAATAATTTAATATATTAAAAATATGCGTTTTTATTTTTTTAGTAAAAAAGACCATATTTTTCTTGTGTAGAATACACGATTTCTAGAAACAAATGTTGATATATTAAAAAAAAAAGTGTATATTAAGGTAGACACTTCTAGGTGAACAATACACTATTGTGAAAAAATAAAATAATTTAATAAATTTAAAATATATGTTTTCATTTTTAAACTAAAAAAACTCTATTTTTCTAGTGTAAAGTACGCGATTTCTAGAAATATTTATTTCAATTTTAAAAATATTAAAAATTGTAAAAATTAAGCTCTAAAATTTATGGGGAACATAATAAAGTTTTCAATAAAATCAAATAAATTAATAAATATAAAATATGCACTTTAATTTTTAAAGTGAAAAACACCCTATTTTTCAAGTTTATAGTACACGATTTCTATAAACAAATGTTGATATTTTTAAAATATAAAAAATTAGTTTAAATTAAGCTAGAAACTTCATGGTAAATAATATATTGTAGCAAAAAAAATCAAATAATTTAATAAATATAAAATATGTGTTTTCATTTTTTAGCAAAGAACACCCTATTTTTTAAGTGTACAGCACACGATTTCAAGAAGCTAATGTTGATATTTTAAAAATATAAAAAATAGTTTAAATTAAGCTAGAAACTTCTTGGTGAACAATACATTGTTGTCAAAAAACTCAAATAATTTAATATATTAAAAATATGCGTTTTTAGTATTTTAGTAAAAAAGACCATATTTTTCAAGTGTAAAGTACGCGATTTCTAGAAACAAATGTTGATATTTAAAAAGAAATTAAAAACATGCATTTTAATTATTAAAGTAAAAAACACTCTATTTTTCAAGTGTATAGTACGCGATTTCTATAAAAAAATGTTACTATTTGAAAAATATAAAAAATAGTGTAAATTATGCTAGTAACTTCTTGGTGAACAATACATTGTTGTCAAAAAAATGAAATAATTTAATAAATTTAAAATATGTGTTTTAATTTTTAAAGTAAAAAACACCCTATTTTTGAAGTGTATACTACCCGATTTCTAGAAACAAATGTTACTATTTAAAAATATAAAAAAAATAGTGTAAATTAAGCTAGAAACTTCATGTTGAACAATACATTTTTGTCAAAAAAATAAAATAATTTAATAAATTTAAAATATGCATTTTAAATTTTAAAGTAAAAAACACCATATATTTCAAGTCTATAGTACTCGATATCTACAAACAAATGTTGCAATTTTAAAAATATAAAAAATTGTGTAAATTAAGCTAGAAACTTCATAGTAAACAATACATTGACTTCAAAAAAATTAAATAATTTAATAAATTTAAAATATACGTTTTTATTTTTTTAGTAAAAAACACCTTATTTTTCAAGTGTATAGTACACGATTTTTAGAAACAAATGTTGACATTTTAAAAATATAAAAAAATGGTGTAAATTAAGCTAGAAACTTCTTGGTGAACAATACATTCTTGTCAAAAATAACAAATAATTTAATAAATTTAAAATATGTGTTACCATTTTTTAAGTAAAAAAGACCATATTTTTCAAGTGTATAGTACACGATTTCTAGAAACAAATGTTGATATTTTGAAAATATAAACAATTTTGTAAATTAAGCTACAAAATTTAGGGGGAACAATACACTGTTTTCCAAAAAATTAAATAATTTAATAAATTGAAAATATGCGTTTTCATTTTTAAAGTAAAAAACACCCTATATTTCAAGTGTATAGTACACGATTTCTAGAAACAAATGTTGATATTTTGAAAATATAGAAAAATAGTGTAAATTAAACTAGAAATTTCATGGTGAATAATATATTGTTGTCAAAAAAATCAAATGATTTAATAAATTTAAAATATGTGTTTTCATTTTTTAACAAAAAACACCCTATTTTTCAAGTGTATAGCAGATGATTTCTAGAAACTAATGTTGATATTTTAAAAATATAAAAAATAGTGTAAATTAAGGTAGAAACTTATTGGTGAACAATACATTGTTGTCAAAAAAGTCAAATAATTTAATATATTAAAAATATGCGTTTTTAATTTTTTAGTAAAAAAGACCATATTTTCCATGTGTATAGTACACGATTTCTAGAAACAAATGTTGATATTTTAAAAAAATAAAATATATTGTAAATTAAGCTATAAACTTCATGGTGAATAAAACATTGTTATCAAAAAATTCAAATAATTTAATAAATTAAAAATATGTGTTTTCATTATTAAAGTAAAAAACACCCTATTTTTGAAGTGTATAGTACGCAATTTCTAGAAACAAATGTTACTAGTTAAAAATATAAAAAATAGTGTAAATTAAGCTAGAAAATTCTTGCTGAAAAATACATTGTTGTCAAAAAAATAAAATAATTTAATAAATTTAAAATATGCATTTTCATTTTTAAAGTAAAAACACCATGTATTTCAAGTCTATAGTACACGATTTCTAAAAACAAATGTTGCACTTTTAAAAATATAAAAAATTGTGTAAATTAAGCTAGAAACTTCATGGTAAATAATACATTGACTTCAAAAAACTTAAATAATTTAATAAATTTAAAATATGCATTTTTATTGTCTTAGTAAAAAAACCAAATTTTTCAAGTGTATAGTACACGAATTTTAGAAACAAAAGTTGATATTTTAAAAATAAAAAAAATTTATAAATTAAGCTAGAAACTTCTTGGTGAATAATACATTCTTGTCAAAAAATTTAAATAATCTACTAAATTTATTAAAAATATGTGTTTTTATTTTTTTAGTAAAACAGACCATATCTTTCAAGTGTATAGTACACTATTTCTAGAAACAAATGTTGATATTTAAAAGAAATAAAAAAACAGTGTATATTATGCTAGAAACTTCATGGTGAATAAAACATTGTTATCAAAAAAATCAAATAATTTAATAATTTAAAAATATGCATTTTTATTATTAAAGTAAAAAACACACTATTTTTCAAGTGTATAGTATGCGATTTCTAGAAAAAAATGTTACTATTTGAAAGATATAAAAAGATAGTGTAAATTATGCTAGAAACTTCTTGGTGAACAATACATTGTTGTCAAAAAAGTAAAATAATTTAATAAATTTAAGATATGCATTTTCATTTTTAAAGTAAAAAACAACATATACTTCAAGTCTATAGTACACGATTTCTACAAACAAATGTTGCAATTTTAAAAATATAAATATTGTGTAGATTAAGCTAGAAACTTCATGGTAAATAGTACATTGATTCCAAAAAAAATTAAATAATATAATAAATTTAAAATATTCATTTTTTATTTTTTTAGTAAAAAACATCTTATTTTTCAAGTGTATGTACACGATTTTTAAAAACAAATGTTGATATTTTAAAAATATAAAAAAAATTTGTAAATTAAGCTAGAAACTTCATGGTGAACAATGCATAGTTGTCAAAAAAATCAACTAATCTACTAAATTTAAATCATGCATTTTAATTTTTTTAGTAAAAAAACTCAATATTTCAAATGTATAGTACATGATTTCTAGAAACAAATGTTGATATTTTAAAAATATAAAAAAATAGTGTAAATTAAGCTAGAAACTTCTTGGTAAACAATACATTGTTGTAAAAAAAATTAAAAAATTTGATAAATTTAAAATATGCATTTTCATTTTTTTAGTAAAAAACACATTATTTTTCAAGTGTATAGTACACGATTTCTAGAAACAAATGTTGATATTTTAAAAATATATAAAAAAAGTGTAAATTATGTTAGAAACTTCTTGTCGAAAAATACATTCTTGTCAAAAAATTCAAATAATTTAATATATTAAAAATATGCGTTTTTAATTTTTTAGTAAAAAAGACCATATTTTTTAAGTGTATTGTACACAATTTCTGGAAACAAGTGTTGATATTTAAAAAGAAATAAAAAATAGTTTAAACTAAGCTAGAAGCTTCATTGTGAACAAAAAATTATTTTCAAAAAAATCAAACAATTTAATAAATTAAAAATATGTGTTTTCATTATTAAAGTAAAAAACACCCTATTTTTCAAGTGTATATTACGCGATTTCTAGAAACAAATGTTATTATAAGAAAAATATAAAAAATAGTGTAAGTTTAGCTAGAAACTTCTTGGTGAACAATACATTGCTGTCAAAAAAAAATAATTTAATAAATTTAAAATATGTGTTTTCATTTTTAAAGTAAAAAAACACCCTATATTTCAAGTCTAAAGTACACGATTTCTACAAACAAATGTTGCAATTTTAAAAATATAAAAATTGTGTAAATTAATCTAGAAACTTCATGGTAAACAATACATTTATTTCAAAAAAATAAAATAATTTAATAAATTTAAAATATGTGTTTTTATTTTTTTAGTAAAAAACACCTTATTTTTCAAGTGTATAGTACACGATTTTTAGAAACAAATGTTGATATTTTAAAAATATAAAAAAAAAATTGTGTAAACTAAGCTAGAAACTTCATGGTGAACAATGCATTTTGTCAAAAAAATCAAATAATCTAATAAATTTAAAGCATGCGTTTTAATTTGTTTTAGTAAATAACACCCTATTTTTCAAATGTATAGTACACGATTTCTATAAACAAATGTTGATATTTTAAAAATATAAAAAAATAGTGTAAATTAAACTAGAAACTTCTTGGTAAACAATGCATTGTTGTAAAAAAAATTAAATAATTTAATAAATTTAAAATATACATTTTCATTTTTTTTAATAAAAAACACCTTATTTTTTAAGTGTATAGTACACGACGTCTAGAAACAAATGTTGATATTTTAAAAATATAAAAAAATAGTGTAAATTAAGCTAGAAACTTCTTGGTGAACAATAAATTGTTTTCAAAAAAATCAAATAGTTTAATAAATTAAAAATACGCATTTTCATTTTTTTTTGTAAAAAAGACCGTATTTTTCAAGTGTATAGTACACGATTTCTAGAAACAAATGTTGATATATTAAAAAATAATAGTGTTTATTAAGGTAGAAACTTCTTGGTGAACAACACACTGTTGTGAAAAAAATAAAATAATTTAATAAAATTAAAATATATGTTTTCATTTTTAAACTAAAAAACACCCTATTTTTCAAATTTATAGTATGCGATTTCTAAAAATAATAGTTTCGATTTTAAAAATATAAAAAAGTGTAAAAATTAAGCTAGAAAATTTATGGGGAAGATAATATAGTTTTCAATAAAATCACATAAATTAAAAAAATTTAAAATATGCATTTTCATTTTTAAAGTAAAAAACACCCTATTTTTCAGGTGTATAGTACACGATTTCTAGGAACAAATGTTGCAATTTTAAAAATATAAACAATTTTGTAAATTAAGCTACAAAATTTAGGGGGAACAATACATTGTTTTCAAAAAAATTAAATAATTTAATAAATTGACAACATGCTTTTCATTTTTAAAGTAAAAACATCCTATATTTCAAGTGTAGTATACGATTTCTAGAAATTAATGTTGATATTTTAAAAATATAAAAAATAGTGTAAATTAAGCTAAAAACTTATTAGTGACAAATACATTGTTGTCAAAAAATTCAAATAATTTAATATATTAAAATATGCATTTTATTTTTTTAGTAAAAAAGACCATATTTTTCAAATGTATAGTACACGATTTCTAGAAATAAATGTTGATATTTTAAAAAAAATAAAACATAGTGTAAATTAACTATAAACTTTATGGTGAACAAAACATTGTTATCCCAAAAATAAAACATATGTGTTTTCATTATTAAAGTAAAAATCACCCAATTTTTGAAGTGTATAGCACGTAATTTCTAGAAACAAATGTTACTATTTAAAAATATATAAAAATAGTGTAAATTAAGCTAGAGACTTCTTGGTAAACAATGCATTGTTGTAAAAAAAATTAAATAATTTAATAAATTTAAAATATGCATTTTCATTTTTTTAGTACCAAACAACTTAATTTTAAGTGTATAGTACACGACGTCTAGAAACAAATGTTGATATTTTAAAAATATAAAAAAATAGTGTAAATTAAGCTAGAAACTTCTTGGTGAACAATACACTGTTGTGAAAAAAAAATTAATAAATTTAAAATATACGTTTTCATTTTTAACCTAAAAACCACCCTATTTTTCAAGTGTATAGTACGCGATTTCTGGAAATAATTGTTTCAATTTTAAAAATATAAAAATTGTAAAAATTAAGCTAGAAAATTTATGCGGAAGATAATATAGTTTTCAATAAAATCAAATAAATTATTAATTTAAAATGTACATTTTCATTTTTAAACTAAAAAACACCCTATTTTTCAGGTGTATAGTACACGATTTCTAGGAACTAATGTTGATATTTTAAAAATATAAAAAATAGTGTAAATTAAGCTAGAAACTTCATGGTGAACAAATCCTTGTTGTCAAAAAAGTCAAATAATTTAATAAATTAAAAATATGCGTTTTCATTATTAAAGTAAAAAACACCCTATTTTTGAAGTGTATAGCACGTAATTTCTAGAAACAAATGTTACTATTTAAAAATATAAAAAAATAGTGTGATTTAAGCTAGAGACTTATTGGTAAACAATGCATTGTTGTAAAAAAAATTAAATAATTTAATAAATTTAAAATATGCATTTTCATTTTTTTAGTAAAAAACAACTTAATTTTAAGTGTATAGTACACGACGTCTAGAAACAAATGTTGATATTTTAAAAATATAAAAAAATAGTGTAAATTAAGCTAGAAGTTTCTTGGTGAACAATACACTGTTGTGAAAAAAAAATTAATAAATTTAAAATATACGTTTTCATTTTTAACCTAAAAAACACCCTATTTTTCAAGTGTATACTATGCGATTTCTGGAAATAATTGTTTCAATTTTAAAAATATAAAAATTGTAAAAATTAAGCTAGAAAATTTATGGGGAAGATAATATAGTTTTCAATAAAATCAAATAAATTAATAATTTAAAATGTGCATTTTCATTTTTAAACTAAAAAACACCCTATTTTTCAGGTGTATAGTACACGATTTCTAGAAACTAATGTTGATATTTTAAAAATATAAAAAATAGTGTAAATTAAGCTAGAAACTTCATGGTGAACAAAACCTTGTTGTCAAAAAAGTCAAATAATTTAATAAATTAAAAATATGCGTTTTCATGATTAAAGTAAAAAACACCCTATTTTTGAAGTGTATAGCACGTAATTTCTAGAAACAAATGTTACTATTTAAAATTATAAAAAAATAGTGTAAATTAAGCTAGAGACTTCTTGGTTAACAATGCATTGTCTTAAAAAAAATTAAATAATTTAATAAATTTAAAATATGCATTTTCATTTTTTTAGTAAAAAACAACTTAATTTTAAGTGTATAGTACACGACGTCAAGAAACAAATGTTGATATTTTAAAAATATAAAAAAATAGTGTAAATTAAGCTAAAAACTTCTTGGTGAACAATACACTGTTGTGAAAAAAAAAATTAATAAATTTAAAATATACGTTTTCATTTTTAACCTAAAAAACACCCTATTTTTCAAGTGTATAGTACGCGATTTCTGGAAATAATTGTTTCAATTTTAAAAATATAAAAATTGTAAAAATTAAGCTAGAAAATTTATGGGGAAGATAATATAGTTTTCAATAAAATCAAATAAATTAATAATTTAAAATGTGCATTTTCATTTCTAAACTAAAAAACACCCTATTTTTCAGGTGTATAGTACACGATTTCTAGAAACAAATGTTGCAATTTTTAAAATATAAACAATTTTGTAAATTAAGCTACAAAATTTAGGGGGAACAATACACTGTTTTCAAAAAAATTAAATAATTTAATAAATTGAAAATATGCGTTTTCATTTTTAAAGTAAAAGACACCCTATATTTCAAGTGTATAGTACACGATTTCTAGAAACAAATGTTGATATTCTAAAAACATAAAAAATTGTGTAAATTAAGCTAGAAACTTCTTGGTGAACAATACATTTTTGTCAAAAAAAACCAAAAAATTTAATAAATTTAAAATATGCGTTTAAATTTTTTTAGCAAAAAATACCATATTTTTCAAGTGTACAACACACGATTTCTAGAAACTAATGTTGATATTTTAAGAATATAAAAAATAGTGTAAATTAAGCTAGAAACTTCATGGTGAACAAATCCTTGTTGTCAAAAAAGTCAAATAATTTAATAAATTAAAAATATGCGTTTTCATTATTGAAGTAAAAAACACCCTATTTTTGAAGTGTATAGCACGTAATTTCTAGAAACAAATGTTACTATTTAAAAATATAAAAATATAGTGTAAATTAAGCTAGAGACTTCTTGGTAAACAATGCATTGTTGTAAAAAATATTAAATAAGTTATTAAATTTAAAATATGCATTTTCATTTTTTTAGTAAAAAGCAACTTAATTTTAAGTGTATAGTACACGACGTCTAGAAACAAATGTTGATATTTTAAAAATATAAAAAAATAGTGTAAAGTAAGCTAGAAACTTCTTGGTGAACAATACACTGTTGTGAAAAAAAAATTAATAAATTTAAAATATACGTTTTCATTTTTAACCTAAAAAACACCCTATTTTTCAAGGGTATAGTACGCGATTTCTGGAAATAATTGTTTCAATTTTAAAAATATAAAAATTGTAAAAATTAAGCTAGAAAATTTATGGGGAAGATAATATAGTTTTCAATAAAATCAAATAAATTAATAATTTAAAATGTGCATTTTCATTTTTAAACTAAAAAACACCCTATTTTTCAGGTGTATAGTACACGATTTCTAGAAATAAATGTTGCAATTTTTAAAATTTAAACAATTTTGTAAATTAAGCTACAAAATTTAGGGGGAACAATACACTGTTTTCAAAAAAATTAAATAATTTAATAAATTGAAAATATGCGTTTTCATTTTTAAAGTAAAAAACACCCTATATTTCAAGTGTATAGTACACGATTTCTAGAAACAAATGTTGATATTCTAAAAAGATAAAAAATTGTGTTAATTAAGCCAGAAACTTCTTGGTGAACAATACATTTTTGTCAAAAAAAACAAAAAAATTTAATAAATTTAAAATATGCATTTAAATTTTTTTAGCAAAAAATACCATATTTTTCAAGTGTACAGCACACGATTTCTAGAAACTAATGTTGATATTTTAAAAATATAAAAAATAGTGTAAATGAAGCTAGAAATTTCATGGTGAACAAATCCTTGTTGTCAAAAAAGTCAAATAATTTAATAAATTAAAAATATGCGTTTTCATTATTAAAGTAAAAAACACCCTTGTTTTGAAGTGTATAGCACGTAATTTCTCGAAACAAATGTTACTATTTAAAAATATAAAAAAATAGTGTAAATTAAGCTAGAGACTTATTGGTAAACAATGCATTGTTGTAAAAGAAATTAAATAATTTAATATATTTAAAATATACATTTTTATTTTTTTAGTAAAAAACAACTTAATTTTAAGTGTATAGTACACGACGTCTAGAAAAAAATGTTGATATTTTAAAAATATAAAAAAATAGTGTAAATTAAGCTAGAAACTTCTTGGTGAACAATACACTGTTGTGACAAAAAAAATTAATAAATTTAAAATATACGTTTTCATTTTTAACCTAAAAAACACCCTATTTTTCAAGGGTATAGTACGCGATTTCTGGAAATAATTGTTTCAATTTTAAAAATATAAAAATTGTAAAAATTAAGCTAGAAAATTTATTGGGAAGATAATATAGTTTTCAATAAAATCAAATAAATTAATAATTTAAAATGTGCATTTTCATTTTTAAACTAAAAAACACCCTATTTTTCAGGTGTATAGTACACGATTTCTAGAAACAAATGTTGCAATTTTTAAAATATAAACAATTTTGTAAATTAAGCTACAAAATTTAGGGGGAACAATACACTGTTTTCAAAAAAATTAAATAATTTAATAAATTAAAAATATGCGTTTTCATTTTTAAAGTAAAAAACACCCTATATTTCAAGTGTATAGTACACGATTTCTAGAAACAAATGTTGATATTCTAAAAACATAAAAAATTGTGTAAATTAAGCTAGAAACTTCTTGGTTAACAATACATTTTTGTCAAAAAAAACCAAAACATTTAATAAATTTAAAATATGCGTTTAAATTTTTTTAGCAAAAAACACCATATTTTTCAAGTGTACAGCACACGATTTCTAGAAACTAATGTTGATATTTTAAAAATATAAAAAATAGTGTAAATTAAGCTAGAAACTTCATGGTGAACAAAACCTTGTTGTCAAAAAAGTCAAATAATTTAATAAATTAAAAATATGCGTTTTCATTATTAAAGTAAAAAACACCCTATTTTTGAAGTGTATAGTACGCGATTTCTACAAACAAATATTGCAATTTTAAAAATATGCATTTTTATTTTATTAGTAAAAAACACCTTATTCTTCAAGTGTATAGTACACAATTTTTAGAAACAAATGTTGATATTTTAAAAATATAAAAAACAAATTGTGTAAACTAAGCTAGAAACTTCATGGTGAACAATGCATTGTTGTTAAAAAAATCAAATAATCTAATAAATTTAAATCATGCGTTTTAATTTTTTTTAGTAAAAAACACCATATTTTTCAAGTGTATAGTACACGATTTCTAGAAACAAATGTTGATATTTTTAAAATACAAAAAAATTGTGTAAATTAAGCTAGAAATTTCTTGGTAAACAATGCATTGTTGTAAAAAATCAAATAATTTAAAAAATTTATAATATGCATTTTCATTTATTTAGTAAAAAAAACCATATTTTTCAAGTGTAGAGTACACGATTTCTAGAAACAAATGTTGATATATTAAAAATAAAATAGTGTATATTAAGGTAGAAAGTTCATAGTGAACAACACACTGTTGTGAAAAAAATCAAATAATTTAATAAATTTAAAATATACCTTTTCATTTTTAAACTAAAAAACACACTTTTTGTCAAGTGTATAGTACGCGTATTCTAGAAACAAATGTTACTATTTGAAAAATATAAAAAATAGTGTAAATTAAGCTAGAAACGTCTTGGTGAACAATACATTGTTGTCAAAAAAAAAAATAATTTAATAAATTTAAAATATGTTTATTTATTTTTAAAGTAAAAAACACCCTATATTTCAAGTTTTTAGTATACGATTTCTACAAACAAATGTTGCAATTTTAAAAATATAAAAAATTGTATAAATTAAGTTAGAAACTTCATGCTAAACAATACATTGATTTCAAAGAAATTAAATAATTTAATAAATTTAAAATATGCATTTTTATTTTTAAGTAAAAAATACCTTATTTTTCAAGTGTATACTACACGATTTATAGAAACAAATGTTGATATTTTAAAAATATAAAAAACAAATTGTGTAAACTAAGCTAGAAACTTCATGGTGAACAATGCATTGTTGTCAAAAAAAAATCAAATAATCTAATAAATTTAAATCATGCATTTTAATTTTTTTAGTAAAAAACACCATATTTTTCAAGTGTATAGTACACGATTTCTAGAAACAAATGTTGATATTTTAAAAATATAAAAAAATAGTGTAAATTAAGCTAGAAACTTCTTGGTGAACAATACGTTGTTGTAAAAAAAATCAAATAATTTAATATATTAAAAATATGCGTTTTTCTTTTTTTGGTAAAAAAGACCATATTTTTCAAGTGTAGAGTACACGATTTCTAGAAACCAATGTTGATATATTATAAAAGAAAATAGTGTATATTAAGGTAGAAATTTCTTGGTGAACAATACACTGTTGTGAAAAAAATCATATAATTTAATAAATTTAAAATATAAGTTTTCATTTTTAAACTAAAAAACACTTTATTTTTAAAGTGTATAGTACGCGATTTCTAGAAATAATTGTTTCAATTTTAAAAATATAAAAAATTTTAAAAATTAAGCAAGAAAATTTATCAGGAACATAATAATGTCTTCAATAAAATCAAATAAATTAATAAATTTAAATTAAGCATTTTAATTTTTAAAATAAAAAACACCATATTTTTCAATTGTATAGTACAAGATTTCTAGAAACAAATGTTGCAATTTTAAAATTATAAACAATTTTGTAAATTAAGCTACAAACTTTAGGGGGAACAATACATTGTTTTCAAAAAAAATTTAATAATTTATTAAATTGAAAATATGCGTTTTCGTTTTTAAAGTAAAAAACACCATATATTTCAATTATATAGTACACGATTTCTAGAAACAAATGTTGATATTTTAAAAACATAAAAAATTGTGTAAATTAAGCTAAAAACTTCTTGGTGAAAAATACATTGTTGCAAAAAAAATCAAATAATTTAATAAATTTAAAATATGCGTTTTCATTTTTTTGGTAAAAAACACCCTATTTTTCAAGTGAATCGTACACGATTTCTAGAAACTAATGTTAATATTTTTAAAATATCAAAAAATAGTTTAAGTTAAGCTAGAAACTTCTTGGTAAACAATGTATTGTTGTAAAAAAATCAAATAATTAAAAAATTTAAAATATGCATTTTCATTTTTTTAGTAAAAAACACCTTTTTTTCATGTGTATAGTACATGACGTCTAGAAACAAATATTGATATTGTAAAAATATAATAAACAGTGTAATTTAAGCTAGAAACCTCTTGGTGAACAATACATTGTTGTCAAAAAAATCAAATATTTTAATATCTTAAAAATATTTGTTTTTGATTTTTTAGTAAAAAAGACCATATTTTTCAAGTGTATAATACACGATTTCTAGAAACAAATGTTTATATTTTAAAAATAAAATATTGTAAATTAAGCTAGAAAGTTCTTGGTAAACAATGCATTGTTGTCAAAAAATAAAATAATTTAATAAATTTAAAATATGCGTTTTTATTTTTAAAGTAAAAAACATCTTATACTTCAAGTCAATAGTACACGATTTCTACAAACAAATGTTGATGTTTTAAAAGTATAAAGAAATTGTCTAAATTAAGATAGAAACTTCATGGTGAACAATCCATTGATTTCAAAAAAGTTAAATAATTTAATAAATTTAAAATATGCTTTTTTATTTTTTTTGTTAAAAACACCTTATTTTTCAAGTGTATAGTACACGATTTCTTTAAACAAATGTTGATATTTTAAAAATATAAAAAAATAGGGTAAATTAAGCTAGAAACTTCTTGGTAAACAATACATTGTTGTAAAATCAAACAATTTAATACATTTACTATAAGCATTTTCATTTTTTTAATAAAAAACACCTTATTTTTCAAGTGTGTAGTGCACGATTTCTAGAAACAAATGTTGATAATTTAAAAATATAAAAAAATAGTGTAAATTAATCTAGAAACTTCTTGGTGAACAATACATTGTTTTAAAAAAAATCAAATAATTTATTATATTAAAAATATGCATTTTTTATTTTTTTAGTAAAAAATACTATATTTTTCAAGTGTATAGTATACGATTTCTAGAAACAAATGTTGATATTTAAAAAAAATAAAAATAGTGTATATTAAGGTAGAAATTTCTTGGTGAACAATACACTGTTGTGAACAAATGAAATAATTTAATAACTTTAAAATATATATTTTCATTTTTAAACTAAAAAACACACTATTTTTCAAGTGTATAGTACGCGATTTCTAGAAACAAATGTTACAATTTGAAAAATATAAAAAATAGTGTAAATTAAGCTAGAAACTTCTTGGTGAACAATATATTGTGTCAAAAAAATAAAATAATTTCATAAATTTAAAATATGTTTTTTCATTTTTAAAGTAAAAAACACCCTATATTTCAAGTGTATAGTCCACGATTTCTACAAACAAATGTTGCCATTTTAAAAATATAAAAAATTGTGTAAATTAAGCTAGAAACTTCATGCTAAACAATACATTGATTTATAAAAAATTAAATAATTTGATAAATTTCAAATATGCATTTTTATTTTTTAAGTAAAAAACTCTTATTTTTCAAGTGTATAGTACATGATTTTTAGAAACAAAAGTTGATATTTTAAAAATATAACAAACAAATTGTGTAAACTAAGCTAGAAACTTCATGGTCAACAATGCATTGTTGTCAAAAAAATCAAATAATCTAATAAATTTCAATCATGCGTTTTAATTTTTTTTAGTAAAAAACACCATATTTTTCAAGTGTATAGTACACGATTTCTAGAAACAACTGTTGATATTTTAAAAATATAAAAAAATATTGTAAATTAAGCTAGAAATTTATTGGTAAAAATGCATTGTTGTAAAAAAATCAAATATATTAAAAAATTTAAAATATGCATTTTCATTTTTTTAGTAAAAAACACCTTATTTTTCACGTGTATAGTACACGACGTCTATTAACAAATGTTGATATTTTAAAAATATAAAAAAATAGTGTAAATTAAGCTAGAAACTTCTTGGTGAACAATACGTTGTTGTAAAAAAATCAAATAATTTAATATATTAAAAATATGCATTTTTTTTTAATAAAAAAGACCATATTTTTCAAGTGTAGAGTACACGATTTCTAGAAACAAATGTTGATATATTAAAAAAGAAAAAAGTGTATATTAAGGTAGAAATTTCTTGTTGAAAGATACACTGTTGTGAAAAAAATCAAATAATTTAATAAATTTAAAATATACGTTTTCATTTTTAAAGTAAAAAACACACTATTTTTCAAGTGTATAGTACGCGATTTCTAGAAACAAATGTTACTATTTGAAAAATATAAAAAATAGTTTCAATTAAGCTAGAAACTTCTTCGTGAACAATATATTGTTGTCAAAAAATAAAATAATTTCATAAATTTAAAATATGCTTTTCATTTTTAAAGTAAAAAACACCATATATTTCAAGTCTATAGTACACGATTTCTACAAACAAATGTTGCAATTTTAAAAATATAAAAAATTGTGTAAATTAAGCTAGAAACTTCATGCTAAACAATACAATGATTTCAAAAAAATTAAATAATATAATAAATTTAAAATATGCATTTTTATTTTTTAAGTAAAAAACACCTTATTTTTCAAGTGTATAGTACACGATTTTTAGAAACAAATGTTGATATTTTAAAAATATAAAAAACAAATTGTGTAAACTAAGCTAGAAACTTCATGGTCAACAATGCATTGTTGTCAAAAAAAAATCAAATAATCTAATAAATTTAAATCATGCGTTTTAAATTTTTTTAGTAAAAAACACCATATTTTTCAAGTGTATAGTACAAGATTTCTAGAAACAAATGTTGATATTTTAAAAATATAAAAAAATAGTGTAAATTAAGCTAGAAATTTCTTGGTAAACAATGCATTGTTGTAAAAAAATCAAATATATTAAAAAATTTAAAATATACATTTTCATTTTTTTAGTAAAAAACACCTTATTTTTCGAGGGTACAGTACACGACGTCTATTAACAAATGTTGATATTTTAAAAATATAAAAAAATAGTGTAAATTAAGCTAGAAACTTCTTGGTGAACAATACGTTGTTGTAAAAAAATCAAATGATTTAATATATTAAAAATATGCGTTTTTATTTTTTTATTAAAAAAGACTATATTTTTACAGTGTATAGTACGCGATTTCGAGAAATAATTGTTTCAATTTTAAAAAAATAAAAAATTTTAAAAATTAAGCTAGAAAATTTATTGTGAACATAATATTGTCTTCAATAAAATCAAAAAAATTAATAAATTTAAAATATGCATTTTCATTTTTAAAGTAAAAAACACCATATTTTTCAATTGTATAGTACGAGATGTCTAGAAAAAAATGTTGCAATTTTAAAAATATATACAATTTTTTAAATTAAGCTACAAACTTTAAGGGGAAAAATACATTGTTTTGAAAAATAAATTAGTAATTTATTAAATTAAAAAAATGCATTTTCGTTTTTAAAGTAAAAAACACCGCATATTTCAACTATATAGTACACGATTTATAGAAATTTATGTTGATATTTTAAAAACATAAAAAATTGTGTAAATTAAGCTAGAAACTTCTTGGTGAACAATACATTTTTGTCGAAAAAAACCAAAAAATTTAATAAATTTAAAATATGCATTTAAATTTTTTTAGACAAAAATACCATATTTTTCAAGTGTACAGCACACGATTTCTAGAAACTAACATTGATATTTTAAAAATATAAAAAATAGTGTAAATGAAGCTAGAAACTTCATGGTGAACAAAACATTGTTGTCAAAAAAATAAAATAATTTAATAAATTTAAAATATACTTTTTAATTTTTAAAGTAAAAAACACCCTATATTTCAAGTCTATAGTACACGATTTCCAAAAACAAATGTTGCAATTTTAAAAATATAAAAAATTGTGTAAATTAAGCTAGAAACTTCTTGGGGAAAGATACATTGTGGGAAAAAAATAATTTAATAAATTTAAAATGTGCGTTTTCATTTTTAAAGTAAAAAATACCATAAATTTCAAGTCTAGTACACGATTTCTACAAACAAATGTTGCAATTTTAAAAATATAAAAAATTGTGTAAATTAAGCTAAAAACTTCATGCTAAAAATACATTGATTTCAAAAAAATTAAATAATTTAATAAATTAAAAATATGCATTTTTATTTTTTAAGTAAAAAAATCTTATTTTTCAAGTGTATAGTACACGATTTTTAGAAACAAATGTTGATATTTTAAAAATATAAAAAACAAATTGTGTAAACTAAGCTAGAAACTTCATGGTCAACAATGCATTGTTATCAAAAAAAAATCAAATAATCTAATAAATTTAAATCATCCGTTTTAATTTTTTTTAGTAAAAAACACCATATTTTTCAAGTGTATAGTACAAGGTTTCTAGAAACAAATGTTGATATTTTAAAAATATAAAAAATAGTGTAAATTAAGCTAGAAATTTCTTGGAAAACAATGCATTGTTGTAAAAAAATCAAATATATTAAAAAATTTAAAATATGCATTTTCATTTTTTTAGTAAAAAACACCTTATTTTTCAAGGTTATAGTACACAACGTCTATTAACAAATGTTGATATTTTAAAAATATAAAAAAATAGTGTAAATTAAGCTAGAAACTTCTCGCCGAACAATATATTGTTGGAAAAAAATCAAATAATTTAATATATTAAAAATATGCGTTTTCCTTTTTTTAGTAAAAAAGACCATATTTTTCAAGTGTATAGTACATATTTTCTAGAAACAAATGTTGATATTTTAAAAAAGAATAGTGTAAATTAAGCTAGAAACTTGTTGGTGAACAATACATTGTTGTCAAAAAAATAAAATAATTTAATAAATTTAAAATATGCGTTTTCATTTTTAAAGTAAAAAACTCCATATATTTAAAGTCTATACTACACGATTTCTATAAACATATGTTGCAATTTTAAAAATATAAAAAATTGTGTAAATTAAGCTAGAAACTTCATGGTAAACAATACATTGATTTCAAAAAATTAAATTATTTAATAAATTTAAAATATGCATTTTAATTTTTTTTACTAAAAAACACCTTATTTTTCAAATGTATAGTACACGATTTGAAAACAAATGTTGATATTTTAAAAATATAAAAAATTTGTGTATATTAAGCTAGAAACTTCATAGTGATAAATAAATTGTTGTTAAAAAAAATAAAATAATCTACTAAATTTAAATCATGCGTTTTAATTTTTTTTAGTAAAAAACTCTCTATTTTCAATTGTATAGTACACGATTTCTAGAAACAAATCTTGATATTTTAAAAATATAAAAAAATAGTGTAAATTAAGCTAGAAACTTCTTTGTAAACAATACATTGTTTAAAAAAAATCAAATAATTTAATAAATTTAAAATATGCATTTTCATTTTTTTAGTAAAAAACACATTATTTTTCAATTGTATAGTACACGATTTCTAGAAACAAATATTGATATTCTAAAAATATAAAAAATAGTGTAAATTAAGATTGAAACTTCTTGGTGAACATTACGTTGTTGTAAAAAAAATCAAATAATTTAATATATTAAAAATATGCGTTTTTATTTTTTTAGTAAAAAAGACTATATTTTTCAAGTGTAGAGTACACGATTTCGAAAAACAAATGTTGATCTATTAAAAAGAAAATAGTGTATATTAAGGTAGAAAATTCTTGGTGAACAATACACTAATGTGAAAAAAATTAAATAATTTAATAAATTTAAAATATACGTTTTCATTTTTAAACCAAAAAACACCCTATTTTTCAAGTGTATACTACACGATTTCTAGAAATAATTGTTTCAATTTTAAAAATATAAAAAATTGTAAAATTTAAGCTACAAAATTCATGGGGAACATAAGATTGTTTTCAATAAAATCAAATAAATTAATAAATTTAAAATATGCATTTTCTGTTTTAAAGTAAAAAACACCCTATTTTTCAAGTGTATAGTACACGACTTTAGAAACAAATGTTGCAATTTTAAAAAATAAACAATTGTGTAAATTAAGCTACAAACTTTTGGGGGAACAATACATTGTTTACAAAAAAATTAAATAGTTTATTAATTAAAAATATGCGTTTTCATTTTTCAAGTAAAAAACACCCTATATTTCAACAGTATAGTACACGATTTTTAGAAACAAATGTTGATATTTTAAAATCATAATAAATTGTGTAAATTAAGCTAGAAACTTTTTTGTCAACAATACATTGTTGTCAAAAAAATCAAATAGTTTAATAAATTTAAAATATGCATTTTCATTTTTTTAGTAAAAAACACCCTATTTTTCAAGTTAATCGTACACAATTTCTAGAAAAAAATATTGATAATTTTAAAATATAAAAAAATAGTGTAAGTTAAACTAGAAACTTCTTGGTGAATAATATATTGTTGTCAAAAAAATCAAATAATTTAAGAAATTTGATATATGCGTTTTCATTTTTTAGCACAATATACCATATTTTTCGAGTGTACAGGACACGATTTCTAGAAACTAATGTTGATTTTTCAAAAATATAAAAAATAGTGTAAATTAAGCTAGAAACTTCTTGGTGAACAATACATTGTTGTCAAAAAATTAAATAATTTAATATATTAAAGATATGCATTTTTATATTTTTAGTAAAAAAGACCATATTTTTCAAGTGTATAGTACATGCTTTTTAGAAACAAATGTTAATATTTTAAAAAAAATAAAAATTAGTGTAAATTAAGCAAGAAACTTTTTGGTGAACAACACATTGTTGTGAAAAAAATTAAACAATTTAATAAATTTAAAATATGCGTTTTCATTTTTAATGTAAAAAACACCATATATTTCTAGTCTATAGTACACGATTTCTACAAACAAATGTTGCAATTTAAAAAATATAAAAAGTTGTGTAATTTGAGCTAGCAACTTCATGGTAAACACTATATTGATTTCAAAAAAATTAAATTATTAAAAAATTTAAAATATGTATTTTCATTTTTTTAGTAAAAAACATCTTATTTTTTAAGTGTATAGTACACGATTTTAGAAACAAATGTTAATATTTTAAAGATATAAAAAAATTGTTTAATTTAAGCTAGAAACTTCATAGTGAACAATGCATTGTTGTCAAAAAAATCAAATTATATACTAAATTTAAACATGCGTTTTAATTCTTTAGTAATAAACTCTCTGTTTTTCAAGTGTATAGCACACGATTTCTAAAAATAAATGTTGATATTTAAAAATATAAAAAAATAGTGTAAATTAAGCTAGAAACTTCTTGGTAAACAATACATTGTTTTAAAAAAAATCAAATAATTTAATAAATTTAAATATACATTTTCATTTTTTTAGTAAAAAACACATTATTTTTCAAGTGTACAGTACATGATTTCTAGAAACAAATGTTGATATTTTAACAATATAAAAAAAATAGTGTAAAATAAGCTAGAAACTTCTTGGTAAACAATACATTGTTTTCCAAAAAATCAAATAATTAAATATATTAAAAATATGTGTTTTTATGTTTTTAGTAAAAAAGACCAAATTTTTCAAGTGTATAGTACACGATTTCTAGAAACAAATGTTGATATATTAAAAAAAAAATAGTGTAAATAATGCTAGAAACCTCTTGGTTAACAATACATTGTTGTCAAAATAATAAAATAATTTAATAAATTTAAAATATACGTTTTCATTTTTAAACTAAAAAACACCTTATTTTTCAAGTGTATAGTATGTGATTTCTAGAAATAATTGTTTCAATTTTAAAAATATAAAAAATTGTAAAATTTAAGGTAGAAAAGTTATGGGTAACATAAGATTGTTTTCAATAAAATCAAACAAATTAATAAATTTAAAATATGCATTTTCCATTTTAAAGTAAAACACCCTATTTTTCAAGTGTATAGTACGCGATTTCTAGAAAAAAATGTTGCAATTTTAAAAATATAAACAATTGTAAAAATTAAGCTAGAAAATTTATGGGGAACATAAGATTGTTTTCAAAAAAATCAAATAAATTAATAAATTTAAAATATGCATTTTCATTTTTACTGTAAAAAACACCCTATTTTTCAAGTGTATATAGTATACGATTTCTAGAAGCAAATGTTGCAATTTTAAAAATATAAACAATTGTGTAAATTAAGCTACAAACTTTAGGGGGAACAATACATTGTTTTCAAAAAAATTAAATAATTTTTAAATTGAAAATATGCGTTTTCATTTTTAAAGTAAAAAACACCATATATTTCAAGTGTATAGTATATGATTTCTAGAAACAAATGTTTATATTTCAAAAACATAAAAAATTTTGTAAATTTAGCTAGAAACTTCTTGGTGAACAATACATTGTTGTCAAAAAAAATCAAATAATTTAATAAATTTAAAATATGCGTTTTCATTTTTTTTGTAAAAAACACCCTATTTTTTAAGTGTATAGTACTCGATTTTTAGAAACAAATGTTGATATTTTTAAAATATAAAAAAAATAGTGTTAATTAAGCTGAAAACTTCATGGTAAATAATATATTGTTGTCAAAAAAATCAAATAAATTAATAAATTTAAAATATGCGTTTTTATTTTTTAGCAAAAAACACCCTATTTTTCAAGTGTACAACACACGATTTCTAGAAACTAATGTTGATATTTTAAAAATATAAAAAATAGTGTAAATTAAGCTAGAAACTTCTTGGTGAACAATACATTGATGTAAAATAAATCAAATAATTTAAAAAATTTAAAATATGCGTTTTCATTTTTAAACTAAAAAACACTCTATATTTCAAGTCTAGTACACGATTTCTACAAACAAATTTTGCAATTTAAAAAATATCAAAAATTGTGTAAATTAAGCTAGAAATTTCATGGTGAACAATACATTGATTTAAAAAAAATAAAATAATTTAATAAATTTAAAATATGCGTTTTCATTTTTTTAGTAAAAAACACCCTATTTTTCAAGTGTATAGTACACGATTTTTAGAAACAAATGTTGATATTTTTTAAATATAAAAAAATAGTGTAAATTAAGCTAGAAACTTCATGGTGAATAACATATTGTTGTCAAAAAAATCAAATAATTTAATAAACTTAAAATATGCATTTTCATTTTTTAGCAAAAAACACCTATTTTTCAAGTGTACAACACACAATTTCTAGAAACTAATGTTGATATTTTAAAAATATAAAAAATAGTGTAAATTAAGCTAGAAACTTCTTGGTGAACAATACTTTGTTTTTAAAAAAATCAAATAATTTTAAAAATTTAGAATATGCGTTTTCATTTTTAAAGTAAAAAACACTCTATATTTCAAGTCTATAAGTACACGATTTCTACAAACAAATTTTGCAATTTAAAAAATATAAAAAATTGTGTAAATTAAGCTAGAAATTTCATGGTGAACAATACATTGATTTCAAAAAAAAATCAAATAATTTAATAAATTTAAAATATGTGTTTTCATTTTTTTAGTAAAAAACACCCTATTTTTCAAGTGTATAGTACACGATTTTTAGAAACAAATATTGATATTTTTAAAATTTAAAAAAATAGTGTAAATTAAGCTAGAAACTTCATGGTGAATAATATATTGTTGTCCAAAAAATCAAATAATTTAATAAATTTAACATATTTTTTTTCATTTTTTAGCAAAAAACACCCTATTTTTCAAGTATACAACACACTATTTCTAGAAACTAATATTGATATTTTAAAAATATAAAAAATAGTGTAAATTAAGCTAGAAACTTCTTGGTGAACAATACATTGTTGTAAAAAAAATCAAATAATTTAAAAAATTTAAAATATGCGTTTTCATTTTTATACTAAAAAACACTCTATATTTCAAGTAGTACACGATTTCTACAAACAAATTTTGCAATTTAAAAAATATAAAAAATTGTGTAAATTAAGCTAGAAACTTCATGGTGAACAATACATTGATTTCAAAAAAAATTAAATAATTTGATAAATTTAAAATATGCGTTTTCATTTTTAAAGTAAAAAACACCCTATAATTCAAGTGAATCGTACACGATTTCTAGAAACAAATGTTGATATTTTAAAAATATCAAAAAATAGTGTAAGTTAAGCTAGAAACTTCTTGGTTAACAATACATTGTTGTGAAAAAAATCAAATAATTTAATAAATTTAAAATATGCGTTTTAATTTTACAGTAAAAAACACCTTATATTTCAAGTATATAGTACATGATTTCTACAAACAAATGTTGCAATTTAAAAAATATAAAAAATTGTGTAAATTATGCTAAAAACTTCATGGTAAGCAATACATTGATTTTTAAAAAAATTAAATAATTTAATAAATTTATAATATGCATTTTGTAACACCTAATGAAATTTAAGGCTAAGTTTTTTTTTTGTAAAACATTGTTAAGTAATATGCATCATAAATGGTTCACCTTCGTAAGTTACATAACACTTAGTTTAAGGGACTATCATATGCCCCATCAAAATATACTGTTAATGTATTATTAACTTTGAAGTTCCGGAGCTCAATTTATTTATTTTTTAATATTTTTAAAATCAAACTCAATTTTTTTGAGATATCGTGTATTATTCATCAGAAGAATATGGTGTTTTTCGAGAAAATAAATGGAAACGCAATTTTTAAATTACTAAAATTATTACAAGTGCTTTTTTAGAGCAATGTGTTATTAACTTTAAAGTCTCTAGCTCAAATTACATAATTTTTTAATATTATTAAAATTTAACCCAATTTTTTGAGATATCGTGTATATTCACTTAAAGAATGAAGTATTTTAGGATAAAGTAATATTACGTCTCAACCTCAATTTACATAATTTTTTAATGACATTCAAATATAGTATTTTTTTTTTTCACATCGGAATAAAAATTTAATATTTATATTTACGAACCCATGTTGTACAATTTGTCTTTTAAATATCTTTTATCGAAAATAACGTCTATAAATCACTCATCCATGTATGATACGGGTCAAAAACACTACTATATAGAGAATTTGTTAACATTCACTTAAAAAATTTCGCAGTTTAAATTTAAATTCAAAATAATCCAAAAAATAAATATAATCTTTGTGAAAATCAAATCGCAATTATTGGTTTAGCACTTATCGTGTTTTAATTTAAATTCAAAATAATCAAGAAAATAAAATTAGTATTTGTGAAAATCAAATCAAAATATTTTCGCACTTATCATGTTTAAAGTATTAAAATATGGTATGATATTATATAATATGTGATCTCTTAAAATAATGGTTGAAATTTTAAAAATACCAAAAATTGAGCTTGAAACTCTAAAGTGAATAATACATTGCTTTCAAAAAACTTCAAGAAACTTAGGTATTTTAAAAAATCATTTTTATTTTTTTCGAAAAACAGCATGTTGTTCAAGTGTACAGTACACGATCTCTAAAAATATTTTACCATTTAAAAAAACAAAAAATTACGTAAATATAGCTAGAATCTTCAAAGAGTCATAATATATTATTTTCAAAAAACTAAAAATAATTTAGGTAATTTAAAATTGCCCTTTTTATTTTGTTTGTAAAAACATCTTATTCTTCAAGTGAATAATTGCAAATTTAAAAATTATAAAAAATTATATAAACTGAGCTAAAAACTTCAATGTGAATAATACATTGTCTTCAAAAAGCTTCAAATAATTTAAGTAATTTAAAAAATGAGTTTTCATTTTTATTTCGAAAAAAATCATTTCTTCAAGTGTAGTACATGATATGTAACACCCTATGTCCTAGCTATACTAGTCATATGTATAAAAGGGTGCGTCTATTGCCACTCTTTTTTAGTCTATTGACACTCCTTTTTTATTTTTTTAATTTTAAAATATATTTTTTAATCAATGAAATCAAAGAATCAAATTTTACATATTGTTAAAATACTTAATTAGAAAGGAGTAGCAATAGACTAAAAAAGAGTGGCAATAGAACTACCCTATATAAAAATCCACAACTTATACTATGGAACCATAGATAAGTGGGCTTATGTATCTTGTAATATTAAGGTCATAAAGGTACTTTAATTTAAGACTTAATTTTAAAAAATTTATACATCAATTGTCTAAATTCTAAGATGGTTGTATATTTTAGTTAGGCATTTGGTTTAATCAAAAAGTTTAATGATATTTCTTTTGAGTATGTCGTTAGACTTAAAAATGATATAGCTAATGAATTAACACAAAAGACATCTGGTTACATAATTTCTCCTAAGAATTTGGAAGTTTTGTGCCAAATTTAAAGCAGATTTTCCATTAGTCGATTAATGTTCACAATTTAAGTGCTACACACAAGGATTGAAGAACACCTATCGTGGCTTATCTAAGGGATCTTAATCAACCCGCACATAGGAAATTAAGGTTGAGAGCCATGAATTTTGTAATTTGTGGAAAAAATCTATACAAAAAGGGGAAAGATAGAACTTTGCTCAGATGCCCTAACGAGTCAGAAGCTTTTACTGCTTTGACTGAAATACATGATGGGGTTGTGGGGCTCATGAGAAAAGATGAAGTAAATCTTGAATAGGTACAATTACTATTGGCCATCAATGATGAAAGACTGCCATCAATTGGCTAAGTCTTGTTAGAGATATGGACAAATTCAACAAGTTCATGCCAGTAAATTACATTCCATAATTAAAACTTGGCCTTTCAGAAGTTGGGCTTTATATTATCTCCGATTCTAAATATAAAATCATGTGGAAGAAAATTTTTGATACTTTATATAAGATCCTTATAAAGTTCAAGAAATAATTATTAGCTTTTTTTTTGTCTATCCTTGTAATAAATGAAATAATAGTGGGTACAATTAATGTATTTGTTGAAAATTTTAACTTTAAACAAAGGTAAATTTAGTATATTGTACTATTTTTTGATAAGACAAGATATTAAATAAGGTTGTTGATAATTTTCTTAATCCATGTGAATTGATTAGAGAGTCCTATAAAAAAGACCAGAACTAATATTTAATTGGTCAAATTAATCCTTATTCTTCTAAACAACACCTGGAGTAAATTATTTTATCCAATGGGTAGAAGCAATACTTTTGAGGAAAGTGAATTAACAAGACTTCATTGAGAAACATATTATTGATAGATTTGGAATCCCACAAACTATTACTACTTATCAATGATCAATATTTGTTGGTCAGACAGTAACAAAATGTGCTGAAAGACTTCATGCAAACTATTGAACCCAACACCTATTATGCCCAATCAAATGGTCACGTTGAAGCCATAAATAAAGTCATCATCGGTTTGATTAAGAAGCATGTAGGTAAAAAATCAAAAAGCTAACATAGAACTTTGAGTCGAGTCCTTTGGACTTATAGAAATTCTCCTTGAGAAGTTACGTGATTTTTTCCATATAAATTGACTTATGGTCATGACTCAATATTCTCTTTAGAAATAAATCTAACTTCAGTCAGAGTCGAGAGACAATATAAATTGTCTACCGATGATTATTGGTCAATGATGCATGATAAATTAAACCAATTAACTGATAAGAGGTTGGTTGCTTGTGAAAACATCACGTAACAGAAAGAGAAGGTGGCCAAATTATATAATAAAAAGGTTAAAGCAAAAATTCTCATAGGGAGATTTATTGTGGAAATTCATCTTGCGCCCATGGACAAGAAGTCAAAGGTTCATGGTAAATAGTCCCCCAATTGAAAAGTACCTTGTTGAAATTGAAAAGGTTCATTCTGCTTATATTATTCAATCAAATTAATTGGTTCAGATTAAGTATTTAATGTCATAAATGGAAAATATTTAAAAGTTTTCATACCAACAATGTGTGAAGAAAATATCTCCTCTTATCAGTAAAAAATTCTATGAATTAAGGTTTGAGGTAAGTTCATCAGGACTATGAAAAGGAATGGATAACTACTTTAGCAAAATTAAAAACAGGCTCATGAGAAAGAAGACATTGATCAGAAATGAAAAGAAGAAAGTGATAAGATATATACAAGTATAGAAGTGTAAAGTTGTTTTGTTGAAGTTAGCATTACAAGCACAGAAAAAGGAAATTGCATTACAGAAGATGCAGAACAAGAAAAGAATCACAAAAGTTGATCTTTTAACATGTTTTCATGAATTCTCTTAAGTTCTCCATCATCACTGCTAACGCCTCAGACTCAAAATCTAATTTCTAATGCTGAGAAGCAAGTGATGCCCATTGGTCTGAGTCTTCTGTTCTAAGGACTTCCTATCTGACTCACATGCTTCTAGGCCAGAGATCAGAAAGCATCTCCTGTCTTCTGTCTTCTGTAACTTCTTCTTCAATTTTTTTTTTTAAAAAAAAATTATAATTTAAAAAATATAAAAAAATTATATAAATTGAGTTAAAAATTTTAAAGTGGATAATAAATATTTTTCAAAAAGCTTAAAATAATTTCAGTACGTTAGAAACACCCTATACATTTTAATTTTGAAAAACACTTTATTCTTTAAAGTTATAATACACAATCTCTAAAAAAAACTGTTACAATTTTAAAAATATAAAAAATAATGTAAATTGAACTAAAAACTTCAAAGTGAATAATACATTATTTTCATAAAGCTTCAAATAATTTAGTTAATTGAAAAACACCCTATTCATTTTAATTTTGAAAAACATCATATTCTACAAGTGAATAATACACAATCTATAAAAAAATTGTTGCAATTTTAAAAATATAAAAAAAATTAAAATTGAGCTAGAAACTTCAAAATAAATAAGACATTGATTTCAAAAAGCTTCAAATAATTTAGGTAATTTAAAAATCATATTTTCATTTTTATTTAAAAAAAATACCTTTATACAGTACACTATCTCTTAAAAAACTGTTGAAATTTTAAAAATATAAAAATTATGTAAATTGAGATAGAAACTTAAAAGTGAATAATACTTTTTGCAAAGCTTCAAATAATTTAGGTAATTTAAAAACACCGTATTCATTTTAATTTTAAGAAATAGCATATTCTTTAAATTTATAGTGTAGGATCTCTAAAAAAATTATTTTAATTTTAAAAATATAAAAAATATGTAAATTGAGTTAGAAACACTCTATTCATTTTATTTCGGTATAGACGGTATAAAATAATACATTGTTTTTAGAAAGCTTCAAATAATTTAGGTATTTTAAAAACACCCTATTCATTTTATTTCGAAAAAACACCATATTCCTCTAGTACATGATCTCAAAAAAAACTATTGCAATTTTAAAAATATAAAAATATTATGTAAATTGAACTTGAAATTTCAAAGTGAATAACCTATTCTTTGCAAAAAGTTTCAAATTATATCAGTAATTTAAAAACACCTATACATTTTTATTTTGAAAATCGTCTATTCTTCAAGTGTGTAATAGTACACAATCTCTAAAAAAATGTTGCAATTTTAAAAATACAAAAAAATTATGTAAATTGAGATAAAAACTTTAATGTGAATAATACATTATTTTCAGAAAACTTCAAATAATTTAAGTAATTTTAAAACAGCATATTCATTTTAATTTTGAAAAACACCTTGTTCTTCAAAGCGCATAATGCACGATCTCTAAAAAACTTATTGTAATTTTAAAAATATGAATTTTTTTGCAAATTGAGCTAGAAACATCAAAGTGAACAAGACCTTGTTTTCAAAAAGCTTCAGATAATTTAGGTAATTTAAAAACCATGTTTTCATTTTTATTTCGAAAAACACCTTATTCTTCAAGTGTATAGTACTCAATCTCTTAAAAAATTGTTGCAATATTAAAAAAATAAAAGAATATGTAAATTGAAGTAAAAACTTCAAAGTGAATAATACATCATTTTCAGAAGGCTTCAAATAATTTAGATAATTTAAAAATATGCATTTTAATTTTTAATTTGAAATACATCCTATAATACACAATCTCTAAAAATTGTTGTAATTTTAAAAATATTATTTTTTTTTGCAAATTGAGCTAGAAACATCAAAGTGAATAAGACATTGTTTTCAAAAAGCTTAAGATAATTTAGGTAATTTAAAACCGTGTTTTCATTTTTATTTCGAAAAATACCTTATTCTTCAAGTGTATAGTACACAATCTCTAAAAAAAATGTTGCAATACTAAAAATATAAAAGAATATGTAAATTGAGGTAAAAACTTCAAAGTGAATAACACATTATTTCTAGAAGGCTTCAAATAATTTAGATAATTTAAAAATATTCATTTTGATTTTTAATTTGAAAAGCACCCTATAATACACAATCTCTAAAATAATTGTTGTAATTTTAAACAATATTTATGGTTAAACAATATTTATTTACTTTTAATAACAGTATATTTATGTGAGTATGAATACACGAGGAGGAGAAAAAACAAGTTACACCTTAAGCTTATGTTTTGTATAATAGAAAGAAGTAGGAAGAAAAGAAGTTGGGGAAGGAGGGAAAAAAAGTTTAATTATTTTGTTTTTAAAAGTCAACTTCTTTTTCTCATTTTTCTTCCACTTGGCTTTAAATCAAACCAAAAAAATCTAGTTTTTCATGTTTTACTATCTATTCATTTTTTTTTAACCAAACAAATTATAAAAGTAGTGGACTAGTTATTGAAGTATTTTTTCTGTAATCTGTCTTTTTTTTTTTTGTGTTTTAGACCATGTTGGTTAGTTTCTATTTTTAGTTTGTTTGGGTCCGTTTTGTTTTTGGGCTTTCTTCTCCACGTTTGGGCTGCGTTCATAGGTCGGTGAGGAGTGGCTTTGTTTGTTGTATATATGCATGTAAATCTTCTCTTTTTTATTTTTTTTCAATTCAATGAATTAACATTTTACATTTCCTGATATGGTATCATAGAGCCTTCTGATTATCATGCTTTCTAAACAGAAACCTTTCTTCTTTTTCCCTTTTCCTTGTGGCACTAGGGTTTCTTCGTTCTCACATCTCTTCCCTTTGCCTTGCAGTGCTAGGGTTCCTTCGATCTCACATCGCTTTCCTTCGTCTCGCGGTGTTAGGGTTCTTCGATCTCACCTATCCCTTTCTCAACCGATTAATCCTTTTTCTGTTTACATCTATAGTGGTCGACGTTGCTATTGTCCTTTCCGATGCTCAAAATCCTTCTTCATTGTACTATTTGCATCTTGGTGATAACCCTAGTTCCGTGGTTGCGACTCCAATTCTTCAAGGTTCGGCCAACTATCTCATCTGGTCGTGAAACATGATGAATGCCTTGATATGTAAAGACAAGTATGTCTTCGTCACAGGTGAGCTTCCGCGACCACCTGTAGGTGATCCTCTCTACACATAGTGGATAAAAAGCAACACTGGTAACTTCTTGGCTTTCTCGTTTTGTTTCTGCTGACATCGCTTTGAGTATTTTTTTTATACTGCCAAAGATCTTTGGCAAGATCTTAAAGATCGATACTTTATTGGTGATTATTTCCATTTATCTGATCTGTTACAAGCCATTCATTCTATTCATCAAGGCGATCGTGATATTTCGCAATATTTCATACATTTGAAAGTTCTTTGGCAAGAACTTAACGTTTTATTAAAGCTCGATCTTCAATGCGTTTGTGAAACTAAATGTACATGTCCTCTTGCGACTAGTATGCGTTGTCAATCGTGAAAATGAATACGTATGTTGTTTTTTGAAAGGTTTAAATGATGCGTATGATATAGTTAGAAGACAGATTTTGTATTTGGATCTCCTTCTCCCTATTTCTAGGGTTTATACTCAGATCTTGGAACAAGAGAGACAAACTTCACTAATTCCTTTCTTGACACTAATATTCCTACTATTGTTGCGGTTGCTAAGGAATTTGACAATCAAACTTAGTAATCAACAAAGAGGAAAATGGAAGGTTAGTAATAAACTTTCCTTGTCAGGTAATGGAAAGATTTGTATTTTTGTGGAAAACAGAACCATACTGGACAAACTTGCTATATTAAAAATGAATTCCTACTAATTTTAAATTTAAGAACAAGAACCCTAACTTGACTGTGAATAATGTTGTGACATGCGTAGAACATGAGAGAAGAGAGTTTGGCAAACCCGAGATATAGGCATGTGTAGCCGGTATATATTGTGGCCACACATCATAAAGCTCATAGAACTCATGAGGAGTTCTCAAAAGAATAACATATTAATTGATTAATAAAATATTGTGATTACAATGAGGAAGGTTGGTTTATATAACTATCATAAAGCTTTTTTATTTAATACTCTAAACTAATCTAAGTATATGATAACTAAATACTAATTATACGAGTTAACTAAACTAATTATTGTTAACACTAATATGTGAATTCAACTTTAAGAAAAAGATTAGTCACGGCTTCTAACGATAAATACTCTTAGAAGAGAAAAAAAAAA
The DNA here is from genome assembly GCA_037177725.1 of Cyamopsis tetragonoloba. Taxonomy (NCBI): domain Eukaryota; kingdom Viridiplantae; phylum Streptophyta; class Magnoliopsida; order Fabales; family Fabaceae; genus Cyamopsis; species Cyamopsis tetragonoloba. Next base: position 59,392,311 of record CM074123.1, read on the forward strand.
AAACTCATTTATTTTTATCGATAAAAATGTAAACACACGCCAACTTTTTCTAAAGTTCTTAAGCACTCACCATAGTGGCTGAAAAACTTTATTGTAATAATTCTTCAGCTAGAAACCTCGAATTCTTGTTAAGGTATTTAATTAAAAAAAAAAAAAACTCTTATATGATTGAAATATTAACAAAATTTAAATTATGTAAAATTTTGTGTAATTATTATCAATTTATTGAATTGAATAAAAACTTTTCATTAAAAATATTAAAATAAAAAAACTAAATATCCATAAAAAATTTATTACTCGTCCACTAGGGATACATTATGCTGTGGTCCAAAATTCTGTCATCTGTACATGGTATGTAAAGTTGTTGACTAAAACAGTATTATTTGACAGCTCATGGCCTACGTGTAAGCATGTTGTGTTCCCATACATGCAAAGCTGTTAGAGTATGTTTATATTTATAATAATTTTTTAAAAAAGTGAAAAAGAAAAGTGTGTATATATGGAAACGGTATCTCAAAATAATTAATCACGTTTGTTGTAAAATTAACTTCAAAAACTCTAAAAGCTACACATACAACTTTTGTTATTAATTAACCATGAAGATTCACGTTGTGATATATAGTTTATATCGATTTTTTTATTAATAAGAATAAAGTTATATTTCGTATTCACTTGAAAATTGTGATAATTTAGTTTCGAAAAAGAAATTAAATATTACTTTTGACAATAAATATTTATGAAAGAGACCAAAAAACTTTTGTTATTAATCTCTAAGTGTAATTGTAACGGTACGTGAGCAAACATGCCAAAATAATGTTGACCTCTAAGGTAAGAGTAAGTAAGTGTTTTGGTCTCTTTTTTTATAATTAGAGAGTGTTTTAGTTTTTCATTTTTTTAGAATATCTAAATTAATTCTGACTTTTTATTTCATAAGTGTTTTTAGTTTCTAGCATTAAATGGCATTGATGAAAAGTCTATGTAATATGTTAAGTCCTTATCTGACATGTTACTTGACAAATGAGTTCAAAATAAACAACCAAATAATATTGTTTTGCTTAATCTACATTATTACATAGCATTTTGAAGTCTAAAATTGAATTATGTTGTAAATGATTTTAAAGACTAATTGAGTTACCTATTTCGAGATTAAGCAAAACAACGTCATTTTATCTCTTAAGAAGACTCTAGTGTCCATTGACGTATCATATAGACACTTAATTGCGACTCAAACATTTCGTCAGTGTCACTTAACATTAGGATTAAAGTACCTTGCAAAATCATGACTAATTGAATCATTTTAAAAGGTAAATAACTAAAATGTCCTATAACTACGGGACTAAAAGATTCAATTACTCTTAAGATAATTATATGCTCTATGGGATCTTGGGTTTGAACTTTGTGCATTAAAAAAAAAATTGAGTTTTAGGTCTCCTGAAAAAAAACCCTACTAAAAAAGCTAATTTATTAAGATGTGAATATTTTTTACTCAAAAGGATTTGGATACATGTGCCTAGAAATTAAAGGAAAAAAAATGAATACATAGTCCATGTCTTTAAGTAACCATTTCTAAAATGAGATTTACAGTGAACGAATTTCTTTTGTATACTATGAAGAAAAAAAAAAAAGGTTCTCTTGTTAGGTTAACCAACAATGTGCCTGTTAAGTTAATTTCAATTCATTGATTGCAAATTGAAATTTTGGATATTTTCATTGATTTGATCTTGTTTGTCCATATATGTTATAGTATAAAGCACTGGAAATTATTCATTTACTTGTAATTGTAGGTGAAAGGTCTCACTCGGATTTGAATATATGATCAAGCATTTTCCATGTGGATTTAGTAATGCCACTTGAAATTAGCACATGATGGCATAATATATAACTTAATTTTATGAAAATGCGAATATTATAATATGATATGTCAAAAAATAAAGTGTGTGGTGCAGATAGTAGCGACCTTAAAAAATTTTAATAGTAACTAATTGATCTATTACTTAGTATGGGAACCTGGTGTCATATGATAGCAAGGTGTTGATTGGACATCACTTTCACATAAACATGATAAAAAAGCATAGTCATTTAATTGGATTCCAAGAAAAAAAAAACACAGAGAAATTTAATTTTGATATCTCCTATTATGGCGGCTATTATTATTATTATTTTTGGATAGAAAGTGACTCTTTCAACTTGTTCACTGTCTCACTCTTCAGAATTAGTAATTTTGATTCAGAACATAACTCTCTCACTATAACCATTTACTTGTATAAGCATAATGATGATAACTGGCATGTGCCAAGTGCTATGTACTAACTACTTTATGTTCTCCACCTTCTCTTCCTTTCTGGTAGATCTCACTTAATGTGCTGAGAATTCAATTCAAGGAAAAAAAGAAGAGAAAATCAACATTATTCAGAACATTTATGCAGGTCATATGGCTACAAGAATTCTTTCTTCTCTGTATCATAAATCTTCTTCTGCCTCAGCTACTAAACATTGTTTAGGTAATAACAAAGTCTCTCCCTTTTTCTTTGTGTGTATTTGAGATCATATGATCATATCCACTTATGTGAAACTCAAGAAAACAATTTTCTGTATCTGTTATAGATTTAAATGTTGGAGAGTCATTGCATTTTTTTTATAAACCAAATGCATCAACGTGAGTTTAAACTTAGAAGCTACTGTTAAAGTTATTTTCCTCTAGTCACTATACTAACATGTTAGAGTGGACGACCCTCTAATGATCTGGTTCCCGGAATTGAATTAGGTCAAACTCCAAATTTAAGATGGTATCAAACTAGTCTTGATATGGGCCATTCGCAGATGTATTTGCCTGCAAACTTCACGCGCTATATTTCCAATTTTGAGCGTTAAAATACTGAGTTAAGTCCCATTTAGTCAAGTTGAAGCCCAAATTAAGAAAATTTTCAATGAAAAAAGAATTTGGAACTTGGAGAAAGGTTTTGAACTTGTTTTTCTGTACTGATATACTGATTAGACATGCATGATGGTGCAAATGAGTACAGAGAGGAGCCAGATAAATTGCTGAGCATATCTTATACATTATTTGAATTTGAATTTTATTTTCAAAACAATTGGATAAATATTATTTAGTATTGAATAAGTTTTCAGGCTTATATTATGGTTGGACTAGAAGTATCAGTGGGATTGTAGCTTCTGCTGCTACTGATGTAGAACCTAGCATACCACCTGTGCAAATTGACCATACTCAACTTCTTATTGATGGAAAATTTGTTGATGCAGCTTCTGGTAAATATCTTATATACCACTATATACTTCAAAATTTCTATTTCATTCATATGAATACAGAACAATCAATGCTATAGAAACTTAATTAAGAAATTTATCCTTTGTTAGGAAAAAATTTTCCAACCTTTGATCCCAGGACAGGAGATATAATTGCCAATGTTGCAGAAGGTGATAGTGAAGATGTAAATCGCGCCGTCCACGCTGCTCGTAAAGCTTTTGATGAAGGACCATGGCCAAAGATGACAGCTTATGTATTCAAAACATTCTCTAATCTATTTTTCTTCATATACTTCTGAACATGTGTTCTTATCTGCATTAGGAACATGAAGAGGTTATGATTCTGCATTAGAAGGCAGTAATTATTGCATAAGCACAATGTTTATACTTTATAGACACAATTAGATAATTTTGACTTAAAATTTTAAGTAGTGTTTGTAACACAATTAGATAATTTTGACTTAAAATTTTAAGTAGTGTTTGTAATACCTCGTAAGCTTTTCATTGGTTGTGTCTATCAGATTGATAGATGTAACATGTTTTTCATATAAAACAACTTCAACCAATGTTTTTGATGATCTCCTCTAGGAAAGGTCGCGTATAATCTGGCGCTTCGCCGATTTACTGGAGAAACATAAGGACGAAGTTGCAGCAATTGAAACATGGGACAGTGGGAAGCCTTATGAGCAGGCTGCAAATGTTGAAATACCTATGGTGGTACGCATTTTTCAATACTATGCAGGTAACAATAACTGAGCAATTCTTATACGACCATAAACCTAGCATTTTATTCTTAGACATGCCCAATAAGAAACAACGATTATTATTATTACTTCTTATTTTAATTCCTTCTCATTTTTTGATTGATTGTACCTATAGACGCCCTGTCTATTTGTGATCTTAATGGTATTGTACAGATTTTTGACATTCTTTGGAATCGCTTCTTTTTTTTTTTGGTTTTCTTAAGGTTGGGCAGATAAAATTCATGGACTAACAGTGGCAGCTGATGGACCCCACCATGTCCAAACACTGCATGAGCCAATTGGAGTTGCAGGGCAGATTGTTCCTTGGAATTTCCCACTTCTTATATATTCATGGAAGGTTGCTCCTGCATTAGCATGTGGTAATACTGTTGTGTTGAAAAGTGCTGAACAAACACCTCTTTCTGCACTTTATGTGTCAAAGTTATTTCTTGAGGTAAGTTTACAAATTGCCACACCTTTATATGTATTCTTCTCTTTTCACTCGTGTGTGTATCAATTCTGATGTACAGATTATGAATAATACATTATTTTTCTTCCACTTGTAAATGCATTCCAGTAAGATTGTATCCTATATTTCATAAATTTGAGTAAATTTTGTAAAATAGAAAGTGAACAAGTCTTTGTGTGTGTGTTTCTTTTACTGTTTGACTCAATATGAAAGCACTTTCACTTAAAACATGATAGGAATTTGTAACCAAACAAATAATAACTGTTTATATTATTAAAACACGAGTAATGTTAGACCAACTAAAAAACAAACATGCAATTCAGTGTTATGATTGTGAAGGTTGCAATATTGAGATTGTGTTCCTGCATGTGTATGTACATCAGTGATCCTCATAACTCATGGATTTGAATTTTGATGTAACAGGCAGGACTTCCTCCTGGTGTTCTAAATGTTATCTCTGGCTTTGGTCCCACTGCTGGTGCAGCTCTATGTAGCCATATGGATGTTGACAAGGTACCTCAAAAGATTTAGAGCCAGTTTGTTGCTCTCAGAATCTTAACCAAACGAATTGTTAGTGAAAGAATTCTCCTCATACAGCACAAAATATATCGTTCAATTTTGTGATTTTATCTTCTCGAAAGCTTTGAATCTATTTACTTTGCATTTCCATTTTTTGTTTTCATAAAAAAAATTAAAAATTGTTGTCTTGATTTTATTTTTGTTTTCTATTTTTTAAAATTTGCACAGGAATCATTGGTTTATGATCTATTGATATAACTCAATACATATATGCATCATCATAAGTTCTCAATTTATGCCAATATGGCTTTTTTTGTTTTTTTATCAGCAACTAAATTTTGGTTGATGTGATTTTGTAGCTTGCTTTCACAGGATCCAGTGGCACTGGTAAAATTGTACTAGGTTTGTCTGCAAAGAGCAATCTGAAGCCAGTAACTCTAGAATTGGGTGGAAAATCTCCTTTCATTGTGTGTGAAGATGCTGATGTTGATGCAGCTGTTGAGGCTGCACACTCTGCATTATTCTTTAACCAGGTTTGATGAATACAATCTTTATCATTGATTCTATTTTTATGTTAAAATAATTACTTGGTCCATATATTCTATCCTTATTTACAGATTAGTCCCTGCACTAAAAATTGTAATTTTATCCTTATTATATGTTTTAACCTTATGCTTTTGTCGAACGCGTTTGCATCTGGATGATAGTAAAAGGACCAAAAGTATAATACATAGAGACAGAAGCATAAGTTTAAAAATGTACAGAGACCAAAAATTATAATTTTTTTTTGTAAGGACTAATATGTAGTATAAATGAAGGTTAATTATAGGAATCAAATGATTGATTAATTAAGCTTTTTTTCTAAAAACTCATGACTCTCTTTAAAAAGTGAATTATTTAGTAGACAGTTCAATTGACTTTTAGATAATGAAGCAATGATTGAAAAGATAAGTGTGTTTAAAGGAGTGTATTGCAAGCATTTCTCTTGTTTATGAGAACCATGCATTTGCAATTTTTGTTTATTGCATAATGGTCCAATATGGTTCAAGCTGTTTTGGTTTGTCTCAACAGGGCCAATGCTGTTGTGCTGGTTCTCGCACATTTGTTCATGAAAGAATATATGATGAATTTGTGGAAAAGGCTAAAGCACGTGCCCTTAAACGTGTTGTTGGAGACCCTTTTAAAAATGGTGTTGAGCAAGGTCCTCAGGTATCTCTATGACTATCTCCTATTATTTACTCCTCCAATCCTTTTTATAAATACTAACAATCCTAGTTGAACTTAGTTAATTTTATTATTGTGACACCTAGTGTGACAAAGATGATAGAAAATCCACTAAATTTGTTTTGGACATGTTTAGAGATGACCGTTGAAGGCATAAGTGAAAAGAGTTGACAGTATAGTCTTTAATTCTATAGGAAAAATGTAGAAAGAGATCTAAAAGAATGATACAGAACTTATTAAACAAGATCCGTTGCTTAATAATATTTTTGCACAATGATACTGTCATCTATATAGCCAAAGTTAATAGTGAAATAAGACTTGTTGTTTATTGGATTTCTCAATCAACTATATGAGATATCAATCTTATCTTCCTTTGTGTGAATTATAAAATGTTAATGACATACGAGTTTTTCTTCTCAAGTTTGTTTGTCTGTGTTTACATAAATGCTAAGTGGATTCCAAAAGAAAAAAGATAAATGCTAAGTGGAAGATTGATAGTTGTATATGTTTTCAGATTGATTCTGCACAATTTGAGAAGATCTTGAAATACATAAGATCAGGAGTTGAAAATGGTGCTACACTTGAATCTGGTGGTCAAAGAATTGGTTCCAAAGGTTACTACATCCAACCAACTGTTTTCTCAGATGTTCAGGTATCATACTCCCAACAATAATTCTATTTCTGAAAAAAAAAAACACTCTGATTTTATTTATTCATATAACTCTCAAGCAAAAGTAAATAACCAAAATGATTTCTTTGTAATCATTACAGGACAATATGTTGATAGCAACAGATGAGATCTTTGGTCCAGTTCAATCCATCTTGAAATTCAAGTATGCTATAAATCACTAATCAAAATGTCATTTTATCAATGGTGAATTCCCTATTGTCTTTGAAAATTTTATGACACCAGTGCCTTGATCACGTGCTTAAGTAAGTTAACCACTAAGATTACTTAAATACGTACGATCAAGGCAATGGCGCTATCAAGTTTTTGAAAGCGCCAAACAACTCACCCTAGTTAAAACTTCCTTTTCTTTGAATGTCACTCATTCTATGTTTTGAAATGAACCATAGGGATCTAGAGGAGGTGATAAGAAGGGCTAATGCAACTTCCTATGGCCTGGCTGCTGGAGTTTTCACTCAAAGTATGGATTATGCTAATGCCTTGATGCGCGCGCTACGAGTCGGAACAGTATGGATCAACTGCTATGATGTGTTTGATGCAGCAATACCTTTTGGAGGGTATAAGATGAGTGGTCAAGGGAGAGTTAGGGGAATCTATAGCCTTAGCAGTTACCTTCAAGTTAAAGCTGTTGTCACTGCTTTAAAAAATCCAACATGGCTATAGTTTTTCAAATATCGATAAGTGTGTGCATTCATAGTGTCTTTCTTTTATGAAAAAATCTATTGTAGATTGTACCTTTAAGTGTCAAACTGTCAATAATTTTCATGCATCTTTAAGAAGGGCTTTATGGGACATCTAGACAAGAGGAAAAAGAAGCATATATTGATTACTCCATTATCTCAAACTCTTAGTTTTGTAAATGTAGGTATAACATTTAACATGTTAAATTATAAATATTTAGCTAAGAAGACCATTTCTTCATCTCTTATTATGCCCTATAATAGTATCAATTATTGGTCAAATGTTATGTTCTAACTCTCACACCTTATATAAAAGTCATCACCCTTAACAAATAATTAGAAAGAGAAAATAATTACAAACAATAACGGCAGTATTCTATCTAATATCAACTTCAATTAATACATAGGACCAAAGACATTCACAATATGAGACCCAAAATTTGTTTAAAAAGTTCACAAAAAAGAAACTTACCCACAACTAAAACTGTTACGGTCGCTTCAGTAGAACCACAAAAAAACATCTTTTACTAGAAAAAGAAAAAGAAAAAGAAAGTTTTGAAATTTAACATGTGGACACTTCAATTGTGAGTCAAAGCCATTAATAATTTATTATTAACTTATTAACTATATATTATTAATGACAGAGGGACCCATAAAGTTAACTATAAAAATAGTGAACAGAAGGGAGTTATGATAGAATCGCAAGCTTAAAATACACACGAACAACTACATTGTAATTATTCATAACACCCTTTGGATGTCCAATTTTTAAGAATGTGCCTTATTAAGACCTTCCTAGGAAAATCCCAATGGGACAAAAAACTAGTGAAGGAACAATAGTACATCATTCTTTAATTACAATTGAATACTGCCTAATTTAAAACATTGCAAGGAAAAATCCAAACGGATAAAAAAACCATGGCGAAGGCAAAAAAAAGTGCAGTACATATTCTTGAAATGTTATGAATAATTACATCATGTGAATTCCCGTATGTATTACAAGCTTAAGATTCCATGGCAACTCCATTTTCCATTCAGGATTTCTATAACTTCCTTTCTAAGTTCCTCTATTATTAATAATATATAGTTGATAATATTTTAATAATATATAATGAATAAATTATGAATAATAGTAGTTAATAACTTATTAATAATATATAGTTAATAAGTTATAAATAAATAATAAATAATAGTTTATTAATAATAATAAGTTAATAATAATATCATTAATAAGTTATTAATGGCTCTATCAAACAACTGAAGTTATCAAGACAACTTTTTCATAGGTTTACTAATAAACAATGACAGATTTGTTATAATGCAAGATGAAGAGTATGATGTTGAAAATTAAAATACCCATCACGAAAAGCAAGTGCAGCAAAAGTGTTTGGTTAACCTTGTATGTAGCTTGGAAAAGGGACAAATTGTGCTCTTTGCCACACAGACAGTCATATGCAGAAATTTTATTTGGATCAAGATCAACATAAATGAAAATCACACACCTATACAGCACTACAAAATCACTTCACACAAAACACTTAGCTAAAAGACACCTAAACTTCTAACTCAACAAGGTCTATTTTTCTCAAACTAAGTAAAAAAGTAATAAAAAGAATGGTATAAGCATGTTGAAAAACACAAACACTAGTTAAACAACCCAAAAATAAAGTAACCTGGCGCATCAAAAAAGAAGAAACTTTGTCGATCAAAAAGCAATAAAACAAAATCACAAAATGCAAATTTTAAAATATAAAAAAAAAAGTTAGTAAGAAATCCACAAATCGAAGTGAAAAAAAAAAGGTCAAAGTGAGAGCAGTACACCTGAGAGAAAACCGAGTCAAAGTAGAGCTTGCTCAAGGTTCCATAACTCTTATAATTAAAGTTAGGTTGCTGATACTGAGATACAAAAGCTGAAAGTCTGAGTAACGTGAACAAATTCCTGCAAATTACAAATGTTAAACATATAACTAAACTCAATGTATTGAATGACAATCTCATATACACTGAATGTAAAAAAAAAAAACCTTAGAGACTATTATAGAAGCATTATCCCACTAGCTGAAAGGTTATCACAGGGCCCAAATATTCTTTCAAAGTCAAAATGTTTGCGAGCTACATACGAATTAAAAAGAGAGAATTATGAAAGTACCGCAATTATATTATCATAACACAAGCAATAAGAGCTAACTAGATGATATGATATTAAAATCTCAAATGCTAAAGCTACTACAAATGCAATTACCTCATTTGTCCAAAATTAATCACCAATAGTTAAGCGAAGTATTTAAAAATAACTTGATAAAAGGTAGAAAAAAATATTTAAACAAATAAATAGATAAACAAATAAATAGATGAATAAATAAATAAATAATCTGAGCTTCAACATTAATGATAATTATCTATATATTTTCAAAGTTCGAAGACACCAACAAAACTAAATTTTGACCCTTCAAAAGAAAGGCTTTATGGGACAACTTGACATGAGGAAAATGAAGCATATATTGATCACTCCACTTTCTCAAACTCTTAGTTTTGTAAGTGTAGGTATAGTATTTAACGTGTTAAATTATAAATATTTAACTAAGAAGAGCATTTCTTCATGTCTACTCTAAGATAGTATCAATTATTGGTTGAACTTTATGTTCAAACTCTCACACATTGTATAATTAGAAAGAACAGATAGTTAAAAACAATAACAATAGTATTCTATCTAATATCAACTTCAATTGTACATGGGACCAAAGTAATTCACAACATGAGACCTAAAATTTGTTTCAAAAATTCACATAAGAGAAACTTACACAAAAATAAAACTATCACGATTGCTTCAACGGAATTACAAAAAAAAATCTTTTACAAGAAAAAAGAAATGTTTGAAATTTAACATGTAGACTCTTCAGTTGTGAGTTAAAGCCATTAATAATTTATTACTAACTTATTATCTATATATTATTAATGACATAGGAACCCATAAAGTTAGCTAAAGAAATAGTTAACAGAAAAAAGAGTTAAAATGAAATCGTAAGTTTGGAATACACACAAACATTTATATTGTAATTATTTATAACACCCATTTAATATCCATTTTTTTAGAATGTGCCTGACCTTACTAGGAAAATCCCAGTGAGACAAAAAACTAGTGAAGGACAAAGAGTACATCATTCTTAAATTGCAATACTGCCTAATTTAAAACCTTGTCAAGGAAAAATCCAGTATGATAAAAAAAACCCATGACAAAGGAAAAAAATGCAGTACATATTCTTCAAATGTTATGAATAATTACAATGTGAATGTTCATATGTATTCCAAGCTTAATATTTCATTGTAACTCCCTTTCCTATTCAGAATTTTCATAACTACCTTCCTAGGTTCCTCTGTTATTAATAATATATAATGAATAAGTTATGAATAATAATAGTTAATAATTTATTAATAATATATAGTTAATAAGTTATAAATAAATAATAAATTATTAATAATGTATAGTTAATAATTATTAATAACATATAGTTAATAAATAAGAATATATAACTAATAATTTATTAATAATAATAAGTTAATAATAATATTATTAATAAGTTGTTAATGGCTCTATCAAACAACTGAAGTTATCCAGACAACTTTTTCATAGGTTTACTAATAAGCAATGACATATTTGTTATAATGCTTTGATTTAATTTCTTTCAAGGATTTGTGGATAAGAGATTAATAATGAAGCTATTGATGCAAGATCTAAGAAAAATGTTAACAAACTCAAAGCATATCAAGAAAGTAAAAAAAATGAAGAGTATGATGTTGAAAATTAAAATACCCATCACGAAAAGCAACTGCAGCAAAAGTGTTTGATTAGCTAGGAAAAGGGACAAATTGTGCTCTTTGCCACACAAACAATCATATGCAAGAAATTTTATTTGGTTCAAGACCAACATAAATGAAAATCACACACCTACACAGCCCTACAAAATCACTTGCACACAGAACATATAATTGTAAGACACCTGGAGACCCAACAAGATCTATTTTTCTCGAATAAGAAAAAGGAATAAAAGGAATGGTATAAGCGCGTTGAAAAACACAAACACAAGTTACACAACCAAAAAAAATAAAGTAACCTAGACTCGTGTTTTCTACAACCCCGCATCAAAAAAGAAGAAACTTTGTCAATCAAATAGCAATAACACAAAATCACAATATGCAAGTTTTAAAATAAAAAAGGAAGTTAGAAAGAAATCCACAAATTGAAGTGGGAAAGAAAATAAGATCAAAGTGGGAGCAATACACCTGAGAGAGTTGATAGAAAACCGAGTCAAAGTAGAGCTTGTTCAAGGTTCCATAACTCTTATAATTGAAGGTAGGTTGTGGATACTGAGATACCAAAACTAAAAATCTGAGTAATGTGAATAACTTCCCTGCCTTTATAGAAGATAAACTATTGATGTAGCTAATACATGTGAATCCTGCAAATTGCAAATGTTAAATATATAATTAAACTAAATATATTTAATGATTATCTCATATACACAAAAAAACTGAATGTTAGAATAAAAAAAACATGGAGATAAATCATATAATGATTTCAGAGGTTAGTAATAATAAAAAAAGGAAAAGCCTTATCCCACTAGATCAATGGTTACCACAAACCACGAAAAATCATTAAAAAAATTGTTAAACAAGTATTACTCATTGAACATGGACATTACATATACAAGATTGTAAAAAAGAAAGCCAAATATTTATAATCATGCCTTCATGTTTAAAAAGTTGAATTCGGTCTTATGAAATTAATTAGCTGTATGAACTATGAAGTTAACGTAATAAACTCAATGTTTACATTTGAACATCCTAAATTTGTATCCAAAAAAAAAGGCACAACATTACTTAACTTCAGTCTCTCAATTTTGTTTTTTGTTTTGAGATATATATGTAAATAAATTCAGATGGTGTTTTTGCAAGTTCGTATCAACTGAGGATTTCAAACACCTAGAGTTTTTAAAGATATGAACTTATGAAAGAATGGTTTACCATTCCTTTTATACAAGTGATTTGATTTGATTCACTGCACCTTTAAAGTTCCTAACTACATCTCACAACATTAACTCCTTATGCTGAATTTCAATGGTTTACTAAATTAGTATGTGCTAATTTTGAACACTTTAACAGGGAATGTAAACCAGAGCAAAGTTGCTAAACCATTAACATGACATCCTCTCTACACTTTCTTCTGCCTTCCAGAAGAAAAAATTATTCATGTAATGATCAGGTTCAAGTTCTGAGCAGTCGCTCCCATGTGGTTTGATTCGATTAATTTGCAGATTGCAATCACTATCAACAAGAATTGTCTTTACAGAATTCTCATACTCCTAAAATGGATTGAGAAGTTGGTCCTATTTGGTTTATGTTTCTATTTTTTGAAATTTGTATAAGAAATGCGAGAAACAACTTAAAATAAGACTTTCTCGTTCACAATCATTTCCAATATTTTCTATATAAATTTTAGAAAACAGAAAATTTAAAAAAAAAAAAAAAAAGAAATAGAAACACAAACCAAAAGGGGCTCAGAACAATGAAAGAAGAAAGAGGAATAAACAGAAGGACGCACACGCTGACGTACATGAGAGCCTCCACAGTAAATGCATATAAAATGATTGTTTGTTCATTAATAATACACAATAATTGTCAGTACAACATTCTCACAGGTATTGCGAAAACTAGGGGGGAAGTTGTGGTCTTAAAAATATCAGCTATGAACTTGTTGAACTGGATGATCAAGTGCACACCAAAATACTAGATGTTAAACAGAAAGAGCATGGGAATGTCTTCTAACTATACCAATTGAAGAAAAATCCAGATAAGAACAATTTACCTTTCTTAAGAATTCAACAAAAAGCTCAGACAAAAGTCTTCTGTTAATTGGCCTAGACTTGTCTGATATAAACCGGTTTATATTAGCATCACATGTTTCTGCATAATTTACATCAAGATAAGGGTTACATAAATCTTATATAGGTAACTTCAAAATTCAAAAGGTGGAACTACCCTTTTAAACAAATCTGAATGAATTGACAATTCTGATTCACCCACTATTTTAAGAGACACAAGTATTTCAGCATTCCAAGCTCATAAATTCAAACACTAGTATCTTGTACTCGCACCCAAGCTGTATTCATAACACAGTAGAATTGCCACGACAGAGTGCAAAATGAAAGTGGTGAACGAATAATGTTAGCCTAACCGGTTTATATACAGTCAACTGCAAACCTAAAAGCTACTAAGTACTATCCTTTTAGAAAATGTTAGCCTAACCCCTAAAACCAAAATCAACGCCATCAGACTGTGATCACAATTAATTTCATAAAGAAAAGCACAAAGGAAAGTGTAAGTAATAAGGGGGCTGAAAGAAACAGAAGGAGTAAGTTGAACTCTTGGCATTGCAAAAAGTTGTATGCATTTACAGAATTCTCAGCATTATATTAAATCATGCACACAACCTCAACATCCAAAAGAAAAGTGAATATTTCAGCTTTCCACAAAGGCACAAACAAGTTCCGCTTCTAAAAAATTAACCTCAACATCTTAATTCATAAGATCCAGAATGACGTTTTATTTTGGAAACCCAAAATCAAATGAAAATGTACCTCTGAGATCATCAACCATATTGCCAGGGTATATACCTTTAAGTGGCAGCAAAATTGCAAGAACACGTGTCTGAAAATGAAGGAAAATGTTCCATGCGTCAGAAGATGAAGATGAATCTATTTTTCAAGACAAGGATACTGAAGAAACTATCAAATAATTGAAGTTATAGTTCATGTAGGAAGCGAAAAAGAGAGTAGCAGGCATAAAATGCATGAACATTCCACCAAAAAACCCAATCCAAAATAAGTAACATAGATGACATATAAAGAGAATCATCAAAATATTTCCTAGAGTTGGCTACAACACTTCTCGATTTTCAATAAAAGAGAATCATAAAAAAATTAACACCGCATAAAGGAAAGAAACATGAAGAAGTACCTGAAAGTGAAAGATTACAAGTAAACTGAGGGAATAGGAATTGAAAGTCCAAGTTTTGGAGTTATTGATTTTACCTGCTTCGGCGCATTCCTTGACCTACACAAGCGAGAAAGAGTGAATCCAACAGAAGCAATTCCTAGCACTAGCACAGCAACCCATATCATGAAAGCCGCCATCAATCTTGTTGAGCCAAAGCAAGCCTAAGAAGGCCCTCCTTTACTTGATTCAAAGTCACCTTATTGTTCTTTCAACTTTCCATATGTTAGAATGGTGTAAAAAATAAAAAGCAGCTTAAGAAAATCTATTAAAAAAACATGATTTATTCCTTAACTTTTTGGGCGCGTACAATTAATTTTTATTCATGTGATTAGTTTGTAATTAAAATTATTAATTTTAGTTTATATTGATCTCTTAAATTTTAAAATCGATTTAAATAGGTTTTTGTATTCGTTATTAAAAGTTTAATTTAGTCCATAAGTTATTCGAAAATGTTTAATTTAGCCAAGATGCTAATAATTTTAATTGTAAATTAACGACGTAGACTAAATTGTATCTCAAAAACAATGTCACTATTTATACCACCAAAAATCTCTCAAAATGATATGAATAAACTTTCAAAAATAATAAATTCAAGTATTCTTTCACTAAAAATAAAAATGATATAGTCAATCCAATTTCACTGTATTTCTGTCTTGAATAATGATTTATTCTCTTAAATATCCTCATAAATATTTTCTTAATTCCTTTTAAAGTATATATTGAATGAGAAAATTAAATGCATTTATCTTGAAACTATAAAATACATTCCCTACTTAGTAATTAGGAGGATATTAAGAAGGATATTTTAAGAAGATATAGCATTGCTCTTCTATCTTTTCATACAATCCATACAAAAATTTATGATTTTACTTTTAAGTTAAAAGCACCAATATAGTGGCCATAGGTTCATTAATTGTGACAAAACTTCAACATGTTTTTCTGTGCAGCTTTTACATTTAACTAGACGTAAACATGCACGTTGTGCAGATGATAAATAAATTATTTGTATGTAAATAAAATAGTTACTAAATTAATTGTTGAAAAAAAAATTATAATTTTTTAATTATTTTTTTTAAAGTTGAGGAAGAGTAAAAGATTTAAGAATCTCTATATATATTTATGTTTAAATTTTTGTGTTACTATATTTTCAACACTTTTATATAGGTTTTTGTTAAAATTGAGAAAGAAAGAGATTTAGGAATCTCTATATCTATATATATATATATATTTGTATTATTATATCTTCAACCTTTTTATATAAGATATAGACCATAATTAAAAATTAGTTAACATTGTAACTTTATCGATTATGATTCAACATTTTAATGTAATTAAAAAATATTTTAAGTGTTGACAGCTTTTGCACGTTAACATAAACATTATGTGACATTTAATTATAATTGAATTTATATCTAGCATTCGTTGATTAGTGTGTTGTGTCTCTAACCTTGATCTCTTTTTTAATAATTTGTTAGATAATGACATGTAATTAAAAACAGTAATAATGTTATTATCAAAAGTCTTAAAAGAAATTAAAAAGTAGTTATAAGAGAATGTATTGAAGTGGGATAGAGATGTTACAATCTCTTACCTAAAATTGATGATGTGGCTTAATGGTAGAGAATGGCTAGGTTGACATGACGACCTTACAACTTACTCTTCGGCTTTTATATATTATAAATAGATAAGCTTAAAATTGGTAATTAGACCTTCTAAAGTTCCTTTGTATGATTGGGACTCCAAGCAAAGGGAGCTAGTCCCTTTTTAATGGGGGTCGTGACGGCTGATGACTCGAAGTTAAAGGATACGACTTTATTAAAAGTTTAAAAATTATATAAAAAATAAAATAAATACTTTTAAAAAGAGTTTAGGATGAATTTTAGTCCATATTTATTGTATAATAAACTTAAAACCATAAAATTAAGAAGTTCAATATAAACATTTAGGTCAAGAAGATAAAAAAATAATAATGATAAAGGGTACAAAATATAAAAAACTCAAGGTCAACAATAAGGCTATATTTCAAATTTATCCTTGCCCATTTCATATTAACTATTTTTTTAATACATGCTACTTTAATTACTCATTTCCTTTTCTCATTCGAGGTCACTAATAAGTTTCTCACCAACACATTAAGACTTTATTTCGTTTTTACCTCTCAAATCCAAAGAATAGCTAGGGAATGAAGAGAGCTTGAAATGTTAAATAAAATAATTTTATAGATTAAATTAAGAAAGTTAAATGTGATTAATTAATTGTTTTAATACATATAATTTAATTTATCATTGTTTATTTTATTTTGGAGAGAGTAATAAAAAAAAACAAATGGAAGAATCATATTAAAAATCAATCAATGGGCTATATAAAGATCACATATTATAAATGCTAATAATTTTTTTAGGCGGGCATGAAGGCAGCTCAATTTAATAATTACTCTAGTTTACTTTATATTATATTTTATATTTTATATTTTATTTTATTATAATATGTATAATAGGTTATATAAAATATTTTAGTCTTATTATAATAAGTATTAATTAGAGTAAGGTAGTGTTTGGTTTCCAGATCAATATTTTTGCAATCTTGGCAAACTCAGGTAGAGATGTATAAAAGTTTTTTCAAGTAAATGAATTTTTAGGAATTGAAAAACGGTCTTATCTCGAGAAAAAGTGGATATTTTATGACATAACTACTCTTATTAAAGTAATTTGTAATATAATTACCTCTCTTATTCTTTGAAAATTTATTTATGATTTATAAACGAACATGAGAAATCACTTAACCGGAGAATACTTTTATAGAAAAGTAACTAAAACTCAACTCTTTTACTTGTACCAAACACTACCTAAAAAATTAAAGACTCATGGATTCTTACCATTATATTCAGTGACATTGGTTTCTTTGAGTTTCAAATTTAGGACCATCTTTCTTGAGATGATTTGTAGAAGCACCATGCCAAAGCTATAAACATTTAACATCTAATTAAGAATATTTGGACCCAAGAAGAATATTTGTTGGCTGCAAGTAAAATATGCATCATTCTATCACACAAAGAAAAGGACATGTAACAACTAATCCAAATGTTTATGTTGGGATAGAGTGCATAGAAGTAAGAATCAAATGCGAAAGAATTTTTATTTTTACGTTGTAGTCACATATTTCTACACGTGTAACCACCAAATCCGAAAAAACACTGTAACAAAAAAAATAACTAGTGTAACCACTTTTTTCAACATACGTAACCAATTGAGTACAAAAATTGTGAGTGCAAAAATCATGACTCTAATATTTATGGGGTTTTATAAGTTAAAAATCTTGGTGTCCCTTGTATGTTTTGTTGATGTCATTTATTTATTCTTCCTCCAGTTGTTGTTTTTTAAAGGAGAACAACAAATAATTGACAACAACAAAACAAACAATCACAAAGAGACACACCAAAATTTTAAACTTAAAAAACCAAGGTTAAAAATTAATACTCTACCAAACAAGAAACTTAATTATTTTCAGCACAATAAGACAAAGGTAGGCATTTGCATATTCTCCTTTTTGTCATTATACTACACCTTAATTTCATTGTATCCATCACCAATTTTTGAGTTTGCAATTGCTTCTGTTTTATGGCTTTCAATAATTACACTAAATATTTTATGTAGTTATCTTTTATCCACTTCAAACACATCTTAATTATATTACCAAACACATAGATCAACTGAAACTGATTATTATAGCTTAATCAATAGTGTTGAATTTGAGTCCTGATATGAACCAAAAAAAAAAAAATATATCCTAGTTAATATATCAAATTTCAGCTACCACAACTTTCATTCTATTTCAAATATTTGAACACAATGATCAAGTTTTTGACAAGAAAATTCTTGACCATTGTTGTTGTTATTCTTCTTCAACAAGATTTGGTGTTTTCAAAGTGCAATTGTGAAAACCAAGCACAAGATTCAAATCACAAGGTATCCAAGGCATTGAAGTACAAATTGATTGCTATGGCTTCAATTTCAATTGCTAGTCTAATTGGTGTTTGCCTCCCAATATTAGCAAAAAAAATTGCAAATCTGAACCAAGAAAATGAATTGTATTTTCTGGTTAAATCATTTGCTGCTGGTGTGATTCTAGCAACAGGGTTTGTTCACATTCTTCCTGATGCTTTTGAGAACTTAACAAATCCATGTATAGGTGAAATTCCATGGAAAATGTTTCCTTTCTCAGGATTTGTAGCAATGTTAGGAACAGTTGGAACATTAATTATGGAAAATTTGGTTATGGGGTACCATAAAAAGTCTGAAATGAAGAAAGTTCAGCAATTGAATATGGATGAAGAGAGTCATGTTGATCATGGTAATCATGTTCATGGCTCTGCTCTTACGTCGGAGTTAGATTCACCGAATCTTCGCCATACAGTTGTTTCCCAGGTAATTAATGTATGTTTGGTTCAGTTTACTTTATAGAAATAATTACTTATTTTTATTGGTTTTGTTAAAAGATATAATTATTATTTCTCAAAATTTAAGTTATCCTAAACATGTTTAAACATTAATTGATCACATAAATTCTTTAATGAAAGTGTTACTGCTGAATGCTGATTGTAGAGCATTTTCCCTTTCCCTTTTTTTGGACTTATTCAATGTTGTTAGAACTTGAACCTCTCAAGTTAGCAGCATAGAAAAAAAAATACTTGAAAATTGAGATAAAGGTTTAGGTATGAGGAATCTTGTCCTTATAATCCTAGAAAACATTTGACAATATTACAAAATAGATAGTGAATTAATTTTAAAAAAATATACAGATTTTGGAGCTAGGAATTTTGCTGCACTCATCCATTTTAGGGATATCTATTGGGGTGTCAGGAAGTCCTAACACAATCAAATCTCTGGTGGCAGTACTAAGTTTCCATCAATGCTTTGAAGGAATAGGACTTGGTGGCTGCATTTCCCAGGTACTGTTTATATTTTTTTTTTTACTATTTTCACTCAAGAAAATTACTTTTACAAAACTTTTTTATAAGCAAAACTGAATACACACATAAGTTTGAGTTGAGCCGCTGTTACTTAAAAATGCGCACTTATAACTCTTTATTTCTTTCTTTTATTAGGCACAATTGAAATACTATAGGATTGCAATAATGGTGATATTATTTTGCCTAATTGTCCCAATTGGAATTGGTATTGGAATTGGAATATCAAACATCTACAATGAAAACAGTCCAAAGACACTAATAATTGAAGGGATTCTGCTATCAGCATCTGCAGGGATTCTCATTTACATGGCACTTGTTGATCTTCTTGCCACTGATTTCATGAACACAAAAATGTTGAAGAGTTTTAGGCTCCAAGTTGGGGCAATTTTGGCACTTCTTATTGGATTGATTTGTATGTCAAGCTTGGCATTGTGGGAAGAAGAATAGTCATAATTATTAGTTAGTTGTAACTTTTCTTGTCCTCTCTTAATTACTAACTTAGAGAGTAGAGACTATATAGTTGTAACATTTAGCTAAGCTCCTATTTTAATATTACACTTTTTTTATATGGTTTGTAAATATGTATTTTAATACATTAATATTACGGTAAAAAATTAGTTCTTCAGGTATAGATAATGTTGCTCTCCCTACTATATAGTGCTTTTTCAAAGTTTGAATTTGAGTTTTTTCACTAAGATCGTAGTGTGCCTGTATCGCTACATCAATATCGAAAATATAAAATATAGATTACTTTTTATTGTTTCCCACATAGTTTTATTGTATTTTAAATATGTTTTAGATGCTAAAAGACTTGTCTTCCGGATATTTCACAATGACATTCATTTTAACACGGTGACCGAGGTAGAGAGAGCATCACATAAACAAAAAAACAATTCATATCGTGTCAAACCGAGCTCGAACTAGAGAGAATCCATTCGCATAACTATATGTCAAACACCTCATTAATTTTATGGTTTGGAAAAAAAAAGGAAAGAGATTAAAAAAAATGTAAGCTCACATTTTATAACTTTATCTTCATTTTCACAAGGAAACTGTGAGGAGAGAAGATAAAATGATTGATATGTTAACTATATCATGAGTTTAACTAATTTCTAGTTATATATTTGATACTACTAAATGTCACTTTTCATATATTTATTTTATTTTTCTGTTTACTTTTCTCCTTATTCAAATAAAAAGAATCAGCACTGGATCTACAAATTGGACAAAAGGGTATCTTAAGAAGCAATTTTTTATCCACACATTGAGCATGAAAAGTGTGATTACACATAGGTAACAATCTACACTTATCCCATGTAGTTAGGCTTTACAAGCAAATTGCACACTCAATCTACACTTGTGTTATGCTGAACTTGGAATAAAGGTTGAGTGGTCATTTTCATCAACTCATTATCATTCTATAGAGCAAAAAGAAAAGTTTTCTTTTTTTTTTCTTTTTTCTATTACACTAAACTACTATTTTCTCTTCATTTTCTTACATTTTTCTCCTTTATTTTAGACTTTTAACCTGTCTTTGCATAAAAAAAGCATATATTTTCGTATGGAAGAAAAAATAAAATGCCTTGGCGAACCAATCGCATGCCAGCCTTGTCTCGATGTTGACCCGCGTTGGTTTGCAGGCTAGACGTCATCGAATTCTAATATGCAACTCAATTGCTAATTTAAAGCGGGTTAAAAGACCAATCTGCCAGCCCAAGTCGATTTTATTTCCCCTTGTTATGGCCATATTCATAGCTAGTATTGAACTAAATTTGACCTCTTAACAATAAAATAACTTAACTGTACACCAAAAATATTTAAACAATAACAATGATAATAATAATTATTATTATTATATGAAAGTTAGTTTGGATTAATCTACATACACATCTTTTATGAAACTAAATCTAGATCTCATGCTTTGGGTGCTGCTGTATATGGGGATTGTGCTTGAGGTGCGGCTGATGGTGTCACTGAAGGTGCATCTATTGGGGACAATTTACGTGCTGCAAGAAGTGCACTTTTTGGTGACAGTTCATCATGAGCTTCAATTGGTGCTTGTTTTGGTGCCAATTTAGGTGCTTGAGTGGAAGAATTTTTCTTAGATTTGCTTGAACCTTTTGGTGCTTCTGCCGGTGATGATAAGTCTTCCATTTCATCTTCAGGCCCATCTACCCCCGCCGGTGAAATAGTTTCTGTGGGTGGAGGTGGTGGACTTCCATTATTGTTGTCCATTACATTCATTTGTTACAAAAATAATTATATAAGTTTAAATATGTTTTTAATCTCTCATTTTTATGAACACACGACTTTAGTCCTAAACTTTCAAAACAACTACTAAAAGTGGATTTTCGAAAACAGAAAAAACACAAGGGACTTAAAAGGATGTAGTAAAGGATTAAGACAAATTTTATTTTAGCCTCCAAATTTCAAAATGAGGGGTTGAACTTTTGCTCAAAATAAAATAAGGGACTAAGACCGCCGTAGTTAAAGAGTAAAATAGATGTATTTACAAAAATATTGGAATAAATGCATGCGTTCAAAAATTGATATTCCGAACCATGCTCTAGTTCACGCCAGTAGGAGTCGAGGCCAGGTCTACTAGAATGAGGGCCTGTGCTACATGACTGTCAAGCTCACTCCAACGTCGTGATCTCGACTCCCACCCAGTTGTATGGGTTTGATGGTTTTATTTTGAAAAAGAAGTATTAGTGAATTTAGGGAAAAAAATACAAACTCAACAAACTAGAGTTGCAATGCTCCTTTTCTCCTCTTTTCTTTTTTTTTTTTTTTTCTAATTTCCCTTTTGCATTTTTTTTCACTATTTTGCTTTTTTCTTTGCTATTTTTTTCCTTTTTTTCTTTTTTTTTTCTTCAACATTTCCCTTTTGCATTTTTTTTCACTGTTTTGCTTTTTTCTTTTTTTTGTTGCTAACTTTTTTCTTTTTTTCCTCATTTCTTTTTTTTTCTTCAACGTTTCTCTTTTGCATCTCCAAAATTAAAAATAATATGCAAACCTATATAGCCAATGTATATACAACCAAAACAATAGCTACCTTTTCCACCCCGAACATAAAATTTTTGCTGATCCCCCCAAGCAATCCCTTTATGCAACCCAAAACTTAATTCATAACTCATCAAAACCAATGTTATCGTAATTTCTAAGATAGGGTATACATGGTTTTTCACTTTAGGCTTGTAATGAGCTCAAATAACCAAAGAATAGGGAAATTAAGGCTCAAGGGGCTAAACAAGGGATAAAATGTAGGGAAGGCTTTTTGGCAAAGTAGCTAAGTGAAAAAAAAATTGCCTTTATCACTTTTATTCAAGCACACAAAAAAATGCAATCTCAATCAAGAACAAAATCAAGTTCTAGAGCATGACATCAAGAGGTGGCAATCACACACATGAAAGATGTAGGAGGCTATCTCACCGGTTATAAGTTGCAACTTTCATTACTACTTCATTTTTCATTGCCAAACCTAGGTTTATCTTGAAATTGCAATTTAACATGTTCAATTCTACCAAGGACTTACAGAGAAATCAATGATTCAAATGTTTAATTTCACCAAGCCCCCATGAAAAATGAATATCAAGAATAGATAAATTTGAGATGAGTCTAACAATAACTCCACCAATGATAACAAGCATATAGTGAAATGTTAACATTATTAAAACAAGTCAATCAATTCAAACACATGACAAATTCAAAATTTCAGTGCAATATTTAGTGTGTTTAAGAGTTTAGAAATTTCCCTGAAATCGTGGAGTTTTGAGTTCAAAAGCAAGAGGTATCCGATGTAAGCTACAACTGTTGTGAACAAACCCGGGATGGTTCAAAATGTTGACACCTGTATTAACAATAAGTTAGTAACAAATCTAACTGAATTAGAAAAATGAGGGAGAAATGACCGAGAATAAGCAGTAGGAAAGACATTATAAAAACAGTAGAGGTATAACAATCCAGACTAGGGCACATGCCATGAATTTAATGCTTGTTTTCCTTTCCTCATGTGGTATAATAATAAATCAAAACATTAACAGAAAACAAATCACATGAGTAAGGTTCAAAACCACAAAAGAAAGTTAAAAGGCCAAAAAGAAAATTAGGGTATCTTGATATAAAAAGTGGTTAACAATGCAATTAGAAGGATATCAAGACTATAGAAACTATAGAAACCAATAATAACAATGCAATGCCTCAAAACACACTTACTAACATACCAGGAAGAATAAAATGCAAAATAAAATAAAAAGTGGAAATTAGAAGGATATCAAGACTCAAGAGTTGCCCTATGTATTGCGCTTCTATACAGGTGATTTGACTTTAGACACAATGTTTCAACATCAGAAATGAATAAATCAAGTATTTGTATAATTAACAGAAACAAAAACATATATGCAGAATCCCAGGATAGCAAAATACCTGCTAGAGCTTCCCTCAATTCTTGATGATCTATTTGTATGATCTTGGTTTCCCTGCATGGTGTTCATAGCCTTTGCTTCTTGCTGCCCACCAAAATGAGAACAAAATAAAAAAATGTAATCAAAATAATCAGAAAACATATAGGATGAGCATCAATGGCCAGGCCACTCACAGGCTACAATAGAAAGAAAGATGAAATAGGCGTCCATCAGGAACGGAATATATAATTTCAAGCCCTAAAATAAAGAAAGACTGGAAAAAAAATTTCAAGTGGTGAACAAAGATGGAAATCACACTTGTTTATATATTGCATGCAGCAGAGAGAGCCTAGAGGTGATCATATTAATTCCTTATGTATAGACTTCAAGGCATATGAACCACGGAAACACTTGTTTCATCAGCCAATACAGTAAGTGACCGATTCAGTATGTGTCATCAAATAATAACAATGCAATGCCTCAAAACACATTTACTAACATACCAGGAAAAATAAAATGCAAAATATAAAAAAAAAGTGAAAATTAGAAGGATATCAAGACTCAAGAGTTGCCCTATGTATTGCTTCTATACGGGTGATTTGACTTTAGACACAATGTTTCAAGATCAAAAATGAATAAATCAAGTATTTGTATAGTATAATTAACAGAAACAAAAACATAAATGCAATTGGAGAAAGAGGTGTGAGCACACGTGGATTTCAGTTTGGAAATTCGGACACGACCCATTTCAAGAAACATGAATTGAACAAACCCCAAGTGGCAAAGATTGGTAATTTGGAACGAACCTACACAGATAATCCTTGTACCGGACCAAGCTTCCAAAAACTTCTCAACAGACCTTGCTCTAATTCCCAACTCAAGGTGCCTCTCTATGTACAATTTTTGTAATCCAGTTTCCGATCAAACAATCAGTACAAAACAGTATACTAGTCCCGCTACACAAATATGAGAGGAAGGAGTAAAACATCAATTTAATCCCTAAAATTACAACTGAGAATTAACGAGTGTCAATCAATTGATTTACTCTTAAATTGATCATAACAACAAAATGGACGGTGGTTAATTTTAGAACTACAAATTCTTTTTTCATAATTAATAAATTGATCCGCAATTGTATTTACAAGGAATATGTTGATATGAGCCACAACGATACCTTGAAATTGAGAAAGCCAGTGGAAGAAGGGAAATGGAAGGAAGCAAGAAGGGGCCATCGGTTTCTGACTAGAGACTCCCAAATGGAATCAGAGAAGCAGAGTTCTCTGCAAAACCTGGAACAACAACCCAAGGCACACAAATCCCGCACCTTTCGCACCAAATTGGAAATCGAAAACAAGTCAATATCGAAGGAAAAATCTTTAGAACCGGAATCATAATAGAATTATGAGGGTTTACAAAATGGAACCTGAAGCAGCGAAGCGATTTGGAGGGCAACATCATGAGGAAGGGAACTGAAGATAGAAAAAGAATCTCAGCATAATCTTCTGCCATCAAGAAAAAGAAAGAAAAACGATTTGGTGTTGATCTTTGCCGATTTCACTCACTCTCTTACATCGTTTTCTTTCACATGCAAGAAACAGATCAGAACAGAGAAGAATTAGAGAGAAATAATGGATTTTGAGTGTTGTTGAACAAGACACAACGGCTAGTATCTACCTCACAACTTTCCTTTTGAGGAGAGCAAATTTAATGTTGGTGCTAAGGAGAGAGCAAAGGCTGATACCTCCTATGCCTCACAAGTCACAACATATATATCGTTAAAAATAAAATAAAAAAAGAAAATATTTAATTAAATAACTAAGTATTAATTAATTAAATTATATACTGATTTAGTGTTTATGATTTCATCAATTACATTTATTATTAACTTTTAAAACTGAAACTTATAATAGGATGTTTTCCAATTTAAAAATTAAAACGCGTTTTTAAAACTACTTAAACTATTTGATGGTTTTTTAAAAAACCTTTTATGACAATTTGAAATTTCTAACTCAATTTATATCATTT
The DNA here is from genome assembly GCA_037177725.1 of Cyamopsis tetragonoloba. Taxonomy (NCBI): domain Eukaryota; kingdom Viridiplantae; phylum Streptophyta; class Magnoliopsida; order Fabales; family Fabaceae; genus Cyamopsis; species Cyamopsis tetragonoloba. The sequence continues at coordinate 59,418,348 of CM074123.1, forward strand.
TTATATTTTTTAAATTGTAACTCTAGATCGTCTTATACACTTTAAAGATATGATATTTTTTTTATTTTATAACAAAACTCATTTTTTAAATTTCATTAGTTTTTTGATGTTTTTAAAAATAATGTATTATGACACTTTGAAATTTTTAGCTCAATTTAGATAATTTTTTATATTTTTTAAATCAGAATAATTTTACTAGAAATTATGTACTATACACTCGAAGAATTAGGCGTTTTCGATTTAAAAATTAAAACGTTTTTTTTAAATTACTTAAATTATTTAAAGTTTTTTAAAACAATATATTATGACACTTTGAAGTTTCTAGCTCAATTTCTATAATTTTTTTATATTTTTAAAATTGTAAACATTTTTCTACGGATCATATTTTATAAACTTGAAGAACAGGGTGTTTTTCGATTTAAAAAATAAAACGCGTTGTTTAAATTACTAATATTATTTGACGGTTTTTTAAAATAATGTATTATGACACTTTGAAGTTTCCAGCTCAATTTACATATTCTTTTTTTATATTTTAAAATTGCAACAATCTTTCCAGAAATTGTATAATATACACTTGAAGAATAGAGTATTTTTCGATTTAAAAATCAAAATGTATTTTTTAAATTACTTAAATTAAATTTTGTTTTTGATTTTTTTAAAATAATGTATTATGACACTTTGAAGTTTCTTTTTTAATTTACATATTGTTTTACTTTTTTAAAATTGCGAGAATTTTTCAATAGATCGTATACTATACACTTGAAGAATGGAATGTTTTCGATTTAATTTTTTAAAAAATTACTTAACTTATTTGATTTTTTAAAAAAATAATATATTATGACACTTTGAAGTTTTAAGCTTAATTTCCATTATTTTTATATTTTTTTAAATTGTAACAATTTTTCTAGAGATAGTGTTTTATACACTTGACGAATATGATGTTTTTTCATTTAAAAAGCAAAATTTGTTGTTTAAATTACTAATATAATTTAATGCTTTTTAAAATAATGTATTATGACACTTTGATGTTTCTGCCTCAATTTACACCTTATTAAAAAGGAGTACTGTATCAATGACCTTTTGAAAATTGCAATAATCTTTTTAGAAATCATGGTGAAGAATAGGGTGTTTTTCAATTTAAAAATAATAATATTTTTTTAAATTACTTAAATTATTTTTTGTTTTTTAAAAATAATGTATTATGACAATTTGAAGCTTCTAGTTCAATTTACATAAATTTATATTTTTAAAATTACAAGAAATTTTTTAAAATATCGTGTACTATACACTTCATGTATAGGTGTTTTCCGATTTAAAAATAAAAAATAGTTTTTTAAGTAAATGTTATTTGATTTTTAAAAAAATAATGTATTTTTCACTTTGAAATTTTTATGTCAATTTATATAATTTTTTTATATTTTTAAAACTAAAACAATTATTCTAGAGACCGTGTACTTCAATAATACAGTGATTTTCGATTTAAAAATTGAAACACATTTTTTAAATTGTTTAAATTATTTGATGTATTTTTAAAACAATGTTTTATGACAATTTGACATTTCTATCTCAATTTACATATTTTTTATGTTTTTAAAATTGTAACAATTTTTAGAGATCGTGTATTATATATTTGAAGAATAGGGTTTTTCCGAATTAAAATCAAAATACATTTTTTAAATTACTTAAATTATTTCATGTTTTCTAAAACAATATTTTATGATACATAAAATTTTCTAGCTCAATTTACATAATTTTTTATATTTTTCAAATTGCAACTATTTTATAGAGATCGGTATTATACACATTAAAAATATGGTTTTTTTTATTTAAAAATCAACAAGCAGTTTTTAAATCACTTAATTTATTTGATGTTGTTTGAAAACAATGTTTTATGACAATTTGAAGTTTCTAGATTAATTTACATATTTTTTTTATATTTTTAAATTGCAATAATTGTTATACAGTTGAGGAATATGATGTTTTTTCATTTAAAAAAATGTATTTTTAAATTACATTAACTTTTTGATGTTTTTGAAAATAATGTATCATAACATTTTAAAGTTTCTTTTTCAATTTTACATAATTTTTTATATTTTTAAAATTACACCAATTCTTTTAGAAATTGTATACTATACACTTAAAGAATGGAGTGTTTTTCGATTTAGTTTTTTTAAAAAAATTACTTAAATATTTGATTTTTTGAGGGGCAATCCACGTACTCCAGGAGTAAGTGTTGAACAGTTACTCCGCTTTATAACTCATTATGGGCATTGAATTTCACTGATCCGATAGTTGATTAATATAACGTTATCATGATAATAGTGCATACCAAATTTTGAAAAAATCAAATATCTCTTATTATGTCATCTCATAGGGAACTTTTATGTAAGTTTTAAAAAGTTTTTTACTCATTAAGTCGATAGATCAAAGATCAAAAAATTTTTAAATTGTATGAAATTTTGTATAATTGATGTATTAATTAAGAACTTTCATTTCAACGGTTAGATCTCTGAGATTCAATGCTTGCAACAAGTTATAAAGTGGAGTAACTCTTTCAACATTTACTTTTGTGTATCTTATTATCACGGTAAAAAATTAGTTGGTCAGGCACAATCTTGCTCTCCCTATTATATAGTGCTTTTTCAAAACTTGAATTTAAGTTTTTTCACTGAGATTTTAATGTGTCTGTACCACTATATCAATACGGAAAATATGAAATATAGATAACTTTTATTGTTTGATATTCATTCTAACACGATGACCAAGGTAAAGAGCGCGTCACATAAGCAAGAAACAGTTCATATCGTGCCAAACGGGAAGTAAAAAGAATCCATTTGCATAACTATATGTCAAACACCTCATTAATTTTATGGTTTGGAAACAATTTAAAAAAAAAGGAAAGAGGTTAAAAAAAAATCGTAAGCTCACTTTTTAACACTTTATCTTCATTTTCACAAAGAAACTGTGAGGAGAGAAGATAAAATAATTGATATGTTAACCATATCATGAGTTTAACTAGTTTTTAGTTATATATTTGATACTATTGACCAAGAGCTTTAGCTCAAATGGTCATGTACCAAGTCATAAGGTGTGTAGTGGACGTGTGAGTATTTGCCTATAAAAAAAAATTGATACTATTAAATGTCACTTTTCATATATTTATTTTATTTTTCTGTTTACTTTTCTCCTTATTCAAATAAAAAGAAAGAATCAGCACTGGATCTACAAATTGGACAAAAGGGTATCTTAAGAAGCAATTTTTTATCCACACATTGAGCATAAAAAGTGTGATTACACATAGGTAACAATCTACACTTATCCCATGTAGTTAGGCTTTACAAGCAAATTACACACTCAATCTACACTTGTGTTCTGCTGGACTTGAAATAAAGGTTGAGTGGCTATTTTCATCAACTTATTATCATTCTATAGAGCAAAAAGAAAAGTTTTCTTTTTTTTTTTTCTTTTTTCTCTTACACTAAACTACTAATTTCTCTTCATTTTCTTACATTTTTCTCCTCTTTTTTTCTTCTTTCTTATGTTATATATGACATTACTTTAATCATCCATTTAACACATCTAGTTAATTCTTCGAATAGTAATTGATGTCATCGGTTTCCCCCTTTTGGTACAGCTTGTCTCTATTTTGAATAGTCACAGTCATATCTGTTTGCTTCCTGCACAAAAAGGTGACAGACTTGGATACTCCTATTTGAGTTTTGTGCAGCAAACAAACAAAATAGTTGGCCTTTCAAATTAACTAAACGTGTAGTAGAGACCCAGATGTCATTTAATATATGTGTGGCCAAATTTGAACAAAGGCTTAATCCAACTACAGCTCATGTTCACTGTATGCAGACCAGCCATGTTCCTTCCATAGAATCTTACAACTTCCTCTGCCATTCCTAATAATTGAAGTGCAATTTTGCAAATGTTAGAATTGACAAATCCACATGTTAGTTACCTGATGACACACTCACCATAAAGTGTTATGGTTAAGATTTTTCACTCCTCAAAATTAATTTCACTTATAATAATTTTGAATTTTGATTCTCAATGCATGTAGATGTGATGGAAGCTAGAAATTCTTGTTTCATCCAAAATCAATTCCAATTCAAGTGAAATATAAAAATGAACGGGCCGAGAATCTTCAGTCGCCAAAAGTTTGATGAAGTGAGGGTGGATAATGGTAAAGCTGCAATGGCACTGCACCTTTTGAGATAGTTCTATTCCAACTGCAAACAAGTACTAACTTCACTTTGTTTCGATATGTTGTCAGCAAACTACATTTGAACCGCCAAGGAAAATAAAAATCAGAAGACATAAATCTGTTGTGTAATAAATGGCTTGTCTAGTCAATTTTGAATGGGAGGTTGAACATGGGTGTTCTGATCTGCAGCATTTATGTTATGAATAAGGATTATTCCTAACAGTGCAAGTTATTCTCCAAATCTAAAAAACCAATGACCCAGTGATTCGATTATTCATGCACTTGAAGTTTGAAGTTACCAAATAGAAAAATGCTTCATCAAATCATGGCATTGTTATGCATTGCCGAAAGATAAAAATCAGGTAGGAGATATCGGAAGTAGTGTAATTTATATATCTATCAAATATCAATCGAAGTTGACATAAAAGTAACCACATCTAGGGATAAAAAAAATACATCATAAATCTTTGGCTCAATACGTGCTTCAACAGCAACTCAAATCATCTCAACTGTTGTACCGTATTTACAGAAGAAAATAACAAGCAAACCAGGAAATTTTGAAGTACACTAACTGAAGTTCATGCATGTGTTATGAAACTAGACCCTCGCGGGCGATACTGGTCACACGAAGTACAGCTTGAGCACTTAAAGGAGAGAGTTTGGATTGACAGAAGTTTTCCCAAGATCCCGTCTCTGGTTGCTCAGAGACAGTTGCAGGCATGATATCGTGAAATTTCTCATACACATTTTGAAGCTCAAGAAGTAGAGCTCGAGCTGCTTCCCTGGACTCAGGGAGCTGGTCACTCAACTGAGATGCAGCTACTTGGATCAATTTGTCAATCCCGTATGTCTTTATGCCTTCTGCACCCTGTTTAAACACGATACAAGGATAAAAAGCAGAAAATGTCAACGCACTGAATCCAGTCAAAAAAAAGGGTGGCCACATGCCCATATCTAGTTATTTTTTGTCGGCAAACAACAAAATATATTGAAGATTGCACAAGGTGTACAAGAGAGATACATAGAGCTTAAATTACAACTTGATCGGACAAAAGCCAAACAGCAGAAGCAGAAAAGAGCAACAAGGATAAAATAACACAAAAGGGAATAGCAAAATCATAGTAGGAGAGCAAGAAAGAGGCCCGAATTAAAACCTCAACAAAATGAAACTAAAACTTGTACAATCAAGGCCTCCCATAACCAAACTGTTACACTTTCTAGTTCATTAGGGTCCCTTTCAAATTCCCACTAGAAATGGCATGCAATCAACTTTAAGATGATGCAGTAATTTAAACGTTTAAATATTTTTAGAAAATCTCACCCTTCAATAGAATTTTGTTTAAACCCTGATTTGTTCATATGATAACACAGATTAATCAAAGAATAGCTATAATATAAAATCAAGTTCTTTGTGACAGACACATTATAAGGATTCACTCATGAATGCATGTATTATAGTAATCAAAGAATACACAAATACAATCGCACACATACATATATACGTATATGCTGGATTGTTTCATGAACAATTACAGTGCACAGCACAAGAGACTGAACTAGAGTATAATGTCATTATTACTAACAGGTTTAAACAGATGACCACAACCAAGATGAATAACACATATACCCAGTAACAAATTTTTTCAAGGAATCTACAAACCATTCCTCATAAGTCATACCAAACACAGAATCAGGATGCTTTGTTGGAATATTTTGGGACTGAAACGGCTCCGATTCAAAATTCAATCAGATGTCCAGAATCAAGGTGCACAATTTTTTAATTTCAACATCAACAGCGATCATTAATCCGTTTACTAAAGTTTTACTTTTCATTTCTTTTCTTTTTGCTGCAGAGAAAATTGCTTCACAGCAATCATTCTAAAAAAGAAATTGATAGCCAAAGTCATCAATATGAATCTGTACTAAATATCATCAATATGAGCAAAATCCATAAATGTATTCATACCAGTCGTGGAACACTACGAGAAAAGCACATTGAAGCCTTTGCACGAATACGAGGATTCTTGTTTTTAAGGTATGGCTGCAATTTTGGTAACAAAGCAATAGGGGAAATCCAAGTGGTCATTGATATCAAGGCCTTTTCAGCAGCTTCACACACAAAGCGTTTGTCCTGTGATGACTTGAGAAGAAGCTGTACTAGCTGCATCCAACATAATCGTTTTGCTATCAAGTATTAAGCATGTGGCAGATCCCAAAATGCTTAAGTTAGAAAATTTACACACAAAGGACTTACCAGAGGGTCTAGTGAATCAATTATAAGATCACTATATACACTGAAAATATCAGCAGATGTCATAATGGCAGTTTTGCAAACAGCACTTCTGGGACTTTTCAGGGACTTGGCAACAAATGTTATCACATCCCCCCTGTTTACCAGATAACATATTTTAGTAAATCTAAACGAATTAATACATTAATCCATCTTATTTTGATTTAAAAAACCACATTTCAAATAATAATATAAAAAAAAACATAAACAAGTTTAATGCTTACAGCATGTCAATCATTGCTTCCTTATGAAAAATAGATATCCGACGTACGTTGTTTAGTGCTTCACAAACCAGGACCCAGTCCTTCGAGTCAAGTCCAGCTAAAAGGTTCTGCAACAAAACCACATAATTATGTTTACATGATATAAGTTTTGGAATTCTTATATGAAGCTAACAACCAAAAGTTAAATAATTGGAGGGAAATAAACGAAAAACCCACAGTATCAACCTGGACCTATATAGGAATGATTATCAACTCTAGAAACCCCTGTATTCCCTAGATCCCAAGAACAATGGATCAAATAGTACCTTGAGACATGTATCAATGTCTTCTAGATCATTCAAGTTCTCAGATTCAATATATTCTACTTCTGTATTTCCAATCTCTATACCAGAGTTAGTGGTCACGGCCTGATTTCCATTAACTGGTGGAGAAACCAAGGAGGAGCAGTTGTTTTTCTTTTTCCATCCTTCAATATTTTCATCAGCATTGTCAGCTGGAGGCTTGGTTAAACATGCCTTGCTGGAGCCCTCACACTTCCTTTCAGTTCCAAGAATCGTATTTAGATCCCTAAGAGCTTTCTCGGACATCCCTATCAGATGTAGTCTGAGATCCAACCAAAGAAATCTCATCAAATTCCACATTAAGAACAACTCAAAACACTGTTTAATTTCTCAAAGCAAGTTCGATGTAAACAAAGAAATACACAACAAAAACCAAACTCTAAAGTCAAAATCTGAAGTCTGAACCTAATGGGAAAAAAAAGTCCCAAAAATTTGATGCAGTGCCACAACCAAAACCAAACAAACAAAAAAGCATTTGCAAGACTCACTCCATTAGTCTCTAGGACCAAAATGATTTTTCTTCATTCAGATTCACTCTTAATTTTCCACCTCCTCCAAAATTCCCAACACCGTGGTTCTTTTTTATTAGTTCTCAATCCCACTCATCCGAGATTAAAAAAATAGGTTGAATTTCCAATCTTAAAGACTGAATTTCCACTTCAAACATAACACTCAAGCCAGACATACAGCAAATCACCGACACACCTCTCCAGCCACAAAACAAGTAAATACAATTCTAAGCATCGTACGTGATTAACGAGAGTTGAAACCGATTAACATAGCATAATTAAGATCAAAACGGAATCAGAACACAAAGTGTATAAAAGCCGCAAACCAACAGATTCAATGCAAAATTGAAGCTGAGTAACAATAAAACCGAATCCCCAAAAAAAATAAAATAAAAGTCTAAACAAAAGAAAAATCGGCATTGTACAAAACTAAACAGCAAGATCTCGGTCTGTGCTGCACTAACTCCCCGAATCTACACGAACAAACACTCGCATTTCATTCCTAAACCCTAACATCATCGTATTATACACTTCTCAGAGTTGAAAAAACAAAACGTCACGGCAATCTCGTTGGGCGTGCGGATCACAATCACGTGTTCAATCAATTACATTGAAACTGTAGATACAGATAGAGAGTCAGAGAAAGAGATTACCAGATGAAGAGAGAGAGAGTGTGTGTGTGTGTTTGTGTGTGAGTGTGTGATCGAAGGAGAAAATGCAGAGAATTGAGAATGCGATGAGTAGCTGAGAGAGAGAGAGAGCAGAGAGCGAGTTGTGAAGACTCAGTCAACTCAGTGTGAAGAAGAAATATAGAGAAAGATATTTGGGATTTTAAGTAACCGGCAAGAGAAGAAAAGACAGGAGTCGCGGACCCCGAAACGACGCCGTATAAGGTGAACCGGACCGTGGCCGGCAAAATTGGAGGTTATAATAAAGATGCATTGCATGTGAATGAGATGGGCAGCGGAATCAGGTGAACCCAATTAATTTCACCTTCTATTTTTCTTTTTACTTTTTTTTTTTCCTTCCTCCTTTTAAGTATTTTCTATTTAACCCAACCCTCTTGCCTCAAATTACTAGTAATCAATGTACCAAAAATAAATTATTACTAGTAATCATGGTCGGCGTTTATTTCAAATAACATTTTCGACAATTTTATTGTTAAAAATATTATTTTCAGCTATTTTAACCGAACTTATTTAGTTGATAATTATTACTCTTAAAAATATGTTATGAAATTTTGAAAAAGTTTAAAATTTATATTTAGGGCTTGTTGGAAATAGTTTTGGTTTTTAGTTTTTAAAAATTGTATTATAAAACAGTTTTCAGAAACCGTTTTTAAAAAAAGTGAGAGGAGTTTTCAATACAAATTTGTGTGTAAATTCAGAAAACTAAAAACTGAAAACCAAAACATATTTTAGATATTTTCATATTTTGATTTTTAAATACTGAAAAACAAAAACTGTTCCCGAAAACTGTTTTTGAAAACTCGACTGTCAAACGAGTTTTTTAGTTTTCTGTATTTAAAAACAGAAAACTGTTTTCAAATAGAGAAATCAAATAAGCCCTTAGTGTATAACGCATAGGAATATAAATTGTAATTATCAAAATACTTTTATTGTCTTATGTCTTGTAAAAACTATTTATAATAATATAATTAATTTAAAAATTTTGATTCGACTTTTTTCATATCAAATTAAAATGACTTTAGTACAAATATTTAAATAAAATATTAGAAACTGATAATCTTAACAACATCTTTCTTGGTGGAAATCAAAATCCATAAAAATATGAGAATGTAAATTCATGTGAACAAAACTTACTTGGAATATTTTTTCTATTACTTGTAACACCTAGTATTCTCGATAATGTTATTGCAATATGTGAAACAAATGCCCCCTAAAGATTCTCTCATGCGATACTTATAATATGTGCCGATTGAGTTTGGGTGTATCAATAATTCATGTGATTTATGTGGTCGGATTGATGTCAAGAAATGTTAAAGGAATGAGAAGGCGTATTATCCGCGCCATATATTTTTTTTGTTGTACCATATTTTACCTTAATTTTAGAATTTAATATAGTTGAAAATATGTTCACTCAAATAAATTCTATGATCTGTCTGAATTGAATTACATATTTTAGAAATCAAACAAAGTGTGTTGCACTTAAAAAAAGTGTGATGCCGATAATAAAAACGTTAAAGATTGAGATTTGTGGAGCATCATGAGTTAAAGATTAATTTTTTTTAGTATTTAACTCCCCTCCCAACCAAATTTTTTATATTTACACGAATTGAGAATTGAACTGTTAACCACTTACTTAAGTGACACCGCCCCACATGAATTGTACTAGTACCACCCACCTTTGTAATTTTTTCATTCATTTAAATAGGATCTCACATTGAAGTGAGAAATAAAATACAGTATACAATTAAGGATGATTATGCCTAATTTGGACATTATTTTTCCCCAAATCATTCTTCATTCACTCTTAATTACCAGGTTTCTTTCGAATTTTAAAATTGGTTTTGTCATTATTGTTATTTATGATAATAAAGTTTTTATTATTGTTTGTTTTAACGTTAGGTCGCCTGTTTCTGGACCATCAATGACGCTCCAACACGAGAAAGGTGCAAGTTTTGAGTTTTGAAATGATGCTTTATCATTTTAGACAAAGGATTAATTAATTAATTAATTTTTTAAATTGTGTCTAAGTTTGATGGGATTTGTCTAGTTGGTAGCTCTTTATTGGAAATTTGTAAAACTGTAATACTACTTGCTCATGGACTACGATGGATTAATCATAGTACAGTAGTATTTGATTTACTTCTATGTCCCTGATTCCAATAGTTATTGTTATTTTAGTACTACCTCTAATCTGGATTCGAATATTAAAAAAAAATTCTCATGTTGTTTGTTTTGAAATATAGTATTTCCTTTTTTAAAAAAAAAAAATTATAGTCTTTTTTATAAGTCATAATTAACTCATTAATTGATTTTTTCCACTTTTACACCTTGTATAATTTTTAATAACTAAATTATTAAAGAAGATTGAGAGTAAAATAAGAGAGATGTTTTATCACCTTAAACACTTATTAAAACATTTATATTAGGGGTATAGTTGAAAAACTATTATATTTTTAAACAAATTTAATGACTTAACTTATATTCTTTGGTTTTGAAAATTCGGTTAAAAGTGACTTATAAATAAGACCGGAAAAAGTAAGCAAATTTCAATTATTTCTATCTTATTTAATATTATAATTCTTAATTTACCCTTTATCTATTGTGATAACTTTTAATTTGCAATAAATATCATGAAGGTCATTTTAGTAATTTAACTTTATCTTTTGTCTAAAATTAAGAAAATTAAATGCAACTAACTAACATTTTTAATATGAGTAAATTAGGTAATTTTTGCTTATATATGAGTTCGGACGTAGTACTAATGTATTGGGTTTTGTTTAATATGGATCATCAACTTATTTTAAAATAAAACGTCGACACATAATAAAACGTCACATCTTCAATAAATAAATACATACTAAAATAATAAATATTGTAAAATTTATAATAAGATATACGAAAAGAATTAAAAACAAAACCTAATTAATGTTCATTCTTTCTCCACTCTTTATAATTTCTCGTAAGAAAATGCTAATCAATGTTCTTAAGGTATTTTTTAAGTAATTAAATATAATAAAACAGTGTTGGAAGTTATAATTTTTTGTATTTCTATGACACAGAATATTGTGCACTTATAATTAATTTTATTAATCTAATAATATTAACAATTGCTATTAAAACATTGTTTAACAAGATTCTTTTTTGTATATATGGTTTGTTCACTTCTCTATAGGTAATCTAATAAAACATTGAACAATGAGTTAACCTTCTGATGACGGATGATTATTAAATTATTTTGTAGTTAATTTGAACATATTTTAAATGATATTATGTTTATCTTTTAATTAAATTCCCCTAAATTTAGTAAATTCAATACTTATCTTAATTTGAGAGAGAATTTGTTGATTTGAGTTTCATGTTTATAGTGTGGATTGGTTTAGATAAGATTTGATCCCTAAATTATTGGATTGCAAGTAAATAGATAAAAAAAAGATCTAAAAAAACTTTATCTGATATTATTTTATCTTATCCTGAGCAAAGATAATTCACTTGGGATCTCTTTAAAAGGCCTCATTCACTAGGAGCTAGGGGAGTCATCTCTGCACGAAATTTAAGGTTGTAGGGAGAGAAAGTGAGAAATTGAGAGATGGTAGCTTAAAACCCTTTACTTGGGATTTGATGTAACTTGTTGTGTGAATTCTCAAACTCGGGTTTTCTTTTCTCTATTTAATTTAGAGTTGAAAGCTTAATCACCTTCATTCTCTTCTTCTAACTTTTCTTATTGAATGAGAATTTAATTTGAAAAGAGATTGAATTTCATCAATGAAAGTAGTTTTCATTTATGAACCACTTTTAAAAAGGGAATTCTTAATGCGTGGCAACTCTTTTACCGTTTAAAGGGATTTAATCGATATAGTTTTGTCATACAAATGAGGGATCTTTGTCAGTGGTTTTTTGGGAATAAACACAAGTACAGTGAAATCCAAGTCCAAGTATTCTTATTAATTGTTTTTACCACTTTTTATATTACGAGCACTAGATTGTTCTAGAGTTCCTCCCTGAGAACGATAACTTGTTTTCTCACTATACTGTAATGCGTTAGTATTTTAGTTCTTTAAAATACTTAACAATTTCCGATTATTTCCGTGCTAACCCAAGTCATTAAAATCGACCAACAAACACTAGGTACTCCCTCCATTATGAAATATTAGGCACTTTAGACTAAAGCACAAATATTAAAAAAAGTTTGATTATTTTAAAATCTAGAAAAGTCAATGTTAGTAAGATATTTTTACCCCTCTCTTGAAAATTAAAACTACTAATAATATTCCTTATTAATGACTACAAATGAGTTAGAGAAAGTTAAATTTGAAAAAAATAGCAATAAATGTTATCTTATATTGTAAAGTGACAAATATTTTGGAACAAATATTTTTAACAAAAGTGACTAATATTTTATAACATAATGGAGTAATTCTCATTCACATTCTTGAAATCAATGGAATTAAAGTTGTGTTTCACTTTCATGATCTCATGACATAGTGGACGAGTGGACGAGTGGACGTCGTTGAAATTGAAAGAAGTGGAAGCATGAAACCACAAGGGAAGTGATGGTGGCTGCATTTGCTCTTAGGAGTGGCAAAGCAAGTCAGGCCGACAAAAAAATGGATCGGATCGAGTCACTAGAATTTCACTTGCTTGCTTTTCTAACCTAGCCCGTTGCTTTAAAAATTAGGTAGCTCGTGAGCTGACCCGCTATACTAATTAAAAAATAATGAAAAAAAGCTAGACTTATTTTTTCTTGATTTTTGCTTTTTTCACCATGCCAAAGACATAAGCTTTTTTTTTCAAGAAAATACAAATGATATCATTTTTGTTCAAGAATATGGGTTGCTTTTTTGCTTTTTGTTTTTTTTATATTTAAAAACTTAGATTTTTTATTATTTTTAATTGTGTGCCTAAGTTTTTTTTTTATGTATTTTTATTTTTTTGTTTGGGCTTTATTTTTGTTAGGCCTTAACAAATTCTTTTTAAAGAACTCCTACTTCAACCATTAACCTAAAAAAACACCAGTCCGGTGGGCTAGCCCAGGCTGCCACCTTTGTAGCATGACATGCTAGCGAGTTAGGCGGGATGGGCCACATGAGTTTGCGAGTCAAATTTTTTAGTCCAACCAATCTATTTTTGGTGGGCCGACGGGCCAGCTCGGCAGAACCAGCCCGTTTTTGCATCCTTATCTATTCCTTTAATTTCTTTGATTTCTTGGTTAAAAATAATAACAAAATAAATATTAGGATTTGTTTTTAATTCATTTCAAATCATTTTTATTAAATTTTATGATATTTATTATTTAGACACTACAAAGATATAGCATAATAATTCATTATGACGTAGCGCTTTATTATTCATGACGTTCTATTTTAAAATACGTTGACAACCCATTCTATTTAAACTTTATTTTATATTTGCACCGTGTAATATACTGTTTTAGTCCCTCACTTTATAATTATAGGGTATTTTAGTCCTGACTTTGTAAAATACCTGAATTAGTCCCCAACTTTTCACTTCATATGTCACTTTAGTCCTTAGCGTCAAATGCATGTGTGGCAGTAGCACATTATTTGCATATAGGAGTCTACATAAGCGACTAAATGATATTTTGGTGCCAAAACACAGCGTTTAGGGCCCAAAATTGGGTTTTGTTATAAGCCACAATAAGTCACTTTAGTCTCTTAAATCACTTACATTAAAATCCAAATTTGGGTCCGAAAATGCGGACTTTTGGCCCCAAAATGTCATTTGACCTCTTACGTGAACTCATATATGTCAAATAATTTAACACACATGCATTTAACATGTCACATAAATATTTCGTCAGCATTACTTAATGTAAGGGATCAAAGTGACCTATAGAGTTTAAAGTCATGGACTAATTCAGACATTTATAAAGTTAGGGACTAAAATGCCTTATAACTACAGAGTGAAGGATTGAAACAGTATATTTCTCTGTTTGCCCCCATGTCATTATATTTTTTAACCCATACTCATAAACTAACTTATGAATATTAAAAAAGTTTGTTAGTTGTATTTAATTTTATTGATTTCATCCAAAAGATAAAATCTAATTACTAAAATATCCTTCACTATATTTATTACAATGTGACATTTAAAATTAAACTAGTTCATTAAATAAATGTTACAAGATGAATGATAACAATAAATTTGAGAAAAATAATTAAAAATTACTTATATTTTGAATTACGAAACATGAAATTTTATGCTTATATTTGAGTCTAGATGGAATACATTTTAGTGTTAAGCTCAAAATTTACACTTTGATATATTTTTAATCCATATAAGTAGGGATGAAAATAAATGAGGTTGTTCTTTTTAGGCTTGTGATTGAGCTTACTTAAGTGGTGTTTGGTAAAAGAACTAATTTTAGCTACTTTATCATGAAAACGGTTTTTTTGGTAAATGATACCAAACACTTAAGATGGAAATAAAAAAATATTTTCAGTTAAACTTACTTATCTAGGACTATATCTTATATCAAACATGGGGTGTTTGGTTTTGGGTGTTTTTGTTTTATAACCATGAGTTTTTCATCCATGAGACTAATCTCGTTCCCGCCGCGTGGCTAGCGCCGGTCCCCTAGAATTTGGCATAAGTGGAATTTAAACACAGGTTCTCCTGTTGTGGATTGTCTCTCCTATGAACTTAACGAGACCTTAATTACACTGGTAAGTTAACTCATGAGATTTAGGGTTACAAAAATAATTTTGTTCTTTTATTTTTTTTAATTATTATTTTTACTTCCTCTTATTAGTTTACTGATAAAAAAAAACTAATTTACGCATATTAAAAAAATTAGTTAGTTGCATCTATTTATCTCAGTTTTATCCAAAAAGGTAAACTCCAATTATTAAATGTTGTTCATGACATTTACTACAAATTGACATTTAAAATTAAATTAGTTCATTAAATGTAGGGTAAAAAAAATAGTAATAAATAAGAGAAAAAAATAGTTAAAAATTACTTGTATTTTGAACCAATAACAAACATGAGACTTTTTATACTTGTATTTGAGTAGGGAGGGAGCAGGGACGAATCTAGAAACACCAGTTGGGGGAGGAAAAAACTTAAAATGACATAATGAAAAATATTGAGTATATAGAGAATTTATAAATAAAGAAAAGAAAAAAATATCAATTTTTTAGGAAAAAAAAAACAACACAAAACATCAAATTTAAAAATAATATCTATTGTCATGTGCATTGAATTTTTTATTTTTAAATTTTTAATTCTTATAAGAACACAATTTAATATTTTGTCCTTAAATACAAGTAAATAATAAGTTTTTAACAATATTAAAATAATGATTTTTTTAACCTGTGCAACAATAGGTTAAGTATTTCAAAGGAGAAGCTTTTCATACGGAAAGATAAAAATTTAACATGCATTTATTACTTACACATTTTTTTTTTGTCTATTTTCGGATTCTTAACCTATGCAATAGTTGCACATATTAAAAAACCCTTAAAACAATAAAAATTACTAAAACTCAACAGTAACAGTTATTATGTAAATTAAATATTAATTTTTTGAAATAAAATATTTAAATATTATTGTTTCCTATCATATAAAACAATATACATATTCTTTATACGTGTATAACTTTTTTAAATACTAAAAGAAAAAAATATTTTTAATAAAATAAAGAAGAGAGTGAGTGCTAAAAGAAAAATTTAGAGACGAAGAAAAAAGCAATAGGGAAAAGATAAGAGGAAAAAAGTAAAGAAAAGAACAATACATAATAAAAATGACCCTCTAGGACTCAAACATGGGCCCTCTATTAATAGAATCTTAACAAAATTGATTATGAGCATAATTGGTTTACGTTTGAAAAATTAAGATTAAAAAATTGATTTTAAGAGAGAATAATGTTTGGGTAATCTTGTTAAAACTTAGGTTTTGTAATGTAAATATGATATATAATTGATTATGGATAGGGGTGCCCATCGAATCGAGTAAACCAACGAACCCAACAAACCAAACCAAACCAACCAAAAAATTGTCCAACCCAATTATAGTAAGGTAAAATCCGAACCAAACTAATTAAACCCAAAGGTAATTGGTTCGGGTATCTGATTTGAGAAATATAAACCCGAAGACTTGATAGATTACCCGATAGACCCTATCATCATAATATTTGTAGACTACTCGATTTCATATAAATACTATGTATTGCCATTATATTTTTTATTGTGTATATTGATTGGTTCCTTTTTATATTTTGTCTTCTTTTGTATTATTCTGCTTAGAAATTAGAAATTTAAATAAAAAAGGTAAAATAATTAAGGTTCATAACTATTTGCAAACTAAATAATGAAAAACTTTTATATTTCATATTTTAATCGAACAATCCGATAATCTAACCAAAACCAATCTGTAGTGGTTCAGATTAGTTTGGTTCGAATATTAAGATTTTTTCTCACAAATCCGAACCAAACCAATCCATATAATTTTCATCGGTTCACGCATAGAGCAACACCAAAACCAAACCATCTCAATCTGTGGACAACCCTAACTATGGAGAAGTTGAAGCAACAAAAAGTTGCTTTTCACATAATCTATGTTTTGTATCTAGAATCAATTGTAACACAAGATTGTAAAATATCATTTTTTTAATCAAAACCAATTATATCAAAGAAAAATCATGATTTGATATTGACAAAAGTCAATTCAAACATGGTAATATATGAGTCAATCGACGGTTATTGACCTTTTTTGGAATCTTAATACAATTTTATCGAATGTCCCCAAAGGGTTTGTTTTTGGGCCATGTTAGGAATGGTTTGATTAGGATTTAGATTTGGTTAGAATTACTTTTGACCAAAGTTAAAATTATTTATTTTCATTGGATCGTCTCGATTTTTGTGTATCGATAATCTCAACAATTAATTTTTATCTCAGTTTGTACGTTTTTCACTTTTCATTCTACTAAAAGTTTAACAAGTTTATTGGTCAAGCCTTTTTAAAAAATCAAGTTTATTGGTCAAGCCTTTTAAAAAAATCAAGTTGAACAATAAGCCAGGCCTAGGGTCAATATTGCAACAGTTAATTGCTATCGGCACCCACCATTTTCTTCTCTACATACCCGACTTATAACTATTATTATTATTATTATCAAAATATCAAAATATTAGATTATATTTACTTTTTGCCTCATTTTATGTACTAATAATTAATCTATATATCCGGGTCAATCGACATATTAAAGGATAAGTTTATTGAACTTTTTATAAATCTTAATACAAAGTAAATTTTTATACAGATTTTTAGGTCATGTTAGACTTTTAGACACTCTAGGTCATGCCTTTAAAAATAATTATGTTGGACGAAATGTCAGGCTCAGGGTCAATATTCCAGGAGTCAATTGCTATTCGCACCCACTTTTTTCTCCTCTAATACACCACCCATCTTTTGGACAACTTTTGAAAAGAATAAAAAATAATTTCAAAATTTAGTTAGTTTCCAAAAAAAAATTTCAAAAATTAGTTTATGAGAAGTGAAATGGTGTATAAGAAAGGAGAGAGGGAGATGCAAAGTTACACTCATATTTCAAAATTAAACCAAACTATGTGTTTGGTTTTTCCTTCATAAAATTTAGTTTGCCTTAACTTAAATTTTGTGAAAGTAAATTAGTTTACTTTAACGGAATTTATTTTTGGATATTTTTATCTAAAATCTCATTTGGCAAACTGAATATTGTTTAAATATACTAGATAAAAGTAATTTTAATAGTTGTAATATTATCTAACTAGCTTTTACTCAATCGAAAAGAGACTTAAAGCTTCCTTCCACCAAACCAGTTTTCAAAACCAATTTAACTGTAAACTCAATTAAGTTAACTTATGCAAACTAAAAACCAAACAACTTAGCACATTATTATATGTACTTAAAAGTAATTTTGCTCAAAAAAATGACTTTAAAAAAATGACTCTTTTATGTTTTCATTTTCATAAAATTTTAAAAAATGACTTTAAAAAAAAATTGAAGTTCAGCATTTAGGCAAGCACAATTTTTTTTTTTGGTAACATACACCAGTTCTTGTGGAACGGTAGAAGCATCCAAACAAACAGGTACTGGAACCTACAGGTGTCGCTCCACTTCAGCGAGTACTACTTTCCAAAGGAAAAAGTACACACACAATCTTATTTTCACTTCGCATTTTACAACATACTACTGCTTTTCATAAATTATTATTCTACTTTTATTTAGCTCTCTCGTATATACATATATATTTTTTTAATTTAGAAAAAGTGAAGCGATACATACGAATGAAAAAGACATATACAGTACGTATTTTCTCACGTGACCCATTAAATAATATATTTCCACTATACAGAAAAACGCAAGAAAAATAAATTTCTCTCGTTCTATATGATAAAAAAAATGAAAATAAAAAATTCCCTCCCTCTTTCCTTCTATTATTTTATTTTTGAAATGAAATATTAACAGATTTCACAAAATTTTTCACAGCTTTCACAGTTGAACAGAAGAGAGAAAAAAAAAGGGAATAGAAACTGAGAAAGAGATTTACGAGTTTATACGGTCCCATCTCTGTCTTTCTTTCTCTTTCTCTTTCTCTCTCTCTCTATGTGTGTACTCTTTCGTTCTCTTCAATCTCAGTTTCTCTTTCGATCCGCGTTTTCTCTCACAGTTTATGCAATCGCACAATGGTTCAACTGCTAAGCCCTAACTCACCGTTTTGTGACTCATTGCCAACTCTTCGATGATCATGGAGCTCACCGATTCCACCGGCGGCGACCGCAACCACAACTCGCCGCCGCACCAAGATTTTCGTCCAGGCCTCGGAATCGACCTCAACGAGATCCCTTCCCCTTCTTCTTCCTTCGCCGAAACCCTACCTGACTCTGCCGTCGACATCGTCCGTGCCTACCATGAGAACCCCGCTCCTCCTCCTGGCCGCCCCGCCGTCCTCCCCCGTGGCTTTACTCCGTGTGCCACCTGTGCTAAACCTGAGCCTCGCAGCGCCGCTGGAAGCCAAGTAGTTGTCTGCGATGGCTGTGAGCGCAGCTTCCATCTCGCATGCGCCGGGATTCGCGGTGGCCGCCAGGCAGCGAGTCTGGGCGAGTGGGTGTGCGGTGAGTGCTTGTCTGGTGGGGTGAAGAGTAAGCGGTGGCCGTTGGGTGTGAAGTCCAAGCAGCTTCTTGATATCAACGCTTCGCCGCCCAGTGATGCTGACGGCGATGGTGGTGCCGAGGACTCTCAGGATTTGAGGTATGGAATGTATATTATAACCTAGACTTTTCAGTTAGCTGTTGTTCCCGCGTAGTGTCTATAGTTGAAGTTAAACCCTATCACGAAGAATTTTCAGTAAGGTTGGTAATAAGTAACATAGCTTATAGTCTTTCAAAGTATGGATGAAGAAGTTTAGGGTGGCAGAATCAATGTGGATGCTCCAATGTCTAGTTGTTGTGTGAGAAACATGTTTGTTTGTTTGTTTGTTTTCTTTTTTCTTTGGTTCATTTTAAATTTTCAGATTTTTAAAGTTTAGAAAACATGTCAACGTGGTTCTTATTTTATTCAGCATGGTAAATTGTAATTTGTATTCGATGATCATGAAATTTTAGGAAACTAAGGTAGTTGCTGGTAGACTATGATAGGTTGTAGAATACCAGAATACTAGAATGTGTAAGTCTGAGCGGTTTCTTCCAAGATGAATTTTTTCTTTAACTATCTATGTCTATTTATCATTATGAAACGATGCATTCCATTTTTCGCTGTCAACCTTGAATATTGAGTAACTTCCTTTTTGAGTGATAAATAAATAGTGGTGTGCTTCATTTCTTGTTTCTTGTATAAAAAGATGTAATCACCTGTTCAGTGGAGGGAAGGGATAAAAGGTAGCCTAGTGGACTGTACTGGAGGATCGAACCCCCTTACATTGTAAACACGCTCAGCATTGCGACTAGGGTCTAGGGATGGTGCTACACTGCCAGTTGAGCTACAAGCTTGTTGGTAAATATAGTTTTATTATAATTATAATTTTGGTATAGAAAGATGTAACCACCTGTGTAGCGGGGAGAATAAATAAGTCACTTAGTGGAGAATCGAACCCATTACATTGTGATCTCGCTCAGCGTTGTGACTAGGGCTGGTGCCAGTTGGGCTATATGCTTGTTGGCCTATATAGTTTTGCTATAATTGTAATTATAATAATAATTTTGGTATAAAAGATGTAAGCTCCTGTGTAGTGAAGGGAGAATATGCAACCAAGTGGAGAATCGAACCTTATACAGTATACATTGTGAACACACTCAGCATTGTGACTAGGGATGATGCCAGTTGAGCTATAAGCTTGTTGGCTAATATTATCATAATTATGATTATGATTACATTACATATTTACCACCACATTTTCGATTTTTTGTTTCTAGACGTGATTAGATCCCATTTCAGGAAATGTTTTCATTAAAATGCAACCAAGCAAATTTTTGAATCTTCTTATTTTTAGAACAAGAAATACACAAATCAAATGCACTGAGTGCATGTTTGGTTAAGCTGAATTTGAAGAAATAGTTACATTTTTTTTTTTGCCAGTTTTGTTAGATCACTTTTGAAAGAAGAAAAGATTGGTTTCTCAGGAAGAGCGTTGCAAAATACACATTCTTATAGTTTGTTTTTGCACCCTTTGGCTTCATGTTTGTGGGCCTGATCTGATTTAATCTGAACACAGTTCTGTTTGATATATGGTATTATTGTTCCTCCATCAATTGGTATAGACTTGGTGTGAATAAGAATTAAAGTAAGTATGATGTTGGGGACATTTAATGGACCTTCAATTAGGGTTCACTTGTATGACGGAATTGGAATTTTAGTTTAGAAATTTATTTTCGGTTCCAGTTCTGCCAAAATTTGGATTGGTTGAGTCATAAATTCTATGTATGGGCCGTGCAATGAATTAAGCATAGAATTAGAGTTTTAAGTTGAATTGAATTCCTATTCCCACAAAGCCCAGATTGGTTTACGTTTTTGTTACTAATCCAAATGCCACCAATTCCTCTTTTTTTTTTGGTTTATAGCAAAGTATAATAACCGGGGATTGAACTCGAATACCCACACACGCATGTCCCCGTGTGCTCACCAATTGAGCTCATGACTGGGACCGCCACTAATTCCTCTAGTGACAAGGATGGAGCAAGCTAGTCCAAATTGAGAGCCTACTTAGGACTGAAAAGGGAGGGGTAACATTTAAATTGTGCAATCGTTCCTAATATGCAAAATTATATTCAAACATGCACACACGCAGATAACGTAAATAAGAAAATAACCTTAAAAATCACCAGTAACATTCAATTGAATGGAAAAAGCATAGAGTTAAATACGGCTTAAAAATCGCAAGCTCACAATGTAAGCTTAGGTTACTGCTTTACAGGCTAGCACTCCCAAGTATAAAAAACACCCAAAAATAGTCTACGGATGATCTCTACTCTAGCAAATAGTTTAGCGCACGAATACAGAGAAGCAACAAATTAAAAAATAGGAAAAAACCAAAGCCAGCACAAAACTGAGAGGCAGGAAGTCGGACAGAAAACCAGCACAGCACCAGATCGGCCAGAAGCCTAAAAGTTGGTTGAACCAAAAATCTAGTCAAACCAGCACCCTGATACGATTAACCAAGGAGATCATATGACCAGCAGAACAAGCAGATCATGGAGCCACCTAGCAGAGTAAGCCGAATGACAACCGGAAGGTAAGATCAAACCAACACCATTGAGCTTTTCTTGGAGCAGATCTGAACAAGATGGTGCACAGTTTGAGTGCTGGCTGCTGAGGTAATTCAAAATACGGTTCAGAGGATCTTTGAAATGGGTGGGTTCTTTTTATTTGTTTGTTTTTTTAGTAATTCAGGAATAGTTTTCCTCTTCAGCACCTTGGGATTGACCGATCCCACCGATCCAATGTGTGAATGTTTCGATCCACAAGATCTCGCCAAAACAAGTGTCTCAGTGTGATCTAGATCGCTTGATGCCTCCAAAATTCACAAAATTTTGTGATCTCGCGAGATCAACAACCATGGGAGGGTGAGGATCATTGAAATTAGGTGGGTTCTTTGTATCTGTTTTTGTAATTCAGAAATGGATTTCCTATTCAGCACTGTGGGATTGTCCGATCCCAACAATCCCACGTTTATGTGTCGATCCCACAGGATCTCACCAAAACGAGTGTCTTGGCATGATTGAGATCACTTGGTGCCTCCAAATTTACAAATTGATTGATCTCGCAGATCATGATTTTAATAACCATGTGAAGTCGAGGATCTTTGAAATCGGGTGTGCTCTTTTTATCTGTGTTATTTTTTTTATTGTAATTCAGAAATGGGTTCTCTATTCTGCACTGTGGGATTATCCGATTTCACCAATTCAACGAGTAAATGTGTCGATCACACATGATGTCGCCAAAACAAGTCTCAGCATGATATAGATAATTTGGTGCCTCCAACATCACAAAATTTTGACTACCATGGGAAGGAGATTGCTTACCAGTGCGCAAAATTGTCTAAGGTCAAAAACAGAACAAACATTTGTGGCACGTGGCAGAGAAACCTTGGGGAAAATGAGCCACAAAGATTTGAGATTTTTTGAGATGTGTGTTTGCTGGTTGAGATTTTGTGAGATCTGTGGCAATTCAGCAATGATGCATACCCTGTCAAAACTCGTTAATGTCTTTGAAGAAGTAGGAGAGACATATCATTTTTTTTTTGGGGTTGACCACAATTTTGATTTATAGAATTGGAATTGACAGTTTTTGGCCAAAAAAAACGGCTTGTGGGCTATTTCTATAGTAATTCCATGGAATTGTTCTATGGATTTATCATTCTAATTCTAAAAGGGTTTCTAAACATAAAAAATTGAAAATAACAGGCCCAATTCCAATTCCTGTTGCCAATCAGTAATGTAAAGTTTAGCTTACATAGTGGAACTTAGGCTTAGTTTTCACTTTGATATGGAAAGTCTAACACCTTTTCGTTTATAATTTGTCCCTCATACTATCCAAGTCAACACACAAATGTTCACTTGTTATTGTTACTTTTGATGGAAACTAATTTGAAATGTGGCATTTGATTGGAGCTCTATTTGATTGTAAACCATAATGCTGCAGCCTTCCTCTGTTGATCTGTTTGTTCTGTTTAGTGCCTTCACTTTATTCTTTATCATGATAGAGCTTAAGAATCAAATTTCAGATATATTTGTGTGAATTGCTTGAGTATTTTCCACCCAGCATACAGATACTTATATACGAAATGCAACTTAAAATTTACAAGCTTAATAAAGAGTTGGACTATCTTTTATATCCTAATGTCCCCAATGCTTTATAATTTCTTATCGTTTCCAAAGCTATAATAATTTAATAACTACCGTTATCATTTCCATCAATAGTCATTAATTGTTTATATACTTGCTATGGGCACTGTTGTTGAAGTTTCCCTTTCTGTTTCTTCTAAGATGGCAAGCTATCTATGTGAACTGTGAACCATAAACACTGCATTACTCTGGGATTCCCATGTATTGCTGTGTTTCCTGGCAGTTGCTGTCCACAGCGTATATGTGTTGTCATCATATGTTTCTACTTGTGTTTTCCTTAACTGTCTTTCTTGGTGAAGCTAACTAATGTATTTTAATTTTAGGCATGCAAAGTGTCTTTTATTTCTCTAGTTTCAATTTATAGTTATATAATTATATATTATATAAGACATTGAAAATAAAGTTCTGATCATTCTCCTTTATTCTGTTCCCCAACAATAGATTGTAAATCTGATTTAGTTTCAGCATAGCATTGTCAAGCACAAATAAGTTTTGAGAGGCATATTCCTGGTGTGATCTGTCATACGCTGATGTTCATTTGATTACTTAAATGCTTGGAGTAGCTTGTCTTCTAGTTGCTGAACTTTGGTTTTCTTTGTATTGTTGTAAACTTGTAGTTTTCTTACTGGTTCCATTCCATTTGTGTCTTTAATTTGTTGATGTGTCAATTTAACTTTCCTGAATCCCAGTTGTTCTAAGTAGTTACTGTTTACATTTATTTTGATTTTAGAAAGCACACTCTCGGTGATAATCCATTTGGTGCCCCAGTGACATATTCAAACTTCTACAACGGGAGCGCTTTTGGCTTCGAAAAAGGATCTGGAGTTGTGACACATGCTGTTAGAGTGGGTTTTGAGGATATATTGAATCATACCCAATCAATCACTAGAAGCTTTGAGGAGGTATATATGGATTTGCCTCATGGAATTCATAGTACTAGTAATAATGCAGCTATTAGAATACCATCTCGGAGTCCAAATGAAATATTTTTGCAGGCTCTTAGAGATTTTATATCTGAAAGGCGTGGTGTACTAGAGGAAGGTTGGCGAGTGGAATTTAGACAATCAGCAAGCAGCTCTGAACTGTATGCAGTTTACTGTTCACCAGATGGAAAGATATTCGATTCTGTGTTTGAAGTAGCTTGTTATCTGGGGCTAGCCTCTGGTTATAATTCTATGGAATCTGAAATACGGAATGAGAGGTCTTCTTTAGGTGGGTCTCACCTATCTAGAAGAAGGAAGTCTACAAAAACTTCTATAGCCAATGGTTTTGCTGAGAAGCGGGGAACCTTGATCAATAATAATTGTAAGGATTCTTCTTCTGATGGTTTAACCATGGAGTGTGCTAGCGCTCGAGGTAATATCCCTAAAGCCACTGAAATTGGAAGAAAAGAGAATGGTTGCTCCAGCCCTCAGCAGTCTGCTGTAAGTAAATCTAGTAAATGTTTCCTCTTGTTTTGTACTTTTAGGGAATTATTGTATTGAATGTTCAATTAGCTATTCCTGCCTGATTTTTCCGTCTGCTATATTTCAGGAAGGACTTCCTCTGCAGTTCAAGGACTTCTTTGTTCTTTCTTTGGGAAAAGTTGATGGGAGACCTTCATATTGTGATGTTAACCTTATCTTTCCTGTAGGCTATAAATCTTGTTGGCATGATAAGATTACTGGCTCTCTTTTTATATCTGAAGTTGTGGAGGGAGGTGATTCTGGACCTGTATTTAGGATCAGAAGGTGTTCCTGTTCAGAATTTCCTGTTCCAGTTGGCTCAACCATCCTCTCATTGTCAAGTCTTTGTCAATTTGTGAGTCAAACCAATGAAGAAAGTGAGAGAAGGACTAATGATAATATGGATTTAGATGGTGATGAAAGTATCCAGCTGATCCTTTCAGACCCTTGTGTTCCAATCGAAAATGATGTCTTAGGTTGTATTGCAAGTTTCTCAAATGAAGCATGTGATACTCACATATCAGATGTATTACAACCTGTTACTGGTTCAGTTCAAGAAAATAATAAACGTTCATTTGCTGATATTGGGTTCATTGATGAAATTGGTGAAATTTTGGTGGAAGAGCGTTCGTCATTCTCAGCATGGAGAGTTATTTCTCAAAAATTGGTTAATGCTTGCAAGGATATCTGCAAGCAGAAAGGAACTCTCAGGTTCTACTGTAAACATGCTCAAAATGAAACCTGCTTGCATATATGTGATTTGAGGAATGGAAAAAGTGATGCACACTTTACTTCGTTAGATAAGTTTTGTGGTTCACATGGTTCAGACAGCATCCCAGATGTAATTTATGCAGACAATGATTCAAATGCTCTCTATGAGATATTAGGGAAATGGTTGGAGCAGGATAGATTTGGATTAGATGCTGAATTTGTGCAAGAAGTATTGGAACAGCTTCCTGGTGTTCAAGACTCTTTGCAGTATGAACTTTTGAATAGTAGAAGTAATAGCTCTTCATTGCCAACAGTAGAAAATGGTTTCTTGGTGGTTGAAAGGACAGGTGGATCTAAATATCAGGAAGAAGACGCTGTCGAGGGTTTATATATGGGGTTCAAGAGGGTGGGGTTGACTGAAAAATGCGTTAAGGAAGATCGTATTCCACCTACTGGAAAGCCAATTTGCTCTAAGGCTCCTAGTGAGCTCATTGGTGACATTTTTCAGGTATACATGTAACCTGCCAATAGAGTGCAACTGGAATATCTGTATTTCACCCTTGTACATTATTTGGTTTTATTTCTTGTTTTCTATGATTTATTGTGTTGCTAATTTTCTGCTTTTATCTTTCCAGGTTTGGGAGCTTTTAGATCGATTTCGTGAAATTCTGGACTTGAAAGAACCATTGTCATTGGATGAGATTGAGAAGGAACTTATTAACCCATGGTTTGATGGATTGGATTTTCTTGAGAAATCTGAGAGGGAAATGGATGTTAGTCAAGCGAGTTTTTTAAACCCACAAGAAGCTGATGGTTATTGCAGACCTATATCGTCTCGAAGGTGTGAAGCGGGCACATCAGGTTCCGTAGAAAGTTCCCATGCATTTATTCAAGTGCAAACAGAAGCTATGAAAGAGGAAGCTCAAGTTAAGCTTGCATCTTTCACTTATGCCAGATGCTTTGGTGTAGCTTTAACAAATGCTCATAAGTCATTGCTGAGAGTGCTAATAGGTGAACTGCAATCAAAGGTTGCTGCCTTGGTGGATCCAAATTCTGAACCTGGAGAGACGCGAACAAGAAGGGGAAGAAGGAAAGATATAGATAGTGCAATTCCTGCTAAACAAACCAAGATGCTTCCAATTAACGAATTGACTTGGCCAGAATTAGCTCGTAGATATATCTTGGCTTTCTTATCAATGGATGGAAACCTTGAGTCTGCGGAAATCACTGCTCGTGAAAGTTGTAAAGTATTTCGTTGCTTACGAGGTGATGGTGGTTTGCTGTGTGGTTCCCTTGCTGGTGTGGCTGGGATGGAAGCAGATGCACTGGTGAGAGGCTTTTGTCTTAAGCAATGATTAAAGAGTTTTATCTTCACCTTAACTAATATGATAGGTACTCATTTTGTTTGCAGTGCTCATGCATGGGGTCTTGATGTAAATTCATGTGTCATTCTGACTCAATTATTTGTGTGGGTTTATATGGTTCTTATAATGAAATTATGTTGTAAAAGGATAATTTTAGGTTTCATAATTTCTAGAAGTCTAGCTGACAGTTGGCATTTGTTGGAATTTCTAGCCTCAGGAAAGTTTTCTTCTTTTGCATTTAATACATTGGGGCAGGGTCTGATGACCACTTTCGGTTTATGCAGGCAACTAACACAATTTCATTTGTTTATATAGACTATGGCAGCAGGGCATGACTTAGGAACCTAAAGGAAGTTGAAATTGTTTATTTTATGAACTATAAGTTGGAATTTTGATTCATTTAGACTAGTTAGTGGAGATTTTGTTTTTGCTTGATGAAACGAAATCTAAGAGTGCAGGCCAGGCCTGAGAAATGCTCATAACTGGGGAAAATGACAGGATTACGATTAAGAAGAACTGGTTGACAGAATTATTGCTGTGCCCATTCTATATGGTTTAGCAGCAAACTTGATGTTCATGAAATGCTTGCCAGAATGTTGTACTGTTTAAGTTCCTTTTTTTTCCTTGTAATTCTGTCAGGCCTCAGATGTAGCATCCGGTAAGGCTTGTGAGTTGTATGTGCATGTTGCTTTGGTTTAGCTTTATTCCTTTACTTCAGCTTTGTCATGGCATGACTTGAGTGCACGTTTCATCTGGAGATTCTATTTCCTTTTAGGATTATTTTTCTTATGTCATGTCATGTCTGAAGATTTTATATTTAGCTGCTGGTCGTACTTTTCTAGACTAAAAATTTAATCAATTGGACTGTAAAGAATGATAGAAGTAACACTGAAGGGTTTTTTGTTTGACTCTCAGTTGCTTGCAGAGGCTACCAAGAAAATTTTTGGTTCTTTGAGCAGAGAAAATGATGTACTAACCATGGAAGAAGAGGAATCTGATGCAAGGGGTGTGTCTGAAAAAAAATTGGCGAATGATGGTAATATTCCTGAATGGGCACAGATGCTGGAACCTGTCAGAAAGCTACCAACAAATGTGGGAACCAGAATCAGAAAGTGTGTTTATGATGCTCTGAGTAAGGATCCTCCTGAATGGGCGAGGGAAAAACTAGAGCGTTCAATTAGTAAGGAAGTGTACAAGGGCAATGCATCTGGACCAACAAAGGTGCTACTCCACGGCGGTTATCCTTTACTATATTTAATTTATTTTCTTTTTGGGTTTATGTGACACACATGGGAAATGCCAAGATATGCTAAAACCATTGTTTTTGTTACACCAGTAAAACTGCTAGCATGGCAGTTTCTTGACCACTGGATAATGGATCAGATATCTAGCTAAATTTTTTTGATAACATTCATTGGTCCAGGAATTGTTAGCTACTAGTTGCATTGGTTCAAAGGTTTGACCATTGAATTTGCTTTATTTTTTTAATATTATTGATTCTAAATTTCTGGTGTTATCTAGTTCCCATGTAATGAAAATACTACGTATATTTTACCTTTAGCTTAGTCCCTTTTAGTATTACCTATTGCCATATGCAAGACATCTTGAGTCATAATTTCTTTTTTGTTTTTCGCTCGTTACAGAAGTTCAATTTGGCTTCACTTTATTGTTTATATTACATTGTAGTAGTACGGCAACTTGTTGATATAAGCTGTTCCTAATTTTGTTTGGTTTTCTATGAAGCATGATCCTGAATTGAATATTCTTGTTTGTAAACAGAAAGCAGTTCTTTCAGTGTTGGCTGACGTTGTTGGTGAAGGACCGCAAATAAATCCCAATAAAGGAAGGAAAAGGAAGATTGTTATATCTATTTCTGACATTATAATGAAAAAATGTCGCATTGTATTACGTCGTGCAGCTGCTGCAGATGATTCGAAGGTTTTTTGCAATTTGCTGGGAAGAAAATTAATAAATTCTTCAGATAATGATGATGAGGGGCTTCTTGGATCTCCAGCCATGGTGGCCCGTCCTCTTGACTTTCGGACTATTGACCTAAGATTGGCTGCTGGAGCTTATGGCGGATCTCATGAAGCTTTTGTTGAGGATGTTC
Source organism: Cyamopsis tetragonoloba (assembly GCA_037177725.1). Lineage (NCBI taxonomy): Eukaryota > Viridiplantae > Streptophyta > Magnoliopsida > Fabales > Fabaceae > Cyamopsis > Cyamopsis tetragonoloba. Next base: position 59,447,576 of record CM074123.1, read on the forward strand.
GTGAGGTCTGTGTCCCATCAAACATAGATTGCTTGACCAAATAATTTCCATTATATTTTCCCTCTTTCAATTACTATTCACACTTAGGCCCAAATATCTCTGCTTTTAGGGTTTGGTTTCTGTCTGCATGCTTGTGCGCCATTTGCATCTGTGGCTTAATGGCCAGCACATCAGCAATGGTTTCCTCATGTTTTCCTTCTAATACTGGTCTTAAATATGCTTCCTGATAGAAAACAAGTCATTTTTGCAATGCTCCTACCTACTTTTTGAAATGTGGAGGGCACTAAATTGTAGATTTGATGTTGCAGCTCTGGAACGTTGTTCGTGTTGCTTTCGGGGATCAATCTGATTTAGTTGAACTGGCTGAAGAATTATCCCAGAATTTTGAATCATTATATGATGAAGAGGTTGGTAACTTGTTTGTGTATACATCAGTGCCTTTTCAGTTATTAATTCAACATTCGAATTTCTTCCTTGTGTACAGGTTGTCACCTGGGTCAAAAAATTTGGCGACTATGCTAAATTGGAAAAGTTAAGTGCAGAAATGAGAAAAGAAATTGATGATTTTATTGTGTCAACAAATGAAATTCCAAAGGCCCCTTGGGATGAGGGAGTCTGTAAAGTATGTGGCATTGATAGGGATGATGACAGTGTTCTATTATGCGATACTTGTGATGCTGAATATCATACATATTGCTTGAATCCTCCTCTTGCAAGGATCCCTGAAGGAAATTGGTATTGTCCTTCTTGTTTTGATGGTAAACGTGCAACTCAAGATGTTACCGATCGTACACAAATTGTCAGCAAGCGTCGAAGTAAAAAGTTCCTGGGAGAAGTTAATTCTCGTTACTTGGAAGCTCTAACTCATTTATCAGCTATAATTGAAGAAAAAGAATACTGGGAGTACAGTGTGGGCGAGGTTTGTTGATGGCCACCTACTTATGTTACATTGTCTTTCTTACCTACCTAATACAATCTTGTCGATAAGATGGTTGTATCTTATTTTTTCCCACTGGATATTTGTTATATCTTTGCTGCTTTGATAAGGAATTTTTTATTGGTAATTGGGTAATGCTGGGATGTTACCTTTCATCCATTATCATATGAATTTTGTGGGGATTCTATTGATGATATCGTCCTGACTCTTATAATTGCTGACTTTAATTTCTTGTTTGATTTCCTCTAGGTCATTCTGTTGTATCTGAAAAAGGTTTCTGATTGTATTTCTTTCAATAATGCTAATATCCGTTTTGGTTTTTGAGATAATATTGGCATTGTTAGGATGGTTGAATCGATTCGCAATATTATTAAGTTAAAATGCATTGTGCTTTGCATCTTGAGTTATGATTGCATATTGCTTAAACTAAGCAGCTTCTTTTCTTTGTATGTTTTTGCTTATAATTGTTTTTTTTAATGGTTGCAGAGAACGTTCCTTCTCAAGTTTTTATGTGATGAGTTGCTTAATTCTTCCCTGATACGCCAGCACCTTGAGCACTGTGCGGAGTTGTCTGTTGAGTTGCATCAGAAATTACGTGCACTTTCTGTAGAGTGGAAAAGCCTGAAAACTAAAGAAGACATTTTATCCACAAAAGCTGCAAAAAGTGATGCATTCTCACTAAATTCTGCCGGAGAAGTTGGTCTGAAGGAAGGGTTCGCAACTTCATTCTCAAATACCGGTAAATGCATGGCACAGCCGCATACTGCAGTTGACAATCCTAGCAATTTTGGGGTTTTTGCTGACAGTCTTCCTTCTGAAGAGATCACCAAAGAGAAGCATAAGTTAAGTAGTGTTGATAAAAGTGCATCATCTGTGACAAATTCAGATTCTGATAGCCAAAATTTTAATTCCGTGGATGTAGAGGGACAACTTAGAAATGTTTCTATGGCTGTGGAGTCTCAATGTACTGATAAATCTCTCAAGTCTTTCCCATTGCTGAAACGTATCCCTCAAGAATTAAATGGCTCTGGTAGAGCAACTCATATGCAGGGTAACCACCAAAAAAACGAGGGAACGGACATATCTATGTCTGTGACATACCAGCGAGGACAATATGTTCCTGTTGACATTCCTCAGATTGATGTGAATGAATCAGAACCTTATCAGATTGAGCTCAATGCCATAAAGCGTGATATCTCACTACTGCAGGACTCCATAACTAGTATAGGATCACAGCTGCACAAGATCTCTGTTCGCCGGGAGTTTTTGGGTGTTGATTCCATTGGTCGACTGTACTGGTCTTTGGCTTTGCCTAGAGGTCGCTCACGTATAATTGTTGATGCAAGTTCAGTGCAGCATGGAAGAGGAGTGGCGATTGGCAATGACACTGTGGAAAAATTTTCTGTTCTGCAGCATTGTGCACTACCTCACAAGGATAACAATAAGATGTTAAGGATGATAAAGGACCCTTCCCCTTTAGTGTCTCAACCAGTTAGTACTTCAGTCAGTGCTTCACCTTGGATTGTTTATGAAACTCATGCAGAAATTGAAGAGCTCTTAGGGTGGCTGAAGGATGATGAACCTAAAGAAAGAGAACTGAAAGATTCCATTATACTGGGGCCAAAATCAAGATTTCAGGAGTTCATTAATGCACAGACTGAAGGTCAAGTTGAGGACCAAGAACCAGTTTCCATGCCAAGAAATATGGAGAAAACATTATCTAATTCTCTTGTTTCAAAGGCAACTTCCTTGCTAGAAAAGGAATATGGTCCCTTCTTTGAATGTGATACCATTGAGGTGGTCAAGAAGCAAAGTAAAAAGGTCAGAACAACTAATGATGAAAAGTTGTATAGATGCAAGTGCCTAGAACCCATATGGCCGTCTAGGATGCACTGCATGTATTGCCATAAAACTGTTTTGAGTGATGTTGAATTTGAGGGGCACAGTGATGGCAAATGTAATGCAGGTCTTTCAGCATTGGAGAAGAACAAGGATAAAAACGGATCTTCCAAAGGAAGGGGGAACATGAAATGTGATAACTCGCATGAAAAATTCAGAGCAGATGCAGAAACAGCTGGAACCTCAATTGATGATTGTTCCAAGCTTAGCTCAGGATTGATTAAATTTTCAAGTGAAGAATCTGCGTGCCCATTTAACTTTGAAGACATATGTTCCAAGTTTGTGACAAATGATTCCAACAAGGAACTTGTCGGAGAAATAGGTCTTATTGGTTCAGATGGTATCCCATCCTTTGTTCCTTCCATCTCTCCTTTTGTTAGTGATTATACACTATTGTTAGCTAAAAAGGATGATAGCACTGCTGATGGTGCGTCCACAGCTTCAAAAAGCGGCGTTTCTAATGGAAACAGCGATGGAGCCAGTCTTAACCATAAATCTGACATATCTACTGGAAGGTTAGCTGCAAATGAAAGCAACAAAGCAGGAAAATCCAACAAATCATCCTTGGGAGAAGATATGGGAGCTGATAGCTGCTGTGTGGTCCCTTTGTCTTCGTTGAGACCATTAGTTGGAAAAGTTTGTCATATTTTGAGGCAACTGAAGATTAATCTACTTGATATGGACGCTGCACTCCCAAAAATTGCTCTAAGACCATCAAAGGCACAGTCAGATAGAAGACAGGCTTGGCGAGCATTTGTTAAATCTGCAGAGACTATATACGAGGTTTGTGCTAGCGTGTATACTTCTCCTTTAACATGCATTGTCAGAAAAACATTTTTATTTCTGCACTGAAGATCCTTTTGAGTTCTGATAGATAACAATTTTTTGACTTATGCCACTTTATGTAATTACTCCAATACCGATGAAAATATGAAATGCAGCTGTTCATTTTTTTATCGACTTAAGCAATAATTATTCTACATTTATAGTTCAGGTAGATTAGAGATGAGCATGAACTTGTGTCCGTTCATTGATGTTCCTTCTATTTTTTCTTTTTTTTCCCAGATGGTTCAGGCAACAATTACATTGGAGGATATGATCAAGACCGAGTACTTAAGGAATGACTGGTGGTACTGGTCGTCATTCTCAGCCGCTGCCAAATCTTCTACTTTGCCTTCCCTTGCTCTTCGAATATACTCCCTTGATGCAGCTATTTTATATGAGAAGATGCCCAATTCAAGTTGTACCGACATCTCTGAACCTGCTGCTATAGTGGAACAGAAATCGCTGATCACTGTGGATGCTGAGAAATCCAAAGCAAGCAGGAAGTCGAACAGGAAAAGGAAGGAATTAGATGGTTGATCTTGTAATATATTGTTCTGAGAAAATCAGAAAGCTGGTCGCTTTATGTGGTTTGATGTGATTATCCGCTGTTATATGATTTTGGATGGAGAGGTCATGGGGCCAACTTCAGGTTATTGAGTGGGGCAGCCACAGCTGCTGGTGTCGCTTGCTTGATTGTAAATATAGGTAAAAGCTGACCTGCTAACTTGGATGCCGGTTTTTGGCTAAAGCAGAATTTGTAGGATTATCTGCTTTCAGTGAGGGCACCAGTGAGTAAAATATTAGGATGGGTCCAATTTTGAAATTATTTCTGCTGCGGCTGTGCAATTTGTTGCTCCATGGCGACAAGTGGTATTAGATTTTTCATTTTTCTAGTAGAGTCTGATCCGTATATACAAATGGAATTAATGTAAAGAAGGAATAGGAGAAAAGAAGTAAAATAGAAAGGATGGGAAAAGTCAAAAAAAAAAAAGTTTTAAGTTGAGCAGTTGTAGCCAATATTGCATTCTTTATACATTGTCTCTCTCACCCCCCAGAAAAGTCCTGCACACGCATGCTCTTGATTTTATTCTTGGGCATCTGCAGATGTGTTAGAGTGCAGGGGAATGAATTATTGGAATCAATGCATTTTTCCATCTGCTCTGTTGTGCTTGCCTAGTGTGAGTTCTGATTGACTTTTTTATTTTTCTTTTTCCCCCATCATTCTCTCTTATGGTTTATGTGTTATTTTTTTGGGGGGTGGGGGTGTTGTGTTAAAAGTATACATGCTAAATATTTACCCCCCCCCTTCGAATGGGTCTTAGTGTGTTTAATTTCAAGTTGGGATAGGGTAAGCATGGATTTAATTAAAGAAGTTTTTATTTGTGTTGAGATTAATGTCTATCCCATCCCAATACGAAACCGAACACATAGAAGCATCTCAATGATGATGAAGTTACTGTGAAGGGGGATTTATCTGCAGTCTATCATGTGATCTGTCTTATTATTGCCTAATCTACAATTTAGATTCATAACTCTCGTTGATGTCTCGTGCATTATCTATGTTTTCCTCCACTTGTTATGCTATCCCAACGGTGTTTGGTTTTGTTTTCTGCTAAAGTGCATAATGCAATCTAGGCATCTTTTTGGGGTGTCTTTTGAGTTGTGAGATGTATATTCAGTCTATGCCTTTCTTGTTGATCGTTCGAGTGCTTGTTGATCTTATAAGATTTCTGTTTCAACTAGCACCACGCGCTTGCTTATATTGCCGTTGTGTCAATTTTCTGTTCGAAGCTTCCATGGCACAAAATTGTAATAATGTGGTTTGCAGTTGATTGAGAATCTATTTCCGTAAGCTTAGATTGTAAATTTTTTTTAACTTTTAAGGTACTGAATTTTTTTTTGTAATTATTACACTTTTAAAAAAATAAAATAAAATAACTACACAGCAATTTTTTTTTTTCCTCATAAAATTTAAATGAGGCCCTCTACATAATTCTGAATGGATCCGCGCTAGCTATTTATTTCAGTGCAAAAATTGAAGTTGTTATTTGTGAACATCTCAATGGTATAAACTAATAATATTTCTCGAGAAGCATGCAGGGAAAAATGTTTTTCCAAATTGTCAACATAAACTCAACGGCTAACACTTCCTTATCTGTTTTTTCTTAATTTTTCATTCAGAGAAAAAATAGTATTCAGAATAATTATTAGTAAACTAAGTTTTTATACTTGAAAGACGAAATATACTTACAGAGAAGTTGTAAGTACAATACAAGACGCCATTGACCAAATTACTGGACTTTATTTATTAAACTCTGGTTTTGTCACTCCACCAACTCCAGGACGTTTACTTTTTCTTTCTCACCCACTTGATACATCTAATTATACATCTTAATTTAGAAAGTTTTTATTGCATCATACAACATAATACATGTTACTCCACCATCCCAAAGCTTCTCCTTCCTCATGGTTTTGCTGCTCAGTTTCAGAAGCTACAAAGACATCTAAGTAACTTCTTCCATCATCACTCCCATCCTCCTCTTCTGACTGAACCCTTTGAAAAGGGTCCACACAGCCACCATAATTCTCAGCTGGAAAGTATGAATCAACACTGTCAACTACAAGCTGAGGACTACCCTCATCCACCACCGCGCTTCCGACGCTCCCGGTACTCTGGTGGTCCTCCGCCTTCTTGCCGAAAACCGGAGCCATAATAATATCCACTGGAATTGCATCACCTCCTTTCTTGTCTGAAAATGGTTCTCCAGACACTTCTTTGGCTTGAACTTGAAGCTTCTCATTTAAGGATACCACCTGTGGAAGAATAGTCAACATGTCATTTACATGATAACCATACTTTATTAAAAAAAAAAAAAAACTCCACTTGTTTATTACTTTATGGCCTGTGGCTTGCGTACACCTTTTAAAAAAAAAAATAGATCAGTCATTTTCAAAAAAGGAAGTCTTAAGCATATTTTGAGAAATTTACAAAGGTATATTCGCATAGTTACTTTGAAAGGGCTTTCTTTTCAAACAAGGTGGGGTTCAGAACAGATGCTACTCTTATAAGTATGTGATTATTATAGTGTCGAATCTCATGTGTAGGACCCTCTCTAGATAGCTAGCTTCCAATAATCTTCTAGGTGAAATGTCTATTTGTTTCCTTATGATGGATGGAGTTCTGATTGGAAAGGCACTAATTCTATCCTATACAGGAACTCAAACCCACAACTGTTGTCAGACTAATATTCTATTCACCCAAAATTTCAACCCCTTTTGTGTATAACTGTGTTGCACCATTCACAAATTCTCAAATTGCATAAATGAATAGCCAAAATCTGAATAAAAAGATGGTTAAATTTAACCATTTAGTCTCTATAGTGATCTCATCTATGAATTACTTCATACACTAAAAACCATAATTTTCGTTCTCTACGTGTTTTGAAACATGTGCTTTCGTCCTTATGCCCTATATTTTTTGTCCCTATACCTCACATCCGGATGCAAATGTGAGGGATGGAATTACAAGGTTAAAAACATGCCAAAAGTTAGAAATTCTAGGTGTAGGGGCTAATCTGTAAATAAGAGGCAATTATAGAGACCACATGATTATCTTAACTTCAAAAGATATAATAACACCTGTGTTGCATACATGTAATGTAATGTAATCATGATTAAATTTACCTCAGATTTGAGTTTGTCATTCTCCTTCACAATGGAATCATACATGGAGAGTAGGGAATCATAGGAAGACTTGAGAACATCATAATCCCTTTCAAGTTGCTTGGTTTTCCACCGAGCCCTGCGGTTCTGAAACCACACAGCAACCTGCCTTGGCTGCAATCCAAGCTTCTTGGCCAACTGTGTCTTCCTCTCTGGCTCCAGTTTGTTCTCTTCCTCAAAACTCTTCTCCAACAAATGCACCTATTCATCAACCACAAACAGAGTATCACAACATGATGTATTGATGACAACTCACAAGCTATCACCGGAGTTACTGCGTGTTTCGTTTCACGTTAAGATAGACTAAACATAATCCAAAACATTAAAACTACGTTTAGTTGTATTGAGTTACAATAGGTTGGTCTGATGGCTAGGGGAGCACTACTTTAAGTAACAACTCCTCAGCTCGAATCAACATGGGTGCAGTTTTGATTATGAAAAAGAAAAAAACTTTTAATTGTATTGAAATTGATCCACGATTACTAATTTCCATCGTGAAACCAAACAATCATTTTAGACTTGTTGGTTTGCACACTTTTCTCATCATGTATTCAGAATTTCAGTCTTGTTGATCAGTTACATCTAAGCATTCTCATAAGTAATCACTAAGCCAATCACTTCATAACTAAAAGGGTCTCACTGAATAGTGTGTTTCATTTTACATTTAGACTAGATAAATATAAATATATTTTAGCATAACTCAGAATATATTTCATGTTTTGAACTCATATTTGATCTAATTTTATTTAGAACCAATGACACACTACATCTTATATTAAGACTTTGAATTACTTGAGAAAAAAATACATTGAATGATTTTTGTATTTGCAAAACAAATCAGTAGCATCTGCCTAACTACAAAAGTGAATCTCTCTTTTGAGACATAAACCATCACCCTCTCTTTGCAATATCATATTAAAAGTCTTACTTTAAAACAATTTTTTGGGAACAAAAGCATCACAAAAATGAACAAGCAATACCAATTCACATAAGCAAGAAACCAACCTGCTCGGAAGTGAGGCGGCGCTTCTTCTCCGGCAACTGCTCCTCGTAATACTCCTCATCAAACAGTTCCTCCGGTGAGCTGAAGAAAGGCCGCCTCTTTGACCCTTCCTCCATGCTCATCATCGATCTTCCTGCTTCCATTTCAACCCAAAAAAACAAAACCTCATCAATTTACAATCTTTTGTGCATCAAAATCTCAGACACAATCTGAGTTATAACCAAAAACATGATAACACACAGAAAATCCAAAAAAAAAAAAAAAAGTATATATTTGATTTCTGACGACCCAATTTTGATGCACAACCAAGTTGCTTCCTTTATGATAAACCCAAATTGAATCATCAATCATCTCTTCTTTGTTTTTCCCTTTTATTTTATTTAATCTAAAACAAGTTTCTGTTCTTATTCATGAGAATACGAGTTCAAACGCTGGAAAACACATTTGTTAAGAGGGAAAATAACTGTAAATGCTTTATATCTTGAAATTTTCACAGTTAATAATCCTAGAAAAACTGTTCCTAGTTTTCCCAGCAACCGAACAAAACAGGGATTATTTTCAGAAAGCAACTCACAGCTACAGCCTAATCAACAACAAGAAAAACAGTTCATTCAATCCAAAAAAAAAAATGTGGGAAAATCGAGAGACCTTGAAAAGCGAGATTAGAGCTCCCAAGGAAGAGCATGTTGTTCCCTCGACAAGCGGAGCCGTCAAAGAAAAGACGTCCAGAGTCCATGGCACTACAAGTTCCGGTCAACCACCGCCGGCGATGTTTCACTCGTTCTCTCCGGCGAAAGAGAGAGAGGGGGAGAGAGAGAGATAGATTAGTACTTAAGGATTGTGTTTGCTTTGTGAGTTTTGCTCTGTTTTATTACTAATTTCAGAATTAGAAAGTTTTCTGATATCTGGTAAGGATTAAAAGATCATTAGCTTATGACGGAAGAAGCTTGTGGTCCAAAGCAACCTCGCCGGAGTCTCCAACGGGCATATGCAAGATCCCATCATACACCGGCTGATTGAACCCACCAGCTCCGGTGGTTATTTCCGGGCGTCAGTTTCGGAACGGAGAAGAAGAAGTGTTCGTCGGAATCAGGGGAACGACCGTCGCCGGAGATGAAATTTCCGGCGATCGTTTCGAGAGGGAGATTTTATATTGGGCTTGTGTGTCCGTTAGTGAGTGTTTTCTGCGGCTAAAGTTTTCCGAGCAAAGCCCACTACATTTTATAGAGGTTCCTTCACTGTCAAATTACATAAATGCCCTTAAAAGTTTTCCAATTGATTTTTTTAAAGGTATTCATATTAGTTTTTTAAAAAAAGTATTTTTGAAAGTAGTGTGATTGAGATTTTAATAGAATAATAAATATTTCTTCCGTTTCATAATGAGTGTCGTTTTAGAGAAATATTTTTCCTAAAATAAAATAATTGTTGTTTTATATTTTCAATGTATTATTAAAAGTTTTTTTTTTCTATTTTACCTCTATACTACAATTAATAGTAGTAAATTGAAAAACAACATGGGGTAGTTAATGCTTTAATCACTAATAGGGATATGTTAGTAAAATTGTTTTACTTATTATGACATTTATTTTATTTTTTAATTTTCGTAAAATAACCTTAAACGAATGTAATTTTAAAATGAAGGGAGTAAAAAGTATACAAGATAAATCAAGATTTTATTAATGTGAAATATATTACTCTCTTAATTCCATATAATGTGTGTCTTTTAAAAAATGTTGTCCTACTTTATTTGTTATTTTATAATTTTAATGAAATGTTATTTATTCTTTTACTAAATATATCTTTTAAGCAGTTGAAATTTTAATAATATGAAAAATGTGATTTACTAATTAATAAGAGTGATGAAGAAAATGATAGGAAGTTAAACAAATATTTTTATGAAAACTAAAAAATTAATTGTGTTTCTTTAAACTATATGTAAAAATCTTAAATGACAAATAATATGAGACGGAGATAGTAATTTATAAAAAGTGAGACTATTTTTTTATTAAGCAAATGATACCATTTAATGCAAGTATTTTTAGTTTTGATGGAAAATATTTTTTTGACCCACATAAAATCTTATACAAACAAACCTTTTATCCTTGAGTTTTTTAAGGGTCTTCGTATTAGTGCGAATGGACACTTGGATCTCTGAGTTTTTTTAAGGACCTATATATTCTTGAGATTTTTGGCGATTCACGTATATTTTTGAGATTATGATTGGTTACGTACTTCAATTATTGTCGTTAGTTTATAATTAATAACTTTGGTCTTGGATTAAATTGAAGCACAAAGATAAGGGATATGGATCCTCTCTAACAGGATCCTCATCTAGCACCCCTCGAGCCCAATTTGGTCCATTAATTATATTCTCTTTCTTTCATCGTACATGTAAAAAAAAATCAATAATAAAAAATATGTTTTCCTAGCTACTGGACAACTACTGCAGCTAAAGAGGATCCAATTTCAAAGACAAATGATAAGCAATTTAGTCTCCTAAATAAAGACACAAATTTACTTCCCGAAAAGTGCACGTGTTGGGACTAATGTAAATAATATGAATATCAACTTCAGGGAATAATATGAATTATCCTCACAAACTCAAACACTTAATCCATTTTTTTTTGTATCATGTGTAATTTTATGTACACACATCAAGAATTTCAAGTTAGATTTTTTTTAAGTACTTAATGTATAGTAAACGTAGAAAATATTAAATTTGTCTCATTTCTTAAGAGAAGTTTTTGACTTTATAATTCTTAACATTTAGACGTAATAAAAAATGAATGGATTAGCCAACAATTTCTCAATTTTCACACTGCCTTCATATTGATTAAAAATATTTAAATTAATCCTAAACATACAATTTGTCACTTATACGAGTCCCAATTGACATCCCAAATTAGAGGATTTAAGGATTAATATACTTTGAGAAATTGAAAATCAGTATGAGGTTTTTCTTAATTTTGACAAATGACACGATTTAAGAATTAATATACTTGAGAAATTGGAAATCAATATGAGATTTTTCTTAATTTAGATAAATGACACGATTTAAGGATTAATATATTTGAGAAATTAAAAATTAATATGAGATTTTTTTACTTTAGACAAATGACACAATTTATTGATTAATATACTTGAGAAATTGAAAATTAATATGATATTTTTCTTAATTTAAAGAAGCATTGTGCAAATTAGAGAAGAAATTGAATATTCACTATTTTTTTAACCAAAGAAATATTATTAAAAGTACAACCCGTCACAACCTATGCAACGAAAGCGGAGAGCTAAACAACACAAATCAAAAGCATAAGCTAGAAATAGGGTTACAATGTTATTGACTTGCCGTTTAGACAAAGCTAGAAAAATTTGCTTTCATCCATAATTAAGAACGATCTTTTATAGAATCTAGCATCATAGACACATCTTAAGAATGGTCACGAAATATGTTCTTATTGCGCGTCAACCAAATATTCCAAACATTAAAGAACCAAATGGCCTTTCAAATTTGATTCTTCTTTTTATGAGCAAACAAGAAGCTAGAGAAATGATTATAATTATGTCCATTATTAATTTTTTTTTTATAAAATGGTAAACTATAATACTTTAATTTCTTGTTATGGTTTGATTAGTTTTGCGAGTTATATTTATGTTGGCAGTGGAATCAGACCAGAGACCTAGTGCTCTTACTTTGGAATATTGAATATTTAATAATGTCGTGTTTGGATACAAAAATATAAATAAAATATTAGGCCACAAATATATGTGGTTTAGCATTTGAGTAGTTATACTTGTTCATAGATATTTTGAGTGACACAAGGTTGTTTTCTTGATGAATTATTAATTTCAGTTATTAAAATCTAATTATAATAATATTAAAAATATTTAGTGTTAAAGAAACTATAAGTCTACATTATTAATCTACACTAGGCTTTTTTTGAAAAAAGAAAGCTCCTCTTTTATTTTATATAGCATGTACAAATTACTTTGTTTTCATGTATAATTTTGGGAAAAAGTACATTCATATTACTATTATTCATTTCAACTACTAATTTTATGATTTTTTTTTTATCTCACTTTTCTCTTCTTATCATTTCACTTATTATATTTCTTTTTTTTTTAATTTTGTTATATTATCTTCCCTCTTGTACGAGAATCGTTACCCTAATTCTGATCACATTTTTTTTTGTTGAACCAGAGTATCTCCCGGTCGATAGCCGAAGACTAATCCCCTCGAGGCGTAGAGATCACCGAAGTGGACATTGCCTCTCCCAATAAAGCATTCTCTATACGCACCGCCAGGATTCGAACCCCTATGAGGATGCTTCTGATCACACTTTGAGAATCAAATTAATAAGTTTGCAATATCTAAAAAAACATATTAATATTAATAAAATTGCAAAATAGGTGGCTTGTGATAGCAAGTGGAATCAAAATATAATAGATGGGCACATGGTTCTGTTTGTTGTTAAATTTTGTGAAATTTCCGTTTGTTCTCAACAGAGCCAACAGCTCCAACGCATCATAATTCATAAACACTGTTTATTAAACTATATATTATACATTGAAGATCGATCCAATTGCAGACACTAAAAAAAATTAAAAACAAAAAAAAAAACAAGTGGGAATTTGTATTGAATTCACATGGGTGGGGCTTCAACATTTCAAAATAGATAGGTCATTTTGAAAGAAAATGGAACCACATTATACGGTTATTCGATAATTATTTTACATTAATTTAGTTTCGAGAAGAGGATTAATCATTGTTTTTTCCTACCGGATACCCTGAAAAGTGAACAAAAAATATTCTCTCCTTTTTTATATCAAAAGAAATTTTTTATACAATAAAATGTTTCATTTTATAAAATTTTAGAATTATTTATTTTTTTATTTTATTTTTACTCTTTATAATAATGAATGACTCAATAATTGAGGGGTGTAATTGGTATGTGTAATGTTTTTATAGAGCTTTATAATATGAAATGAAGAGGATAGTAATTTAAGATTCCGTTATCTTAAGTAGTGTAGTTAAGATGTGTAATATTTTTTCTCGTCGTAAATATAAATCACTTTCTAGAAAAAAAATCTTAAATATAGATTATTAACTAATTTATAATGGATAATTTTTACTTTTACACATTTTATAATTTTTAAAGATTCAATTAATATTGAAGAGAGAAAGATAGTGGAATAAAATAGTGAAAAAATCCTATGTTTTAGACAAATTTAATGATTTAACTTTCATTTATTGGTTCTGGTTATTCGGTTAGGAGTGACTTATATTTAAGACCGTATGAACTAGATATTACTTTTTAAGCATTTTTTAATATTTGAAAAATATGTATTAATTTATTTTTTATTTTGATTTTTTGGAATACTATATTTTTTAATGTTGTTTTTGGAATTTTCTTAAATTGTTTTCTAAGTATTGGTTATTATCTTCATATATAGACTAATATATAAAGTAACTAAAATCCCATAGATGATAGTTTTTTAATATTTTACTACTTTTGTTACTTTTTATTTGTCTATTTTCGGGAAAAAAATTTGTTCTTTTTTATCTGTCCACTTAAAGTTTCAAGATGATATTAAATGCACTTTTATCAATTATATCTTTTATTTGATTGGAGTACCAATTAATATTCTACTTTTGAACCAATCAAAGAAGGAGAGATAAAGAATACTATAAGAAATTTAAACATTATTTTATAAAAATAAGAATAATAATTATATTTTTTGATATTTTTAGTTCAAAATAAACAAATAAATAAAAATGGAGGTAATATTATTTATGATTTACTACTCTTTAGTCCTTATTTACAAGACATTAGTAACTAAAATCCCAAAATGTGTATATGTCTATTTGGATAAGGTAGTGTGGGACATTCCCTTTATGTACAAGACAAGCATAACAGATTGAGTGTATTTGATACAAATTTAAAACATCTAATAACTTTTTTAATTTTCCCTTTGCCATAATGCCTTGCTAGAAACGAATATGGAAATTAAAGAAAAAATGTTACTTAATACACCATTGTGTAACCTTGAAGTAATAGCACAATATGTAAAATAATCTAAGTTTAAATACACTTTTAGTGTTTAAAAATATAATATCTTGTTTCATTTTGATTTACAAATTATGAGTTCAAAAACATTATAAGAATCGTGGGTTTTGAATTATATTCTTGAGAAGAAAATACTAATTATTATGAACTAAAAATATATTATCTTTATTAAAATGTAAAAACTAAACGGGTAAAATGTTAATTAATGAGACTAAAAGATAAAATGGTATATTTCTTTTATGAATTTCTCGGGTATCATATAAGAGATGTGATGTTATAAACCACCTCGTAGAAACTAACTTTGAGGTGTGATTTAGATTTGAAATCCAAATTTAATAATTGTTTTTGGTGTAAAAACACATATTTTTTATAGGAGGCAAATCCAATTCAATTCGGGTGTGGTAAAGGTCAAATGTCTTTTTAAGAGTGCATCTTTCATGATTTGAACTTGTAATTTGAGAGTTCAAACAACCATTTTTAACAATTGCAATCAGCACCCATTAAGTAAGAAAATATTAATATTACCTTCATCTTATATTAAGCCCCTAAAAATAAATTTGATGTTCCTTCTTTTAAGCTCCTACAATCAAAACGAAAAATATTTATTATCTCTCTTCAATGTTACTTTTAGATAATTAAGGTGGTTTAGTTGAATTTTAAATGATAGAGATAATTGAATTTTAATAAAAATAATAATAGAAAGACATTAAATTTTTAAAAAATTTAATATACTTTTTTAAGTTAGCATTTTTCTAAATATACGTGTTTTTTAGGACTTATATATTAGAACGGATGTAGTATATTTTAAGAAGTAAAAATAAGGGTTAAATATATTTTTGGTGTCTGAACTTTAGTAAAAATTTGTTTTTAGTTCCTGAACTTTAAAACGTCGGTTTTTAGTCCCTGAACTTTTAAAAAGTTCACTTTTAGTTCTTCCGTACAATTTTTGTTGACGTGACAAACTAAGAGCCCTTCATCAATCCACGTGTCAGCAGATCAGATTGTCACGTGACTAAATAATGTAAGGAGAGACTAAAAACGAACTTTTTTCAAAGTTTAGGGACTAAAAACCGACATTTTAAAGTTCAAGAACTAAAAGTAAATTCTCGCAAAAGTTTAGGAACTAAAAACATATTTAACTCTAAAAATAAATATAAACATTAAACATAAAAAATAAAAATAAATAGAGAGTGATAAGGGGATATGCTTCATGTGAAGTATGCTTTATTTTAATTTTAATTTTTTGATGTGGAATTACGTATAAAGTACTTAGTATAATTGGAGTAAAAATAGTATTTGGAAAGGTATATTATACGTAACTTGTGTGTTACGGTGCTTTGCGAGAGGGACGTTGTGACACATTATGCACGCGGACTCGCCACATTATTAATTATATTATCCTCAATATTTACTTTTTAAATTTTCATACAAAATACTTTTATAAATCCTTTTTATTTTATATGCATTTTTATAAATCCTCTTAGATGTATTAATAAAGATATTAACGTTGTGGTTACAGAAACACACTACAACTCAAAAAGAGATTTACGATTTAAACCCTAAAGAGAATATTAATTTAGAGGATAAATCTGTTTATTTCAAAAAATTAATCTTTCATCTTAATAATAAAATAAAAAAATATTTTAAAAACCAAAAAAATTCTCTACACATTTTATGGGAAAAAGGGTAAATTGCACAAAGTACTCTTGATGTTTTAAAAAATAGCACAAAAAACCAAACTTTAAAAAAATTAGCAGTCTATATCATTTTCTCAAATAGACACTAACCGTAGTTAAATCTCTCTCTATTTTTTTTCTATAAATAAGAAAATCAATTTTCCTATATATTTTTTTATATAAAATTCATCTACTGAATTTTTCTAAAAATTATTTTTTCATAAAATAAAATAATTAATTGTGAATAAAAAATTATTTTTTAAATTAAAAAAATTTAAAAAAATACAATCATCATTTGTAAATTATTTATTTTTTAATTTACAAAAAATAAATTTTTATTCACAAATAATATTTTACTTTATAAAAAATGATTTTTTTTTTATGAAAAAATCATTTTTGAGAAAATTCAGTAGATAAATTCTGTACAAAAAAACATACGAGAAAATTGATTTTTTTATTATAAAAAAAAATAGAGAGAGATTTAATTACGGTTAGTGTCTATTTAACAAAATGGTGTGAATTGTTAATTTTTTTTTAAGTCAGGTGGTTTGTGCTATTTTCTAAAATGTAACCTCAAGGGTACTTTGTGCAATTTACCCTATGAAAAATATATTTAATAGGTTTTATAGTTTTGAAATATAATATATATTATTTTTATTTAGTATTTATGTGATAAAGTAATTGAAAGATTTGTAAGAATATAAGTAGAGGATATATAATTATATATATTAGCATTGCTCTTATATATTCTTTTTTATCTTTTCTTGTTACGTCTATATTTAGTGGCATCAGATTCTGAACGTTACTCCTTTAATAGAAATCTATCAACTATCATAATCCTTACTTGCTTGCACGCCAAAATTTTCAAATCAATTTTAAAAATAGTTGCTTGTAATTAGTTGTGTTATCATACAAGGTAATAATAATGCAAATTAATTTATAAAGAATATTAACAGGAGACCTCGGTTTCCATTATGAAAAAAATTATTAATGTGTATATATAATTTTTTAAAATATAAATAAAAATTACTAATATTCTAAGTAATTAGCCCTCCAAAATTTGATCTATTTAGATAGCGTTCGGTAAACGTGTTTGAACAGAACATTGCATTTTATTTTTTGTTTGGTACATCAGTCATCAAAGAGGCACTTAGGCAAATGAACGGAATATATTGATTCTATTAAAAAATGTGAAACCAAAGAGAACAAAAAAAAACATACATGAGAATTATCATTATTTTCAGAGTCATTTTTTATTAACAAAATAATATATATTTAAATTCTTTAAATCTTATATTATTTTTTCCGACAAAAAGATATTTTAATTTTTTTTAAAAGATTAACATAATAAAAATATATCCAACATAATTTATATTTAATAATTATTTTTAATAATTATATTTAATGAGAGAAGTTTATATTTAATAATTTATTTTTTCATAAAATAAATGAACAAAAAAAAACATACATGAGAATTATCATTATTTTCAGAGTCATTTTTTATTAACAAAATAATATATATTTAAATTCTTTAAATCTTATATTATTTTTTCCGACAAAAAGATATTTTAATTTTTTTTAAAAGATTAACATAATAAAAATATATCCAACATAATTTATATTTAATAATTATTTTTAATAATTATATTTAATGAGAGAAGTTTATATTTAATAATTTATTTTTTCATAAAATAAATGAACAAAAAAAAACATACATGAGAATTATCATTATTTTCAGAGTCATTTTTTATTAACAAAATAATATATATTTAAATTCCTTAAATCTTATATTATTTTTTTCCGACAAAAAAATATTTTAATTTTTTTAAAAAATTAACATAATAAAAATATATCCAACATAATTTATATTTAATAATTATTTTTAATAATTATATTTAATGAGAGAAGTTTATATTTAATAATTTATTTTTTCATAAAATATTAATATAAAAATTAATATATTTTAAAATTATTATTTAGTTATACTCATAATTTTTAATAAAGAAAATTTAAAAAATATACTAATTTGTTTTTTCTTCAATTTAATACTTTCAATTAAGTAAATTACAAACTCCATGGTATGAGATCCCGTATTCGAATATTTGCGCGCAGGGGGAAAATCAGAGATTTTGAACTGAATTGGGCTATAGGGGCCCAATCCCATGCACACGAGACCAGCCCACTTTCTATTCAAGCTTATTACTATGAGACCCTCTTTGGTATATAAACTCCTTTAGAAAGTGTAAACTAAGCAATGTGGGACTTCAACCTTTTGAAATACTACAATTTCTAACAAATATTAGATTCAATCAAATTTTAAAAAATAAAATTGTTAAACAGTTTATAATTTTTTTTAAAGCTAAGATTCTTATTTATAGTTTTAGCATAAAAGTAACTTTTAAGAAAAAAATAAATTGGGCCAAATGGTATTTAGTCTTGAAAACGAGCCTCTTTTAAATTTTTGGATGGGAATTACAATCTTGTATCATGTTTGGATGGTAATTAACTTATGTTAGTTTTTTTCTTTTCTCATTATAACTTTATGTTTATTTGGGTTAGAGTGGTAATTGATACACACTATTAAAATGTACAACTAATTAATAATTAGTGTTGTGACTCTTAAATAGACTAACTTAATTGTGACCTTTTTCTTTTTTTTTTCTTAAATAGACTAACTTAATTGTAAATAAGTTTGAAGTGAAATAGTGGTATATATCAACTATTTTCCTTAGGGTTAGGATACCGATGTATTGTTATTGCTTTTAAAATAAAAGCACTATAAACTCTAAAAATAAAAATAAATCAAGTGCAAAATATGTATTTGGGTCAATTGCTACTCGTTATTTTTGTGAGATTTAAGGTGGCTTGAAAAAATGATTTGGACTTCTTGAGATCGAGTTTGATTTTATGGAGACGGTTAGGTTGATTCATAATGAGAAATGTTCCCGTTATCATACGTTGTTTTGACTGCGGATATTCGTTTCTTCCTTAACAATGATTGAAATGTAAAGATAGCCTATTGCTTGCGCAGGGCCGGTTCTAAAGGCGTGCAAAGCGCCCAACCGCACATGGCCCCTAAATATTATATGATGCACCTTACCTTCAATATTATAAGATAGAATAAATAGTAAGGTGTTTTGACCTTTAACATCATCACCCGGATTCGAGTCATGAGATTAGCATTCTGAAATTTTATTTTTTTCTTTTCCCAAGAACATTAATAAGCATGCATCTCCCTTTTTTTTCTTTCTGGTGTTTCCAATACCATCGTGATTATTTCCCGGATATATAGCTTCCCTTATTTTTTTTTCTCTCCCTCCCTACATTAACTCATTTCTTCATTCAAAAAACAATTAAAATTTCTTAAAAATCACTCTAAAATATTTGTGTAAAGTATTTTTTTTAAAGATTATTTTATCTTTAAATTATGAATAAAGAATCTCATTTTTTTAAAAATAAAATATTAAACATGACCCCCCAAAACCTTTACTCTATCATGTGCTTACAGAAAGAAAATCAATATACTAACATTCTTAATAAAGAAACTGTTTTAAAAGAGTTTTTAG
The DNA here is from genome assembly GCA_037177725.1 of Cyamopsis tetragonoloba. Classification (NCBI taxonomy): domain Eukaryota; kingdom Viridiplantae; phylum Streptophyta; class Magnoliopsida; order Fabales; family Fabaceae; genus Cyamopsis; species Cyamopsis tetragonoloba. Next base: position 59,467,273 of record CM074123.1, read on the forward strand.
CTTGTTCTTTTATCTCTGTTCTCTCTGTTTGTTCTTTTGATTCATTTAAAAAAACCAATATGAAAGCCATTATTTTATCGGATAAATTAATAATAATGTTAGCAATTTAATACAGTTAACCTTATGACCACATATTAATAATAAAGAACAAAAAAAACCTTATGGCCACATAAGTATGTGGAATGACGCATTACGAAAACTTCAACAGTTTTTTGTCATAAATAGTTGCTATTTTTTATTATTATTTAAAAGGATATTTTAGTAAAAAAATACTTAAATTTATGTCACATATCAAGCTAAAGGATTTGGCTTATACTATTGAAATTTCAATGTCAAAATCATCTTACACATTCTATGAGTCTTAACTCTTAATTTCCTTTTAGACAAAATGAAGTCTAAGTTCATTAATTAGAGCTTAGAAGATAGTACTCACATACACCATTGTTATTTATATATTCACTTGAAAGAAAAATGCATATACTTAAACATATATTTATTATTTTTATTTTTATCAAAATTTAAAATCATTTTAAATATTTTAGAATTAACCATACTAATCATCTCTGTTGAAGTTTGTGTAAATTATAATATTTACCCTTTATAACTTGAATAATTATACTTATTTCATCTGAAATATTAAAAATTATTACAATGATTTTTCTGGTGTCAACGAATTTTTTACTATTAATAAAATATGAGATTGTTATGTGACCAATTATTTTAACGGATGAAAATTCATTTTATTCGAACATGACAAACACACTAGAGATAAAAAAAAAAAAAACATTTCTTTAAGGCTCCAAACAACTTAAAAGTTGGCCATGCTCAAACATAACGAGAGCTTTAGCTATATATGATAATTTAATATAAAAATAGAATTAAAAAAATACATTTAATAATTGAAATTATAATTAATAAAAAATTAAAACTAAACCTTTTTTTTTCTTTTTTAATGAACAGATAAAAAAAATGGAGACAAATGGTGTATGTCTTCCTTCACATTAATGATAATTGCTTGTTACAGCAAAAGTGGGGTTATGTATCATCCAAAGACTCCACCACTATTTTTTCATTACAAGCTATCTACAAATTAAATGTTAATCAATGCATTAAGTAATTAAATCTTCAAAATAATAAAGATTATTAATTTTATGTGTTGGTGGTCACATTAATTTGGAGGGTTCATGGAAGGTATTAGCAGCATGTGCAAGATTCAAATATGGAGGATATGGATTAAATAAAAGTGGAAAAACCATATGACTTTTTTATTTTTTTATTTTTTAATAAAAAAAGTCTATATTCCACAAATTGGAGATATGATTTTGTATGGGCAAAAACTTGCAAGTAGTGCAAGACAAAAGCACATGACTAGACACTATTAGAACTTTTTTTTTCAAAAAAAAAAGTATAACATTGTAATAAATATTTTGATTGAATAAGAATATTTGATAAAATTTATACCGAATTTTTTCATGTGTTGGCCAGTTGTCCTTCCATTGGTTTTATTTATGGAGGAATATATATATCTATCTATCTTGACCCAATTGAAAATACAAAAAAAATAAATAAATAAATAAAAGAAATTAAAGTCCACTCGTCCTTATGAGAAGAAATGGATTGATTTGCTTTATCCTTATAAGATAACAAAAATGGAGAATCTTTCTTGGAGAGATGGAATTATTATTACCAAGTTACTCCAATTTAAAAAATAAAATAAATAAAAATATATATTATTCTCATCTTCAAAGCATCTATCATGAATGGAATTAAGGGAACAATTCATCACTTACTTTTCTATGCTTGATGCCACTTAGCTCCAACCTTGAAACATGTAACTATTAATGTATAAGTTAAGAATATATTTTTGCTGATTCTCCACTTTTTTCTCCAAACATGACGGATCAAGATTACTAGATTAGGGCCAAAACATTAGATCAAAGATCATAAATTATGTTTTAATTTTTTTTATATATTTACATAAATTCATAGAATTCAATGTGAGCCAATGTTTTAAATTGCGATTGGAATTGCATTGCAGTTATAATCACGTTGTATTAAATGCGACTAAATACAGTCGGATGCGATAATGGTGTACCAATGACTTAACCTAAGAAAACAAAAGTTTCAAAACTAAAAAATTACTAATAAAATTCTTACATTTTACCTCATCTCAGAAAAATAAATGAAAACTCAAATTTACAAAATAAATGTGACATCATACTCTACTTCACCAATTATTTTGAAGTTAATTTATAGTGTTGTTCATAAAAGTGAAATGGCTTAATGTTTTGGAGATATTCCTCTGCTTTGCTGTGATTAAAACAGAGTAGGAATATAGTAATATTAAGGAAAATTATATAAAAATTTCAATGGAGGAAGACACAAGCAATTAGTAATTAAATCCTCAGGTTAAGTTCACACGTGAAGGGATGACAGAAGCATTTAGGTGAAATAAACTTTTTTTAAACATTTAATTTTTTTTTGGCATTTTTAACATTTAATTTAATATATGTCTACCCTTAGTTAATTTTATTTATTTATTTTTCAAACAATGGGACAACCGTTACCTACCTCGAATCCCTAGTCTATGCTTAACAACCTAGCTAGATAACCTATCCCTCAATTTCAATGTATTTAGTCATTTAACAACATTATCAAATGCATAATATATTTATTGGATGAGAAAAAAATTGAGAAGAGGGATTTCTATAAGAACTATTTAATATTTGGTTCAACAATTTATAGAGAAGGAGAAAAAAAAAATAACAAATTGAAATTTGTCCTCTTATTTCCCTTATATTTTAATGGCAAAATAAATGTGTTGTCAAGATTTGTAAATACTGAGACTTATTTACTTGTGTCCAACGTGCAAGTCTCGAAGTCAAGGTTGAAGAGATTTGTTAAGAAGACTTACTTTTAATTTGTACTTTGATATTGATAGTTATGTCCTTGAAAATATTTATGTAAAAGGTTTTTTTTTTTTTATAAAGACTTTAGAGAGAGTAAAACTAAATAATGTAGGACTTCTTTTGTTCTATTATCTAACAAATATTTCTTTATCAATTAATATATGTGCTTTGTTGTAGAGTTATGTAAATTTTGCTTACATGGTTTTTGTAAAGTTAGCGTCTTTTAAAGGTCTACAATTGTTGATCATTAGACCATTGAGATTTTATTATATAATAATTTCTTATCACTATTATTCACCTACCACTCATTTATCATTTTATTTTATCTTTTAATTTAATTTAATTTAGTTTTAAAATAAAGGAATTATATACTAAAATAGTCCCTGATTTTGTATTTTATCATTCAGTTTAGTCCCTCGCGAAATCAGTCATTTTAGTCCTTGACTTTCACTATTATTAACCATTTTAGTCCCTGACTTTTAGGGACTAAAATGAATGATCATATAATTCAGGGACTAAAGTGACTTGTAAAATATAAAGTTAGGGACTAAAGTGACTTATCCGTACAAACTCAGGAACTAAAGTGAATTATTCTCACAAAATTAGGGACTGAAACAGTATATCACTTTAAAATAAAGTGATAAGCCCATTAGCTGAGCTGCGATGGATGATAAAAAATACGGATAAAAATATAATATTTTTTGTTTGATTTGAAAGAATTAAAAGAAAAAAAGTTAATTTTTAGAGAGAAAAATTATAACACTCCCTTCTTTCTTATTTTTCTCAACCAATAATTTTCTTCTACTCTTTTTTTTTTTTTTTTCTATTCTATGTCTATCTAACCAAACACAAAGTAAAAGAGAGCAAGAGGGTGTAGTGTGTAATAATTGATATTCTTACTTGAGCAAAGATAATAATGAAGTGGGTGTAGTGTATAATTGATATTAATAAAGATTCGACTTGTTCACTCAAGGTTATCGACGACGGTAGTATTCTGACGCTTGAATTTTAATAGAAATTTTGGTTTTATTGTGAGCATGGTTATAGAAATTTTAATAGAATTTTCATTGCCATAAATGATGACCCATCACCCTGTGATGCCTAGTTGCTTGAAATTGGGCAAGTCAAGATTGGCTAGTCTACAAGCACAACAAGTCTTGAGGCCTTGACCGATCTTACAAACACAGGCAGACAAATAAACAGGTGACCCAATATTACGGGACTAACAAACACCTAACAACAAACATGGGAGGCTCAACAAACGGATCTAGGATAGGCTCTGATACCATCTTACAATTTGAGTTTGGGCCTAACTCACTCCAAAAATTAGCTTGTAAGATGAGGATTGTCACACCCTTATAAACTCAACAATGACCATATCAGTAGTCGATGTGAGACTTCTACGGTCAAGGAGGCTTGAGCTGCCTAAAGTGAATCGAGTTAAGACCGAATAATCCACTAGCCCCACAAGTGTTGAGACCTTAATCAAGAAGACTTGAACTAACTAAAATGAACCTAATTGAGATCTACTGGTCCATGAACTAGTGCTTTTTTTTTTTTTATAACAAACAAATGACTATATGCTGTTTGCTATTACTTCAACACATCATTATATATATATATATATATATATATATATATATATATATATATATATATAATATATATATATAATATATATATATATATTATTTTGGTATGCACTTAATATTTAATTTTTAAATTAATTTAATTCTTTAAAATGTTTCCAACTCCAATATATATTTGTTTATAATACTCTATTTTTTGTGACGAAGATGTTTTCATTTTATATATAATGCATGTTACTAATTAATTATATTATTGAATATTACATAGAATTGTTAATCTATAGGTGCAATTTTTAACCATGGAAGAAAATAAATGTAAATATATAGATACTTACAACTCTTTGGGTATGATCTGTTGATAAATTTTAGAGTTTTAAGCTTTCATCCTTCTTTTTTTTTTTTTTTGATGTTGTTAAATGTAATGTTGAATAGTTTTCTGATTCTCTATCAAATATGGTCACTAATGAGAGTGCCCTTTTTTCTAAATTTGTAATATAAAATGTGTCCACATTCAGAAAAGGCCTTCATATGCTACTTTATTTCCATTTTTTAATTCCTTCGCCTCTAAGCTGAAGGGAAAAATTCAAATGGGATTGGAGATTGAAGCTTTATGATCTTTGTCCAAGTGTTTTCCTTTTAGCTTTACAAAAAGTGAATGGAGGATGAGGAGGAACTGCTCAACATATATATATATATATATATATATATATATATATATATATATATATATATAAATCAAGGGTGAAAGGACGAGGAGAAGTGGGGAAACGAAAAGTTAACAATTTTTTTTGTTTATGAGTTGTTTAAGTGATACATATTTAATTTTGTATGGTATTAATTTGAAGTCCTATTGAGTATACTGAAAATGAGAGAAGTAAGCCTTACATTGGGGTCATGAAAGAACGAAAAGTGGATATTCATTAAAATCCCAAAATCAAAGAAGAAAGAAAAGATAAAATACTCATATAAATAGGTAGAATTGAGTTAAGTATTTTCACCACTATTTATAATACTTATCTTTCCATTGTTATTAAAATTTGGGTTATTATTATATTAAAATTTTAACTTAACTCAATTCCGAAAATTAACTCATCATAGGATGATGTTTACTATACCTTTTATATTTACTATATTTTAGTCGTATTTTTAGTTGATATGAGACTTTCATAATTCTCACCTTAACATATCCCTTCACATCTAAGATGTCGGACTTTCGTCGTCATCGTCTTAACACGCTCATCTCTGAGTGTGGCCCATATCATGGCACGTGAATCTGCATGCAATCACATTTGCTAATGTGACCCACATCATAATTGGTCAGACTTTGATACCTTGATGAAGATTAGAGTGCAAGCCTTTGTACAAATTTTTATATCCTTATAAGGTGGAAGGGATTAGCATCGTCTCTATTAGGAGTGACATCATCCTTTTTAATATATAAATTTATAATTCTTGCATATAAAAGGATGGTAGGATTTCGAAAATTGAGTGGTCTCAATCCCTCCACCTTCTTATAAAGTATAGAGTGTTATAAGAGTGTGGGTTACTTCTGTGCAAAATGCCTAATGCATTTAGGCTTGTGTGCACAATTACTTATATACTCCTTAGTGTGTTTTTTTTTTAATCAACCCATACGAGACTTTTTAACACTTTCCCTCAACTTCAACTTATTTGCTTTACTTTAATTAAGAGTTGTCTTTTTAGTCACAACTTGCACTTTCCTTTTAACTTGTGCTCTTTTTGTATGGGCTTGAGTCTAAAAAATCGCAAGGCTGCATTGAGCCCCTCTTTCATTTTTTCTCTTTTTTTATGCACTTTTTTTTTATCGTTGGGGTTTCATGTCTTCTTTGAATCGGAAATCAGGCAATTAAGCCATGTCAGCTCTAATACCATATTAAATTGAGGTTCATACCAATTTCGACCCCAAATTGTAAATTATAAGTAATAAAACATGTTGTGAAATGTTCCTAAATGTAAATTTTAAATTATCAAACTATGTTAAATTTTGTGTGTATATTTATATCTTTCTTCAACAATTTAGCATATTATGCTTCATTAACGATCCGAATGCTTGGAGGACCACAAAAAACTTCTTGAAAGAAACTTGTGACTAAGAAAGAAGAGAGGGAGGAGAGTGGCACCTAAGAAGGAACAATGCTTGTGGGATATGTTTTTGGAAGTGTAGGCAACTGTTATTCGATGTATGGTTCATAAATTAAGATATTGTGATGTGATGAAAAAAGTTTTTTTTTTTTTTTTTATAGTGCTGCCACTTTTATGTGTTTCATTTTTATGGAATGCGACGCATGTTCTGTAAGCAATTCTCACATTATATAATATAATTTTTTTTTCTTAAAAAAAAAAGTATTGTCACTTAGATAAATATAACTATATGTTATTCCAATTTCAATTTGCTAACTATATATCTCTTTGCCATAGCCACTCACTCTCTATGGTTGGGGACCATCCACTGTGTAATTTAGAGTGTTTAGATTAGTTTTAAAAATATATTATTTTAAAAACTAATTATGTATATAATTAATTTTTGTTATAATTGATTATAAGATTATTAATTTTGTTGGGGTATTATCTTAAAAAGCAATTTTAAAAATAATTTTTTATATTTGAATGAAATAAATTTTTTTAGTATAAATTTGAGTTGTAAAAGAATAAAGTAAATTCAAGTAAAAAACTTTAATCTATTTTCTCTTTTCTTCCCAAACATACATCTTCTAAAAGTTTTTTGCAAAAGGCTGCAAAAAAAATATTTCCAAACACACTCTTAATATTGTTTGCTGCAACGATTTTATCGCATTCTAAATGAGTATATTTTGTTCTTAAAATTGTAGAATCAAATATTTTAGTTCCTAAAATTTTTTAAAAAAATTAAAATTAGTCTCTAATTATATGAAGTAACAAATGTTTTAGTTCTTTTAATTACTGAACAATATTAAAATTTTAAGCGATGAAAAATAATAAAATGTACATAATTTTATAAATTTAGAAATTAAGTTGAGGTCATATTTTTAAAATTTCAGAGACAGAAATAATTGATTCTTTCAATTTACTCTAATGACAAATTTAAGTATTGTCTAAGACTGCAACTATACTACCTCAATTTTAAAAACTAACTAATAATACTATAAGATTTATATATTGTGTACCCTTACTCTCTACTCTCTTTTTTTTTTTTTTTTAATTTCTTTTAAACTGGATTGCATCTCTTGATACTAGTACTAAATTCACCACTTATTTAATCAATTCTAAGCATTAGTGGTAATTTTTATGTTTATATATATATATATATACCCATACTTATGCGAAGTTTTTCATTCGTAATGATTATGAATTTTAATGTAGATATAATGGAAATAATAAATTTGTATTTTCATAAAAAAAACATTTCAATTGTAATAAAAATGTAAATAAATAGATGTTGTTTCAGTCATGTAGTTTAATTAGTGAGCACATAAAAACATATGTGTGAATACGAAGTTTGATCCTCAATTATATTATTTTCCTACGAACGAATAGATGTTAATTTTACTAAAACAGAATTTTTTTCCCTTTTCTCACAAAATTAAATAATGGAGATTTTTGCTTTCACACTTTTTCACCTGAAGTGGGACATTATCCTTATTATTGTTTATTGTAATTACTATTAAGTATTTGTTTGTGAGCGTCCTGTAGCCACATAAGAGAGCCAAAAGTTTTTCTTTTTCTCCCTAAAATAAGTTGAGTGCTTTGAATTTAGATGCTACCTGTTTTTAGATTACGCCACATGTCCAACACTGATAGCAAATAGATGGTTAAGATATTTTATTTTATTTTATGAGTTTAGTATATTTTGTAGTGATTGGGTTACACTACAGCGATTTATGATTCTGGTTTACCTAAGAATCAAATCAGAATCACGCTACACTAGAAAGATTGTTCTATTTAATGAACCAAATTGGTTTCTTTGTTTCCAAGCCGGATCCGTTTCGACCCAAACTTACTCAAACTGATTTTTTATTATTATTAAAAGAAGTCAAGTTTGTCATATCCCAAATCGGTTCTCCTGCAAACTAAACCTGAACTGTTTTTATTTATTTGAATCGGTTTGAGATCAGTTTTCAAAGTTGTTTCTTGTTCAACTTTTTATCAAGTGGTTCACCTTTCAAATAGTGCAGTTTGATTTTGATGAAGTGGCCGGAGCATCATAGGTGGTGGAATCGTCCCTTTTGGAATGGTTGACCCACTATGGTGGAGTCTACCTATAAAGACTTCGACAATTAAGTCAAATGAAGTTAAGAAATGTTTGTATGTGATTAATAATTAACATGTACCTTAGACGATGCATTAAAATTATATTTATAGTGTTGTTTCTAGGTTTTATGCATATAACTGGACCCAATAACATATTTCTTGCATATGAGTTTAGTATATTTTTCTTCAAATTTTTCAAATATACGAAGAAGGATATTGGTGTAGTGATTGGTCACATTAAGGTTGTTTATGATTCTTGTTTACTAAAGAATCAACTCGAAACCGCACCGCACCAAAAAAATAATTTGGTTTATCGAACCAAAGTGGTTTCGTTGTTTTCAAACGAATTTCAAACTAGATCCGTTTTGGCTCAAACTGACTCAAACTGGATATTTATTTTTATTCAAAAATTTAATTTTTTCATATCCCGAACCCCAGATCAAACCTGGACCTTTTTTATTTACTCGAACCGGATTGGAATTGGTTTTTAAAGTTTATTCTTGTTCGCTTTTTCATCAAGTGATATACTTTTTAAATAGTTCGATTCGGTTTAATTAATAATTTGGTGTAACTGTTTTGGTTTTTTAACAACCCTAGATCACACTACAACCGAAGAAGAGGACCACAATTCAAATCCTAGAGTGAGCACCTGATGGGGAAAGCAAGTATGTCTACCTTCAAGAGATTATTACTCTTCTACCCTAGTAATAGTAATAGAGTGGAGGATATCAATAAAACAATAAAAAAAATTCTTAAATGTTGTTGAAGTTTTTCTTTTAAAGAAATCAATTTTTTATTTGAATTTTTCTGAAACAAAATCCAATTTCTCTTAGAGTTATCTCTAGTAAACAAGGTTTTAACCAAAATGTTTGGTCTACGAACAGCATATTTAGTAAATCATGTTCAGCCATTTTTAAACTTAATTTTAGTTCTCAAGTTATAATTATTATTTGAATAAAAACAAGATTTTTTTTTTCACAGACCAAATGTTTTTTTATTTAGTCGGACCAAATAATTGCAAAAAATATAAATTGATTTTTTTTGTGACAAGAAATTGGTTCTTTTATTGGAATGCTCTGGTCAATTGCTTGCCATTTTGGGCTAGCCGTATCCTTGGGCTTAGTTTTAGTTGAGAAAATTTAGGGAGTCACTTTTCTCACCACACATATTTCACATCTCACCACACGTCTTTTTTTTCCTTCTAAATTTGTCTCTCGTTCGGAATTTGAGAATCCGTGAATTACAGATTTTAAAAGTTCGAGGAAATAGTTACCAACACTGGTCGCTCAGATTCTTAGAATCCGTTCTCTCACAGATTTTCAAAATCCGTTAGTTCACTAACATTGAGAATCCGTAGTTTACAGATTCTTAGAATCCGTTGTCTCATGGATTTTAAAAATCTATTAGTTCATCAACGCTAAATTTGAATTACGGATTCTCAGAGCTAAATGACAGATTCTTAAAAATCATTTTTTTTAAGTGTGGTAAATATTATTTTTCTCGGATTATCACATCCTTGCGAAGGATAAATTTGAAAAAAAAAAAGAAGAGATGTATGGCAGGGTGTGAAATATGTGTGGTGAAAAAAGTGGTGGCCCAAAATTTCTAGCTACACCATGCCAACTATGTCCACCATCAATCCTGATAAATTTTTGGACTTGAAATTACAAAACACAATGCTTTTATTGAGAGTTCACTATTCCCTTTTTTTTTTGGGTTATGAATCCCAAATGTATTTTTTAACTTCCAGATTGATGTTAAAGAGAAAAGGAATGATGTGCTTTCTAACTTCTTTAAGTAGATGAGATTAGCATTATCTTTATTGGAAGTGACACCATCATTTTTAGTATATAAATTTATAATTTTTATATATAAAGGGATGGTGGAATTTCTAAAATTGGGTAGTCTTAATCCCTCCCACCACTTCTTTAGTGCATATCCGAGTGCCTGTTGCAAGTTAGAAACATGGTTGTTGAGATTGGGCTTTTGGATTTTTTATCTTTTAGATTTTAACAATTTAAAAGAGTTTTTACGTTTTTAGAGTTCTCTTAAAATTTCTATGGACTCTAATTTTTTTTCTCACTAAAAGATAACAAAATCAAGGTGAATGAGATTAACATCATCTTTATTGGGAGTGATACCATCCTTTTTAGTATATAAATGTATGATTCTTACATATAAAAAGGATGGTGCCACTCCCAATAGAGATAATGCTAATCTCATCCTCACAAAATCAAAATAAAGAATAAGCTTAAGCCTACTACACAGAAATAAAAAGAAAAAAAGAGAAAAGAAAAAGGAAAATTACTCCCCTAACATCAGTGGATAATGAGACTTTCTTGTTAGCATTTTGGATGCACATTCTCTAGAAATCTAATGCTTCATCTTCGGCTGCAATTTCATAATTAATCAACCCAACTAATAGAAAAATAGAATAAATTAGTCACTTAAAAAATAAAAAATAAAAAAAATAAAAAACAAAAAATTAAAAGAAAATCTTGTAATTTCTTTTCACTCTTCTTTAGAATTCGTCACTGCTGCTCCATCTTCATCTTCATCATCCTTATTTACGTCCAAATTGTTAGAAGAATATAATAGCTTAGTTTAAACAAAATTACATCAAACCTTGTGAATGGCTTCTTAGAAGCCTCCCATAACATTCTCAGTTTCCTATACTTCTTTCTTGTAGTATTCAAATCGTCATGCCTAGGCGTGAATCGCCACACCTAGACGGCCAGTAAATCTGCTAAAAAAACCCAAAATGAGACAAAATAAGACAACCAAATAAACACTAACAAGATAAAAAACAAAGAAAATTAAAACATACAATTACTAAAAATAAAAATAAAAAAACTAAAATTAAGATAAAAACAAAAGATAAATGGGAGTATATGTTGCGATTATGAAAGAATTTTGGTGATTGTCCATTATTTGTAGGGGTTTATGAGGATTTAATGGGGTATTGTGTATGTTTCTAATGATTTTAAGTGACGGAGGGTTTTCAAGTGTTTATTGGGATTTTTTTTAGGTTTTTAAAGATGTTTTAATGGTGAATTAGGGATTTTTTTTGCGCATTTTAGTGGTTTTCACGGATTTTTTGGAATCCTCTATAGTTTTAGGAGGCATTCTGTTATCTCTAGGATTTTTAGGAGTTTGATGGTATTCTATTTTTGAGATTTTTTAGGGTTTATAAAAATTTGTTGTGGATTTGTAAGACGTTTTGAGAACATCTCTAGTATGTTTAGGGATTTCGAGTGATTATTTACGATTTTTAAAATGCTTTTTATTAAGATTTTTTACGGTTATAAAGATGTTTTATGAGTGCTTTTGGGAATTTTTTTCATATTTTAGTAGTTTTCACGTGTTTATAGGAATTCGGTGTGTTTTTAGGAGATATTTTTTTTTTATTTAGTAAGGTTTTAAAAAAAATTTAGTGGATTTATAAGAGGTTTTGAGACTATCTCTAGTATGTTTAGGAGTTTTTAGTGGTATTTTTTTTACCGTTTTTATGAGCTTTCTAGTGAAAACCACTAAAATGCGCAAAAAAAATCCCTAATCCCGCATTTTAGTGGTATCATTAGTTTTGCTAATAATAGAAGTATTATATAAATGTATATAAGTATGTAAATAAATATAAATATAAGGAATTATAGTGTTGGAGCGGAGGCGGTACGGATAGTCAAAATCTCAAGTTCACCCTCGTCCCACAAAAAGCAAAGGCAAAAAAAATCTGAACCCGTCAAAAATCCAGTCAAAGCAAGAATTCCACGTGAGTGTCGGAGCGAGGTAAGTCAAATACTGCGAGTTCGATTTTTATTGCGATGCCTGCTAAAAATTAATAGACACTTCTGGATATTTAATTTCTGCATATTGTTCTTTGCATTTTTGAGTTTCTACCTTTGTTTTACTTTGTTTTTGTTTCTTAAACTTTCACATCAACATTATTGTCATCAATTATTATTATTATTATTATTATTATTATTATTATTATTATTATTATTATTATTATTATTATTATTATTATATGTTATCCTCTTCATCGTTAATCCATTATGAAGTTAAATTAAAAGAAGGTTTTTATAGCTATACAAACTCTCTACTATATACTCGGTCATAATTTGAATTGCAACAAATAGGGTTAAATGAATATATCAGTTATTTATCAACATTGTTTAGAGTTTTGACGATAAAATTTTAATTTGGATATCTTATATTCTCTACATGAAAAAAACATTTACGAATCATTATTAAAAAAAAAAAAAAAGCCTATTTAGCGATTAAGGAAATCAGTATTTAAGCATGTTTCGCTGCTATATATATCAATGACCGAATTAGAAATCAATTAGCAATGAATCGTCTAGGAACGTTACATTTAGTGATCAACAATTTTGTTTATTCAAATAATTAAATCATTCTTTTCTAATAGTTATGATAGATAATGATGTATAGACGCTAGATTTAAATTTTTTTCATATAAAATTTAATCAAAAAAAAACTATTTAAAATGTAAGGAAACATTTAATTTAACCTTAAATATTAACTAAAAGTAAGGGTAATTGTTCAGGAAAGTTCTCATTAATTATAGTGGAGTTGGTTAGCTTTTGCTTATATTTCACATTAAAATTGTATAAAAAATTTAAATTAAAATAATTAGGTCAAAATTGTTTGGCAAATAATATCTAGTGCCCCAAAGGCACTATTTAAGAATTTAAATGTAGTAAAAAGATATTGAAATGTGTAGTTTTTTATATTTCTGAGAGAGAGAATAATGTGCTCTTGTGATTATTTTTTTACTTCTAGTAATTTTAACTAGTGTCCTTATGAAATTGGATATCAAAACCCAACTTGTTTATATTTAACATGAGAAGAGTATTTGTTTATTTTTCTTATATTTCCTTATCAATCTTATTATTAGAGTGAAGAAAAATTCTTGGACATAGACAAATTTATTGTCATAAATAGTGCTACCCCTACCGCTACGCCAACATGGTGGTATACCAGAAGATTAGAGTATTTAATAACAAACTTACTTTTTAAAATAATCAAATACAAGCGGACTCGAACCGCTGATATCCGCCATAGGATAAACCACAGCCTCTGAGACCCCAATTGATTCTACCATAGAGGCCAACAATAGACAATAACTCTCCCCAAACACAGCTTACAACTTTCATCGTAGTGTACTCTCCAAAAAATAACTCTTCTCAAAATCTCAAAAGGTGATTAGTTGGAATCCCATTCTAACATTTGAAATGAAACTAAAATTAATTATGTAACTCAAATCACTTTTGGAATAACGTAAAGAACCATAACTCAGCTGTTCATTAAAAATATGCATACATTGAGATAGGACCCAAACTTATTTCTGCAAGCATTGGTCACATGATCAAATTTAAGACCAACAATGAACAAACTAAATTCCAAAGAAGGACAGAATATCAACATCAAATAATGAAATTAAGACAAACATTTCCATTCCATGTTATTATTGTTATGTTTTCAGATTCTTTCAGACTTCTCTGGACCCCTATAGGAACTAATTTGATGAGTAGGTTTTTTTGGACTTAAATAATCTGTTTTATAATAATATCTTATTTCTTTTTATCCAACAAAAGAAAAATAATTAATAAGTAAAAAAAGTAATTACACGAATTTCTGTTGAAGTATATGTGTATTATTCTTTTTTTGTTTTCGAAATTATATTTGGGTGAAAACGAACCGAGTCGAGCATATAAAATTTAGACTTGACTTGTGTGAAAAATAGAAGGCTCCATCAAGCTTGACTCATATATTTAAACGAGCCAAATTATACGCTTGAGCGTGACTTGATAAGAAAAAAAAAGTTTGAGCTTGAGTTATTAGATTTATTTATTTAATTACTTATTTATGAATAATTTCTCTTAATTTAAATTTATTTATTTTTAATAAGGCTTAATTTAAGTTTATTAATTCTATATTTAATTTAATAAATAGTTTAATATTCTAATTTAACAAGATAAAAAATTTATAATATATATTACTTATCAACAAGTAGTATTTAATTTCTTTATTACTTATTACTTAGTAGTAATAAGTTATTCACAAGCTCTTAATGCCAAGCTTATAAAGTTAGAACTTGGCTCATTAAAATGTTCAAGCTCAATTTAGAGTTTGAGCTCGTTTGTTTAGGTAAATGAACGAGCTTTAGCGAGCATTTAATGAGTCGAACTCAACTATTTCACAAATAGCTCGGCTCATTTTTCATTTTAAGAAGTAAGTGTAATATAACTTTAAATTTGAGAGAATAAGTGTAATGTCTCAAGTGAGTAAGTGTAATAGAGTTTCAAATCTCAATGTGATTTGTGTATCTTTAAAAATAAAAAAAAATAAGAATAATAAGCGTAAACATAAAAAAAAATGGTGTAATTATTCTTATTTTTAATTAAAGTACATAAAATCAAGCATCTTTATAAAACATGTAATTTTAATATGGTATTGTCTATATACTTTAATTGACAAATAGTAAACCCAACTTATTAATTTGTTTTGGTGTGTACGGTATCTCTCCACTAATAGTTGGAGACTAATTCAAAGAAATTATTAAAGTAGGTCCAGTCTTTCTTAACAATTTTTTTTATACTTAGAACTAAATTTTAGTGTGTCTAATTTTCTATTAGTAAAACTTAATTTGTCTAAAGTTAGTTTGATACAAATAAATTAGGTTAAAAATCAGTTTATTTCAACGAAATTTATGTTTAAATAATTTTAATTAGTTTGACGTACAAACTCTATTACACTTTTTTAAAAGTTACTTTTAAATATATGAAACATAAATTGTCTGTAGAATTCAATTTATTAAAAATTCTTTCACCAAACAAGAAGGTCATGAATTCTTTTTGCTAAACCTAGGTTTAGAGTTAAATCCAAATCACCCAATGGAGTACTACAATGAAACCCACTTTTGCTTTTAGAATGAAAACCAAACACAGCCTTAATTATTTTGTACTGTGCCTATTCTCTGTATGTTTCCAGAATTTCATCAAAATGACCGAAACAATAACTCCACCAAATACCAGCATAGGAGTACCTTCTAGAATAAAGACACATCCATGATCCATGTAATTCATTTTCCATCTTATCTGGACCTTAAATTCCATGTTTATATTATAATATTTAATTGGATCAAATAGATAATTAACACTTAGCTTCCTAATTCTTCTTTTATAATAAATGAAAGCAACTACCAAAACAAATAGAGTCAAAATTTGATATAATTGGCACTTGTTTCATGATTAAGCATTTTGTCACTACAAGAAAATTGTTGATTTGCTACAATATTTTAGCTACCAATATTTTTATAGTTAATACATAATTAAATTACTATTAATTAACTGCTTAATAAATTTTCGTAGCTAATATTGAATGGTATTAGTTATAAATTAACTATTGAATTAAAAAATATAATTTTTTAAAAATTTATTACAGATTAATTAGGAAAATTTTTAGAATTAATTTACATATTTTTTACTGTGGATGCTAGATAATTAGTTCTTTTTTTAAAGTATATTACAACCCTCTTTTATCCTTAAATTACACCACATCCTTCTTTCTTATTTATGAAATTACATTTCACTCTCTAAAAATATGAAGGTGAGAGACGAGTATAATTATTAGTGAAGATAGAGCCAATATCCATAATAGTTCTTGAGATTGTTAGACTTTATAAAAATTAATTTTTATTATTAACTTTATAAAATCGATCACAATAATAATCATTAACTTTATAAAAAATCGATCATAACAGTTTTTGAGTTTATATAAAAATCAGTTATTTTAATTTAGCAAAAACTATATTGAATGAAATTTTATAAAGTTAAAGTCAGAAACTAAAGCTATATATAGTGTATTTCAAATAATAATTGAACATTTTCTTATCATCTAACAATAACAGAGCATCCCACTCTGAAGAAAATGGCCACTTTATTTAAAGTAATCAAAAATTCTAAGATCAACTCCTTCTCCATTACTTCACTTTCATTAGTGAACATTAATTCTATAAATTTTGTTAAATTTGATTAATTTCACTCTTTACTAATCCTTCTCCAAATTCCAACCATTTAATTTTAACTCTTCTTCATAAACTCATTTCTGCACTTGGTGTGTTTAAATTGATCATCAACAACATCTTCCAAGGGCTGAAATTTTGCAAATTAAGGGTGAAAATTCAAGCCAAACAAAGGTATGTGCTCAATTTTCTTTAATTTACCTTCATCTCACTTTCATGTCTCTGTTTTTGTTATTAATTACTTTCCATGTCTCTGTTTACCAAGTCAAATTGAAAGTTTGAAACTATTTTTTGATTTGTTTTATGTTAATGGAGGCAAAGGGATGATTATTATTTTTAAATAAAAAAAAAGATTTTTTTTTATTGCTAAAAGAAGGTTTATTCAATTCGCCGCGTACATGATGTTAGGGGATCTAATTGAAAATGATGACTATACCAAGTATGACTATCTCTGAAAAGTATGGTGGAATTAAACCATGAATCTCTTTTTATAAATTTATTTTCTCCATCATCAAGTTCGTTTATATTTTTACAATAAATTAAATTTATCGCAAATAAAATTAGAGTGATATACCATTTCGGTCCTTAACTTTGTGAAGATAAGTCACTTTAGTCCCCCCAACTTTGTGCGGATAAGTCACTTTAGTCCCCGACTTTGTGCGAATAAGTTACTTTAGTCCCTCACTTTGCATTTTACAGGTCGCTTTAGTCCATGAATTATACGATCATTCATTTTAGTCCCTGATTTTAAAGGACTAAAATGACTGATAATAGTAAAAGTCAGGGACTAAAATGATCGTTAATAGTGAAAGTCAGAGACTAAAATGACCTATAAAATACAAAGTCAAGAACTATTTTAATATATATTTCAATAAAATTACTTTTGAAATATATATTAAAATAGTTCTTGACTTTGTATTTTCGCAGGTAACATATCCATAAAAAGAGAGTATTTTGAAAGTCTGTATTAAGAATAAGAATGGAAATGAGTTCATATTAATCAAAATATATTTAGATATATTATATATTATATCCATAGAAAGAGATAATATTATATATGAATCAAGACCGTAATAAATATTTTCCTTAAGAGAAAGAAGGAAAAATAGTAATTTATTTGTATGTATTATATATGTATGTAATTTTTTTTTTGTCAATGCATCGATAATAACATTTAACATTATTCTCCTTTCCAAAAGGATATAATTTGATAATGGCCCATTATGTTTGTTTTAGCTAGTTAAGGTTATTGCTATCTCCACCCCCTTTCTATATACACTATTTAACTTTGACACTTTTTTAAGACTAATTTCCCAAAGTGAATTTTCAAATGAATTTTGGAAACTAATTTTCAGAAGTGATAAAATATCTTCAAATATTAGTAAATATTTATTTTTGTTTTAAAGTCCAAAATAATTCAAACTTTTTATTTTTAGTCTCTACTGTTAAGTCGGCCAATTAACTTTAGCGTCTAAGTCACATCAGTCACTGATGTGACTGCAGACATGACTCACTAATAAATCTCTTATGTCCTTATTCCCTACTAAATTTACTCCTTTTTTTATTTTATTCCCCTCATTTTTTTTAGTCCAAGAACCATCATCTTCTTTTTCCCTCCTTTCTCCACAACCTTCTCTTCCTTCAAACTCTAAATCACATTACCGTCTTCCTCTACCACCATCTTTCTCCATTGCTTTCTTCTTCTACACCTTTCACCACTCTTCTCTCTCACCTTCAATCTTTTATTTCAACCATAATTTTATTGTATGAACCCCAATTCCAAATCCCAATCCTTTTCCCTCTAATTAGACATAACGAAGCTGGTGAAAATAAGGAAGGAATTCAAAGGAGAGCAATATGAAGATGACGAAGAGGAATTCAACGACGAAAAAGCAAAAGAATAAGAGAAATTCGAAGATGACAAAGATTGTGATTATTGATTTGGCCTCACGAAGGAATTGGAAGAAGAAGAAGAAGAAGAAGGAGAGAAATTCAAAGGTAACTGAACCAATCCTTGTTACCACCAATCATAACTTGGTGGCTATTGATGTTGTTTCTAGGATTTTGTTTAGAGTTAATTTGGGTGCTTTTTGTTTTTGGGTTTGATTTAGCCCTCTTTTTTTAGATTAAGGTTGAACTTATGAGGATAGATGGACAAAGAAAAAGATTGTTGATGAAAGAAGGTGGTGGTTAGTGGGGGGCGGAGGAATAGGGAGGTGGTGGAGAAATGGTTGAGAAAGAGGAAATGGTTTGATTTAGCTCAATTTTTTAGGATTAGGGGGGAGATTTGAGATCAGGGTTAAGCTTATGAGAGTAGATGGAGGTAGAAAACTATTAGAGGTAGAGGAAGGTGGTGAGTTATGGCAGAGGAAGAGAGAGGTGGTGGTAAAATAATTGACAAAGAGAAAGATAATCCAGAGACTAAAAATAAAAATGGAAATTTTTAGGAACTAAAAATATGCGGGATTTATTAATAAGTCATATTTGCTACCACGCGTGGTAGTTGATGTGGCAAAAACATTTGTCACATCAGCTGTTAACAACCCAACTAAATCGTAGTTATTAAAAATAAAAAAATAAATAAATTGCTTTACTTTGAAACAAAAAAATTTGCAAGGACAAAAACCAAAAGAAAAATATTTTGTAGGAAGGAAAATTTAAATAAGCCTTATTATTATTTTTTCTTCATCTCTATTAGTTAAATGCTTAACAAAAATGCTCTAAACAATAAATTGGGATGTAGAAGCGGAAGTTAATTTTAAAACAACAATATTTCCCAAAGTTTTTAACTAATTAACTAATACAATTATCAAATGAAATAAATCTCACAACGTTAACAATAATAACGAGACTTTATTCCACTATATGGGGTTGACTATATGAATTACATGATGTCACTGTACTCTATTAAAAATCATATTTATTATGTTGTTAATCTAAAAATCTTGTTTAATAAATTTACCTAATCTTGTTTAATAAGTTCACCTAAAGTCATTTTAGGTCCCATTTTATCTGACTAATAACTAAAAAAATATCAACACCATACTATATTTATACAGCACTATATATTAATGTTATACAATGAAAATATTAGTGAAAATAATAATAAATTATAATATGGTTATATATGTTAACACTATTATTATGTGAAAGTTTTGGTGTTATGTTTTTTTATTGTACATTTGTATTAAAAGATTTTTTTTATTGATTTATTTATGTCTTTAGGTTCATTAACTTTTTTTAAAAAAATAGTTAACTTATTTAAAAGTATGTTTTTTAAATAATTTTAGGGACTTCATTATTAACTAGGCTTTTAAACGAGTTTTTAAAGCCTTAAAAAAACCTATAATAAGTAACAAGTGAGGCTCATACTTCTAATTTCAGAACCCAAAACTTACTTCGGCCCGGTCTATTCCTATCCCTAGTATTGGAGTCCCCGTTACGTAAAGCGCCTCAATACCCGTTAAGCAAACTGGATTAGTCACAAATTAACCTCAATACCTAGTCACGGGTGGGTGGGATTAGCACCATTCCTATTGGGAGTGGCATCATCCTTTTTAGTATATAAATTTCTAATTCTTACATATAAAGGGATGGTGGGATTTCCAAAATTGGGTGGTCTCAATCCCCCTCATCCTAGTCACGTAGCTCAGTTGATGAGCACATGAGAATATTCATATATGAGTATACAAGTTCAATTTCCAGTTAAATGTACTTTCTTATAAAAATAAAGCACTCTCATTATATATAATATTGAGTTAAAATGACAATAAGACAGTGGCGGAGCTTGAGAAAAAAAATATGGGAGGCCAAAATAAAATTTAAGGTGTAACATTAAAATAAAATTAGTCATAAAATAATATTAAATAAAATAATTTAAAATTATATTTTTTTAAAAATTAAATTTTAGTGTTTATTCTTTTAATTACTTCAAACAATTGTTAATTAAATAAGAATGAAAATTTTTGAATTTCCCTCACAGTATACATTTGCCATAACATTTTTTGGTTATTTTTTATTGTCAAAAAAAAAAGAAAGATTTTAGTTGTATCAATAAAAAATTGAGATAATGTTTTTCTACATTAATAAAAATGTTACCAACGTCAAAGTTTCGTAATATGTCAACATTATATTGCTTGATTATTAATTGTATTAAAAAGTTTACTCTAAAATAAATGTTTTATTATGATACGATCTTCTAGGATTTTTTTTTTTTAAAAAAAAAATGAAACTTCAAAATATGAGTTGAAAGCAATTTTATTCCTCCTATATATTATTGTTATCAACTTTATTTTCTAAATAATTTTGTCACCATTTTAATCCTTGAAAAATTGATACTTAAATTATATTACAAGACTATTTGATGATGTTTCAATCTAGAATTAAAATAGTAAGAAAAAAATACATATTTATAAGCAAAAGTTTTGACCATAATAAAAACAAAAAAAGGAAAAAAGGGTTATTATAGAAATTCAAACCCTAGACCACACATATACAAGATGAGCTGCCAACCAACTTAACTATGCATTCATCCATAATGACCATGTAAACAAGCATTTATATAAACTATTTGAAAATAGTTTGGGGGAGCCATGGCCCCCAAGAAGCTCTGCCTTTGCACTAAGGTGTCAAAGTAAGTAAATGATACTATGCATAATTTTTTATAAATAACGAATTTCACCGATTCAACTATTGAATTGAAAGTTTATATGATGTAAATCAATCATATAAAAATTTATAAAGTTTGAAAACCATTTGATACATTATTGGAATGTTTTGATTTAACGTCTAATACATTATTTAAAATATAAGTAAAATTCTTAGATTACATACCTACAAATTTTCAAATTGAATGAATTTTTATATGATTGATCTATATCATATAAATTTTCAATTTAACAGTTAGATCGGTGAAATTCACTGTTTAAAAAAAAAATTATCTGCAATATTATTTACTAACTTTAGTATCTAGGTGACACTGATTTTTTTTTTTAAAAAAAAGACACTGAAGTTGTTTTTTTTTTTTGATAAAAGAGGACACTAAAATTAATTTGAACCTTAAATTAAGTTATTTAAGGATAATTTCTGACACCGTACTGACTAAGATTTTACTTTGTACTAATATGATATGATAAATATTGAATATGAGAAGTTATTATCATTTCAAAATGATTATTACCTCATCTATTGAATATGAATTTCTCATCGTTCTCCTTTTTGTTAAAAAATGTTAAATACTATAATATTCTTATATCAAAATAATTTATTTCTTTCGTTTTAAAATGACCGTCGTTTAAAGTTGTTTTACCGAAATTAAGAAATATAACAAATATTATAATAGAGTAAAACATCACATAGATCCCCAACTTTACTTGAAAAGTTCACATAGGTTCTTGACTTTGTTTAATATTTTTCAGTTAGGTCCCTAACATTAACCACCGTTTTAACATCTTAACAGAAGTTCAAATCACCCATGTGTTTGAATCAAAAGTTCAAATTAGTCCCTATATTTATTAATAAAAGTTCAAATCAGTCCATGTGTTATGTATTAAAAGTTTAAATAAGCCCCTATATTTATTATTAAAAGTTAAAATCAGTCTCTATGTTATTTCTGTTAATGGTGTTAAAACGGTAGTTAACGTCAGGACCTAGGTGAACAGCGCTGGATAAAGTCAATGACCCAAGTGAACTCTCATACAAGTCAAGGACCTTGGTGAGCTTTCGTTGTAAAGCTAGGGGTTATGTGGTAATTATTTCATTATAATGAATAAAGAAATTTTACTAAAATAACTCTATTAATAATTAATAATTAACATATTAATTATTTAATCATATTTTTAATTGACATTAATTATTTTATAAGGACAAAATAGAGAAAAGAACATTTGATAATATATTAAAAATGTAAAACGATTGTCAATTTAAAAAATAAATTCTAAAATGACTCTCATTATCAAACGGAAGAAGTAATAATTAACTCAAATGAATGATCAAGTAAAGTACTTATTACAGAGTCTTCTATTTAATAGGTTATAATTTTAGTTTGATTTTTTTTGTTTTATAGAAAAGTAGTATAACTGGAGATCGAATTTCATACACATATACATATTTTTATGTATTTATTACCAATTGAACTACATGACTGAAACAATCTCTCTAATGATGAACAGTCTCTCTGCTAATTTTTATAACATCAGAACTATTAATTTATTTTTATAAGCTGACCAAATAAAAAGTCCAGATCCATTAATTTAATTGCTAGATAATTGAATCCAAACACATTCCCCCTACTTTCCTTGTTTTGAACTAAAACATCATCGTCATCTCACTTTAAAATTACTATAGTATATCGGATTTTCTCTTTAATTTAATTAATGCAAATATAGAATTATATATATTACTTTTCAGAAAATACTTTTAACTACTCTTTGATTTTATATTTGAATTCAAATCCACTTTTGACTACTGTAATTTTACTATATATATATATATATATATATATATTTTATTTTATTTTTTTAAAAATAACCCAGCTTATTTGGGAAGGTATGATGCAACGTATGTTCACTATTAACTAGGATGCACTAATTTCAGAAATAAAATTTATTTCCTAGATACTTTTTTGAAAAATAAAAAGGTGAACTCCTTTGACCTAAAAATAGATTTGACTGCAAGAGGATAATCCGTTTCTTTCTTTCTTTCTTTTTTTCTTCAAATTTACATCACTCCAAGAAACCATTTTTTTTTATCTTTGTTCTCTTCCTTTAATCGGTCTATTAAAAGAAATATTTTCAATTTTTTGTCTATTTATAATTTTAAGACATTGTCAATTATAATATTTTAATCATATAATTATACTAATTTCAAGAATTAATACATTAATAAAATATAGGTTAAAATACAATTTTAGTCCCTTACGTTGTCAAAAAGTCTCAGTTTGGTCCCTTATGTTTTAAAAGTTTCAATTTGGTCCCTTATGTTTAAAAAGTTTCACTTTGATCCCTTATGCTATATTTTTCAAATCACTTTGGTCTCTTATGTTATATTTTTGAATCATTTTAGTCCCTTATTTTGGGTCCTTACTTAGAAAAAAATATAACATAAGAGATGAAAGTGATTCATAAATATAACATAAAGGACCAAATTAAAACTTTTAAAACATAAGAGACCAAATTGAAACTTTTAAAATTTAAGGGACCAAACTGAGACTTTCTGACAACGTAAAGGACCAAAACTGCATTTTAGCCTAAAATATATTAAGCATATTAAAAAAAATCGGAAAAGGTATCATGAGAAATTTAACAAATATCTTTTAATAAAAACAAATGTATTAATTATATTTTTTAAAATGTGTTTTTCCTTTAACAAGCAAGAAAGCATATTTTTGACTGAGAAGTTACAATCATTAATTGGGGGGTTTAGCAAACGGGATTTTGGGGATTAAAACTAATGTTTGGTTTTACATTCTCATGCTGCTTAATCGGATTTTTGACAACCATAATCCTTTTAAATGAAAGTGTTTAATTTCTAGTATTGCTTTTAAGGTTATGTAATAATTTTAGACCATATTTTTTTTATAAACTCACTCACAAAATAAAGTAAGGAATACAAAAAAAAAAAAACTATTGAATAAAGTCATAAATATTATCAATTAAATCGTTCAAAAATTTATAATACCAATTAAGTAATTTAAAAAAAAAACATAAAGTGTGACCTAATGATAGTTTATTTCCTTTCTTATATGTGTAGAGGTTCAATCATTTACGGTGAGAATATAGCAATATTTCGTGACCACCCATCAACTTCTATATACGAACTAGACTTAATAAAAAAGGATTAGTTACTGCTTCCCGTAGTTAATACTACCTCCGATCTAAAATATAAGTCCCTAACCATGTTTAAAGTAGTTAAATTATTAATTTTAGAAGTATTAATTATTTTTGTCTAATTTTAACCTTACAAATTTCAAATTCTACCATATTTTATTGGTAGTCTAACTTTAGAAATATCAAATAGCTGAGAAAATATAATAAATACCTCTAAATTTATGTGTAGGGTCTTATAATATGGACCAAAGCAAAAATAGGCTATGGACTTATATTTTATATAGGAGGTAGTACCACGGAAAGAGACAAATAGAATCCTTAAAAAATAATGTCACAAATTAAATCTTTTTAAAAGAAATTTATATATAATACTTAAAATGACTAAGATTCAGTTTTAAAATAACTTATAAACTGCACATATAAGCTCTTTTAAATTTGGCCTAAATTGACAACACTTATATCTTTCGCGAATGCAACTAAAATTTTACTACAAAAGAAAAATCCCAAAACCAACCAAACTCGGCATAGTTGGTAGATAGTTAGTTCCTTTAAACATGCTGATAGGCGTTCGAATTCTAACCGTGTGTATAGAAAAGAGTTTGTTGGTAGAGACGAAACCTATTTCGATGATATATACACCTCAAAGGTATTAGTCTTTGGCTATTGACAAAAATTTTTTTTTTTATTGGCAAAAAAAGTATTATTAATAACCAAATTGCACCAGAAGTGCACAGTATAGAGAGTTTCAAGATAATAACAAAGGATAAAATAAGCAAAGCCATTACTAACATCTCGGGGTGTTGGCGGTGTAGATTGGTTCGATTTTAAAGGAAAATTTTATTCGATCCGATTTTGCAGTTTTGTCATCTCATTATCTGATCAGTTTTATTTCTAAATGATATCCGAACCAATCCAAACCAATTTTTTGCAGTTTGGATTGAATCGGTTTTTCGGTTTTTTTTTAATTTTTTGAAATATATTATTATTATAAAAAATAGTAAACATTAATAACAAAACATAAATATGATGCATATATTTAGATCAAATTTTGTTGTCTAAATTTTTTATTTAATTATTTATATATAATACATATATATTCGACAAAAACTAAAACAATATTTATATTTGAAAGAAAAATCAAACTATAAAAATAATATTTTGAACACATCATTTAATCTTTTAAGAGAAAAATGAATAATATAGAAAAATTATAAATCTATATTAGTATATGTGGTTTAGTTTGTGTTGGTTCAGTTTTAATATAAGGAACCAAAATCCGAACCAAACCAGTAAAATTATGCAGTTATCTTGGTTTTCGGTTGGTTTGATTTTCAGTTTATTCAGTTATCGGTTTTTTTAATCGGTTTTAGCAGTTTATTGTGTGTTTGGTAACACTAGCTTATAGCTTATTTAAGAGCTTATAGCTTGTAGCTTATTGTCAAGTGGAGGTGTTTGGTGACAACAAGTTTATAGCTTTTATAAGCTATAAGCTAGCTTATGAAAAGCTACTTCAAATAGTTTATAGTTTATGAAAAGTAGCTTTCAATAATTCTTTCATATTTTACCCTCTAGTCATTTATTATATGTTTACTCTATCAAATAATTTATTACATGTAATTATTACTTGTCCTTTTAAGTCATTTAACAAATATAAGCTACATAATAAGCTAATTTTACCAAACACATCTACTCAATTATA
Source organism: Cyamopsis tetragonoloba (assembly GCA_037177725.1). Lineage (NCBI taxonomy): Eukaryota > Viridiplantae > Streptophyta > Magnoliopsida > Fabales > Fabaceae > Cyamopsis > Cyamopsis tetragonoloba. The sequence continues at coordinate 59,493,588 of CM074123.1, forward strand.
AGTCACAAGTCATAAACTATAAGCTATAAGTTATAAGTCATAAACTATAAGCTAGTTTTACCAAACAAAATCTTAAAATATGTTGGTTCGATTATGAATACCCCTAATAACACCTAATAACCACTTCCTTCTTTAAAGGCACATCCTTCTTCTTACTGTCCTGATTGATTTCAGCTACTAGCAGAAGGAAACCCTTATTTCAAAAAAAAAAAAAGAAGGAAAAACCCCAAAAGTAACCTAATTCATTTGAGTCAAACTCACTTGTAATAAAAATATATAATCAATTTTACAACAAATTACCCAACATAATTCATTTCACTTAAACTCAATTTTAATTAAAAAAATCACTTATACAACAAATTAGCCAAACAGACACTAAATATAAAGAAAAAGGTGTAGTATATATATAAGTGTCACATGTCTGTGATTAAAAGCTCATGCAATTAGTTCTGCCCTTTATCTCTGTCTCTCTCCCGTTCTCTCTCCATTTCTGTGAGTTTCTGTTTCATTATATTTCCGCAGAGAGAAACAAACAAAGAAATAAGAGCTTCGAAAATGGTGAGCGCTTCCGTTGCTCGTAACACTGTTGGCGTTATAGGTTCGTTCCTCTCTCTCTCTCTAAAAATCGCAACACGAATTTCTTGTGACTTTCACCAACATCTTAAATGCTAGCAGCTTCTTGATTTTGAACCAGAGATTAGAAAAATCGAGATCATCATCGTCATCCAAATTCTCGGTTCAATCGAGTTTTGATTTGCATTGATACGGTTAAATCATCAGAGAGCGTAATTCTGGAAGCAAAATTTTCACTTCAATTTCCAACTGTTTTTTTTTTTTTAATGAATTTATGATTGAAAGAAAATAAAATAAAATGATAATAAGAAGAAGAAGAAAAAGGTTTGATCCGTTTAGCATATTGTTGACAGTTAGTGAATTGTTTGTTTGCGTTTCTGAGCGTATTTGCTTTTTTTTTTTTTTTTGTCTGAACAGGGAATGTCATCTCCTTCGGATTGTTCTTCTCACCAGCGTAAACTCTCTTCTTTCTCTGTTTGCTCTGTTTTTTTATTTATTTTTTACTGTATTTCTTATTTGTTATTCCATCCTTTCATGCTTAACTGTTTACTTGATACATATTATATTAAAAAATATATATAATTATTTTTTTTTTATCAAAATAATTCTTAAACTTTTTATAAATTTTTTATTTATCTTTTAAAATTAATTCACACAAATTAAATTAAAAAACAGTTAATACATTTATTAATATAAAATTATCGTGTAATTCTCTTTTGTAATCCAAATGAACTTTGGAATTTTAAATTATCTACAATAAACGTAAAATAATAAATAAAATTAATATTACAGGAAAATAAATGAAAATATTTTCTTTGACTTTTGAACTAACAAATAAAAAAGTATAATTAAGACGGTTAAAAAGAAACCAAAGTAATATCATTTATGCCTTATTATTACACTGATTGAATAATAAAAAACTAATTAATTTTTTAATTAAATATAAAGATAAAATTAATAAAAATATAATTAATATTTTATGGAGTAATTAATAATAAAAATGAATAGTTAAATAGAAAGAGTTTTATTTTTATTTTTTCAATAGAAAAATAAAAAGAAGAGTTTTTTTTAGGCTTAATTTAAGTTTTAGTCCACCTAATTTTATTAACTATACTATTTTGATCTCTAATTTTTACTGCATGATTTTAGTTTAACAATTTTTTTAATTATGCAATTTTAATTTTTTTAATTTTTTAAAATTGTGTGATTTTTGTTATTTCGTCTGTCTTTCATTAAGAAGCTAATTATTAACGAAACCAAACCACCAATATAGACAAGTATGCTAGAGCACCTAAATTGCAACAATGAAAGTTTTTAATATAAATTTGACCGCGTTTATCATTAATTTCCTAATATGAAATAAAAAAAAAATCAAAATCACGAAATTAAAAAAAATTTAAGAATCAAAATTATGCAATTTAAAGTTAGGAAAGTAAAATTATACATTAATAAACTAAAATCATACAATCAATTAAGTTAGAGAAAAAAATTACAATTAAACCTATCTTTTTTTCTCTTCATCGTTCATTAATCATTGGGGTTCTCTATAATGCCTAGTTCGGCAGCAGGAAAAAATAACTTTGGAAGAAATTGAATAATCAGAAGAAATATTGAGTCGAAATAGTAATGAAGAGATATTGAAGAGAAAGAACTTGCATGATTTTCCGTTTTTTGTTTGGTTGGATAAAAAAAAGACATAAGAGAAGATATAAAAGAACTAAATTCCTAAATTATTTTTTAATGTATAATTATGTGCGAAATTTCATTATTGTACTATATAATAAGTAATTATATATCAATTGAATATTAATTAATTATAATTTATAATTATTAATTAAACATATTATATATTTATTAATTGTGAATTAAAAATGAAATGTTATATATTATAAAATAATTAATCATCATATAATATTTAACAATCATAAATAAAGTTGTTTTTTATTCATAAAGTTGATTTTTGTATATAATAAAAAATAATTTATACATACAAGTGTAATGAAAAATGATAATATGGGAATAAAAAACTTTGGACCGCATTTCTCGCTTGGATCTAACTAATTTTAGGGGAAGTTTTTTTGTGTGGTCCTCGTCTAAAAAAAAAGTTCCCTTTACTCTTTTAAGTATGACAAAAAAATTTACACTTGTGGATACTTACGGATAAAATCTGTAATGGATAATTTATACCCGTATTCATAAGTACCTCTTACTTGCTATAAAAATATATAAGTATATTTTTTTAAGTAGTATACTTTATTTGTGGCTTCCATTTCATTTATTGTAATTGCGTATTTATCATTAGAAAAAAGAGTTTATTTAACCACAAATAAAATTGATTGCTAAACTTGATTATTTAGTAGTTAAATAGTTTAGCAACCGAATTAGTTACTAAAAAGGCTAGTGACACCATGTTTAGTGACTAATAATCTTATTTAATTGGTAATTAAATCTTTATTTGTTTAGTAGTAAGATTAATTTCCAAACATGTTCTAAATAGCAAAGAAAATAAGAAAAAGATTTCTCTACTCTTTCAATTCATTTAACCATGATCAATTTTTGATTGGTTAAAAAAATCATTGATTCCAAACAAACTTCACACATATTTTTCATATCATAATGCACAATTTATGTATGTTTACAGACATTTTATTCATTTATTTATTAGATTGTTGAAATGAATTATTATTATTATTATTGCAGTCCAACTTTTTATGGGATAATAAAGAAGAAGGCAGTGGAGGAGTTCAAGCCAGATCCATATTTAGCAACACTTTTGAATTGTGCATTTTGGGTATTCTATGGAATGCCTTTTGTGCACCCAAAAAGCATTTTAGTTCTCACCATCAATGCTGTTGGACTTGTCTTTGAGTTTGTCTATCTTACCATTTTTTACATTTATGCCACCAACAAGGGAAGGGTAAGTATGCTTCCTCTTTGGTTTTTTAATTTAACATATGCTTAATTTCTATTTATAATTTATTCCTGCATTTTTTACTTGCACTTGTTTCATTCCAATTTTAATGCCTGATTCTCTTGCCAGTTATTACAGTCTTACATTGGTTAGAAATAGAATTATAGTAACTTTCATGAGCTAATTTTTGGAGTTAAATTAGATTTATAGATTATTTATAATAATTTTATCTTGCTTATCTTTAATTTCACTGTTCTATAGTTTTATCCTTATGAAAGAAATGTCCTAATATGAAAAAAGAATTCATTAATTAAGGTCGTAACAAGATCTAAACAACCCTGAACGATTGGTCCACTTCATAGATGGTAAGTTTGAGTTCTCGTTTATAGATTCATCATATAATTAAGCTTAAAATTTTATTTACAATAAAGATAGATTATGATTTGTCTAATGTATTTTAACTCATGTTCGGTTTGCAAAAGTGTTTGTTACTCTCTTAATTTTTTAATATGCGATTTATCATATTTTGTTTAATTAGTGACAAATTTTATCTAAATTAATGATGATTTTTGTGGTTGACCTCACGTTAAAAAAGTATAAGCGGGCAAACCATGCACTTAAAAAATTTTGAAAATAATATGCACATAAGGTAAAGCACGTGAAACAAATTATAATTAATCCTTTTAAAAAAAATGGAATCGACATTATTGTGTAGAGAATCTTCTTGATAGTAACCCAAGACTCTCCCCATTGTTAACATGCTTAGGGAGTAATTTTAATATATTCTAGTGAATTTTACGTGTATACGTCATTTTGTCAATTTAACTATTCTTTACATTCTAAATTCTTCACAAGGACTTTGTATAGGTCTCACACATGCTCCATTAATTAACTATCTTTGTTAAGTTAAGTTAGTTCCATAAAATCCAGATGCTTATTTAAGCACCGTTGGTAAATACGTCTGGCATCTCCAATGCAATAATAGTGTTTAACTGGGAGTGCTCAAATGATATCCGATTTAAACACCTTAATTGGTGATGATTTAATAAAAGTGCTAATAAGATATTAAATAGAAGTACAATATTTAAACCATATTAAGTATACAACTCCCTCACCCCTCCCTTAAAAAAAATAAAATAGAACTAAAAAATTGACTGTTATAAAAAATAATTGTGTAGAGAATGTTTAGGTAGGATTTATTTCCTTGCATAATTTTGTCGTTTTTAGATGTCATATTTCCTATGATGTGAAAGTAAACAATCTCTTAAGTGGAAATTCTCTCCCAATATTGTCGTTTTACTATAAACAAATAAAATGGTCCCAATACATATGACCCTGTTTTGTAGGGTATAGTAGACTTTCATTTTGATTTGATGTTGAAGTTAAACTCAAATTTCTCTTGTTCTTTTTCTGTGCTTAGTTCATGAATACGAAAACAACTTGTTCTTTACTTGTTAGGGGTATTATGATTATTTGTGAAAATTAGTTGGGAAATAAATTTATTGTCTAAAATATAATAATTAGTTTTTGTTTGAGTATATTTATTATGATAAACGATTTTTAGTTGTGAAAAAATTATTTTTAAGTTTTTTGAAATAATGTTTATTTTTTTATTTGAAGGATCAAAAACTTTTATAAATATAAAATTAAATAATTCAACATATATTTTATTAATAAATACCCAAAATTGCCCTTAGTGTAGAATACTCTGGAGTCTCCACTTCTTCCTTGTAATTATACTTCTATAGAACATAAAGTTTTAGACACTACATATTAAACGGTGAATGTAAAAAATTACAAGAAAATAAAGTTTTGGCCGACAAAATAAAGAAATTAAAGTCCTAGTGATAGTGATAGTTCAGTTCATAAGTATATATATATAAATATATAGGAGTGTATGTAGTGAGAACACTAATCATATGAAAACATAAAAATTATGAATCTTGATCATACAACTATTTTTTAATCCTCAATTGTTATATTTTTCTTTGAACTATTTTTTTTAAAAAATTAAAGATTTTCAATACACAACAAATGTGATTAAAGCTAAGGAATTAACTTTTACTCATTCAAATGTTCTGTTTTTTCTATAATCGGTTAGTTTAATTTTGAGGTCCCGAAACTAATTAAGTTTCTTAATTGAGTGTTTATTAAGAGATAATGTATGAATGTTCTGCCTCTCACTTTCTCTTTTCCATGAATTTCAGAAAAAGGTTTTGCTTTTTCTTGTGATTGAAACCATTTTCTTTGCTGCTGTGGTTCTTATAACAATGCTGGCACTGCATGGCACTCACAACAGATCAATGGTGGTTGGTGTTCTCTGTGATGTCTTCAATGTTATGATGTATGTCTCTCCTCTTACAATCATGGTAAGTGTGTCATTCTTATAAGAGATTTGGTATAATATGGAATAGTGTAGAATTTTTTTATAGCTATTTTGATTGGTTAGAAATAAGTCTCACATCACTTTGCAGAGTGCAGTTTAAATATCTGTTGAATTACTTTTCATATTGTCAATTGGTTTGTGATGAAATCTTAACATGGTTGATGATTGAATAAGCCAGGCATCCGGTCGCAAATATCGTTTTGCTAATCATTTTAGTCACTAATTCTGTCATTAATTGATAGTGACGAAAAACAATTTTAAACAAATTAGTGTTAAATTGAATTTTTCCAGTAGTGATTAATTAGGTTTAATTTTACTTTTAACAAATCACAATTGAATTGAAGTCTATTGTATATAATTTTTTTTTATACTACGACTTATGTTGATTTAATTTGTTATATGTAAATAAATAGTACTAATAATAATTAATGATATTGAACAGGCAAAGGTTATAAGAACCAAGAGTGTGAAATACATGCCATTCTGGCTCTCTCTTACTAACTTCCTTAATGGTGTGTGCTGGACAACATATGCTCTTATCCACCCATTTGACCTTTATGTCCTGGTAATTAATTATTTCTCTTACTTTTCACTTTATTCTTCTTCTCTTCTACACAATTTCTTTTTCTTGTTTAGTTATTGCATGTCACAAGTGCATATACTTTTAAAAAAAATTGCCAATGATGAGGATCAAAATGAATTTTTTTGATAATATAAGGATGTAAATGAGAAAAATGATTTAAGTATAGAGACTAAATTAAAATTAAGTATCATATATAAGGAAAAAAAATATATTTTAACCTTAAAAATATTGTCTCTACCGGACATTTTATATATTTAAAATTCATTATATAAAATTTTTAATATTTTAGAGTTCTTTTCTAAGAAATTTTCTTATTTTAAGAATTTCTATTTATATTTCTTATCAAATATTTAACTGAGGTTTAATTGATATTAAACATAATATTTTATGTGTACAAATAAATATATTTTTCTTAATATAAATTGCGGTAACCGTATCTAAATTTTCTTTAAAGCATTATTAGAAAAAATATTTTAGGGACCAAAATAAATAAAATTATTGGTTTTTAAATGTAGAGCTGGTAGCCAATTCTGTCTCTAATTTGGTGGCTAATATATTTAGCGACCGAACAACCAAGTTTAAGGACTAATTTTTCTGATTGTTAAATAGACTTTTTTTAATAATAAAAGTTATTGAATTTATGTACAGTAAGCACTCGTATCTATAACCATGCAATATAATTACTATAGATTTTATTGATTTTTTTTTTTTATCCATATCTTACATTTTTGCAGATAAGCAATGGGATTGGAGCAGTTTCTGGACTTGTTCAGCTCATATTGTATGCTTGTTACTGCTCTCGTAAGGAAGAAAATAATGATGAAAATAATAATAATAATGACTTAAAGCCTAGTGGTGTTCAGCTCTCTAACTTAAATAATGGAAGAGTTGCTGTTTAATTACACCAAAAAAATAAATAAATAAACTTTTCCATCTGCCCTTTAATTTTTCATGGCAAACAAATTTGTATACAGTATATTTTTGGTGGTTGCTTTTATAATGCATATTAATCAAACTTATGGTTTCGAGGATATAGTCTTGTATGCTGGTAATAAGGTAAGGGACAATTAAAAATAACCATTAAATTGTCCTTTTGGATTTTTCTTATTCAATTTCTAGAATTTTAAACTTGAATATATGTACGTACATATTTTCATAGAAAAGTAATGGCCTATTTGGATAGATAAAAAATAACTTCTAACCAGCTTGAATTCAAATCTCAATGTACATTTAAGAAAAGTTTAAAATTTTTAGATTAGGGATTATGGGAACAACACTTCTTCCTCTAGATTAACGTCTGATGCAACTGCTTTAACGATTTTGTGTCTCGATTCCAATATGATCGAACTCAAATGTGTGTGAGAAAAATATATGGAAAAGCTTATCTTTGTGATTGAAAGTTTGATCAGAGATGTGTGCAGGGAAGAAATTAAAGGCTAGAACTTTTGAGAATTGATTCATGTAAAAGAGAAGCGATAAGGCATAATCACCTATAGCTGAGTGTACCTAGATCTCATACTGGTGAAGGACCACATTATAAAATTTTATAACTTCAGTTTTAGTAATTTATTCTTATATCCCTAGACCATCATGGTCTATAATAAACCCTTCACCATCATAAAGTTACGTTGATATTTTTTTTTAACAAGTTATAATTCAATACTACTACTTTTGCACATTATAAAAGTTAAAATAGTGAAGCTTTTAATTATAAATTTATAAGATTATCCAAAGATACTCACGGTATTTTAATTTCATTTCTTTTTTATATTAATTAAAAGTATTTTTCATTTTAGATATAGTGATAATTAACACCCATATCAATATCACGATAAGGTGTCCAAAATATCCATATCAACGAGCTACCCGACCCTATTCAGGTTAGTCTATTAAGATAGCAGGCTTTTATGGTTTAGGTTTAAAAAGCCCGTATCTATTTAGATTCTTGATTTAAAAGTTCACTCGGCTCTATGTGGGTAGCGGACTTTTTGAGTAGCTCATATTCTTTTGTTATTCTAAAAAATTGACCTATTATTTCAAAAAAATATATTACTATTTTTTTCTTGTATCAATTCTTTTTATGTATACTCTCAAGTTGGTCATTGAGATTACAAATGTCATATAGATTAGTTATTGAGATTTTAAAAATCTCTTTTTAATCCTTGACTTTGTAAAAAGTCATTTATTTTAATCATTTTGTATTTGGTTTTTTTAATGTCGTTTAATAGCTTAAAGTTAAACAACTAAAATGCATGTTATTTTGCAAAGTTATAGACTATTTTGAGGTTTTTAAAATCCCATAAACTATTTTGCATGTCACTTAAAATCTTATGGACTAATTTGAGAGTTTACTCATTTTTTTTTCTTTTATATAATCTACTTGAGGCTCTAAAGAGTAGTACTCCATATCAAGAATTTTTTTTTCTTTAAGATAATATACATTGTCAAGATAGTATTGAATATATATAAATAATGTGTTGCACAATAAATAAATAAAAAATTGGCTTTTATGATCCAAGCTAAAAACACAAGGCTTTATTCGGACTTGCATATTCAATACCCAAACTCTCTCATTTTGTCGGATCTATTGATAATAATAGATCAAGAACCCAGAAAGATTGAACAAGAAACTGTTCAACTAGGAAAAGAATTAGAGGATATAATTTAAACTCTTGAATCTCTAATACAGCGCGTAGATATTAAAATATCTACATTCTTGGCATGACCGAAAAAAAATCAAGACTATCAAAAAGCACTTGATAGAACCACTTAGATTTTGTCAGCAGCAGAATGATTTATTAAAAATCCTACAAATATTGCTATAAGTTCTATAGCAAAACAGAATAACACTATTATTGAGTTATTAATTGGGTTGCATGAAAAACTTAATTTAATAGTTGCAAAACAACATCTTCAGATCTTGCAGTTGCGTTTGAGGAGATAAACGCTAAACTGAAAAATCTAAAGATTGACACAACAATTAAAAATCAAATTATTCCTATTGTAGTGTAGAAAAACACAAAACACAGAATCAAGAAATTCAAGAAACAAAAAGATGAAAAGTAAAAAAACGAAAAATAAAAAGACAAAAAGTAAAAAAGACGAAAAGCAAATGAGATAAAAAAGCAAGAGACAAAAAGCAAAAAAAACAAAATTCGACTATTTTTTAGTCAAAATACCTATATTAGTAAATTATTTATTTTTTATATTATTTTGATAAATAAAGTAAAATATTGCATTATTGTGTTCAAAAAGCCAATTACCATGTCTTTGGGCTTTTTGAACAGAATCAGCCGAAACACACATATGCTTATATGCAAAAAGAATATGATTGACTTTGTGTTGGAGGATGAAATTAACACCATCTTTATTGGGAGTGACATCATCCTTTCTATAGATAAAAATCATAAATTTATATACTAAAAAAATAATGTCACTCCCAATAGGGATGATGCTAATCCCATCCACCCTTAATGTTGGAGATAGAAGACAAAGATGAAAACAGGGATCTAAGCGCCAACCCTCATTGCGTTTTGTTCTAATTATAGTCAAACTGTTTTAATTTCAAGTTTCATCAATATTTCAACTTCTAAAATTTTCTGTTGACCGTTGACTTTGCTGTTATCAGTGAATTGCAGTGCTCTTCCACTCATTCGTACCTCTCCCACTCTGGTATACTCTTGAGTCTTGATCTCTCCCCTAACAATAGCTAGGGTTCCGTCGTCGCACACCGTCTAGCTGCTCCAATCCTCGCTTAGAAAACCTTCGATCTGAATCGTTTGCCTAGCTGAGTGCCGTTGCACATGTCGGTGTCTGGTGTGAATGAGAAATCAACCGTGCATCTGAAATTCGGGTTATCTTTCTGTCTAATTTGTTGCTGCTGCGAACAATGTGTGCGAAGTCAAATTAGATCCCTAACATTCCAGGAGTAATTCGTGCTTTGTTTGTTCGCAGTGGGGGTTCATTCGGTCTTGTGCCCTCTGAAATGTACAAGTTAATTTCTGCTTCCATTGTTCCCATATCTGTTGAAGCGATCTTGGCACAAATCCAGGCGTTTGAGTGTTGAATGTGAAACTCATTTTGCTGGTTTGGTGAGTAGCGTCCCAGCGCTCTCTCTTTCTCTCTCTAGCAAAGCAAGTGATATGAGAGAGAGAATAAGAGTTTGAAGAAGAAGCAAAGATGCAGAACACCGCAATGCTTCGATTTCTTCTGCTGTGGACGCTCTTACTCTGCTCTGCTTTCATTGCGCGTGCAGCTCAACGAGGTTAGCTTCCTCTGCTGGTGATGCTCTTTTCTCGCGTCCATGTTCTCTGTGGTTGAAAAATAGATTGATGTATTAGGATTTTGAGCTTTAATTTGTTTGAATTTTACTTTGTTTGCTTTCAATTGAGCTATGAAGGAAAAATGCGTGAGCATGTGTTTGCCGCCGGGCAGAATTGATGCTTGAAGTTGAATTTCAGTAGTGAGGGAGCTGATACATAACATATGATTCCATCTGGCGCATGAGAAATTGCTCATAGATTAGATAAAGGAAAAATAATGCACTTTCCCCTCTTTCCTTTTCATTCCTTTTTTTTTAGAAAATTTTTGAGTTCAAATTATATCTTTCAAGGCACTGAATTGAAGAAAGAAAAGGAAAATTGGATGGCATAATCAATTTATTGTATTAGTCTCTACAAGAAGGGTTAGCCTAGTTTGGATGGCTCTTAGCAGACAGAATATGTTGATCTTAAGAATATGGAAGATGCTCAGCTTGTCCAAACTATGGAACAAACCAATTCTAAGTCTAACCCCCTCCCCCCCTCTCGTTACACGCCATTCTCTCAGTAATAACTGATACGCATTGAAATATCTAGAGTTCGCTTTAATTAAGCTAATAAGCTGGTTTATCACTGTTCATGAAACTTCCTTTTTGGTTACTTGTTGCATTTCATTGAGAAACATCTCCAGGATGTGATCAACTTATGTTTGTTTTCGTGTGCGCACATGTAATCTATTGGTAGTCTACAGAATTTGTCTTGACTGTTGAGATCTACAGCAAAAGGCAGTTGCTATGTTGTTGCGGTCTTCTTGTGAATTTTAGTGTCAAGGAAACCACAATGTCTGCCTGCACATGCTAAAGGACTTCTTTTTTTGGTAGTTTATCCCCTTTGTCCTCGACCAAACATCTGAATTCTGAATCTTCATATTCATTGCAGGGCCATTTTCTATGCGTATAAGCTGTGGGGCTCGTCATAATGTTCAAACAAAACCAACCACCACCCTTTGGTATAAAGACTTCGGATATACAGGAGGCATACCCACTAACGCATCTAGAACAAGTTACATTACCCCTCCTCTCCAGACTCTCCGCTATTTCCCCTTGTCTGAAGGTCCTTCAAATTGCTACAATATCAAAGGAGTGCCAAAGGGGCATTACTCAGTCAGGATCTTTTTTGGACTTGTTGCACAAGCTAGGACTACTAATGAACCTTTATTTGACATCTCTATTCAAGGAACTCAAATATATTCATTGGAATCAGGTTGGACCAATCAGGATGATCAAGCATTTACTGAAGCCCAAGTGTTTCTTATGGATAATTCTGTCTCAATCTGTTTCCATAGCACAGGCCATGGAGATCCAGCAATCCTTTCAATTGAGATTCTTCAAATTCATGATAAAGCTTATTATTTTGGACCACAGTGGAGTCAAGGAATAATACTTAGAACAGTTAAAAGACTGAGTTGTGGTTTTGGGCAGTCAAAGTTTGGTGTGGATTATGGTGCAGATCCCCTGGGCGGGGACAGATTTTGGCAGCATATCAGAACTTTCGGTGAGGATTCTGATCGGCCTAGATCTGTTGAAACTAGAATCAAACATGCTTCTCTTCAACCAAACTTTTATCCAGAAACGCTTTATCGATCAGCGCTTGTTAGTACAAGTAGCCAGCCTGATTTAACATACGCATTGGATGTGGATCCCAACAAAAACTATTCTATTTGGTTACATTTTGCAGAGATTGATAATTCAGTGACTGACATAGGTCAAAGGGTCTTCGACATTATGATAAATGGTGATGTTTCTTTTCAAGATGTTGACATTGTGAAATTGAGTGGGAGTCGTTATACTGCTCTTGTGCTGAATAAAACTGTTACTATTAATGGGAGGTCTTTAACAATAACTTTGAGACCAAAAGAAGGAAGTCTTGCTATAATCAGCGCCATTGAAATATTGGAGGTTATAATGCCTGAATCAAAAACTTTATCAGATGAAGGTACATATGCCAATCCATACTATTTTTACCAGTTTTTCTACATTTTTTTTGGAGGAGGGCGGGGGAGGGGTACAACATGAATTTTAATTCTAAGATGTGTGATATTTATTATATGATGAAATAAAATGTGGGTTAGATTTGGAGGAGTCTTGAATTATTTTGTAACATCAACATGCAATCAGGATCTTGCTTAGGTTTTAGGCAATCTTAATCTGTCATTGTGTTTGCCCATTTTCTCAATCTTAATCTAACACCGATCAAGATACTCTAGTACTTGGTTCTGTGGCTCATAATGAAGAATTTGTTTAGACCAAATCACCAAATTATGTGCTGTGCTTGCTACTTCAGATGCATTATTGTACTTCTTAGGCCACTTTATCTTGTATCTGATTTTTTGTTTTATTAATGTTAGTAAATATTATTTCTCGTAATCCAAGTGCATGAAAAAGTTTGCTAGTTGATCATTGTTCTTTTACTCTAGTTAAGGCCTTACAAACACTGAAGAGGGCTTTGGGACTTCCTCCCAGGTTTGGGTGGAACGGTGATCCATGTGTTCCTCAACAACATCCATGGGCTGGAGCGGATTGCCAGTTAGACAAAAGTAGCGGCAAATGGGTCATTGATGGACTGTAATTTCTTATTATCCTTATTCTTAGACTTTTATTGTATATTTGATTGGGTGGTAGCATTTAATTCCACCTTCCTTTGGCAAATTCCTGCACTTGCATTTTTCTTTATCTATGTTTTTTTTTCTCTTGTTACTGAAATCAAGTAGGAAAACCTTTTCTTGAGTATCAGGGCCTCTGAATTAACAAAGTTGAATCCCACCCCGAAAATAGAAAGAATAACAACTATAATAATAATAACGATAACAATAAAACTAAGACTCTGGCTACAAGTATGTTTCTGTGCACAATGAAAACTTACATTCAAAAATTGATTACTATATTTTGTGTTTCAAACATGTTTTTTTCACTCTTTTGGGAAGTCTAAGTTTTGCCAGCTTTCTGGGCACTTATATTTTTCAAAACAAACATAGAACTCCACCCTGCACTTAGCAAGGAAATTGGTACCACTAGGGTACAAAATCATTGTGTTTTTCATTGAAAGCTGTATTGAATATTTAATCTCAATATGTTGGTTACTTGGTGCTGTATCTGTTCATGATCAGCGGTCTTGACAATCAAGGTCTGAAGGGTTTCCTGCCAAACGACATATCCAGACTGCATAATCTACAAATCCTGTGAGTTCTGAACAGTTCGGTCTATTCACTTCATAGCATGGACTCATGATTTATGCCTGATATATATATATATATATATAAAAATAGAATAAAAGCTTACTTATGTAGGCCTTGATCAAATAACAAGTGGCAACCACGGATATTTGAATAATATCTTTGACCTTTCCGCCCCACCCTTTTTAATTTACTCCCTGAAAAAAAGAGAAAGTAGAGTATGCTTATTTGCCTATTCCTTATGCTTATTTTATTTGTACACCACAGAAACTTGAGTGGAAACAGCATCCGAGGAGCTATTCCATCGTCACTTGGAACAATAACTAGCTTGCAAGTGCTGTAAGTGACGACTTGGTCTTAATCCGCATGGCAGATTTATTTAGTTTCCATTTTCTTATTTCCATCATATATATGGTACAATGCCAATCTATGATCCTCGTTGGGAATGGATGTCAGCCCTAATCGTGTCTTCAACTCTTCCATGTGAATTAGGCCTTAAATCTAGAAGATTAAAAATGTATGAAATCTTAAAATTTTAAGCATTAGCACGATTTAATAGACAAGCTATAGTGAACATGAAACAAGAATTTGTATTATTAGATGTAGTTTTTTCACAGCATGTATGTGTTAAATCTTATATTTCCTACTTTCTCTTGGGGTTTCCTATTTGGATTACAGCACGGGTCCTTCCAAAACTATATATCATACTAACTATTAAGGCCACAAAAATAAAGAATAAAGAGATATATAAAGGGAAAATTTTCCATTTATGCAATATATTTGTACTTTGTAAAGAAAAGGGGATTATATATCTAAATAGAAGGTTATTGCTCTGGGTTAAATATTGTTTTAGTTCTAAATAACAAGGTCGATAAAGGTGTCAAATGCTGAATTTGTACGGCTGCTACTAGGCCTAGTAGAACTTAAATGACTCTGCATCTTCATGGTTTGATTTAAATCACTTGAGATTAGCTTCATTGTTAGATTACTGAAAAGTGTGAATCTTTGCTTTGGCTATCATGATGAATTAGTGAATATCATTTCTGAATGCCGTGTACACTTGCAGTGACTTGTCCTACAACCTTTTCAATGGATCAATTCCTGAAAGCCTTGGACAATTGACATCGTTACGAAGACTGTAAGATCCTTTGGTGTTCAATTTACTTATTCCTAAGTCATAAAAGAAGACAAGAAGTGTGTGTTAATAAGTGTTCATGCAGGAACCTTAATGGCAACTTCCTGTCTGGAAGGGTCCCAACAACTCTAGGAGGAAGACTTCTTCACAGAGCTAGCTTCAAGTATGTTTTCAATTATTAAACTCTAGAATAAAGTTAAAAAGAATATTTACATGCAATGAGAAGGGAACTATATCTACATGCTATTTCTCTACTTTTTGTGTGATCAAGGTTGCTAAGTGCCTATTTGGATAGGAGTGAATTCACGTTAACGTGGATTCACTTCAACGCTACTTTTTGTTGCGTTCATTGGATCCGCCTCGGCTTATGTGCCAAATTTATCTCAACCATTGATTTATCTAATCTTAACGTGATTTGACGTGATTCGACGCCAGTCCAAACACATACTAAATCTGCACTTGTGGATGTCTGCAGTTTTACTGATAATGCAGGTCTGTGTGGTATACCCGGATTACCTACATGTGGACCTCACCTTTCTGCTGGTGCTAAAGTTGGTATTGGGTTAGGTGCTTCTTTTACTTTTCTACTTCTTATTACCTGTTCAGTTTGCTGGTGGAAAAGGCGGCAGACTATCCTTCGGGCTCAGCAAATTGCAGGTAAGGATGCAACGTTTGTGAATTACAGATATATTTGTAGCTTGTTGCTGGATTGGGCTTATACTAGTTATATTGCACTTGCACTTGACTTAAATCATTAAAACGAGTAGGAGTACAAGACCGGCAATTTGTTTATGAGGAAATAGTAACACAAAGTAGTTCTGTTTTGTCCTTCTCGCATCCTGACTTTTCCCTCTCCCTTGGTACAATCCTTTTGTTTTCTAGCAAAAACATGGTCTATTCCATGATATGCATTCAATTGAATATAGCAATACATGGTATTATGCACAACATCGAATTGTTTTTTCTTTGAAATCAGTACCCGCTCAAAAAAACCCAAATGGCATATGCAGTCCTCAACTCTTGTATAAAAAAATATCATTGACGCTGGTTTCGCAAAATACCAACTGTTAAAGAAATTTGTAATTCCAGGTTTGTGTTTAACTAGGGACATTGGTGAAATTCCCACAGTTAACCTTGCTAAGCATTAAGAAATTATGATTATGATTATCTTGAATGAAAATTTATACTCTTGATTTTCTTTTGCAGCGAGGGCAGCTCCGTATGCGAAAGCAAGGACCCATTTTTCACGTGACATACAGATGACAAGGCATAATAATCATGGCAATGCTCACACTGTTGCGGAGAATGAACCTATCTTGCTTTCATGAGGAAATACCATCATTCTGGTATCTTTTGAAAACTATGCTAGTATTATTATTCTGTCCCTATGTTCAATTTATCCCCTTTTTTTTCAAATTAAAGAACCCTATTTATGTGGCAGGGTTAGCTGATGGCTGTTCCTGATCGTGCTTCCCCAAATACTGACAATTTGTTGAGCCAATTGAGTCTCATCTCACAGTCTGAGAACTCCTAATTTGTAAATCGGAAACTTTTGTACATTGCCATTTTTGCGTTTTTATTTCCCAATCTGTAAGTTGAAATACAAACAGAAATCATAAAATCATAATGTTTTTCCCAATATGTTTTGGACAACGTATGCTCTTATCCACCCATTTGACCTTTATGTCCTGGTAATTAATTATTTCCCTTACTTTTTCACTTTCTTTAAATTTCTTCTACACAATTTCTTTTTCTTTTTTAGTTATTGCATGTCACAGGTGTATATACTTTTAAAAAACTGGTCACAGGTGCATATATTGTATGCATTAAAATTGGTAATATATTTGTATGATACCCATATCATATACCAATATCTTATTTGTGTATACTTAAATGGTTTTGCGTTCTTACAAAATGGTTTTGCGTTCTTACAATTATTTTTCACATTTTGGTTAATTTAATTATATGATGGGTTAAATATGTATTTGCTCCTTGAATTTTAGCGATAATCTATTTTAGTCCCCGAATTTTAAAACGTCGATTTTTAGTCCTTAAACATTAAAAAAGTTTACTTTTAGTGCTCAATATATCTTTTTGTGATGTGGCAAATTGAGGGCCTTTCATTAGGTTCACGTGTCAGCAGATCAGATTGTCACATCACTAAAAAAAAATATGCAGGGGGACTAAAAGTAAACTTTTCCAAAGTTTAGGTATGTTTTAAAATTTAAGGACTAAAAATGAATTTTTGTTAAAGTTTAGGAACCAAAACATATTTAACCCTTATATAAATAAATTAAAGAATTTCTATTCGAAGTTTTACTTTTTAATTATTAAATAGGTGCCTGTTATTACGTTAATTTCGATTATATTCTTATATATAACACTCATTTTTAATTAGTTAAGTACTTATATTGTATATATTTGACACAGTTTCAATTTAATCTTTATGGCCTTTAGGTATGCCAACAGTTAAGCACTGTGACTATAGCGAATGACGAGGATCAAAATGAAAAAATTCTCTAGTACAAGAATGTGACTGAGAAAAAAAATTGAATTATAGAGACTAAATTAAATTAGGTATATATATAAGAACAAAAATATCATTTAAGCTTAAAAAGATTATCTCCTCCGGATACTTTATACATTTAAAATTAATTACACAAATTTCTTTAATATTTTAGAGTTCTTTTCTAAGAAAAATTTCATATTTAAAAAATTTATTTTTATATTTCTTATAAAGTATTTAACTGAGGTTTAATTGATATTTAAGATATAATATTTTACATATGTGTCCATTCAAACCAAATTGTTAAACCGGTTCAGAGATGTTCAAAATAGATTCAAACCAACCTAAAAGACTAAATCGAAAGAAACAGAAAATTGAAAACTGAATTAAACCGAATCAATTCAATCTAAATTGGACTTTTATATATATACAGAATATAATTTTTTTTTTTTAATAAAATTATGATACTACTTGTATCCATACTAATAAGTATTAAATGAAACTAAAATATAAATTTTGTTTTTATAATTTTATAATTTAATAATATAAATAAGTATTATCTCTTAATATCATATTTTATCACTGGTTACTCAATTTAAAATTATATTTCATTTTTTAAAATTTTTTATGCATATTTTTTTGTGAAACTAATTTTATATATTTTATGTTTTATCTTTTGTGTTTTATTAATGTCTTTTTTTATATTAAATTTTTTATTTTTATTTGATTGTCATAAAGTTAAAACAGAAAACTTATTTAATCTAAACCAAAAAATATCGGATAAGTTCATATCGATTTTCTATTATAAGTCAAATTGAAGATATATAAAACGATTAGATTAGATAATTTTATCCTTGAAAATGGAATCAATCTGCATTGCATATACTCTCCACTGATTTCTTAGAAACCCATAAGTGCCCATGTTACAAAAAAAATGATCTCTACAAGAATTTTACAAGAATTAAGTGAGACCTTAATTAATTACCCTTTCAAACTAATTATAAATTTGCATCCAAATTTTATAAGATTTTTGGTAGGTTAATACTAGATGTGTCCCAATCATATAAAACTATGCTTACAAACATGAACTTATAGCTTTCTGAGAAATTTATAGCTTATAGTTTTTTTTTTGTCAAAA
This sequence comes from Cyamopsis tetragonoloba, assembly GCA_037177725.1. Lineage (NCBI taxonomy): Eukaryota > Viridiplantae > Streptophyta > Magnoliopsida > Fabales > Fabaceae > Cyamopsis > Cyamopsis tetragonoloba. The sequence goes on from CM074123.1 coordinate 59,512,311, forward strand.
AGTTTTGTTTAGTATGACAAGTTTATAGCTTTTGAAAAACTATAAGCTAGGAGCTTTTGAAAAGCTATTTCAAACGGCTTTTAGTTTATAGCTTTTAGCTTTCAATACTTCATTCCAATTTTATCCTTGTCTTTTTCGGGTAATTATATCTTTTTGCCCTCTCATTATATTAAATATTAATATATTATTATATATCATTTTAAGTTATTTCATATCATTTTAGCTTTCATAAGCTAATTTTACTAAACATACTTCTCAACCATAAGTTATAAGCCCTAAACTATAAGTCATAAGACATAAGCTCTTAATTATAAACCATAAGCTAAAAGCTATAAACCACAATCTAAATAAGTTGATAAATACATGATAACATATATACGTATATGAATAGTACGAAATTGATTCTCTGTTTATACTTTTCCATAAAAAAAAAAAAACCAAATGTGCATCCATATTATAAAGGGAGCAATAGAGTGATTCCCCAAATAATTCCATTCCTTTTTTTTTTTTTTGAGAACAAATAATTCCATTCCTTGATTTATCGAATTAACCTTAGACGGAATAGTGTCCCTCCAAATCCTTCACCCAAAACATGAGAATTTTGATGATCCAATTTAATTTAAAATTCTTGTTTTTGGTCCTTATAGTTAGGAATGACAATAAGGTGGGGCGGATAATAACCCTTAGAGACGGGTATATAGGTTTTGGCCCGCGGGTCAATCTGCGAGTTACTCGGATTTTGACTTAAAAAAGGTAGTTTATTTAATTTGTGGGCTTATGTGTACTGATCCATTTATCCACGGACAAAGCATGCGAGTTATACGGGATACCTGCATATTTTTTGTTTTTGACTTTTTTGGACACACTTTTACTTGAGCTTTAACAAAACCTAAACATGTGATCGTGAGTATATAAAAAATGAATTTCCTAGTAAATTTTATATTTAGTATAAAATTATAATTATAATTTTGCATTTATAATTCTACTTAAAATGTTAAGATATTTTAAATGTCCTTAAGGTAATTATTATTAAAATGTTACCTTTAGAAGAATAAAATTATCTTTTTTTTAAAAAAAAAATTGGCTTAAAACAGAAAAAGAGAGAGAGGCTTATGCGGGTAATCTGCGGGTAGCCCGCGGATTAGCGGTGCGGATGCGGGCCTTGTCTTTGCTTGCCCATTTAACATGCAGGCTTAAACGAATTTGTCCGTTTATCCGTGAGGGTGGGAGGGATCGAGACCACCAAATTTTGGAAATCTCACAATCCTTTTATAGGTAAGAATTATAAATTTATATACTAAAAAGGATGATGTCACTCTCAATAGAAATGATGCTAATCCCATCCACCATACGTGAGCCATTGCGGGGCAGAGCGGGTTGCCTGCATACCTAGTGCCTAGTAGCCCCCGCTACCCATCCAGCGGGTTCGCAGGTATCTGTCAGGTATCCGCGAATATTTTTTTGATTAAAAATAATTATAAAAATATTTAAGAAATAAAAAAAGCATATTTAAATTTATATTCTAATATTAAACTAATATATTAATAATTATCTTAACTATTAGAATAAAACTAAAATGAAAAATAAATATTCAAATAATATAATTATCATTTAATATTTACATTTTTTAAGTGAGAAGATATTATATTTTTTAAAGACATTTTATGTTGCAAAAATTATAACATACTTTTTATGTTAAATATTTAGTATCACCTTTAAAAATTAAAGAAAAAAATATTTAAAATACTATAAATTTATATTTTTTTATTATTTTTAGCGAGTAACAGGTACTCATGGGTAACTGCGGGTATTGATGGTGGGTATCCATGACACATTATTCGTGAGTGTCTACGGGTGCGGGTTTCTTTATCATCCCTACTTGTAGTTTTTTTGGTCATAATAATTGAAATTTCTTTTGGTCCATTAAAAAATGTGAAAAGAAAATAAAAAAAAACTTAATATAAGGACTAAGTTCAAAAATATTTAAATTAAATTAGACTAAAATAAAAAAATAATTTGCAAGGACCAAATTAAAAAATTGTTAATCTTGTAATGGCTAAAAAAAAATTTGTAATTAAGTTGAAGCAAAATAAAAAATATTTTACAAGAATTAAAAAAATATTAATTCTATAGGCACAAACTATAGATAATAAGTTCTAATCATGTAACTTAGTTGGTGAACACATGACATACATATATAAATATTCGGATTTAATTCTTGCTTGATGTACTTTTTTACAAAAATAAATATAAATAATAAATCTGAGATAAATTGATAAGTCAAAAATCAACTGGTGAAAAAAAGATTTAGATATAGAGTGAAATAACATTGATAAAATTATTTTTTTTTGTAAATATTGATATTGATAAGATTATTTGTTTGTTAGATAGTATTTTTTTCAAACTAAAAAAGTTTGAATGCATTTATCATTATCATTATCAATATTTGTTAAACAAAAATTTACCAAACCATAAAATCCGTGTGAATTACGTGTGAAAATTTACGCTGAGGATTTGTTTCCAGCGAATTGTAGCTAGCTTCATTTAAAAAATCAGTTGAAAACTTTTCAGCTGGTTTTTTTTGGTAAAATCTGGTTAAAAATAACAGATTATTATTCTTTTTTATGAAAAAAATAAATAAAAAATAAAGATGGCAGATTAAACCGATAAATCAAAAATAAGATAAAATTTGATAAGATAAACAATAAGTTTTTAGTGAAAAGATAAACAAATCTTTTTTCTAAAAAAGAAACTTCGTCCAAAAAAAAGAGAAACAAACTCAATATATATATAACCGTTTCTCATTCTGCTCCAAAGCTCATGCAATCCGTTCCTCTCTCTCTCTTTCTCTCTTTCTCTCTCTTTCTCAGTGAGTTTTCTGCGTCGCATTAACAAACTCGTCGGAAATGGTGAAAGCTTCAGTAGCTCGTTTCGTCGTCGGCGTTATAGGTTAGTTCGTTCTCTGTTTGATTCGCAACTTGCATTGCATTATCGTGCGATCAATTTTTTCTGTGCGTGCGTGATTCTAGACAGAAAATTTCCACTTCATCAGTTCCAGTTGTTATTCTACCTCAATCAATTTGTGCATTGCAAAAAAGAAAACAGAGAAAAACGGTTTGATCGGTTTTAGAGTGAATAATCTGATCAGTTTTTGCTTTTTCTGTGCAGGCAATGTCATCTCTTTCGGCCTATTCTTCTCGCCAGCGTAAGATATCTCACTCTTTCTCTGTTTACTCTGATCTTTTTCTGTTTTCCCTTAGATGCATGAATGTTGAAAAATAATATAGCATACTCACACTTTCCTTCCAAAATCAACTAACGTTGAGTTAATATATATATTTTTCTTGCATATAAATAAACAAAATTAATGGTATCTAAGTAAAATTATTTTACTGAAAGAGCTAATAAATTAATCTCTTTATTGTATGAATATTCTAGACTTTTGTCGGATATCGTGATTAATTGAACCAAAAAAAAATTGATTGATGTTGAAGAGTTATATAAATTTTTGAGTGACATATAACCTAATTTTATATTTTAATAGAATTAAATATTAATATCATAGTGTGTATTTGAATGAATTGCAGTCCAACGTTCTATAACATAATAAAGAAAAAGTCAGTGGAGGAGTTCAAGCCTGATCCATATTTAGCAACGGTTCTGAATTGTGCGTTTTGGGTGTTCTACGGTTTGCCCTTTGTGCACCCTCATAGTCTTCTGGTTGTTACCATCAATGGTGTTGGACTTGTCTTCGAGTTTGTATATCTTACCATTTTTTGCCTCTATGCCTCTAACAAAGGACGGGTCAGTATATTTTTCATTTATACATTTTGCTTTCAAGTCCTAAAATTTTTGCCACTCACTGATGACTCTTGTAATCTCTAATGATTTCAGAAAAAGGTGATCATGATTATTCTCTTAGAGGCAATTTTTTTTGCTGCCTTCGTTCTTGGAACAATGTTGGGACTCCATGGCACTTTCAGAAGATCCTTAGTGATTGGTATTATCTGCGATGTCTTCAATATCATAATGTATGTCTCTCCTCTCACAATCATGGTAAGTCTTCAATTTCTAACCATAAATATATATATATATTAAACTTACACTCAAAAGTTTTAATTGTGATGTGGTCAGTCACACCACAATGTCTAATTAATCATTTTGATATTGTGAAGTGAACTGCAATTCCAAATCTTACTAACAATGTATGTTCAAGATTCACATATAAGAATTGAAGTCTGTTTTTCCTTTTTCTGAAAAAAAATTTCTGTTAACTTAATCTTGGTGTATATGATAATGATGAACTAACAGGCAAAGGTTATAAAAACGAAGAGTGTGAGGTACATGCCATTCTGGCTCTCTGTCGCTAACTTCTGCAATGGTTTGTGCTGGACATCATATGCATTTATCCACCCATTCGACATTTTTGTTCTGGTAACTAATTAATCACTTTGTTCTTCTCTGTAATTTCTTTTCTTAGTCATTGAAAATAGTTCTTAACTAACTGAAATTTTGTGCATTCATCATATATAATTTGCAGATCAGTAATGGAATTGGAGCAATTTCTGGACTTGTTCAGCTGATACTATATGCTTACTACTCTTGCTACGGCGAAAATGTTGATGTTGATGTAGATAATGTTGATGTTGAACTTGAGAATGTCCCTAAGCCTGTTGCTAATGCTCCTCAAGCCTAATTGATGGGCACCCCTGCTGATTTTGGACCTTTATCTTCATTTTCTTTTTTGTGTCTTTATGATTCTGTCTTTTAATTAGATTTAAATTCAAATTATAAGTATCTTAGGTAATTGCATGTGATGCACGTATATATAGCTGAGAACTATGTTTCATAATTCCGGAATTCAATTAATTAATTTGGATATTTTATATGAGCATTAATTCCAATTTTGGGATATTCTATGTACAGGTGCATTAATTAATTGGGATTACCATATTGATCTACTCTTGTTATTGGTTTGTAGGATTTTAAATAATTATAAGACCAACTTCAATGGTGATACTACTATGGTTAAATTATAATCAATAAATCATCTAAAATTAAATGAGTTAAAGTATAAATTAAAAAATAATTTAAAAATCGTGATATTTAATTACTGTATTATCAACTAACCTATAGTGATTTTTAACTTGTATAACGTATATATTCAAGTATACAATTTATACTTTTACTTATCCTTTTGTGATGACTGTTATTTTTATATACTTGAAAACTGACATAAAATTCAAATTCCGATTGAATTGAAAAATGTAAATTACACAACCTAAAACTAAAAGATAATAATTATCCAATAGAACAATAATAACAACCTTTGACTAAGATATATTCTATATATTGAATTAAAAAACAGAAGATATATTCTATGTATTACAAATTTGGCTGAGATATATTCAGTTACACAAAAGGATGCATGATGGCAAACTTTAGATAATACAACTACACTTATTTAAAAACTCAAAATATTTAAAGATTAATTTGACTCATTTCTTGAAATTAATTAAATCAAAACTAATTTTATACAATATTTTTGAATTTAAAAGATAAAAAGATTAAAATTAAAACAAAACTAATGTGTGGGAGTTGATTTATTAAACTAATTTAATTGACTATTTTTAATATTTTTTACAAAAAACTGAATTTAAAAGATAAAAAATTAAAGAATTAAAACAGAATTTAAAGATAAAAAATTAAATTAAAAAAGGGAGGAAAAATGTTAAAGTTGTGAGAATTAGGATTATAATAAGATTATTCTATTACTTTTATATATAATATAGATAGACAACCTATAAAAATTCACTAAATGAGTCTCATATAATAACCTCACTTTTTAAATTTTATTAAAAAATTCACAAATATTTATTCACTTAAAGAGTCACACACAAACAAAAAAAAAGAAAAATGTTTTGCCTATATCTATTAGGGTATATAATCTATTTACTCCTTTAGTTTATTAATTTTTTAATATTAAAAAATTGAAAAATAAAATAAAAAATTTAATTTGACTTATATTAAGTGAATTGTATATCCTAATGGGTGTATATGAATTATTATTAAAAAAAAATTACTACAAGCAACTTTGCTTGTATAAAACTATGCTTATTTAAGATTGGTGCGTTTAGGGCGGTGACTGTTGCTACTGATAATAGTATACATTGGATTTAATGTTAAAGGTTATATTATCATGTTTTGTAAAGAGGAGAGCAGCACACTTCCCCTGTTTTCGATGACAATGTTAGCTCTTAAAGATTTTTACATACAAATACAATTAATGCAATTTGATTGCATTTTGTTATGAAACTGACTGTCAGGATATGTGTGACTCTTTTAGAATTAAGCAGAAAATTAAGGGCTTATATAGCTTCAAAAGTAAAATTAAACAGCAAAATATCAGGCTGTGGTAGTGGATATACAAAGCAGAGTATGGCGATAATAGATTCACCAAATATGTATTTAGATTGGCGTTTGAAAAATTGAGTTTGGATTGACTTAGCAAATTTGTTTACGATTTGGTACTCTTCAGCATTCCTTTTATTCGTTTTCCATTTTACATGTAACAGTATGATACATCATAGACTTCATACATAACTTAGCTAATTCCTCAACTCTGTTATAACAGAATTACCGGTTACTGGTTGTATGGAAGGTTTCCGGTTACTCTTCATCTTGCTTGAAATATAAGAATTCATTCACCTTGTAACTAATCAAGTAAGCTTTCACAATTCAGATCAATGAATGTAACTTCTTCTCTAAGTTCATATTTATAAGAAAGATTGAAAATAAACTTCATTTTTCTTCTTTGATTGATTCCTGAATAGGAATTACATATTTTAAATTAAAGTGTACAGTACTCAATCTCTAAAATAAATGAGTTTGATTTTATTGGTATTGAAAAATTATGTGAATGGAGCTCAAGACTTCGAAGTTAATAATACATTGCTCTTAAAAAGACTTGTAAAATTTAAAGTAATATAAAAATTGCATTTTAATTTTTTTTTTTAAAAAAATACCGTATTCCTCAAGTGTATAGTGCACAATCTCTTAAAAAGTTGAGTTTAATTTGAAAAATATTAAAAAATAATATAAATTGAGAATGAGACTTCAAATTTAATAATACATTGCTCTATAAAATACTTGTAAAATTTATGGAATTTAAAAATTGCGTTATCATTTTTTTTCGAAAAGCACCATATTCTTAAAGTGTCTCTAAAAAAATGAGTTCGATTTTAAAAATATTGAAAAATTATGTAAATTAAACTCGACACTTTAAAGTAAATAATACATTGATATCAAGTTTATAGTACACGATTGTTGAAAAAATTGAGTTTAATTTTAAAAATAAAAAATAATAATACAAATTGATCTGGAGACATTAAATTTAATAATACATTTCTCTATAAAAGACTTGTAAATTTATGTAATTTAAAAATTGCGTTATCTATTTTTCTCGAAAAGCATCCTATTCTTAAAGTTTATAGTACTTGATCTATAAAATAAATGAGTTTGATTTTATAAGTATTGAAAAATTATGTGAATGGAGCTTGAGACTTCGAAGTTAATAATACATTATTCTTAAAAAGTCTTTTATAGAGCAATGTATTATTAAATTTAATGTCTTGAGATCAATTTGAAATATTTTTTTATATTTTTAAAATCAAACTCAAATTTTCAACGATCGTGTACTATAAAATTGAAGAATAAGGTATTTTTCAAGAAAAAATGAAAATGAAAATTTTAAATTACTTTAAATTGTACAAGTCTATTTGAGAGAAATGTATTATTTACTTTAAATTCTCGAGCTCAATTTACATATTTTTTCAATATTTATAAAATCAAACTCATTTTTTTAAGAGATGAGTACTATACACTTTAAAAATAGAGTGTTTTTCGAAAAAAAAGGATAAAGCAATTTTTAAATTACATAAAATTTACAAGTCTTTTATAGAGTAATGTATTATTAAATTTGAAGTCTCATGCTCAATTTATATTATTTTTTAATATTTTTCAAATTAAACTCTAATTTATAAAAGATGGTGTACTATACACTTGAGGAATACGGTATTTTTTTAAAAAAAAATGAAAATGCAATTTTTATATTACTTTAAATTTTACAAGTCTTTTTAAGAGCAATGTATTGTTAACTTCGAGTTCTCGAGCTCCATTTACATAATTTTTCAATATATATAAAATCAAACTGATTTTTTTAGAGATCCTGTACTATACACTTTAAGAATAAGGTGCTTTTCGAAAAAAAAAATGATAACGCAATTTTTAAATTACATAAATTTTACAAGTCTTTTATAGAGTAATGTATTATTAAATTTGAAGTCTCATGCTCAATTTATATTATTTTTTAATATTTTTCAAATTAAACTCAACTTTTTAAGAGATGGTGTACTATATACTTTAGAAATAAGGTATTTTTTTAAAAAAAAAATTATTGAAAATGCCATTTTTATATTAGTTTAAATTTTACAAATCTTTTTGATAGTAATGTATTATTAACTTCGAAGCCTCGACCTCCATTCACATAATTTTTCAATACCTATAAAATCAAACTCATTTATTTTAAAGATCGAATACTATACACTTTAAGAATAAGGTGCTTTTGGAGAAAAAATGATAACGCAATTTTTGAATTACATAAATTAACAAGTCTTTTATAGAGCAATGTATTATTAAATTTAATATCTTGAGATCAATTTGAATTATTTTTTATATTTTTAAAATCAAACTCAAATTTTCAACGATCGTGTACTATAAACTTGAAGAATAGGGTATTTTTCAAGAAAAAATGAAAATGAAAATTTTAAATTACTTTAAATTTTACAAGTCTATTTGAGAGAAATGTATTATTTACTTTAAAGACTCGAGCTCAATTTACATATTTTTTCAATATTTATAAAATCAAACTCATTTTTTTAAGAGATCGAGTACTATACACTTTAAGAATAAGGTGTTTTTCGAAAAAAAATGATAAAGCAATTTTTAAATTACTTAAAATTTACAAGTCTTATATAGAGCAAAGTATTATTAAATTTGAAGTCTCATGCTCAATTTAAATTATTTTTTAATATTTTTCAAATTAAACTCAAATTTTTAAGAGATGGTTTACTATACACTTACACTTGAGGAATACGGTATTTTTAAAAAAAATAAATGAAAATGCAATTTTATATTACTTTAAATTTTACAAGTCTTTTTAAGAGCAATGTATTGTTAAGTTCGTGTTCTCGAGCTCCATTTACATAGTTTTCCAATACTTATAAAATCAAACTTATTTTTTTAGAGATCGTGTACTAGACACTTTAAGAATAGCGTGCTTTTGGAAAAAAAAATGATAAGGCAATTTTTAAATTAAATAAATTTTACAAGTCTTTTAGAGAGCAATGTATTATTAAATTTGAAGTCTCATGCTCAATTTATATTATTTTTTAATATTTTTCAAATTAAACTCAATTTTTTAAGAGATGGTGTACTATACACTTGAAGAATACAGTATTTTTCAAAAAAAAAAAATAGAAAATGCAATTTCTATATTACTTTAAATTTTACAAGTTTTTTTAGAGCAATGTATTGTTAACTTCGAAGTCTCGAGATCCATTTACATAATTTTTCAATACTTATAAAATCAAAATCATTTATTTTAGAGATGGAGTACTATACATTTTAAGAATAGGGTGCTTTTCGAGAAAAAAAGATAACACAATTTTTAAATTATATAAATTTACAAGTATTTTTTTAGAGCAATGTATTATTAAATATAATTTCTTAAGATCAATTTGTATTATTATTTTATATTTTTGAAATTAAACTCAATTTTTTCAACGATCGTGTACTATAAACTTGAAGAATATGGTATTTTTAAAGAAAAATAAAAATTCAGATTTTAAATTACTTTAAATTTTACAAGTCTATTTGAGAGAAATGTTTATTTACTTTAAAGTCTCGAGTTCAATTTACATAATTTTTCAATATTTATAAAATCAAACTTATTTTTTTAGAGATGGAGTACTATACACTTTAAGAATATGGTGCTCTTTGGAAAAAATGATAACGCAATTTTTAAATTACATAAATTTTACAAGTATTTTATAGAGCGATGTATTATTAAATTTAAAGTCTCATGCTCAATTTCTATTATTTTATAATATTTTTCGAATTAAACTCAAATTTTTAAGAGATGGTGAACTATATATACACTTGAGGAATAAGACATTTTCCAAAAAAAAAATGAAATTGCATTTTTTATATTACTTTAAATTTTACAAGTCTTTTTGAGAGCAATGTAATTATTAACTTCGAGGTCTCGAACTCCATTTATATAATTTTTCAATACTTATAAAATCAAACTCATTATTTTTTAGAGATCGAGTATTACACACTTTAGGAATAGGGTATTTTTCGAGAAAAAAGTGATAACCCAATTTATAAATTACACATATTTACAAGTCTTTTATAGAGTAATGTATTATTAAATTTAATGTCTTGAGATCAATTTGTATTATTTTTTATTTTTTAAAATTAAGCTCAATTTTTTCAACGATCATGTACTATAAACTTGAAGAATATGGTATTTTCAAAGAAAAAATGAAAATGAAAATTTTAAATTACTTTAAAATTTACAAGTCTATTTGACAGCAATGTAATACTTACTATAAAGTTTCGAGCTCAATATACATAATTTTTCAGTTTTTATAAAATCAAACTCTTTTTTTTAGAGATCGAGTACTATACACTTTAAGAATAGGGTGCTTTTCGAAAAAAAAATGATAATGCAATTTTTAAACTACATAAATTTTACAAGTCTTTTATAGAGTAATGTATTATTAAATTTGAAGTCTCATGCTCAATTTATATTATTTTTTAATATTTTTCAAATTAAACTCTAATTTTTAAAAGATGGTGTACTATACACTTGAGGAATACGGTATTTTTCCAAAAAAAAATGAAAATGCAATTTTTATATACTTTAAATTTTATAAGTCTTTTTAAGAGCAATGTATTGTTAACTTCGAGTTCTCGAGCTCCATTTACATAATTTTTCAATATATATAAAATCAAACTGATTTTTTTAGAGATTTTGTACTATACACTTTAAGAATAGGGTGCTTTTCAAAAAAAAAATGATAACGCAATTTTTAAATTACATAAATTTTACAAGTCTTTTATAGAGCAATGTATTATTAAATTTGAAGTCTCATGCTCAATTTATATTATTTTTTAATATTTTTCAAATTAAACTCAATTTTTTAAGAGATGGTGTACTATACATTTGACAAATACGGTATTTTTCAAAAAAAACATGAAAATGAAATTTTTACATTACTTTAAATTTTACATGTCTTTTTGAGAATAATGATTATTAACTTCGTAGACTCGAGCTCCATTTACATAATTTTTCAATATTTAAAAAACCAAACTCATTTTTTTAGAGATCGAGTATTATACACTTTAACAATATGGTGCTTTTCAAAAAAAAAATGATAACACAATTTTTAAATTACATAAATTTTACAAGTCTTTTATAGAGCAATATATTATTAAACTTGAAGTCTCATGCTCAATTTATATTATTTTTTAATATTTTTCAAATTAAACTCAATTTTTTAAGTGATGGTGTACTATTTGAGGAATACGGTATTTTTTTAAAAAAATAATTTGAAAATGCAATTTTTATATTACTTTAAATTTTAAAAGTCTTTTGGAGAGCAAGGCATTATTAACTTCGAAGTTTTGAGCTCCATTCACATAATTTTTCAATACTTTAAAATCAAACTCATTTATTTTATAGATAGAGTACTATATACACTTTTAAGAATATGGTGTTTTTCGAGAAAAAAATGATAATGCAATTTTTAAAGTACATAAATTTACAATTCTTTTATAGAGCAATGTATTATTAAATTTAATGTCTTGAGATCAATTTGTATTATTTTTTTATATTTTTGAAATTAAACTCAATTTTTTCAACGATCGTGTACTATAAACTTGAAGAATATGGTATTTTTAAAGAAAAAATGAAAATGCAAATTTTAAATTACTTTAAATTTTACAAGTCTATTTGAGAGCAATGTATTATTTACTTTAAAGTCTCGAGTTCAATGTACATAATTTTTCAATATTTATAAAATCAAACTCATTTTTTAGAGATCGAGTACTATACACTTTAAGAATATGGTTCTCTTCGGAAAAAATGATAACGCAATTTTTAAATTACATAAATTTTTCAAGTCTTTTATTGAGCAATGTATTATTAAATTTGAAGTCTCATGTTGAATTTATATTATTTTTTAATACTTTTCAAATTAAACTCAATTTTTTAAGAGATTGTTCTATACACTTGAAGAATACGGTATTTTAAAAAAAAAAAATCTTAAATGGAATTTTTATATTACTTTAAATTCTATTAGTCTTTTTGAGATCAATGTATTATTAACTTCGAGTTCTCGAGCTCCATTTACATAATTTTTCGATACTTATGAAATCAAACTCATTTTTTTAGAGATCGAGTACTACACAATTTTAGAATAGAGCGTTTTTCGAGAAAAAGTGATAACGCAATTTATAAATCACATATATTTACAATTCTTGTATAGAGCAATGTATTATTAAATTTAATCTCATTATATCAATTTGTATTATTTTTTTTGTTTTTAAAATTAAGCTCAATTTTTTCAACGATTGTGTACTATAAACTTGAAGAATATGGTATTTTTCAAGAAAAAATGAAAATGAAAATTCTAAATTACTTTAAATTTTACAAGCCTATTTGAGAGAAATGTATTATTTACTTTAAAGTCTCGAGTTCAATTTACACAATTTTCCAATATTTATAAAATCAAACTCATTTTTTTAGAGATCGAGTACTATATATACACTTTAACAATATGGTGCTTTTCGAAAAAAAAATGATAATGCAATTTTTAAATTCCATAAATTTTACAAGTATTTAATAGAACAATGTATTATTAAATTTAAAGTCTGATGTTCAATTTATATTGTTTTTTAATATTTTTCAAATTAAACTCAACTTTTTAAGAGATGGTGTACTATACACTTGAGGAATACGGTATTTTTTTTTAAAAAATCGAAAATGCAATATTTATATTACTTTAAATTTTACAAGTCTTTTTGAGAGTAATGTATTCTTAACTTCAAAGTCTTGAGCTCCATTCACATAATTTTTCAATACCTATAAAATCAAACTCATTTATTTTAGTGATCGAGGACTACACACTTTAAGAATAGGGTGCTTTTCGAGAAAAAAAGATAACGCAATTTATAAATTACATATATTTACAAGTATTTTTTAGCGCAATGTATTAATAAATTTAATGTCTTGCGATCAATTTGTATTATTTTTTTATATTTTTAAAATTAAGCTCAATTTTTTCAACGATCGTATACTATAAACTTGAAGAATATGGTATTTTTCAAGAAATAATGAAAATGAAAATTTTAAATTACTTTAAATTTTACAAGTCTATTTGAGAGCAATGAATTACTTACTTTAAAGTCTTGAACTCAATTTACATAAATTTTCAATATTTATAAAATCAAACTCTTTTTTTTAGAGATCAGTACTAAACACTTTAAGAATATGGCGCTTTTCGAAAAAAAATGCTAACGCAATTTTTAAATTACATAAATTTTACAAGTCTTTTATAGAGCAATGTATTATTAAATTTAAAGTCTCATGCTCAATTTATATTATTTTTTAATATTTTTCAAATTAAACTCAATTTTTTAAGAGATAGTGTACTATACATTTGTGGAATATAGAATTTTTCAAAAAAAAAAAAATTCAATTTTTATATTACTTTAAAATTTACAAGTCTTTTTCAGAGCATTGTATTATTAACTTTGAAGTCTCGAGTTCAATTTACATAATTTTTCAATATTTATAAAATCAAACATTTTTTTAGAGATCAAGTACTATAGACTTTAAGAATATGGTGCTTTTCGAAAAAAAATGATAACGCAATTTTTAAATTACATAAAATTTTCAAGTATTTTATAGAGCAATGTATTATTAAATTTGAAGTCTCATGTTCAATTTATATTATTTTTTACTATTTTTCAAATTAAACTCAAATTTTTAAGAGATGATGTACTATACATTTGTGGAATACGATATTTTTTTTAAAAAAATTGAAAAAGCAATTTTTTATTAATTTAAATTTTACATGTCTTATTAAGAGTAATGTATTATTAACTTTGAAGTCTCGAGCTCTATTCACATAATTTTTCAATACCTATAAAATCAAACTCATTTATTTTAGAGATCGAGTATTATACACTTTAAGAATATAGTGCTTTTTGAGAAAAAATGATAACGCAATTTTTGAATTACATAAATTTAAAAGTCTTTTATAGAGCAATGTATTATTAAATTTAATGTCTTGAGATCAATTTGAATTATTTTTTATATTTTTAAAATTAAAGTCAAAGTTTCAACGATCGTTTACTATAAACTTGAAGAATAGGGTATTTTTCATGAAAAAAATGAAAATAAAAATTTTAAATTACTTTAAATTTTACAAGTCTATTTTAGAGCAATGTATTATTTACTTTAAAGTCTCGAGCTCATTTTACATAATTTTTCAATATTTCTAAAATTAAACTCATTTTTTTAGAGATCAAGTACTATACAATTCAAGAATAGGGTGTTTTTTGAAAAAAAATAATAACGCAATTTTTAAATTACATAAATTTTACAAGTCTTTTATAGAGCAATCTATTATTAAATTTGAAGTCTCATGCTCAATTTTTATTATTTTTTAATATTTTTCAAATTAAACTCAATTTTTTAAGAGATGATGTACTATACTGTAACACTCTAATTTTTTGGTAAGAGTAGTTACAGAAAATATTACCTTTGAAAAGAAATCTGATGCTTAAAGTTTTTTTTTCTTGAAACTACCAAAACTTGCTACTTGATTTCATTTAAAATACAAGTGGAAACGTTCTTTTATTAGATTATAATTTCCTATACAGCTGAACAATATAACATCTGAATAAAAATCTTTGTTTCACCATGTATGGCTACTTCTAAGGAATTCCTATAGCTTTTCCTCATCCATTGCTTTAGCTCCAAAATCTCTGGCTACCTACAATATTGAGACCGTCAGTTATATGTAAAACATATAACCGAGTAACCCCGGTCTAACTAAAAACATTTTAAGTCAGTATTGCAGCCAGTTTAACTGAAAAACTCCCCAAATATACGCCCTAGCAATCACACATCATACACATAGCACATACACATACAAACAACCCATTCATATACAATGCATGCAATGACAATATCAATTATGTATGCATGCCATGATCCCTTTCTATTTCTTTTCATTTCACTTCTTTTTAATGGGAAACCCGGTGCACACGGGAATCCACCATGTGCGTGGCAATAACACTCTAGAGCTCTCTGCAAACCCTGGTAAGCGTCCTTAACCAGAGTCCATGCCTCACCTCCTTTAGAGATCTGCAAGGACTATTACCCCTTTCCGGCAATAGCCCCCAATTATTTCTCTTTCTCAAAGTCAACACCCGTTACAGGTCTGCAAGAACTATCTATTACCCTTTCCGGTAATAGCCCCCAAATCATTTCTCTTATCATTTGTTTCCACATTACATGTTATCATGCATCAAACATACATCTCACATTAATTGCATTCAACATGTTCCAACATTCATCATTCATCTCATCTCAATCCTATAAAACATCAATCAAATTACTCACCATTTAGGTTATAACACATACCACAACATTTCAATGATCCTATTGCATGTTTATAAGTCGCATGAACCTAATTTCATTCATTCCTATCCTAGAAATGGATTTATGATGTTTACATTGCAATTTGTTTGATTATGTTCATGTAGGAATAAGCATGGAGGAGTGTTGATCTTTGAAGATTAGACTTAAAGAATGAAGCTAGAAATGAAAGGAGTTGAAGAATGAAGGCTAGAAGGGTGTGGGATTGAATTTCTCCCCAGCTGTGCGCACACTTTGCTCAGCTGTGCGCACCTTAATTGTGTTTTTGCTTGCTGCCTCCAGTTGTGCGCACAGCTTTCCAACAGGTGCGCACCTTAATTCCCCTGGAGCTGCTGTCCAATCTTGTGCGCACAGCCCAGGAACGTGTGCGCACCCCTGTTCGTATTTTGGCCATAACTTGAGTTGTAGACCTCCAAATAACGTGAAACCAAAAGCATTTGAAAGATAAGAGGATTCTCTAAAACTCTTATGAAGACCACAAAACCCAGTTCTAAAAATTTAATTGTCAAAAACAGTAATCTTTTATAGGTAAGTGCAATCAAATAAATAAATAGTTTCACATAGACCCTGTCTCAGTAATTATGTCATAACTAGATCTGTAGACCTCCAAATTGAATGAAACCAAAAGCATTTGAAAGCTAAGAGGATTATCTACAACTCTTAGTAAGACCACAAAGTCAAATTCCAATTCAAAAATCCAGTTCAAATCGTGCCAAAACAGGGGAAAATGGTATTGATCAACTTTTCACAAGTTTCAATCCTCCCTTCCATATCAATTCCTTAAAATCATATTAACTTCATCTAATTCAATATAAATCACTCAAAAATCAATTCACAAGGATGACCAAAGTCCAATTTCATCAAATTCACATCATCATCAAGATCATTCTCAAAGCATACAATATCATAATCATTCAATATTCACTTCACTTTTCAAAACTCAAGATATAATTCAAGCTAATTCAAACAAAACACATGCAACCAAATTTCTACAATCTAACATAACCAATTCCAACACCTAACCTCATACTGTCATCTAATCCATAATTTCACTAACTTGGGGGTTTGTGGGTTACCTTGATTTTTAGTTCCAAGCAAAATTCCCATCTTCAAGGGTTCACCACCCTACTTTCAAATGCCCAAGTGATTTAAGATCCCCCCACACCCAATTCAAGAGTTGCATGTGAGGATTGTGGTGGTTTTTGGAACTCTTCTTCAATTTCCAATTTGAACACAAGAGAGGGAATGGAGCTTGCATGTACCTACCTATGGAAGCTATGGAGTCCTTGAAACTTAAAGATGATCGTTTAAGCCTTGATGTTGAAGTTTTGAGAGTGATTTGCTAGTGGGTGATGAGGAAATGGAAGGAAACCCTAGGAGAGGTTTGAGAAGATGGAGAAATGAGAGAGACATGAGTGAGGCGCATATGGGGAGGAAGAAGAGGTGATGGGCTTACTTTCAAACTTTGCAATTTTCTAAATCTTTGCAATTTGGTCCTTATCACTAAAACTCTTAGTAATTGTAACCAAATTCCTAAATTCCAAATTCTTTTCTAAAGAGTCCCTCAAGGATCAATGTGCTATTTTGAAAGGCCTACTCCTTCATTCGGGAAAAATTAGGGATGTTACATATACACTTGATGAATACGGTTTTTTTCAAAAAAAAAATCTAAAATGGAATTTTTATATTACTTAAAATTTTATAAGTTTTTTGAGAGCAATGTATTATTAAATTCGAGGTCTCAAGCTCAACTTACAAAATTTTTCAATACTTATAAAATCAAACTCATTTTTTTAGAGATCGAGTACTACACATTTTAAGAAAAGGGTGTTTTTCGAGAGAAAAAGTGATAACGCAATTTATAAATTAGATGCATTTACAATTCTTGTATAGAGCAATGTATTATTAAATTTAATGTCATGAGATCAATTTGTATTATTTTTTTTATATTTTTAAAATCATGCTATATTTATATTATTTTTTAATATTTTTTAAATTAAACTCAATTTTTTAAGAGAAGGTGTACTATACAGTTGAGGAATATGGTAATTTTCAAAAAAAAATGATAATGCAATTTTTATATTACTTTAAATTTTACAAGTCTTTTTGAGTATAATGTATTATTAACTTCGAAGTCTCGAGCTCCATTTACATAATTTTTCAATATTTATAAAATCAAACTCATTTTTATAGAGATCGAGTACTATACACTTTAAGAATATGGTTCTTTTCGAAAAAAAATGATAAAGCAATTCTTAAATTTCATAAACTTTACAAGTATTTTATATAGCTATGTATTATTAAATTTGAAGTCTCATGCTCAATTTATATTATTTTTTAATATTTTTCAAATTAAACTCAATTTTTTAAGAGACGGCGTACTATAGAGTTGAGGAATATGGTAATTTTCAAAAAAAAAAAAATGAAAATGCAATTTTTATATTACTTTAAATTTTACAAGTCTTTTTGAGAGTCATGTATTATTAACTTCAAATTCTCGAGCTCCATTCACATAATTTTTCAATACTTTTAAAATCAAACTCATTTTTTTTAGAGATCGAGTACTATACACTATAAGAATAGGGTGCTTTTAAAAAAAAAATGATAACGCAATTTTTAAATTACATAAATTTACAAGTCTTTTATAGAGAAATGTATTATTAAATTTAATGTCTTGAGATCAATTTGTATTATTTTTTTATACTTTGAAAATCAAACTCAAATTTTCAACGTTCGTGTACTATAAACTTGAAGAATAGGGTATTTTTCAAGAAAAAATTAAAATGAAAAAAATAAATTACTTTAAATTTTACAAGTCTATTTGAGAGCAATGTATTACTTACTTTAAAGGCTCGAGCTCAATTTACATAATTTTTTAATATTTATAAAATCAAAATCATTTTTTTAGAGATCGAGTACTATACACTTTAAGAATATGGTGTTTTTCGAAAAAAAATGATAACGCAATTTTTAAATTACATAAATTTTACAAGTCTTTTATACAGCTATGTATTATTAAATTTGAAGTTTCATGCTTGATTTATATTGTTTTTTAATATTTTTCAAATTAAACTCAATATTTTAAGAGATGTTGTACTATACACATAAGGAATACGGTATTTTTCAAAAAAAAAATATGAAAATGCAATTTTTATATTACTTTAAATTTCACAAGTCTTTTTGAGAGCAATGTATTATTAATTTTGAAGTCTCGAGCTTCATTCACATAATTTTTCAATACTTATAAAGTCAAAGTCATTTTTTAGAGATCGAGTACTATAGACTTTAAGAATAAGGTGTTTTTCGAAAAAAAATCATAACACAATTTTTAAAATACAGAAATTTTACAAGTCTTTTATAGAGCTATGTATTATTAAATTTAATGTCTTGAGATCAATTTGTATTATTATTTATATTTTTAAAATCAAACTCAAATTTTCAACCATCGTGTACTATAAACTTGAAGAATAGGGTATTTTGCAAGAAAAAATGAAAATGAAAGTTTTAAATTACTTTAAATTTTACAAGTCTATTTGAGAGCAATGTATTACTTATTTTAAAGGCTCGAGCTCAATTTACATAATCTTTCAATATTTATAAAATCAAACTCATTTATTTTAGAGATTGAGTACTATATACACTTTAAGAATATGGTGCTTTTCAAAAAAATTGATAACACATTTTTTAAATTCCATAAATTTTACAAGTCTTTTATAGAGCAATGTATTATTAAATTTGAAGTTTCATGCTCAATTTATATTATTTTTTAATATTTTTCAAATTAAACTCAATTTTTTAAGAGATGGTGTACTATACACTTGAGGAATACAGTATTTTTCAAAAAAAAAATGTAAATGCAATTTTTATATTACTTTAAATTTTACAAGTCTTTTTGAGAGTCATGTATTATTAACTTCAAATTCTCGAGCTCCATTCACATAATTTTTCAATATTTTTAAAATCAAACTCATTTATTTTAGAGATTGACTACTATATACTATAAGAATAGGGTGCTTTTCAAGAAAAAATGATAACGCAATTTTTAAATTACATAAATTTACAAGTCTTTTATAGAGCAATGTATTATTAAATTTAATGTCTTGAGATCAATTTGTATTATTTTTTTATATTTAGAAAATCAAACTCAAATTTTCAATGTTAGTGTACTATAAACTTGAAGAATAGGGTATTTTTCAAGAAAAAATTAAAATGAAAAGAATAAATTACTTTAAATTTTACAAGTCTATTTGAGAGCAATGTATTATTTACTTTAAAGTCTCGAGCTCAATTTACATAATTTTTCAATATTTATAAAATCAAACTCTTTTTTTGTAGATATTGAGTACTATACACTTTAAGAATATGGTGCTTTTCAAAAAAAAATTATAACGCAATTTTTAAATTTCAAAAATTTTACAAGTTTTGTATAGAGCAATGTATTATTAAATTTGAAGTCTCATGCTCAATTTATATAATTTTTAATATTTTTCAAATTAAACTCAATTTTTTAAGAGATGGTGTACTTTACAATTGAGGAATGCGGTATTTTTCAAAAAAAAAAATGAAAATGAAATTTTTATAGTACTTTAAATTTTACAAGTCTTTTTGAGAGTAATGTAATATAAACTTCAAAGACTCGAGCTCCATTCACATAATTTTTCAATACTTATAAAATCAAACTCATTTATTTTAGAGATCGAGTACGATACACTTTAAAAATAGGGTGCTTTTCGAGAATAAATGATAACGCAATTTTTAAATTACATAAATTTACAAGTCTTTTAAAGAGCAATGTATTATGAAATTTAATGTCTTGAGATCAATTTGTATTATTTTTTTATATTTTTAAAATCATTCTCAATTTTTCAACGATCGTGTACTATAAATTGAAGAATAGAGTATTTTTTAAGAAAAAATTAAAATGAAAATTTTAAATTACTTTAAATTTTACAAGTCTATTTGAGAGCAATGTATTACTTACTTTAAAGGCTAGAGCTCAATATACATAATTTTTCAATATTTATAAAATCAAACTCATTTTTGTTAGAGATCGATTACTATACATTTTAAGAATGTGGTGCTTTTCGAAAAAATTGATAGCGTATTTTTTAAATTCCATAAATTTTACAAGTCTTTTATAGAGCAATGTATTATTAAATTTGAAGTCTCATGCTCAATTTATATTATTTTTTAATATTTTTTAAATTAAACTCAATTTTTTAAGAGATGGTGTACTATATACACTTGAGGCATAGGGTATTTTTCAAAAAAAAAAAGTAAATATGAAAATGCCATTTTTATATTACTTTAAATTTTACAAGTCTTTTTGAGAGTAGTGTATTATTAACTTCAAAGACTCGAGCTCCATTCACATAATTTTTCAATACTTATAAAATCAAACTCATTTATTTTAGAGATCTAGTACTATACACTTTAAGAATAAGGTGCTTTTCAGAAAGAAAATGATAACGCAATTTTTAAATTACATAAATTTTACAAGTCTTTTATAGAGCAATGTATTATTAAATTTGAAGTCTCATGTTCACATTTTATTATTTTTTAATGTTTTTCAAATTAAACTCAATTTTTTAAGAGATAATGTAATATACACTTGAGGAATACCATATTTTGCAAAATAAAATGAAAATGCAATTTTTATATTACTTGAAATTTTACAAGTCTTTTTGAGAGAAATGTATTTTTAACTTTGAAGTCTCGAGCTCTATTTACATAATTTTCCAATATTTATAAAATCAAACGCATTTATTTTAGAGATCGAGTACTATAATTTTTGAAGTCTCATGCTCAATTTATATTATTTTTTAATATTTTTCAAATTAAACTCAATTTTTTAAGAGATGGTACTATACACTTGAGGAATATGGTATTTTTTTTAAAAAATAATGAAAATGAAATATTTAGTTATTTATAAAATCAAAATAATTTATTTTAGAGATCGAGTACTATACAATTTAAGAATAGGGTGCTTTTGAAGAAAAAATGATAACGCTATTTTTAAATTACATAAATTTCCTAGTATTTTATAGAGCAATGTATTATTAAATTTAATATCTTAAGATCAATTTGTGTTATTTTTTTATATTTAAAATTAAACTCAATTTTTTCAAAGATCGTGTCTTACAACCTTGAAGATTAGGGTATTTTTCAAGAAAAAATAAAAATCAAAATTTTAAATTACTTAAAATTTTACAAGTCTATTTTAGAGCAATGTATTATTTACTTTAAAGTCTCGAGCTCAATTTACATAATTTTTCAATATTTCTAAAATCAAACTCATTTTTTTAGAGATCGAGTACTATACAATTTAAGAATAGGGTGTTTTTTGAAAAAAAATAATAATGCAATTTTTAAATTACATAAATTTTACAAGTCTTCTAAAGCCATTTGGAAGATAACGATATTTCCTACAACTTTCATGAAGAGTACAAAGACAAATTTGGTCATCTATGAACCCTAATGTTTCATGCAAACTCGCGGATTTGGACAGATCAGAACAGAACCAAAGATTCCTTTCACTATTTAGAGAAACATGCTTCAAATCACAAATTTAGAATCATCTACCCCATACTTGAGAGGAAGCACGAAATTAACAAAGGAACTAGGCTTTCTTGTTGCCCTTGACTGCAAGAGAGGCTCAATCACTTCAAGGATGATGCTTTAGGCTTTGCATGTGATGATCAAGGGAAAATTAGTGAGGGTTTAAGCCAAAGATCAACATGCAACATTTGAAGAATAAGAAATCAGATTTCCTTACCTTCTTAGAATCTTGGTTTCAGCCTTGGAGGTGTCATTGGAAGAAATCACAAGTAGAGGAAGAGAGGTATACCTACTTAGATGAAGATTGATGGGTTGCATGTTGCATTATGAGTTTGGAAGCTTGGGGAATTTTAGAGAGAAGGTGGAGCTCTCATGAGTTTAGAGAGAGAAGTGGAAGGGAAGAATGGGATGGTTCATGCATGGGAGAAGAAGAGGAGGAGAGTGAAGGTTTTGCAATTTTTCAACTTTTTAATTTTTGCAAACAAGTCCCTCCTTCCTATTTCCTTAATTTGTAAAAAGGGGCTTTAGTTTAGATGGAATTTCTTTAGACATATGATTTAGAAAGTGCTTAATTTTTGGGATGACTAGCTCGATTGGTAGTGGTTCTTAGGAATCCATGACTATAGCCCTTTGGTCATGGGTTCGAACCACGGAAGGTCCCCCAAATCCTGGAATAAAAGAGATTTATTCGCAGGGGGATATGCCACTTAAAGGGGTGGCTAAGCTCTAAGTACACCGCCGGGGATGGTGGTATGAAGTCGCGCCCGGGGTGTTACATTTATTGTAAACAATATATTGTTATTAAAAAAATCAAATAATTTTATTAATTAAAAATATGTGTTTTCAATTTTTTAGTCAAAAACACTATTTTTCAAGTGTAAAGTAACGATTTCTAGAAACAAATGTTGATATTTTAAAACTATAAAAAAATAGTGTAAATTATGTTAGAAAATTCATGGTGAACAATACATTGTTAACACAAAAATAAAATAAATTAATAAATTTAAAATATGCGTTTTCATTTTTTTAGTACAAAACACCCTACCTTTCATGTCTATTGTACACAATTTCTAGAAACAAATGTTACTATTATAAAAATATAAAAAATAGTGTAAATTAGGGTAGAAACTTCTTGGTGAACAATACATTTTTTCAAAAAAATCAAATAATTTTATAAATTTAAAATATGCGTTTTCTTTTTTAAAGTAAAAAACACCCTATATTTCAAGTCTATAGTACACGATTTCTACAAACAAATGTTGAAAATTTAAAAATATAAAAAAATAGTGTAAATTAAACTAGAAACTTCATGGTGAACAATACATTGTTGTAAAAAAAAATCAAATAATTTAATAAATTTAAAATATACGTTTTCATTTTTAAAGTAAAAAATACCCTACATTTCATGTCTTTAGTACACGATTTCTAGCAACAAATATTACTATTTTAAAAATATAAAAAAAGTGTAAATTAAGCTAGAAATGTCTTGGTGAACGATACATTGTTGTCAAAAAAATAAAATAATTTAATAAATTTAAAATATGCATTTTTATTTTTAATGTATAAAACACCCTATATTTCGAGTCTATAGTACACGATTTCTACAAACAAATGTTGAAAATTTAAAAATATAAAAATTGTGTAAATTAAATTAGAAACTTCATGGTAAACAATACATTGTTGTAAAAAAAAATCAAATAATTTAATAAATTTAAAATATGCGTTTTCATTTTTAAAGTAAAAAACACCCTAAATGTAACACCTTATTTTTGAAAATGGTAGTTACTAAAAGTTTTAACCTGAAAACCTAATACTTACAAAACATTTCTTTAAAATTACCAAAAACTTGCCACTTTGTTCCATATTTAAAATACAAGTGGAAACATTTCTCTATTCATTTTTCAATTTCCTATACAGCTGAACAATATAATTTCTGAATAATAAATCTTAGTTTCACCATGAAAGACTACTTCTAAGAAAATCATGTAGCTTTTTATCATCCATTGATTTAACTCCACAATCTTCTGATACCTGCAATACTAAGACCGTCAGTTATATGTAAAACATATAACCGAGTAATCCCCGGTTTAACTAAAACATTTTAAATCAGTATTGCAGCCAGTCTAACTGGAAAACTCCCCAAATATACACCCTAGCAATCACATATCATACACATAACACATACACATACAAATCACACATTCAAATACAATGCATGTAATGACAACATCATGTATGCATGCATGCCATGATCTCTTTTTATTTCTTTTCATTTCATTCCTTTAAAAGGAGACCCGGTGCACACGGGAATCCAACATGTGTGTGGCAATAGCACTCTAGAGCTCTCTGCAAACCCTGGTAAGCGTCCTTAACCAGAGTCCATGCCTCACCTCCAATAGAGGTCTGCAAGAACTATTATCCCTTCCGATAATAGCCCCCAATTGTTTCTCTTTCTCAGAGTCATCACCCATTACAGGTCTGCAAGAGTTATTACCCATCTAGATAATAACCCCCAATTATTCTCTTTTCCATGCTTGTCCACTTACCCGGTCTACTTCCGGCGGGACTCAACCCACTTACTCAACCAAGGTTGATGGGGGAAGCATTTCTCTTATCATTTGTTTCCACATTACATGTTATCATGCATCAAACATACATCTCACATTAATTGCATTCAACATTTTCAACACTCATCATTCATCACATCTTAATCATATAGAACATAAACCAAAGTATTTGCCATACAAGTCATAACACACATCACAACATCTCCATGATCCTATTGCATGTTTCTAACTCATATGGACCTACTTCTATTCATTTCAATCCTAAGAATAGGTTAATTAGGTTTAAATTGCATTTTTCAAGTTAAACAGGTCAAACAGGTGTAGGGCTCTAGCGCTTGAGCACCAGAAACCTTTTACACGCTGCCAGGATTTTTGCTCTGGCACTCAAGCCCCCCATTCTGGCGCTTGAGCGCCAGTCACAAACAGCAGAATTTCCTGCTTCACTCAAAAATGCACCCCCTTTGTAATTTGGCCATAACTTGAGTTGTAGACCTCCAAATTAGATGAAATCAGTGGCAAATGAAAGCTAATGAAATTATCTACAACTTATATTCATAACCCTAGATCTGAATCAATCCATTTCTTGTAGATAATTTCACTTGAATGCACCTGCCCATGATAAAAACCCAATTTGGCAGCTCTTAGTGTTTCGCCTATAACTCAAGTTATACATATTGGATTCTTGTGAAACTGCTGGCATTAGAAGGCTAACAAAATGATCTATAACTTTATAAAAGACCACGAAATTAGAATCCAATTGGAACTAGGTCAATTATCCTGCTCAATCTGTGAAATAATTCAGCCAAAACAGGGGAATTAATATTGATCACTTTTTCTCAATTGCAATCATACCTTTCACCAAGGAATTCACCTCCACATCAATTCTATATTTCACATACTATCTATTCCAAACATTATGCCTTTTCATAAAAGCCCCACCAAGCAAATACTCAAACAAGTCATCACAAATTGCCAAATTCACACACATAGAGGTAATTGCATCAACATGACTCTAATGCTAACAAAAATTCACCCCTTATCTAATCTCATATAGTCCATTCAAAACCTTTCATCATACACAAAAGCATACAAGCAATCAAACTAGAACACAAGACACAATTCCAAAAGGCTATTTTCACACACATAGGATCAATTACATTCAAATTAACTCCACATTCTACAAACACAAGACACATCCCATGGTGATTCCAAACCAAGCCACATACAACATAAATTCAAAATATCTAACACAATCAAGTCCAAAACCTAACATCATAAAACGTCTAATTTTTAAATTTCCCTAATTGGGGTTTTAAGTTTGGGGTTACCTTAGAATTGGAGCTCTAAACTCAATCTCTAAATTACCCCGTAGAAGATTCTAAACCGGTAGAATTGGAGTTCCCGACGCGTGGATAATTTTCTTCAACTGCTCTGCGGCAACCGGCGGCCGGAAGGCCACCATGCAACCACCCAAAGTGGTGGCCATCATCCCTCTCCTCCATCGCCACCCACTCTTGTTTTCCTTTAAAAAAAATTAACTTTGGCTTTTTGTGTGTGTGTGTATCCGTGAGGAAGAGGGAGTGAGTGCTATATATAGGGTAGATTATTAGGTAAGGAGGGTGCATGGTAAGAGTATGGTCATTAGTTTTAATTTATTAAAAATTGCACCTAAGTCCTTGTCTTTATAAAATTTAATAAAAGTCCAAATTAACATAATTCAAATAAATAAAACCACAAGGACTTAATTACAACTTTCTAATTTTATATTTTAATCTCCTAAGCCCACCTTGCTACATTTTTAATCTCTAGTTTATTTATTTCATAACCTAGTCTTCTTCCCCCTAGTCCTATATGCTTTATAATTCATTTTAGTTCCTTAAATTCCTTATCTTTTCTAAAATAGTCCCTTAAGGACATAACTTGTAAGTTTAAATAATTTACTCTAGAAACTTTGAAATTTGGGATGTTACACTACATTTCATGTCTGTAGTACACGATTTTTAGAAACAAATGTTGATATTTTAACAATACAAAAAATAATGTAAATTAAGCTAGAAACTTCTTGGTGAAAAATACATTGTTGTCAAAAAAATCAATTATTTAAAAAATTTAAATTTTGCATTTTCATTTTTAAAGTATAAAACACCCTATTTTCAAGTCTATAGTACACGATTTTTAGATACAAATGTTGCAATTTTAAAAAAATGAAAAATTGTGTAAATTAAACTAGAAACTTCATGGTAAACTATACATTGATTTAAAAAAATTAAATAATATAATAAATTAAAAAAATGCATTTTCATTTCTTCAGTAAAAAACACCCTATTTTCCAAGTGTATAGTACAAGATTTCTAAAAATAATGATGATATTTTAAAAATATAAAAAATAGTTTAAATTAAGCTAGAATCTTCATAGTGAACAATACATTGTTGTAAAAAGAGTCAAATAATTTAATAAATTTAAAAAAAGCGTTTTCATTTTTAAAGTAAAAAACACCCTATTTTTGAAGTGTATAGTACACGATTTATAGAAACAAATATTTTAAAAATATAAAAAATAGTGTAAATTAAGCTAGAAACTTCTTGGTGAAAAATATATTGTTTTCAAAAAAATCAAATATTTAATAAATTTAAATTTCGAATTTTCATTTTTAAAGTAAAAATCACCCTATTTTCAAGTCTATAGTACACGATTTTTAGATACAAATGTTGCAATTTTAAAAATATGAAAAATTGTGTAAATTAAACTAGAAACTTCATGGTAAACAATACATTGATTTTAAAAAATTAAATAATATAATAAATTAAAAATATGCGTTTTAATTCTTTTAGTAAAAAACACCCCATTTTTCAAGTGTATAGTACACGATTTCTAAAAAAAATGATGATATTTTAAAAATAAAAAAAATAGTAAACATTAAGATAGAAACTTCATGGTGAACAATACATTTTTATCAAAAAAATTAAATAATATAATAAATTAAAAATTTGTGTTTTAATTTTTTAGTAAAAAACACCCTATTTTTGAAGTGTATATAGTAAACGATTTATAGAAACTAATG
The DNA here is from genome assembly GCA_037177725.1 of Cyamopsis tetragonoloba. NCBI lineage: Eukaryota > Viridiplantae > Streptophyta > Magnoliopsida > Fabales > Fabaceae > Cyamopsis > Cyamopsis tetragonoloba. The sequence goes on from CM074123.1 coordinate 59,540,294, forward strand.
TTGATATTTTAAAAATATAAAAAATAGTGTAAATTAAGCTAGAAACTTCATGGTGAACAATACATTGTTTTAAAAAAAATCAAATAATTTAATAAATTTAAAATATGCGTTTTCATTTTTAAAATAAAAAACACTCTACATTCATGTCTATAGTACACGATTTATAGAAACTAATGTTAATATTTTAAAAATATAAAAAAATAGTGTAAATTAAGCTAGAAACTTCATCGTAAACAATACATTGTTTTAAAAAAATCAAATAATTTAATAAATTTAAAATATGCGTTTTCATTTTTAAAGTATAAAACACCCTATTTTCAAGTGTATAGTACATGATTTTTAGATACAAATGTTGCAATTTTAAAAAAATGAAAAATTGTGTAAATTAAACTAGAAACTTCTTGCTAAACTATACATTGATTTAAAAAAATTAAATAATATAATAAATTAAAAAAATGCATTTTCATTTCTTCAGTAAAAAACACCCTATTTTCCAAGTGTATAGTACAAGATTTCTAAAAAAAATGATGATATTTTGAAAATATAAAAAATAGTTTAAATTAAGCTAGAATCTTCATAGTGAACAATACATTGTTGTAAAAAGAGTCAAATAATTTAATAAATTTAAAAAACGCGTTTTCATTTTTAAAGTAAAAAACACCCTATTTTTGAAGTGTATAGTACACGATTTATAGAAACAAATGTTGATATTTTAAAAATATAAAAAATAGTGTAAATTAAGCTAGAAACTTCTTGGTGAAAAATACATTGTTGTCAAAAAAACCAAATATAAAATGAATTTAAATTCGCATTTTCATTTTTAAAGTAAAAAACACCCTATTTCCAAGTCTATAGTACACGATTTTTAGATACAAATGTTGCAATTTTAAATATATGAAAATTGTGTAAATTAAACTAGAAACTTCATGGTAAACAATACATTGATTTAAAAAAAATTATATAATATAATAAATTAAAATATGTGTTTTTATTTTTTTAATAAAAAACACCCTATTTTTCAAGTGTATAGTACACGATTTCTAAAAAAATGATGATATTTTAAAAATATAAAAAATTGTGTAAATGAAAATAGAAACATCATGGTGAACAAAACATTGTTATCAAAAAAATTAAATAATATAATAAATTAAAAATTTGCGTTTTCATTTTTTAGTAAAAAACACCCTATTTTTGAAGTGTATATAGTACACGATTTATAGAAACTAATGTTGATATTTTAAAAATATAAAAAATAGTGTAAATTAAGCTAGAAACTTCATGGTGAACAATACATTGTTTTAAAAAAATCAAAAAATTTAATAAATTTAAAATATGCGTTTTCATTTTTCAGGTAAAAAACACTCTACATTTCATGTCTATAGTACTCGATTTATAGAAATTAATGTTGATATTTTTAAGAGCAAAAAAAATCATGCAAATTAAGCTAGAAACTTCATGGTGAACAATACTTTTTTGTCAACAATATCAAATAATTTAATAAATTTAAAATATGCATTTTTATTTTTAAAGTAAAAAACACCCTATTTTTGAAGTGTATATAGTACACGATTTATAGAAACAAATGTTGATATTTTAAAAATATAAAAAATAGTGTAAATTAAGCTAGAATCTTCATGGTGAACAATACATTGTTGTCAAAAAATTCAAATGATTTGATAAATTTAAAATACACGTTTTCATTTTTAAAGTAACAAACACCCTATTTTTGAAGTGTATAGTACACGATTTATAGAAACTAACGTTGATGTTTTAAAAATATAAAAAATAGTGTAAATTAAGCTAGAAAATTCATGATGAACAATACATTATTTTCAAAAAAATAAAATAATTTAATAAATTTTAAATATGCGTTTTCATTTTTAAAGTAAAAAAACCATATATTTCAAGTCAATGGTATACGATTTCTACTAACAAATGTTGCAACCTTAAAAATATAAAAAATTGTGTAAATTAAGCTAGAAACTTCATGGTAAACAATACATTAATTTAAAAAAATTAAATAATATAAGAATTAATAAAATGCATTTTCATTTATTAGTAAAAAACACCCTATTTTTAAGTGTATAGTACATGATTTCTAAAAAAAAATAATGATATTTTAAAATATAAAAAATAGTTTAAGTTAAGATAGAATCTTCATGATGAACAATACATTGTTGTAAAAAGAATCAAATAATTTAATAAATTTAAAGTATGCATTTTCATTTTTAAAGTAAAAAACACCCTATTTTTGAAGTGCATAGTACACGATTTATAGAAACAAATTTTGATATTTTAAAAATATAAAAAATAGTGTAAATTAACCTAGAAACTTCTTGGTGAACAATACATTGTTTTCAAAAAAATCTAATATTTAATAAATTTAAATTTCGCATTTTTATATTTAAAGTAAAAAACACCCTATTTTCAATAGTACACGATTTTTAGATACAAATGTTGCAATTATAAAAATATGAAAAATTGTGTAAATTAAACTAGAAACATCATGGTAAACCATACATTGATTTAAAAAAAATTAAATAATATAATACATTAAAAAATGCGTTTTCATTTTTTCAGTAAAAAATACCCTATTTTTCAAGTGTATAGTACACGATTTCTAAAAAAAATGATGATATTTTAAAAATATAAAAATAGTTTACATTAAGCTAGAATCTTCATGGTGAACAATACATTGTTGTAAAAAGAGTCAAATAATTTAATAAATTTAAAATACGCGTTTTCATTTTTAAAGTAAAAAACACCCTATTTTTGAAGTGTATAGTACATGATTTATAGAAACTAATGTTGATATTTTAAAAATATAAAAAATAGTGTAAATTAAGCTAGAAAATTCTTGGTAAAAAAATACATTGTTGTCAAAAAAATAAAATATATAATGAATTTAAATTTCGCATTTTCATTTTTAAAGTAAAAAACACCCTATTTCCAAGTCTATAGTACACGATTTTTAGACACAATTGTTGCAATTTTAAAAATATGAAAAATTGTGTAAGTTAAACTAGAAACTTCATGGTAAACAATACATTGATTTAAAAAAAATTAAATAATATAATAAATTAAAAATATGCATTTTTATTTTTTTGTAAAAAACACCCTATTTTTCAAGTGTATAGTACACGGTTTCTAAAAAAAATGATGATATTTTAAAAATATAAAAAATTGTGTAAATTAAAATAGAAACTTCATGGTGAACAAAACATTGTTATCAAAAAATTTAAATAATATAATAAATTAAAAATTTGGGTTTTCATTTTTTAGTTAAAAACACCCTATTTTTGAAGTGTATATAGTACACGATTTATAGAAACTAATGTTGATATTTTAACAATATAAAAAATAGTGTAAATTAATCTAAAAACTTCATGGTGAATAATACATTGTTGTCAAAAAATTAAAAAATTTAATAAATTTAAAATATGCGTTTTCATTTTTAAGGTAAAAAACACTCGACATTTCATGTCTATAGTACACGATTTATAGAAATTAATGTTGATATTTTTAGGAGCAAAAAACTCATGTAAATTAAGCTAGAAACTTCATGGTGAACAATACATTATTGTCAACAACATCAAATAATTTAATAAATTTAAAATATGCATTTTTTATTTTTAAAGTAAAAAACACCCTCTTTTTGAAATGTATATAGTACACGATTTATAGAAACAAATGTTGATATTTTAAAAATATAAAAAATAGTGTAAATTAAGCTAGAATCTTCATGGTGAAATTGTTGTCAAAAAATTCAAATAATTTGATAAATTTAAAATACGCGTTTTTATTTTTAAAGTAAAAAACACCCTATTTTTGAAGTGTATAGTACACGATTTATAGAAACTAAAGTTGATCTTTTAAAAATATAAAAAATTGTGTAAATTAAGCTAGAAAATTCATGGTGAACTATACATTGTTTTAAAAAAAATCAAATAATTTAAGAAATTTAAAATATGCATTTTTATTTTTAAAGTCAAAAACACCCTATATTTAAAGTGTATAGTACACGATTTCTAAAAAAAATGATGATATTTTAAAAATATAAAAAATAGTGTAAATTAAGCTAGAAAATTCATGGTGAACAATACATTATTTTCAAAAAAATCAAATAATTTAATAAATTTTAAATATGCGTTTTCATTTTTAAAGTAAAAAAACCATATATTTCAAGTCAATGGTATACGATTTCTACTAACAAATGTTGCAACTTTAAAAATATAAAAAATTGTGTAAATTAAGCTAGAATCTTCATGGTAAACAATACATTAATTTAAAAAAAATTAAATAATATAAGAATTAATAAAATGCATTTTCATTTTTTAGTAAAAAACACCCTATTTTTCAAGTGTATAGTACATGATTTCTAAAAAAAAATGATGATATTTTAAAAATATAAAAAAAGTTTAATTTAAGCTAGAATCTTCTTGGTGAACAATACATTGTTGCAAAAAGAATCAAATAATTTAATAAATTTAAAATACGCATTTTCATTTTTAAAGTAAAAAACACCCTATTTTTAAAGTGCATAGTACACGATTTATAGAAACAAATGTTGATATTTTAAATATATAAAAAATAGTGTAAATTAACCTAGAAACTTCTTGGTGAACAATACATTGTTTTCAAAAAAATCAAATATTTAATAAATTTAAATTTCGCATTTTTATATTTAAAGTAAAAACACCCTATTTCCAAAGCTATAGTACACGATTTTTAGATAGAAATGTTGCAATTTTAAAAATATGAAAAATTGTGTAAATTAAACTAGAAACTTCATGGTAAACCATACATTGATTTAAAAAAAATTAAATAATATAATAAATTGAAAAAATGCGTTTTCATTTTTTCAGTAAAAAACACCTTATTTTTCTAGTGTATAGTACACGATTTCTAAAAAAAATGATGATATTTTAAAAATATGAAAATAGTTTACATTAAGCTAGAATCTTCATGGTGAACAATACATTGTTGTAAAAAGAGTCAAATGAATTAATAAATTTACAATACGCGTTTTCATTTTTAAAGTAAAAAGCACCCTATTTTTGAAATGTATAGTACACGATTTATAGAAATAAATGTTGATATTTTACGAATATAAAAAATAGTGTAAATTAACTAGAAACTTTTTGGTGAATAATACAATGTTGTCAAAAAAATTGAATAATTTAATAAATTTAAAATATGCATTTTCATTTTTAATGTAAAAAACACCATATTTTTAAGTCTATAGTACACGATTTTTAGATATAAATGTTGCAATTTTAAAATAATGAAAAATTGTGTAAATTAAACTAGAAACTTCATTGTAAACAATACATTGATTTAAAAAAAATTAAATAATATAATAAATTATTCATATGCGTTTTGATTTTTTTAGTAAAAAACACCCTATTTTTCAAGTGTATTATAGTACACGATTTCTAAAAAAAATGATGATATTTTAAAAATAGTGTAAATTAAAATAGAAACTTCATGGTGAATAATACATTGTTATAAAAAAATTAAATAATAAAATAAATTAAAAATTTGCATTTTCATTTTTTAGTAAAAAACACCCTATTTTTGAAATGTATATAGTACACGATTTATAGAAACTAATGTTGATATAGTGTAAATTAAGCTAGAAACTTCATGGTGAACAATACATTGTTGTCAACAAAATAAAATAATTTAAAAAATTTAAAATATGCATTTTTATTTTTAAAGTAAAAAACACCCGAAATTTAAAGTGTTTACACGATTTCTAAAAAAAATGATGATATTTTAAAAATATAAAAAATAGTTTAAATAAAGATAGAAACTTTATGGTGAACAATACATTATTGTCAAAAACATTAAATAATACAATAAATTAAAAATATGCGTTTTCATTTTTTTAGTAAAAAACACCCTATTTTTGAAGTGTATATAGTACACGATTTATAGAAACAAATGTTGATATTTTAAAAAAATAGTGTAAATTAAGCTAGAAACTTCATGGTGAACAATACATTGTTGTCAAAAAATTCAAATAATTTGAAAATTTTAAAATACGGGTTTTCATTTCTAAAGTAAAAAACACCCTATTTTTGAAGTGTATAGTACACGATTGATAGAAATAAATGTTGATATTTTACAAATATAAAAAATAGTGTAAATTAACAAGAAACTTCTTGGTGAACAATACAATGTTGTCAAAAAAATCGAATAATTTAATAAATTTAAAATATGCATTTTCATTTTTAAAGTAAAAAACACCCTATTTTCAAGTCTATAGTACACGATTTCTACAAACAAATGTTTCAATTTTAAAAATATAAAAAGTTGTGTAAATTAATCTAGAAACTTCATGGTATACAATACATTGATATAAAAAAAATTAAATAATAGAATAAATTAAAAAAATTATCATTTTTTAAAAATATAAAAAATAGTGTAAATTAAGCTAGAAACTTCTTGGTCAACAATACATTGTTGTAAAAAAAAATCAAATAATTTAATAAATTGAAAATACGCGTTTTCATTTTTAAAGTGAAAAACACCCTATTTTTGAAGTGTATAGTACACGATTTATAGAAACAAATGTTGATATTTTAAAAATATAAAAAACAGTGTAAATTAAGATAGAAACTTCTTGGTGAACAATACATTGTTGTCAAAAAAATCTAATAATATAATAAATTAAAAATATTCGTTTTCATTTTTAAAATATTCGTTTTGTCAACAATATCAAATAATTTAATAAATTTAAAATATGCATTTTTATTTTTAAAGTAAAAAACACCCTATTTTTGAAGTGTATATAGTACACGATTTATAGAAACAAATGTTGATATTTTAAAAATATAAAAAATAGTGTAAATTAAGCTAGAATCTTCATGGTGAACAATACATTGTTGTCAAAAAATTCAAATGATTTGATAAATTTAAAATACGCGTTTTCATTTTTAAAGTAACAAACACCCTATTTTTGAAGTGTATAGTACAGGATTTATACAAACAAACGTTGATGTTTTAAAAATATAAAAAATAGTGTAAATTAAGCTAGAAAATTCATGGTGAACAATACATTATTTTCAAAAAAATAAAATAATTTAATAAATTTTAAATATGCGTTTTCATTTTTAAAGTAAAAAAACCATATATTTCAAGTCAATGGTATACGATTTCTACTAACAAATGTTGCAACCTTAAAAATATAAAAAATTGTGTAAATTAAGCTAGAAACTTCATGGTAAACAATACATTAATTTAAAAAAATTAAATAATATAAGAATTAATAAAATGCATTTTCATTTATTAGTAAAAAACACCCTATTTTTAAGTGTATAGTACATGATTTCTAAAAAAAAATGATGATATTTTAAAATATAAAAAATAGTTTAAGTTAAGATAGAATCTTCATGATGAACAATACATTGTTGTAAAAAGAATCAAATAATTTAATAAATTTAAAGTATGCATTTTCATTTTTAAAGTAAAAAACACTCTATTTTTGAAGTGCATAGTACACGATTTATAGAAACAAATTTTGATATTTTAAAAATATAAAAAATAGTGTAAATTAACCTAGAAACTTCTTGGTGAACAATACATTGTTTTCAAAAAAATCTAATATTTAATAAATTTAAATTTCGCATTTTTATATTTAAAGTAAAAAACACCCTATTTTCAAGTGTATAGTACACAATTTTTTGATACAAATGTTGCAATTTTAAAAATATGAAAAATGTGGAAAATTAAACTAGAAACTTCATGGTAAACAATACATTGATTTAAAAAAATTAAATAATATAACAAAGTAAAAATATGCGTTAACACCCTATTTTTCAACTGTATGTTAAACGATTTCTTAAAAAAATGATGATATTTTAAAAATATAAAAAATAGTGTAAATAAAGGTAGAAACTTCATGGTGAACAATACATTGTTGTCAAAAAATTCAAAAAATTCATTAAATTTAAAATATGCGTTTTCATATTTAAAGTAAAAAACACCCTATTTTTGAAGTGTATAGTACACGATTTATAGAAACAAATGTTGATATTTTAAAAATATAAAAAATAGTGTAAATTAAGCTAGAAACTTCTTGTTGAACAATAGATATTTGTCAAAAAAATCAAATATTTAATAAATTTAAAATATGCATTTTCATTTTTAAAGTAAAAACACCCTATTTTCAAGTGTATAGTACACAATTTTTTGATACAAATGTTGCAATTTTAAAAATTTGAAAAATGTGGTAAATTAAACTAGAAACTTCATGGTAAACAATACATTGATTAAAAAAAATTAAATAATATAACAAAGAAAAAATATGCGTTAACACCCTATTTTTCAAGTGTATAGTAAACGTTTTCTTAAAAAAATTATGATATTTTAAAAATATAAAAAATAGTGTAAATTAAGGTAGAAACTTCATGGTGAACAATACATTGTTGTCAAAAAATTCAAAAAATGTATTAAATTTAAAATATGCGTTTTCATTTTTAAAGTAAAAAACACCCTATTTTTGAAGTGTATAGTACACGATTTATAGAAACAAATGTTGATATTTTAAAAATATAAAAAATAGTGTAAATTAAGCTAGAAACTTCTTTGTGAACAATAGATTGTTGTCAAAAAAATCAAATATTTAATAAATTTAAAATATGCATTTTCATTTTTAAAGGAAAAACACCCTATTTTCAAGTGTATTGTACACAATTTTTTGATACAAATGTTGCAATTTTAAACATATGAAAAATGTGGTAAATTAAACTAAAAACTTCATGGTAAATTAAACTATAAACTTCATGGTAAACAATACATTGATTTAAAAAAAATTAAATAATATATTAAATAAAAAAATATGCGTTAACACCCTATTTTTAAAGTGTATAGTAAACGATTTCTAAAAAAAATGATGATATTTTAAAAATATAAAAAATAGTGTAAATTAAGATGGAAACTTCATGGTGAACAATAAATTGATGTCAAAAAATTAAATAATATAATAAATTAAAAATTTGCGTTTTCATTTTTTTACTAAAAAAAACCCTATTTTTCAAGTGTATATAGTACACGATTTATATAAACAAATGTTGATATTTTAAAAATATAAAAAATAGTAAGCTAGAAACTTCATGGTTAACAATACATTGTTGTCAAAAAATTCAAATAATTTAATAAATTTAAATACGCGTTTTCATTTTTAAAGTAAAAAACACCCTTTTTTTGAAGTGTATAGTACACGATTTCTAAAAAAAATAATGATATTTTAAAAATATAAAAAATAGTGTAAATTAAGATAGAAACTTTATGGTGAACAATACATTGTTGTCAAAAACATTAAATAATACAATAAATTAAAAATATGCGTTTTTATTTTTTTAGTAAAAAACACCCTATTTTTGAATTGTATATAGTACACGATTTATAGAAACAAATGTTGATATTTTAAAAATATAAAAAATAGTGTATATTAAGCTAGAAAATCCATGGTGAACAATACATTGTTGTCAAAAAATTCAAATAATTTAATAAATTTAAAATACGTGTTTTTATTTTTAAAGTAAAAAACATCCTATTTTTGAAGTGTATAGTACACGATTTATAGAAATAAATGTTGATATTTTACAAATATAAAAAATAGTGTACATTAACTAGAAACTTTCTTGGTGAACAATATAATGTTGTCAAAAAAATCAAATAATTTAATAAATTTAAAATATGCATTTTCATTTTTAAAGTAAAAAACACCCTATTTTCAAGTCTATAGTACACGATTTCTACAAACAAATGTTTCAATTTTAAAAATATAAATTTTTTGTAAATTAAGCTAGAAACTTCATGGTAAACATTACATTGATTTATAAAAAATTAAATAATATAATAAATTAAAAAATGCGTTTTCAATTTTTAGTAAAAAACACCGTATTTTACAAGTGTATAGTACACGATTTCTAAAAATAATGATCATATTTTAAAAATATAAAAAATAGTGTAAATTAAGCTAGAAACTTCATGGTGAAAAATACATTGTTGTAAAAAAAGCAATTAATTTAATAAATTTAAAATACGCATTTTAATTTTTAAAGTAAAAAACACCCTATTTTTGAAGTGTATAGTACACGATTTTTAGAAACAAATGTTGAGATTTTTAAAATATAAAAATAGTGTAAATTAAGCTAGAAACATCTTGGTGAACATTACATTTTTGTCAAAAAATCAAATAATTTAAAAAATTTGACATATGCATTTTCATTTTTAAAGTAAAAAACACCCTATTTTCAAGTCTGTAGTACACAATTTTTATATACAAATATTGCAATTTTAAAAATATGAAAAAGTGTGTAAATTAAACTAGAAACTTCATCGTAAACAATACATTGATTTAACAAAAATCAAATAATATAATAAATTAAAAATATGCGTTTTGATTTTTTTAGTAAAAAACACACTATTTTTGAAGTGTATAGTACACGATTTCTAGAAACAAATGATGCAATTATAAAAATATAAAAAATTTCGTAAATTAAATTAGAAACTTCATGGTGAACAATATATTGTTTTTAAAAAAATCAAATAATTTAATATATTTAAAGTATGCATTTTCATTTTTAAAGTAAAATACACCCTACATTTCATGTTTGTAGTATACGATTTCTAGAAACAAATGTTACTATTTTAAAAGCATAAAAAATCATGTAAATTAAGCTAAAAACGTCTTGGGAAAAAATACATTGTTGTCAAAAAAATCAAATAATTTTATAAATTTAAAATATGCAATTTTACTTTTAAAGTAAAAAACACACTATATTTCAAGTTTATAGTACACGATTTCTACAAACAAATGTTGCAATTTTAAAAATATAAAAAATTGTGTAAATTAAGCTAGAAACTTCATGGTAAACATTACATTGATTTAAAAAAAATTAAAAATATGCGTTTTCATTTTTTTAGTAAAAAATACCCTATTTTTCAAGTGTATAGTACACGATTTCTAAAAAAAATGATGATATGTTAAAAATATAAAAAATAGTGTAAATTAAGCTAGAAACTTCATGGTAAACAATACATTGTTGTCAAAAAAATCAAATAATTTAATAAATTTAAAATATGCGTTTTTATTTTTAAAGTCTATAGTACACGATTTCTACAAATAAATGTTGCAATTTTAAAAATATAACAAATTGTGTATATTAAGCTAGAAACTTAATGGTAAAAATTAAATTGATTTAAAAAAAATTAAACAATATAATAAATTAAAATTATTCCTTTTCATTTTTTTAGTAAAAAACACCTTATTTTTCAAGTGTATAGTACACGATTTCTAAGAAAATGATGATATTTAAAAAAAAAAAGTTTAAATTAAGCTAGAAACTTCATGGTGAACAATATTTTGTTGTCAAAAAAATCAAATAATTTAATAAATTTAAAATATGTGTTTCCATTTTTAAAGTAAAAAACACCCTACATTTCATGTCTATATTACACGATTTCTAGAAACAAATGTTACAATTTTAAAAGAAAAAAAAATAGTGTAAATTAAGCTAGAAACTTCTTGGTGAACAATACATTTTTGTCAAAAAAATCAAATAATTTAAAAAATTTGACATATGCATTTTCATTTTTAAAGTAAAAAAGACCCTATTTTCAAGTCTATAGTACACGATTTTTATATACAAATGTTGCAATTTGAAAAATATGAAAAATTGTGTAAATCAAACTAGAAACTTCATGGTAAACAATACATTGATTTAACAAAAATTAAATAATATAATAAATTAAAAATATGCGTTTTGATTTTTTAGTAAAAAACACCTTATTTTTCAAGTGTATAGTAGACGATTTCTAAAAAAAATGATGATATTTTAAAAATATAAAAAATAGTGTAAATTAAGCTAGAAACTTCTTGGTGAACAATACATTGTTGTCAAAAAATTTAAATAATATAATAAATTAAAAATATGCGTTTTCATTTTTTTAGTAAAAAACACCCTATTTTTGAAGTGTATATAGTTCACGATTTATAGAAACAAATGTTGCAATTTTAAAAATATAAAAAATAGTGTAAATTAAGCTAGAAACTTCTTGGTGAACAATACATTGTTGTCAAAAAATCAAATAATTTAAATAGTTCATGTGTTTGATGATACTACACTGTATATAGTGTATATAGTTCATATGCCGGATCGTGGATATGATAATCCTACTCTTGGCTTTAATAATTTGTCAGTGTTTGATGATGGCCCGAGATATATAATCTTATGCATCTCTGAAGCAACTTTCAACTCAAAGATTGAGTCGATTCCAATAGTCCGGGATTTCCCCGAAGTGTTTCCTGATGATGTTGATTCTTTACCACCTGAAAGGGAGGTTGAGTTTTCTATAGAGTTGATTCCAGGGGCTGGACCTGTTTCTTAGGCACCGTATCGCATGTCCCCTCTTGAATTGGCGGAGGTTCAGAAACAAGTAGAAGAGTTGTTGCAGAAACAATTTATTCGCCCAAGTGCTTCACCATGGGGAGCTCCTGTACTTTTAGTGAAGAAGAAAGATGGTAAACTACGGTTATGCGTTGATTACCGTCAATTGAACAAGTTAACGGTGAAGAATAAATATCCTCTCCTACAGATTGATGATTTACTAGACCAACTTGGTGGAGCCAAGGTGTTTTCGAAGATTGATCTTCTGTCTGGTTATCACCAAATCCGCATTCGACCTAAGGATATTCCAAAGATGGCATTTAGGACCCGTTATGGCCACTATGAGTACTTGGTGGTGCCATTCGGGCTAACTAATGCTCCCGCTATCTTCATGGATTACATGAACCGTATCTTCCGTCCGTACTTAGATAAATTTGTGGTGGTCTTCATTGACGACATCCTAATTTATTCCAAGACGCCGGAGGAACATGAAGAACATTTGAAGATAGTGTTGGAGATTCTCAAGGAGAAGCGGTTGTATGCGAAGATTGAGAAATGTCAGTTCTGGTTAGAGGAAGTGCAGTTCCTAGGTCATGTGATCAATAAAGATGGAGTGGCAGTTGATCCGAGTAAAGTAGAGGCTGTGTTGAGTTGGGAAAGACCCACAAATGTGACCGAGATTCGAAGTTTCCTTGGATTGGCAAGATACTACCGAAGATTCATCAAGGGGTTTTCTCAAATTGCCATTCCATTGAGTAAATTGACTCGCAAGGGAGTTCCATTTGTGTGGGACTCTAAGTGTGAGGAAAGCTTTCAAACCTTGAAGACAAAGTTGACCACAACACCTGTGTTAATCATCCCTGATGTGTCAAAGAACTTTCAGGTGTACTGTGATGCCTCTAGACAAGGTTTAGGGTGTGTACTTATGCAAGAGGGACGAGTGGTTGCATATTCATCTAGGCAGCTTAGACCGCATGAAGGTAACTACCCTACGCATGACTTAGAGCTTGCTGTAGTGGTGTTTGCATTGAAAATATGGAGTCATTACCTCTATGGTGCAACCTTTGAGGTATTTAGTGATAATAAGATTCTCAAATACTTGTTTGATCAAAAGGAGTTGAATATGAGACAACGGAGGTGGATGGAGTTCTTAAAAGACTATGATTTTGAGTTGAGATACCATCCTGGCAAGGCAAATGTGGTTGCTGACGCGTTGAGTCGAAAATCTTTGCATATTTCTTCCATAATGGTGCATGAATTGACACTCTTGGAGAAATTTAGAGATTTGAAGGTGAACGTGGCTTGTTTTAACACTAGTCTGCAGTGAGTAGAGTTATGTGAAGAATCTACTCCGAGAGCGAATCCGGGAAGCACAAGAGCATGATCCTAAGCTTCAGAAATTTAAGGAGCAACCTGAATTTTCTATGTCTAATGATGGCATGGTCTTGTTTAGAGACCGGGTGTGCATTCCTAATGATGACGAGATTAAGAAGATGGTGTTGGAGGAAAGTCATACTAGCAAGTACTCCGTGCATCTAGGTGCTACAAAGATGTATCAGGATATGCGGAAGTCCTTTTGGTGGCCTGGCATGAAGCGTGATATCGCTGATTTTGTGACTAGGTGCTTAACTTGTCAAAAGGTTAAAGTGGAACATCAAAAGCCTTCTGGACCACTTCAACCTTTAGATATTCCAGAGTGGAAGTGGGAGTCTATTGCCATGGATTTTGTTGTGGGTTTACCAAGGACCCAGGCGGGTTATGATTCGATATGGGTAATTGTTGATAGATTGACTAAATCTGCTCACTTTCTACCCGTAAAATCTAATTACCCTGTGGAGAAGTATGCCAAAGTGTACATTGAGGAGATTGTTAGATTGCATGGTGCACCTACTAGCATCATATCGGATCGAGATCCAAAGTTCACTTCGAGATTTTGGGGAGCATTGCAAAATGCTTTTGGCACCAAATTGAGGTTGAGTACCTCAAACCATCCTCAAACGGATGGGCAATCAGAGAGGACGATTCAGACATTGGAGGATATGCTCTGAGCTTGTATTTTAGATGAGGGAGGTGATTGGGCTAGATATCTACCCTTGGTTGAGTTCGCATATAATGACAGTTACCATTCAAGCATCGGGATGGCACCTTTCGAGGCTTTGTATGGTAGGAAGTGTGGGTCTCCCGCTTGTTGGTATGAAACCAGGGAGAAACTTGTTTTGGGACCGGAGTGGGTCCAAGATACCACCGATAAGATCAAGCGGATTCAAGAAAAGTTGAAGGTTGCTCAATATCGACAAAGGAGCTACGCGGACAAGAGAAGGAAACCATTAGAGTTTGAGGAGGGTGATCATGTATTCCTCAAGGTTTCTTCCACTACGGCGGTGGGAAGAGCCATGAAAGTTAAAAAGCTTCAACCACGTTTTGTGGGGCCTTTTCAAATATTGAAAAGAGTGGGACCGGTGGCATACCGATTGGCTTTGCCTCCAAACCTCTCCAATCTACATGATGTGTTCCATGTGTCGCACCTTTGAAAATATGTTCCGGATCCATCCCATGTTTTGAGGCCGGATGAGGTGGAATTAAAGTCTAATGCAACTTATGAAGCACAACCGGTGAAGATCCTAGATCATGGGCAAAAGACTCTACGAAACAAGGTGATTCCATTGGTGAAGGTGCTATGGAAGAACATTGATTCCTCTGAAATTACATGGGAGAAGGAGCAGGACATTAGAGACTCGTATCCAGAGTTGTTTTTGTGACACAGGTAATTTCGAATTTTGAGGACAAAATTCTTTTAACAGGGTGAAATTGTAACATCCCGAAAATCTTAGCCAACACAACTTAAAATAATTGGAATGGTTAAATTAATCCTTGGGAGGTGTAGGAAATAAAAGGGAGAAATAGAGGGATTAAAATCTCTAATTGAGATTAATGTTAGAGATGAGGGACTAAAACTTAGGATTTAGTAAGTGTAGAGTTAAAAAAAAAAAAGGGCAAGGATGGAATTGGGGGCTTATTGGAGGGGTAATATGGTCATTGTGTACACAAGATCACTTTACTCTCCTTCCCTCTCCCTCTCACACGACACTCACACACACATTTCACACTCTCATCTTCTTCTCACCAAAGAAACAAAGAACCCTAAGCTCTCTCTCTCAATCTCACCCAAAATCCCACTCAAACTCCAAATTTAGGACAAGATCATGCATGCCATGAGGAACCAAGTCACTTGAGCTCACAAATTCTTTCCTCTATTTCCTTGATGCAAGTGGGAGCCTTTAGTGTTGAAGAAGTGAAGGATTCTAGGGTTGAGCCTTATAAGGAATTTGGAGCAAGGAAAGCTTGGAGTGAGGTAACCCACAACTCAAAACCCCAAGTCCTAAACCTCTTTAGATTGAGTCTAGAATTGGAAATTTTGTTTCTGAGGTTCCACTTGAGGTATGGGCTTGAAATTTGGTATGGTGAAACTTCAGTATGTGTAGGCTTTCAGAACTAAATTTCATGATTTTAGGAGTTTTACCCGATTTTTGGTGAATTTTTTAATGAACACTGTTTATGCTGCAGAATTTCTGAATTTGAAAATCAATTGGGATTTTCCCAAATTTTCTGCAATTTATGTGATTGGAATTTTGGTGTGAAATTTTGTATGATGATACCGGAGTATGTGATATACCTTGTGGCAAAATTTTATAATTTTTGGATTTATTTCTGATTTAATACAAATTTTGGAATTGGTGGTACTAAATGTTGGACAGATGCTGAAATTCTGCAGTAGTAAGTGAATTACGTGAATTACTGTGATTTTTGTACTTTGTATTTTAATGAGAGAATTTTTATGATGAATCCTTGGTGTGTTGGTCATGTCCTGTAAAACCTTTATGATTTTTGGACAAGTAGTTTATCGGATAAAAATTCTTCAATACAAGCTGTCCAGATTGGAGTTTATCTGGGTCTGATGGATTTCAATGAAGTTAGACCCCCAGAATTTGATTGATTTAAATCTGGAACTCTGAATGAAAATGGTAGATAGTCTTGTAAGCTTTCATTTTCCACTGGTTTCACTCAATTTGGATACCTATAGCTCTAGTTATTATCCATTGTGTAAACTAGTATCATGCTGAAATGACATGGCAGAACATCTGACTTCAAAAGGGCATAACTAGGCCTAGGAAACTCCGTTTTAGGTGAAACTTGTGGCTGTGGAAAGATAATTAAATCTATTTTATTACCATGAATTTTCGTAATTTTTCAATGTATAGATTAATTGCAATTTTGAAAATAGTACAGCATGTTTGGCTAAAATTCTGTTTGGTGATAACTAAATTGGTGGATTGTGATGTAGTTCACTAAGTGTGCCATTGGTATGTATGGCGTAATGTTGTAAATCCTTCGTTATTGAGGCAAAATGCTTAAATTCCCTGTCATTGAGGTGTGTAAATGAAAAGTCCTCTTTTGGGTGGAGCGGAAACTCCACAAGTAAAGAGGTGGCATTGGCCTCAGGATGGGGGCACCTGTCCTGAGCGGTTTGAGCTCATGGCGCCTTGATGCAGCGCGTGGTGGTGCCCCGTGCACGGGGATTACCCTTTAAAAAGAAAAATACTCAATGTGGTAAAGTAAATCGAGTAGGGTGCGTGTTATTCGCATGTGTGTCATTTATGATTGTGTGCGTGTTATTGGCTTGTGTAAATGACGATTGAGGCTTGTTATCAGCTGAGATGTTAATGATGCATGAGACATGTAAATGTTTGCTTAATTGCTTGATAGTATTAAGTGATTGTGGGGATTTTCCAGTTAGTACTGGCTGCAGTACTTGAAAACTATTTGTTTACAACCGGGGGTTACTCGGTTACATGTAATCTTGTAACTGACGGTTATAGTGTTGTAGGTACCGGAGGCGATAAGGACTAGCTTGTCTTGAGCACGTGGCTGGAGATTTAGTGTTTTGATTTTAGGTAGCACATTCATTTTGTTGTACAAATTGTAATATATATCTACCTAGTTATGGCTTCTCTCTCTTAGACTCGCAATATACTTAATTATGTATAACTGGTATTTTGGATTTGATGATGTACTATACACTTATTCATCATTACTCGTTGAACTTCAAATGATGGTTATGTTAAAAAAAAAATATATTCTTGAAAATATTAGGTGTTACATCTATAGTACACGATTTCTAGAAATAAATGTTACTATTTTAAAAGCATATAAAATTTTGTAAATTAAGCTAGATTTTTCTTTGTGAACAATACATTGTTGTCAAAAAAATCAAATAATTTGCTAAATTTAAAATATGCATTTTCATTTTTAAAGTAAAAAACACCCGATATTCAAGTCTATAGTACACGATTTTTAGATATAAATGTTGCAATTTTAAAAATACGAAAAATTGTGCAAATTAAGCTAGAAACATTATTCGGAACAATACGTTTTTTTCAAAAAAATCAAATATATTTTAAATATAAAAATTTCGTTTTCATTTTTAAATTCTAAAATACCCTCTTTTTCAAGTGTATAGTACACAATTTTTAGAAACAAATGTTGCAAATATAAAAATATAAAAAATTTTGTAAACTAAATTAGAAACTTCATGGTGAACAATAAATTGTTTTAAAAAAATCAAATAATTTAATAAATTTAAAATATGCGTTTCCATTTTTATAGTAAAAAACACCCTACATTTCATGTCTATATTACACGATTTCTAGAAACAAATGTTGCAATTTTAAAAGCATAAAAAATCATGTAAATTAAGCTAGAAACATCTTGGTGAACAATACATTGTTGTCAAAAAATCAAATAATTTAATAAATTTAAAAATATGCATTTTCATTTTTAAAGTAAAAAACACCCTATATTTCAAGTCTATAGTACACGATTTCAACAAAGAAATGTTGAAATTTTAAAAATATAAAAAATTGTGTAAATTAAGCTAGAAACTTCATCGTAAACAATAAATTGATTTAAAAAAATTAAATAACATAATAAATTAAAAATATGCGTTTTCATTTTTTTAGTAAAAAGCACCCTATTTTTCAAGTGTATAGTACACGATTTCTATAAAAAAATGATGATATTTTAAAAATATAAAAAATAGTGTAAATTAAGCTAGAAACTTCATGGTGAACAATACATTGTTGTCAAAAAAATCAAATAATTTAATAAATTTAAAATATCCGTTTTAATTTTTAAAGTAAAAACACCCTATATTTCAAGTCTATAGTACACGATTTCTACAAACAAATGTTGCAATTTAAAAAATATAAAAAATTGTGTAAATTAAGCTAGAAACTTCATGTTAAACAATACATTGATTTAAAAAATTTAAATAACATAATAAATTAAAAATATGCGTTTTTATTTATTTAATAAAAAATACCCGATTTTTCAACTTTATAGTCACGATTTCTAAAAAAATTGATGATATTTTAAAAATATAAAAAATGGTGTAAATTAAGCTAGAAACTTCATGGTGAACAATACATTGTTGTCAAAAAATAAAATAATTTAATAAATTTAAAATATGCGTTTTTATTTTTAAAGTAAAAAAAACCCTATCTATTGTATATGATTTCTACAAACAAATGTTGCAATTTAAAAAATATAAAAAATTTTGTATATTAAATTAGAAACTTCACGGTAAAAAATACATTGATTTAAAAAAAATTAAATAATATAATAAATTAAAAATATGCATTTTCAGTTTTTTAGTAAAAAACACCCTATTTTACAAGTGTATATATAGTACACGATTTCTAAAAAAAATGATGATATTTTAAAATTATAAAAATAGTGTAAATTAATCTAGAAACTTTATGGTGAACAATACATTGATTTAAAAAATTAAATAATATAATAAATTTAAAATATGCGTTTTCATTTTTTTAGTAAAAAACACCCTATTTTACAAGTGTATATATAGTACACAATTTCTAAAAAAAATGATAATATTTTAAAAATATAAAAAATAGTGTAAATTAATCTATAAACTTTATGGTAAACAATACATTGGTTTATTAAAAATTAAATATTATAATAAATTAAAAATATGTGTTTTCATTTTTTTAGTAAAAAATACCCTATTTTACAAGTGTATAGTACATGATTTTTAAAAAAATAATGATATTTTAAAATATAAAAAATATTGTAAATTAAGTTAGAAACTTCTTGGTGAACAATACATTGTTGTCAAAAAAAATAAAATAATTTAATAAATTTAAAAAATGTATTTTCATTTTTTAAGTAAAAAACACCATATTTTCAAGACTATAGTATACGATTTTTAGATACAAATGTTGCAATTTTAAAAATATGAAAAATTGTGTAAATTAAGCTAGAAACTTTATTGGGAACAATACGTTGTTTTAAAAAAATCAAATTTATTTTAAATTTAAAATTTTCAATTTCATTTTTAAATTCTAAAACACCCTCTTTTTCAAGCGTATTGTTTTAAAAATAAATCTTGCAATTATACAAATATAAAAAAATCTCTAAATTAAATTAGAAATTTCATGGTCATTGTTTTAATAAAAATCAAATAATTTAATATATTTAAAATATGCGTTTTCATTTTTAAAGTAAAAAATACCCTACATTTCATGTCTATATTACACGATTTATAGAAACAAATGTTGATATTTTAAAAATATAAAAAAAATTAAATAATATAATAAATTAAAAATATGCGTTTTCATTTTTTTAGTAAAAAACACCCTATTTTACAAGTGTATAGTACACGATTTTTAAAAAAAATGATGATATTTTAAAAATATAAAAAATAGTGTAAATTAAGCTAGAAACATCTTGGTGAACAATACATTATTGTCAAAAAAATCAAATAATTTAATAAATTTAAAATATGCATTTTCATTTTTAAAGTAAAAAACACCCTATTTTAAAGACTATACTAACCGATTTTTATAAACAAATGTTGCAATTATAAAAATATAAAAAAATTTGTAAATTAAATTAGAAACTTCATGGTGAACAATACATTGTTTTAAAAAAAATCAAATAATTTAATAAATTCAAAATATGCGTTTTCATTTTTAAAGTAAAAAACACCCTGTTTTTGATCTGTATAGGACACGATTTATAGAAACAAATGTTGATATTTAAAAGAAAAATAGTGTAAATTAAACTAGAAACTTCCTGTTAAACATTACATTGTTGTCAAAAAAACAAATAATTTATTGAATTGAAAATATGCGTTTTCATTTTTAAAGTAAAAAACACCCTATTTTTTAAGTGTATAGTACACAATTTATAGAAACAAATGATGTTATTTTAAAAATATAAAAAATAGTGTCTATTAAGCTAGAAACTCCTTGGTGAACAATACATTGTTGTCAAAGAAATCAAATAATTTAATAAATTTAAAATATGCGTTTTCATTTTTAAAGTAAAAAACACCCTACATTTCATGTCAAAGGACACGATTTCTAGAAACAAATGTTACTATTTTAAAAGCATAAAAAATCGGGTAAATTACGCAAGAAACTTCTTGGTGAACAATAGCTTGTTTTCAAAAAAATCAAATAATTTAATAAATATAAAATATGGGTTTTTGATTTTAAAGTAAAAAACACCCTATATTTCAAGTCTATAGGATACGATTTCTACAAACAAATGTTGTAATTTTAAAAATATAAAAAATTGTATAAATTAAGCTAGAAACTTCTTGGGAAAAAATTCATTGATTTAAAAAAATTAAATAATATAATAAATTAAAAATAGGCGTTTTGATTTTTTTAGTAAAAAACACCCTATTTTACAAGTGTATAGTACATGATTTATAAAAAAAATGATGATATTTAAAAAACATAAAAAATAGTGTAAATTAAGCTAGAAACTTCATTGTGAACAATACATTGTTGTCAATAAAATCAAATAATTTAATAAATTGATAATATGCGTTTTCATTTTTAAAGTAAAAAACACCCTATTTTTGAAGTGTATAGGACACGATTTATAGAAACAAATGTTGATATTTTAAAAAATATAAAAGATAGTGTAAATTAAGCTAGAAACTTCATGGTGAACAATACATTGTTAACAAAAAAATCAAATAACTTAATAAATTTAAAATATGCGTTTTCATTTTTAAAGTAAAAAACACCCTATTTTTGAAAAGTATATAGTACAAGATTTCTAGAAACAAATGTTGATATTTTTAAAATATAAAAAATAGTGTAAATTAAGCTAGAAACTTCCTCGTGAACAATACATTGTTGTCAAAAAAATCAAATAATTTAATAAATTGAAAATACGCGTTTTCATTTTTAAAGTAAAAAACACCCTATTTTTGAAGTGTATTGGACACGATTTATAGAAAAAAATGTTGATATTTTAAAAATATAAAAAATAGTTTAAATTAAGCTTGAAACATCATGGTGAAGAATACATTGTTGTACAAAAAATCAAATAATTTAATAAATTTAAAATACGCGTTTTCATTTTTAAAGTAAAAAACATCCTATTTTTGAAGTGTATAGGACATGATTTATAGAAACAAATGTTGATATTTTAAAAAATATAAAAGATAGTGTAAATTAAGTTAGAAACTTTATGGTGAACAATACATTGTTAACAAAAAAATCAAATAACTTAATAAATTTAAAATACGCGTTTTCAAAAAAATGTTGATATTTTAAAAATATAAAAAATAGTGTAAATTAAGCTAGAATCTTCCTGGTGAACCATACATTGTTGTAAAAAAAATCAAATAATTTAATAAATTGAAAATATGCGTTTTCATTTTTAAAGTAAAAAACACCCTATTTTTGTAGTGTATTGGACACGATTTATAGAAACAAATGTTGATATTTTAAAAATATAAAAAATAGTGTCTATTAAGCTAGAAACTTCTTGGTGAACAATACATTGTTGTCAAAGAAATCAACTAATTTAATAAATTTAAAATATGCGTTTTCATTTTTAAAGTAAAAAACACCCTACATTTCATGTCAAAGTACACGATTTCTAGCAACAAATGTTACTATTCTAAAAGCATAAAAAAACGGGTAAATTAAGCTAGAAACTTCATGGTGAACAATATATTGTTAACAAAAAAATCAAATAACTTAATAAATTTAAAATACGCGTTTTCATTTTTAATGTAAAAAATACCCTATTTTTGATGTGTATATAGTACAAGCATTCTAGAAAAAAATGTTGATATTTTAAAAATATAAAAAATAGTGTAAATTAAGCTAGAATCTTCCTGGTGAACAATACAATGTTGTAAAGAAAATCAAATAATTTAATAAATTGAAAATATGCATTTTCATTTTTGAAGTAAAAAACACCCTATTTTTGAAGTGTATAGGACACGATTTATAGAAACAAATGTTGATATTTTAAAAAATATAAAAGATAGTGTAAATTAAGCTAGAAACTTCGTGGTGAACAATACATTGTTAACAAAAAAATCAAATAACTTAATAAATTTAAAATATGCGTTTTCATTTTTAAAGTAAAAAACACCCTATTTTTGAAAAGTATATAGGAAGGGATTTCTAGAAACTAATGTTGATATTTTAAAAATATAAAAAATAGTGTAAATTAAGCTAGAAACTTCCTCATGAACAATACATTGTTGTCAAAAAAATCAAATAATTTAATAAATTGAAAATACGCGTTTTCTTTTTTAAAGTAAAAACACCCTATTTTTGAAGTGTATTGGACACGATTTATAGAAACAAATGTTGATATTTTAAAAATATAAAAAATAGTGTAAATTAAGCTTGAAACTTCATGGTGAACAATACATTGTTCTACAAAAAATAAAATAATTTAATAAATTAAAAATACGTGTTTTCATTTTTAAAGTAAAAAACACCCTATTTTTGAAGTGTATAGGACATGATTTATAGAAACAAATGTTCACATTTTAAAAATTGTAAAAGATAGTGTATATTAAGTTAGAAACTTCATGGTGAACAATACATTGTTAAAAAAAAAATCAAATAACTTAATAAATTTAAAATACGCGTTTTCATTTTTAATGTAAAAAACACCCTATTTTTGATGTGTATATAGTACAAGATTTCTAGAAAAAAATGTTGATATTTTAAAAATATAAAAATTAGTGTAAATTAAGCTAGAATCTTCCTGGTGAACAATACATTGTTGTAAAAAAATCAAATAATTTAATAAATCGAAAATACGCGTTTTCATTTTTAAAGTAAAAAACACCCTATTTTATAAGTGTATTGGACATGATTTATAGAAACAAATGTTGATATTTTAAAAATATAAAAATAGTATAAATTAAGCTAGAAACTTCATGGTGAACAATACATTGTTGTAAAATAAAATCAAATAATTTAATAAATTTAAAATACGCGTTGTCATTTTTAAAGTAAAAAACACCCTATTTTCGAAGTGTATAGTACACGATTTCTAGATACAAATGTTGATATTTTAAAAATATAAACAATAGATTAAATTAAGATAGAAACTTCTTGGTGAACAATACGTTGTTGTCAAAAAAATCAAATAATTTAATAAATTTAAAATATGCATTTTCATTTTTAAAGTAAGAAACACCCTCTTTTTCAAGTCTATAGTACACGATTTTTAGATGCAAATGTTGCAATTATAAAAATATAAAAAATTTTGTAAATTCAATTAGAAACTACATGGTGAACAATACATTGTTATCAAAAAAATTAAATAATTTAATAAATTTAAAATATGCGTTTTTATTTTTAAACTTTAAAAAAAACCCTATATTTCAAGTCTATAGTATATGATTTCTACAAAATAATGTTGCAATTTTAAAAATATAAAAAATTGTGTAAATTAAGCTAGAAATTTCACGGTAAACAATACATTGATTTTAAAAAAATTAATAATTTAATAAATTAAAAGTATGCATTTTAATTTTTTTAGTAAAAAACACCCTATTTTTGAAGTGTATATATAGTACACGATTTCTAAAAAAAATGATGATATTTTAAAAATATCAAAAATAGTGTAAATTATGCTAGAAACTTTATGGTGAACAATACATTGATTTTAAAATAATTAAATAATATGATAAATTAAAAACATGCATTTTTGTTTTTTTAGTAAAAAACACCCTATTTTACAAGTGTATAGTACACGATTTTTTAGAAAAATGATGATATTTTAAAATATAAAAAATAGTGTAAATTAAGTTAGAAACTTCTTGGTGAACAATACATTGTTGTCAAAAAAAATAAAATAATTTAATAAATTTAAAATATGCATTTTCATTTTTAAAGTAAAAAACACCATATTTTTAAGTCTATAGTACACGATTTTTAGATACAAATGTTGCAATTTTAAAAATATGAAAAATTTTGTAAATTAAGCTAGAAACTTTATTGGGAACAATAAGTTGTTTTAAAAAATCAAATTTATTTTAAATTTACAATTTTCAATTTCATTTTTAAATTCTTAAACACCCTCTTTTTCAAGTGTATAGTACACGATTTTTAAAAACAAATGTGGCAATTATACAAATATAAAAAAATCTTAAATTAAATTAGAAACTTCATGGTGAATCATACATTGTTTTAAAAAAAATCAAATAATTTAATATATTTAAAATATGCGTTTTCATTTTTAAAGTAAAAAATACCCTACATTTCATGTCTATATTACACGATTTATAGAAACAAATGTTGATATTTTAAAAATATAAAATAAATTAAAAATATGCGTTTTATTTTTTTAGTAAAAAACACCCTATTTTTCAAATGTATATAGTACACGATTTCTAAAATAAATGATAATATTTTTAAAATATAAAAATAGTGTAAATTAGGGTAGAAATTTCATTGTGAACAATACATTGTTGTAAAAAAAATCAAAAAATTTAATAAATTGAAAATATGCATTTTCATTTTTGAAGTAAAAAACACCCTAATTTTGAAGTGTATATTACACGATTTATAGAAATAAATATTGATATTTTAAAAATATAAAAAATAGTGTAAATTAAGGTAGAAACTTCTTTGTGAACAATACATTGTTGTCAAAAAAATCAAATATATTTTAAATTTTAAATTTTCGTTTTCCTTTTTAAATTCTAAAACACCCTCTTTTTCAAGTGTATAGTACAGGATTTTTAGAAACAAAAGTTGCAATTATAAAAATATAAAAAAATTGGTAAATTAAATTAGAAACTTCATGGTGAACATACATTGTTTTTAAAAAAAATTAAATAATTTAATAAATTTAAAATATGCAATTTCATTTTAAAAGTAAAAAACACCCTATTTTCAAGTCTATAGTACACGGTTTTTAGATACAAATGTTGCTTTTTTAAAAATATGAAAAATTGTGTAAATTAAGCTAGAAACTTTATTGGAACAATACGTTGTTTTGAAAATAATCAAGTATATTTTAAATTTTCATTTTCATTTTTAGATTCTAAAACACCCTTTTTTTCAAGTGTATAGTACACGATTTATTAAAAACAAATAATATAAAAAATATTGTAAATTAAATTAGAAACTTCATGGTGAACAATACTTTGTTTTAAAAAAAATCAAATAATTTAATAAATTTAAAATATGCAATTTCATTTTAAAAGTAAAAAACACCATATTTTGAAGTCTATAGTACACGAGTTTTAGATACAAATGTTGCTATTTTAAAAATATGAAAAATATTGTAAATTAAGCTAGAAACTTTATTAGGAACAATACGTTATTTTCAAAAAAATCAAATATATTTTAAATTTTCGTTTTCCTTTTTAAATTCTAAAACACCCTCTTTTTCAAGTGTATAGTAAAGGATTTTTAGAAACAAATGTTGCAATTATAAAAATACAAAATTTTTTTTAATTAAATTAGAAACTTCATGGTGAACAATACATTGTTTTAAAAAAAATCAAATAATTTAATAAATTTAAAATATGCAATTTCATTTTAAAAGTTAAAAACACCCTATTTTCAAGTCTATAGTACACGGTTTTTAGATACAAATGTTGGTATTTTAAAAATATGAAAAATTGTGTAAATTAACCTAGACACTTTATTGGAACAATACGTTGTTTTCAAAAAATCAAATATATTTTAAATTTTTGTTTTCATTTTTAGATTCTAAAACACCCTCTTTTTCAAGTGTATAGTACACGATTTATTAGAAACAAATGTTGCAATTATAAAAGTATAAAAAAGATTTTAAATTAAATTAGAAACTTCATGGTTAACAATACATTGTTTTCAAAAAAATCAAATAATTTAATAAATTTAAAATATGCATTTTAATTTTTAAATTAAAAAACACCCTATATTTCATGTCTATAGTACACAATTTTTAGAAACAAATGTTACTATTTTTAAAACATAAAAAATCGTGTAAATTAAGCTAGAAACTTCTTGGTGAACGATACATTGTTGTCAAAAAAATCAAATAATTTAATAAATTTAAAATATGCGTCTTTATTTTTTAAGTAAAAAACACCCTATATTTCAAGTCTATAGTATACGATTTCTACAAACAAATGTTGCTATTTTAAAAATATAAAAAATTATGTAAATTAAGCTAGAAACTTCATGGTAAAAAATACATTGATTTAAAAAAAATTAAATAATATAAAATATAAAAAGTATGTGTTTTCATTTTTTTAGTAAAAAACAACTTATTTTTCAAGTGTATAGTACACGATTTCTAAAAAAAATGATGATATTTTAAAAAAATAAAAAATAGTTTAATTTAAGCTAGAAACTTAATGGTGAACAATACATTGTTGTCAAAACAATCAAATAGTTTAATAAATTTAAAATACACATTTTCATTTTTAAAGTAAAAAATACCCTATTTTTGAAGTGTATAGTACACGATTTCTAGAAACAAATGTTGATATTTTAAAAATAAAAAAAATAGTATAAATTAAGCTAGAAACTTCTTGGTGAACAATACATTGTTGTCAAAAAACTCAAATATATTTTAAATTTTAAATTTTCGTTTTCCATTTTAGATTCTAAAACACCCTCTTTTTCAAGTGTATAGTACACGATTTATTAGAAACAAATGTTGCAATTATAAAAATATAAAAAATTTTGCCAATTAAATTAGAAACTTCATGGTGAACAATATATTATTTTAAAAAAAAATTAAATAATTTAATAAATTTAAAATATGCAACTTCATTTTAAAAGTAAAAAACACTGTATTTTAAAGTCTATAGTACACGAGTTTTAGATACAAATGTTGCTATTTTAAAAATATGAAAAATTGTGTAAATTAAGCTAGAAACTTGATTGGGAACAATATGCTGTTTTCAAAAAAATCAAATATATTTTAAATTTTAAATTTTCGTTTCCTTTTTATATTCTAAAACACCCTCTTTTTCAAGTGTATAGTACAGGATTTTTAGAAACAAATGTTGCAATTATAAAAATATAAAAAAAATTTTAATTAAATTATAAACTTCATGGTGAACATTACATTGTTTTCAAAAAAAATCAAATAATTTAATAAATTTAAAATATGCAATTTCATTTTAAAAGTAAAAAACACCCTATTTTCAAGTCTATAGTACACGAGTTTTAGATACAAATGTTTCTATTTAAAAAATATGAAAAATTGTGTTAATTCAGCTAGAAACTTTATTCGAATAATACGTTGTTTTCAAAAAAATCAAATATATTTTAAATTTTAAATTTTTGTTTTCATTTTAAAATTCTAATACACCCTCTTTTTCAAGTGTCTAGTACACGATTTTTAGAAACAAATGTTGCAATTATAAAAATATAAAAAAAATTTGTAAATTCAATTAGAAACTTCATGCTGAACAATACATTGTTTTAAAAAAAATCAAATAATTTAATAAATTTAAAATATGCATTTTCATTTTAAAAATAAAAAACACCATATTTTCAAGTCTATGGTACACGAGTTTTAGATACAAATGTTGCTATTTTAAAAATATGAAAAATTGTGTAAATTAAGCTAGAAACTTTATTGGGAACAATATGTTGTTTTCAAAAAAATCAAATATATTTTAAATTTTAAATTTTTGTTTTCCTTTTTAAATTCTAAAACACCCTCTTTTTCAAGTGTATAGTACAGGATTTTTAGAAACAAATGTTGCAATTATAAAAATATAAAAAATTTTGTAAATTAAATTAGAAACTTCATGGTGAACAATACATTGTTTTAAAAAAATCAAATAATTTTATAAATTTAAAATAAGCAATTTTATTTTAAAAGTAAAAAACACCATTTTTTCAAGTCTATAGTACATGAGTTTTAGATAGAAATGTTGCTATTTTAAAAATATGAAAAATTGTGTAAATTAAGCTAGAAACTTTATTGGGAACAATACATTGTTTTCAAAAAAATCAAATATATTTTAAATTTTAAATTTTCGTTTTCCTTTTTATATTCTAAAACACCCTCTTTTTCAAGTGTATAATACACGATTTTTAGAAACAAATGTTGCAATTCTAAAAATATAAAAAAAATTGTAAATTAAATTAGAAACTTCATGGTGAACAATACATTGTTTTCAAAAAAAATCAAATAATTTAATAAATTTAAAATATGCAATTTACTTTTAAAAGTAAAAAACACCCTATTTTAAAGTCTATAGTACACGAGTTTTAGATACAAATGTTGCTATTTAAAAAATATGAAAAATTATTTAAATTAAGCTAGAAACTTTATTGGGAACAATACGTTGTTTTCAAAAAAATTAAATATATTTTAAATTTTAAATTTTCGTTTTCCTTTTTAAATTCTAAAACACCCTCTTTTTCAAGTGTATAGTACACAATTTTTAGATAAAAATGTTGCAGTTATAAAAATATAAGAAAATTTATAAATTAAATTAGAAACTTCATGGTGAACAATACATTGTTTTCAAAAAAAGTCAAATAATTTAATAAATTTAAAATATAAAATTTCATTTTAAAATTAAAAAACACCATATTTTCAAGTCTATAGTACACGAGTTTTAGATACAAATGTTGCTATTTAAAAAATATGATAAATTGTGTAAATTAAGTTAGAAACTTTATTTGGAACAATACGTTGTTTTCAAATAAATCAAATATATTTTAAATTTTAAATTTTCGATTTCCGTTTTAAATTCTAAAGCACCCTTTTTTTCAAGGGTATAGTACAGGATTTTTAGAAACAAATGTTGCAATTATAAAAATATAAAAAAATTTGTAGATTAAATTTAAAACTTCATGGTGAACAATAAATTCTTTTAAAAAAAATCAAATAATTTAATAATTTTAAAATATGCAATTTCATTTTAATTGTAAAAAACACTATATTTTCAAGTCTATAGTACACGAGTTTTAGATACAAATGTTGCTATTTAAAAAATATGAAAATTTGTGTAAATTAAGCTAGAAACTTTATTGGAATAATACGTTGTTTTCAAAAAAAATCAAATATATTTTAAATTTTAAATTTTTGTTTTCATTTTAAAATTCTAAAACACCCTCTTTTTCAAGTGTCTAGTACACGATTTTTAGAAACAAATGTTGCAATTATAA
The DNA here is from genome assembly GCA_037177725.1 of Cyamopsis tetragonoloba. Classification (NCBI taxonomy): domain Eukaryota; kingdom Viridiplantae; phylum Streptophyta; class Magnoliopsida; order Fabales; family Fabaceae; genus Cyamopsis; species Cyamopsis tetragonoloba. Next base: position 59,570,187 of record CM074123.1, read on the forward strand.
AAATATAAAAAAATTTGTAAATTAAATTAGAAACTTCATGGTGAACAATACATTGTTTTAAAAAAAAATAATTTAATAAATTTAAAATATGCAATTTCATTTTAAAAGTAAAAAACACCCTATTTTCAAGTCTATAGTACACGGTTTTTAGATACAAATGTTGTTATTTTAAAAATATAAAAAATTGTGTAAATTAAGCTAGAAACTTTATTGGAACAATATGTTGTTTTGAAAATAATCAAATATATTTTAAATTTTCGTTTTCAGTTTTAGATTCTAAAACACCCTCTTTTTCAAGTGTATAGTGCACAGTTTATTAGAAACAAATGTTGCAATTATAAAAATATGAAAAATTTTGTAAATTGAATTAGAAACTTCATGGTGAACAATACATTATTTTCATAAAAAAAGAAAATAATATAATAAATTTAAAATAAGCAATTTCATTTTAAAAGTAAAAAACACCCTACATTTCTTGTCTATAGTACACGATTTCTAGAAACCAATGTTACTAATTTTAAAAGTATAAAAACTCGTGTAAATTAAGCTAGAAACTTCTTGGTGAACTATACATTGTTGTAAAAAAAATCAAATAATTTAATAAATTTAAAATATGCGTTTTTATTTTTAAAGTAAAAAATACCATATTTTTGAAGTGTATATAGTACACGATTTCTTCAAACAAATGTTGCAATTTTAAAAATATAAAAAATTGTGTAAATTAAGCTAGAATCTTCATGATGAACAATACATTGTTGTCAAAAAAATCAAATAATTTAATAAATTTAAAATATGCATTTTCATTTTTAAACTAAAAAACACCCTATTTTTGAAGTGAATAGTACGCGATTTATAGAAACAAATGCTGATATTTTAAAAATATAAAAAGTAGTGTAAATTAAGCTAGAAACTTCTTGGTGAACAATACATTGTTGTAAAAACATCAAATAATTTAATAAAATTAAAATATGCATTTTTATTTTTAAAGTAAAAAACACCCTATTTTCAAGTCTATAGTACACGATTTTTATATACAAATGTTGCAATTTTAAAAATATCAAAAATTGTGTAAATTAAGCTAGAAAATTTATTGGGAACAATATGTTGTTTTAAAAAAAATCAAATATATTTTAAATCTAAAATTTTCGTTTTCATTTTTAAATTCTAAAACACCCTCTTTTTCAAATGTATATTACACGATTTTTCGAAACAAATGTTGCAATTATAAAAATATAAATAAATTTGTAAATTAAATTAGAAACTTCATGGTGAACAATACATTGTTTTCAAAAAAATCAAATAATTTAATAAATTTAGAATATGCGTTTTCATTTTTAAAGTAAAAAACACCCTACATTTTATGTCTATAGTACACGATTTCTAGAAACAAATGTTACTATTTTAAAAGCATATAAATCGTGTAAATTATGCTAGAAACTTCTTGGTGAACAATACATTGTTGTCAAAAAAATCAAATAATTTAATAAATTTAAAATATGTTTTTTTATTTTTAAAGTAAAAAACACCCTATATTTGAAGTCTATAGTATACGATTTCTACAAACATTGCAATTTTAAAAATATAAAAAATTATGTAAATTAAGCTAGAAACTTCATGGTAAAAAATACATTGATTTAAAGAAAATTAAATAATATAAAAAATAAAAAGTATGCGTTTTCATTTTTTTAGTAAAAAACAACTTATTTTTCAAGTGTATAGTACACGATTTCTAAAAAAAAATGATCATATTGTAAAAAAATAAAAAATAGTTTAATTTAAGGTAGAAACTTCATGGTGAACAATACATTGTTGTCAAAAAAATCAAATAATTTAATAAATTTAAAATACACGTTTTCATTTTTAAAGTAAAAAATACCCTATTTTTGAAGTGTATAGTACACGATTTCTAGAAACAAATGTTGATATTTTAAAAATATAAAAAATAGTATAAATTAAGCTAGAAACTTCTTGGTGAACAATACATTGTTGTCAAAAAAATCAAATAATTTAATAAATTTAAAATATGCATTTTCATTTTTAAAGTAAAAAACACCCTATTTTGAAGTCTATAGTACACGATTTATGGATACAAATGTTGCAATTTTAAAAATATGAAAAATTGTGTAAATTAAACTAAAACTTCATGGTCAAAAATACATTGATTTAAAAAATTAAATAATATTATAAATTAAAAATATGCATTTTGATTTTTTTAGTAAAAAATACCCTATTTTTCAGTTGTGAAAACTACATGATTTCTAAAAAACTTATGATATTTTAAAAATATAAAAAAGTAGTGTAAATTAAGCTAGAAACTTCATGGTGAACAATACATTGTTGTCAAAAAATTAAATAATATAAAAAATTATAAATAAGCTTTTTCATTTTTTTAGTAAAAAACACCATGTTTTTGAAATATATATAGTACACGATTTATAGAAACAAATGTTGATATTTTAAAATATTAAATATAGAATAGATTAAGCTAGAAACATCATAGTAAACAATACATGGTTGTCAAAAAAAACAAATATTTTAATAAAATTAAAATACGCGTTTTCATTTTTAAAGTAAAAAACACCCTATTTTTTAAGTGTATAGTACACGATTTATAGAAAAAAATGTTGATATTTTAAAAATATAAAAAATAGTATAAATTAAGCTCAAAACTTCTTGGTGAACAATAAATTGTAGTCAAAAAAATCAAATAATTTAATAAATTTAAAATATACATTTTCATTTTTAAAGTAAAAACCACCCTATTTTCAAGTCTATAGTACACGATTTTTATATACAAATGTTGCAATTTTAAAAATACGAAAAATTGTGTAAATTAAGCTAGAAACTTTATATGGAACAATACGTTGTTTTGAAAATAATCAATTAAATTTTAAATTTTCCTTTTCATTTTTACATTCTAAAACACCCTGTTTTTCAAGTATATAGTACACGGTTTTTAGAAATAAATGTTGCAATTATAAAAATATAAAAAATTTATTAAACTAAATTAGAAATTTCATGGTGAACAATACATTGTTTTCCAAAAAATCAAATAATTTAATAAATTTAAAATATGAGTTTTTATTTTTAAAGTAAAAAATACCATATTTTTTTAAGTGTATATAGTACACGATTTCTACAAACAAATGTTGAAATTTTAAAAATATAAAAAATTGTGTAAATTAAGCTAGAAACTTCATGGTAAACAATACATTATTGTCACAAAAATCAAATAATTTAATAAATTTAAAATACGCGTTTTCATTTTTAAACTAAAAAACACCCTATTTTTGAAGTGTATAGTACGCGATTTATAGAAACAAATGTTGATATTTTAAAAATATAAAAAGTAGCGTAAATTAAACTAGAAACTTCTTGGTGAACAATACATTGTTGTCAAAATAAATAAAATAATTTAAAAAATTTAAAATATGCATTTTCATTTTTAAAGTAACAAACACCCTATTTTCAAGTCTATAGTACACGATTTTTATATACAAATGTTGCAATTTTAAAAATATGAAAAATTGTGTAAATTAAGCTAGAAAATTTATTGGGAACAACACATTGTTTTCAAAAAAATAGAATATATTTTAAATCTAAAATTTTTGTTTTCATTTTTAAATTCTAAAACACCCTCTCTTTCAAGTGTATAGTACAACTTTTTTAGAAACAAATGTTGCAATTATAAAAATATAAATAAATTTTTAAATTAAATTAGAAACTTCATGGTTAACAATACATTGTTTTCAAAAAAATCAAATAATTTAATAAATTTCTAATATGCATTTTCATTTTTAAAGTAAAAAACACCCAACATTTTATGTCTATAGTACACGATTTCTAGAAACAAATGTTACTATTTTAAAAGCATATAAAATCATGTAAATTATGCTAGAAACTTCTTGGTGAACAATACATTGTTGTCAAAAAAATCAAATAATTTAATAAATTTAAAATATTTGTTTTTATTTTTAAAGTAAAAAACACCCTATATTTCAAGTCTATAGTATACGATTTCTACAAACAAATGTTGCAATTTTAAAAAAATAAAAAATTATGTAAATTAAGCTAGAAACTTCATGGTAAACTATTTATTGATTTAAAAGAAATTAAATAATATAATAAATTAAAAATATGCTTTTTCATTTTTTTAGTAAAAAACACCTTATTTTTGAAGTGTATAGAACACGATTTCTAAAAAAAATGATGATATCTTAAAAAAATAAAAAATAGTTTAATTTAAGCTAGAAAATTCATGGTGAACAATGCATTGTTGTCAAAAAAATCAAATAATTTAATAAATTTAAAATACGCGTTTTTATTTTTAAAGTAAAAATACCCTATTTTTGAAGTGTATAGTACACGATTTCTAGAAACAAAAGTTGATATTTTAAAAATATAAAAAATAGTATAAATTCAGCTAGAAACTTCTTGGTGAACAATACATTGTTGTCAAAAAAAGCAAATAATTTAATAAATTTAAAATATGCATTTTCATTTTTAAAGTAAAAAACACCCTATTTTCAAGTCTATAGTACACGATTTTTAGATACAAATGTTGCAATTTTAAAAATATGAAAAGTTGTGTAAATTAAACTAAAACTTCGTGGTAAACAATACATTGATTTTAAAAAATTAAATAATATAATAAGTTAAAAATATGCGTTTTGATTTTTTTATTAAAAAACACCCTATTTTTAATGTGTAAAGTACACGATTTCTAAAAAAAATGATGATATTTTAAAAATATAAAAAATAGTGTAAATTAAGCTAGAAACTTCATGGTGAACAATACATTGTTGTCAAAAAAATCAAATAATTTAATAAATTTAAAATATACATTTTCATTTTTAAAGTAAAAAACACCCTATTTTTAAGTCTAAAGTACACGATTTTTAGATACAAATGTTGCAATTGAAAAAATATGAAAAATTGTGTAAATTAAGCTAGAAACTTTATTTAGAACAATAAGTTGTTTTTAAAAAAATCATATATATTTTAAATTTTCAATTATCAATTTTCGTTTTCATTTTTACATTCTAAAACACCCTGTTTTTCAAGTGTATAGTACACGATTTTTAGAAACAAATGTTGCAATTATAAAAATATAAAAAATTTTGTAAATTAAATTAGAAATTTCATGGTGAATAATACATTGTTTTCAAAAAATCAAATAATTTAGTAAATATAAAATATGCGTTTTTTATTCAAAGTAAAAAATACCATATTTTTGAAGTGTATATTGTACACGATTTCTACAAATAAATATTGCAATTTTAAAAATATAAAAAATTGTGTAAATTAAGCTAGAAACTTCATGGTGAACAATACATTGTTGTCAAAAAAATCAAATAATTTAATAAATTTAAAATACGCGTTTACATTTTTAAACTAAAAAACACCCTATTTTTGAAGTGTATAGTACGCGATTTATAGAAACAAATGTTGATATTTTAAAAATATAAAAAATTATGTAAATTAAGCTAGAAACTTCATGGTGAACAATACATTGTTGTCAAAAAAATAAAATAATTTAATAAATTTAAAATACGCGTTTTCATTTTTAATCTAAAAAACACCCTATTTTTGAAGTGTATAGTATGCGATTTATAGAAACAAATGTTGATATTTTAAAAATATAAAAAATAGTGTAAATTAAGCTAGAAACTTCTTGGTGAACAAAACTATGTTGTCAGAAAAATCAAATAATTTTATAAATTTAAAATATGTGTTTTTATTTTAAAATAAAAAACACCTTATATTTCAAGTCTTTAGTATTCAATTTCTACAAACAAATGTTGCAATTTTAAAAATATAAAAAATTATGTAAATTAAGCTAGAAACTTCATGGTAAACAATACATTGATTTAATAAAAATTAAATTATATAATAAATTAAAAATATGCATTTTCAATTTTTTAGTAAAAAACACCTTATTTTTCAAGTGTATAGTACACGATTTCTAAAAAAAAATGATGATATTTTAAAAAAATAAAAAATTGTTTAATTTAAGCTAGAACCTTCATGGTGAACAATACATTATCGTCAAAAAAATCAAATAATTTAATAAGTTTAAAACTCGCATTTTCATTTTTAAAGTAAAAAACACCCTATTTTTTAAGTGTATAGTACACGATTTATAGAAACAAATGTGGATATTTTAATAATATAAAAAAGAGTGTAAATTAAGCTAGAAACTTCTTGGTGAACAATACATTGTTGTAAAAAAATCAAATAATTTAATAAATATGAAAATTGTGTAAATTAAGCTAGAAAATTTATTGGGAACAATACGTTGTTTTAAAAAAAATCAAATATAATTTAAATCTAACATTTTCGTTTTCATTTTTAAATTCTAAAACACCCTCTTTTTCAAGTTTATAGTGCACGATTTTTAGAAACAAATGTTGCAATTATAAAAATATAAAAAAATTTGTAAATTAAATTAGAAACATCATGGTGAAAAATACATTGTTTTAAAAAAAATCAAATAATTTAATAAATTTAAAATATGCGTTTTCATTTTTAAAGTAAAAAACACCCTACATTTTATGTCTATAGTACACGATTTCTAGAAACAAATGTTACTATTTTAAAAGCATATAAAATCGTGTAAATTAAGCTAGAAACTTCTTGGTGAACAAAGCTATGTTGTCATAAAAATCAAATAATTTAAGAAATTTAAAATATGTGTTTTTATTTTTAAAGTAAAAAACACCCTATATTTCAAGTCTTTAGTATACGATTTCTACAAACAAATGTTGCAATTTTAAAAATATAAAAAATTATGTAAATTAAGCTATAAACTTCATGGTAAACAATACATTGATTGAAAAAAATTAAATTATATAAAAAATAAAAAGTATGCGTTTTCATTTTTTTAGTAAAAAACAACTTATTTTTCAAGTGTAGTACACGATTTCTAATATAAAATGATGATATTTTAAAAAAATAAAAATAGTTTAATTTAAGGTAGAAACTTCATGGTGAACAATACATTGTTGTCAAAAAAATCAAATAATTTAATAAATTTAAAATACGCGTTTTCATTTTTAAAGTAAAAAACACCCTATTTTTAAAGTGTATAGTGCACGATTTATAGAAACAAATGTGGATAATTTAAAAATATAAAAAATAATGTAAATTAAGCTAGAAACTTCTTGGTGAACAATACATTGTTGTCAAAAAAATCAAATATATTTTCAATTTTAAATTTTCGATTTCATTTTTAAATTCTAAAATACCCTCTTTTTCAAGTGTATAGTACACGATTTTTAGAAACAAATGTTGCGATTATAAAAATATAAAAAAATTGTAAATTAAATTCGAAACATCATGGTGAACAATACATTGTTTTCAAAAAAATCAAATAATTAAATAAATTTAAAATTTGCATTTTCATTTTTAAAGTAAAAAATACCCTACATTTTATGTCTTTAGTACGCGATTTCTAGAAACAAATGTTACTATTTTAAAAGCATATAAAATCGTATAAATTAAGCTAGAAACTTCTTGGTAAACAATACATTGTTATCAAAAAAATCAAATAATTTAATAAATTTAAAATATGCACTTTCATTTTTAAAGTAAAATACACCCTATTTTTGAACTGTATAGTACACGATTTATAGAAACAAATGTTGATATTTTAAAAATATAAAAAATAGTGTGAATTAAGCTAAAAACTTCTTGGTGATTAATACATTGTTGTCAAAAAAATTAAATAATTTAATAAATTTAAAATATGCATTTTCATTTTTAAAGTAAAAAACACCATATTTTCAAGTCTATAGTACACGATTTTTAGATACAATTGTTGTAATTTTAAAAATATGAAAAATTGTGTAAATTAAGCTAAAAACGTTTTTGGGAACAATACTTTGTTTTTAAAAAAATCAAATATATTCTAAATTTTAAATTTTCCTTTTCATTTTTAAATTCTAAAACACCCTCTTTTTCAAGTGTATAGTACACGATTTTTAGAAACAAATGTTGCGATTATAAAAATATAAAAAAATTTGTAAATTAAATTAGAAACTTCATGGTGAACAATACATTGTTTTTAAAAAAATCAAATAATTTTTTAAATTTAAAATATGCGTTTTCATTTTTAAAGTAAAAAACACTCTACATTTTATGTCTATAGTACACGATTTCTAGAAACAAATGTTTCTATTTTAAAAGCATATAAAATCGTATAAATTAAGCTAGAAACTTCTTGGTGAACAATACATTGTTATCAAAAAATCAAATAATTTAATAAATTTAAAATATGCATTTTCATTTTTAAAGTAAAATACACCCTATTTTTGAAGTGTATAGTACACGATTTATAGAAATAAATGTTGATATTTTAAAAATATAAAAAATAGTCTAAATTAAGCTAGAAATTTCTTGGTGAACAATATATTGTTGTCAAAAAAATCAAATAATTTAATCAATTTAAAATATGCATTTTTATATTTAATGTAAAAAACACCCTATTTTCAAGTCTATAGTACACAATTTTTAGATACAAATGTTGCAATTTTAAAAATATGAAAAATTGTGTAAATTAAGCTAGAAACTTTATTGGGAACAATACGTTGTTTTAAACAAAATCAAATTTATTTTAAATTTTAAATTTTTCGTTTTCATTTTTAAATTCTAAAACACCCTCTTTTTCAAAATTGTGCCTCAGTACAGCTTATCAACCTCAGACAGATGGGCAAACTGAGAGGACCATCCAAACCTTAGAAGACATGCTGAGAGCTTGTGCCATAGACCAAGGAGGGAGTTGGGATAGACACTTACCTTTGGTAGAGTTTGCCTATAATAATAGCTATCATACCATTATAGGCATGGCTCCATATAAAGCATTGTATGGTAAGAAATGCAGAACCCCTCTGTGTTGGTGCCATGTAGGAGAAAAGATACTAATTGGACCAGACTTAGTCCACCAAACCACTGAGAAAATCAAAGAAATTAGAGGGAGGTTGAGGACTGCTCAAAGCAGGCAGAAAAGTTACGCTGACAAGAGGAGGATACCTTTGGAATTCCAAGAGGGAGAGCATGTTTTCCTCAAAGTCAATCCAACAACTGGTATAGGTAGAGCAATTCGAACTAAAAATTTGACCCCTCGATACATAGGTCCTTTCCAAATTGTTGAAAAATATGGGAGTACGGCCTATCAACTTGCTCTTCCACCCAATCTTTCAAATCTTCATAATGTATTCCATGTCTCTCAAGTAAGAAAATATGTTCTTGATCCTTCACACGTGGTTCAAGCTGAGTCTGTACAAGTACGTGATAATCTTACCTGTAGCACTTATCCTGTAAAGATTGAGGACAGACAGGTATGAAACCTCAGGGAAAACAAATTCTCTTAGTGAAAGTCTTGTGGGGAGAGCCAAGTAGAGGCGAATCTACTTGGGAAAGAGAAGCAGACATGCAAACAACCTATCCGGAATTATTTAAATAAGGTATGAATTAAGAGTAACCTTTTATTTTTAATTTTGAGGACAAAATTATTAAAAAGGAGGGGAGAATTGTAACATCCTCCCCAATAGCCTAGGTATATTACGCGTCCGGATATCTCAGGATTAGATTATTTATGTGACGTTATTATTATTATTATTGTTATTATTATTATTATTATTATTGTTGTTGTTGTTGTTGTTGTTGTTATTATTGAAGTGAAATTTTTTATAGTTACTCCTATATATGGCCTTTAGTTTCTTATGAAATTTTATAATTTTTAGATGTGTGGTTAATTTTATAAAATTCTTACAATGAGGCATGTCCAGTAATGTGAAAACTAAGAAACAAAATTCATACTGTTATTTCATGAAATTAATTCTCTCTGGATATCTTTTATTTTAAAGTGAAAATTTTTATAGTTACTCCGCTATGTGTCTTTTAGTTGCTCATGAAATTTCATAATTTTTAGATGTGTCGATGATTTTATAAAATTCTAACAGTGAGTTGTGTCACATGTTGTGAATACTATACAATGAAAATTCATGACCATATTCTTTTGCCCGTGTGTCCAAATAACGGAAGGTCCCAAATCATGGAATAAATGTTTATTTGTAGGGGGATAACCCTCCTAAGGGAGTGAGTGAAGCTCTAAGGAACACGCTCAGTGAATTCCTGGACCATTGGTGTTGCAGGTCAAGGCTGGGGTGTTACAAAAAGAAAGTTATGTTCATTTATATATGAAGGGAACTAAAGAAGGAGAATATAACCAGCATAGTCTGGGATCAGTTCTCACCCTGTAATATTTCTGTGTTGCATAGGCAACTGGGCCGGTAAAAAGAGCCGGTAAGATTAAATAGATTGTTACCATCAGGGTCTGTACACCCCTGACAGTTCCAAGGTAATGAACATGGTCCAAAAGCATTCAAGGGACCCCATGATGATTATGTTTGGATTGTCTGTGTCTGATTGTATTATTACCGTCTCATGACTTGCAATAGGTTGAATGTTCAAATGCTATATATGTATGTAATATATATATATAAACTTGATGGAAAAATTATTTTGGTTATGGAGCCACGTTATATTATTTTAAACTATAATATTTGTTTCAGGCTCTATAACCCTAAAATGCCATTAGTTCTAATGTTTTAAAAAGCTACTAGGAATATAAATTCTCACCCCATTTTCTTTTAGGTGTATTCGTGGCATTTTAGACTAACAGGTTCAAAAGCGATGGATGGATGGAAGTCAGTACGTGACTAGGCCGAGGAAACCAAAGGAAATAATAGTTACTAGTTGCTAATTATCTATGTTTTCTTCTTGGATCTTGTGTGTAATGTAAGTCGATGACCATTCTAGGAAGGGTACTATACGGTGTGTGTATATTTTATGCCAGTATTAGGAACTGAATATCTTAAACTTTTAGTAAATTTAATGAGCTTTGAAGACTTTTGCTGAAAAAGTTGTAACTCTAAATGCTTAAATATTATCTCATTTCATTATACATGAGTATATTGATGAGTTTAGTCTAGCTAAGGGTAGATGTTACAAAAAAACACCTTATTTTTGAAGTGTATAGTACAGGATTTATAGAAACAAATGTTGATATTTTAAAAATATCAAAATAAGTGTAAATTAACTTAGAAACTTCTTGGTGAACAATACATTGTTGTCAAAAAAATCAAATAATTTCAAAAATTTAAAATATGCATTTTCATTTTTAAATTAAAAAACACCCTATTTTCAAGTCTACAGTACACGATTTTTGGATACAAATGTTGCAATTTTAAAAATATAAAAAATTGTGTAAATTAAGCTAGAAACTTTATAGGGAACAATACGTTGTTTTCAAAAAAATCAAATATATTTTAAATTTTAAATTTTTGTTTTCATTTTTAAATTCTAAAACACCCTCTTTTTCAAGTGTATAGTACACAAATTTTAGAAACAAATGTTGCAATTATATAAATATAAAAAATTTTGTAAATTAAATTAGAAACTTCATGGTGAACAATAAATTGTTTTAAAAAAATCAAATAATTTAATAAATTTAAAATATGCATTTTCATTTTTAAAATAAAAAACACCCTACATTTCATGTCTATATTACACGATTTCTAGAAACAAATGTTACTATTTTAAAAGCATAAAAAATTGTGTAAATTAAGCTAGAAACTTCTTGGTGAACAATACATTGATGTCAAAAAAATAAAATAATTTAATAAATTTAAAATATGTGTTTTTATTTTTAAAGTAAAAAAGACCTTATATTTCAAGTCTATAGTATATGATTTCTACAAACAAATGTTGCAATTTTAAAACTATAAAAAATTGTGTAAATTAATCTAGAAACATCACCGTAAACAATATATTGATTTAAAAAAAATTAAATAATATAATAAATTAAAAATATGTATTTTCATTTTTTAAGTAAAAAACACCATATTTTTAAATTGTATAATATACGATTTCTAAAAAAAATGATTATAATTTAAAAATTTAAAAAATAGTGTAAGTTAACCAAGAAACATCATGGTGAATAATACATTATTGTCAAAAAAATCAAATAATTTAATAAATTTTTAAAATACGCGTTATGATTTGTAAAGTAAAAAACACCCTATTTTTGAAGTGTATAGTACACGATTATAGAAACAAATGTTGAAATTTTAAAAATATAAAAAATAGTGTAAATTAAGCTAGAAATTCATGGTGAACAATACATTGTTGTCGAAAAAATCAAATAATTTAATAAATTTAAAATACGCGTTTTCATTTTTAAAGTAAAAAACACCTTATTTTTGAAGTGTATAGTACACGATTTATAGAAACAAATGTTTATATTTTCCAAATATAAAAAATAGTGTAAATTAAGCTAGAAACTTCTTGGTGAACAATACAATGTTGTTAAAAAAATCAAATAATTTAATAAATTTAAAATACGGGCTTTCATTTTTAAAGTAAAAAACACTCTACATTTCATGTCTATAGTACACGATTTCTAGAAACAAATTTTACAATTTTAAAAGCATAAAAAATCGTGTAAATTAAGCTAGAAACTTCTTTGTTAACAATACATTGTTGTCAAAAAAATCAAATAATATAATAAATTTTAAATATGAGTTTTTCTTATTAAAGTAAAAAAGACCCTATATTACAAGTATATAGTACACGATTTCTAAAATAATGGTGACATTTTAAAAATATAAAAAATAGTAAAAATTAAGCTAGAAACTTCATGGTGCACAATAAATTTAGTCAAAAAAATCAAATAATTTAATAAATTTTTAAAATACGCGTTATGATTTGTAAAGTAAAAAACACCCTATTTTTGAAGTGTATAGTACACGATTATAGAAACAAATGTTGAAATTTTAAAAATATAAAAAATAGTGTAAATTAAGCTAGAAATTCATGGTGAACAATACATTGTTGTCGAAAAAATCAAATAATTTAATAAATTTAAAATACGCGTTTTCATTTTTAAAGTAAAAAACACCTTATTTTTGAAGTGTATAGTACACGATTTATAGAAACAAATGTTTATATTTTCCAAATATAAAAAATAGTGTAAATTAAGCTAGAAACTTCTTGGTGAACAATACAATGTTGTTAAAAAAATCAAATAATTTAATAAATTTAAAATACGGGCTTTCATTTTTAAAGTAAAAAACACTCTACATTTCATGTCTATAGTACACGATTTCTAGAAACAAATTTTACAATTTTAAAAGCATAAAAAATCGTGTAAATTAAGCTAGAAACTTCTTTGTTAACAATACATTGTTGTCAAAAAAATCAAATAATATAATAAATTTTAAATATGAGTTTTTCTTATTAAAGTAAAAAAGACCCTATATTACAAGTATATAGTACACGATTTCTAAAATAATGGTGACATTTTAAAAATATAAAAAATAGTAAAAATTAAGCTAGAAACTTCATGGTGCACAATAAATTTTGTCAAAAAAATCAAATAATTTAATAAATTTAAAATATGCATTTTCATTTTTAAAGAAAAAAACACCCTATTTTTGAAGTGCATAGTACTTGATTTATAGAAAAAAAATGTTGATATTTTTAAATTATAAAAAATAGAGTAAATTAAGCGAGAAATTTCTTGGTGACAATACATTGTTGTCATAAAAATCAAATAATTTCATAAATTTAAAATATGCATTTTTATTTTTAAAGTAAAAAACACCCTACATTTCATGTCTATAGTACACGATTTCTAGAAACAACTATTGCAATTTTAAAAGCATATAAAATCGTGTAAATTAAGCTAGAAACATCTTGGTGTCAATACATTGTTGTCAAAAAAATCAAAAATTTTTTATAAATTTAAAATATGCATTTCCATTTTTAAAGTAAAAAACACCATATTTTCAAGTCTATAGTACAATATTTTTAGAAACAAATGTTGATATTTTTAAAATATAAAAAAAGTATAAATTAAGCTAGAAACTTCTTGGTGAACAGTAAATTGTTGTCAAAAAAGATCAAATAATTTAATAAATTTAAAATATGCGTTTTAATTTTTAAACTAAAAAACACCCTATTTTTGAAGTGTATAGTACACGATTTATAGAAACAAATGTTGATATTTTAAAAATATAAAAAATAGTGTAAATTAAGCAAGAAACTTCTTGGTGACAATACCTTGTTGTCATAAAAATCAAATAATTTAATAAATTTAAAATATGCATTTTTTTTAATGTAAAAAACACCCTACATTTCATGTCTATAGTACACGATTTCTAGAAACAACTGTTGCAATTTTAAAAGCATATAAAATCGTGTAAATTAAGCTAGAAACATCTTGGTGTCAATACATTGTTGTCAAAAAGATCAAATAATTTAATAAATTTAAAATATGCATTTTCATTTTTAAAGTAAAAAAACCCTATTTTTGAAGTGTATATTACAAGATTTCTAGAAATAAATGTTACTATTTTAAAAGCATTAAAAATCGTGTAAATTAAGCTAGAAACTTCTTTGGTTAACAATACATTGTTGTCAAAAAATTAAATAATTTAATAAATTTAAAATATGCATTTTCATTTTTAAAGTAAAAAACACCCTATTTTCAAGTCTATAGTACACGATTTTTAGATACAAATGTTGCAATTTTAAAAATATGAAAAATGTGTAAATTAAGCTAAAACTTTTATTGGGAACAATACGTTGTTTTCAAAAAAATAAAATATATTTTAAATTTAATATTTTCAATTTCATTTTTAAAATCTAAAACACCCTCTTTTTCAAGTGTATAGTACACGATTTTTAGAAACAAATCTTGCAATTATAAAAATTTAAAAAATTTGTAAATTACATTAGAAACTTCATGGTGAACAATACAACGTTTTCTAAAAATCAAATAATATAATAAACTTAAAATATGCATTTTCATTTTCCAAGTAAAAAACACCCTACATTTCAAGTCTATAGTACACGATTTCTAGAAACAAATGTTACTATTTTAAAAGTATAAAAAATCGTGTAAATTAATCTAGAAACTTTTTTGTGAACAATACATTGTTGTCAAAAAAATTAAATAATTCAATAAATTTAAAATACGCGTTTCCTTTTTAAAATAAAAAACACCCTATTTTTGAAGTGTATAGTATGTGATTTATAGAAACAAATGTTGATATTTTAAAAATATAAAAAATAGTGTAAATTAAACTAGAAACTTCTTGGTGAACAATACATTGTTGAAAAAAAATCAAATAATTTAATAAATTGAAAATACGCGTTTTCATTTTTAAAGTGAAAAACACCCTATTTTTGAAGTGTATAGTACACGATTTATAGAAACAAATGATGATATTTTAAAAATATAAAAAGTAGTGTAAATTAAGCAAGAAACGTCTTGGTGACAATACATTGTTGTCATAAAAATCAAATAACTTAATAAATTTAAAATATGCGTTTTTATTTTTAAAGTAAAAAACACCCTACATTTCATGTCTATAGTACACAATTTCTAGAAACAACTGTTGCAATTTTAAAAGCATATAAAATCGTGTAAATTAAGCTAGAAACGTCTTGGTGTCAATACATTGTTGTCAAAAAAATCAAATAATTTAATAAATTTAAAATATGCATTTTCATTTTTAATGTAAAAAACACCATATTTTTGAAGTGTATAGTACACGATTTCTAGATACAAATGTTACAATTTTAAAAATTTGAAAATTTGTGTAAATTAAGCTAGAAACTTCTTGGTGACAATAAATTGTTGTCAAAAAAATCAAATAATTTAATAAATTTAAAATATGCATTTTTATTTTTAAAGTAAAAAACACCCTATTTTCAAGTCTATAGTACAAGATTTTTATATCAAATGTTGCAATTTTAAAAGTATGAAAAACTCTGTAAATTAAGCTAAAAATTTTATTGGGAACATTACGTTTTTTTCAAAAAAATAAAATATATTTTAAATTTAATATTTTCAATTTCATTTTTAAATTCTAAAATACCCTCTTTTTCAAGTGTGTAGTACACGATTTTTAGAAACAAATGTTGCAATTATAAAAATATAAAAAATTTTGTAAATTAAATTAGAAACTTCAAGGTCGACAATACATTGTTTTTAAAAAATCAAATAATTTAGAAAACTTAAAATATGCGTTTTCATTTTCCAAGTAAAAAACTCCCTACATTTCATGTCTATAGTACACGTTTTCTAGAAACAAATGTTACTATTTTAAAAGCATAAAAAATCGTGTAAATTAAGCTAGAAAATTCTTGGTGAACAATACATTATTGTAAAAAAAATCAAATAATTTAATAAATTGAAAATACGCGTTTTCATTTTTAAAGTGAAAAACACCCTATTTTTGAAGTTATAGTACACGATTTATAGAAACAAATGATGATACTCTAAAAATATAAAAAATAGTGTAAATTAAGCAAGAAAATTCTAGGTGAACAATACATTGTTCTCATAAAAATCAATAAATTTATTAAATTTAAAATATGCCTTTTTATTTTTAAAGTAAAAAACACCCTACATTTCATGTCTATAGTACACGATTTCTAGAAACAACTGTTGCAATTTTAAAAGCATATAAAATCGTGAAAATTAAGCTAGAAACGTCTTGGTGTCAATACATTGTTGTAAAAAAACCCAAATAATTTAATAAATTTCAAATATGCATTTTCATTTTTAAAGTAAAAAACATCCTATTTTTGAAGTGTATAGTACACGATTTCTAGATACAAATGTTGCAATTTTAAAAATTTGAAAAATTGTGTAAATTAAGCTAGAAACTTCTTGGTGACAATAAATTGTTGTCAAAAAAATCAAATAATTTAATAAATTTAAAATATGCATTTTTATTTTTAAAGTAAAAAACACCCTATTTTCAAGTCTATAGTACAAGATTTTTATATCAAATTTTGCAATTTTAAAAATATGAAAAACTCTGGTAATTAAGCTAAAATTTTTTGGGAACATTACGTTGTTTTCAAAACAATAAAATATATTTTAAATTTAATATTTTCAATTTCATTGTTAAATTCTAAAACACCCTCTTTTTCAAGTGTATAGTACACGATTTTTAGAAATAAATGTTGCAATTATAAAAATATAAAAAAATTTTTAAATTAAATTAGAAAATTCAAGGTCGACAATACATTGTTTTCAAAAAATCAAATAATTTAGAAAACTTAAAATATGCATTTTCATTTTCCAAGTAAAAAACTCCCTACATTTCATGTCTATAGTACACGTTTTCTAGAAACAAATGTTACTATTTTAAAAGCATAAAAAATCATGTAAATTAAGCTAGAAACTTCTTTGTGAGCAATACATTGTTCTCAAAAAAATCAAATAATTTAATAAATTTAAAATATGCCTTTCATTTTTAAAGTAAAAAACACCCTATTTTTTAAGTGTATAGTACGCGATTTATAGAAACAAATGTTGATATTTTAAAAATATAAAAAATCGTGTAAATTAAGCTAGAAACTTCTTTGTGAGCAATAAATTGTTGTCAAAAAATTCAAAAAAATTATTAAATTTAAAATATGCGTTTTCATTTTTAAAGTAAAAAACACCCTATTTTTGAAGTGTATAGTACACGATTTCTAGATACAAATGATGATATTTTAAAAATATGAAAAATAGTGTAAATTAAGCTAGAAATTTCTGGGTGAACAATACATTGTTGTCAAAAAATAAATTAATTTAATAAATTTAAAATATGCATTTTTATTTTTAAAGTAAAAAACACCCTACATTTCATGTCTATATTACAAGATTTCTAGAAATAAATGTTACTATTTTAAAAGCATTAAAAATCGTGTAAATTAAGCTAGAAACTTCTTGGTGAACAATACATTGTTGTCAAAAAATCAAATAATTTAATAAATTTAAAATATGCATTTTCATTTTTAAAGTAAAAAACACCCTATTTTCAAGTCTATAGTACACGATTTTTAGATACAAATGTTGCAATTTGAAAAATATAAAAAATTGTGTAAATTAAGCTAGAAACTTTATTGGGAACAATAAGTTGTTTTCAAAAAAATCATATATATTTTAAATTTTAAATTTTCAATTTTCGTTTTCATTTTTAAATTCTAAAACACCCCTCTTTTTCAAGTGTATAGTACACGATTTTTAGAAACAAATGTTGCAATTATAAAAATATAAAAATTTGTAAATTATATTAGAAACTTCATGGTGAACAATAGATTGTTTTAAAAAAAATCAAATAATTTAATAAATTAAAAATATGCGTTTTCATTTTCCAAGTAAAAAACACCCTACATTTCATGTCTATAGTACACGATTTCTAGAAACAAATGTTACTATTTTAAAAGCATAAAAAATTGTGTAAATTAAGTTAGAAACTTCTTGGTGAATAATACATTGTTGTCAAAAAAATAAAATAATTTAATCAATTTAAAATATGGGTTTTTATTTTTAAAGTAAAAACACCCTATATTTCAAGTCTATAGTATATGATTTCTACAAACAAATGTTGCAATTTTAAAAATATAAAAAATTGTGTAAATTAAGCTAGAAACTTCACCGTAAACAATATATTGATTTATAAAATATTAAATAATATAATAAATTAAAAATATGTGTTTTCATTTTTTAAGTAAAAAATACCATATTTTTTATGTGTATAGAATACGATTTCTAAAAAAAATTATTATATTTTAAAAATATAAAAAATAGTGTAAGTTAACCTAGAAACATCATGGTGAATAATATATTATTGTCAAAAAAATCAAATAATTTAATAAATTTAAAATATGCATTTTCATTTTTAAAGTAAAAAACACCATAATTTCAAGTTTATAGTCCAGGATTTTTGGATACAAATGTTGCAATTTTAAAAATATGAAAAATTGTGTAAATTAAGCTAGAAACTTTATTGGGAACAATACGTTGTTTCCAAAAAAATAAATATATTTTAAAATTAAAATTTTCATTATCATTTTTAAATTCTAAAACACCCTCTTTTTCAAGTGTATTGTACACGATTTTTAGAAACAAATGTTACAATTTTAAAAATATAAAAAATTTTGTAAATTAAATTAGAAACTTCATGGTGAACAATACATTGTTTTAAAAAAATCAAATAATTTAATAAATTTAAAATATGCGTTTTCATTTTTATAGTAAAAAACACCCTACATTTCATGTCTATATTATACGATATTTAGAAACAAATGTTACTATTTTAAAAGCATTAAAAATCGTGTAAATTAAGCTAGAAACTTCTTGGTGAACAATACATTGTTGTCAAAAAAATAAAATAATTTAATCAATTTAAAATATGCGTTTTTATTTTTAAAGTAAAAACACCCTATATTTCAAGTCTATAGTATATGATTTCTACAAACAAATGTTGCAAGTTTAAAAATATAAAAAATTGTGTAAATTAAGCTAGAAACTTCACGGTAAACAATACATTGATTTAAAAAAAATTAAATAATATAATAAATTAAAAAAATGTGTTTTCATTTTTTTAGTAAAAAACACCATATTTTTCAAGTGAATAGTACACGATTTTTAGAAACAAATGTTGCAATTAAAAAAATATAAAAAATTTGTAAATTAAATTAGAAACTTCATGGTGAAAATTACATTGTTTTCAAAAAAAATCAAATAATGTAATAAATTTAAAATATGCATTTTCATTTTTAAAGTAAAAAACACCCTACATTTCATGTCTATAGTACATGATTTCTAGAAACAAATGTTACTATTTTAAAAGCATATAAAATCGTGTAAATTAAGCTAGAAACTTCTTGGTGAACAATACATTGTTGTCGAAAAAATCAATTAATTTAATAAATTTAAAATATGCGTTTTTTTTAAAGTAAAAAACACCCTATATTTCAAGTCTATAGTATACGATTTCTACAAACAAATGTTGTAATTTTAAAAATATAAAAAAGTGGGTAAATTAAGCTAGAAAGTTCATGGTAAACAATACATTGATTTAAAAAAATTAAATAATATAATAAATTAAAAATGTGCATTTTCATTTTTAAAGTAAAAAACACCCTATTTTCAAGTCTATAGTACAATATTTTTAAAAACAAATGTTGCAATTTTAAAAATATGAAAAATTTTGTAAATTAAGCTAGAAAATTTGGGAACAATACGTTAATTTCTTAAAAATCAAATATATTTTAAATTTTAAATTTTCGTTTTCATTTTTAAATTCTAAAACAACCTCTTTTTCAAGTGTATAGTACACGATTTTTCGAAAAAAATATTGCAATTATAAAATATAAAAAATTTTGTAAATTAAATTAGTAACATGGTGAACAATACATTGTTTTCAAAAAATCAAATAATCTAATAAATATAAAATATGCATTTTCATTTTCAAAGTAAAAAACACCCCACATTTCATGTCTATAGTACACGATTTCTAGAAACAAATGTTACTATTTAAAAGCATAAAAAATCGTGTAAATTAAGCTAGAAACTTCTTGGTGAACAATACATTGATGTCAAAAAAATCAAATAATTAAATAAATTTAAAATATTCTTTTTTATTTTTAAAGTAAAAAACACCCTATATTTCAAGTCTATAGTATACTATTTCTTCAAACAAATGTTACAATTTGAAAAATATAAAAAAATTGTGTTAATTAAGCTAGAAACTTCATTGTAAAAAATACATTGATTTGAAAAAATTAAATAATATAATAAATTAAAAATATGCGTTTTCATTTTTTTAGTAAAAAACACCCTTTTTTTGAAGTGTATAGTACACGATTTATAGAAACAAATGTTGATATTTTAAAATATAAAAAATAGTGTAAATTAAACTAAAAACTTCTTGGTGAACAATACATTGTTGCCAAAAAAATCAAATAATTTAATAAATTTAAAATACGCGATTTCATTTTTAAAGTAAAAAACGCCCTATTTTTGAAGTGTATAGCACACGATTTATAGAAACAAATGTTGATTTTTTAAAAATATAAAAAATAGTGTAAATTAAGCTAGAAAATACTGGGTGAACAATACAATGTTGTCAAAAAAATCAAATAATTTTATAAATTTAAAATATGTATTTTCATTTTTAAAGTAAAAAACACCCTAGTTTCAAGTCTATAGTACAAGATTTTTAGATCAAATGTTGCAATTTTAAAAATATGAAAAACTATGGTATGTAAGCTAGAAACTTAATTGGGAACAATACGTTGTTTTCAAAAAAAATATATTTTAAATTTATTATTTTCAATTTCATTTTTAAATTCTAAAACACCCTCTTTTTCAAGTGTATAGTACACAATTTTTAGTAACAAATCTTGCAATTATAAAAATATAAAAAAATTTGTAAATTAAATTAGAAACTTCATGGTGAACAATATATTGTTTTAAAAAATCAAATAATTTAATAAACTTAAAATATACGTTTTCATTTTTAATGTAAAAAACACCCTACATTTCATTTCTATAGTAAACGATTTCTAGAAACAAATGTTACTATTTTAAAAGCATTAAAAATCATGTAAATTAAGCTAGAAAATTCTGGGTGAACAATACATTGTTGTAAAAAAAAATCAAATAATTTAATAAATTTAAAATATGCATTTTCATTTTTAAATTAAAAAACACCATATTTTGAAGTCTTTAGTACAATATTTTTAAATACAAATGTTGCTATTTTAAAAATATGAAAAATTGTGTAAATTTTGCTAGAAACTTTATTGCAACAATACATTGTTTTCAAAAAATTCAAATATATTTTAAATTTTAAATTTTCATTTTCATTTTTAAATTCTAAAACACCCTCTTTTTCAAGTGTATAGTACACGATTTTTAGAAATAAATCTTGCAATTATAAAAATTTAAAGAAATTTGTAAATTACATTAGAAACTTCATGGTGAACAATACAATGTTTTCTAAAAATCAAATAATTTAATAAATTTAAATTATGCATTTTAAATTTTAAAGTAAAAAACACCCTACATTTCATTTCTATAGTACACGATTTCTAGAAACAAATGTTACTACTTTAGAAGCATAAAAAATCATGTAAATTAAGCTAGAAACTTCTTGGTGAACAATACATTGTTGTAGAAAAAATCAAATAATGAATAAATTTAAAATATGCGTTTTTATTTTTAAACTAAAAAACACCATATATTTCAAGTCTATAGTATACGATTTCTACAAATTAATGATGCAATTTTTAAAATATAAAAAATGGTGTAAATTAAGCTAGAAAATTCTTGGAAAACAATACATTTATTTAAAAAAATTAAATAATATAATAAATTAAAAAAATGCATTTTCATTTTTTTAATAAAAAACACTCTATTTTTGAAGTGTATAGTACACGATTTCTAAAACAAAATGATGATATTTTGAAAATTAAAAATATAGTGTAAATTAAGCTAGAAACTTCATTGTGAACAATACGTTGTTGTAAAAAAAATCAAATAATTTAATAAATTGAAAATATGCATTTTTATTTTTAAAGTAAAAAACACCATATTTTCAAGTCTATAGTACAATATTTTTAGAAACAAATGTAGCAATTTTAAAAATATGAAAAATTGTGTAAATTAAATTAGAAACTTTATTGGGAACAATACATTATTTTCAAAAAATCAAACATATTTCAAATTTTAAATTTTCGTTTTCATTTTTAAATTTTTAAACAACCTCATTTTCAAGTGTATACACGATTTTTAGAAATCAATACTGCAATTATAAAAATATAAAAAAATTTGTAAATTAAATTAGAAACATGGTGAACAATACATTATATTTAAAAAAATCAAATAATTTAATAAATTTAAAATATGCGTTTTCATTTTTAAAGTAAAAAACACCCTACATTTTATGTCTATAGTACACAATTTCTAGAAACAAATGTTACTATTTTAAAAGCATATAAAATCGTGTAAATTAAGCTAGAAACTTCTTGGTGAACAATACATTGTTGTCAAAAAAATCAAATAATTTAATAAATTTGAAATATGTGTTTTTATTTTTAAATTAAAAAACACCCTATATTTCAAGTCTATAGTATACGATTTCAACAAACAAATGTTGCAATTTTAAAAATATAAAAAATTATGTAAATTAAGCTAGAAACTTCATGGTAAAAAATACATTGATTTAAAAAAATTAAATAATATAATAAATTAAAAATATGCGTTTTCATTATTTTAGTAAAAAACACCCTATTTTTTAAGTGTATAGTACACGATTTATAGAAACAAATGTTGATATTTTAAAAATATAAAAAATAGTGTTAATTAAGCTAGAAACTTCTTGGTGTACAATACGTTGTTGTCAAAAAAATCAAATAATTTAATAAATTTTAAATACGCGTTTTCAGTTTTATAGTAAAAAACACCATATTTTTTAAGTGTATATAGTACACGATTTATAGAAACAAATGTTGATATTTTATAAATATAAAAAATAGTGTAAATTAAGCTAGAAAATTCTCGGTGAACAATACATTGTTGTCAAAAAAATCAATTAATTTAATAAATTTAAAATATGTATTTTCATTTTTAAAGTAAAAAACACCCTATTTTGAAGTCTATAGTACACGATTTTTAGATACAAATGTTGCAATTTTAAAAATATGAAAAATTGTGTAAATTAAGCTAGAAACTTTATTGGGAACAATACATTGTTTTCAAACAAATCAAATATATTTTAAATTTTCGTTTTCATTTTTCAATTCTAAAACACCCTCCTTTTCAAGTGTATAGTACACGATTTTTAAAAACAAATGTTGCAATTAGAAAAATATAAAAAAAAATTTGTAAATTAAATTTGAAACTTCAAGGTGAACAATACATTGTTTTCAAAAAAAATAAAATAATTTAATAAATTTAAAATATGCATTTTAATTTTTAAAGTAAAAAACACCCTACATTTCATGTCTATATTACACGATTTCTAGGAACAAATGTTACTATTTTAAAAGCATAAAAAATCGTGTAAATTAAGCTAGAAATTTCTTTGTGAACAATACATTGTTGTCAAAAAATCAAATAATTTAATAAATTTAAAATATGCATTTTTATTTTTAAACTAAAAAACACCTTATATTTCATGTCTATAGTATACGATTTCTACAAACAAATGTTGTAATTTTAAAAATATAACAATTTGAGTAAATTAAGCTAGAAACTTCATGGTAAACAATACATTTTTTAAAAAAAATTATATAATATAATTAATTAGAAATATGTGTTTTCATTTTTTTTTAATAAAAACACCCTATTTTTCAAGTGTAGAGTACACGATTTCTAAAAAAAATGATGATATTTTAAAAATATAAAAAATAGTGTAAATTAAGCTAGAAACTTCATGGTGAACAATACATTGTTGTCAAAAAAAAATAATTTAATAAATTTAAAATACGCGTTTTCATTTTATAGTAAAAAACACCATATTTTTTAAGTGTATAGTACATGATTTATAGAAACAAATGTTACTATTTTAAAAGCATACAAAATCGTGTAAATTAAGCTAGAAACGACTTGGTGAACAATACATTGTTGTCCAAAAAATCTAATAATTTAATAAATTTAAATATGCATTTTTATATTTAATGTTAAAAACACCCTATATTTCAAGTCTATTGTACACGATTTCTACAAACAAATGTTGCAATTTTAAAAATATAAAAAAATGTGTAAATTAAGCTAGAAACTTCATGGTAAAAAATATATTGATTTAAAAAAATTAAATAACATAATAAATTAAAAATATGCTTTTTTCATTTTTTTAGTAAAAAACACCATATTTTTCAAGTGTATAGTACACGATTTCTAAAAAAATGATGATATTTTAAAAATATAAAAAATAGTGTAAATTAAGCTAGAAACTTCATGGTGAACAATACATTGTTGTCAAAAAAATCAAATAATTTAATAAATTTAAAATACACATTTTCATTTTTCAATTAGTAAACACCCTATTTTTGAAGTGTATATAGTACATGATTTATAGAAACAAATGTTGATATTTTAAAAATATAAAAAATAGTGTAAATTAAGCTAGAAACTTCATGGTGAACAATAAATTGTTGTCAAAAAAATCAAATAATTTAATAAATTTAAAATACGCATTTTCATTTTTAAAGTAAAAAAAAAACCTATTTTTGAAGTGTATAGTACACGATTTATAGAAATAAATGTTGATATTTTAAAAATATAAAATAGTGTATATTAAGCTAGAAACTTCTTGGTGAACAATACATTGTTGTCAAAAAAATCAAATAATTTAATAAATTTAAAATATGCATTTTCATTTTTAAAGTAAAAAACACCATATTTTCAAGTCTATAGTATACGATTTATACAAACAAATGTTGTAATTTTAAAAATATAAAAAATAGTGTAAATAAAGCTAGAAACTTCATGGTGAACAATACATTGTTGTCAAAAAAAAACAAATAATTTAATAAATTTAAATTACGCGTTTTCATTTTTAATGTAAAAAACACCCTGTTTTTGAAGTGTATAGTACACGATTTGTAGAAACAAATGTTGATATTTTAATAATATAAAAAATAGTGTAAATTAAGCTAGAAACTTCTTGGTGAACAATACATTGTTTTCAAAAAATCAAATAATTTAATAAATTTAAAATACGCATTTTCATTTTTAAAGTAAAAAACACCCTATTTTTGTAGTGTATAGTACACAATTTATAGAAACAAATGTTTATATTTCAAAAATATAAAAAATAGTGTAAATTAAGCTAGAAACTTCTATGTGAACAATACATTGTTGTTAAAAAAATCAAATAATTTAATAAATTTATAATATGCATTTTCATTTTTAAAGTAAAAAAACACCCTATTTTCAAGTCTATAGTACACAATTTTTAGATACAAATGTTTCAATTTTAAAAATATGAAAAATTGTGTAAATTAAACTAGAAACTTTATGGTAAACAATACATTGATTTAAAAAAAATGAAATAATATAATAAATTAAAAATATGCGCTTTGATTTTTTTTAGTAAAAAACACAGTATTTTTCAAGTGTAAAGTACACGATTTCTAAAAAAATGATGATATTTTAAAAATATAAAAAATAGTGTAAATTAAGCTAGAAACTTCATGGTGAACAATACATTGTTGACAAAAAAATTAAATAATATAATAAATTAAAAATATGCGTTTTTATTTTTTTCGTAAAAAATACCCTATTTTTGAAGTGTATATAGTACATGATTTATAGAAACTGTTAACCAAGTGGCCTCTATACTCAAGAGGGGGGGTGAATTGAGCTTAAAAAATTTTCAAAAAATTCGTTTAAGATTATAACCAAACTTGAACAAGATATATATTAGTTGACGTATGGAATTGAACTATACGAAAAGCAGAAATGAAGATTAAATAAACTTAAACAGATCTGAGTTTTAGGGATAGAGAGAATAGTACCGGGTTTTATACTGGTTCAGTCATACACCACTTGTGACCTACGTCCAGTCTAGGAATCTCCGCCACGCGAGATTACTTATATTACTTTCCAACAATTACACACTAAGAGCACCTTTCTCAATTGGATACCCCACCTTCAAACAATTTAGAAGGATACCACACCTTCACACAAAAATTAGCTCACCACAATTGAAACTCTCAAAAGAGTAAATGATACAACTTGAAGCTCTAATATATTTGATTTAAGGCTCTTTGTTTTGATGAAAGAAACAGTATAGGTAAAAAACAAAGTAAGCCTTAGGCAAAAGCACAAGACCCTTGATTTAGAGAGATTGATGATAAGAAGCAATTTTTCAATACAGTATTAAGCTCACAAGGGTATGTTATATTCTAAGCCAGAAGCCCTTTATATAGATGCCAGAAACAACAGTCAGAAGCTGCGCATATTTTACTTTCATATTCGAATATAGCACTTACATATTCAAATATAGCACTTTCATATTCGAATATGGCACTATCATATTCGAATATGTATTCGAATATAATGTTTCTGCGTCTAAAAATTGATTTCTGTAGGCTTCATATTCGAATATGGAGATTTCATATTCGAATATGTATTCGAATATGGCAAGTCATATTCGAATATATATTCAAATACACAGTTTTTGAAAATTGATCAGGCCAATATAATATGTCATATTCAAATATGTATTCGAATATGGCAAGCCATATTCGAATATATATTCGAATATACTGGCCAGGAATTTCAAATTTTATTTCCAGAACCTTGATATTCGAATATAAACCCAATTTTGACTTTATCAAATAAAAATCACTTTTGATATTTTCTTTGAGGGTCTTTTCCTTTGAAAATGATTTTATTTTTGACTCTTAATATTTTTATAAAATTCCTTTTTAGAAAAATGTTTGTTTCAATTTCAAAGAGCCTTAATCAAAATTACATTCATAATTTAACAACCTAAATACCCTTTGTTGTTGCAGATCTGTTTACTGTACTTATTCGCATGATTTATCCTTTTGATTCTTGGTTTGTTGTGGAATCATCGAAACTCCAAACGTAGAGCATTTACATTTACAGAAACAAATGTTGATATTTTAAAAATATAAAAAATAGTGTAAATTAAGCTAGAAACTTCATGGTGAACAATACATTGTTGTCAAAAAAATTAAATAATTTAATAAATTTAAAATACACGTTTTCTATAGTACACGATTTTTAGATACAAATGTTGCAATTTTTAAAATATGAAAAATTGTGTAAATTAAGCTAGAAACTTTATTGGGAACAATACGTTGTTTTCAAAAAAATCAAATATATTTTAAATTTTAAATTTTCGTTTTCATTTTTAAATTCTAAAACACCCTCTTTTTCAAGTGTATAGTACACAATTTTTAGAAACAAATGTTGCAATTATAAAAATATAAAAAATTTTGTAAATTAAATTAGAAACTTCATGGTGAACAATACATTGTTTTCAAAAAAATCAAATAATTTAATAAATTTAAAATATGCGTTTTCATTTTTAAAGTAAAAAACACCCTACATTTTATGTCTATAGTACACAATTTCTAAAAACAAATGTTACTATTTTAAAAGCATATAAAATCGTGTAAATTAAGCTAGAAACTTCTTGGTGAACAATACATTATTGTCAAAAAAATCAAATAATTTAATAAATTTAAAATATGCATTTTCATTTTTAAAGTAAAATACACCCTATTTTTTAATGTATAGTACACGATTTATAGAAGAGTTTAAATACAATGGGTCAACGACCCATTGTAGAATGGGATGTCGGCGCATAATAGAACGCCACATCGTGCGCAAAGCAGTTTTATTAAAAGATATGAAATAAAAAATTAAAATCTAAATAGAAACTAAGATTGAAAAATTATTTTTAATTATTTTTAGTTCTCGAGCTCAATATAAATTATTTTTAATCATTTTTAAAATTAAACTCAATTTTTTAAGAGATCATTCACCCTACACTTGAATAATAGGGCGCTTTTCAAAAAAGAATAAGAAAAAGCATTTTTAAATTACTTAAATTATTACAAGTCTTTTTTAGAACAGTGTATTATTAACTTTGAAATCTCGAGTTCAATTTAAATAATTTTTCAATATTTATAAAATCAAACTGATTTTTTTGAGAGATTGAGTAATATACACTTGAAGAATAGGATGTTTTTCAAAAAAAATAAAAATGAAATTTTTAAATAACGTATTTTACAAGTCTTTTATAGAGCAATGTATTATTAAATTTGATGTCTCGAGCTCAATTTATATATTATTTAAATATTTTTCAAATTAAACTCAATTTTTTGACAGATCATGTTTGTTTACACTTGAAAAATAGGGTATTTTTTAAAAAAAATGAAAATGAAATTTTTATATTACTTTAATTTTTAGGAGTCTTTGTGAGAACAATTTATTTTAAACTTTGAAGTCTCAAACTTAATTTACATAATTTTTTGATGTACCAAAAAAATTTACATAATTTTTTAATATTTATAAATCAAACTCATTTTTTTTAGAGATCGAGTATTGTATACACTTTAAGAATAGATGTTTTTCAAAAAAAAATTATAACCCAATTTTTAAAATACCTTCATTTTACAAGTTTTTATAGAGCATTGTATTATTATATTTAAAGTCTCGAGCTAAATTTTTATTATTTTTTAATATTTTAAAAATTAAACTCTATTTTTTCACATATCGTGTAGTATAAATTTGAAAAATAGGGTATTTTGCAAATAAAATAAAAATGCAAATTTTAAATTACATTAATTTTTACAAGTATTTTTTAGAGCAATAAATTATTAACTTTGAAGTCTCGAGCTCTATTTATAGTATTTCTTCAAAAAAAATTAAACCGTGATGTTTAAATTACATAAATTAAAACTCAATTTTTTGAGATATCGTGTCCTATACACTTGAAAAATAACGTGTTTTTCAAAAAACTTTAAACGTGATGTTTAAATTATATAAATTATTAGAAGTTTTTTTCAGAGCAGTGTATTATTAACTTTGAAGTCTAGGGCTCAATTTACATAATTTTTCATTATTTTTAAAATCAAACTCAATTTTTTAAGAGACCATTCACCGTACACTTGATGAATGAGACATTATGTACTATATACTAGAAAAATAGTGTGTTTTTCAAAAAAATGAAACGTGATGTTTATATTACTTAAATTTTTAGAAGTTTTTTTTGAGAACAGTGCATTATTAACTTTGAAGTCTCGAGCATAATTTACATAATATTTCATTATTTTTAAAATCTAACTCAATTTTTTAACAGACCATTCACCATACACTTGAACAATAGGGCGTTTTTCTAAATAACAAAAGAAAACACAATTTTTAAATTACTTATATCATGACAAGTCTTTTTGAGAGCAATGTATTATTAACGTTGAAGTCTCGAGTTCAATTTTCATCATTTTTCAATATTTATAAAATTAAACTCATCTTTTTTGAGGGATCAAGTACTATACACTTGAAGAATAGAGTGTTTTTTGAATTAAAATGAATACGCAATTTTTAAATTACATAAATTTAACAAGTCTTTTATAGAGAAATGTATTATTAAATTTGAAGTCTCAAGCTCAATTTATAATATTTTTTAATATTTTAAAAGTTAAACTCAATTTTTTGAGAGATCGTGTACTATAAACTTCAAGAATAAGGTATTTTTCAAAAAATATGAAAACACAATTTTTGAATTACTTTATATTTTACAAGTTTTTTGAAAGCAATGTATTATTTAATTTGAAGTCTCGATCTCAATTTATATTATTTTTTAATATTTTTAAAATTAAACTCAATTTTTTCGGACATCGTATACGGTAAATTTGAAGAATATGGTATTTTTCAAAAAAATTGAAAAAAAATTGAAATTAATTTAAATTTTACTAGTCTTTTTGAGAGCAATGTATTATTAAATTTGAAGTCTCGAGCTCAATTTATATTATTTTTAAAATTAAAATCAACTTTTTCAGAAAGATCGTGTCCTATAAACTTGAAGAATAAGGTATTTTTCAAAAAAAAATGAAAATGCAAATTTTAAATTACTTTAAATTTGACAAGTCTTTTTTAGAGCAACGGAATATTAACTTTAAATCTCGAGCTCAATTTATATTACTTTTTAATACTTTTAAAATTAAGCTCAATTTTTTGAAAGATCGTGTACTATACACTTGAAATAGAGTGCGTTTTTTTTAAATGAAACGTGATGTTTAAATTATTTAAATTATTAGAAGTTTTTTTTAGAGCGCTTCATTATTAACTTTGAAGTCTCGAGCATAATTTATATAATTTTTCATTATTATTAAAATCCAACTCAAGTTTTTAAGAGACCTTTCACCACACACTTGAAGAATAGGGCGTTTTTCTTAAAAAAAACAAACAAAATTTTTAAATTGGTTATATCATTAAAGTCTTTCTTTGAGCAATGTATTATCAACTTTTAAGTCTCGAGTTCAATTTACATAATTTTTCAATATTTATAAAATCAAACTAGTTTTTTTAGAGATCGAGTACTATACACTTGAATAAGGTGTTTTTCGAAATAAAATGAATATGCAATTTTTAAATTAAATAAATTTTCCAAGTCTTTTATATTGCAATGTATTATTAAATTTGAAGTCTCAAGCATAATTTATAATATATTTTAATATTTTAAAAGTTAAACTCAATTTTATTAGAGATCGTGTACAATAAACCTGAAGAATAGGATATTTTTCATAAAAAACAGAAAATGCAATTTTTAAATTACTTTAAATTTTAAAAGACCTTTTAAAAACAATGTATTATTTACTTTGAAGTTTCGAGCTCAATTTATATTATATTTTAACATTTCTAAAATCAAACTCAATTTTTCCAGAGAGATCGTGTACTATAAACTTGAAGAATGGGGTATTTTTTTAAAAAAATGAAAATGCAATTTTTAAATTTCTTTAAATTTTACTATTTTTTTAAAGAAATCTATAATTAAATTTGAAGTCTCGAGCTCAATTTATATTATTTTTTAATATTTTTAAAATTAAACTCAATCTTTTCAGGGATCATGTACTATAAACTTGAAAAATAGGGTATTTTTCAAAAAAAAAAATTGAAAATAACAATTTTAAATTACTTTAAATTTTACAAGTCTTTTTCAGAGCAACGTATTATTAACTTTAAAGTATCGAGCTAAATTTATATTATTTTTTAATATTTTTTAAATTAAACTTAATTTTTGAGAAATCATGTTTTATACGCATGAAAAATAGTGCGTTTTTCAAAAAAAATGAAACATGATGTTTAAATTACTTATAGTTTTAGAAGTTTTTTTAGAGCAATGCGTTATTAACTTTAAAGTCTCGAGCATAATTACATAATATTTCATTATTTTTAAAATTCAACTCAATTTTTTAAGAGACCATTCACCAAACACTTGAACAATATTGTGTTTTTCTAAATAAAAAAAGAAAACACAATTTTTAACCTACTTATATCATTACAAAGCAATGTATTATTAACTTTGAGGTCTCGAGTTTAATTTATATAATTTTTCAATATTTATAAAATTAAACTCATCTTTTTTGAGAGATCGAGTACTATACACTTGAAAAATATGGTGTTTTTAAAATAAAATGAATACGCAAATTTTAAATTAAATAAATTTTACAAGTCTTTTATAGAGCAATGTATTATTAAATTTGAATTCTCAAGCCTAATTTATAATATTTTAAAAGTTAAACTCAAATTTTTGAGAGATCGTGTACTATATATTTGAAGAATAGGATATTTTTCAAAAAAAAATGAAACACAATTTTTAAATTACTTTAAATTTTACAAGTCTTTTTGAGAACAATGTATTATTTAATTTGAAGTCTCGATCTCAATTTATATTATTTTTTAATCTTTTTAAAATTAAACTTAATTTTTTCCAGAGATGTTATACTGTAAACATGAAGAATATGGTATTTTTAAAAAAAATTGAAAATGCAATTTTTAAATTAGTTTAAATTTTACTAGTCTTTTTGAGAGCAATGTATTATTAAATTTAAAGTCTCGATTTTAATTTATATTACTTTTTAAAATTAAAATCAATTTTTTCAAAGAGATTGTGTCCTATAAACTTGAAGAATAAGGTTTTTTCAAACAAAAATGATATTGTAAATGTAAATTTTAAATTACTTTAAATTTTACAAGTCTTTTTTAAAGTAACGTATTATTAACTTTAAATCCTGAGCTCAATTTATATTATTTTTTAATACTTTTAAATTTAAACTCAATTTTTTGAGAGATCGAGTACTATACACTAGATTAGCACGTTTTTCAAAAAAAATAAAACGTGTTGTTTAAATTACATAAATTATTTGAAATTTTTTTGAGAGCAATTCATTATGAACTTTGAAATCTTGAGCATAATTTACATAATTTTTCATTGTTTTTAAAATTCAACTCAATTTTTTAAGAGACATTTCACCATACACTTGAATAATAGGTAGGTTTTCTAAAAAAAACAAGAAAACAAAATTTTTAAATTACTTATATCATTAAAAGTCTGTTTTAGAACAATATATTATTAACTTTCAAGTCTCGAGTTTAATTTACCTAATTTTTTAATATTTATAAAATTAAACTCTTTTTTTTTGGAGATCGAATACTATACACCTAAGGAATAGGGTGTTTTTCGAAATAAAATGAATATGCCATTTTTAAATTAAATAAATTTTACAAGTGTTTTATAGAGAAATGTATTATTAAATTTAAAGTCTCAAGCTCAATTTATAATATTTTTAATATTTAAAAAATTAAACTCAATTTTTTCAGAGATCGTGTACGGTAAACTTGAAGAATAGGATATTTTTCAAAAAAATTAAAACGCAATTTTTAACTTACTTTAAATTTTATAAGTCTTTTTGAGAGAAATGTATTATTTACTTTGAAGTTGCTAGCTCAATTTATATTATATTTTAAAATTTTTAAAATTAAATTCAATTTTTTCAGAGATCGTGTACTATGAACATGAAAAAAAGGGTGTTTTTAAAAAAAATGAAAATGCAATTTTTAAATTTCTTTGAATTTTACTAGTCTTTTTGAGAGCAATGTATAACAAAACTTAATTTTTTGAAAGTTTGTGTATTATACACTTGAAAAAATAGCGTGTTTTTCAAAAAAAAAAATAATACATGATATTAAGTTACTTAAATTATTAGAAGCTTTTCCGAGAGCAATGCATTAATAACTTTGAAGTCTCGAGCTCAATTTACATAATTTTTAATTATTTTAAAATCAAACTCAATTTTTTAAGAGACCATTCACCATACAATTAAAAAATAGGGCATTTTTCAAAAAAAGAAACGCAATTTTTAAATTACTTAAATTACTACAAGTCTTTTTGACAGCAATGTGTTATTAACTTTGAAGTCTCTAGCTCAATTTAAATAATTTTTTAATATTTATAAAATCAAACTCATTTATTTTTGAGAGATCGGGTACACACTTCAAAAATAGGGTGCTTTCAAAAAAAATGATGACGCAATTTTTAAATTACATAAATTTTACAAATCTTTTATAGAGCAATGTATTGTTAAATTTGAAGTATCATGATCAATTTATATTATTTTTTAATATTTTTCAAATTAAACTCAATTTTTAAGAGATGGTATACTATACACTTGAGGAATACGGTATTTTTTTAAAAAAATGAAAATGCATTTTTTATATTAATTTAAATTTTACAAGTATTTTTGAGAGCAATGTATTATTAACTTTGAAGTCTCGAGCTCAATTTATATTATTTTTTAATATTTTTAAACTTAAACTCAATTTTTTCAGATATCGTGTACTATATAAACTTGAAGAATAGGGTATTTTTCAAAAAAATGAAAATGCAATTTTTAAATTACTTTGAATTTTACTAGTCTTTTTTAGAGCAATGTATTATTAAATTTGTAGTGTCAAACTCAATTTATAATATTTTTTAATATTTTTAAAATGAAACTCAATTTTTTGAGAGATTGTGTGCTATACATATGAAAAATAGCACATTTTCCAAAAAAAAATGAATGATGATGTTTGAGTTACTTAAATTATTAGAAGTTTTTTTTTAGGGCAATTCATTATTAACTTTGAAGACTCGAGCTCAATTTACATAATTTTTCATTATTTTAAAACTCAAACTCAATTTTCTAAGAAACCATTCACCATGCACTTGAAGAATAGGTCGTTTTTCAAGGAAAAAAAACACATTTTTTAAATTACTTATATCATTACAAGTCTTTTTGAGAGAAATGTATTATTAACTTTGAAGTCTCGAGCTCAATTTACATAGTTTTTCAATATTTATAAAATTAAACTCATTTTTTTAGAGATTGGGTACTATACACTTGAAGAATATGGTGTTTTTCGAAATAAAATGAAAACATAATTTTTAAATTACATAACTTTTACAAGTCATTTATAGAGCAATGTATTATTAAATATGAAGTCTCAAGCTCAATTTATAATATTTTTAAAATTAAACTCAATTTTTTGAGAGATCGTGTACTAAAAAACTTGAAGAATAGGGTTTTTTCTCAAAAAAACTGAAAATGAAAATTTTAAATTACTTTAAATTTTACAAGTCTTTTCAGAGCAATGTAATATTTACTTTGAATTCTCAAGCTCAATTTGTTTTAGTTTTTAATATTTTTAAAATTAAATTCAAATTTTTGACAGATTGTCTACTATACACTTGAAAAATAGCGCGTTTTTCAAAAAAAATATTACGTGAGTGGTGTTTAAATTACTTAAGTTATTAGAAGTTTTTTTGATAGCAATGTATTATTAACTTTGAAGTATCCAGCTCAATTTACATAACTTTTCATTATTTTTAAAATCAAACTCAATTTTTTAAGAGACCATTCACCATACACTTAAATAATAGGGCATTTTTTTAAAAAAAAAAACAAGAAAATGCAATTTTTAAATTAATTAAATTATTACAAGTCTTTTTTAGAGTAATGTATTATTAACTTTGAAGTCTCGAGTTTAATTTACATAATTTTTCAATATTTATAAAATTAAACTCATTTTTTTAGAAATCGAGTACTATACACTTGAAGCATAGGGTGTTTTTTGAAAAAAAATGATAACACAATTTTTAAATTACATAAATTTTACAAGTCTTTTATAGAGCAATGTATTATTAAATTTGAAGTCTCGAGCTCAATTTATATTATTTTTTAATATTTTTAAACTTAAGCACAATTTCTTTAGAGATCCTGTACTATAAACTTGAATAATAGGGTATTTTTTAAAAAATGAAAAATATAATTTTTAAATTACTTTAAATTTTACAAGTCAATGTATTATATATTAACTTTGAAGTCTCGAGCTCAATTTATATTATTTTTTAATATTTTTAAAATTATACTCACTTTTTTGAGATCGTGTACTAACACTTGAAAAATAGCGCCTTATTCAAAAAAAAATGAAACGCGATGTTTAAATTACTTACATTATTAGAAGTTTTTTTAGAGCAATATATTGTTAACTTTGAAGTCTTGAGCTCAATTTACATATTTTTTTATTATTTTTAAAATCAAACTTAATATTTTAAGTGTTCACTCACCTACACTTAAAGAATATAGTGTTTTTAAAATAAGAAAAAAGGAAACGCAATTTTGGCTTTTGGCTTTGAGATTATGGCTGTGAGGTTTGTTTATTAGTCAGAATTGTTTGGTAAAATAGGTTGTGTAATAAGTTGAAATGTGTTAAATGACCAAAAAGGATAAATAATATTATATTAATATTTAATAGAATATTAATATAGTAGTAATATCAAATAGTGGTGGGTATTTTGTGATTTTTAAAATTAAATAAGGGCAATTTTGGAAATGAAATATTGAAAGCTCATTTTTGGAAGACAAAAACCTCTTGAAAGAGCTTTGCAAAAGTTAGTTGCAAAAGTCACAATCCCATAGCCAAAAGTCTTATTTTTGTAATTACCAAACGACGACACAAGCTTTAAAAGCCAAAATTCCCTAAAAAAAGCCCAAAGTCCCATCCTCAAACATATCCGTAATCTCACATCCTTCAGCCAGCTTCACACCAAAAACTAAAAACCTTAAAATTTCAGCCCATTTCCCAAACATACGCTTTCTTATCCGCATAGACAAATTGTTTGCCACCCAATGTTCATCTCACAGAAGCTTTTCATATCAGATGTTGAAATAAACCTGGACCTGACCTTCAAAGTAAAACGGCAGTCTAACAATACATAAAGGGTTGTCTCTGCATAATTATACAAAGAGAACATTTATCATCCTTGCACATATGTCTCTTATGTAGTAGGGATGACAACGGGACAGGGGCGGATTTTGCCCTCCCCATCCCTGTCCATGCTAAAAGCGGGGCGGGGTTGGGTTCGGGAAAAAATAAGGTAGGGATAAAAAATTCAAACCTAATTCCACCCCCGTTGGGGATCGGGGAACCCATGGAAAACTCATACTCACATCTTTTTTATAAAATGAAATTTTTTAGTCTATTTTTACACAAATTAAATACTTAAAATATTTTTAAAAAATTAAATTAATCACTTTAATTCATGTTATATGTTAAAACTAATAGAAATATAGTAAAATTCTAACCTTATTATCATTAATACTAATAATAATAGTATCATGTTTATATAAATATCTAAAAAGTATAAATATATAGAATTATAGTGGCGGGGCGAGTTCGGGGGCAGGGCAGATAGTTAAAACCCGAAAACCCGTCCTGCCCCACTAAAAGCGTAGACGGAAAAAACTCAAACCTAACAAAAACCAGGTCAAAACGAGAATTTTCCGTCAACATTAGGGCGGGGTTGGTTAAGTACTCACGGATTCGGCTTTTATTATCATGCCTACTCTTATGCCTATTAATAACATCCCCGAAACCAACCAAAAAATGTTCTAATTTGTTGAGGACCCATCCAAGCACTTAATCTTTGATTAGTTTTCTCCGACACATGCTTAAAGATCAATTTGTTTACCCTTCCATGAATTACAATTACATGGACACCCAAATATTTTCCTAATTCATTTAATTAATTTTTATAATATACATAAATTGTTTTTGATATTTGAGTTCAGGGTAATAAATATATCAGGCGTATACATATTTTCTAAATTATCCCACGTTCTTTTCAGCTCTCACGCTATTACTAAACACTGATTCTTTTTGGTACTCCGGTTTTTCGTAGTTCTTCTTCCTGAAGAACAAAGCCACTTTTCCAAAATGAGTTGACCTTAGCTCAAAAGCCATTCCCAAATGCTAACTTTACAATGTTTCTCCTTCGTTCAATTCAATCAATTCGATTGGGGTGTCTGCATTTTTGTGCTCAACAGGTTAATGGCTTTCTCGCCCTTCATCATGATGATAAGTAACGAACAATCTGCTAAATGTTTTTTAAAAAAAAAAAAAAAAATTCTCATCAACAATCTGATGAAGCTGTGCTGATTCCTTTAGTTTTTTTTAGTTCGAGATTTACAGCTAATTTTTTGAGTTTCTGAAGTGGGAAGAGAGGGGAAATTAAAAGGGTACATTGAACATTTTTTTGGCCAGTGATGGTGTCAGGGACAGGGAATAATGAACCAGTTCATCCTTTCTTCAAATCGATTCCTGTCGTTAAAGAATCGTTTTTGCCTCTTGAATTTGAGATTAAGAAGGAAGCAAAAGATTTCAAGCATTGTGAGTTTGAGATCTGTGGTGCGAAGAAGAAGGGTGGTGTGTGTGTGATTGGTGATGAGAGGAAGAAAGGGTTTCCAATAAAGGTGAATTTGAAGACTTTCTTTGGTAAAAAATCTGGAAATGGGAATAGTGATCAAGTGTTGGGTAGAGCTAAGGAAGATGGGCCTTGTGCAAATTTCTTACATTTTGCTATTCACTGGTCATTGCTGGTTAATGGGTTTCTTCAATCTAGGAGAAAGAGATTGTTATTTCAGAAAATGGGTGATGATAAAGATAAATTGAGTTCTTGCATGAAGCTCAGTGTTTCATCATGTGAAGAGAATCAGAATGGATCTGAGAATCAGTTTGTTACAAGTTTAGAGGAAAAGGGTGTGATAGACTTTGATCAGTTATCTCAGACTCTTCAAGGAGTGGTAGGAAATCATACGGATGCACTCAGTAATATCTTTCTAGTGCATAACAAAGTAGATGTTAATGGATTCTTGCGAAACTTGCTATTCGCAAAAGTAGGTGGCGTGCCGTCAAGTGTGATTGAACTAAGCCCTTCTACAAAAGAAGAGGGACATGATGATAATGCAACTATTGAGAACAGAGATGACAATTGGGGAAGAAGTTTTCCTCATAAGGCTTCCACTAACCAACTTGGTATTCCTCTGCCTAATGTGGATCCAATTAAATCTACATTTTCCACTGTTTCATCTACAGAATTGGCCTCGCTACTACCACGGGTTGGGGAACAATCTGCAGAGTATCCAGACAAGAAGAAACTATTCTCTGTACAAGAGTTCTTTAGATACACAGAAGCTGAAGGTAGGACATCTCAAGTAAGGTTAGAAAGTTTAACTTTTAGCCTTTTAGGTGCAAGAAACACGCCTTTTAAACTCTTTCGCAACGTGTGTTATTGATTTAGTAATTCATAGGTTATGTTTCATTATGATGCCGCTTTGATATTTAAAATTGTGAATTGCACTTTTTAATGTATGCTTGTATGACAATTTTAGTGTTCCTAGCACACTAATGGGCGGAATAATCTTTTTCCTTGACATCAAGAATTACAAGTGATGAAGGATCTGATTTGTGAGTCCTGTGATTTTTATAAGGATATCAATAATCTGCTTATAATTTGTTAAAAGAAGTAAGGTTGGATTTCAATGTTCATCAGGGGGTAATATCATTGCAGTTACAAGAGAGTAGGTTACATGGGAAAACCAATATGGCTATTTAATATTACTGATTTTTTTGTTTTTAAGGTAGATTTGTGCTTGGCAAGGTCAACGTGTTTCAACTACAAAATGGGGGCTGATTTTTCAAAACCTGTTGCCTGAAATTGCTGGCGTTTTGAAAGATCTTCCTCTTAAGATTAATTAAGCTATTCAAGGAGTGGAAAATGTGAATGCTATTGGTTTCTGCTTATATATTACTTTACATCTCTTGTGTTTGTTAGCTTTCTTTTGGTCCATCCTTTTGGCATTTTTTGTGTTATTTAGTTGAACTTTGTTGTTTCTTTGAAATTTGAATGTGTATTTCTGCTATCATCTGAAATGACAGATGACACTTATCTTCATTTTCCTTATCTTTTCAGGGAAGAGGTTCTTTAAGGAGCTCGATAGAGACGGTGATGGCCTAGTAACTCTGGAAGATCTAGAAACCGCAATGAGAAAGATGAAACTGCCACAAAAATATGCCCATGAATTTATGAGGCGCACTAGAAATCACTTATTTTCTAAGTCTTTTGGTTGGAAACAGTTCTTATCATTAATGGAACAAAAGGAGCCAACAATTCTTCGTGCGTATACTTCTCTATGTTTAAGCGAGTCTGGAACACTGAAGAAGAGTGAAATATTGGAGTCATTAAAGAATGCAAGACTTCCTGCAAATGAAGACAATGCCGTTGCTATGATGCGATTTCTGAATGCAGATTCAGAAGGATCTATTTCTTATGGACATTTTCGCAACTTCATGCTTCTGCTTCCTTTTGATCGTCTTCAAGAGGATCCAAGGTAACATCAATAAGATCACTAGTAATTTCTTTTCCCTTTACATGCATTATATTCCAAGTCTATCATCAATTAATTTCTTGTAGTTTTCTTTTTCATCCTTTTTCCCCCATAACTAAGGCTTTCTCTTACTCTTATTTCCTTTCAAAACTCTTAATGCATGATTGATTTTGCAATTAGCCTAGGCTTTCTCTTTCCCTCAAAAGAAATGTTCCATGGAAAATGGCAACCTTAAATGCTAGACCACTGCAAATTTTTAGCTGCTATTTTACATTTCTGTGAAATGTTTATCAATTTGTTAAATAGTTGAACTGTTGCCATAAAATGAAAATATGCAAAAAGATTGACATTACAGAAGTTTCAAAGTTAGTACTTTTCCTCACTGTTACAAATTCCACTGCCTGCCAACAATCATGGTCCATCCTTCATAGTTAGAGCATGTTTGGGAAAGCATAATTCTAAGGAAATAATCGGGTTTTTTTTTTCAAAATCTCTCACAAAGCTTATCAAAATAAGCAATTATTTCCTCGAAATAAGCTAATCCAAACACACACACTTAGTAATAACTATTTTTTTTTCTATTCAGGAGTATCTGGTTTCAAGCTGCAACTGTGGTTGCTGTTCCCCCACCTGTTGAAATTCCTTCTGGAAGTGTTCTAAGATCAGCATTGGCAGGTGGTCTTTCGTGTTCGTTCTCTTGTGCAGTAATGCATCCAATTGATACAATCAAGGTAAATTCTTGAACTAAATAATTTCTCAAGTTACTGATGAAAGTGGATGTTTATGTATGAGCAGACTTAATTCCATATAACAGCTCTTACTTTTGGACCGTTTCTAAAACTAAGGCCTTTTGTCTTGTTTGGTATTTAAGACCCAAGTACAGGCGTCAACATTGTCCTTCCCAGAGATCATTTCCAAGATTCCACAGATTGGAGCACGAGGTTTATACAAGGGATCAATCCCGGCAATTCTTGGACAGTTTACAAGGTTGTTAGTTTCACCTTTCTCTTCTTCTTTGATCTCACCATTTATTGGCATCAAATTAAGGAGAAGTACAGGGGGAAGTTTATCAATGCTTCCAGTTAACCGTGGTGTTTTTCTTTTTCTTGTTAAGCTCATGCTAGCTTTTGATAATGCAGCCATGGCTTGCGAACCGGGATATATGAAGCTAGTAAAATGTTACTGATAAATGTTGCTCCAACACTCCCAGAAGTCCAGGTAATTAGTAAATAATATTCTATTTAATGTTATTGTACATTTGTACTCTGGGCAACTCCAGATTTGTTTTCTATTAGCTTTCACTTTCCTTTCACATATTTTATGATTTAGAGAACATGAAAATGTAAATTATTCATATTTTGGCTTTCAGATGAATATTGGCGCCATTAAATCAGTCTTTCAAATTTTCTATGCTATCCTATTTAGGGTTTGGTTAATGCCCATTGCTTAAAACCTGGTAGTAAAAAATGTTGTTCTTATTTGCCCTTTTTAAGATCCCTTCTGATTCAGATCCTTTTTAATTTTCTTCCCTGCATCTTAATGAACTTCTTTTCTTCTTTTATAACAAAGAGGTTCTCAATGTAGTTTAATAGGTTCTTGCCTGTTAACTAACACTCCTCACAAAATCCATAAATCTTGGTGCATTAGCATTTTTTTTTTGGTTAATTAGTGTATTAGCCATTTATGTAGGTTCAATCTGTGTTATCATTCTGTAGCACAATTCTGGGAACAACATTGCGGATCCCCTGTGAGGTGTTAAAGCAGCGGCTGCAAGCAGGTCTTTATGACAATGTAGGTGAGGCTTTAGTTGGGACTTGGCGCCACGATGGACTTGGGGGTTTCTTTCGCGGAACCGGAGCTACGCTTTGTCGCGAGGTTCCATTTTATGTTGCCGGCATGGGCCTATACGATGAATCTAAGAAGGTTTGTAGTTTTCATGATCCAGCATTCTTTTTTGGTGTCTTCTACAGGATCTGAGTTTGTCCATGGAAATTACTTTTAGATTTATACATTTTAAAATTTTTTAAAGCTAGTGGAATGATTAAAATGATTGATGTCTGATGTTTCTATTCATCCAATTCAAGAAGGCCATTTTGACAGTTAATCTAGGAGGAAGCCATTCAGTTTAATTTCTTTACTTCACTGCATACATGTAGTTCTGAGAGATTCTCAAACATATTTAAGACAAATTAGGAATGTTTAAACATACTCAACTAGTTCTTTCCTCTCTTGTTAGATAGAATATTGAGAACATATTTAGACTATTTTCAAATATTTTTCTTGATATGTTTCATAATTTAATTAGGTTATTAATCTTATTGTGACTGACCTTTAGTTTTTTCTGTAGCACTGATACTGGACCTAATTATTAGTTTAAATAAGACTATCATCAGGTTTGTTTTTTATATCAAGTTAATCTGTGGACATCAATTCATGATCTTGGCATTTTGTTTTAAGGTTGTCCAAAGATTACTAGGACGGGAACTGCAGCCATGGGAGACGGTTGTTATCGGAGCTATATCCGGCGGCTTGGCTTCTGTCACAACTACACCTTTTGATGTGATAAAAACTAGAATGATGACTACGCAGGGTCAATCTGTGTCGATGACCATGGTAGCTTTCTCTATACTCCGCCACGAGGGACCCCTCGGCTTGTTCAAAGGGGCAGTTCCAAGGTTCTTCTGGATTGCTCCTCTAGGTGCCATGAATTTTGCAGGTTATGAACTTGCAAGGAAGGCCTTGGACAAGTTGTCTCAGAAGAAGAAACATGCCAGTTCTGAGTAATACTCATTGTTGGATTCTCAATCTGCCGAAATCTCACTGAAAATATTTGTTTTGTTTCCTCATTCATTTGGTGCCTTGAGTTGAGTCTGCCAAATGTAACACCAGAATTCAAAATTATTTCGTTTTGTACAATTATATAAAACTGTGTTTAGGGTAATGAGCAGCAATGAATTTCATCATGCAATTTACAGATTTTAGTTTTTTTTTTTAATTTATTTTCAACGTTTGTCTTTCTGTTAATAATGATCAATTACTATTTGATCACTTTTTTTTTCCGCAGTGAACAGCAAAATAAAAAAATAAATGTATTATCAATTATTAATATTAATAAATTCAATACCAAGGTTTGGCATCACGGAAACTAGTATAATGATGAGCCCAAAGATCTCATGGAATTTTGATGAATTAAAATCAATCAATTGAACTATAAAAATAATTTGTAATTGCCTACAAATTTTTTTAACTCATTTTTACCTACTTTTTCAACTTATTTTTATAAATTTCCTGAAATGATTTGCCATTATAAATTGATTTTATCTTATTCAAATAAATTTAATAATTTTTTCTCATAAATTTAATAACTATGAATAAGCTCTTATTTGATAGCAGTATACTGTATTAGTGATATTTTCAAAGAAATAATGTTGTAACCTAAGCATGCAAAACCATCCAAAGCAGGACAAACATTAGATGAAACTGGTCTCTCATGGATCATCGTCTTGAAATTATCGAAACATCAAGAATTAAGTTGGAAAAAAAATTATAACGATTAAAAAAAATCCTCTTTTAAAGGTAATGTTACTTTATAACTGAGTATCAGACTTACGTTATGAACTATATGATATCTTTTAATTTGAGGGATAGAAAGGAAAACAAAATTGGTACAGGTAATTTAACTTTTATCTTTTATCTTCAACTTTTCCAACTTCCGTCATAAATACTAAAACCTAAACAACAGAAAAGAAGCCAAATCTGCCTTCTTCAACCTTGGGTAGAATAAATCAAGAAAGCATAACTCATGAATCGGCAGCGGCCACATCATTGTCGGCAATTGGACGTTGCATTTTCTTCTTTCCTTTGCCAGGAAACTGCAGCAATATCATGGATAATGTCAGAAACACGACAGTTTGAGGATTTAAATTTAAGAAAATCTTCAAATGTTTTCCTCTCCCTCCTTCACAGTTGGACAAGAAAATTGAATTCTTGTTTTCCCAAGGGAATTTTACATGGCTCAACATTGTATTCATAAATATATATATATAAGCTCCTAATTTCTGATGAGAATCATTGCATCAAAAACATGGTGGAATAAATGGTGAATTTTGTGAATACTTTTATGGTGACCTTGATAATGACAAAGGAAATGAGCAAGTTTGTGGACTTAGCTTTCATGTTCAAAAGCAATCAAGATATCTCAAATTAGACAGCATAACTCCACAAAGTAGTTTTAGAAAATATATTTGTTAAAACAACTTTTGCTCACCCACATATCTATAGGACTCAAGTGCATGTTTGAATTAGCTTATTTTGAAGAAATAATCACTTATATTCAAAAGCTCTATAAGAGAGCTTTTGAAAAACAAGTGATTAATTTCCTCAGAGATAATCTATCCCAAACATGCACTTAGGCTTTCATGTAAAAGCAATCATACCTGTCTACTTGAAATCATTTTCCTAGAAGCAGCCTTGCTCATGATGCTCTT
The DNA here is from genome assembly GCA_037177725.1 of Cyamopsis tetragonoloba. NCBI lineage: Eukaryota > Viridiplantae > Streptophyta > Magnoliopsida > Fabales > Fabaceae > Cyamopsis > Cyamopsis tetragonoloba. The sequence continues at coordinate 59,614,784 of CM074123.1, forward strand.
GTAGTATTGAGTAAAAGGAGTATTACCACTCCGTTTCTCAACCTGCTAAATCAACCATTCAATTAGTCTTTAGATACACCAGTGACTGAAACCTAATTCAGAAATGAATAAAAACTGAGATGACCTGTAGAAACGATTCAACAGACTGTTGATCCTTCGGTGAGAAAGGCACCTCATCTCTTTTCTTTTGCACAAAGTCAATATTCATCTCCACCTGAATTCCCTCAGCGCAAAAAGGAAAAACAGAGTTGGGTGAGGTGGCTATAGTTCAATGTCAGCTTTAAAACAGGACAAACAAAAGATTTTGGTAATATTAGCTATAGTGTGTATTTGATTTTACAGTGGTAGAATCCATTCTGAACCAAATTAATTCTGTATAATTGATTAAAATTAATTACAAAGAAAAGTGATTTTCATTTGGAAAACTAGTATCAAAAAAATTATTTTCAAAGGTGATTGAGCATGTTTGTTTTGGCGTTGGGGTCCAACGCAACGCAAAAGCTAAGTTTTTTTTTACTATCATGTTTATTCCATGGGAATTCGTGATTTCTAGTTCCAAAGCTTCAAAAGCTCGTAGCCAACTACAAACCAAACATGCTAAATGTTGTTTGAATATTTCTTCATTAAAATTGTGTTTGCAGTGTAAATAAGACATTATATGATGCATAATTGATTTTGTTAGAAGTTAAAGCAACTACAAATTATTTCTCCTTCAACCATGGTTTTGGCACCATAATTGATTCCTTAAAATTCACCCAAACATCACAAATCAATTATCATTTCTCCCAAAACATGATTTGGCCACTCTAGAAGCAATTCCACACACACACTAAGAGTGTTTCAACTTTCGACGTGCTTTTACAGAAGCTAATTGTCTTTATTTCTTGTTTCCTTTTGCTTTGTGCTTACTGGCATTTGAACCTGAATTCCGATGATATTGCTCTTAGGCAATTATCATATTGGCCTTATTTTATTGTATAAGCTTTAGGAAGTGTTTGGTTAAGCTTATGAAAGTGACTTATAACCCTTCTATGATCTCATTTTAGCTTTTACCCCAATTAGTTTTTCACATGCTTATCAAAATAGACCCGCATGATAAGGTCCTATAAAATAAGTTCTTAGTTAAGTTGTTTTTCCAAATGCGCCCTAAATGGTTAAGTCAGCAGGACTTGGAGTAAAAGACCCTAAATATTACACACTTATTGTAGATAGCTTAAACATAAAGTAATAGTTGTCCCCAGTGTTGTTAAATCGTGATAGCGGCTCATCACGGAAAGTAAAAAATCCACTATGAAAAATAGCAGATAGCACATGGGCAAATAGCAGAAGTTTATATCGCGGATGAAATTAACCTATATACTAATATAAATATGAAATATATAGGTTGTGTAGTAAATAAAAAATATAGAAGTAAACTAAAAGTAGCAACATATCATTAAAACTTCAAAAAAGTTAAAGAATGATCCTAAAACAAAAGGGGAGAATGATCCTAAAACCTTAAAAAAAAGTAAGAATAATCCTAAAACATCACAGGAACAAAAAAAGGGAGGGAGGGAAGGAGTACTAAAAAGAAACAAAAAGGAAGAAGAACTGAAGTGGGCAAGAGGAGCATATTTGGAATATAACAGAGATGAGAAAAAACAGAGGAAGAACAAAAGATGAGGAAAAACAGAGGAAGAAGAGAAGATGAGAAAAAACAGAGGAGGATGGAGCACCGTTGAACGCCGCCAGAGCAACGATGAATGTCTCTGGACAGGTTGCATAAGGATGGGGTTTCTCAGTTTCTCCTTGGTGAGAACTGAGAACACAAACCAGAGTGAAAGAAGCAAGAAACAGAGGCACTTTAACGTCCCATGTGACCGAGTCAACTATGGGTCACGTAGGCCCATGGATTTTTTTGATGAAAAAACCCTAAAAAGTCAATGTTCCGCTATGGGCGCTAAAGACGGCCGTCGCGCCACAATCTCCCTCTGTCGCGGAATGCACGACGCGATCCGCTATGTATTGCAGTCGAGCAAAAATCTGCAGCGCTATAGCACTATATCGCCGCTATAGCCGTGATTTAACAACACTGGTTGTCCCACAAGAAAATGAAACACCTAATAGAGCTTACAGCAAAAATAGTCAAGTTCACCAAACAGTTATGAAATGTGATCTAAGGGTTCCTACATGCTTTTTGGTGTGCCAAACATTAATTGGAATGGAAAAAAAATTGAGATGGCATGTAATCCATAGATAGGTACAGTAAAATAGAATCGCTTTCCTTATACCTGATCAATGAAACGCTTGATTACACGTCTGAAACTCTCAATAGAAGTTCTCTCTAATAGCTTCTTGAGGTGGATAAGTGGAGCTGTTGCCAGCTCAGGAAAAGATATATGGTAGCTCCATTGGGCAAAGTGCTCAGCAAGGAGTTCAATGGAGGATAAGACACACTCTTCTTGAAAGTCACGTGACTTTAACCAATGCTTCGGAAGCTGCAATGAAAGTTTCAATCACAACAGTAGAGTGAGTTTAATCTAAATGCTATGGGGTATTCTTAAAGTAACAAAAAGAAATTGTATTTAAAAAAGAAAGTTTGCCTGTCACATTCATCTCACCTTTATGGTAGACAAAGGTTCAAAGACTTTGCCAGGTTTCACACTATCCTTGGTAATTTTGTACTCTAAAATATCCAACACCAACGACGTAACAGGGATGAAAACACCACTAGAACCAGCAAGATGATTACGCCATTGGATACATCTTAGTCTTAGGGGTAAATATCTAGGGCCGGGAAATAGGAGAGCAACTCCATTTATAATCTGTACGATCATATACAGCAATGGCTGAATATCATAGTCATTTATGTTTGCAGATATAAACGTAACCCAGAGATCGATGCAATTGATGTACTGCCAACTGCAAATCTTCTTTACCACCTCCTGCCCATAAAACATACGGCAAAATATCAAAAGTCTTCCCCAATATGGTAATAATATGATTCTGTAGATAGTTACACATGCAATCGAATTATTTAAAAAACTGAACAAGTCAAACCTATAGAAAGTGGCATTGCCGCATTGAAATTGTTTGAAGCTTACCTTTTCTTTTGTTTGCCACCCTTTCTGCAATATCTTGCCAAGATGCAGTATACATTTCATTGCTTTGTTCGATGAGTTCTGAATATCTAAACAGCATAGCTCCTCTACAAAGGAGTTCCGTAGAAAATGAACATGTTCAAAAGACCTCGGTTCAACAAATTGAGAGTGACTAATGAAGGCTTTATATGTTTTGACAAAGCAGGAGTCAAACCAATTAGAGCTAAACGTAGAAGCTATATCTCGTATGATGAGAAAGGAATGTGATGAAAGAGAACCATCCCCTGTTGCCCATAAATGAACAGAAATCTGAAAAATAAATTTGAATACAAAGTAAGGAAGATTTGACATGGACATGAGATTGACATTATAAACATTAAAGAAAAAAGCCCAGACTTGTGAGATCTGACATTAAACACAAGAAAACTGACGTATCAACAGAATCTAATTATGTCTACCAAGTTGTAAACCAATTTGGATTAAAACTATTGATATTATCAGAAAGTGATGTCATGTAATTGCAGTCTGTACTATATAATAAAGAGAGAAAAAATTCATCTTAAAATAAAAAAAATTGGGTCTTAAGTTGACAACACAAACAATTTTTTTACATCAAAATATAAATAAACAACAAAATTTCTAACAGTCACGCAAGGGACTGAAAGGTATACATTTGTCTAAAAATGTATTTTCCAAACAATAGATAATTCATAACAGCAGTGATTACTTAACAAGAAAAAATCCCTGATATAGGAAATGAGCATCCTAGCACTTGGGAAAATCAAAATACAAAAAACTTCTCTATTAAATCATCCAGACCAGTAGCACATGAAAAATTTCAAGTATCTTTTACTACTATCAAATTTAAAGAATACCTTAAGAAGCCTGTGCAGTAAAGATGGAAATGCAGAGATAAAAATGATTGAAGCTCTGAGTCTACAAATTGAGAAGGACAATATCTCCGAGTCAGTGACCTGGTTCAGAAAGAACACAGTACTCCTCAAGTATGACTTAATAAGTGGTCTGAGGGACAACCATTTTGCCGTATTCTTTAGCTCCAAAACAGTTTCCTTCCTGGAACTTGAACTTGAAATTCCCAACAACCTCCTAAATATAGCATCAGCCTCACATAGCATGAACATTAATATCTTGCAGAAAGTTTCATTTCTCTGAATGCCATGAACACAACCACCGACACTTGTTGCTTCCAAATCATTGTGGCAAGCCACCCTATAGGCATTTATTAGACAAGTAAAGGCAGGCGTACTATGCTGTTCTTTGACCATTGTACACAAAGAATCCACAGATGCACTTGTCAATAGTTTACCCGCACGAGGGCATGCATTGTTGTCATTCTTTGCCAGCATCCCATCTAATCTCTCTTCATCATCTGAACTCTGAATCACATATTAAAAAAGGTAAATTTTGATTAACAAAAATCGGCAAGTCAAGTTGAAAGATAAGAGGCATGAAATAATATTTTACTTAAAGAGTAGCTGTCCTATATAGTATTCATTTATTTTACATAACTCTAACTGAGCATACTCATACTGAAATATCATCCTAAAATTCATCAAGGAAACAAAACATATCAATTTGAAAAATCCTTTAAAATTCCAGGAAAGGATATAAAGGATAAGGTATCATTCTAAAATAATCTCGAGTTTTTCCAAATCCAATCACTCTGCAAATCCTAGGAATGTAAAACTTAAAACCCAAAAAGGAACCCTATTAACAATAAATGCAAAACATGGAATGTCAAGTAGCTTTATATGAATCCAAATGCACCAAAACCAAGCAATTAAAGCATATTTCCATAAGGCCTCCCCGTGGGTCCTTGGAGAAATTCTCTGCTGAGCAAGACTAACAAATGGTCTACTCCCCAAATGCCACATAAGAAAACTCCAACTCCGAGTTAAAAGTTTTGTTCTTAATACATTTTATTAGAATTTGGGTTTGGGCGAGGATTGCCACACTACTTATATATTCTATTCTGCGGGTGGCGCCCACGACTAACCTGGCTCTGATACCATATTAGAATTTGGGTTTGGGCCTAACTCACTCCTAAAAGCTAGCTCATAGGAGGAGAATTGCCATACTACTTATATATTCTATGGTGGCTCTCTTTCTAGTCGATGTGGGACTTGATCTTAACACATTTGAATTCCAACTAACCAAATGATATCTGTTACTATCACCCAATGCTAGGCTAAATGAATGCATTAAACACTGAAATACAACCATCCAAACCATAAAAGCAAAATACATTAACCAGCCAAGCAGACTGGAATTAATCAGGGAAGACAGATTTTTCGAAATACCAATTATCATATAATATCAAAAGGAAAAAAAAAACAAGACAACTACATATAAATAAAAGATTAAATCATCAAGTGATCAAGGGATACTTAAATCCAAGAAAATAAATCTAAGGGACATTGAACTTAGAGAGGACCCTGGACAGTCGAAAGAAGTTAATGAATTAATCACAAGATTTCTTACATGTAAATCTCCACATTCTTCTTGAATAAGTCATTCTTATTTAAAAAGGAATAAATATACTCACAGTTTCTTCATCTTCCATTTGTTTAGACTCCAGATCATAACTGTCCAGAAATTTAGAAAACCCTGGATCCTGAAGATTTCAAGCAGAAAGCTCAGTTATATAATTATACAAAGAACATTGAATGGGAAAAGATGAAAACAGATACTTGATTCATCAGAATCATGCAAGGAAAAAAATGAAGAACAACATAACGTTAGAATACAATGGAACTTTTCATGATGAGGCTAACATTTTTATATTTCAGAGGGGGGATTGGGAAGGGCCCATATAGAGCTAAAGCTTACAACCTTTGTTATGCTTTTCTTTCCATTCTTAATTCTTTTGATAAAAAATACTGGTTTCAGGTGCAATGAACTTTTATACACATCTAGAAAGTAAAATGGAAAATAAAAATCATGGCTTTGGGAAGCTAGTCTCTCATGAGAACACCATAAACCAACTTATCAATCATACACAGAATTCATCGATGTGCATCTAAGCGAACAAAGCTTCTCTTTCCTTCACTTATTTTTCATGTCTAAATGTTTAATTCTTGTAAAGTTAACTAATCAGCATTACACTATATGTCAGAAATTGAGGCCTGGATCTATTACCCTATTGAACTGAAAAGTCATCAGTAGGCTAAATGGCAGACGTATGCAACGTTCAACTTCAGTTGAAACATGTTACTGTTATCATGACAAGACCTTTTAATACTTCAGTCTAGCTTACAGTTGTTCATTCATCTTCGGTCTAGAGTATTTCTTAATTCTGATCCCCATTTTTGCTTTGATCTCCATTCTTTCTAACAAATTTCTTCTACTATTAAAAAAGGATACTTGACTGGAATAAGTATTAGACAAATAAAGTTGTATACATCCATATAGAATCATGAAAAGTGAAAATAAACATCACCTTAAACAGAAAATAAATTTTAATGAAGGAAAAAAGATTTTGTTGGAAACCAATCATGAAACCACCTTTTCTTTCAATTTGTTCAACTTTTTTGATTTCTTCAAAAGTTCTGCATGCATATCTCTATTTTGCTCTGACAAGGAACTACAATTGCTGTCTGAAAAAAAAAAAATTGCATCGGAGTCGAATAAAGCATGTGCAATGTGCCTAGAGAAAAAATCGCATGTAGATTAAACTGAAATGCTAAAAAAAAGTCCTTACCCTCAATAGAATTTTCAGTTTCACCATCGATTCCAATAACATGTTCGCAACTTGAGTCCTAACCACAAACTCAAGAAATCAACAGACCAAAAATACAACAGCTAAATCAAATGAAAAATTAAAATTAACAAGAGTTTTGAAAATAAACTACAATTGAAACCTCTGAAAGAAATCCATCACTGTCTGAATCATCCCCAAGCACCTCACTCTCATCGTCACTGAATATGGCATCAAGGGAAATGTCCAGAAATTCTACTCCAGCTGCGTTTCTGATAACAATTAACAAAAAATGAATCACCAGTTATTTGTGTGAGCATCAAAAGAATCACAAGCTAATATCTCCAAGGATTCAAATGTTGGAAATCATCTGGATTAAATGTTCCTCACCAAGTTTATCCCCAATACTTTGGTGATAATATTTCTTACTACTACCCATGTAATTCACAAGCAATACAGAGGCAACTAATGGGACATTCATAGTAAAAACCACACACAAGCTCAGACTAAGACTGAAACAAGAAGACCCTAACATCCATGGACAGAGCTTAAAGATATGGACTTCAAAGCTATACAGAATTTTTTGGTCCAAAAAAAGAGGCCATAAGTAAGGCAACAGCAGCATTTAGACTCCTTTTGAATGAAATTTTGAATCCCCACAATGACTAAAAAATAAAATTATAAATATAGTGGATTATTATGTTAAGCAATTTATGGTCAGAACTTCCTAGTTTCATCTAAAAACTTGTTACTTTTGGAACAATGCTGTAGTGAGCTAAGCCAGTATAGTTCAAAATTCACCCAAAAAAAAAAGGAAAAGATTGTTTAAAAATAATGAGATTTGGTATGATACTAATAAACCTGAATATATAAAAAGATAAGAGAAAAATGTATTCAGGACACCACATTACCTTTCATTTGAAGGACCTGTTGCATCAACCTCTTCATTTTCTCCAATATCCTGATTATTTCCTGTTGTAGTCAAAATTTCTGAGTGTGTTTGGATGAGGGAATTTTTAAGAGAAACGTAATCTTTTAAGGGAATTAAAATGATATCATTTAAATTGCCTTGTTTGGATGTTATATTATAGAGTATTTTAATTTCAAATCATTTTTAGAGGATATTCTTTTTAGTTAAAAAAGAAGAATTTTAAATCCAACCTAAAAACCAAGAATTGTGAAATTCCCCTTCTCTCTTCTCTCTCTCTTCTCTCCCTCTCTTCTCTCATCTCTCTCCTCTCTCTCTCTTTAATGAATTTGAATCTCCTGGGAAGACTTGGATGCTATTTTTTACTGCTAAGGTTTACATATTTGTATCACTTTTCTTTTAGTAGCAAATTTATATATTTCTTTTATAACTTTACTCTACTATTATAATTTGTTAACTAAAGAAAATTTATATATAGAATTTCTTTCATTATAATAGCCATTTTTCTTAGCAATTATATATATACATATTATAATTTTTTTCTACTAGTATAAATTTTTTCCGGTAATTTTATAAATTTTTCAGTATTTTTATTTTTTTTTAGCAATTTTGTATATTTTTTTAGTAAAGAAAATTTAGTTATTTAGTTATTTTATTAAAAAAATCTATTAATGAAAGAAATTCAATTACTCTATCCAAACAAATAATTTTGAAAATGAAGAATTCTAATTACTTCATCCAAGGAAGCAATTTGAGAAATGAAGGGAATTGAAATACTAGGATTTTCAAATTCCCAAGAATTTGCAAATACTCCATCCATACACAACCTAAAAATTTCAATTTCATTAATTGGAAAGAAAAGTAATAGAATGCCATATAGCAATTATCTGTTCTATTAAATCCATCCAAATTTTGGAACTGAGGCATGAAATGAACTATGTCAGTGGTCATACTGTGTATTAGCAGTGTATTCAGATAAAAAAAAAGTAGGGGCATAATAAAGAGTATTAAATGAAAATGCAACACAAAGCAAGTGCAATAGAGGAAACAGATAATAAATATTGTTAAAATATAAAATCCTTACTTTTTGAATCTTTCCTTTTGAACTTGGATTTTAACTTCCTTTTGTTCCTCAAAACAGACTGTAAATTCTTTTTTGCAAACTTCCGTGCCTTCTTCCCAAGCTTTCCCATTCGGTAGCAATATCAACAGAGATTCTACTAAAAAAATTCTAAAAACAATGCATAGACACAAACAAGTAGAAGCTTAGTGTACAGATCAGACTTCAGTGTTAAAAAGAATCCAAATTTCAAAAGAAAGAATTTCTGAAGAAGCAGAAGACAAAACTTCTATGTCATGTGTAGCTCATTGCAGGCAAGCTACTATGAGTCTTTGAGAATTCAAAACCTCTGTCAAAAATTGTGACAAGCAAAGATAGAGACAAAAGCATAAGAAAGATATTAGGTATCCATATCTTAAGTGCTATCCTATATAAGTAACAACAATGAAAAACACCGATATACACTAAAAAACATCTTTGCTTGCCCCCCTTGACATTGGAATCAACAGTCAACACTGAAGGTGAAATAACAAACCAAATGTGTTCCTTATTTCCACCTAAAGATTAGATACATCATCCTCAACAATTTGGTAAGCAATATCACTCACACAGTATTACTACTCTCCTTTCAGAGATAAAGAACAAATATAATATTAGTAGCGGAAAGGAAAAATTACAAGAGCAGGGGATAATAAATCATCTTAAAGAAAAGCATAAAATTCATTACAGAGAAGCACATAAACTAAGTAAAACTCAGTACATTGCCAAAGACCCTTTTGCCTCATACTTGTTCCAAAATCAAACAAAAGCTCTTAAATGAAAACAGAGAATCCAATGCTGTCCGACAGTATTACTCATCAATACATAATATATTGCTGATCCATAGTAATTTGAAATTCTACTGTTCATTAGGTGAATCTATTAAATTATATAATGCTAGAGTGTTCATGACTTCATGTTTGCAATTCTTAGTTATGCAACTGCTGTTCAAAACGTGATTTTACTTACTTAACCTTATCAGATTACTTTTTACTCACACTTTGTGGCTTGGTGTTCACACGAGGAATTCTATTTTCACCCTCACCCACTCACTCAAACTACTTTCCTCCCTATTTTCTTTTTCTCACCTCTCTGCTTAGGCTATGAATAGCTTCATGTCCATCTCCTTTTTAATTTATATTCATCAATCAATTATCAACTTCATCTCACTCTGTCCTGTGCTAAGAGTCTAAGAAAATCTCAAAAACAAGAGAACCGAATTTGAGTGGGGATGTAGAGGGAAAAAAGAGGAGAAAACAGTACCAAAAACAATAAAATCTTGTTCAATGTCGACAATTCTGTGAGCGGCGGTGGGAGGAGGTTGCTTCGGGTGCGGGATCAGGTTAGAGGGATGGCAGTTGGCTCAAGACGGTGGCGCAGATCTGTAGGTTCGACGTCGTTTTGGTATGAGGGGCGAAGGAAAGAAGGAAGGAAGGAAGGAAGGAAGCATGAGGAGGGTTTGAGTTTGGGAGATTGGAAGAAAACCAGCGGAAGGACTGACAGAAAGCCTAGGGTTTAGGGTTTAAGCATCCGTCTTCCTTCTTCAAAGAAAAAAAATTAGGATACGGCTTTGCTCCATTTTCTGCGGGAACCGGAGCCTCCTGTGCTGCATTTGGAGCCGTTAGATAACATCTCATCTCAAGTATATGCTGCCTTAACCTTTACTGCCTTATGTTCGGTTGTTCTTTTTTTAAAAATAAATAAATAAATAAAATTAAGGTATAATTACACCAACTTCCCTGAAGTTTCTTAAAATTACACATACCTCCTTTAGTTTTCAAAATTACATTTACCTCCTGAAATTTATACTTTTATTAGAAAAATGGTAAAATAAAAAAAAGTAATAAATAGTAAAATTAATTTTTCATAGAAAAATGAAAAATTTGCACAATAATACCATTAAAAAAATTAACATTAAGGGGGTTTGTGTAATGAAAGTTAAAATTTCAGGGGGTAAATATAATTTTGAAAACTAAAGGGAGGTAAGTGTAATATACGCAAACCTCAGGGGAGCCTAAAATTAATAACATTCTATTTTATCTCTTTGATTAATTAATAGATAAATAAATATGCACTAACAAATTTAATTTTCTATCTTTAATTAATTAATTAATTAAGTGAGGTTGCTACATTCTTTAGTTTTAAGCAATATATTTACATTTTAAATAATAAATCATGTATATTTTTATTATCAATTTTTCTATTATTGTTCTAGTCCACAAAAGAAATCATTATTGATCCTACTATTGATAAAAATGTGAAAAGCTTTTCCATTAGCTTGTAAAACCCCAATAAATGAGTTTATGCTATTTTTTTTTAGTAAAAATGATTTTTTTGAAACATATCTAGATTCTTTTTGAAACATCCAGGGAGAAGTTCTTTTGAAGGTAACATGTTTAGGCATATGGCTTTTCCGCTATAGGATTCCTGGCCACTTTCCAGGTATGCCTGCATACACACGCCTTGCCTGGGAAAAGGAGCTATCTGAGTCACAAGGAGACCCAAATCAGCCTATGGTATGATTTTTAACTCCTTATTATTTTGATTTGTTTGTTGCTAATGTAAATTAGCCGCTAACCGTCTTTTAGTGTTTCAATTGCAGCTTATTCCTATTCATGTGGTTGAGAGGTACATTGTGCTCAACAGGAAGACACTCAGGGTGAAGGTCCCAAGTGGTGATTATCAGACGTGGGGCTTAATTTGGCACCCATATAGAGGAAAGCAGTGCCATCTAGGAGTAGGTTGGTATGATTTCAAGAAGGCTAATGGCTTGGTTGCAGGAGATGTTGTCAACTTCTATGCCAACCATAGGGAAGAGGTGTTTGAAGTGTATTTTGACAGAGCTTGATAGCAATGAAGTGCAAAGTAGAGGATCAATTGTTTGTTTAGGATCAAGCTGTTTTTTTGTTGTTGTTAGGAACAATATGAACTGAGTTATTGGTGTTTTGCAGAAGGTTTGATGTGTAATTGACTATGCTTATGTTTATATTTATGTATACAAATGTATATGGATCTAAAGCAAGACTATGTCTAATTCCAGTGCTTCTAAATTTGGTTATCTTAATGTAATATGTCATTTCTTATAGTTCTAATATTTAAGAACTTTCATAACTGGCTGTTTTGTGTTGTTTACCTATAAAAAATAATTATAAGTGTGGTATGGATTTTGGCTATTACCTATCGGTAGAAATCCTAATCAATTAACTGATTAGTTGAAGTATTTGCCAACAATATAAGTGAATATATGTTATTATATTATTATTATTGGGTTTAAATTAAAATATTAACTTATTATAATCAATATACTAATGGCACATTGAGTCTAATATATATGTTTTATGATTAGTAAATGTTACTGATCTATATATATTGGTTTAAAATTTAAGCTCAGTAGATTACAGTGACTCTGGGAAGTTGTATTGTTAGAGTATCAGAAAAAGTAAATAACAGCTTAAAATAAAAAAAAATTGATTTGGAACTGCTCAATATAAATTGGAACAATATGACTCAATTTTAATAACATAGTTACGATTAGTGTGACTTTTGGTGTAACAAAGAGCTCAAATCATAGATAAATATACATATGTAGCTCTATTGTCACTCTTTTAAATTTTTCTAAAATTATAACATAATTTGGGTAACTGATAGAATCAATTTGTATATTCTATTTATTAATAAGATACATTGAAAGGAATAAAAAATATTAAAATCCAGTGATAATTGAACTACTCTCATTATATATTGTTATATTAGTAAGGAAATAGATCTTTGGTAATTTAGTTTAAACTCTCAGATAATTATTTTACCTTTTACGTATCTTCGGATATCATGACATTGACTTACTTGAACCATACTTTAATTATTATTAGAAAAAGAAAATTTCTAAAGGACAATGGAAACGTGCAAGTTATTACAGGACAAACGAGAACACAAAAATTATTATTTTATTCATGTCATTGAGGGCCAAAAGAACGTTGGAGATGAAATTACCAAGGTGCCCTGCTTTCCCCATCTCCCACGAAACAATATGGGTTACCGCCATTCATGATTCTGTGCCATGCTTTCTGCGTCTTTCACTGCAACAAAAATACCTCATTGAATGGAACAACAAGCAGATTTCCAGAACACTGAAATCAGCTATCTATGGTAGCTTAATCAACTTTTAACCGAGCTTATTGGAAGAAAGACACAGTACGATCAACTTCATTACTGTCTATTGCTGCATTAAACTTTAAGGTCATGCTTTGTTGTCCATTCTCCCTCTTTTAATTTCTACTTTAGTGTAGCAAATTTCTAAACTTCCTGAGATTTTGAGCTTCTTCAATATGCAGCATTTATGTGATACTAAAACAACTGTTGTGCTTAGGGTCTGAAACTAACGGCTTAAATACCAGAGCATGTATGTAGTTTACTTATAGTGCAAACATTCTATTGTTTCACATATTTATTACTTAAGGGGAATAATAAAAAAAAAATACTGACCGCTTAAAATTGTTCTTCATCTTTTGAAGTGTAATATGGAGACCACTAAACAAGCCAGATGTAAACGAAAAATGATTTTGCAACAGAAGAGAAAGACCAGAAGGAAGCACGATTCTAACCCAGCAGGTCTATGTGATAGGTTAACAAGGACACAGACAGAACATTAACATGAAGAAAGGAACTACTAATTGCATCGCATAATTTTTTCTTCTTCCTGTTAACTAATGATTGCATATTCCTGAAATTGGCAGCTGCAGAATTAACTCAACCGAACAGTTCCAATTTGAATTCACTATATCAGGATTTCAATGTCACTCCATTAGCAGATATCACACGAAGGGTTGCACAAAGTTCTGCTTGCCATACCAATAGGACTGTCAATTTCAACATAGGGAGTTTTAGAATGAACTTAATGAATAGATTTGGTGGGGAGAATAACAATGAATCCAATGAAAATGATCATCCAAACCAGCATACCCCATCCGTCTTTGCTCCAACTCTTGCTGCTAGAAGACCCCGGTGCAGTGGCTTGGCATCTGGGAAACATACAATCGAAAACAACAGATTGGTCACTCATTCTAAAGGGACTAGGTGTATTAACTTAACAAATAAATTTTGTAAAGGTGATATAAATTTTGTGAAGGTCATATGATTGATTGCTTAATTGATTAACGATGTGTAAACAATGCAGTTATATTTATCTGATATTATTTATTGATGCAGTCCAACATCCATATATTTCAAATGTGGGAAGTAGCCATTCAAATAAATCTCAAGTTGGTAACCAGGACACTCAACATGATGACCACACAAATGCAGGTACTAAATGTGCAGATTCGTTTTTTGAGTCTTCAAAATGGCATGGTGCAGCTAAATAATACGAAAATTAAATTTTCCCTAGAGTTACATACGAGTGGTGTTCAAATGCCATTTGCATTCAAGTGCAGGGTCATACAACATGCTACACAAGATCAACAAAACTTAAGTTACTTCATTTTAGTTCACTTACATTTATGTAATATATGTAAAGTATAATAGTTAGTGATATTGGGCAGTTCCAGATTCTGGAAAGGCAACCCAACCACCAATTGATCTTGACATTGAGTCACCAAGTTTGCAAGAGATTGCAGCAGGTAGTTTTGGTGATTTACAGAACTCCACTACACCTGGCACATTGCAGAGTTATAAATTCTTGATTAATCACATGTCTATTGTCACATTTTTTTCCAGATTTCGAACATAATGTGACCCAAAATGCAGAAGCTCAGCATCAAGCCACAGTGGATGATTTACCAAGTAATATTCCTGATCCACACGATGTTGAACAGAGTGGAAGTAAGTAAAGACATCAATGACTTCATTATCAGTTTGGAATTTCAATAATGTTTCTCATGGAAATAACTTGAACATTTTTAAATTAGTCATGGACTTTGAAAGCATAACGGCATCATGTTTATATGATGAAAGTGATGAGGAGGTTGACCAAGAAATTGGGACATCTATTTCAGGTTCGAAGAAAACAAAACTTTGATGGTGTACACGTTTATATTATAAAATTTGCTTATGAGTTTTTGGCTATGTGTAGGTTATACTGATTTAGGTGACCCACTTGGAATTGTCCAAATTGTCATGCAAAAATGTGGTATGAAGAAAGAATGCATAAAGACAAAAGATCCAAAAAGCCAAAATTCACTCTTTGTTGTGGTGATGGCAAAATTCAACTTCCATCTATCAAACAACCTCCACAACTATTGGAAATGCTTTTGTTTGGTAACTCAAGAGAGAGTAAGCATTTCCAACAACATATCCATTCATATAACCTCATGTTTGCTTTCACGTCACCTGGGACTAAACTGGATAGGAGAGCACCCAATGGGAGAGGGCCGCCAATATTTAGAATACAAGGACAATCACATCATCTTATCGGAAGCCTTTTACCAATGCCACATAATGCCCCTAAGTTTGCTCAACTTTACATATATGACACCAGTAATGAGGTTGATAATAGACTTGCCCAAAATCCATGAGTTATTTTGCACAATACATTCTTTATTATATGATTCACATTTTACAAAACTGTTTTTTTATTATTTACCAAATTAATTAATTTCTCAATTGTCAGGAACAAGGAATCATTAGATCCTAATATTGTTTTGAAATTGAAAGAAATGTTGGACCAGGGGAATAATTATGCCAAGAATTTTAGGATGGCAAGAGATAGATTGACAAATGGTGATGTTCTGAATCTAAAGTTGAGGCTTATTTGTGATAGACAGAATGATGGAAGGGTTTATAATTTACCCTCTGTTTGTGAAGTTGCTGCTCTAATCGTGGGTGATGTTGACACTGCATGTAAGAGGGATATAATAATTGAAACACAATCTGGACAATTACAAAAAATATCTGAGTTGCATCCTAGCTACTTGCCACTACAATATCCCCTCTTATTTCCTAATGGTGAAGATGGATATCATCCCAACATCTTACATAAGAACCATGCTCGCAGCCATGTTGCCAAGAGGAAGAAAGTTACAATGCGAGAGTACTTTGCTTATAGATTACAATCTAGAGAGCATGATGCACCAACAATATTGAGGTCTAGAAGACTCTTCCAGCAATTTGTTGTGGATGGCTACACTATCATCGAATCGCAACGACTAAATTATATTAGAGACCATCAGAAAGAGTTGCGAGTTGATAAATATAGTCATATATATGATTCACATGAAAATTCACAATCTCAAAGATTAAGTTG
Organism: Cyamopsis tetragonoloba; assembly: GCA_037177725.1. Classification (NCBI taxonomy): domain Eukaryota; kingdom Viridiplantae; phylum Streptophyta; class Magnoliopsida; order Fabales; family Fabaceae; genus Cyamopsis; species Cyamopsis tetragonoloba. The sequence continues at coordinate 59,630,846 of CM074123.1, forward strand.
TGGGAAGAGAATTGTTTTGCCTTCAACATTTGTTGGGGGGAGGAGGTACATTGATCAATTATACTTTGATGGGATGGCAATTTGTGGGGCAATCGGATTTCCTCATTTGTTTTTAACCTTCACATGTAATCCGAATTGGCCCGAAATCCAGAGATTAGTCAAAGCTTCAAATTTGAAAGTAGATGATCGTCCGGACATTGTTGTGAGAGTATTCAAAATGAAGTTGGATCAATTGATTAAAGAACTTAAAGTGAAAGAAATCTTTGGGAAACTACTTGGATGTATATCTCTTTTCCATCTTGCATATATTATGTTTATTATTATCAAAAAATGTAATTGTAATAACGTATGAACTAACTATTTTGTTACTTCCTCTTCGTTTGACAGATTTGTATACAATTGAGTTTCAAAAGAGAGGACTACCTCATGCACATATCCTTATCTTTTTGCATCCTTCATGCAAGTACCCAACTCCTGATGATATTGATAAAATTATATGTGCTGAAATCCCTGATAAAAGAGCTCAACCTGAGTTGTATGAATTAGTTGCCAAACATATGATACATGGGCCATGTGGGCTTGCTTTCAGATCTTCTCCGTGCATGAAAAATGGAAGATGTAGCCGGTTCTTTCCTAAACGATATACAGACACTATAGTAGTGGATGATGAAGGATATCCTGTATACAGAAGGAGGAATATTGACAATGTTGTGGTGAGAAATGGCTGCAATCTTGATAACCGAATGGTGGTGCCATATAATCCGAAACTTTTGATCAAATTCAAAGCACACTTGAATGTTGAATGGTGCAATCAAAGTACTTCAATCAAGTATCTTTTTAAATACATCCACAAAGGCTCAGATCGCATACAGCATCGATTGAACCTGACAGTGGGGACGGTGGATGTCAAAATCAAGTTCGTGATGAAATTAAGAGCTACTTAGATTGCAGGTATGAGGCTCTGACCAATATCCAAAAAATCATTGCTAAGTAAGGTCATTTTACCATTTTTTTTGCTACTATAGTATATAAATAAATGTGGCAGTAGCATGCAAAAATGAAAAATTATGGCTTAGCAAATAACAAAACCATTTCATTACATGTTTTATATATTTACTATTGTTAGTATTTAATTTCAAATTGTAAAGTAGGTGTGATGAATTGTTTAGAGGAACCCCCTTATGTTTTTGTAGGTATCTATCACCATGTGAAGCATGTTAGAGAATTTTTTCATTCCCTATGCACGGTAGACTGCCTGCAGTTGAAATATTATATTTTCATCTACCTAATGAACATGCTGTTTATTTCAATGATGGTGAAGATATTGAATCTGTGCTTTCTAAATCTACTGTGAAACAATCAATGTTTACTGCTTGGATGGAAGCCAACAAAAAATATGAATTTGGAAGGAACTTGACATATGTCGAATATGTGTCAAAATTTGTGTATGTTGCAAAACGTAGATGTTGGCAACCAAGGAAACAAGGATACGCAATTGGGAGATTAAATTGGGTTCCTCCATCATGTGGTGAACTTTATTACTTGAGATTAATGTTGGCTATTTGTAAAGGTCCACGTAGCTATGAAGATATACGGACGATAAATAATATTGTTCACTTAACTTTTAGGGATGCTTGTTTTGCCATGAGTTTTCTTGAGGATGATAAAGAATTTATTGGTGCTATCAGATGGGCAACAGCTTATTTTTTGAGAAAATTATTTGTTACATTACTTTTTACAAATAGCATGAATCGTCCGGAGTATGTATGGAAACAAACTTGGCAATTATTATCTGATGACATCTTGTATCACCAAAGGAGATTGTTAGAGGATGAAGGTAATTTATCTAAATGGACTTAATTATATTTTTCCAATCACTACATATGGAACCCAAATACATTGTTGAATACTAAGCTTAATTTGGTGTTCAAATGTTGTTTCTATATAGGATTGCAACTTTCTGATGAAGAGCTGCAAAGGCTAACATTGATTGAGATTAAGGAATTATTGCAAGCAAATCGAAGGAGTTTAAGAGATTACCATGGTATGCCTTACCCAGTAGGCTACGTGAGAAATGAGATTGGCAACAAACTTATCTATGTAGAGTTAAATTATGATAAAGAAGCTTTAAGGGAGGAATTTTTTCAATGTTTTCATTCATTGACAGGTATACTTTATTTAAGTATTTTTAAATTAACAATGGTGCAAATCATGTTAGAATTTAACAAGTTTTATTGGTGTATTTATTTTGTAGATGAACAAAGAGGCATATTTGACACAATTACAGATGCTGTGGAAAATCATTGTGGTGGAGTATTTTTTGTATATGGATATGGTGGGACTGGGAAAACTTTTATATGGAGAACTTTGGCATTTGCTGTTCGTTCAAATGGAGGCATTGTTTTAACTGTTGCTTCAAGTGGAATTGCATTTTTGTTGTTGCCCGGAGGACAAACAGCTCATTCTAAGTTTGCAATTCCAGTTCCTACAACTGAATCATCAACTTGCAACATACATCAAGGAAGTGACCTTGCTGAACTCTTAAAAAAAACAAATTTGATCATTTGGGATGAAGCACCAATGTGCCTTTGAAGCCGTCGTTAAAAGTCTCAAAGACATCATGAGAAGTTCAAATAATGGTGATGCACCATTTGGAGGAAAGGTTGTTGTTTTTTGTGGTGATTTTCGACAAATACTTCTTGTGGTTCCTAAAGGAAGTCGTTCTGATATTGTTCATGCAACAATAAATGCTTCTTATCTTTGGGACTATTGTAAGATTCTTCGTCTTACAAAGAACATGCAGCTACAAACCTGTCCAAGTAGCAATGATTCTAGAGAACTTGCTGAATTTTCACAATGGTTGTTAGATGTTGGTGATGGAAAACTTGGTGAGCCAAATGATGGTGTTGCTGAAATTAGGATTCCGGATTCATTCTTAATTAAAGATTTTGAAGATCCACTGCAAGCAATTGTTGATAGAACATATCCTAATCTACTTGAATTTTATAATGATCCAGACTTCTTGAAAAGTAGAGCCATACTTGCATCGACCATTGAAATTGTAGACAAAATAAATGACTACATTCTTTCATTGATCACATCTGAAGAAAAGGAGTATTACAGTTGTGACAGTGTTGATAAATCTGATATCATTCAAAATCCAGCATTTGAAACATTGACTCCGGAATTCTTAAATTCGTTGAAAACATCTGGGCTACCAAACCATAGAATCAAGTTGAAGGTGGGCACTCCAATTATGTTGCTAAGAAATTTAGATCAAGCAGAAGGCTTATGCAATGGGACGAGATTGATTGTAACGCGTTTGGGAAATAATGTCATTGAAGCAAAAATCATATCTGGGAAGAACATTGGTGTGTTAACATACATTCCTAGAATGTCTATGTCTCCCTCACAATGTCCTTGGCCTTTCAAATTAATTAGAAGGCAATTTCCAATTATTGTGTCCTATGCTATGACCATCAACAAATCACAAGGACAATCTTTGGCAGACGTTGGATTATACTTCCCAAAACCGGTGTTCTCACATGGTCAACTATATGTGGCTTTGTCTAGAGTACAAAGCAAGGATGGGTTACATATACTTATTCATGACAATGAAGGATGCCCACAAAATACTACTATTAATGTGGTATACAAAAAAGTGTTTGCAAATTTATAGATGGTAAGTTTGGTTATTTTAATCCACTGAATTCCACTTCTTCTATCTTTCTACTCATTGTGTTGGTGTCATATAAGTTATGGATTTTTTTTGATGTGTTGAAAGATCATAAATCCCATGTTTGATCAATTATTGTTGCTGAATTTTTTGGGGTCACTGCCAGCAATATTGTTTGCACTCACCATTTCGTTGTTCGATATGTGTACCTGTAGTTATAATTTGCATTATCCATTTCTGTTGGAATGTGATAATGAATATATCTTTGAACAATTGATGATGTTGGTGTTGCTGTTTGCAAGGTTAATTCAACTCATCATGCAGGAAGGATTTTTTTTGGCTTTTTTGTAGTACCTATGACTAAGGAGATTATTTATTGTAGGTATGTTTTTCACCTTTATGTTTCATTCAATTACATGAACATGTTAAAATAATTATGAAGATTTTTTTAACTACTTTTGTTTGTGATCATTCCTTTAAAACAGGTACTTAATATTTGGATAATGGACCACAAGTTACATATCACACTTTACAATTGGGTGTAGCAATGATTTTTGTTATTGAATTTCTTCACTCGATTTCGTGCAGTTTTGCAGAAACATTTACAAGTTTTATTATTGTGCAGTTAAAGGACCCATGAAATGTATCTTCTATTGTTGGATTATGTATATTTTTTGTACATTAAATTGCATGTATCACAAATTGAAAATCATGATAATTTTGGTTATTAATCATATTACAAACCATATGCCACACCTAAAATTAACCGTCGAAAACCCTTGCGAAGGCACGGGTCGCGTACTAGTTAGCTTGTAAAACAGTGCGAAAGTCATCAACCAATAAATGAGTTTATGCTATTTTTTTTAGTAAAAATGATTTTTTTTGAAACATATTTGGATTTTAGTAAAGAATATTTTCTTTTAAGGCTTAAATAAGTTTTTAGATTCTATAAAATTATTTTTTTTATTTTAATCTCTATAAAAAAATTATTTTGATTCAGTTTAATTTAAAATTTTTATTTTTAGTCTATACAATTTCATTTATAATAAGTATAAATTTATAAAATGGAAATAAAATGATAGTTTTGCATTACAATTACTCCTAAAAATAAAAAATGAAAACAAAAAATTGAAAACAAAGTAAATAGGCCCTAATTATTTTTATTGGAAACATATATAACTTCTGATTCTTATAACAACCACTTTAAAAAATAATCAATTCTTTATTTATAAAAATCATCAATTATTTTTAAATGATCATGTTCAAGGTGCTCTATTTTGTCAATGGAGTACCCTGCTCCATAAGGGTGGCAAAACAGGCTCGTCCGGCCTGTTTGGCCTGCGGCCCGCCTAGCCCACCAAAAAGCAGGGCGGGCCAGCCCGGCCCGCCAAGACAATGCGGGCTCGTTTTGCTAGCCCGGCCCGTCGCTTTAAAAATTAGGCGGGCTGCGGGCCAGCCCGCCGCATAATTAAAAAACAATTAAAAAAATTTAAATTTATCTTTGTTTATTTATTTTTGCTTTTTGCACCATATAAAAAATTGATTTTTTATTATTTTTAACTATGGGTCTTACTTTTTTTATGTTTTTTTGTTTGATATAGGTATTTTTTATTTGGCCCTATCAATTTTTTTTTTATAAAAACACTCTTACCCTCCACTTTTAACAAAAAAAAAAGTGTCATTAGCCCGGCGGGCCACATTTGTAGCTCGGCGGGTTAGCGGGCTAGGCGGGGCGAACTGCATAAATTGGCGGGCCAAAAATTCTAGCCCAACCCGCTTATTTTTGGCGGGCCGGGTCCATTTTGACATCCTACTGCTCCACATCAAAAATGAGATCCCATACAAGTGTGTCTATGGTGTTCCTCTTTAATGTAATCCATTGGATATAAAAAAACAAAATAACCGGTTGAGATTAATCGTGACTTGTTAAAATCTACATTTGTAAATTAGGTCATGAAAATGTCCCTTTTTCTATTGAGCAGGTGATTTTCATTATAAACAACAAAGATATCATTTGCTTAATTATTTCTTCATCTTTTATGAAGAATGAATCCATTCTGTAGATTTTCAAATAGAAACCATGGAAATGATAAAACTCATCTCCCCAACTTTTCATTACTCTTACTCTTCATATTCCATTTAAAGCAAAATACACCTTTATCTCAAGCATTAATCAATTAATCAATTATCACTAAAACAGAGATTTTCACAAATCTAGAAACCCCTTTGTCATTCTTTCAAAAAACACAATCATATTCCCCAATTGGGTAGTAGATTAGGATTTTGAGGAGCTGTTAGAGACGAATTTGATCTAGGGTTTCTTGTTTCTTAAAATCGGACTTCTCAATGCTTGAAACCTTGGTTGAAATTGGACCTCTCACTGCTTGAACCCTTTTGTTCTATAACGCTGAAGAGAGACTTTGCGCTTGCGCTTGGAATTTTTCCGGTACTTGAAACCTCGAAGAAAATAAAGGAAGAAGCAAAGATTTTGTAATTGGAAATCTGGGAATATGGAAGATGAAACATAAACACGAAGATAGATGTGAGAAAGTAAAGTAGGAGAGAGAAATTTATGTGATTTGAGAAAATATTATAATTGTAATTTTCAACAAATAAAAGTCACAAAAGAATGACTAAATTGTAAAATTCAGAATATCATAAATGCATTCCTTATCAAAAAGCTATCCACACCCTATAACTAATTCTAAAGGATCTGTATGATAGTTTTTAAATTTTGAACCTGCATGATAGTTCAATTGAAAGAGCTCAGAGTTGTTAAGCAAGGTGTAAAATAACTCTAATTGTTTATAAGTTTAAGATGTAAGGTTTAAATTCTACCATATACAAAAGTCGATTTTGTATTTTCGTGGTAATGGATAACCAAATTTATGTAATATTTTTACATTTGGAAAGTAAAAATAGAAAGAATAGTATAAATTTTAATACATTATGATTTTTTAATATTCATAAATTACTTTCAATTGTAATTAAATCAAATAAATCCATTGAAGTGAAAATTTTGAAAAATTAATTTAAATGAAATAAAGTTTTAGTCCATCATAGTGCATTTTTAGGGGTTGAGACTGAGGAGTTGCTACTCAAAGCTTCACTCCCCAGTCATTAGATCAACATGTTGGATGCACTATTTAATATTTAATAGCACTTGAAAATATTAAGAGAGTCAAACTAAAACCATTAATCCTTTAGATGAAAGTCTTTCATATAGAGCTATCAAAATGTGTCAGCTCATTAGTATTGGACTCAATAACCAAAAAAATGGGGAGGGCTTAGGTGTAAAAAATGCCTTAATAAAGTCAGGCATTTTTAGTTTGGACCGTAAAAACTTGTAAAAAACGGGCCTGAACTCTAAAAGTAGGGATCGGGCTACCCACCCCTTATTTAATTATTTATTTATTATGCTACACATTATTCAATATTCAATACCATCTTAACAAGGTGTATTATTTTAGAGAAAAAAATAGTATAAAAAATAAATAATAATGTATCTTTTTTAGAAATAATAAGACCATTTTTTACCATGACAAAAAAACATTGGGTTCCCAAAAAAGCTTGGTATAGGGTTGGACTGGACTTTTAAATTGAGAGTTCGAATAGAGCTAGTTTTTTTAGCAAGATCGTAAAAGCCCGCTGCCCGAATAGGCCAGCCCTAATAGGGTCGGATAGTCCGTTTTGACAGCTCTAATTTCATGCCTTAAGTATCATATTGAGCTTCTAATTTAACTCAATGCAAAATCTCTTAGCACTGCTGTCCTCTTTAAGGGTCGACATCCGCAACAACTTCACTCTATTAACACTCATTGTGGCTTTTCACTCCTTTATTAATATTTGGTACATTAACGTTAATCCAACCTTTATGATGCTCTTTTCGTATCTCAGCCCTTTTAATGAAAAGCAACAACTCTTAAGAGAGAAAAACCATCTTAAAAGACTAGTTATTTAAGTGGGGAAACTCATAACTTATTATCACATTGAAATTTTAATCTTACATAATGCAAAACTCAAGCAGTATCAATTAATAAAAGAAACACGCAATAACAAGTCCTAATAAAGAACCATGGTTCATACCTTATAACAGACATTAGTTGAAAGAGCAAATTTAGGCTAAAATATACATTTGGTCCTTTATGTTTCGTCTAAGTCCTATTTTGGTCCTTTATGTTTTATTTGTCTCAATTTGGTCCTTTATGTTTGGTTTTTGGACCAACGTTGAATTTCTGTGAGAATCTGTTAGTGTCACTTAACGAAACTTCTAACGTGGCAATGACAATGACATGGCATAACGGCATTAAGTTCCATCTAAGTCATATACTAAATTGGTGTTGTTGGTGCTCTTCTTGGTGTCAGCTTCACTCTCATGGCTGTAGGGGTTGCTCCTCTTGGGTGGACAACTTAGCTTGTTCCAGCTGTTGGTGCTGATTGAGTGGTACCTGCTGCTGCAGCTGAGCCATGACTAGGCGCAGATTGATGGTTAATTGCTGCTGCATCTGAGCCTTGACTAGGCTCAGATTGGTGGTTTGCTGCTGCAGCTTCGGTGGTTCCTCCTTTACTTGACTGGCAGCTTCAGTGGTTCCTCCTTGACTGGCTTCAGTGGGCTCAATTACTCCAGATTGAGTCTCAACTTGTGCAGGTGGAGGGGCTAGAGGACAAGTACGTTTGTTATGACCAGAACTGCCAGCATTTTTGTGGCATACCTTTTTTGGGCATCAGATCTGTATCCCTTGTCAATTCTCCAGCCTCCTTGTTTCTCCTCTTTTTGGGTCTTTCCGATTGCTTCTTAATGGATGGAGGCAATATGTCTAGAGCATCAGTTGTCTTCCATAAGTTTGGACCATTTACAGGATACAATATTGGCTCATAGACAACCTCATAGTGTTGTTTCCTGTAGTAGGGTGGGATGAAATCTTCGGGACTTAAATTCACTTTATTCATGCAAGAAATTGCATGACAGCAAGGTATTCCATTTAATTGTCATCTTCTGCATGAACATTCCTTGTTGTTGATATTTACAGTAAACCGATACTACATAGCAGTTATGTGCCTCACCTCAAACAAGTTTTCTCCTGATACCCTAATAAAAAAACATGAAGGACCAATTTATGACCTATATGAAACATGAAGGATCAATTTAGTATATGACTTGGATGGAACTTAACGCCGTTATGCCATGTCATTGCCACGTCAGAAGTTCCGTTAAGTAACACTAACAGATTCTCACAAAAGTTCAACGTTGGTCCAAAAACCAAACATAAAGGACCAAATTGAGACAAATAAAACATAAAGGACCAAGTATATATTTTAACCGCAAATTTAATTATAATCAAAGGGTTAATTACCCAACAAGTTGTCAGTGAAGTAAAAGTTTTACCCTTTGTTTGAAGTTGTGAAAAATAGGTAAACACAAATTACGAGATATTTTTCATTCTCTCATTTTTCTTCATTTCTTTTTCCACTCTCTCCCAAACAAAGTCTTATCTAGCAACTCTTCTACTCTACTAGAATCTATGAAATTGCCTATAGAAAACACTTGAGGGATTAGGTTTTTTTTTTTTGGTAAACACTTGAGGGATTAGGTAAATACCCTAGTAATAAACAATGAGATTTTTTTTTGTCGTTTAGATGGGCCCAATGTTATGTTATCTTATCCAAGAGCATCACGATGATTGGATGATGATGTTCTCCCAAATGGTGACCCTTTTCCCAGTCCTTCCCTTACAAAACACAAACCTCAACTTTGCTCAAAACCTTATCTAACATCCATTTCCTCTCTCTGTCTCTTTCTCTCTCTGTCTCTCTCTCTATCTATCTCTGTGTCACATGATTTTTCTTCTCTGATTTCTTCACATAATTTCAATGGCAGCCATAATCTCCTGCCACTATTGTGCTTCCGCAGCCATTACCCATCCTAGATGGTTCAACTCCAATCCATACTCTAGACGTGTAACAAACCCTCTTTCTCTTACAAATTATAAACTTCGAGGTTTCAACGCTCGTTGCTCTTACCAACCACCCCAACATTCTGAATTTCAGAACAACCATGTAAGTTTTTTCAAAAATTGAATTTTTTTTTGCTAAATGCTCTTTGTTTTACTTGATTTAAGATTCTGGACATATGAGGTGGATGGAAATATGATACCCCATCAGCAATTTTTAGTTTAATATTCTTCAGAATGTATATTTGAGAGACAAAGTTTGCATTTTACTTTCTTTTGTTCATGTCATGTTCATACACAATGAATTTGTTGAACAAAAATGGGAAGAATTAAACACTTAAACTGATCTAGACATGACAAGACTGAAAATGAAGTGATAAGAATATCCTCTTAAGCAAGTTTAAGACATCTCATTGTAGAAAATTTCTCACAAGGAAGCCAATAGGAGTAGGCTAGTGGTAGGAAGTTTGGTCTATTGTCGCAACCGTATCACACCACACGGAGATGAAAATGAATTTAGTTGTTTCAACGGAAATCCAGAAACACTCTAATCACTTTAGTTACATACTTCTTTTACACGCTCAACGGTAATATTTTGTGTACCTCATTCAATTTTTGACCTTGTCGGACTTTGGATTGCTGCAATGTATGATTGAAGCATCTAAGCTTATTGTGTTATATTTTGGTGCAGAAAGGAAGGCCATTTTCCTTCAAGCAGTGCGCGATATCTATAGCACTTGCAGTTGGATTAATAACCGGAGTTCCTACATTGGGTTCGCCGACCAATGCCCAAGCCGCTAGCCCTGTGCTGCCTGATCTGTCTGTTCTGATATCTGGACCACCGATTAAAGACCCTGGAGCATTGTTGAGATATGCTCTTCCTATTGACAATAAGGCAATTAGAGAAGTACAAAAACCACTTGAAGATATTACAGATAGTCTCAAGGTTGCTGGAGTCAAGGCACTTGACTCCGTCGAAAGAGTAAGACATAAGATTCTTAATTCTTTTATAGGGTTAATTATAATTTGTGTCTTGTACTTCACCTCATATGTGGTTTACTACAAAACTTTCAAATGACTTTTGCGCCCCATTTTTTCCAAATGGCGACAATTCCCCCGCCCCCCCACCCCCAAAACAAATTTGGGATGGTTTTTTCAAACTAGCATCATTAAAATGTGACTTTTGAAGTAATGTGGACATTTCAAAAAGTACAGGGGGAAAATGCACTCTTCGAAAGCTTTTGTAGCAAACCTCACATGAGGTAAAGTAAAGGTGGCAAATTATAGTTAACCCTCTTTTATTTGTAGAAGCATGTTGCCTATGCAAATTATGTTTTGTATGAGCATTTGTGTTTCTTTTTTCTGAAAGGATTGAAATTGAGTTGCTTTACTTGGAATGTAGAATGCGAGGCAGGCGTCTCGAGCTCTCAAGCAAGGGAAGCCTTTAATTGTATCAGGTTTAGCTGAATCAAAGAAAGAACATGGAATTGAACTGCTTAATAAGTTGGAAGCTGGTATGGATGAGCTTGAACTGATAGTGCAGGATAGGAATCGAGATGCAGTTGCACCAAAACAGAAAGAGCTTCTTCAATACGTTGGAGGGTGAGTATCTCGCTTGCTAAATCACTTTATGTAAATCAAACAGAGACCCTATCCTTCCATAGATGAGCTCTATGAAAAATAGGATGTCTTTTTGTTTTTTTGGAGAAATTGGAGACAGATTTTGCATGCATTAAATGTTTTATACAAAATAAGGTGTTCTGTCTAACAGCTATTAAGCATCAGAGACTCTATGATGACTATAAATTAAAATCTAGACAAATCTTTTAGGTAGCCTATGACTATGTAAAGTATTTCGTGCTCCTTAATCTGACTGTTTGAACTGCCAGAAAGAAGTCTCTGTCAAAGGTTGTCTCCTTCAATGATACAAGTATGCTTTCACATCAATTTGAGGCAAAGTAATTAAACCTCGACTTGGCCATAAATCAACCTAGTCAATGACCTGAGCATAAATACAGTCGAATTAGTAAACAGGCTTTCCTGGGCATCCGAAGCCTGGTTCGCCAGTCTTAGTTGCTTAGTTGGGTTTTATAACTATGATATTCGTACATGTTGATGAAAATCCACCAAGTTTTGTTTTGTCTGACTGGGATGTCACACTCCAATTAGAGATCTAAATCACTAAGCAACTGGTCTGGGCCGGGTTTCTAACAATGACTATGGAACTAAAAACTGTATCGTCCTCCTAACAATTGGAAATTGAGGAGGACATGGAGAATTAATCTTCTTGAGAAAGACTTTTCTCATATAGAACCTTTCATTGACTGCAGCTGAGATCTTCCTGGGGCATTGCATTTCTGCAGTGTTGAAGAAGACATGGTTGATGGCTTCCCATACGAAGTGCCCGAGGAATACCAAAATATGCCTTTATTGAAGGGGAGAGCAGCCATGGATATGAAGGTCAAGGTTAAAGACAATCCAAACTTGGATGAATGTGTTTTCCACATTGTTCTTGATGGTTATAACGCCCCTGTAACTGCTGGAAATTTTGTTGACTTGGTAGAAAGACACTTCTATGATGGCATGGAAATCCAGAGAGGTAATAAATCTGTTTTTTTTTTACATGCATTTTTGCTCTTGATTTCCCTTTTAGTTATAGCTGGTTTGCTAAAGAATGTTTTAGAATACAAGATAATAAGACACTCACTGTTTTCTCTCATTGCGTAAAGCCATAGACACAGAAAATGACATGAAAGGTTGTATATATTTATATTATTAACAGATTGAATAACAGTATTTTATCTGTGTGTGATGGAAGCTTATCCAAATCTTTGATTTTGTATTTGGGATATTCAGCGTTTTGTCTTTTTTCCTCTCTTGATTACAGTTTCACTGATATAGCCTTGAATGTTTTTGAAATTTTACTTTTTGCGCAGCGGATGGGTTTGTTGTCCAAACTGGTGATCCTGAAGGCCCTGCTGAAGGTTTTATTGATCCAAGTACAGAGAAAACGAGGACAGTACCATTAGAAATTATGGTGGAGGGAGAAAAGGCACCTTTTTATGGAGCAACTCTAGAGGTAACCTTCAGTTATTTATGCGGCATGTTATATATATTTGTACATTTGCATTTGTATACTGTTCTTAGCAAGTAAAATTTTGTGTGAACTTCATGCATGCTTAAGATCAATTTGAGGGATATATATTTATTAATTTTCTTGCTGGAAGTTTCACTTTAGAACTGTATTTATATTTTATATGTTCAAACCTGTTCCGTAGTTGTTCTCAACTCTCAAGGGTGAAAACTTTCTCATTTGTTTTTGGCAATGATCTGTTTGGACAGGAGCTTGGTCTATACAAGGCTCAAACAAAGCTTCCCTTTAATGCATTTGGTACAATGGCAATGGCAAGAGATGTGAGAATCTATTCTTTGACATGGCCACTCTTTAAGCAAGCTAAGGGCCTGTTTGGTTTGAGAAAATGCTTTTTGTTTCCATTTCATGTTTCATAAATAATTACAAAAATGCCATCTTGTTTTCATTTTGATTCTGGTTGCCTAAAATTTGTACAGAAAACACTGAAAACAAAAAAAAAAAAAAACACTTTCTCAAACCAAACGGACCCTAATCTTTTCTTGGTTTTACTAACTCGTTATGTTGTTGAATAGGAATTCGAGAACAATTCTGGCTCTAGCCAGGTATTTTGGTTATTGAAAGAAAGTGAGCTAACTCCAAGTAATGCTAATATATTGGATGGTCGATATGCCGTCTTCGGCTATGTAACAGAAAATGAGGATTACTTAGCAGACCTCAAGGTTGGTGATGTCATAGAATCTATTCAGGTAGTTTCTGGTTTGGATAATTTGGTGAATCCAAGCTACAAGATTGCTGGCTAGTGATCTTTCTGTGTTTTTGCTACTAAGTACTTCACACGAGTGTTTATTGGCACTTCAGGCATTCTGTTCCGTTGTTCTCACAAACCAGTATTCATTTTTACTAGGAGAACCTACCAATTGTATTCAGTTAAACCAGCTTGAGATTATGTTTTTGTTTTAAGACTGATTCGACGACGGCTTGTAACTTTCATTCAATCGATTCGCCAACAAAATTATGATTGTCCAGTGAGGAAATTGTTGATCATAAATTGTGACATTGAGCTAGTAATATAAGAAGAGAGAATGCATTTTGTCAATGCATTTTATTTTTTTTTGTTAAGAAGTATTCCACCTTTCTTTTGATGGAAAATTGATTGAAGGATTGAAGATGACAGTGAACAATTACATTACAGTATGATGCATAACTAAAATAAATATGGGCGTGGATAGATATGCCACACTAATTTCCACTCCTTTATCTGAAAAAAGTAAAACTCATCCTGACTTGAAAAAAAAATCTACTTTTCTAGTTGATAAATAGATTAGCAAAAGGACCATAAGGTTCTTTGTCCTCATGAATTATGATGATCATCATCATGGAATAACTTTTGCTCTTGTTCCATTCTCTTATTTTTGTCACCACACATATCTCAAGTTGTAAGATAACATAAGAAAAAGAATTATGTCCTTTTATGAATTAAAAATTATAAGAAATTAAGTTAATTTATTAAATGTTATTAAATACTTAATGTAATAATAAAATTATCTTTATATATTAATGATTAAGAAAAGACAAAACAACCATTTATATGTGCGAATATGTATAATTAAAAATAATTGTCATGTAGATAAAATAAATAATTTTATCATTTTCATTATATGGATATCTCACCGTCTGTTCATCGACTATGATTCCTATTCCGATCAATCTCCAAATCTGTTTGAGAAGAATCTTGCACCCTGAAAATACACAAACTCAAAACCCTAAATAGTTCATCTTAAGAATTCCTTAATATTTTGTTTTGTAAATAGATTATCATCCTTGATTTAGCATAGTTTTAGTCCTTGTAGTTATATGCAATCGTATTAAAGGTTGTCTTTCACAATTTTTTTTTTTCAAAATAATAAGGAAAAGGAAAAGAAGAGATTAAGAGAACAAAGCATCTTACTTTAGTGATGGATATGCAGTTATGCACTATCCACAGTGTATTACAAAGCATATAGAGAAAGTCTGCAATGCCTTTCTCACCTGCAAAATCAGATATAACTGAAGATATTTGTTGATTGAAGCTTCTCTCTTTGCTTGTATTTATGTTATTTTTGTGAGCTTCCACCTACAAAAAAAAAAAGTGCTTAGTATGATATGATGCAGAGATGAATCAAAAGTGAAGAAGTGGTTCTGTTTATGTAGCTGATGTCTTATTAGTAGATGGAGTTTCATATGAAGCTGTGACCCAAAAGGAGGTAGGGAACTTCTATAATCTCTAATTATATATCTTTATTAATTTGTAAGGTAGCAATAAGATGGAAGAGTCTTTAAAACATTTCATTGGCATCTCAATCAAAACTCTATTTCTATTGAAGGATCTCACTCAACTGACATACTAAAAATGAAGGGGTCTTCATGATGAACTTTCTAGATGAGCAAACTAATGCACAATTTGTAGCAAAAATTGAGTAAATTGGTTTATTATATAAAAATTTTATTGTTCCCTCAAATCTTCTGGGTCCTGATTGCGGTGAAGTTTTGTCAACTAAAAACTCCAATAAAATCCTTGTATAACTGTAAACATGAATATGTTTGGTAGGACGAAGGAAAATATATACTATAGTTACAAGGAGATAGGATCTCTGCCTATTAACGGCGGACCCGAAAAGATCATGCACAGGGAATGCCAATCCAAAGAAGGTTTTGCTTGATTGTCGCTAATGGACGATGGTTTATTCGCATGACGAAATCAAGGGGATCCTTCTAAATGCAAGAGATGATAAAGCTCTTAATATGAGATTAAATGAAGTTATAATTATTTAATAGCTAGACAGCTATGAACAAAATGATTCAACTATCCAAACTAATACAATTTTTTTTGTTGATATTTTGCTGGGGATTAAATGAAGTTATAATTATTTAATAGCTAGACAGCTATGAAGAAAATGATTCTATTATCCAAACTACTACAATTTTTTTGTTGATATTTTGCTGGCACATATGGGATTTAAACCTAAAACCCTATGCATTCTATTCTATTGGGACCTCTCTCCACAGTATTGAGTAGGTTCCATGGTAAAAAAGGTCATAATGAACAACACTCAAATATTATGTGTAAGTATATAATTTGATTAATCTTTTAAAGATAGTTGAACAAAGACTTTGATAAGGTTTCATAGGTACAATTGGTATTATGAATTTACCAGTTCGAGATTTACCTCGGTAACATGTGTCAATCTTTAACATATATATTTATCATTCCAAGTTATAAAAAAAATCTTAAGCTCTTATTAGTAAACAACACCAATCATACCTATAAAACTTTATTTATGTTTTGTTCGATTGATATACATATTGATTTCCAAGAGGAACTCATCTGTATGTTCACAACTTCAACTGTATGAAGGAGAAATTGCAAGTTGATAATTTTGAAAGGCAAAACATATAAAACAAGAACTCTTGAGTACCAAAACACAAAAGTAGCATTCTCAAGGGTTTGTATATTTAATCCAGTTCCACATATTATTGGTCATGTCTTTGTGTGCATCAGAAGAAACAGCCTGAGAAGATCACTTCTAAGTTCTAAGCTTCATAAGACATCAAATGAACCATTAGGACTTTGATATTAGTGTTTGAACAATCCATGCTACTACTGTCAAAGTGTACAACTTACAAAGAAAATATTATTATAAAAATCGGTGCAATGAGGAGCACAATTAGCTTTACAAAAATTATAGCCAACAAAGTAAATTGCAGAACTCTTCATTAACTATGGCTTTCAAACTTTTTTTGTATTCCATGTTGAGTCTTTCTTCCATCCCTATTCCTTCCAATCAAAATACAACCCGATTTCCAGAATATCGTATCCATAATCGATTTCCTTGGCAGTGAAAAATCTTTCAAGGTCCTCGATACCTGCGAAAACACAAGCAACCTTGGGGCTGATCATGAGGTATCATGCCTCCACCCTTTGAAGTGTCAATAGCTTCCAACATGGACACCACTTCGTCCATCTCCGGCCGCTTATCGGGATTTGCATCCCAGCATCTTTTCATCACGTTTGCCAGAGAGCTTGGACAACAACGCGGAATCTCCGGCCTCAGATTCTGCAGTTCCATAAAGAATCTAATTCCAATGAAACCAGCCAGTAGGGATATATCAACAGTAGACATGATTGTATAATAACACCATTGGTAAAAGCAAAGGATGTTTCCTAAGAAAAAATTTCTTCAAAATTTCCCAAAGATGTAAGTGTTAGATTATGGTGGTAAAGTCAATTAAATTAATTCATTTCATGTACCTGTCGTACAACAGCCGACGTCACTTCGGAGAAGCTAAGGTCAGGATATGGCATGTCACAGCAGTATATCTCCCATAAGCATATGCCGAAACTGTATACATCGCACTTTCTGTTGTATGGATTACCATTTAGAACCTGCACAATTCAAGGTAAGTTTCATATATCATTATCTAAGATCTGAAACAATTCAAACAAAACATGAACCATGCATGCATGCAAAGACAAGCTATTTCTATAACTAGTTCTAAAATAAGCAGAACAACATATGCTTTGGATCATGGATCTAAACAGAGTTAACACCATTTGTAGTGACACTATATATTTAAGTGGAACCTATTCATATATTTTGATTTTGGTTTCCCTTTCCCCTTTCATGCCTTTGATGAAATTTTGATAAAACTTGAAATTCCATTTTGGCATAATTTAGAAAATTTATCAAGAAAGAAGAGAAAGATAAAAATGTAGAGGACAGGAGGGAAGGAAAAAAAAAAGAGAGAAGAAATGTTTGCAGAGGAATTGAAGCTTATACCTCAGGGGCCATGTAACCAAGGGTTCCAGTTTCTCCTGTCATGTCATGAGGATTTGAAGCCTCGATTCGAGCTACTCCAAAATCAGCTATTTTCAAGGTTCGTGTCTTGTCCAGAAGCATATTTTCTGTCTTAACATCTCTGTGGACGATCTTCTTCATGTGGAGATAGCTCAACCTATAAGGTAAATAATAATAAGTTCTCGGAGTTAGAGGGAAAATTTTACTACAGTAAACTGATATGAGAATGATTAGGTAAAGGGATCGGACCCTCTCGCGAGGTCAAGAGCCAGTTGAACAACAACTTTAAAAGCGAGCTTCCTTCTCCGGTTTTTAATGAGATAAGACTTCAGCGCACCACCAGGACAATATTCAACAACAACACAACAGACATTACTGGGCATGCCTATATGACCATTTTCTGTTTGTATCTGTAGATCTGATGTTCCCATTGTTGCCCCAATAAACTGCAAAATGGATTCGATAGTAGGCGTGAATAAGAATTCTCAACCTATACCAGAAGGAAAGCCAAATGCTAGCAATTTCCTTCCACCCAATGCTCTCTATGGCCTAAATTTTCCGAGTAATGTGCACCAAATAGGTTTTAACCGTTTCAACCATGGATAGCCCTAATTAGTGTACATGAAAAAAAAGAGCTCTAAGGAAAAGCATGTGTAAATTAGAGAGCAATCCCCATAGTGCAGATCTTAATGCAGTTCACACTCGCCAACTCCAAGCAAAACCTTGGTTGTGTTTGGTTTATAGTTTGCAAAACAATGTTGGGTTTAACTGAAAAAACGATTGTTTTACACTTAAATGCTCAACCATGATTTTGCCAAATATAATACTTGTGGACAGAGTTGGTATGGAGTGTGCAAACTACGATCCAAACATACCCCTTTCCCCATAATACTAGGGAAGAAGGAAAACATTAAGAGAAATTCATTTAACACAAATGTGACCTGAACCAAAACATAGAATCACGTGCATACTATTAAAAGACACAGCAGATTGAAGTTCAGGCAATATTTGCCTCCTTGAATGCATTCCTGCCTTGTTCTTTATCATTCATTCTTCCCCTTCCTTTTTGTTTATTATGAAACTTGTCATATAGTAAGCTATTCAGCCGTTCCACAACACAAGATAAAGGGGGAACAAGGTTAACACGGAGAAAAGGATAAGACCCAAACATTACCTTGGTTACATTAGGATGATCAAGCTTGTGCCAAACAGCGACTTCTTGTGTAAAAGCTGCCCTTAAAGAAGCTATTTCGGCATCTGACCGATGTCCCTCTTCTCCCCAGTCAAGGAGTTTAACTGAGAAAACAAAAAGAAAGATCAATAACAAGGTCTGAATCCAGGAACTGTTAAGATAATAATAATGCTCAAGCATCGTGACAATCATAAAAACTAAACAGGGCACTAATATCACTGATAAACTAATGTCCCAGGAGAAGAGTTCCTCTAGCTAAATCCCAGAAAGAAAAATATTTTATGATTCAGAAATGTATGTGGCAACATAACAGACATTCATTATCACTCAACAATTTCAGGTATAATTATAGTAATAATTATTGTTGTTGTTGTTATTATTTTCAATTTTCAATTCTCATACCTACTTTTTAGTAGTGAAATCAGGTGCACGTCAGTAATAAACAAAAACACATGAAAGTTAAAAAAGAAAACAAATATTAAAGTCCATGCACATAACTGTCAAGTCAACTGGATCATGTGAAGTATAGGGAGAAAAAAAGCAAGGAAGAAAAAAGAAAAAAAAAAAGAAAAAAGACAAAGGATACTCAATCCTGTGGATCACAGATTTTGCATATCTCGAGCTACAAAGTTCCAATTCTTTCCAGTTGCACCTCACAGCCAACAAAATAACCTTTCTATTTTCCTTAAAATAAAGAGTAGAACTTGTTTGATTGTAAACTTACAAACATAGTGAAATAACAAATATTACCAAAGTTGAGGATCTGTTGGCCAAGACAGACAGACATAAGCTACATATGGACTTATATCCAACTCTATTTTCCTTAGAAAATTTTAAACTAGTTATTTGATTGTAAAGGCATAAACAAAATTGGATCATAAGTATTTGATGAAATTGTGGAACAAGCAGAACTTAAGCAGCAGATCTGCTGCCCAAGTAAGCCATATATTACACTGAAACATCACTTTTAACCCAACTTAAGTCCACCAATAAACATGAGTGACATATATTCAAGAAAAGGTACTTTAAGTATGGAATCTTGACATTTGCATGAAAATAAACTTAGCAATCCATCAAGGGATAGGAATCCTCTCCAGTTTTGGCGAGAGCTGCACCTGCAGTTTCACTGCAAAGTACCGATACTCCGTTATAAGCAATCAATACATGTGATTGGTTTTAATGGCGAATTAATTATCTTTAGCAAAATACCAGTACTTTGTAGTGAAACTTTAAGTTCTGTTTCTGCCCAAACAACTGCAGAGGATCCGCATCTGTTTAGGAACATTTGCACATAATGCAACAGTCTCAGATGAGAAAACCAGTGCAAGTAGCTTCTTCAAGTAAATAAAACTGCCTCTTACATATATAATAAGGTGTTAAACAAAAGGGTGTAAAAGAAAAGGTAGTGATAAAACAAGAGCATGCTTTTTAATTTTTTTTACTAATGAGAACAAACATGATTACAAACCAAAAATTCACCACTTATGACACCAAACAAAGAGAGTGAAGTGCTGAGAGTACCTGCAACATCTTGGCCATCATAAATCCCACGATGAACAGTTCCAAAAGTTCCACGAGCAATGACAGTTTTGATGATAAGCTTGGAGGGATCAATCTCCCATTCTTGCCTGCTTCTAGTGGACCTTCCTTCAACCTCATCTTCTTCCTTCTCCTTGTTCTTCTCCATAGTCCATGCTCTGCTGAGATGCCTCTGAAGCTGCTCATCCAAGCTCTTCAGATCTATTTGATCTGCTCTCACATACCCACTCTCACCCTTCTTCATCTCCACCACCCCAACTCAGAAATCACGATACCCTTCACGCCTTTTTCTGCTGAAAATGCTCAGAAGCATCAAAAGTCTCGAACTTTGGGTTCAAGCTGTGGTTTTGAGCAGTTTTTCCTTGTTGGGTCTCTTTTGTGTTCGTTTTTTCTTCTTCTTCTTCTACTAAGTGCTGCTGCTGCTGCCACTGCAAGTTCTGTTTTTTTTTTCTCTCTCTCTCTAGAATAGGAATTGTATGAGTCTTTCTCTCTCTAACTCTCAATCATATCCATGTGGGCACATGGATTTTGCCTGAACACGACGTGTGTCTTGTGACCCACTCTGGTCTCCAAAGCTGAAGGTCCTTCACCTTCTAATTTATTGAAACCAAAGAGATCTCTTTCTGTGTCTGTGGCTATGCCTTATTGGGTGATGTTTGGTGTTTCTTTTGTTTTTAATTTTTCTTTTCTTTTTTAAGTTTCACTTTTTAATTTTCTTATTAATGGCATTCACGGTTCTTGTAACTTTTTCCATATTGCCATCTCTTTCGGACAAGCTTGGCTTCATCAATGGATGAATGAATGGTGATCATGCAAAACGGTTATGGAAGTCACTTGCCTCAAAAGAAAATTCACTTGTAATAATCATATTTGATTTTTTAAAAACCTAAAATCCCAAGTTCCCAACTAGGGGTGTAACTACTAACTAGGGTGTGCACCGGATTGATTCGGATAAAAAAATAACTCAAATTAAATAAAATTAATGAGATTAAGTCGTGCAATTTGATAATTTCTTTTGTCAACTCAAATCCATTTAACTCGATTATTAGCAATTTTGGGTTGGTTTAGCCGTTTAGGTCTAGAAAAGAAAATTTGATATCCAACCTACTTTAAATTTAGTTATTTATTATTTATTCAAACTAACCTATATATTTTTTTATTAGGTTGATGAGAATCACCCTAATTTCAACATTACAAGGTAATTTCAATAGAAAAAAAATATTCATGTACTGACTATATAATTATTGATTATATAACTATAGCATGTGCAGCAATAAAAAGTGTTTTTTTCTTAAATAGAAAGTTGTGGGTTGTTGGGTTTATATATTGCTCTTTTAATAGAAAAAAGAAATTATCATTATAGTTAAACGTAGTTGAAATTTATATAAATAAATTATTGTAATTGAACAAATTATTGCACATATTGTGTCTGTCTACGAATGGAGTTTCTCTTTAGATGTAACATTTGTGCAACATATTTTTCATATATCTCCACTATTAATTTTTTATTGACACATATATGATGCAAGAAAAAGAAAATAATGAATGACCAAAATTACTTCAAATAGCTGCAAAGAATCCAAATTTGTGTCTGACTTTAATATTTGTTTCACCCATAATAAAATAAATAATTTTGTTAATTACTACTAGTAGTATTTATAAAATATTTGTTAAGGTGCAACAATAATAATTGACTTACTAAAAAAATGCATTAAAAGATTTTTTTAATTTTTAAACATTAAATACTCATATTTTCTATAAAAAAAATTTATTTGTGTATCCTTAACTCTAAAAGTACTTGTTATTATTTTCCTAAAATAAATATTTTGTGTGTTTGAATAGATTATAGCATTGAAAAAACCTCTCTCATTCAACCAAGTATTGGGGTTATGATCAAACTAGTTTGTCCATTGGGAGAATCTTATAAAAATGTGACCTTGTATAAGGTAATTTTGCTTTGCATCTTTGGTTTTTAGTTTGTCAAACGTGATTAATAATTAAATAATATATTAATAATTATAATTTGTTTAAATATAAATTTTAATCATATTTAATAGATGGAATAATTTTTTATTTTAAATGAAAATATTTTTTACTTTTAATTTACTGTAAATCAACTATAAAGTTAAGTTTGAATCACACTAATTAAAGTGATATGAACCGATGAATTTAACAAAATAAATTAATAATTTTTTTATGCTACATGGATTTGATTTAATAGAAGTGTATTAGAGGTCTGTATTGTTTGAAAGTGTATACTATAAATATGTATTTAATTCAATTTATTTTTTTTTAAAAAAAAATGTTTATTCGTATCACTCTAATTTTCGAAACTTAAATATTTTCCATTAACAATTTTATTAGAAAAAACATGAATAATGTAATGAAGTAGCTAGTGAATTGCATGTGACTCCAAACTATACGAATTGCAAACATGTTGTAAATTGTTTGAAGTCTAACATGATTACCGTAAATGACAAAACTCTTTTGAAATTTGAATATTCCACTGGAGACTTTAATTCGAGAGCTCTGATTAAAATAAAACATTTTCTCTTAATTTGTTGGTTGATCTAGGTGCTCGATCAAATAATTATTGAATTTTGAATGGGACAAACAACTTCACTCAGATGTTTCCTATACTTCACAGAATCTTAGTTTTTATTTGGCCAAGTATGATAATTATCACTCTGCTTGACCAACATATGCTGACAGAATAAAGTTTTGGTTATTTTTTTCCCACTCTTTTGTAGTTATGACCTTCGATTTTGTTTGAGCCAATTAAGTTTCACCAATATATAATAATCCCAAAAAAAAAAAAACTTCTACTAGCAAGAATCAAGCTTGAGAAATCAATATTAATAGTTTCTATTGTTGTAGCTTAATTAGTGAGTATATAAAGATATGTTTATGGATATCCGAATTCAATTCTCAGTTATTATACTTTTTTATAAAAATAAATAAATAAATAAATTAGGTTATTAATAAAGAGAGGAGAGACATTCATGAAAATACTTTTTCGGACTAAACTTGGAATGAATTGGCAAAGAGTCTTGTACTCAATGTACTCATTGATCAAGTACGTTAAAAAAAGTGGTTACATTAGTTATTTTTTTTGTTTCAGTGTTTTTCGGATTTGGTGGTTACACGTGTACAAATACGTGGTTACAACGTAAAAATAAAATTCAACAAAACTTCTACGTGTATAACCAGATATTTTAATGTATGTAACTATGAGTACAAAGTGAGTAAAAAAAACGTCACTACGAAAATCTTTTTTTTTTTTTTTTTCAAATGGTAAGTTGTTTGAGGGGGTTGAGTGAGCCAATTCACCTCATGGAGGTTGGGTAATTACAAGTTGAGAAACTTGCATGATTGATTTACGATAGTTGTGAGATAGGATTTGGTGTAACTATTAAAATTGACACTTGATATCAATTGATTCCAACCATATATATATTTATATATTACTAATATGCTAAAATTAATAAATAATACCGTATAATTTTTTATAAACAACAAATTTCATCGATCTAACTGTTGAATAGAAAGTTTATATGATGTTGATCAACTATGCAAAAATTCATTTAATTTAAAAACTATTTGATACATTATTGGAACATTTTGATTGAACGTCTAATATATTATTTAAAATATAAATAATTTTTTTCGTTAGATTACATACCTATAAATTTTCAAATTGAATGAATTTTTGCATGGTTGATCAATATCATATAAACTTTCTATTCAACGATTGGATCGGTGAAATTCATTATTTATAAAAAATTATGTACGGTATCATTTACTAACTTCGACACCTTATGTCATTTACAATTGTTTAGTATTTCATCCAATGATTGATATTTTTTTTATGTTTTATGAAACTATATGTTACGTTAATCTTTTAGTACCTTGATAGAGTACTAAACGATTTCGGATCGACGTGAAACTTTGTATATATGATCTATATACTAAGAATTTCTAATCTAACAGTAAGTTTTGTAAGAAAATTATTGATTAAAGAGTTATTCACGATATAAGAGTTAGTGTCAACTTACCGTTAATTCCTTTTCAATATATATATTTATGAGTTAGGTTGAAATGACACCAAGGTGTCAAAGTTCTTAAATAACACCGCGCATAACATTTTATGAAAACCGAATTTAGTCGATCCAACCAATCAATTGAAAGTTTGTATGACGTAGATCAAGTATGCAAAAATTCATACCATTTGAAAATTGTAGGTACGTAGTCTAACAAATGAAATTTACTTGTATTTTAAATAATGTATTAGACGTTCAAGCAAAACATTCCAATAACGTATCAAATAGTTTTCAAATTGTATGAATTTTTGCATAGTTGATCTACATTATATAAATTTTCAATTGATTGGTTGGATCGGCAAAATTCGTTTTTTATAAAAAGTTATGCGCGGTGAACTTTGACACATTGGTGTCATTTGAACCAATATATATATATATATATATATATATATATATATATATATATATATATATATATATATATATATATAGAAGTTACTGGAAAATTAAAAGTTAGAGAAGCAGGAATGCAGACGGATTGCTAAATATATGCAACAATATAATATGCAAATATGTAAAATGCAGAAATTAAAACTGGAATTGGACCAGTATTACGAAATTAAAACTGGAATTGGACTAGTATTATAAAACTTTTTTAAAAAAAAAAGAAAAAAGAAAAGAAAAAGAAAGCCGATTGTGAGTAGTCTCAACGATGTCAGCTGGAGGGAGAAGGGAAAAGAAAATTACATAAAGAGAATTCTTATTAAAACAAAAGAAAAGCTTATAGAATATCTCTCAGAGCTTCTCTCACTTAAAATTCTCTCTCTAAGTTACTCAATGATCAAAGGGTACCTCACAACATGGTCGAGGCCTCCTTAAATAGAAATTAAAAAACACTATTTGCACAGTTCCGGTTTCATGACAGGATCCTATGCTACAGTGCCGGTTTCTGACTTGAAGCTACAGTTCCGGTTTCGTGACTGGAAAATGAGCTACAGTTCTGGTTGAATGCTACAATTCAGGTTGACAGGAAATGATGACTCTTGTTCAATCGTCTCCTAAGTTGATTCCAAAACAATCATCTTCATTTTGATAGTAGTCATCTGAAGATGCTGCTGAAGCAGAAGAGCTTGGAAGAGATGACTTATCCTTCTCTTGGAGCAAATTGAGAATGTTTTGCAAATTTTTTGCAAAACTTTCTTTTGTTTGGGAAGCCGCAAGTGCTACTGTAATTTTTGCCTTCTGATTGAGAAACAAAGACGTTTCAGGATCAGCTGGCTTCAAGAAACTGGAGTTTGCAGAGAACCAACTTTTGACCTCATCTGGATTTGCCCTAGATGCATCAAATTCGGTCCACCATTTGACGAAAGAATCTCTTCTTAATAGAGGGAGCCTTTCAGGATGATCTCTGTTCCCATATCTGTATTGCCAGGAAAATATCCAGGCCAAAGAGAATACTGAGAAAAACTTTAAATCCGTCGGAATACATGATTCCTTTGAATTGTACATTTTTGAAAAAAGTTTGAAACCTTCCTCTGGTGGAGGAGGTAAAATTTGGGGAATGGGACCAAAGAAATCCACCATTGAATAAACCAGTTTGGAAAAGTGTAATTAACACCTCTCTTAAAATATATAAGCCAAGAATGCCGATTCATCTTGTTTTGAAACCAGAAAACTCGGCTCCAAGCATCAATGTAATCCCAGTAGTTATAGCCAATGGGATCAAAATTTTGCGAAAACTTTTTTAAATTGTTGGGATTTTTCCCAAATTGATTTGGAGTAATCACCTTTAAAATCTGGATTGTTGAATGGGTGATTACTGAAGAATCATTTTTATCTTTATAATGTTTGATTGTGACAGAATCTGAATCAATTAATATGAATTCATAAAACTATAGAGTTTTGTTTAAAGCAGTTGGTTTAAAATGAAATCCTTCTGGAAAAATTTTTATTGGAATTTTGTGGGGGGATTTATCCCAAAACTCAGGTTCCATTTGGATTACCGAAGAAAACTTGTTTTTTGGAATATAAGGGTTGACTGGCTTTTTAGAGGATTGAGTTTGGGTTTGGATCTGTTTTTGGCTAGGGCCAGAAATTATTGTTTTTGACTTAGCCATTTCTTTAATGAGAGTAGCTAGGTCAAGGGTTTCATTTTCGTCTTCTGAGGCAATTTCTGCCCAGGTTTTGGTTGGAAGGTGGGTTAAGCCACAATCTTGGAGGGCTAGAAGGGTTTGGATTGGGAAGGCATAATCTGCCTTGGTTTGTTTTGCAGTTTGTTGCTGAGTTGATGACTCAGCCACTAAAGATTGATTCTGGGTAGATGACCCGGTTTGTTTCTGGGTAGATGACCCAGTTTGAGTCGGTGACTCAAATTGGTTTTGGGTAGGTGACCCAGTTGGGGTCGATGACCCTGACTTTTTGGTAAGCCCAGGTAGGGCTATTCTAACTCCTCGACCCCTTGAAGAGGTCATTGCTGCTTTTCTAGGCATAAGCCTATTTTTCCTGTAAATATTCACGAGTAAGATAATCGGGGAGAGAGTTTGAAGTGCCTTTGAGATATTCTATTTCAAAATCAAAAACACTTAAAATAGCTTGCCATCTGGCAAAAATTTGTTTAGAAGCCAAATTTTTTACATCTTTTTGAAGAATATCTTTTGCTGATTTGCAATCAACTTTGATTAAAAATTTCTGATTAAGTAAATCAGATTGAAATTTTGAAACACAAAGTACAATTGCTAAAACTTCTTTTTTGACCGTTGAGTAATTTTGCTGTGCAGAATTCCAATGTTTTGAAGTGTATGCAATGATATGCTCTTTGCCATGCAATTTTTGTTTGAGGATGTCACCATAATCTATATCTGACGCATCAGTCTCAACTATTTTATAGGCTT
Organism: Cyamopsis tetragonoloba; assembly: GCA_037177725.1. NCBI lineage: Eukaryota > Viridiplantae > Streptophyta > Magnoliopsida > Fabales > Fabaceae > Cyamopsis > Cyamopsis tetragonoloba. The sequence continues at coordinate 59,658,064 of CM074123.1, forward strand.
GGGGTACTGGGAGATACAAACAAGGGAGGTCTTTGACCTGGCGTTTGATTTGCTTAACCACACTAGTGTGTTGATCTGTCCAGGGAGGAGGATTTTTCTTAAGACGATCATGCAAAGGTTTAATGATGTTATTGAGGCGAGGGACAAAGTCTCCTACATAATTAAGGCATCCTAAGAATCTTTGGAGTTGGGTTTTGTCAATAATTTGATCTGGAAATTTATCAGCAAATTCTATCGATCTGCTAATCGGGACGATTGTTCCTTGGTGGATCATGTGACCAAGAAATCTGATTTTAGTTTGGAAAAGACAAAGTTTTGAGCTTGAGACTGCCAATCCATTTTGACGGACAATATTGATGAATATATTGATATGTTTAAAATGTTGGTCTATAGACTGAGAAAAAATTAAAACATCATCAATATAAACAATTGAAAATTTGGAATAAGGATTGAAAATATCATTCATGATCTTTTGAAATTCAGAGGAGGTGTTCTTTAAACCAAAAGGCATCACATTCCATTCATACTGGCCAAAAGGAACAGTAAATGCGGTTTTATACCTGTCAGTTTCTTTAATCTGAATATGCCAATATCCAGATTTCATATATATATATATATAGAAAGAGTCACTCGTACCATTCCAAGACAAGCGCCAAAGCTTCAAGAGATCAGACAATCTGACTCAGGAGGGGTAGAAATTATCTTTGATAGAATAAACTCGTTCTCTTCAATATATATATATATGGTCGAATATTTTTCCCTCATTATTTTTCACACTACTCCAAAGTTTGACATTTGCTTTTTGTAATCATAATTTGTAACAATGATCAATAGTCCATAAAATAATGATTCAATTATTTGTAAGGATTCTTATATTTTAAGATAAAGGGGCCTCAATACCATCATCCCATATTCCTATTTGAAATTAACGATGAATAATTTTTGGAATGAGATTATTTTGAGATAACTATGGGTGGAATATTGATTTGGGGCAAGACTAACTAGTACATATACCATCAAGGAGAAAATAAACAATAAAATAGTAACCTTATTTCAAACGGAGGAAAAAAAGAAAAGAAAAAAAAAGAAGCAAATGGAAACATATAATTGCATTTTTAATGCTGGCTAATGTAATAAAAGTCTTCTTGATACAACAATGCATGCATCCATATGACAACAATCATATTTGTTTTTTTCCTCATTATTGAAATCGATTGATTGTAATAATTGTTTTTCCCTTGTGTCTATTTTCTTTTTGTGTTTAACCATCAATGTCATATTGACACTATATGTGGTTGCAATACAAGCCAAATGCCTCTGTAGTATTGGCTTATTTAAGAGAAGTATTGTACTTAAACGAGGGCGAGTATAAGATGATCCGTTTAAATTAGGAGCCAACAATAATGTATGTGATGTGGAATAATTTTTATTTGATAAATTAAATTTTGTATAAATATTATATTTTTATGTAATGTGGACTATTTATAATTAAGATCAGCGTTGGTCCCTAACTCAAAAGATTAACCTATTACAAAGGAAGAGACTTCTTTTTGCTGAAAGAGAATTTCAATGACAAGTTTTGATATAGGTTATGGTCTTATGGATCTGGGGAAGGTTGCACCTGAAGTGCCTTGCTTTAAATAAAGCAAGAAAAACAAAAATTAAAGAAACAATCTGAGAGTCTTAGCCACTGAATGTGATATTCTATGTTGCCCATTTGGATTGTTTGAGGAAACTAAATTTTTTTCTTACATTATATTAAACTAGGTTCAAAGCTGGAATATATAGATGGATGAATCAAAATCAATGATTACTTTTGAATTATTTCCCTTCTAAATTGTTTTCAAATTTTCAATGATAAGATGAGTTAGTCGGTGTCTATATATATAGCACTCTGGAATCATGGATAATTGGATATTGGAATCATGGATATAAAAATGTAGAAGATTAATTATCATTATTTGGTAAACAGCCTGTGCTAGATATATCTTCACCAAAATAATAATAATAATAATATCTTTCTCAATTCTATGATATCTATTCCAAACTTACAAGGAAAAGAAGAGGGGGAAATACTGTTGATTGGTGACTCGGTGCCAATGATTTCCAGTGAGGCACCATTTTCATTTGCAAATCTTAAGTTTGGAGTAAATACCTAAATTTATCATTGGCTTAGATTCTGATTCTTTTTATTTTCTTTTGTTAATTGACTATTGGATGTAAAATAATATTATTTTTGTGTGAATATTTTATACGACCATAAATAAAAGAAAAAAAAAGATATTTTATAGAATGAGAAACATATTTAAACCTTTATAAAAAAAAACTAAATTCATCCATAAATAAAAGATAAAAACTCATTTGTTTTTTAAAATTATAAATATTATTCACTTTAATCATTATACATTCAGATATTTACTCATTAATTTCGGCATATTAGCTTAGCATTCAATAATGAATATATCAAAAATGAATAAATAGAGATCTTAGTCATGTAGGTCAATTGGTGAGCACATAAGGACATACGTGTAAATATCCAAGTTCAATTCCCAGTAATTATACTTACACCACACTTGTTTCAAAACGCACCACACTAAGGCTCCATTTTGTAAAACTAGCTTATAGCTTATGACTTATAGCTTATAGCTTGTAGTTTATGACTTCTGACTTATAATTTGGTAGAGGTGTTAGCTAAAATTAGCTTATTAGGTAGCTTATATTTGTTAAATGACTTAAAAAGACAAATAATAATTACATGTAATAAATTATTTGATAGAGTAAAAACATGTAGTAAATGACTAGAGGGTAAAATAGGAAAGAATTATTGAAAACTATTTTTCATAAGCTATAAGCTACTTGAAATAGCTTTTCATAAGCTAGCTTATGAAAGCTAGCTTATAGCTTATATAAGCTATAAGCTAGTTGTTACCAAACACCTCTACTTACTCATAAGCTATAAGCTCTTGAATAAGCTATAAGCTAGTTGTGTCAAACACACACTAAGCCGTATTTTAGAATCTGGTTATACCTGGATTTAAGAATCAGGTTAAGGATTCTATGAGTAGTGTTTGAGAACTAACCGGATTCTTAGACCCGGTTTCACTAGGATCTAAGAATCCAATTAAAGGTTATTTTTAGGAGAGAAAAAAAAAGCATCCATAGTGCGTTTTAAAAAGCGTGTGGTGACAATAGTATCCACCTTCAAACATGACCGACGTCTCAAAATGTCAATAGAACATTTTAAAGTTTAAAAATCACTGCATTTATGTTCATGTGACAAGCCTTATGTTTGTCAATTTCTATGCTTCCCACGTTAGGCAATAAGCACTACCTTAAAGGGTAAGCAAGCAGATTTTTAAACTGTTTTAACCACTTTCTTCCCTTTACCAACAAGTTTTTGGCCAGTGGTAAATGTACTTACCAGGACAAGAAATATCCATAAAGTTTAAATCCAAAAAACAGTTATATGAAGGGAAAGTAACCATAAATATTATATCCCAAAAACTGCCAGAGAAGTGTTTTTCGCAATTCAAGTAATATTGCAGTTTTTTATGTAGATACACACAAATTATAATGCTTGCCCGTGAAAGCCTTACTTTATAACTTGAATGTGGCCAAAAAGATGGTCTGAGCAGACTCATGAATCACGAGTCTAAGTTTCAACTGAATGGCAAAATACTCGAGATCTTTATTAAGAACAATCAGTGGCATTGGCAACACCCGTGATCTCAAACAAGCCATAACTATCCAAAAACATAAACTAGGAAGACCCTTGCCAACACTCATAATGCCCTCAAAAAATTGTGATAAGCAAAAAAGGAAAGTAACCTTCATAGTTCATTTCACTAAAAAGACTTAAGTCATGTTTGATTTGCATTTATGTTTCCATTTCTTATTTTCATGAATAATTACAAAACTGTTATCTTGTTTTCATTTTTTGTTTCCATTTTCTTGTTTTTAAAAATAATTATAAACAAAGATTTCTCCGGTTTCATGTGTGTTTTAAGGTGTCAATTTTGTAATAATTCATTCAAATAGAAAATTGAAATGCAAACCAGAGTCTACAAATTTCATAAAACATCATCCTTGGTGTATGCATAAAATATGTTAAGAATTAAGATCTTAGCACTGTGATTGTGAGATCTATGACTTCTATGGGCTTGAGCACTACAAACTTTCATGGTCACGAGACACACATGTAGTTAGATTTCAACAAGACAATTCAACAATATTTTCTTACCTTGGGGTCAAGAAATTCCAAATCAGTTTCACCCAATAATAATAATAACAACAACAATAATATAATGTAAACTGAAATCAAGTCAATTAATTAGCAGATGAAATGAAACTGATGCTAGAATTTAGAGCCACAGAGTAAGAGAATATGTGGAAACGATTATGTTTAAGGAAATAAACGTTTATTTTTTAAAACCTATTTCACAGAACTTGTGAAAATAAACGATTATTATTCTTTAAAATAAGCTAATCCAACTAAATAACGTAATTTTCAAGGTAGACACAAATATAATTAATAGATTGAAGGCTTTAGTACAAAAAGGTAAAGATAAATGACCAAACAATTTTTCAGGAACATGAGATTTGGGAAATTTGGCAAGTTGACAATGCCAACTAGCAATGACAAGAAAAGTTTCCTTCCTACACTAGCAATTAAAGCTAGAGTAAAATGTTACACAAAACCATTAAGAAAGTTAACTACTGTACATGTAATTGATTCTATGATATATGATAAAGTCAATTACAGCATCTAGAGTGTACAGTGTAGCATTCGTTTCAGGTTTGCAAAATAAAGACAGCTACTATTGACTCAACTATATTTCAATTGTGGAAAATATAAGCACTTGTATACTTAAACTGAAAGACGAAAAAAGAAGAGCAGCTTAGGTAAACAAGGGTGGTAGAAAGAAGAGACGCCAAAAAAGTAGTAGTAGTAGTAGTAGTAGTAGTAGTAGTAGTAATAATAATAATAATAATAATAATAATAATAATAATAATAATAATAATAATAATAATAGTAATAATAATAATAATATGGCGGAAGAGATAGCCCTTATATACATGAATTGTGACGACGCTTCTTCTTCTCTGGTGTTGAATGTACCTGTGCTTTTATTCCATATGTTTTCAGCTGGAAATTTTCAAAAGCCTCTGAAACAGCTTCCACCTATAGAATTGTATAGAGCAGCAGGTAAGTGAACCTGAAGTGAACGCGTACAGACAAGAATACAAAGTAGGACTGCATTTGATTCCACTAACCAGTTCTGGCTTTTTGGAGTACACCCTTACTATCATGTCCTGATAAGATGCAGGCAGCAAGTGGCTTATACGATCATCAGGTATCGTAAATTTCTCGTCACTTTCATAATCCTGAATAGATTATTGAACAAGTAAGTGTAATATAGCTAGCAGCATTGTACCTTATATATATAAATCTTTAAAGATTCCTTTCATGAAATTGTAGTTCCAATCGAATGGCATACTGTCAGTCTCACAACTCATCCACATAGCCCTTAGTAGTTAGAACTCATATACAAGGAATCTTGGCAATTTTTTACAGCTAATTCTCAAATAGTGTTAAACTACTTAGCACAATTTGCAACGGCAGATTTGGAAGAAGAAAGTTTTTTAAAGAAAAATTACAAATCCAAATACATATCATGAGCTCTCTTACACACTATTTTTCTCTAACTTTTAGCGAATTCTGCCAACTACTAGAGAATCAAATAGGTAGATTTCCAAAAGAAGTAATAAAAATATGGTAGGAACTAAACCTAGTTAGCTTCGAAGAATAATTAAGAACTAGAAACTGACAAACTAAGCATTATGTAAGAAAGCTTTCTTGCCCAAATGAATACTCATAATACAGAATAGAAAGCACCAAGAACAATTAATATAAAAAGCTTATAGATGAAATATCTCAACAAAAGACAGTTAGATTCAATGGTGTACCTGGAAAAAGTTGATGCTGCCAACAAAACATGCACCAGAAAAGAGAAGAAAAAATTATTTCAGTACATGTTAATTCAAACAAAGTGAAGGTCTATGGTCATTCTTCATTGAATACCTTTCCAAAGGATTATGATTTCCACGAGTCAAATCAATTTTAACATTGCAAACAGCTATGTCCTCCTCTTTCAGCATAACCCCGCCACTCCTCTGTCAAATGGCATTACTTAAAACACAATGTGGAGTCCCTCACTGAACCTTGGCACGAATCAAAAGTATATGAAGATGAGAAGTTTTGATAAGAGTACAGACCTGAGAACAAACGATATCTTGGGCGGTGACTTTCTTAAAATTGTCCAGAATATCCTTTGGAACAGCATACTCATTACAAAACTGCAAAACAAAGCAGGAACTTACTAGCTTCAGCAATACTAAATAATACTAACTCGATAGACAAGAAAAGTGTTTAACATTTGTTTGACAATGTATGTAAATTTAGATACAGCCATGTGATAGTTGGTGAAGATTTCTTGCGGAACAGTCTGAGAAAATATCACTGCATGCAATAGTCAATCACAGAAATGTAACAGTCAAAAACATGCCTGGTACAATTTCCTCCTTCGGATGCGCAGGATCAACTCCCGAGCCTCCTTTAGCTCTTGGCTTGGAGCTGTCTCAATGGTTTTAATTATTGTGTCATCCAGCTGCAATATTCAAAGTAAAATATAATATATATTTTTTATCAAAAGAACATTCTAAAATGCTTTTCATACAAGTTTGTTTGGAATAAGAAGCACCTTCCAGTATTCCGAAGGATTTGAAATGTGAGATGAAATCTCCAAATAATTATTTGCTTGAACTAGTGCATCAACCAGCATAAGTTCTATTGCCTGGAAACAAGACAATGGGAAGGGTAAGTTTTAAGGATATTAAAAGGACAGGAAAGGAAAATAAAATAAAAGACAAGGATCTGTGCCTCAACAAACCCTTCATAATACAACAATTACTTCATACCTTTACTTTTGGATGTGTATAAACTGTTCTATACAGATCAGCTCGAGTGGCAAACAACTTGTGGATGGTAAGATCTAGCCAATTATGCAGTCAAAAGCTAGGGGCAATCAGAAACTTAAAATTGACTAAGGTATTAAAAAAAAAAAAAAGTTTAAGATATAACACTAACAATCCTTTGCACGATAACAAATCTCATCGCCCAAAACCCGCATGGTCTCCAATAACCTGTAAGTAAATTACAATTTAAGACTTTGCTTTTACTTTCTCACTAAGCAAAATTATTGAAACACTTATAAGAAGTTATTCTGAAGAAATTCATTAAACCTCTGAAATTCAAAGTTGCATCCCAGACCACAAGCGCGACAGTCACGGACAATATAATCGAACCTGCAAATCAATAGTTTCCACAAAGCAATACAATATAGCACAACTCAAATGGACATACACTTGAAGCATACATGGATGAGAGAAGACAGAAAAGAATTCAAAAACCAGATTTGATTGCCAAATTGTAGCTGTTCACTTACTTGTCAACATCAATTCCATTACGGCCATTTGCAACAATATCATATAAGAAACCCTTCTCGCTTGAGGTCTAACGAACCAACAAAAACAAAAAAAAGAGGATATCAATATAAATACTTACAATAAGAATGAACCAAAACTAATGCTAAATAAAATGCATAAAAAGTCTAACCCTGGGAAGACCAAATTCAGAGCTTGCCAGTATCATCTCCTGCCAATGAAATTACCCATTAGGACCAAAAAATGCAAACTTTTTCCTACTTCTTATTTGTCTATGTGATGCGGAATAAGTGAACAAATATCCCCAAGTGAAGTAAATGCTCTGTCAACTTAAGAATGTCTACAAAAAAACTGCCAATGGACATGGGAAATAGTGGCTAAACAACCTTCTAAAGCTATCTTCAACATGTCCAGGGTAAAACTTGATCGAACATTTCTTTATACTGACGGCTCATATTGAACAGAGAACTACTATGGTTATTAGCATCATTTATCACATTTTTTCATATACTATGTTTCAAATAAGTCCAATACTTATAAACTAAAAAAGAAATGTGTTTCCAAGTCTTGCTTGACTAGGCTCTCAATATCTTACATTGACTTTACCGACTAATGTACCTAAAATTTCATGCTAATAATGCTTAAGGAGTGATGTTCAAACTCTCGAAATACTTGATATAAAGCAGAAAGAAAAAAAAAGGCGATTCTCAATAATAGCTTTACCTTGACTCTTTTGATCATCTGAGGGTCAACATCAATATGGTGTTCATCAACTATATAATCAACCATATTGACTGACATTTGTTCATGCAACCTACAAAGTTCATATATGACACTTTTTGAATGAATAACGACCACAAGATGAATTTAAGCATGTCTAGATAAACCATAGATAACTTTTTTCAGGATTTTAGAAACAAAAGAAAACTTATCCCCATAAACTTTGGAGGGAAAAATTCAGAGGATGATGAAATAAATTAGGTCATTAAATTCAAGAATAAGAGTACCAATGTGCATCACTGATAACTCGGGGAAGAAACTCGCGTTCAAATAGGTGACTAAAAGGTCCATGTCCCACATCATGCATAAGCCCTACACAAATGATGACAACATCAGTAGAAGTCTCAAGTCTCTATATATATTAGACCAGATACCTGCTGGTTCTAAGAAACATTAGTACCTGCAAGTTTCACAGATTGAATATCAAATCTATCAATACCAAGCTCCATGCCCTGCAAGATTACATGTGTATAAGAAGATCCTGCCAAAAAGACTTTACTGTTTCTTCAAAAGGATAAAGTATCTAATAAAATTTTATACTTGATAACTTTTTAGTTTATCAACAGATTGACCAGCAAGCCAATACACGCCTAGAGAATGCTCGAATCTGGAATGTACAGCACCGGGATAAACCAAGTGTGTCAAACCTGAAGCAGAAAAACAAATTGACCTATTAGAGAGATCATATATACTGAAAATTCAAGTATGTGATAATGATATCAAGCTATATGTGTATTAAAGGCATGCCACCATCCAGTGTTTGAAGCAATGACAATATTAGCTTTTATAGCAAAAGTCCTCTTTTTAAAGGTAACATGAAATGACAGAAACTAGTTTGGAACCAAAAGAAATAAACCCAGTATCTTCTGAGTCACCTGATAGATATTTCGTAAGATCCTTTATATATTCCATTGAATCCATTCTATCATAGATGCAATTTTTTCCCATTTTGATAGAGATAGATTGTTTAGTATCAGAATTCAGAAGTTAGTGAGGAGAAGAGAATCAAACTGAAGAACTCTTAGTGTTTGTGGTATCATGGCACATATGCATAAAATATGGTCTCATAGGTTCAATAAAACCCAATCATTTGAGCTTTCATCTCTGTAACACTTGTGAAAAATCAGGATAATAATAATTACCAAAAATAAAAATCACACAGGCAGACATACATTTGTACGACGCTAAGCTTGTTGCAGAGGAAGTACAGTCATGTATAGCTTCCAAAATCAGAATAATAATAATTACCAAATTGAAATGTCATGTATGGCTTCCAAAACAACACGAAAAACACCAAATTCTGAATTATGAAACCTGTTTCACTTTACTAATGTGTTGAATATAATTCTTATTTCCGCAAGTGAAGCACATTATGTTTTATGTATGACACATACGCATACACACACGTGAGCATACAAACAAAAGCTTAACGAAAATTGAGTGTTGACCATTATTAAAAATATCTTCTTTTGGTATAAGTTAAATAGATCTTAATATCAAAATCTTGTCATACTTCTTTAAATACAACTGCAATCCCAAAGCAGCAAAACCAACGTTTCCAACAAATTCTCCAGCTGGCAAAATAATAGAGCCATTCACATTCAAAATCTTCTGGCAAAATTGGAAAGTGTAGATACGTACGCTCAAAACGATCGAGATATATACTACAACAGTTCAACATAGTTGTTGATAGACTGTTATTTACTCCATTTTGTCCATTAATAATTAACCTGATTTCAATTTGGGAACACTTAAGTTAGGGGAAGTAATTGGTTACTCTCTCACAGAGCTGACATAAATAAGCAATTATTTCTCAAAAATAAGCTGAATTGAATAGCACAAAACAAAATCAGTTCAAAATTATCTTGAAAAACAAAACTGGAAAGAGGAAACATCATACATATATTATGTCCACTCTAACCTGCATTCCCAGATAGGTTATATGAATTCTAAGCACAAAGATTTCCTGAGAAATCTCCACGAATACAGGAATAATTTGGACTTTAGCAATGTAAAAGTACAATTCAGTTTTTTTTTTTTTTTTTACACCAAGGGTATCGCCAGCCAGCAGCCGCAACCAAAGACTAACTCCTCCGGGAGCATAGAGACCTAAAGTGTGTTTTACCCTCTCATTTCCAACAAAGTGTTTTCTATACACTCGGCTATAATTCGAACCATGTCAACTATCTACAAACCATGTTGGGTTTTATTGTAACTCTTTTCAGGTTATAGGGAAAATAAAAATACCAAAATCAGTAAAACATAATTTAGAACAAGTAATTAAGCAAGTGTATTTCGATTCAGCAGTAGCTCCCAAAGCAGTTGCTAATATTTATTGGACTAAATAAATGGGGATTAACTCACCAAGTTGTTTCAATTCGCGAAGCCTACAATATAAACAAACAAAGAAAAATAATATAGTCAACCAAAAGCGACCAAACAGGAGTATAGAAGTGACCGATTTCATGGAGTAACAAAATATTTCAAACTTACCTCTGAAACTGTTCAGTGTCAATGAACTTCAGACTGAGCTGCAAATACGAACAATTACAAAATTCAAAAATATAAAAAACGAAATTAGCTCAGTCAAATAGTGGAGACTTTCTCTATAGCTAGAAAAATGACAAAAAAAAATCGAAATAAAATGAATTTGATAGTTGATGAAAATTACAGGATCGAGAAAAATGTTGCCATGGACATTGTCGTGAACGTGCTTGGAAAACCTGAGATCGCTAGAGGAAGCGGCGTCGTACGACGGAGGCACCGCAACGTCGCCGTTGCAATAGGCCCCCATGTCTTTTCTTTCTTTCTGCTATCACAATTCACAGTCTTAGACAACTGAGAAATAAAATTAGGCTCTTATATAATTGCTTCTTTGTGATTTTTAATTTCAATTTGTAGAATAAAATAAAATTGTTTCAAAAAAACAAACAAACGAACAATTTAGCAGCACGCCCTTGACAGCTTACAGTAGAAAATTTATTTTATTTTATTTTAAGTTAATGCTAATCCTACAGATAAGAAATGAATTTAAATTGCAACAAAAGAAAAAATTATTTTAAATTAGCACGTTTAGTTCAAGCATTATTATTATTATTATTATCATTATTATTATATAGAGTAAACTTTTATAACTCTAAACAATATTATTAAGGGCATATTTAAAAATACAGTTTAATTAATTATTTTTATAATAGGCTCTTATTGAAAATAAGTTTATTTATAAATAAAATTATAATACTTATTTTAATAAATTAAAAACAATTTATAAAGACTTTAAGTTATTTTTTAAGTTGTACACTGAAACACAATCTAAACTCTTGTTTTTGTTTTTTTTTGAAAACCTAAACTCTTGTTTAGTCTTGAAAATATAATTATCACTGATTTAATTTTTAAAAGATTAATATTATCAATTAAGTTTTTTAAGTCTTTAATTTGTGATAATTTTTGTTTTTAAAGGAGTTAATTGGTAATATTTTAAATTTTAAGGGAATAAACTAAGTTAGTCACATATTTTATTTTACAGGACTTGATTATACTAAATTAATAAAATTTATATTTTTTATTGCCCAACATAAAGTTTACTCTATTATATATTTAGTTTTTCTCTAGTCAATATGCTTTTTTAGGTATAAATTTATTATAAATAATAACACAAACAATTCTTATATGTTCATTTTATATAATTATAATTCAATTTAATTAATTTTTTTAATTGAATTTTTTTATAGGTTAGAGTGTATCCTCATGTATTCGAACTGAAAATCTATTGTTTAAAGTAATATTTCTGTCCTAATCATGTAGCTCAGTTGGTGAGCGCATGAGGATATACGTGTCTGAGTATGAGGTTCGATCCCTAGTCGTACTACTTTTCTATGAAACAGAAAACTGTTGAATTTTTTTCTTCTAATTGAGTTGTAGTCATTTGAGTTGTATTGGAATCATTAATCAATTATAATAATAATAATATTCTTAAGAAAAGAATAAATAAATTGACTGATGAAGTATCCAAGTCAATGAGAATGAGAATATGCCTATACTTACTTGCATGATAAGTCAAACTTTATGTGAAACGCCCAATAGAATGTGAACAACTATATGACTCACTCAAATAAAGTCACATTATTTTCTCATTTACCTTTTACGTTTACACATTGTGGTTACACAATTTTCATTAATTTTTTATGTCTCTAGGTTTCTTTTCAAACATTTTGCTATCGGGCTAAATTAAATTTTTTTAAAATTAATTAATGATTTATATCAATAATCTATATGAATCATTTCTTAAAATATTAGAAACTAAAATAAAAATTATTAACAACGATATTTATTTTAGATAAAACTAAATGACAGAGATAGAAGTCAATCGAAAATCAAAATGAAGTTTATTTTCAACATAATTAATTAATTGATAGCTGGGTTTCTTAAGTAATACTCACTAAAAATCGAATAATTACTATATATATAAAAAAACTTTGTTAAAGAAAAATTGGATTGACTCAAATGAACTTTTCACCTCAAAATTATTACCCTCTTAATGCGAAAAAAAACAAAGATAACATTAAAAAAAAATCATACAAACACAAATATTAAAATAATAATAAACTCCCTTCTTTGTATTTTTCTTTAATTTCAATTTATGAATAATTAATAAAAATAAATAATAAATTAGTAACGTCCTCTTAAGTCTTGACAACTTATCTTAAATGTAAAATTAACTTTATGTTAATTAATCCTAGGCCTACAGGCTACAGATAAGAAATGAAATTAAATTAGCACGTTTATATTCATATTTATTTTTTATCTATTGTTTTAAGGGTAATAATTAAGTAAGTTATGGTAGATAATAAAATTGTTAGAAATCACAATAAAAATATATTTATTTATTGCCCTTAAGATGATCATTTAAAAAACACTATTATCAAATTGCTAATCCTCGAGTTTTCTTTGTTGAAATCCCTCAAGTAACTTTTTTTAATTTTTATCAATACACTATAAGAAATCTGCAGATTAGCAACAGAAAATTCCATCGCAAATTCGTCGCAAATCCGCCGCTAATCCAATTTGCGAGGGAATTGCGACGGAATAGCGTGGAGTTATTCCGTCGCATATTTTTGGTCGCTAATCACCCACTGAAATTCCCTCGCTAATCCGTTGCAAAATTATTTCAGCGAGAAAATATTCTGTCGCAAATCCGTCGAAATAACATCACGGTGAAAAACACAATATTTTAACTTTTCCATCACAGATTAGTCTTCAATTTTTATAGCTAATTTTTCTCGCTAATCCGTCGCAAGTTCAATAGTCGCTATTTTGTAGCAAATACGTCACAAATATGTCACAATATTTACACAGTAACAAAAAATTTTGTCGCTAATTTGTCACTAATTTGTCAAAATCCTGTGAAAATCTGGATACTACTTCCGTCGCTACTACATAGCAAATCTGTTGCAGTGTAATTTTTTCAATAATTATTAAATTCAAAATTGATCATATTGATCATATCAATCTAGGAAAATAATATAAAAAACTCTTAATATATTAAAATCCAACAAGTTATACAAGCAATTAAACTAAATAAGTCATCAACAATTTAACATAATCATTTAAGTCAAGTACTAAATCCAAAGTTAGATAGTAAGTGAACATAATTCATCATCATAATAATAAGTCAGCAAAATCATCACAAGTCACTCCAAGTTCAACCCGTCATTCTCCTATGGTGCTTCAACTCCTGATGGTGCCTGTGGTGCAATTGTATTAGCTCGATAACCAGGAATCCGAGACAAAATAGGCATTAACTGTGTCTGGACAAATGAAGACATCGCCGCATTTACAGCTGTAGTGATATCTTCTTGTGTAACAGGTCTAGGGAGGGAGGGGCTAGTGACATCTGTGCCTTGAATCTGTATATCCAAGCTATGACCAATCCCATGAACTTGTCCTCTTTTGTTGGCCCCAGTTGAATCAAACCATAACTCTGAATCAACTAGTGGATACGTAGATGAGTCTTCTCCATACTTCTCTAATATTGCAGCATCATATGATTCCTAAAATAATACAAGAAGCCAAATTTATTAGACAATCAATAATACATTGTCATAATATATATTTACAAATGTAGTGACACTTACAATAACGTTCTTGGAGCGTTGAGAAACATACTCCCCACTTTTCTTCTTGTGAGTATGATCATATAAATCCTTGAAAGAAACTGGCTTCTTTGCTTTTGCCTCCTATAGTCATATGAATTAAGGAATGTATGAGAGAAAGAATATTGCTTATGAAAGAGGATGCATATATATCATGCATTGTTAAGTACAAGATTGAAGAAAAAGAAAGAAAAAATAACAGCATATTAATATCAGCCCAATTTTCACAACCCAAATTCAATATAAAAAAGAGTAACCAAAAAGGTACAAATGCTTTTCCACTAGAAATGATTCCTCCCTATAACGATTTGTGCACCTTGCACACGGACATGGAATGCGACCCAATGAATCAGTAACCATGGGGCCCCCTTTAGCAATCTTAATAAAATCATCAACTCCATCTTTGAATTCTTCACTAACGCGATTAGTGCAATCTATTCTACGTAGAATCCAACTTCGATCGGGTCTCATGATTACTGTATCATTTTCTTGTGTCTGTTGACTACTTGTGAGGACATAGAAATGTATTGTATCAGAGACCAATTCTAAGAATTACAAAAAAATAGAAACAGAAAAGCAGAATAACATAGATATAACCAATGCTATTCTGAAAGTAATGAAAGACCAATAATAAAATGAAACTGTACACAAATATATTTCACTAATTCACTCTATCTAAGCATGTAGAACTAACCGAGAGTCATTTTCTTTGAAGATATGAATATGAAATATATTTGCTTAAACAGGGGAAGTAAACATATTGACAAATGTCATTCAAATGATCAAAATTTTGCTTTTATCCCAGCTAATGAGTCATTCAAATCAAATCCATTAACAAAACTTTTTATCCCATCACAATAACCTGCTGAAATTATACTTAAAAGAGGAAAATTGGTAAAATTAACATGCTGAAATTATTGTACAAGTCATTGCGGCTTAAACAATAATAAATTATTAAACTATAGAATGCAATAAAGCAAAACTCCAAAAGGAAAGAGGAATAAGACTGAAGTGATGTCACAAATCTAAAAATAAAAATAAAAAAAATTAGAAAAGCCTATAGTATCAGTGAAGTACTTCTATCATTTTTAAAATTCAAGTATACTTTATTTGGCTTCTCCAATTCTCCAACTAAGCAAATAAAAGAAGCTCTGGTTGAGTGCTACTAGTCTATTTGTACAAAATAACTGAGATGGTAGAAGAAATGAACCAGAAGAGAACCAAGTTAATTTATAAAAAATCTTACAATTGTGAAGGCTCTGTGAGTGGAGTAGAGAAAGATAGAGAAATTAGTAATTACAAAATACCACTAACTCTGTAGTTAGCGGCTAAATTTCATAAAAAATCAATAGTTAACAAATCGATATAAATGATATACCATCTATGAGCAATACCTATACAAGCAACGCTTCAGTTAGCATTCCAGCAATACCACCACCAAAAACTCGCCCATCAGGTCCTGCAAGTGACACATTAAGTCACTAAATTAAAGATGCTGCTTCATTTCCCTCTTTGGGACATAAATGCCATCAATACTATTTATTAATGTTTTAAATACCTTAAACAACTTTTAAAAAATTGTTTGAACCACAACCCATTAAAAAAATTTCAAAAAAATGAAGTAAAAGTGAACAAATAGCAGGTACCAAACTTAATGTGTAGAAATGAACATGACATGTTTTAGAATTATCATCCTATCAAGAAATCTGTTTTACTGGATAAAGATAAGTTGTTTATGATGACACAGACCTGTTACATAAATAGAAGGAGAAATGAGATTTCCACATAGCTTAACTCTCCCACTTTCATCTTCCAAAACTAGGTAATCGTCTGAGTGCACAAAGTTATGCGGCTTGACAAGTGGAACCACCATTCTCTGTGCAATTTTGGCACAGAAATAAAGCACTATGGCATATTATTGTCAACTTTTTACAGAAAAAGCATGACATTACATTTCAAAAGAAAAAACAAAAAGTATGAAATTAACCCAAATATAACAATTTTGACATTTTGTATCCTCAATCTTTAGAGTGAGATAACATCTTATATGTCTTTCTCATTTTGTGACACATGTCTTATAAGCTTTAAATTAGATCGTGCTAATGCTTTTTTTATTTATTAATTAGCTATTGCTTCAATCAAAGGAGATTATTACTTTTTTTCAATCTCTTTAATCAATTTTAGAGTTTTTTCAATCAACCTTCTCATTTAATCAAGTTTTGGGAGTTCCCAAAACTGAAAGTTTCAAATGGCCATAACTTCTGTAAATTTATTTTATTACCAGTACAAAATTAATTTAAACTTTCCCTTAATTTATTAATTTACATCACCTATATTATTCTTATAAAAAAATACGTA
Organism: Cyamopsis tetragonoloba; assembly: GCA_037177725.1. Taxonomy (NCBI): domain Eukaryota; kingdom Viridiplantae; phylum Streptophyta; class Magnoliopsida; order Fabales; family Fabaceae; genus Cyamopsis; species Cyamopsis tetragonoloba. The sequence goes on from CM074123.1 coordinate 59,674,857, forward strand.
TTTGTCATAAGTCTTACAAGCTTAAATTAAAAGCATAAAGATAAGGGGGAAAACTAATGTTAGTACCTGCTTAGAATACTCATCAAGTATTCAAGGTTTGAGCTTCATGTGTTAATAGAGGGATCCAACTATGATACACTCCTCCTTGCCCTCTTCCAAGGGGATAGCAGATAGTAGATAGCAACAGATAACAGATGACAACATTATGCATAAGTGGAATACAAGGGGAAACAAAAAGTATGAGAATAGGTTCTGTTTCCCAATAAAACTGTACAAAATTGAAACCAGAAAACAATTTCACATAATTAAACGAAATCTTAGCACACTTGCAGACACAATTTCATATTATGAAGAATATTCATATTGAGGACATGCAGCAGCATAAATGAAAAGTAACATTTACTAACATAGATTAAAGTTAATCCAGCAAAAAATTTGGTAAATATATAACTAAAATAGAGCAAAAATTTTGAACGAGATCGAGAACCAAGCGTTGAAAAAAGGACCGAAGAAGGAGGCGTTGGTTGGATGAGAGAAGAGACAAAGAACAAAACATAGAACGAACCGATGGCGGTGAAGAACAGACTCGGGAGAGCAGCGATAGAGGAGGCGCGGCGATGGTCGATGGAGGAGGGTAGCGAATCGGCGTCTAGGGAGAGACAGCGGCGCCGGCCAGTGAGTAAGCAATGAAGAAGGCGAGAGTGCGAGATTGAGATTCACGATCTAGGGTTTATGTTTACTGTTCAGCGAGAGTGGCCTGAGTGGGAGACAGACATTGTAAATGAAAATATGAAATATTGAGACGGAATCATGGAGCAATAAGATTTTTTTTCTGTTTTCTTTTATTTTTTGGTATGTAGTGTACTTCTTGTTTTTTTCTAAATGCAAAAAAAAAAGATGTTGTTTTCGTTAAAACTAAAAATGAAAAATAAAAAAGAGAGGAAAAAGAAAATAAGAGTTTGAGTATTAATTTAAGAGAAAATATAATTTTTTTTCTTAAAGACTTTTTTATTACTAACTTGGTCCTTTAAAATGTTTTAAATCAAATTAGTCTCTAAATTATTGTTTTTTTTAAACTAAGAGAATAACTTAAAAATATTTTAAATATTTAAAAATATAATTTAAAAAATTAATTTAAAGAAATAAAATTGATAACAAATGAATTTCTAAATGAATAAACTAATATATTAAACTAAATTTAAATAAAGAAAAATATTATTTTACTTATAATTTATTATTTCATTTGAAGAAATATATTGATACATTATTTTATTCATACTTAATTTTTAAATTATAAATTATAAATTATTTTTACAACTTTTGCGAGGGAATAGCGAGAAAACATTTTCTCGCAAAGCAAAAACAGGTATGATATTCCAGCAGCGACGAACTTGCGAGGAAACATTTCCCTCGCTAACCATATAATTTCAATTTTTATCACATTAGCGATGCATCAGTGAGAGAAATATCTTGTCGCTATATTCCCTCGCAAATCCGTCGCGGATCCCTCGCAGACTCTTAATAAAAAAAAATTAAATCTCTTGCTATAATTTTTGGATCCGTCGCTAATTTGTCGTTAACTTGTCGCTAATATGCGACGGATTAGCGAGGGAAATTTCTATCGCTAAATTTCGTCTCTAATCCGCCAGATTCTTGTAGTGATAATATGAATTTTTATTCCAAAAATAATACAAGAGATATTCAATCCATAATTCAAAAATCAACAAACCACCTCAATGCAATACAACAAATTAATATACCAATTAACAAATTGAAAATCAACGCTAACTGTGTAAACCTCCTCAATTATTATTCACCAAAAAGAATTTTTTCCAATATTATACAACAACTACGAGTCTTGTCCCATTTTGTGAGATTGGCTATATGAATAATAATTGTGCATTTATATCAAATCAAAAAGCTAAATTTTAAAATATAACATAAAAAAAATCTTATTTAATGAATTCTCTCTAAATCTTTATATATCTTATATTATTCTCAAATATTATAATATATATATATATATATATATATATTTAATGTTTAATATTTAATATTTTTTAAAAAACAGATAAAGTCGTAAAGGCATAATTTAAAATAAATGTTTTAACAGAAAAATTACAGTCGTTTCACTCGTTTGAATCTTAAAAAGGGCATTAATTGGTTTTTTTTTTATTAAAATTATGAAAGACATTGTTCTCGTAATTAAGAGAATGGAGCATTATGAAAAGGATATTAACTAAATTGTTTAATTATACCTGAAAAATTAATATTTTTTTTTGGATACAAAAAAAAATACTAATATTTTATCAAATAATAATAGAGTTGGGAAATATTAAAAATATATTTTCCTTTAAGCAATCTTTATGAGTCAAGTTTTATGAAAAAAACTATCATCCATCCTAGACAAAAAGAAGACCTAAACTTAAATTAAATATTTAACAGAATTAATGAAAAAATAAATATATAATATAATATATTAATTATATATAAATATTAAACATGTCTATCGGGACGGACTGGGTGACCCGAGTACTAACCGAACCCGTCCCTTTTTCTCACTGGGTGAAAATTAAAAAGACGGGTTAGTGTCTTTTGTCTTAAAATGGACGGACCAAAACTGTCCTAACCCAATCGGGCCGAGCCGGGCCACTAGGCCGGATCAGGTCTTGGACACCCCTAACCCAAATGCAACCAGAGTGACCTCTCACATGGTACATAGTAAGCACCTTCTCGTTGCTGCCGCTAATGACATCTAGCCATAAAGACTTGGACGGGGAATGAGTGATGCTTTTTGGGAGAGAAATTTCATTAAACACCTCATTTGTGAAATTGAAAGACAAAATAAACAGGTAACGAGCAACATCTTCATCCTCTCCCAACTTGCGTCTTGCACCCCAATGAGCAAGACCATTCACAATAACATGGTTACCGCAATGGAAGAAACCAAATGAGATGAGATGTTGCTGTCGTCTCAGAATGCTAAGTTATGTTGCTAAATGTCTTGGAATTACATCTTTATATATAAAAGTGATAAGTGATAGTGTAAACAAAAAAAACTCAACCCCAAAATTGGTAAACAAAAACATATTTTTTCTCAATCTCGCCACGAATACTTGTAAATTGAGAATGTATCGATGTCAGATATGCATCCCATATCGATATACCTTCGATATGTACTCTAAAGATATCCATAACATTAAAAATAAATAAATAAAAATAAAAAACAGATTCTTTCTTAATTTACTATGATAGTTAATATTTGGAAGTATAAAAAAAAAAACTTGCCAAAATTAATAAATTACTCTGTGTATAGAGATCTCATGAATTTACGAGTAGATACATACTCTAAAGGTTATGAACTAAGGTTTTATTTGGTCCGACTTATTTTTAGCTTATAAGCGGTCAGTTTCTTATTTTAATATATCATTCATTTGATTCATTGATAATTGATGACAGTTTGTGTTATAATACTAATTGATATATACTATTCATTCATTTAATATAAGTTTCTTTAATTTGATTCATTTGATTCTTTTTTCTAGTTGATTCATGCTATTCATTCATGATTTCATGCTATTAAGTTGAATTTGTTCTTTGAAAGTTCTTATTTATAGATAATATTCAAAAATTATTTTTTATATTAAATTTGTCCTTCAAAAGTTAATTTAGTTTTAAAAAATTAAAACACTGTCTAGTTTCTCTTAAAAAAAATTAAAATACTACTAAATGTATCTCTTAAAGATTTGAATATTAAATTAATCTCTTATGTCAATTAAGATAAATGAGTTTTGACTAATCACATGATTTAAACCATTATGTCTTCTCTTTGTTTGCAAGAACATGAGGATTATTGGAGCTGGATGAAAGACCTGAAGAACCGATACAATTCAAGAATAACATATCAATGCTTAGTTTCAAAGAGGTGAGAGAGAGAAATTACCTTTAATAAAGAAGAATTAAGACGCTTGAAGATACTATGAAAATTAAAAGCGCCATTGAGAGTTCAAAATACTTGTATGACAAATTTTACAAGAAAGATCACAACGAAGGTAAATTTGTCTTCAAGGAATATTATATCTCAGTCTCAAAGAACTTTGTGTGTGATGTGCGCCGAAGCTCATGAAATAATTTTTGGATACAATTTTGCTTACTGTGTTCGGATGAAAATTGTGTCTTGGCTAGTTTTAAATCGGTTCTATCAGCAATTAGTCACGTTCATCCTGAAAATGGTTTGTGTTAGAACACACACTAATTATTCTGCGATGAGTTTGGATATGTTGCGGGTCATTTGCTGTGTTGGGGTTCTAAGATTAAATAGATGCAGATTTATTGGATCAGGCTGAGGGAAACAATCAGCTTCAGTTGTAAATGTATTTTAGCTATCTGAGCATGTGAATATATATTATATACTTTACTTTTCAAAAAAAAATCCTTCAATCATATAAATCAAATCAGTCCCTGAAATATTTTATATACTATTAAACTTTTTGAAAATATTTAAAATACAACAAAATTATTTTATAAAGATTTAGAACAAAATTCATTGTAATATACTATTATTTTTTTTTAAATTGAGTAGTCACACTAATTTTTTGTTATAACACAACCAAACCACACACTTATTAATATTTAGGATTTGTTACGGTGTGATTGGGAAGTATCTTTGAAACATGTGTTTTGAGAAGCAAATTTTTGTGTTGATTTTCTGGTGAAGATGAGAGTTCAATATTGAGTCTCTTATTGTCAGTTTGATACTCCTCCGAAAGCGCTAAATACTTGGTTATTTTTAGATGCTTCGGGTGTTTATTTTAGGGGAATTGATATTGTTACTCCAAAAACTCTATTGCCACTCTTTTTTTAATATTTTAATAATATTTAGTTATTAATGCTTTAATTTTATTGGTTAAAAAATATAGTTTAAATTAAAAAAATATTTCAAAAGGAGTGGTAATATCACCTCCCTTATTTTAGTCGTTAGTTAATTTTTTGTGTGACCAGAAAAACCAGATACTTATTATATTGTTCAATTTTTATGTGAAGTACACACTCATAAAAATTAATTAAAAAAATTTAGAACATGACTAACATTTATAAAATTAGTGTTAAAATATAATTAAACAATAGGAGGAATTATTAAAATTTGAATGTCAAATTTAGTTTTTTAAAGTTTTTTCTCATATTAAATTAACCTCTTAAAGATTTAATATACTACTAAAGTAATTTGTTTAAAAAGTTAAAATATTATAAAAATTTGTAAGATTAATATTAAAATATAATTAAATAATGGATGAATTATTAAAATTTGAACGTTAATTTTAATTTTTTAAAGTTTTTTTTATATTAGATTAATCTCTTAAAGATTTAATATAATACTAAATTATTTTTTAAAAAAAAGTTAAAAAAATGAATTATTTTGAAGAGATTAATAGAATAATAATCAATACATTTTGGGTATTTAATTGAGTGTTCAACAAATTATAATTAATTAATAAATTTCTTACAACATATCACAAAAATCCTTCCAAAAAAAATGCTAAGTGGATAAAAACATATATAAACGAGAGGACAAGAAACAAATCCAACGAGATTACCCTCCAAAACCCTTACTCTCTTTCATTCCAAACATGGTGATTTTCAAATCCACTTCACCATTCTCATCTTCTTCTTCTTCTTCTTCTTCATCTCTCCAAACCAATCTCCCTCCTCATTTCTTCAATTCACCATCTTCTTCTCTTCTCTTCCTCCGCCACCACGTCCACCGCCCAAGGCCACCCTCCTCCGCCGCTTCCAAAGCTTCTTCACACTTCACTGTTCGAGCTTACATAGAGAACCCTAACTCCTTCGGAAATTTCGCGAATAAGGTCATTGGTTCGCTTCCCGTGGTTGGCCTCATCGCTAGGATCCTCAGTGATGAAGGTGGCGTTGGCAGTGACATCGTTGATTTTGCTGAGTTTCGAAGGCGCGTTGGAAAGAAGTGTTCTATCACTGATTCTAAAGCCTTTTATGAATTCAAAGATCGACGAGGACGGGTAATGGATTTTGCATCTTGATTTTTTCTTTTATTATTTTACAGTGAAACTTGTGACTTGTGAGGTTTATTGTACAAGTTTATTTCACTAGTTCTTTACTAAACTAATGTGAATGATATTTGTATAAAGTCATAAACTAATATTACTATTTTTATTTATTTTTTCAATAAAGTCAAGGACCAATATGAGTGATTCAGGACTAAATTTTGATTTTACATAAGTCAATGACTAAAATGAAACTACTTGAAAGATAGAGACAAGATTGGAATTACCTTGTAGAATTAGGGGTTAAAGTGATGGTTTACTCCTTAAAATTGATTTAGGTTAGTGATGAATGATTTAAGTGGCCCCCTAGATCAAATTTTGATATTGGGTTTCATAGTTTAGCACTTGAGTCTAATGAGGTTGCCTTCATGCTCAAAATCCTATCTCTGTAACCGTCAAGTTGATTAGGACTGGTGAATGTGATAAATGATGAATCGTTTTACTCCAGCCCCATAATCAAATTTTGATCTTTGGTTTCATATTTGAGCTTAATGAGGTTTGTTTCATGCTCAAAATTCTATCTTTGTAACCTTGAAATTGAATAAGGGTGGTGATGAATTATTTAACTCCCATCCCATAATTGAAATTGGATCTTGGGTTTTAAAGTTGAGCTTAATGAGGTTGGTTTCATGCTCAATACTCAATCTTTTTAAGCTTGAAATTGATGAAGATTGGAAATGAATTGTTTGTCTTAATTAAATTTGTTTATTAAGGTTGATATATCCATTGTTTTTCTTTTTCCATTTATTCTTCACGCTGTTTTTGTGGTGTTATTGGTAATGGTTTTCTTATGATGAAATGGAATGGACGAATGAAGTGAATGACTTGGTGTTATTTTGTTTTGGGTAGGCAGGGGATCCTCTGTATGTTCTGCTATGCTGTTGGCTAGCAGCCATCGGTGCAGGTCTTCTCAAAACTGAGGAGATTCTGGAAGGAGTGGCTAGGCTTCGGATCTCAAATGACATTGAATTTGAGGAGCAGAATTTCATTGCTTTGATGGATGAAGCAAGAGAGGTTGGTCTCCATCTCTCTCTCTATCATTTTAACTAATTTGACAACCATTCGACTTTAATTCTATGTTGCATTCAAAGGGGAAGTCTATCAGTTTGCATCAAGTTACTGATCATTCTGGATATGTGTCTAAAGCCAAAACTTAAACATTTAACACTAATGCTCTAGTACTTATTGGATTTAAACAAACTACTTAAAATAATTAATGATTGAAATGTTTCCATGAGGCTTGTAATTTTTCTCTTGTTTTGTGGAACTAATTAGCTTTTGTTATGCATAACGAACTTTGGATCAAGACAAATAGGTGTGCATTTTCCCTTCTGTGACTCATTGAAATGTATCTAAAGATTGGGATTCTCCTAATTAACTTTTCAATGACAAATGTCCACCAATGGGATTCTCCCAGATAAATCTCATTCACAAATGTATCTAAAGATTGTGCTATATTTTATGAACCGAATACCTTGAGAAGTGGAGAAGCAAATCCAAGATATATGGCAGATATTATTTCTCTGTGTTACTTGTATGTTTGATGCTTTGGTTTTACTGAAAAGTTTCGTGTCAACCTTTTGTCTAGAAAAAGAATTTTATGTGGAAGGCACTCAATCTTTCATACCAAACTCTTAGTGCTTGTCTGAAATCATATAGAGCCTTTTGAGAGTAAGAAAAAATGTGAAGAATTTTTCTGATCAATAAAACCAGGGGGCAACGCACATAAACTTTTTTCATTTATAAAACCATTTAAAAATGCACTTTTAACATCCATTTGGAAATTTTCAAAGTCTTTATGAGCAGCACACATACGTAGTATTATGATAGTCTTAAATAGAAAGTTTGTGGCACTATGAGGAGATTGTTTTTGTATGCTTTTCTGAAATGCCTCTACCCTAACAACTCCGAAAATTCTACTCAACCTTGCAGAGAAGGGCAAAGCTAAAGGCAGCACCTCCTGCTATCCCGATGGAAATTCGAGTTGAGAAGGCTCTTGATGCTATCTATGTGTGTTGCTTTGGAAAGGACTCTGTTGAGGAAGAGGATGAGAAACTGTTGACTACAATGCTTAGTGCTGTTTTTCCAACAGTAAAGCAACAAGAGATCCAGCGAATTGTCAGAAACAAGGGAGAGAAAGTAGCGGCCGGAGATATCGACGATTATGTTCCGGATCTCAAGCCTCTATCAAAAGAAGCCGTTGAAATGCAAATGAAAGATCTTCAGTTCCTCAAACAAAATAGTGAGAGTTAACTGAGGACTGAGAGTTTCCACACATAATGAGATGAATGAGATTATAGAGAAGTAAGCTACTCAGAGAAAAGAGTCATCTTAGATCTTATTCTCTTGTATTTAGATCCATATTGAAAACGCAAAATTTAATGTAATTATTATTGGCAGTATTAAATGATCAAGCTAGAAAATGATATCTCAAATGCATTTTATTTTCTGAAACTTCTGATTGATCTAGTTCTTTCCTTCTCCATCTTAATGTAACATATTTTTTTTGATATTTAATGTAACATTTTTTGTTGCGGATCAGTGTTACAATTTGCAACACATTTTTGTGTCATTTGATAAGCATTGGATGCTGTACAAGAAGGTCCTTATTGTTTAACCAAAACTTAAAAGAAAGAGAAAAAAAAAGAGCGTTGTTAGATTTTGCTACAAATGGAGACCAATTTCAAAAAGGGAAAAAAATATCACAAGATCTTATCATTTTTATCTTTTAACAAGCAACAAATTTATTATTTGAAGAAAATAAAAGAAGTCATAAATTTTATCAAACCAGATAGATGCTCAGGTCCATTATACAATTTAGGTAGATGATAAATGCACCATACTAATTCAGAGTAATGTCACTCTTTTCCCAAAAAATTATTCAAAAGTATTTTTTTTCCCAAATCCCATTCGTAAGCATATATTTTGTTGGAAAAAAATAAACTTTTACTTCCTATAAGATTTTCCAAAAAGGAGGGTGGCGACACCATGTATTAGCACCCTATAATTTACTCCCTCCATTCCTCCCTCAGTTCCTTCCCTATAATTTACTCCCTCCATTCCTCCCTCAGTTCCTTTTTAAGTGTCTTTTAAAGTTAATTCACACTTGTATAATTCTCTATTGTACTCGTGTTGGGGCTCTACGTGAGCGCTTTCCTGTTTTTTATGTGATCACCAAATGACATTAACAATGGAGAACACAAACGCCTAATACATCCTTGAGGAAGTGGTATATAGTTTATCCGAGCAGCATAAAGCAGCTAATGAAGTTTACTGTCTTTAGTGTTCAACTAAGAATGAAGCAAATAAATCAAAAGAACGTAGGCAGAAAAGAAGGCTGGCAACAGAAGCATTAGTCATGAATCATGATCTGGTTTGGCGTTGCTTTTAAACTTTCGGAATTAGAGGAAGAATGCATAATTGTATCCAACAATTTGACATAATTTAGTTTTGTTGGTCAATTTTGGATCTCTTGTTAACCATTAGTACTACTAATTTTCTCATAACAACCAAATACACACTATGCCATTCATCACAGTTTTATTTCTGAAATCAAGTAAATGAGTTCAAACTCAATAAAGCAAGTACATTATTAGACTACCCTCCAGATCTTTATTTGGCCTTAAAAGTGGAAGGTTCTAAAGCCTCGTTAATACACAGTACTTCACCGGTATTGGCTTGCGAGCTGACCTTCCTTAACAATGTAGTTTTGTTCTGGAAAATCTTCACCCCTAAAGTGCCTGTCAAGCATATCTTTGACCCCAGCAGCATAGCGTAACTGAACAAGTGAGGTTCATTGGTATTATTAGACTATTAGCATTCCATCAAGAAAAGAGCAAGTGAAGTTAAAGAAACAAGGCATTAAAATTTAAAAGGACAAGCTGATATAAGGGAACTTCAACTACCTGTGCATCTATGGTGGTGCCAGATACATGAGGAGTCATGGCATGGTTCGGCATGTAGCGCCATGGATGATCCTTCGGAGCTGGTTGTGGGAACCAAACATCACCACTGTAACCTATAGAAATAAGAGATTTGGAGATGATGCAGAAGTTAGCAAAGTAGAGGATGGCATAGATCTCTTTCACCTCTAAACAACTTCAAATGAAATATATAACAACAAATATGAACCATTTGTTGACTAGAAAAAATAATAGCATGTTTGGTTGTGATATCCTTCACCATAAAATTGATTCTCACTAACTCGGTTACAGAGCATTTCCAAGCGCAAAAGAAACATGCTAGATGTTGGGTAAAAGCAAATGAATAATTTTATGTCTAACAAAATTCACATGGTACATTACTTCACAATGGTTTTTTTTTTGCTGGAAACACAAATTCTGATCAGCAGGTTTAAGAATTACCTGCAATGTGGCCACTCGAGCAAGCATCAGCAACAGCTTGGGTGTCCATAATTGCCCCACGAGCATTGTTAACAATCAAGACACCCTTCTTGCACTTAGCAATTCTGTTTTTGTCAAACAATCCTCTGAATCACAAAAAACTTTGGTTACTGCTAATTACTGGAAACGATCAAAGAATTCGAACATTCATGGATAAGTATAACTCCTTGTCTCACCAGTAAAACAAGAATTGTGAAACATACAGATACATCATTCATACAAAATACTTGTAATTTAAATGTTGAATTAGCTATGAATTCCTTGTGGTTATGCATTGGCCATAAAAATTTTGAAAATTATAAATGACTCAAGGTTCCAAGAGTCATAAAGTTATTATTTTGGGTCAATATTAAAGTATACCTTGTCTTATCTGTGAGAGGGGTGTTGATAACAATTACATCACACTTTGGAAGCATTGCATCAAGGTCCTCCTCAAACTTCGCTCCAATTTGTTTCTCCAATTCAGGATCAATCGGAACTCGATCATGATATAGAAGGTCACAGTTAAACGGTTTCAACCTTTGGAGTAAAAGCTTCCCAATTCTTCCAGCACCAACAGTTCCTATTGTCTTTCCTTCAAGATCATAAGCTCTGTGTGCAATGCCTGCAACATTCCATTCTCCAGTAACAGCCTGCTGGAAACCCGGTACGAAATTCCTCACTAGAATGAGGATTCTCATAAGTTCATCCTCGGCAACCGACACTACGTTGCTTCCTGTGACCTCTGCCACAGTTAAACCAGCAGCAGCCGCGGCATTAAGATCAATGTGATCAGAACCTATGCCAGCAGTCAAAAGCAGCTCTAAATTCTTAGCTTTCTTTATTCTTTCCGCAGTGACATAGGCCGGGTGAAATGGAGTCGATATGAGGACATGGAGATCAGGAATGTGTTTCTCAAGTTCTGGCAACAAGGAAAACAGATAGCCAATAGTTTAAGTACTCATTAACTTATATGATATAAATTTAAATTTAAATATATAATTAAAATGGCATCTTGAGATTAGAATTAAATTCACTAAAACCCATTTTGTTTGGAGGACAACATTTCTCCATTGCTTTTTCTGTTTGAAGATATTTTATACATGGTTTGCATATAAAAGTATTAAACGTGTATGCAATTTCTTTAAAGAAAAGGTGTTAAAATGTAAGAATAGTACATAAAGTAAGTGAAACAGGCACAACTTTTCAAATAAGAACCGTGTATGTTACTAACCAGAAACTTCAATATTTATGAAAAAGAAATCAATAGTCTTGAGAAGTGCTATAATCTTCTATATGACTGACTTGTGCATTCAAAGTTGTATGCTTCAAAGTTTGGTCTCTTAATTGCATGGATTGTGTTATATTTTGATAAAAAAGATTAATAACTAACAACCATTCATGTATTGCTGTAAATTCACATTTCACAGTTAGATAAAAATGACATGTATTAAGGAGTAGGCAAAAATATTAAACTAAGATAATACTACTATCATATAAGGGTGAATTAATTTGGGAAGAATAGATACTAACCAGAATCAGGACCTTCTTTGTCATCAGTGACAATGTACTGGTGACCCTGAGATTCCAGCCACTCACGTATTCCCAATGCTCCTTCAACACATCCCACAAAATTGGGATTCAGGGAAGCATACTCATTCCCTTTGTAAAACACCCCTACAATCTTCTTACTTCCACTTGAGGCCTGTTCTCCATCGTTGGGGCAATAAATAATAAATTAATAATCATCATGAATCATGCAAGAGTCGTTACTTAAAATATTTTATTTCTTAATTAGCAAGTAAATTTCAATTAAAAATACAAATGTATTTAAAATTTAGGCTCATAAGCGTATAATCTAATAATAAATTAAAATCTTAAGCTCTCGCCAAGAGCTTAATTACTTTTTTTTTTCTATAAAAAAAGAAAACTCTGGCTAAGAAAACTGGGCTGGGCTTGAGTTCGGCAACTCTTGCGAAAATAGCTAACACAAGCCCGATACAAAAAAAAAGAAGTAAAAAACAGAGTAGAGAAAAGATTTAGACCAAAAAAATAAAGTAGAGAAAAGTTGGACGCCATTTCTGAGCAAAGAAAGAAAACGCATGAACATGATCAGAAGCGGACGAGTATAAGATTACGATGTGACTCGTGATGAGGTGAACTGAAACACGTGTACTCTCTCTGTTGAAGCTCACGGATCGCGCATGCAAGAAAAAAAGAAGAAGAGAAAGAGCAACAAATTTTCATTCAGAGGTAGCAGATTGCAGTTAGGTATAAGAATCGAAGAAGAATTAGAAGGAAATGAAAGAGAAAGAGCAAGAGTAACAAATTTTCATTCAGAGGTAGCAGATTGCAGTTAGGCATGAGAATCAAAGAAGAATGAGAAGGAAATGAAAGAGGAAGAGGAAGAGTAACAAATTTTCATTCAGAGGTAGCAGATCGCAGTTAGGTATGAGAAATTGAGAATCGAAGAAGAATTTGGAGAATTAGAAAGAGAATTGAGGCTTACATGGATGTTCCTGGTAGCGGAGAAGGTGGAAGAAGAAGCGAGCAGGGAGCGAAACGCAGAGGAAGCTGCGCGTTTCATCGCCATCTTCTGAAATTGTACGATACAAGTACAACAAACAAACACAGAAAGAGAGAGAGAGAGAGAGTTGAATTGAAGAAAGGGTGAATTGAAGAAAGGGTGAATTGAATTGAATTGAATTGAGTAGTACTGAATGGAGTGATGAGAGGGTTTATATAGAAAGAAAACAAGTAAGGTTCAGACTTCAGACTTACGCCATTTTTTATTTTTTTTTGTATATTGTCAATCTTAATTAATTATTTTAATAATATTTATAAATTTACACTTTAATTTTATTGATTAAAAAAATATTTTAAACAGAAAAATATTAAAAAAAAAAGTGATAATATGAAATAAAGTGATAATAATTTTGCCTAACAAATAATTAATTAAATTAAATAGAATCACATGAATTGAATTATTAAGAGCAGACAGAACAGTAATGAGAATGAAAGTGTACCTAGCTAGGGAAGGGATATATGATCTCTCAGTCAGCACTCAGCAGTCAGCAGCCTTTGGGGCATGTTTATTTTGAATTACTACGTTTCATAATTTTTAATATAAGTTTCAACTAATATTTTACTCATTTTAAAAAAATAATTAAATTATTAAAATTAAAAATATTAATTAAATTATTGAAAGTTAAGAACTTATAATTAGAGTGATATAAGGAGGAGCTTTTGAAACTCAAAGAGTGAGATTCTATTTTTAATATGGTAGATTTAGTAGAAGTGTAGTGTGCATATATGTGTGTTTCGCCAATAAAAAAAATTAAACGATTAAAATGTTACCCAATTGAATTTAAATTCAATTATTTTCTAATGGTTGGATGACCTTGAAAGTTAAAAAATTATAAGAACTCATATTATGGGACAAGATTTTTTAATAATTGAGACTTATATTATGAGACGAAAGGAGTATAATGTTGTTAAATGCTATATTAATAAAAAGTTGATAAAAAATAATATTTTATATTTTTAAGAGACAAAATAACATACGCTTATAATTATTTTTTTAATTTTAATAATATTAAAAAGTGCTCTAAGGGCATTGTCTTATATTTTTTTCTTGTTTTTCATGAATAACTAGAATCTTATGCTCGTGCGGGCTAGATTTCTAATAATATATATTATATACTTTTTCCATCCCATTAAATAAAATTTTCTAAAATATTTTTATTTGTTCTATTTTATAAAATCTTTTATAAATTCGTGTGTATATTTAGGTTTTTTTTATTAATATATTTTTACTATTGAATTACTTTTGAGTAATTGAAAGCAAAATAAATATAAGAAGTTGATGATAAAAGATTTCTCCTCTAGTATAATTAGTACCAAGAAGGTTGTGCTCAGGAGAGTTGCTAGCAAACAGGAGCTTGCAAAGAGAGGGATTTAAATAAATTCTGGTGTCGCCTGTCATCTCTGTGGTTCTGCTCCAGAAACAGTTCAACACTTGTTTTTTGAATGCCTGCGAACATGCACTGTATGGAGCTCGTCGTTACTGCGCTTCCAAACTCGGATCGAGAACATTACGATAACTTTTGGGGTCTCACACAAGGCGCAAGGACAGAAAATGCTTTTGCAATCTGTTTGGTTCGCGTCACTGTGGAGCATTTAGATAGCGAGGAATGACAACATTTTTAAAAATAAGTCTTGGGATTCAGAGTATTAAGATTCGTACTTGGTTGTGGATGTAAGGTCTTTTGTAAGGACTTTTGTTATCTTTTTAGTGTGTTTAAATTGGCGTCGGATCACGTCAAATCATGTTAAGATAGATAAATCAATGGTTGAGATAAATTTGACACATAAACCGATACTGATCCAATAAACACAACAAAAAATAGCGTTGAAGTGAATCCACGTTAAATTTACCTCCTACATTTGAGTAGAATGGTGGTGGTGGGGTTTTTGCTGGTGTAATTTTTTAAGTTGTGGGTGTCGTTGCTGTTCCCTAGTTGTTCATGTGGATTTCCTGTACTTCAATTTCTTGATATTGTAATTGCTTTGAGAGTACGTCTTGTACTCAGTAATGAATGTTTTGCTTATCCAAAAAAAATAATTAGTCAATATGCAAACTAATGTTTTTACTATTATTTAATTATATTTGGATGCTTCTAACAATTTAAAGAATTAATTTGAAATTGATAGAATTTGTTAGAAAAATTTAATGTGTAAAACTGAATTAACTAATAAAGGGAGAGTAAAATAAAAATTCACCTGGTAAGTGACAAACTTCTTAAACTCTCACTTTTAGTGACTTTAGTATATAATGTAATGATTATAATATAAATCTATTATATTATTTTTATTTTATTTTTGTAAATTTAAATAAAAATATTAAAAATATCAAAAACAATTATATTTTATTTTTAATATTTAATAAAATCTCTCTATCTATCATTTCCTTCCTAATCCTCTTCGTTTCATTTATTGCATTTCTTTCGGTAAATAATTCATGGCATTTTCATTTTGTAAAATTATTCTTTAGTTGAATACCAAAAATATTTGTTGGTCAAAGAATATTTGCTTTTAAGATGGAGTAATTGTTTAAATGATTATAATCTCTTTTAATGAAATATTTTTCATACTTATAATTAAAATTTAATTATAATTATTATGCTTAATAGACTTATCTATATGTTAAAGGACTTTGGTGGTATTTTGCATAGAATAA
Source organism: Cyamopsis tetragonoloba (assembly GCA_037177725.1). Lineage (NCBI taxonomy): Eukaryota > Viridiplantae > Streptophyta > Magnoliopsida > Fabales > Fabaceae > Cyamopsis > Cyamopsis tetragonoloba. Next base: position 59,690,555 of record CM074123.1, read on the forward strand.
TTTTAAATTCTTTTATAAAATAGGAAAATGCTAAACAGTGCATTAAGGATACTTGTTAATAATATAAAAGTATAAATGTTTCACTAGCATCAATAGTATTTATTATTTTGAAAATTGAAATCCTACTTAAATGTTACATTGTTACTAATCCCAATAAAATAATTCTACTTTTGTATTCTTAACAAGTGAATGCAAGCAACTCAACAAGTGTGCTTAGCTTATATTTTATTAATATTTTGATAGGTCCCACAGGTACAAATCACTCTATCAATTTAAGCAACTCTTACACTACAATACATGGTTCTTATTAAGCAACTCAAATGGGTCTCACATGTACCACACAATACAAGGTTCTTACGCTAAAATTCTGTTTGTTTAGCCTCACTTCTCCTTTAAGCAACCATTGGTCTTGATTGCTTATTTAAGCAACTCATATAACAAACTCAAGTCACGTCAGCAAGCAGCAATGAGGATTTGCTTGCTAAGTTGAATTACTTAACACAAGCAATAACTTCAAGCAATTCGGGCATTGTTTAGCAACATCTATAAAATATTGTTACAATTATTGACATATTATATAAAGAATATGTTTAATAATTTTTATAGTTTCAAAATATAATGCATATTAATTTTTTACTTGTTAAGATAATTAAAAAAATTACTAAAAAAAGGAGAATATAACAAATACTATTTAATTAATAGTTTAATATATTAAGAATACATAAGCAAATGTACCTTTCAATACATACGTGTCACGTGCACTCTTTTCTTTGTCTTCCTGGCCACCTCAACTGTCACATTGTTATCTTTATCTACATCCTAATAAACTCCTAATCTTATTCTTATCATCATTTTAATATTTAAACATCATTTGACTTTTTTTTTTTTATTTCACTCACTTCTCTTCTTTTTTCATTGTAGTATTTATATATGTATATTATTGTCATGCTTTTTTTGTATTTTTTTAAGAAACAATATTTTAATAAATGAGGGTATAAGTAAATTAAATAACTTCTATTCTTATAGTAATGGATCATTAGTCAATTCTTTATTGATTAATTAAGTGTAATAACTAATAAATAGGATAAAATAATAAAATATTAATATTAATATATAATAATATTGATACACTATAATTTAAGTAAAAGAATTATGAGTTGAGTTCTAAAAAATATACTAGTTGAAAACTGCAAGTCTTTTTTAAGGATTAATTTTTTATTTTTATAATAAAATAAGTGAATACCTCCAAAATTAAAAAAGAGTAATAATAATAATTTTCTTTGTATAACTCAGAGTTACTTAATTTAAGTGTGATAAATAATAAATAGGATAAAGTAATAAAATATTGATATTAGTATAATAATATAGACACATTATAATTTAAGTGAATGAACCATCACTGCAATAATAGGTTAATTTAGTCACGAAAATCAGTGACAGCCAAAAACTGTCGTTAAATTGACGGTACAACATGTATTAACGACGATCATACTGTGGCTAAATTTACGACCAGACAAAGTTGTTGCTAAATATGTCAATTAACTTTTTAATTATTTTATTTTAAAAATTTTAATTTTTGTGACGGCTGAAGCCATAGCTAATTGGCACAGATGCAGCATTGGCACACGTAGCAGCAACAGTCTTGATCGCTATAAATCATTCAGCCAGAGACGATAATAGCCATCGCTAATTAGCGACAGTCAAACACCATCACTAATTTTTAGCAACCCGTCGCTATTCAAAAGGACATCTAGGCATGACAATAAAAACCAAACCCGCGAGTACTCAACTGACCCCGCCCGACGTTGACGGGGAATCCCCGCTTTGACCGCGTTTTTGACAGGTTTGGGTTTTCTCCGCCCCCACTTTTAGTGGGACGGGGGCGGGTTTGAGATTTTAACTATCCGCCCCGCCCCCGAACTCGTCCCGCCGTTATAATTCTATATATTTATACTTATTTTCATATTTATATACACATAATGCTATTATTATTAGCAATATCAATGATAATAAAGTTATAATTTTATTATATTTCTAATAACTTTTACATATAATGTGAATTAAAATAATTAATTTAATTTTAAAAAAAATTCAAGTATTTAATTTGTATAAAAATATATAAATAAATTGTATTTTTTTAAAAAATGTGAGTCTAAATTCTCCGTGAGTTACCCGATCCCCGACGGGGGTGGGTTTGGGTATGAATTTTTCATCCCCGCCTTGTTTTTCCCCGAACCCGTCCCCGCCCCGCTCTTAACGGGGGCGGGGATGAGGAGGGCAAAATCCGCCTCCACCCCGCCCCGTTGCCATCGCTAAGGACATCGTTTTGTTTAATTAGAATAAATAAGTCATTTTCTTTTTTAAGAAGTTGGAAAATTAGTCATTAGAGATAACCGTTAGCTTTTGGAAATGACTAATTTTTTAAGTTCTCAAAGACAAAAAATAATTGACTTTTCTAGAGTAAACCAAACTAAGTGATATCGAGTGATTTATGGACTCTAACGTGACACTTAATTAACAGACCACATGCGTTTCATTAGTAGTTATTAATGTCTGAGATCAAAATGACTTAGTAAGAGATCATTTTACCTACTGGTAATTATGTCAAGGAATAATAAAACATTTTTACAAAGTCGGGAGTTAAAATGCTCTCTGACTACAAAGTAAAAGATCATTTTACTATGTTATATTATATATTATATATTATATATTGTATTATATGAACAACTATTTTTTTATAAAAAAAAAATTGACTATCTGTACTCCAATTTAAATTTTTCAAAATTTATTCTATTCAACCTAAGTTTGAGATACTTATATGTTTTATTATATATTTAGTTTAAACAAATTATCAATATTTTTCTTACAATATTAATTTCTTTTATTAATACTTTTAAATTTATTTTATATCATAAAATACCCATATCCATACAATACATAAGGAGTTACTAGTTACTACTTAACATAAAAAAAAGTCACTTACTAATTATTCTGAATAAACAAAATGAATTAATGAGAGTAAATAATTACTCAAAGAATACAAATACAAATACACTAACGTCCATTTGAGGCATTTTTCATGAGGTACACATGAAGCTAATAAAGTAGCAAAAGAATAGTTCAAAATTACAATACAGAAGCAACCTAAGCACAAATCCAAACATACTCGCTAGTTGCACATATTTCGTTTATTGGAAATGAATCATGTGATGTTGAATTAATATTTTCGTGATAAAGCTATATTCAAATGTTTTCTCAACATTATTTGATAATATTATATTGCTAGAAAATATATTATAATAATTTCTCTAAATGACTAACAAAGTAAAAAAAATAAAATTAATAATATAGCATCTTAATTTCCTAATAATGCACCTAATTTTAACATTAAGTTGATATAAATTTTTATTAACTATTTAAAGCGAAAGTTATATGAATAAATAATATAAACTTATTTATCAACAAAACTTGAGAAAATACGAATCAATATTAGATGGACGAAGTGATGAGAATGAAAGAAGATATACTGAAAAAGCTAGTTGAATAATTTTAATTATTTTGTAATTAATAATGAGTCAGGTTGATCATGATTTATTATTATGTTTTATTTAATTAGAAGTAGAATTTGATATATTTTAATTAAGATAATAATCAATTACGTTTAAGAGTAATAATATAATATAAATGTTAAAATTAAAAATTTGCCTATTTAAGACATCATAAATGCAATTGAGAGTAAGTTTGATATAAAGTGCAATTTGATGTTATTATTATTAGTGTGAGTATGCGGAGCTCCAGGTTCTCAAATCTTATCAAATATTTTTTATTGTAAGTCTTATTTAATTTGGCTTCACAATTGCGTGGTTGAAACGCTATTTTTTATTTTTTGTGACGATTCTTAACAAATATGAAACCTTTCTAATGAGTTTTATCAAAAAGATTAAGACTTATTTGAAGAGTTTACGATGTATCAAAAAATCTTAGACAAGAGATTAATCTCTCACAATATCCAAATTCTATTCATCAAGTCAAACCTAACAAATCTTAAAAGTTGACCTTATATAAGCATTTCTATGTGTAGTTAATTGGATGGGAAAAAATATCTAAAGCCCAATCCAAACCTAACAAACGCTAAAGCAAACTAAATCCATCTTAATAAGAGTTAGTTTACCAAAAAAAAATCTTAATAAGAGTTAAGAAAATAAAATTTTGTAAAAAAGATATACCGTTTAATCCCGTTTTTTTAGTGAAAGTTCACACAATTATTCATTATAATTTCATTATAATAAGAGTTAAGAAAATAAAATTTTATAAAAATAATGAAAAATGAATAGATCATATTAATAATTTCATTATAATTATTATCTTTTGTCCTCATTAGTTTTCAGTGGAGTGCATGGATTCAATTTGAATTTGTCTAGCTTTCTGAATCCGGGTCGCCACAACCCACAATTATTCATATTTGTCTTCTCGCCACAATTAATTATTCATTTTTTAAAAAAGGACTAAGTCAAAAATAGCCTACATATAAATAAAATAAAAAAGTAATAGACTACACATGTATTGTAACTTTAAACTTTAAAAAATATTATTTGAACTTTTTTTACCTAACTCAGCCTCGGTCATCTATTTTTTTTTGTTTAGTAGAGAAGTACAGTAATTTATACTCACACACATATAGTTTTGTGTATTCACCAACTGAGTGTTTTTTTTTCACAATTTTAAATTCCCATTTTTTTTTCTTTCTTTTTTGATAATTTTAAATTTTTGTTTTAGTTACCGCTAAGTTCGTTAGGTCCCCTTCTACTTCCCGTCCCTTTTGCTTTTTTAATGTACATATATCAGCACTTGTATCTTTTCTCAGTTGAATCAATAAGGGTTTGTATTTTCATTTTTTGTTTTCAGTTTGTTTTTTATTTTCTGAAATTTTATAAAGAAAAAATTGAAAATGCTGAAAATAAAAAATTTTTGTTTTCAGCATTTTCAGTTTTTCCTTTGTAAAATTTCAAAAAACAAAAAATAAAAATGCAAACCAAACATCTCCTAAAGCTTTATACTCAGTAATTCATTTTCCCTTACCATATATTTGGACAGAGCAATTGCCAAATTTTAAAAGATTTAACATTTTAATATTTTAGAAAATTTTAAAAATACCATTTATTTAAGTTAAATTGTAAATGTTTACGAGCTGTTGCGTATAATCTCTGCAACATAAAGATCTTCGTGTAATCATCCAGATTCTGGCAAGATCATGGCAGTGGAGATGCGGCGACGTTGCTCCGTTGCTGCAGGTGTACACTTGTAAAGAGACTCTAATGCTTAAGTTAGTATGTGCTCATAATGTGTATATTTTGTATTAGAGAGTTAATTTACTAAGTTATTTTTTTGAACAAAAATTTACTAAATTATTGAATGTCTCGTTTATACTAGAATTCCTACAAATTGTAAATCCACATTTACAATTTAGTGGATTTGAGCTTGAGGCCAAAGTCCTCGGATGTTCTTGCTCGTAAGCTTAATAAGTATACATCCGGCTTACTTGCTGGTAGCATGATGTCCTTTTTATGTTGTCATGCCGTCTTCTATATGGTATGCGGGATTCTTCGTAGTTGTGAGGACGTGAGTATTTTGTCTTTCGGCAAAATATTTAGAAGTATATGAACGGGAATACCTTTGGCGAGATTTCCATCCATAATAGTTGTCCCTCAAGTCAGTGAGTTGAGATATCAGGATGCTAAGTTATTAAAATTATTTTGATTTCCCGTACTATCTTGTTTTGCTTTCAAGAAATCGTTAAAATCTTGTCATAAGGGATATAGCATATTGTTAACTATTATTCCCGTTTGAGGGTGGGATCAAGCTTTGTTAATATTATCAAGAGATCACTTTCTTTTGTTATATATTATTACCCTCGAAGTTAATGAGTCTACCTTGATAAATTATTGGCTTTGATTTTTTAATGTCGTTCTCTCTAGAAAACTCTTTTTCCAAAGAATAAATAACTAAATTGCAATTTTTGTAAGTATAAAGGTCAAAAAAATATATTCTAGTTTTAAATTTAATTTAGTTTAAAAGTTATGATTTCAAATTTAAATTTTCGAATAGCTTAAATATCTCAAAAAATTGAGCCAATCAATATTCTTTAATCCAAAATATGAAAAAAATATCATATCATCATTTTTTAGTGGCAATCTTTCTTAATAACGTTTTTATTGGTAATTAATTTTTTTTCTAGAGTATCATCTGACTAATTTTAAAGACTAATTCTTTCAAAATATAAACATAACTGAAATAGATTTGTTTTTTTTTTTTCCACATTATACATGCGATGAGAATTCAAATTCATGTTATAATGCTATTTATTTTTGTCTGGCTGTTATAATAATAATAATAATAACAATAATAATAATAATAATAATATAAAATAAAATCCATTTACTTTTTTTTTTACCAAATAACATATTAAATAAAATCCATCTACTATTTATCTAGTTTGTGGGTTTTTTTTGTTGGTATTGGTTATTGGTTTATGGGCCTTGTTGCGCCTAATAGGAGAAAAGCAAGAACAAAAAGTTGAGCAAAAACAAAATGAAAGAAAGAAAAAAAAAAGGAGAAAAGCGAAAAGAATGTGCGTTGCTTGCTTCTCGCAGTTTCTGAGTGAAGTCGTGAAGCTCAAAACTCAGAAGTCACAAACAAGCTCCTCTGACTCTGAGAAGCTTACACCGCACAAAGAGAGATGGATCCGACGGTGGCGCCACCGCAGACTCCGACGGTGAGTCAGCGAGATCAGTTGATGGTGGAGTCGCAGGTGTTCCAGATTTACCAACTCTTTGCCACCATTCCTCCGAACGCTCAATCCGTCATGTCAGTTACTTTCTCACTTCTCTTCTTCATTCTCTGTTTCCTATTCATCTTCTCAATGTTACTCTTCTCCTTTAGGTTGGAATTGCAGCGCGATAAACACATTGAATTCCTTTCCCGGGGTCTGCGCCATCTCAGTTCCGCATTCTCCGTCTTGGATGCCAAGTCTCTTTCTCTCTCTCTTTCTCTGTTGTTTAGATTCGGTGATTTTTGTAATTTCCGTTATTGTTTTTGAATTAAATGTTTCTTTTTTTATTATTCAGTCGACCCTGGCTCTGCTACTGGATCCTTCACTCTATTGCTTTGTTGGGAGAATCTATCGATGACGAACTTGAAGATAACACTATCGATTTTCTCAGCCGTTGCCAGGTCTCAGATTCTGATTTTTATTGCTTTTTTTTTTTCGGTTACATGATTTTTATTGCTTTTGCATTGCTTACTTGTTTTTCCAGTATTTGTAATTACAAGCGAAAAAAACTGACTTGGTGTTTGGTTTAGTTTTTTTACTTGGTTTCTCATTGAACAAGAATCTGCAAATTAAATAGTGAAAACAGCAAAATTCTTAGCTTGGAAACAGGTTCGGGTAGTATTATTGTAATCATAGATGAAAACAGAAAATTAAAAAAAAATAAACCAAGCTCCACTTTGGAAATTCATTTCCTAGAGCAATAAAACCTTGATACTAGGTAGTTGAACTTGGACTTGGAGCATGCAGTAAATATTTTTATGTCACGCTTCCTCTCCTACTGTTAACCTTTTTGATATTTCATTACATGCTTACATTGGATAATGGATATATGTATACTTATAGCTGCAAATTTTTACTTTATTAATAAAAGTAGACTAGAGTGTTTTCTTTTTCTTTTTCTCTTCTTTTTCCAACTCAAAAAATAGGTTTGGACTTTTTATTTTGCTTTGTACCTGTTTTTTTTTATCCAACGAAACATGCTCTAGCTGATTCTTTAGTAGTTCTTTTCTTTGATTTTCGTTTGGTTTGAGACAGGCTTTCTTGGCTGGTCTCTTTTTACTTCTTATCCCATTTCTATTTCTATCTCCTCATAAATATCCTGGTCTTTGTATACCAACAGGATCCGAATGGTGGATATGCTGGGGGACCAGGCCAGGCAAGCAGCTATTCTTCTTTTTCTCCTATTTCTACTTGAGTATTGAACTATGGTCTTGTTGAGTTTGATTGTTAGCTTCTTCCTTTCTGTTCTGAAACTGCAATTTATTGCTATTTGCTCCCCATTTTTATGTATATGAATGAATAGACTTAGATACTAACTGATACTGTGGTGGCGTGTTAGTTATGTTATGAAGTAAAATATGCTACAATAATTTGGCATCGGCATATAACCGCTGCTTTTACAAAGACTAAAGTGAATATGTCAAAGGGATGATATAGGTTTAGGTTTAATTTTTGAGTTGAAACCAGTTCAGCTAAATAAGGTTTAGGCCATATTTGCATCTTTTTCCCCCTTCACATTGTTCATCGAATACTCATCAAATGTTGCCTTTAACTTTTTGTGTGATGTATCATTTGAGGTTGACTTTCTTTTTGCTGTAATCGTAGTCTCTGAAGGAGTATAAATTTCTCGAGATTTTTTGTTGCATGTTCAAAAATTATAATGCTCAATAGCATGTCTATTTTATCGTAAACAGAGTGGTTTTAAACAGTAATTGAGTGTGCTTGGCTAATTTTTGAGGTAGAAAACTACTCAGTAAAAATATTTTTTAGAGTAGTGAAAGTTTTTAGTTATCAAGGTGAGTAAAATTGTTTCTAGGTTTGTAACCCAGTGACCTGAAACCTTTAAAAACATGCTTATGTTTTGCTTACACTTCAAAAGTGATTTGACTTTACCTTCCAAACAAAATCAATTCTTCTAAGACTCACTTTTAAAACATCATTCACAAACACTTATTATTTCAAATCTGTCTCAGATGCCTCATCTTGCCACAACTTATGCTGCAGTCAATACACTTATTACTTTGGGTGGTCAAAAATCTCTGGCATCAATTAATAGGTGGTCAGTTTATCCTCTTCAAAGCAAACTTTTAATATTATGCTGTATGCTTTATGTTGTATTATTTGTTTGGTAGAGTTCATTTTCATTCATTTGGAATTGATTAGCTTGTTACTTTAAATTTATTCTCAGAGATAAATTGTATGGGTTTCTGCGGCGGATGAAACAACCAAATGGGGGGTTCAGGTTTGATATCTTATTCATCTCAGTGGCTTTGATTAACTTTGACAAATATCAATGCCATGTATCCATTTTTAATGCATCTGATGAATGATGGCTGTCCACTGAATTTTTATAAATAGTGGACAACTTTGATATGGTAATGCTTATGAGTCCTCCTGTTTGCACACTGCATTGTTCGCACCGGATTTTTGTTTGCTTGTGTTTTTGGAGCCAGTTGTGCAGAAGTTATTCTGCCACTTTGCACAAGTCATGGTGTGGCATCAAGTGTTGTCTTAAAAGCATTTCTTAATTCTAATTGTTATCCCCCATGAGGCCATGGCACATTCAGAAATGATTTGGTATATAATTGGTTCTAGCTATGATTTTTTTTAATTATAAAATACTTTATTTAGGATGCACGAGGAAGGAGAAATTGATGTTCGAGCTTGCTACACTGCCATTTCTGTAAGTTGGTATCTCAATCTTCATTTCACACATGCTTGTGGATCAGCATTACGAATGATCATTTCATTTTAGACATGGCTCAGATTAGAATGACAGATGTTAAAGATGTTTACTAAGACCTTTTTGCTGTTATCATCTAGTATCTTCATTGTGGAAGGGGAAATTTTATTGCTATAGCTGGTACAAAAAAGGCTCTATTATTGCATAATGTAGTGATTCTTGCTGGAACCAGGTTGCTAGTGTTTTGAACATTTTGGATGATGAGCTGATCCAGAATGTTGGAGACTACATTTTAAGGTTAGTTTCAAGAAGCAGTGAAGTAGTAACTTTGAAGCTAAATCTGACTATGTTTCCTGCTGCCGGGCGAGCAATGTTAAGAATAGAAACTTGTTATTTTTTGCTTCTACTGTGCAGATATTTCATTGCTTTTCCTTAAGATCAATTTGCAAGCGCTCAAAATGTGCTGGCTTTAAAGCTAACTGTTTCATGGCCTCTTCATTAACTATGTATGTCCTTGCATGCGGTCTTCAAGTATAGCCTCTGTTAATAACTGAAAGCTGCAGTAGTAATAATGCTATTACTAAATTCTCTCCATTTTAATTATTCTTGGTGCTTTAAAATGTATTTTTTTGTTGTTGGGGTTTCTGTATGCTCTCCAGCTCTTTGTGCTTCAAAATTCCATTGGCAGTTTTTATATTAGAAATATTGAGAGGGTTAATTATTGTTCCAGCTCTTTGATGGCTTTGCAATTTCAGAGCTTTAGGTTTCTTAGTGTGAGCATCAGTTCAATGGTCAACTAATAATAAAATATTGAATTTCTTGCTTTGTGTTTCTTATAGAATACATGAATTACTCTCGTGTTTCTCTGCAGCTGTCAAACATACGAGGGTGGCATTGCTGGTGAGCCTGGGTCTGAAGCTCATGGTGGGTATGTATGATCATTCTCTCTGTCTGTTCATGTGTGTCGGTCATTATACTTTTCACATTTTATGATGTGGAATTAAAAACATAAGGACATGTGACATGCATTCATATATTTTGATTGTATGTTTATCAGGTATACCTTTTGTGGATTAGCTACAATGATTCTTATTGGTGAGGTTAATCGCTTGGATCTGCCTCGATTAGTTGTAAGAAACTTGTTCCTTTCCTATTGGCTTAAAATCAAGAATAAGCTTTTGAAGTTCTCCACATTTTAACCCTACGTTTGAAACTAAGGAAAATTGATGGAAAGAAAATAGAGGGAAAGAAAATGGAAGAGGAGGGAAAATGAGAGGAAAGAAAAGTTCTAAATTTTTGTTTCTAAAAATCAAGTTTTCTTTTCATTTTCCCTTAAATCAAACAAGGGAAATTGCTTCGTAATCTGCAATTTTCTTTCCTTTTTTCTTTCCATTCAATCAAACAAAGCATAAGTTCTATGAATGATGTAATTATTGGAGGCTTTGCATTAGGAGTGGGTGGTTTTCCGGCAAGGTAAGGAATGTGGATTCCAAGGGAGGACAAATAAATTGGTGGATGGATGCTACTCCTTTTGGCAGGTAATTGGAATTTTAAATTTTCTTCATCAGTCTTTGTGATATTGTTGAACTGAAACTTAAAGTAACCAGGGAGGTGCTGTTGCACTATTGCAAAGACTATATTCTGTTATCGACGAACAAATGGTAGAGGCGTCAAAGATTTCTATGATATCTGATGCGTCTGAAGACAAAGAAAGTATGAATGGAACCTCTTGTCATGCAACTTTCCATTTTATGATTGAACTGTTTGTTTCTATTTTCCTTTCTCGTGAAATTAACACTTTTTTAAATTCTAATTTTTGCAGGCACAAGTGAATCCTATTCATCTGATTTTAAGAATGTTGGCTATAAATTTATTAATGAATGGAGAGCACAAGATCCACTTTTTCACAGCATGGCTTTGCAGCAATATATTCTTTTATGTTCACAGGTCTGCATTTTATATATTGGCTTCATGTCTTAATCCTCGCATTTCTTATTTCCCAATTAAGATACCGTGTTGATGCTTCAAAAGCTTGAAATTGAAATTCAGCTTTATATGATTGCATTGCATCTCTTATGTGTCCAAATGCTAGTTGAATCCGTAACTCCCCCGTCCCCCCAAAAAAAAAAGAAAATCTGTTGAATCAGTTAGCTGCACTTTTCGGCAATTGAAAATCAATTTTTGTGATTGGTTTCTTTCACTGTTAAAACCAACTTTTTCGTGATCATATTCGCAAACATGATTGCTACGAATTTCCTCTTTTGACATCTAATTGATGTTACTTTAACCAATTCCATGTATGTGTTTGTACTTGTATGCTAGCTTCAATTTGTTGAAATTTGCATTGTTTTGTTTGTCTAATCTAGTGATCATATGACACAAGACCCGTTTGTTTATACTTTTACTACAAGTGGAAGTACTTTTGGGGAAACACAAATTTTTCTCTGTCAGATCTACGTAGGATCCGAAATGATTACCAGTGAAAGTACTTTTGGAGTCTTCAAAAGTATAAACAAACACACACATAATGTTTTGATCCACTTTTCCCCCTTCATTTGATTGTTTCCAACTTTCCATCGATTGTAACTTGTAGTTGGTCTAATGCAACATTCAATTCAAGTTTCAATATCTTACATTTCATTATCATTGTTGCTCTTTGCTTTCTGATCTTGGTTGTCAATTTTTGTTTGCTTGATGCAGGAGCAAGACGGAGGACTGAGAGACAAACCGGGAAAACGCAGAGATCACTATCACACGTGTTATTGTTTAAGTGGACTGTCATTGTGCCAGCATAGTTGGTCAAAGCATCCAGATTCTCCCCCATTGCCTAAGGCAGTATTGGGCCCCTATTCCAATCTCTTGGAACCTATCCACCCCCTCTTCAACGTTGTCTTGGATCGATATCGTGATGCTCATGAATTCTTCTTTCCTGGGTCGTGATTTGTGGCCAGGTTTAGTTGCCAATAGCTTATATGTGGAATGTAAGATAAATTGATTCATCGGAACATTTGAATAGGAATATCATATAAAAACATGAATACTTGTATGTTTTTTTTCTCACCCTCTATTCTAAGGGTTTGAAGCGCAAAGCAACATTATGGTTATGCTTTTTCTGTTTTACTATTTTTTAGTGAGAATTACAATCATTTCCCCTTTACTTTGCTCTGGTTACCCCAACCTCCTGCATATTTTCATATTTTAAATATTACGCTTATCTCGTCTGAATTTTACCACTGCATTGTACATATCTGAATTTTATCATTGCATTAGAGTCTCATGAACTTTATTTTCTTGGAGAGGTTCATGTAATTTTTGAAATATGCGGGGTTGATGTAATTGAGTCAAAAGTTCAGGGGTTAATTATGGATTCTTCACTCTTTTCTTGAATGTGTGTTCTTTTCAAAGCCTCTTTATACATAATAGTGATGGCTTCCTCTATGGATGAAATTAATAATCTCTTCACAATACTAAGAATTTTAATATAATCATATTCGTTCAAAATTCATGAATTAATTTTATAAATTCTTCTATCTATTAAATCACTCTTATACATTTTTTCATCCATTAAACTATTGAATTTAAAGACTCAACAACTCTTTAATTTAATTGAAAATATTAATTGATATTTCTTAAAAAATAAACATTTATTAGGTTTTAATTAATTAATCATCCTACCCGTAAATCATTGGAGAAAATTCAACTTTTTACTCTCTCTTACATGTGTCCACGTATTGAGTGTGGGAGAAAAGTTCAACTTTTTTTTTGTTTTTTGTTTTTTGTTTTTAAAAGTTCAACTTTTCACTCTCTGTTAGATGTGTCCATGTATTGAGCGTGGTTAAAAATATTTAAATTCGTCGTAATGATTTGGGTTGTTTTGATTTAAATGTGTAAAATAAATTTTTAAATTTGAACCAAAACAATTTGAAGAAGAACGAGTTGGTTCGGTTTAGATAATCTAGTTGTCCAATTAAAAGATTTAAAAATATTTATTACTTTTCAACCAAAATAATTCAACAAATATTAATAAAAGAAGGAACCGATGTAAAAGCTAGAACAAACTATGCAAGAGCAGGAATGACAATAGCAAGAATGAGTTGGACGAGCAAGAATTGGAATTGTGTACACGAATAAACGAATGATGAGCACAACAGTTGATAATATCGGGACAGGAGGGTGATAATAGATTAAAGTTAATCATATTGTTTTTTAATATACTAATGACCACAATAATCTTATTAATTTTACGTACATTTATTATATTAAATGAGAAAAATTTATATAATTTTATATACATACTTAGAGTTTTCACATTACTTTTCATAGAAAAATAAAAATAGTTAAAATTTATAAAATTAAAAAGACTTAAAAACCTCTTTAATTTTAAATATACATATGTATTTAACTATAATATTTTAGTAATTTTAAGGGAAAGCGGAAATTTGAGGACCTCGCTGAGAAGGGAGTATAATCCCTGTCCCCGTCCTCACGAGAAAAACTCCCTCCTCACGAGAAAAACTCCCTGACTTCGAAGTCCCATTCCGAATAGTCCCTTTGAGGATCCCCGCCCCTAGAGATAAATTGGCAGGCCTACTCACACACATATTAAATCTTCATAATTTTCACTATCAGGAATCGAAGCCATAATCTCCAATCTTCATATGCTAAATTAACACCCCTACTATCCCTTTCTGAAACGAAAATTTTAATGTTTGAAGTAGAATAATAGGACTATCCAAAAGGCATTTACTACTTCTCATATTTACTACTTTCGTTAAGTCCTTGAGTTAATGGTGTGATTAAGGCTTGTGATGGCCATGCAGTGTTAAATTAATCAGTTCACCCCTAAAACCAGGAGATAAAAAAATCTTCTTTTGATATTTTCCCATTTTAAATTGGAAATTTTAAATTAGGAATATGAGATGGGTCAAGTAACTCCTAATGAATGCCAAACAGTAATTCTTTTTTAGCTGAAAGGAAAGGTAACTTCTGTTCTCAAGTTACAGTTAGCCGTCCCAATTTTTTAATTTCAAAAATCATTTTTCACCGTTTCAAAAAAAATCACTTTTTGCATGCTCGTAAGTTCAAGACCTTGGTAACTAAAATAAGAATTGTGGGCACTTAAATATTTAGACATAAAAAGTCTTCAAATAATTTTTTATTGTCAATTAAAATTAATAAAAAATTAAAAATAAATGACATTTAAAAGAAACCAAACTAGTAAAAAATGACACACCAATTAATCTACTTAATTTTATAATTAGCATTTTTTAAATGCATATATTGCTCATTTTTTGTTTTTTAAGTATATAAATAGATATAAATAGATTTGTTCTCCTAATAGGTGTTCTATTTATAATTTAGTTGATTAATACTAATAATTTTAAAAGGCCCTCTATCATATATATATATATATATATATATATATATATATATTTGCTTTAGGCCTCTAAATCTATTGAGATGCCCTTGCACACATGAAATGGTTCATTTGGAAACATGGCTTTATTAAGTATTCTTTTAATAATTTCTTATTGAAAAAAAATTATTTATTAAAATATTATGAAACTTAGTTAAATAAGTTAAAAAACATTCAAAAGATTTGTTTATTTTGTATTTTTATTTCTTGTTTTTATTTTCGGTTTGTATAAAAAATTAAAATACACAACTATCATCTCGTTGTCATTCTGTTTTATATATTTTGAGATTTGTATAGTAAACAATGGAAACAAAATAATTAAGAGTTTGTTTGTTAACTATTTTTTAAAACAATTTTCTAATTTTAAAAATAAAAAAACAAAATTTATGTTCAGCAGATTAGTTTTCAAAATCAATTTTAAAAAATGGTATGTGTTTTCAAAATCAATTTTCAAAAATGGTATGTGTTTTTTTGTCTTTAAAAATTAAAATTTAGAAACATCTAAAACTACTTTCTATTTTCAATTTTCTAAATTTACATACTGATTTGCATTAAAAACTCATTTATGTTTTTTTTTAAAAAATAATTCTACAATTCTAAAAAATTAAAAAACAAAAATGAATCAATCAGATGCCGTGAATATTTTTGTAAAATCTCTCCTAGACATAACACAAACAGCAATGATTAGTTGACACCGTGAACTATATACAACTCATTTATAACTTACTTAAAAATTAATCAAATCATGTTTTTCATTCAACTTTTCAATTTTTTACATTAAAAAAATAATTAAACACATTTATAAATTAATT
This sequence comes from Cyamopsis tetragonoloba, assembly GCA_037177725.1. Lineage (NCBI taxonomy): Eukaryota > Viridiplantae > Streptophyta > Magnoliopsida > Fabales > Fabaceae > Cyamopsis > Cyamopsis tetragonoloba. The sequence continues at coordinate 59,706,295 of CM074123.1, forward strand.
GTAAGGAAACCGTGGTTGTACACAAAATATTACTTTTTTTCTTCACGTCATTCCCTACTTTAGACTAAACACATTTATAAAATAAAAATATAAAACAAAATGAAAATATAAGATAAACAGAGTAATGATATTGTCACTCTAAAATATCTATTGTCACTCTTCATCAAATATATTTTGATTTAAATATATTTTCTAACCAATAAAATTAAATTATTAATACATAAATATTATTAAAATAATTAAAAATAAGTGACATAAGACATTTTAAAGTGACAATAGTATACAGTCCCTAAACTACTTTTATTTATATTAAAGCAGTCTTCATTAGCAATAGCTCAAAGAAAAAGGGTATAGAGATCAGAATCAATGGTAAGTGAAACAGAGGAACACCCTGTTTCTGTGAGTGAAGGTGCCCTTCAAATTGTGATGGCTACTCCTAACAATAACTCCTCTCATCACTCTCATCATTCTCATTCTCACTCTCATCATTCTCATTCTCATTCTCATTCCTTTGTGAGTGAAAAAGTGGTTCAACCTCAAGAAGAACCTAAGACAATGAACATTTCTGATGAGTCATCAAAAGAGAATAACAATAACAATAATAATGTTGAAAAGTGGTATATTGCTCTGTTATGGTTGAGAATCGCTGGTTTTGTGTTGTGCACGTTGGCTTTCTCTATTTTGGCTGCAGATAACCAGAAGTTTGTGCTTCAATCACCAGTCTATAGTTATGGCTTCACTCGAGTCTATTCTCAAACGCCATACAATTTGTATGGTCACAACGTTTTCAGGTACTTGCCTTATTCCTCTTCAAATTCCTCACTCACCTCCTCTAAAGTTTATCTTACGTTACATCGAGTCCTTGAAGTTTGTTTTCTGTTACACTTAAATCCTCTCGTCAGCTCCAAGAGAGTTTGTGTAATTTCATAAACATGTTGGGTCTAAGTATAACGTGCACAAACCTCAATAGGATTTGCTGTAAAAACACTACTATTAACAATATGGGGTTGAAATAAATTACCATATACAGTTCAATGTTTTACTTTAAAAAGGTGTAAAGTGATTTAATACTTTGTATAGTTTAGCATAAAATCTTTTAAAGTATGTGTTTTGGTTGTCCGTACTTTTTGAACGTCCACATTATTAAAAAGATCACATTCATTTTTTTTCTTAAATTAGCGACAGTTTTTCAATTTAGCGATGGTTAAAACATTTACTGAATGTAACTTTATATTAAAATTTGCAATCTAAAAGTATAGCGTCCCAAAAACAAACATTAAAATTTTTTATACTAAATTACAATTTACAAGTGAGAAAATTTCAGAAGCCAAATTATAGTTAACCCTTATTTTTATTTTGCAGGTATAGCTTGTCAGCATATGTGATTGGGTTTGTGTATTGTGGGGTGCAAATATGTGACCTAGTGAAGTACTTTATCACCAAAAAACACACACTGGATCCCAAGCTGAGGTGTTACTACAATATTGCTATGGATCAGGTTTGTTTCCATTCATTATTTAATAATCTACCAAAACATATATATATATATATCCCTACTTGCTTTTGGTTTCAGCAACTCAAGAATCTTGTAATGGCATTGATATGAAAGAATAACACTTAACAGCATATCTCATTTGACTAAAAACGAAAAAAAATCGCTTTTATAAGACGTGGATAATCTATGCGCTAATTTTTAGGGTTAAGTTAGAATATCACCACTTAAAAATATAGCCATATTCAAATAGAATTTTTTGACGTTGGATTTTCACGAGACTTTGTTAAGTTGAAATTGTATGTTTATCTCTCTCCATTGATTAGTAGAAATTTTTGATAAAAGACTACATGATATAGACATAAATTTCAACATCATTGCCATGTTTAAATTCGACTTGATGAGTTATGTCCTACTTCGACTAGAAATTTATCTGTAATGAAGTATATAAGACGAGTGGAAATTCTCTTTATGTGAGTTAGCTTTTGAGATTATATTAAATCTAAAGTTGAAATTTAAGATAATATCCGAACCTGACTAGTCTCACTATATCAATTAATCTCCTATCATCATTATAGAGATAGAAAGTTTCATGTTAGTTGAATCCACATGACATTTTCCAATTCAATGTATGAAAAATTGAAAAAGGTATAAACATATGTTTTCTAGTTTCATGAATCATAGAGATAGAAGTTTTATTTATTTATTTATTTTTGTTATTGCAGCTCATGACATATCTTCTAGTGTCAGCATCATCATCATCTGCCACTAAAGCATATGATTTGAAAGCTTCATGGGGAGCCATCAAGTTCCTGGAAATGGCCAATGCATCTATTGCTCTGTCCTTCTTTGCTTTTATAGCCTTTGCCTCTGCCTCTCTTGTCTCTGGTTTCATCCTCACTAGCTTCAACTAATTTCCATTTTATTCAACAATTAACACTCTTGCTTTGTAGTAATTTATATTATGTACTTATAATTGTCTCAAGTTCACAAACTGCATTTCCTGTGATTGATGAAGTTTTATATTATTTCCGGATTACTGATTTTCTGAAAGAGGTGTTTTTCGTTTTCATTTTATGTTTTCATGAATAATTATAATACTGTTACTTGGAAACAAAAAGAAAATAATTAAAACAGAAACAATAATAGTAAATATAACAAGAAACAACCATATCTCCAAGAGATTTATTACTACATAGAGACACACTGTCTCAAATAGCCAAGAAAATGCAAATTAAGTACATGGAAATTCATTTATGTTCATGGAATGGGATGTATGACAATTTTCCCAATGGCTCTATTAGTCTTCAAATAAGAAAATGCTTCCACAGTCTTAGAAAATGGAAAAGGGCTCTTAGGATCCAATATTGGTTTCACCTTACCACTTTCTAAGTAAGGTTGTAGTTTCTCCAAAACAGAACCATCTGATGTGAGTAAAAATGGTATAGCTGGTGGAGTTCCAGGTGGCAATATTGTCACAACTTTTCCTTCTTCTTTAATAGCCTTCAATGGCCTATCACTTTGTCCTCTGTTTGAATCAACAACATGTATGAGTGCTCAATTCAACAATATTAGGTTACGATCTCATGTGTATTTTCATTTTTTGTTTTCATACATAACTACAACATTGTGCAATGCTTTGCTTTCATTTTATTTCTTGTTTTTTAGAATTCGTATAGGAAATAATGAAAACAACAGAAAACATGATTCTAGAATAGAGAGAACAAAATAAAAAATTAAGCGACCGTTTTGTAATGCAAACCAAATATGTCTTTATATTTACACATGAACAATTTCATGTAAAGCCTTTAAATAAAATAGAGGTTTAATTTAATATCCAAAAAGACTAACCTACTGCATCATACACAACATCAAACTTTTCTGGTAATTCTTCAAAATTCTCCTTTGTGTAATCAATTGGAAAGTCTGCTCCTAAGTTCCTCAACAGTTCAAGTTTTCCAGTGCTAGCAGTAGCAGCTATCTTAGATCCACCAAACACATGCTTGGCAACCTATTTCATCAAACACATACATAACAAACATTAAAGTATGGTATTATTATATTATATTGTGAACAAAAAATGAAAGAAATGCAACTTAGAAATATAGAAGAGGCAGAACAAGGGTCATAGTAGATAATTATTGTGAATTACAATCATTAAAAAAATTTTAACTTAAGGATTCAAATTGTGGTTATAGTCACATTACACTCATAATAATGTTGTTATGAATGCGACCAATATGTAATAAAATGTTGTTATTGGGAACACAATCACGATTCAGACCTGAATAACAAGGGATCCAACTCCACCAGCACCACCAAGAACAAGTAAAGATTTGTCAGCAGAAAATTCAACCCTTTCAAATCCTTGATAAGCAGTGTGATGATTGCTAAAGGAAGGCTTGCAGCTTCAACAAAACTCAAATTTGAGGGTTTATGAGCCAAAACTTTTTCCTCAGCAACTGTGTATTCTGCCAAAGATCCAATTCTCTTTGGATGGTCCAAAGTAATCTCATTGATATCACCATAAACTTCATCTCCAACCTTGAATTTCTTCACTTCACTTCCCACTTTCACCACCACACCAGCAACATCATACCCTGGTGTAGTCTTCTCACCATCACACAAAAATTGAACAATTATGTATGTTAACTAATTTGACTTGAATAATAATATACTCTAAGATAACTAGAGTTGAGAATTTTTTTTATCATGTGCAACATTCTACATAAGTTTGTAGTTTTATTGCACTTTTTCGGTTATCATCTTAGGTGCGTTTTCGGTTATCATCTTAGGTGCGGTCAATATATAATTTTAGTCTCCTTAATTTTTTTCAAGCACTTTCACTCTAAGTATTTTTCAAAATTGAGCTTTAAAAAATGTGGGAACTTAAGGCACACAAAATGAATTAAGGAGATTGAAATTATACATTGACCACACTTAATAGATCAAACGCGCAATTAAACCAACTTTTTATAAAAGAAAACAAATATTTAACTAGTTTAGAACTTTTAATGTAACAAATACTTTATTTCTTGATGAAAGTCTCTAGTACTTTTAAGGCCAGTTTGTTTTTTTTGTTGAAATAGTGCAAGAAATACTTTTACGAGTAATAATTTTGATTTTTAACGTAGATACGATGAAAGTAAGAAATTTTTACTTTCTCCAAACAAAAATTCTTTTACGTGTAATAAAAGTGTAAATGAACGAAATCTAAACCCACACAGGAAAAGAAGTCCTAATTAGAAAAAATATATACAATGAGTTAATTAGAAAATCTTACTGGTAAAGTAGAGTCAATGTCCTTGAAATCTCCAAGAGCCCTTTTGTAATCAACAGGATTAATGGCAGCAGCAACAACCTTAATGAGAACCTGAACCTGTTCTTCATTGATTTCTGGTATAGGCACATTAGTATCTAATTTCAGAGTTTCTTCTATGTTACCATATTCAGAGTACACTAAAGCTTTCATGTGAGATGGAATACTTGAATCTGTGCTAGTTGTTGCCATAGTGAATGGAATGAATTTTGTTTATAAGTGTATGAATGAAGTGGAAAAGAGATATAAGGGGTAATTAAGGGAATTAATAGATATAATTAATAACTAATGAGACTTCAAAGATGAAGTGATTTGTGGTGAGGATATGGTGATGAGTAAATTGGCTATTTATAGAAGTGGGGTTCTGTGTTTCTTTAAGTTGCAATATATAGTTCATTAGTAGTAATATTTTTGTAAAGCATTCAAATGGATTTGGTTGGAGTTTTGGATTTTGTTCAGTTACTTACTTTTGCTCTTTCTAGCTAAAGTAATTGGATAATGAATTAATGATTAATGGCCTTATCTTGATTTCATTTCAGAATGGAAAGTCAAATTTCTTTTCCTTGATTTTAGACAAAACTAGCTTGCATGCACATAGAGGTGGAAAAAACGTGCGCTAACCCGTTTTAAAATTGATAGGTAAGGTTGCATATTAGAATCTATCATGTGTAATATTGTACAGGTTAAAAAAATATTGATAAAAATATAATTAATATTACATTAAAAATATAAGTGAATAAATATATAAGAATATTTTTTTTCCATGTGAACAAATAAAAAAGAACAAAAGAAATATTTTTTTAATAAAAACACATTTTTTTTTGAGGGAAATCTCTTTATATATATATATAATTTTTTTTATTTTCAACGAGCTAAACAAGTCAGCCTGCGACCCATAAAAAAAAGGGACAAACTAAAAAAATAAGTTTGTATAACCATGATGGATTGGTGTATCTTGATCTGTTTTTTAACTAATTGTGTGATAGACTAAACGTGCACGTCTGACTGTTTTGCCATCCATACTTGGACATGATTTTCTAGCAAAGTTTTATGTGATAATAATTATGCTCATCTAGTTGCAGTGTGAGCAATTCTTGTATAGACATAATTAATAAAAAAATTTAGACGTTAAAATAATAATAATATCAATATTAATTTTTTTATATTAATTAGGACATTAAGACCCATATCAACATTAAAAATTATGTTATAATAATTATTTGAATATCATTAAAAGTTTCTTATTAATTATGTCAAAAATTAATATATTAAATTTATAGTTATACTAGAATTATTCGTTCCAGTGGTTTTATTTGACCAAACGTAGTCCTAATTATTGGTTATTTTGAAATTCTTTTTTTTTAATTATTATGTTGAAAATTTTGAATGAAAGAAGGGAATAGTGAAATGGGTGAAAAATGTGATGCAATGTATGACGCTTATAGACAGTTGGGGTCAAATTTATGGTCTGCTTGATGCTAACGTGATCTTATTACTTTCTTTTTTTTTTTTGGTAAACACGTGATCTTATTACTTGTTTTGGCGTTTTTGGTCTGGGCTGCAATTATTTGGTGTTTTTGGACTCATTGAAATAATATACTCCTTCTCTCCTTAAATATTTTATTGTGATTTTTTTAATCACTAATTAATAAAAATAAAAAAATTAATTTTTAAAATAAAAGTAAATTTTAAATAAAAAAATTAAATATTTATGATAACTTTTTAAATTATCAATACATTTTTTAAATATTAATATTTTTATAATATATGTGATATTATTTTTAAGAGCTTATAATTATGAACCGAGTAAATAGTGTTTTAAGGGGGTGTAAGAGTGGTGGTGGTGTTTGAAAAAGTTAAATTCCGTTCATCTCTTCAAATCTCTTTAATGGAGTGTTTATTTTTTTCATATTGACATTTTGATCCTATTATGTGCAATTCTCAGCTTGGCTAATTTTGTTTGAGCTGTTTGTATATATATATATATATAGGTTAGAGTACTTGTCCCTTTTACTCCTTTTAACTTAATTTTGCTTATTGAAAAAAAAATACCACATTAGTATGTAGAGTATAGATTTTATAAGGATACCAAAATGATTTTAAATTATTAATATAATTTTAAAACCGTATGAATAAGAAGATGATAAAAATAAGGTGGTTATCAGCACTTACTTTTCTTTTCTTTTTTTCTGGATAAGCTACATCCCTTTTTAAATTAATAGGAGTATGATATTTCACTCTTCATTATCTCTTTTTTTTAATTAAAATATTAACTATTTATTTTTCTTATTCACACATGTGCGTCAATTTTTCGGTCTAATTGTTACTGTTCGCCACTCTTACTAATCCATTCACGTGACCATTTTTTTTTTCTCATTTCATACTTTTTTCTAATTGTGTCTCTTTTCAATCTTAGCTTCCTCAATTTGTTCTTCGTCTTCTCCGTCACTCCATCTTCTCCGTCCTCGCGCCACCTCTGTCATCGCCTTCGTGTGGTCTTTGTGATGTTTTTCAAGTGATGTTTTTCAACAATTTAAAATTTTATTTTTATTAATATCTATTATCAGTATTAAAATAGTAGTAACTATTAACTATTAATTAATATTAACTAATTAATTATATCATTACTCATTCAACAATATTACCAATAATAATTATTTTTCTTTATTATTATTATTATTATTATTATTATTATGTTTTTATTATGCATAAATAGTAAACTTCAATTATTAATTTTTATTTTATTAGTTATTTATATGTTAAACACCATTTTTGTCAATAATATAGCATAAAAGGACGTCGTAATCTGCTAGTATACATGGAACGACGTCTTCCTGTGCTAACTAGAGTGTTTATGCATTAAACGACACCAGACTGTGTTACATAGAGTTAGTATGTGTTAATCCCTAATATGGCCTAAAATGCGTGCGTTTAACTCCCAAAAATGGCCTAGATGCGTGCATTTCATTAATTAGAGAAAAGTGTGAAATGAGAAAAAAAAAAAAAGTTAGTCAGGTGAATGCATTAGTAAGTGTGAAGGAACCGTAACAATTAGACAAATAATTGGGGCAAAAGTGTGAATAAGAAAAATAAATAGTTAATATTTTAATTAAAAAAAGAGAAATAGTGAAGAGTGAAGTATCATACTCCTATTAATTTAAAAAAGGATATAGCTTACCCAAAAGAAAAAAAAAAAGTGAGGGTTGGAGTAAGCACCTAAAAATTAATTTGAACTACTTTAATTTGCTTTGGAAAGCATGCTTTGCATGCATTGAGTTTAGAGTACTTTTTGTAGTACTCGTTTAATTTAATACATTTGTCTACTTATCAAAAAATTCTAGTATTAAAAAATAAACATTAGATAAAAAAGATAATTTTGCATTTTCCTATAGTATTAATCCCATTTATTATGTGGTATTAATTTTATTTTTAAATAAAATACTAATTAATCAATAAATATGTGTTGTAAATTAAGTTTTTCAATAGAAAATTATCATTGTTTTTAAATAATTTCCATTCAACACTTAATATTTTTATTTATTATTTTAAAAATTTCCCAAAAACTTCTATTACCATTATTATGTAATAGAATCCTTTTTCTAAAAATTCTATATATCTGTGTAATAAATAAAATTAGTTTTATTATAACAATTACATGATATTTTTCACTCTCTGTGTCCCACTTTCTATAGATTTTTAGCACAAAATAATAATAATTTTATTGCCCTTTTAAAATATCAATATCAAATCAATATTCTTTTTACTGTGTTATTACCCCTCAACATTAACTTTTCACCTACCTAAATTTATGATGCATTAATGTAGAGTATATTTATAATTTTTATATTAATGATCGAAATTTTAAACTTATATATTACATTTATGTCAATAAAAATTTTAAATAAGTTTCATTGAGATAATTTTTTTGAAATAAAATTTTAGAATTGCCCTTTTTAAAAACTTTCCCCATCCTAACCACAATTACAACCAGCCAAATTTTCTCAATCCCATTTAAACATAGCTTATTTAAAAGTTTAGGATAACAAAAGCTTTTATTTTGATCTTTCAAGAATACTCATGTCCCTATTTAACCTATTGTTTGAAATGAAGGAAGAAGGAAGGAAAGAAGAAAAGAGAAAAGAAAATGTGTGAAGAGAAAAAATAAATAAAAAAATTATTGTTTTTACTTTCTAGAAATTTTTTTTTTCCTCTCATTTTCTCTTCATCCAAACAACAAAAATTATGTCATTTTTTCATTTTTTTTTTTAATTTTCCTTTCACTTGTCCAAGCAAATCTTATCTAACCTTAAGGGTTGGCTTAGCAGTGTAAAACCCTGTTAAATTCATAGAATGAATGATTCACATTGGGAGAACCCGTGTTCGAATTTCACCTATGCCAAATTTTTAAGAGTCAGTACCAGCCAAGCAACGCAAACTAAATTAGTCTCATTCATAAAAAAGTCGTGGTTATAAAAAAAAATCGTAAGTGCTTAAAATATTGAAAATGTCAATAAAGTAGTAATCATTCATTATACTCCTCATTAATTGGAGGCCATTTTCTTTTGTACAAATAAAAGCAGTAGAAATTCGAACTAAAATCTTATATAAATTACTTAGGGGTTATTTGATTTGCATTTTTATTTTTTGATTTCAGTTTGTTTCCTGTTTTCTGAAATTTTACAAAAGAAAAACTAAAAATGTTAAAAACAAACAGAAAATAAAAAATACAAACCAAACAATCCTTTATTTTCCACGGCTAAGCATGAGTAAAATTTTATTTGATGATATTTTTAATTTTTTAAAAATTAAAATAGTGATGAAATTTTTTTAGCAACTGGATTAATGATAACATTGCTCGAGTATATATCGAATTTTGTTTTATTTAATAAATTAAATAATACTATTATTAAAAAGTGTAAAAAATATCTTAAAAATAATATAAAAAAATTTATAAAGGTCAATCAACTACTAAGATCATGTACAATGAGGAATGAGGTTGTTTAGATGGTGTGCTTATGTTAAGCAACTGTTCGTAGCAAATTCTGAAGTGGCTTGTGTTCTTAGTTGAGTTGCTTAAATAAGCAACCAAGACTAAGGGTTACTTAAGAAGATGTGAGGTCAAACAAATATAATTATAGTGTAAGAACTTTGCATTGTGAGATACGCGTGGGACTCACGTAAGTTGCTTCATAAGAATCTTGCATTGTAATATAAGAGTAACTTAAATTAAAAGAGTGAAGTGTATATACAAAACTTACCAAAATATTATAAAATATTTATTAAACAATTCAACTAATAACCTTACATCAGAAACGGTCTAATAAAGTCAAACCAATAAGATTAAAAAAGATATAATAAATCAGGATTATATTAAAAATTACAAACTAAAATCACATCTAAAGAAATAAATGAGAAATCTCAACGACACTAAAGGATTTAATTTTATGATAAAATTTTTGTTGTCTTAAAGTATTAAAGGACAATGCGTCAGTTGATGAAATGATGGAGAATTATGACATATGATCATGAACCTTGCCCAAAAATCGTCTGCGTGCGTGCATTTTGATTTTTGCATAAAACTTTACTATTTATTTGGAGTATTTTATTTTATTTTTTTATATTGGCATAAAATTTAATTTAATGATCAAGAAAGTTGAAATTTACATTCGGAAAGAAGCAGCTAGAAACGTATCGGGTCTTGGAATCTGAACCGAAAAGATGGCAAGGTGGTGGTGATGATGTTACATAGTAGTATTCATGATTTCTAGTGCTACTACTATTTCCATATACTTTTCACAAATGATATATATAGTATTCTTAGGGCAAACAAGCCATAGATAAAATAACATATATTTATGAATATTTTTTTAATTTAATAATCTTAATAAGTTTTATAAGGATATTGTTTATTAAAATTCTATACTTTTTAAATAAAATTGTTGATAAATTATTCTCATAATTCTGAGTGAGTGTGATACAGGTCAAAAGTCCTCCAAAAAGTGTAACTTATCTTATAGAACTTTGTTAAACAATGCCTTATGACCCTTGTTATTAGAATTAGAAAAATAATAATAAATGTATATTATTCTGTTTTTCAAAAATAAAATAAAAAACTATATTTTATAACAATATTTTACTATATTTAGCTCCTTAAATAATGCTTTAAGACTAATAGATATCATTTATCTATCTTATAATTCAAACTCTTAACCTAAGAATTCAAGCAATTATCTTTAATCACCACAATTAACACTCATTAAGTTCTTATAGAGCTTTTGCAAGCTTTTTAAGTATTGAAGGAAGAAAATATGAAATCTATAGTTATCATTTGATACATTACTAGTAGATCGTCTTCATTAGAGAGGTTCTTGTTGCATTTCAGAATAATGAAAATAACACAATATAAATAATACCTGATTATAGAAGACAATGTAGGTGGTGTCTATAAGAAAAATCTAGTCTCTAAGAGCTTTGACGATGGAGGAAGTGGAGGGGACTGTGCACTAGGAATAGTAAGCCGCACGTAAGAAAGCTTTAAACGTCCACGCTCTCTCCTACCATTTCAAGGATTTAACAAAGGGAAGAATTATGACATCATGAAACTTACCCAAAAGAAATTCATAAATAAGGAAGTGAAATACGCAATTAATAAAATATTATGCCTTTTTCATTCCTAATACTTACAATAGTTTCTTAACTAATATAATACTATATATTTTGTGAGTTCCGTCTATACACATCATTTACTCAACTTAAGCAACTCATACACTCCAACCAAAGTTTCTTATAAGCAACTCATATAGGTCTCGCACGTATCTCATAAATTAACTACTTCCTATTTTGTTTTTTTTTCTAGTTTAATATGAAAATTCAATTTTTTGTAATATTAAAAAAATAGCAAAAAAAATATTAAATTCCTAAAAAATTAAATTAAAAATAATAATAAAATAATAATTTTATAAATAATAAAATGTCACAAAACATAATAAATTGCAACAGCTAGTTTGACCTGCAACGACTAAATATTTAAAAATCGATTATAACGGCTAAATATTTAAAAATTGACATTACATTTAAATCGATATTACATTAACACACATTAAAACTATTAATTGACACTAAACGTAATAAATTGCAATAAAATTAGAACATTTATCATAACCCATATTTTTCCTTAATTCCAACACTTAACTTCTCGTGAATCACGTGTTGGCTGTCAGATATATTAGATGTATCCTGTAATAGTATTCTCATCTCTTTGAATTTTAATTCTTCAAACTTTGCTTTTGCCGTTAATTTTTGAGTGTCATTAAATTCTTGTATTACTTTCAACTTCTCCTTATCGATTTCCTCTTAGGAAATAGAAGAAGTCCCTTGAAATTGCGTTTTCTCCTTCTTCTTTGCAGCATTTCAACCCATTGTACGAGTCCTAACAGGTGATATCGGAGTGTACTCGCTAGCTGGCGATTCTGCATTAGAAGATGATGAGTACACACCGGATTGATTAATCTTTGTCCTCTTTGCACTAGAATCGTATGTTTCAGTTCACTTCGGGTGATCCCTCAAGCATTCCCATGCATGCGAGAATTTAAATGGTTTATATGGTTGTGAACTTTCATATAAGTTGTGTGCTCGAGCCATAATATCGAGTTTTACTTCACCACTTTTCTTGTTCCTCAATGCTTCCTTGTATCATCCCACAAACTTTTGAACTTCACCATTCATCTTTTTCCAATGGCTCTTTAACTACTTTTGAACTGCTTCTCGCCTTCTCTCTTTCTTTGTTCTTAATCACCTTCTCTCTTTCTCATCTTTGCTTTGAACCATCTTGTTCTTCCTTTCTTCCTAAACCCTCGAACCCTAAAAAACGTTCATCTTTGTGACCCTTAACCCTCAAGGGCAAATCTTCTTCGTTTCAACACATGCAAGGGTAGATCTTCGCATTACGATTTGTTCTGATTAATTAGATGATTTTGTAATTTTTAGGATTTTCTCTTGTATTCAAAGTATTTAATTTTTTTGGAATTATTTTGCATTTTTTAAAGATTTTTCTTTCATTATTTGGATTCATTGAATTTTTTTGCAATATCTTGTTTTTGGTTCTATATCTGTTTGTTCTTCTCCTTCAATTTCTATTTTTGTTCCTCCTGTTGGATTTTGGTATTATGGGCCCATTTAGAGTTGCTAAGAGAGTACTGCGGTAAACAACTCTCTTAAGCACTCCTTGGCCACATCAGCTACCTCGGTGAATTGCTTAATGAGTTGCTAGCCCTTACCGATGGAATAAGCCTTAGACTCACTTTATGAGTTAAGAACTAAGTGCTTAAATAAGCAATTTTATTAAGCACACACGTCTATGTCAACATATTTAAAGGGATAAGAGTGCTTAACAAGTTGTTTAAAACTTAAAATCTCAACTTAAAATATTTCTAATGGAGATGGTTTTAAGTTTTTTTTAATCACAGTATCTCAAATATTAAAATTACGCGTCTTAAGATGATGTCTTTTTTTTTTTTATGTTAATTATTTTTTTAGTGACATATTTTTTTATTTGTGAAAACTGAAAATGAGATAAGATTGTGGAATAGATAATTTGAGTCGGCATGCTTCTAGGGTAATTTTTGAAAAAAAATTAATTTTAATTTCTTTTTATCTACAAAACTCGAATCTAATACATTAATTATAGAGAATCAATCATTTATCACCTGAATGAAGTATCCGTTAATGTTAGAATAATTTTTTTAAAAAAATTACTCATTCATCTCTATAAATATTTGTTGTTGCACACTATGATACTTAGTTCCCTCACCAATCAGTTCAACTACAACCTAGAAATTAAACTCTCACTCTCACATCTTCACACTCTTTTCTTCTGAGGCCATTCAAATTAAATAATGGCATCTTCTCATCACATAAAAGCATGGTTATACTCTGAATATAGGAACATAGAAGAAATCTTGAAATTAGATTCTAATGTACCAATTCCAGAAATCAAGGAAGATCAAGTGCTCATTAAGGTTGTAGCTGCAGCACTTAATCCTGTAGATCACAAAAGGGCTCTTGGCTATTTCAAGAATACTGCCTCTACTTTACCTGTAAGATTTTCATATTACTTAATTAATTGTCTCTGTTTGGCTTAAAACAGAGTAGAGTTTCAATTTTATGTAGTTTTATGTTTGACTAAGTCCTAACATATTCTATTTCATGATTTTTTTCTATCTTAAGTATCTCATACATAAATTATAAAAAAAAATTGTAATTTCACCGGTAAATTGATGTTTTACTCAATTTTATTCCTTCTTTTTATTTCATTTTTTTATCAATGTTTGAAGTCCTATATCGGCTAGTGATATGGCCATCCTTGAGTTTATAAGGGTGTGACAATCCTCATCCTACAAACTAGCTTTTGGGAGTGAGTTAAGCTCAAACCCAAATTGTAAGAATCAATTGTTGAATTAATATTGTGTTTGGTGTTGGAAATTAAGATTACACCAGGGTATGATGTTGCTGGTGAGGTAGTGAAAGTGGGAAGTGAAGTGAAGAAATTCAAAGTTGGTGATGAAGTTTATGGTGATATCAATGAGAATGCTGTGAACAATCCAAAGAGAATTGGATCTTTGGCAGAATACACAGTTGCTGAGGAAAACGTTTTGGCTCATAAACCCTCAAATTTGAGTTTTGTTGAAGCTGCAAGCCTTCCTTTAGCAATCATCACTGCTTATCAAGGACTTGAAAGGGTTGATTTTTCTGCTGACAAATCTTTACTTGTTCTTGGTGGTGCTGGTGGAGTTGGATCCCTTGTTATTCAGGTAATTTGATTTATATCTATCTTCCATTTGGAGTGCCAAGGTGATTGAAATAATTTCTCATAATAATGTCACTTTCTCTGTCACTCTAATTAATTAAAATATGATATATAGTTAAAAAGTGAAATCTTTTTCCTGGCAGTCATTTTCTCTTGTTTATTAGTAGAATCCAAATTAGTTGTCTCAATTTTCTCTAAGAAAAATACTGTTGTAACTCCTGAATTTGTGAAGGTAATTCTCATTAGTATTTGAGTTTTGTCATAGTTCACACTAAACCTAAGATTTAAGTCGATTATTCATTTTAGTCATTGACATTAGTTTACAATTAATAGAACTAACTTTAATTTACATTCATCTCTAAAATTTTAAATAATAATTTAAATAAGTATTTATGTTGTTATTTAAAGTTTTCCTTGTATTTTAGTAAATATTTAGTTTAGTTAAAGACCTTAACGGTGTTAGTTGAGAATTAATTGAAAACTAATCATAAGGATTGAACTGCATAATAGATCACAATCTTATGGACTTATGTGAACCACCAAAATTTTTAAGGTTCAAAAACTCAAAGACTCAAGTGGCCTTTCACTTAATTTTGTCTCCTCTGTTTTCCAAATTGAAGACAAGTAGTCAAAAGGCTTTCTCTTCTAAATGGTGAATATTTAATAACTAATTTTGGTTAAGATCTGCCACTGTATATATAGGTTTATTGCACATTTTCTTAACATGTTTCTTATACAATATAGCTATATTTATCCTCTAATAGAAAAATAAATGATATGTTATGTGTTGTTTTGATGAGGTAGCTTGCAAAGCATGTGTTTGGTGCATCTAAGGTAGCAGCCACTGCTAGCACTTCTAAACAGGAATTGTTGAGGAACTTGGGAGCAGACTTGCCTATTGATTACACAAAACAGAATTTTGAAGAACTGCCAGAAAAATTTGATGTAGTGTATGATACAGTAGGTAAGATATTGGAATTGAACCTATATTTCTTGAAAAATATTTCTCTTCCTCATACTATTTTCAATCTCACTCATTTACCACTCATGTTTTAACCTTTTTTTTTTAAGAAAAAAATGATTGAGGACTAATGGGACAGCTAATAGAGACGAAATCGGTGGTAAATCAGTGATATCCTCTAATGTGATTATACGGATTGAGATTGTATTTTTATATATGTTCTACATAAAGTTTGTGATACTGGAGTGTTTATCTTAGAGTGGTCAATGATTCGTGTACACTTAATCAATGATACCCTCTAGTATTAATAAGCATATTCAATTAAGTTCTTAAAATTATATAGAAATTTTTTATGTAATTCTTGACTTCTTTGAAATTAAATTCATAAATAAATTTAGTCTCCTAATATGGAGATTAAATTAACTTATTTTTTAATAATTAATGAACTAAATCAACATAGTTATTAAATTGATCAACTTTTGTTAATTTTAGTTTTTTTAATATAATTTTGTGTATTAGAGTCGTAATTTGAGGATTGATTTAAGGTTTAATTTTATTGTAACTTATATATCACAATCATGTAATTCAGTTGGTAAACACATAAACATATGAATGTGTAAGTATTCAGATTCAATCCCTATATATTATACTCTCTTATACGTTGTGATTAAAAAAAACAGGACAGAGTGACAGAGCACTTAAGGCAATTAAAGAAGGAGGCAAAGTGGTGACAATAGTGCCACCTGGAACTCCACCAGCTATACCATTTTTACTCACATCAGATGGTTCTGTTTTGGAGAAACTACAACCTTATTTAGAAAGTGGTAAGGTGAAACCAATATTGGATCCTAAAAGTCCTTTTCCATTTTCTAAGACTGTGGAAGCATTTTCCTACTTGAAGACTAATAGAGCCACTGGAAAAGTTGTCATACATCCCATTCCATGAACATAAGGAGAGTGATTTGTGTTCTAGTATCAATATTTCTGGTAAAGAGAGAGTGTTTGTGTAAATATGTTAGTAATAAATCTCTCAGAAAATTGATTATGTGATGATGGTTTCATGTTTGGATTGTGTTTTGGTTGTAAAATGAATAGAATTAATAAGTTTTAGCTTTGCAACAATGTAATGTTATGGGTACTTTTAGATATTGTAATACAAATCATTTTCTGTTTTCATTTCTTACTGTTATAAAATAAAGTAATTATAAAATTATCATGTTAGAAAAATGTTTGACCTGATTTTCAATATTTCTTACATAAACTTTGAAAACTAAAAATAGTGTGACGGACCTATAAATCTTTATAAAAATAACAAATAAGTAGAAAATAGAAATTCAAATCAATCCGTACATGTTTCGTATAACCCAACTCAGAGTCTACATGCTCCGTGAGTGGCCGTAGACCTCCTCTATCGTCAATCTGTTGTGAGAACAAAACTACTGAGTTAAGCATTCAATCTCACTTAATCACTGAAATTTGCACCACACAAAAAGAGGAAGTGCGTAATAACATAATCCAGTGTTCAAAAATAACTTTTAGATTGGTGATCCGGAATCAAAGGACAATGCATTTAGCACTCATCTCACCTAGATATATGAGCCCCAACTCTTTTTTTTTTTTGTCATAAGTAGGGTTTTCATCTTTTCTTTTCTTGTTTTCTACAAAACACTCAATTAGAATGCTGCGATTAATACCATTTCAATTAAGAACAAAATCATCTTATCATAAATATTAGTGTCTGGAATGATATTTTTAAACATTGTTGTTTATAAAATTAAAGTAGTTTCTATTCCATTTAAACTATTTTACAGACGACACAATTTAAAAATATCATTCCAAACTTTGATATATGACAAAATATAATTTCATTTCTAATTGAAATTGTGCCCATCTTAGATCACAAACTCTTTTGGTCCTTATTCATTCATCTTCATTGTTGCCTCGTGGGCCCCTTAGGCGGCTTCCCCTTCATCTTGTCTCATTTTATTTTATTTTTTTCTTTCTTTTTTAAATTACTGTAACATTTATTACGGGGCAAAAGTTTTCATTACTGCGAATGATATTTTAAAGCATAAAAAATTTATGATAAATATATATATATATATAATGTTCTAGTAGGGTTAGTAATTATATAATTAAAAATGAAGTAGTAGGTCATGAAAGGGACGTGAAACATTAAGATAGTACTAGTATATAATATTTGTTCGGCTGCTATGTTTTGCCTTTTGAATAAATATTGTTTTTTTTAATGAATAAATATTGTTATATCATCACATAAACCATTTAATACATTATCTAGTAGGGGAAAAAAATTCTTTAGATTTCTCTTAGATACTTTTTAAAGAAAAATATTTCTTCCACATTTCACCTATATTTTTTATAGATCAGTCAGTTTTTTTTTGTTTCTTTTATAAAGGAAGAGGTGTCACCTAAAAAAGTTCAAATATTGTATCATCACCATGATATCCTAATAACATTTTTATTGGGCTAATATTTCACCTATATCAATTAAGTAACCGTGAATAATTTTAGGTGGCAACTAATAATGAGTTTTTTAAAAAAGAAATATATTAATAAAATAATAATTAAGGATAATTACATCAATTTTTCCTGAGGTTTGTTTATATTACATTTAATGTCCTTCAGTTTTCAAAATTATATTTATCTCTTAAAATTTTTATTTTCAATAAAAAAATGATAAAATCAAAGAAAAGTAATAAATGATAAAATTAAAATTATTTTTTAAAAATAAAAAATATGTACAGTAACACTGTTTAAAAAATTAATATTAAGAGTTTTTTTTAATGAAAGTAAAAATTTCAGGGAGTAAATGTAATTTTGAAAACTAAAAGAGAATAATAAACAAACTTTATAAGAAGTTAGCGCTAATAGTTATTATCTCGACAATAATCAGTATAAGCCAAGCTAGCATAAAATTTCAAATACAAGAAGATCAACTTACAACTCAACTTGTGATAAAACAAATAATAATTAAAATTTCAAAGGTAAAGTAAAGAAGGCCCACATGCATAAAAATGGACCACAACCACAAAATATAAGTAAAGGAAAACTTTACAGGGAGAAGGGCTTAACTTAACTCTGATTAATTAATTTAAATAATTTTCCATTATTTATTTACTACAAACTCTATATATATCACCCTTAACCTTAGCAACTAATTAAGTTGAACATTAAATAAGTAATCAAAATTAAATTTTCCTCTTTCTCTTCTTCTCCAAAATACAATAATTCATCATCAATTCAAATTATATGGCAGAAGATCATGCTTCAAGCATTGATTATAGTAACATACCAACTCACACAAAAGCATGGTTTTACTCAGAACATGGAAGTCCATCTGAAATTCTAAAGTTAGATTCAAATTGGGAAATTCCAAAACTGAAAGATGATCAAGTTCTTATAAGAGTCATTGCTGCTTCCCTTAATCCTGTTGATTACAAGAGGATGCACGGTTTGTTCAAGGATACAGATCCTCATCTACCTGTATGTATCCATTCTACTCCTCTATTCATCACTAAAAAACAAAAAAAAAAGAAATTGCTGTTTAATAACTGTTTTTTGTGTCAAGTTAGCTCTCCTTAGTATAGATTTGAGTTAACCGAGTTAATTAGTTGGTATAGGAGTTCGAACGAAAGGCTTGCTACTTAAAGTAATATTCCTCAATCATCCAACCGACCTGTTGCATGACAGCAACATATATTGTTGAGTTATATATAGTTAGAAAAGATTTTTAATAATTATATTAACAGATAAAGTCTACACCAATAATAATTAGGGGTAACATAATGGAGTAGGCCCTGTGGACCGGCTTGCCATGTAGCCCGTCTCTCTTAACCTGCCAGGCCAGGTTGGTCTTTTTAGGTTAATGGATGGGAGTTTATTTATAAAAAAACTAATAACGTCTAGAAAAAAAAAGTCCAAACAAAAAAATACAAAAAAAACTACAAAAAAAAATTTAGGCCCATAATTAAAAATAATAAAAAGTACTTGGTTCAGGTATTTTTTTTGAAAAAAATAATAGTTTTTTACATGGTGAAGAAAGCAAAATTCAAGAGGAAATAAAGCAGGCTCAAAATTATTTTTTTATTAGTATGGCAGGCCAGCTCGCGTAATTTAAGAAGTAGTAGGTCAGGCCAGAAAGTGAATCCATGAAGCCTTGGCGGACTGACTCATTTTTGGCAAGCTAAGAGAATTGCGGGCTAAATTAGTTAGGCTAGTCCGTTTTACCACCCTTAACTGTTTAGAGAGTTATTTGAACTTTATTTACGTGTATATGCATTTTAGGTCGAAAAGTATATTTTAACCCATGTTAGTTTGTGGTTGGCATGAGAAGATTGTTCCTGGGTTTGATGTTGCTGGCATAGTGATAAAATTAGGAGAAAAAGTGAAGAAATTTAAGGTTGGAGATGAAGTATATGGTGACATAAATGAGGAAGGTTTATCAAACTTAAAGAGTCTTGGAACATTGTCAGAATATACAATTTGTGAAGAGAGACTTTTGGCTCATAAGCCTCAAAATTTGAGTTTTATTGAAGCTGCTAGCATTCCTTTAGCAATGGAAACTGCTTATGAAGGACTTCAACGAGCTCACTTTTCTAATGGCCAATCTATCCTTGTTTTAGGAGGAGCTGGTGGGATTGGAATCTATGTTATTCAGGTATATATTTATAACTTTTGATTAATTATGTTTTTGGTCCTAAGTTTTAGCGAAATCTGTATTTTGTCTTCGAATTTAAAAAATTTTGATTTTTAGTCTCTGAACTTTAAAAAAGTTCACTTTTAGTCTCTCTGTATAATTTTTGGTGACGTGATAAACTGAGAGCCCTTCATCAAGTCCACATATCAGCAGATCAGATTGTCATGTCGCCATAAAATGTATCAGGGATTAAAAACATATTTAACCCTTATAACTTTACTTTACTTGATACAACGTAAAAAATTAAATAAAATGAAATATTTTTGTAATTTTTTTTATGAGCATAATTATATAATAATTTAAAATTTACCAATTTTTATATTAATATTTTGTAAATTATTAAATATGAAATTATTTTGATAAATATAATTATTAAATATATTTTTATAAATATTTGTTAAACACATAATTTATATATGTTGAATATATTTTTATACATAGGTTATCATTCTCTTTAGTGAATTTTTCTAGCATAAAAGAAAAAGAAAAAAATTTATGAGTTTCACCTTATATGTGGAGCCCACAATTAATTTCGTCTTTTTCATTTTCTCTCTCGTACTAGAAAAATTGTTACTGGAGAGAGGATTCCACCCTATACACACAAATACAACTGGTAATTAACTTCAATGTTTGGATGCAGCTTGCCAAACATGTTTATGGTGCATCAAAGATTGCAGCAACTTCTAGCACTAAAAAACTCGAACTTTTAAGGAATTTGGGAGTTGACTTACCTATCGATTATACAAAGGAGAACGTGGAAGATCTCCCAGAAAAGTTTGATGTTGTGTATGATGCAGTAGGTTAGAACTTTCAACCAATCTCAATTTAATTCATGTATATATGTATATAAAAAAATTCCCTTTAATTTATTGTTTTTTAAAATATTTCCCTTAAATTAATCTGCGAGATTGTAGGTGTCATGCAGATTAGTTCATGAGATTTCAAAAATCTCAAAGTAGTCTATGCTGCATGATCAATGACTAATTTGAAGTTTTTATAATCTCATAGACTAATTTACATGATGACTACAATTTTAGAGACAGATTTAATTAAGGTTTACTCAATAAATTATTTTTAAGTTTAAATCCTCTGTGAAATGCTAATAAATAATATTGACATTATTTATAGGGGAAAAGAATAAGGCACTTAAGGGTGTTAAGGAAGGTGGGAAAGTTGTGGCCATAGTGCCCCCTGGATATTCACCAGCCATAGTGTTTGCACTCACTTCTAAAGGTTCAATATTGGAAAAGTTAAGACCTTTTTTTGAGAGTGGAAAGTTGAAGCCAATACTTGATCCCAAGACCCCAGTGCCATTTTCTCAAGTCATTGATGCATATTCTTACTTGGAAACTTCAAGAGCCACCGGAAAAGTGGTCGTTTATCCCATCCCTTAAGTAAAGTACGTAATTACTGATCAATGTAAATAAAAATGAATGCTATTACCATAATTCTAGCAATAATACAATGTAGTATTAAGATAAATAAACTCCTAAAAAGTCCTCGTGTATGTAGGAAAAAAGTAAAAGATAAAAATAAAAAATGTATGCTACTTAATTAAAAGTTGGCCCACCCCTATCTCTCTTATCCCATTTCATGGTTGATAATAAAATGTACTTTGAAATTCATGAACTAGTATAAACACCATGCACAAAATGTTAAAATTAAGTTGAAAAATCTTGAATACTTTATATTTGAGTAATCCCTTGAGCCTTGTAAGATTTATCTAATGTTTTGCTGAAACAAATACTTTAATTTATAGTTTTGCTTGAAGTAGCGCTACAAGAAAAGAGGAAATTCACGTCAGACATTTTGGCGATTTTTTTCACAATTGTCGCCGCTGACATACTTATGGCGGTTTTTGCGGCGGTTTAAGTAACCGCGGGTAAAATCTAAGTAATTTGTGGTCGTTTTGGTTATTATGCGGCAGTTATTCATTTTATCATTTATTTTTCTTAATTGTTTTCTTACAATTTGGGTTTGGGCCTAACTCAATCCCAAAAGCTAGCTGATGAGGTTCGTCACACCCTTATAAACTCAACAATGACCATATCTCTAACCAATGTGAAACTTCTAACATGTTTTTTTTATGAAAACTTATTCTTTAGGTATTTAGTTTTCAATTCCCTATCTTCACTCCAATTTCTTCTTAAATTTGGTTCAACAATATTAGGATGACATCTTCAACTTTGAATTTCTATAATTCAAATATATCCTAAATCTGAAAACTGGCTTACTTTATAGAGTTCGAATAAATAAGTTCGAATCTTACTTGTCACTTGTCAGTTTGGATAAAGTAAATATAATAATTTTTTTATATATATTTTTTGAGTTTGGAGACTTTTAAAGACTTTAAAAATTTATTGTTAAAAAAATAATTTTCATTATTGCAGCGAATAAAATTTTAAAGAATAAAAAATTTGTAATAAAAATAATGAACGAGTTATAGTGGGGCTAGTAATACAAATTGAAGTAGTAAAAGAAATCATAATAACTAATTAACTACAAGAGCAGTTTAACGACTCTACTGTCTTGTGGTAAAACAAATAATTAAAATTAAAATTACTCCTAAAAAACAAAGGCAAAAGCAGAGAAAGAAAAGGATATGCATATGCATAGAAATCAGGGACGGATACACTGACGGAGAAACATTCCAGAAACATTTTTTTTTTTAATAAAAAATTTAGTTAAGAGGCAGACTTATCCAATCTAAATTTAGTGCATTCCCAAAAACATTTGAATTCTCTTTTAAAATTATTTAGTATTTTTATATTATACTTGTATTATAATAATACTAATATTATAAAATGAAAAAAAGATATGTTTCACTGATATTTTTACATTGTTTTAAAAAAACTTCAAATAATTTAAGTAATTTAAAAAATATGTTTTTATTTTTGTTTTAAAAAACATCATATTCTTAAAGTGTATAGTATATGATCTCTACAAAAAAATTGTTGCAATTTTCTAAAATAAAAAATTATTTAAATTGAGATAAAAACAAGAGACTAATACACTATTTACAAAAAAAAAAAAACTTCAAATAATTTAAGTAATTTAAAATGAGTGTCTTTAGTTTTAATTTCAAAAAATACCTTATTCTTCAAGTGTTTAGTAGACAATCTCTAGTAAAAATTGTTGCAATTTTTACAATATAAAAAATATGTAAATATGTAAATTGACTTGAAAACTTCAAAAATGGCTAATACATTGTTTTCAAATAAAATTCAAATAATTGAAGTAATTTAAAAAGCGCATCTCCACTTTTATTTCAAAAACATCATATTCTTCAAGTGTATAACACAAGTTCTCTAGAAAAAATTGTTGCAATTTTCAAAATATAAAAACTTATGAAAATTGAGCTAAAAACTTCAAAGTGACTAATACACTATTTTAAAAAAACTTCAAATAATTTAAATAATTTAAAAAGTGTGTCTTCATTTTTATTTCGAAATACACCCTATTTTTCAATTGTATTGTAAACGATCTCTGGAAAAAAATTGCAATTTTAAAAATATAAAATGAGCTAAAAACTTCCAAGTGACTTATATGATGTTTTAAAAAACTTCAAATAATTTAATTAAGTTAAAAAGCACGTCTTAATTTTTATTTTGAAAAACACCATATTTTTCAAGTTTGTAATACACGATCTCTAGAAAATTTGTTACAATTTAAAAATATTAAAAAATTGTGTAAATTGAGCAAGAAACATTAAAACGACTAATACGTTGTTTTTAAAAAAACTTCAAATAATTTAAATATTTTGTAAAGCGCATCTTCAATTTTATTTCGAAAACCACGCTATATATCAAGTGTATATAGTATACGATCTTTAGAAAAATTGTTGTAATTTAAAAAACATAAAAAATTAATGTAAATTAAGCTACAAACTTCAAAGTGACTTATACACTATTTTTAGAAAACTTCAAATAATTTATGTAATTTAAAAAGGGCGTTTTTATTTTTATTTTCAAAGACACCATATTGTTCAAGTGTATTGTAAACGACCTCTAGTAAAAGTTGCTGCAATTTTAAAAACATAAAAATTTCTAAAAATTGAGTTAGAAACTTCAAAGTGACTAATACACTATTTTAAAAAATCTTTAAATAATTTAAGTAATTTAAGAAGTACGTCTTTGTTTTTATTTCGAAAAACGCCCTATTTTTCAATTGTATTGTAAAGGATCTCTAGAAAATTTTTTTGCAATTTTATAAATATAAAAAAAATGTAAAATGAGCTGAAAACTTCAAACTAAATAATACGATGTTTTAAAAAACTTCAAGTAATTTAAAAAATGTGTCTTAATTTTTGTTTCGATAAACATCCTATTTTTAAGTGTATAATATACGATCTTTAAAAAAACTTGTTTCAATTTTATAAATATAGAAAAATATTTCAACTGTACTAGAAATATCCAAGTAACTAATACACAATTTTTTGTAAAATATCAAATAATGTAAGAAATTTAAAATGCACATCTTCATTTTTATTTCGAAAGACACCTCATTCTTCAAGTTTATAATAGATCTCTGGAAAAAAAAATTAAATTGAGTTTAGAAACATCCAAGTGACTAATAAACTGTTTTAAAAAATTTTCAAATAATTTAAGTAATTTAAGATTCACGTCTTTAGTTTTATTTTGAAAAACACTCTATTATTCAAGTGTATAGTAGACGATCTCTAGTAAAAATTGTTTACTACATAAAAAAAAAGTAAATTGAGTTAAAAACTTCAAAGTGACTAATATCTTATTTTAAAAAAAATTAAATAATTTAAGTAATTTAAAAAGCACTTCTTCATTTTTATTTCGAAAAACACATTATTCTTCAAGTGTACCGTACACATTCACTAGAAAAAAATGTTAAAATTTAAAAAATATAAAAAATTATTTAACTTGAACTAGAATTCAAAGTGGCTAATACATTGTTTTAAAAAAATATTCAAATAATTTAAGTAATTTAAAAAGTCAGTCGTTATTTTTATTTCAAAAAACACTCTATTCTTCGAGTTACGATGCACATTCTCTAGAAAAAATTATTGTAATTTTAAAAATATTTTTTTTTTAAAATTGAGCTAGAAACTTCAAAATAAATAATACACTTTTTTAAAAAACTTCAAATAACTTAAGTAACTTAAAAAGCACGTTTTCATTTTTATTTCGAAAAAAATCATATTTTTCAGGTGTATAGTATCCGATCTCTAGAAAAAATTGCTGCAATATTAAAAAAATAAAAAATAATAATAATTGAGCTAGAAACATCCAATTGACTAATACATTGTTTTTAAAAAACTTTAAAAAATTTAAGTAATTTAAAATGTGCGTTTTCATTTTTATTAAAATACCTCATTTAAGTTTATAATACACGATCTTTAGGAAAACAATTTATTGTAATTTTAAAAATATTAAAAAATTTATTTTAATTGAGCTAGAAACATCTAAGTCACTAATACACAGTTTTAAAAAAAAAACTTCAAATCATTTAAGTAATTCAAAATGTGCGTCTTCAGTTTTATTTCAAACTACATCATATTATTCAAGTGTATAGTAGAAAATTTCTAGTAAAAATTGTTTCAATTTTTACTACATAAAAAATTATGTAAATTGAGCTAGAAACTTCAAATTAACTATTACATTGTTTTCAAAAAGAATTCAAATAATTTAAGAAATTTAAAAATAGTGGGCATCTTCATTTATTTCAAAAAAAACACTTCATTCTTCAAATGTACGGTACACGATCTCTAAAATTTTTTATGCAATTTTAACAATATAAAAATTTATGTAAATTGAGCTAGAAACTTCAAAGTGACTAATACACTATTGTCAATAAACTTCAAATAATTTAAGTAATTTAATAAGCACGTCTATATTTTTTTTTTAAAAAATACCATATTATTCAAATGTATAGTACATGACCTCTAGAAAAAATTGTTGTAATTTTAAAAATATAAAATCATTTAAATTTAGCTAGAAACATCCAAGTAACAATACATTACATTTTCAAAAACTTCAAATAATTTAAGTAATTTAAAAAGTGCGTCTTCATTTTTATTTTAAAAAACACCTTATTATTCAAATGTATAGTACACATTCTCTAAAAAAATGTTGCAATTTTAAAAGTATAAACAATTATGTAAATCGAGATAGAAACTTTAAAGCTACTAATACACTGTTTTCAAAACACTTCAAATAATTTATGTAATTTAAAAAATACTTATATTCATTTTTATTTTAAAAAACACCTTATTTTTTTAAGTATGTAGTACATGATCTTGTGGTAATTTGAAGACCGATGATTTCAATCCCTAATAATTAAGGGTTGTATCATCCATGATTATCTAGTCCATGGACATGCTATTCGGCTATCTAGTGTACTTTTCATTTCATTTTTATTTGTGGACTTTGGTGGATTTTAACACGCACCATGTCCTAAGTGGTATACGATATACCACATAAAAAAATGTATACAAAATTCAACCGAAAATGTTTAAAATAATAATAAATTATGTATTTTGTATGTATATATACCTCTTTTATTTTTTCCTTTTAAACTGGGGTGAATTTTAACCTTCACCACTTTTAAAGTGGTGTACTATACACAAGTCATGATTTTATTTAATTGATTATAGCAAAAAAGAAAACAAAAGAGATATACATACATATCAAATACATAATTTATTATTATTTTAAACATTTTCAGTTGAATTTTATATACATTTTTTTATATGATATACCACTTATAACGTAGTACGTGTTAACCACATCCGTGGACTTTACCTTGTTTGATTTATGTAAAGTTTTGTTGAAACAAAGTTATATTAGTGATTTTCACCAAAAATGGCAAAGTAATCTGTTTTGTTCAATGTTTTCTTCCCAATTTTGTTTCTACAATATTGGTTTATATATTCAACATTGAACTTCAATAATTTGAAACTAACTTCAATAGGTATGTTAAGATTTAATAAAATGTCAAAAAATTTAAAGTATATAGTTATTTAATCTATATTTTAAATTAGTTTAAAGGGAATTTGAAAAGAGAAAAAAAAAAGCATTTATGCCTCAATTCAAAATCATTCAATACTACATAGTACTGAATAGGTATCAACTGGGGACCAAGCCAAATAGCCTAGTTGGCCATGAAACTAGTTATTAGTTATGATATATAGAGTGGGTTTATCCACTCCCTTGTAACAAAAATAAAAAAGAGAATTCCTAATTCAGTTCACCTAATTTTAATTTACTAAAATATTAATTATTCCTACTTTTGTATTTGATTATTTTTTTGGGTACAATCATGAGTATTCCCACCCTTTAGACGGAAATAATTCCACTCATATTGTATGGCCGACGCTGACCTTAGAAAATTTGGTATAGGTAAAATTAGCTCATAGGTTTTTCTTTTATGTATTGTCCTTCTTATGAACTTATTAGTAGATTGCACCACTAATAGTATGTTTGGGAATATAATTTTATAGGAGATTATAATTTTCAAAAGTTATACATGAGATTATAATTTTCAAAAGTTATAGAGTTGTTTGGCATATACAAAATTATAAGTTCTTTGATAATGAGATTTTAAATCTTGTAACTAACTTTTGAAAAATTATTTGAGATAGTTTCTAGTTTTTAAAAGTTACCTATCAATCATTTACTTTAAAAATTAAAACAAAAATAAGCCTTATCTTACTAGATAGGATCAACTACATAGATCAAATAACGTCATATACTCTACTAAAATTCTTACAATTAAAGTGATTTCATGTTCGAATCTTGAATATACAATTATATTAAATACTCAAATTAAAAATTTTGTTGTTTATAATAATTCTATTCAGTTCAATCAATTTGCCTTTGATAAAAGATATTGTTATCTACATTAAAAAGAAAAGAAGTTGAATTTCTTCTAAAAAAATTAATTTAGTAGGTAAGAGCAAGACCATTTTTTTTATTTATTTTTTGTTCATATATAGAGCAAGACCATTGTTGTTTGCTAGTGGTTACGGTGGAGACATCGCATTAAATAAGTAAAATAAATACAAGAGGGATTGATTTCAAGTAAATAAATAATAAATAATATTCATAAAAAAAATGAAATTGTTTGTTGGTGTATCATTTTATGATTCCCTATCATGGAATTGGTGGATCGTCTACTTCCCTATGAAAAATTATATATACATCAACAGAATATGACGGTGTCTGCTTCTTTAATTTATAATATGTTTTTTTTTTTTTTGTTTCATCTTTATTGGCATTTTTTTTTATTTCTTTAAGATCACAACTCGTCAATTAAAAGAAAATATTCTAAAAAAATAAAAGCTAGCTCAAGATTCTTTTCAGGTTTGGTGTTGTGTTTCTCATTCTCTTTAATTTAATACTTAATTGTACTTTTGGTAAATGTGTGAATTTGGTCAATTAACTTTTAAATTTAAATGAGCAATTTTGTTCATCAAGTTTAAAAAATAACTAGTTTTAGTTCTTTTGCCATTAATTTGGATAAGAACTGCCGTTAATTTAAAAAAAGATTGATGTTAATTTAAATAAAAATTATAACTAAATTTTAAAGTGTTAATTGAGAGACTAAAATTATTCATTTTATAAATTTAAGAGATTAAAATCACACATTTACAACTCGAGAAACCAAATTCATTCCAAGAGAAAAAAGTAAAATTAAACTTTAATTTAATTAACTTCAATCAACAATTATGTTTATACATAATGGGGCCAGCTTATTAAAGTTGTTGTTAATTACTCTGAACCACTATAACAGCCTTTTGCACTATAATTATTATATAATATATATAGACACTCACAGACACCCGTGTGTGCGTAGGAAATTTTTTTTTTCCGCACATTATTTAATAATTATTTAATACTTACAATTACAAATTTCAAATATATAAAAAAAAATACTTGAAGTTAATAAAGAGTTTGGTGCCTATAGTTACATTATTTAAAGAATGATTTGATGATTTGATGATTTAATTTGTCCTGATTTTGTTCCTTGGACTCATCACCATGGAATCTTTTTTTTTTTTCCCCCTCCAACCCTTAACTAATAGTAATATTATTCTGAAATAAGAAATTGGTTTCTGGCTTTCTAATTGAGACATGAGGTTGCTATAGTTGTTGTAAGAAGATAAGATAGAGCATGCATGTAATGTAGATATAGTAAAATAGAATATTTATTCCCAGATTTGGATATGAGCTACTTTTAATTATTTGAGTGTATGACTCATATCTATAGCTTCAACAATTTATTAAACTTTAATTTGGCAAAGAAAAAAAAAACAATTTATTAAACTCCTATATATATACAAATTAAAGCTTCTAACGAAGTGTCTTTAATTTCTCTATTTAGTTCATTTTCATTTTTTATATTAAAAAAAATTCTTTTTCGAGAGTTTAAATCATTTTATGATCATATCTATCTATAATATAATAATAATAATATATACAATTGAGTGCTTAATTTCGACACGTATCAATTCCTGAAGTTATTGTTTATATTAAAATATTCATTTAATTTTTTTTTTAAGAGTTACTGAGATTTTAAGTCTGATTTTTATTTATTCAATTATTTAATTATTGGGATTAACATTATTTATCTATTATCTCAAAGAGTAATTTTAATTTTAATTTTTGATTTATTAGTGAGGGGTTATGGGTTTGGTGTTTGAGGTTTAGAATTTATGCTTTAAGATAGGGTTTATAGTCATGAATTAGAGTCTAGAGTTTAGTAAGTCATTTTTAATAATATATTTTTAAAATTATTTTTCACCTATTTAATTATTAAGTTTAACATTATTCCAATTGAGAGATGCTTAACTAGGTTCTTATGAATTAATTTATTATATTTTGTTGGGTTTCACGTGTATATATCACTTTATCAGCACCCGAAGTACTCCAATATAAGTTCTTAAATAAGCACTTCGAATGAGACCCACATGTACTCACAAATTAACTATCTCATATTTATTTTTTTTAATACAAATTAAGCTCACTCTTTCTATAAAAACTAGGTGCTAATTTAAGCAATTTTGCTAAACACCTCATTTCATGTCAGCATGCTCCAAAGGAAATGAGGTACTTAATCGGAATGCTTAAATGATAAGAACCCATTTAAGCACCCTCATTGAAAATTGTCTTAATCAGTTAACTTCAATAAACATATCTATCCACCATTAAAATCTCATAAAGTTTTAATTAATTTTTTTATCTATTCAATTATTTAGAATTAAGGTTCATTTAGTATTCAATATTTTAAGTTTAAATTTTAAGATTTAGATTTAAAGCTTGCATTTTGAAGTTTGGAATTTGGTGTTTAGTATTTAATATTTTGTGATTTAATAATTCAGATTTAAATTTAAACTTTCCTTTTAAAAATACTTAAACTCCTATACTCGTATTATGCACGGGTCAAACATACCAGTATATATAAAACAGATAGACACATACAAAATATTTTTTTGGTCTCACCAATATATGAATGACAGGTTTAGCATCATTTTTCAAACTATATATTATGAACAGACTCAGACAGATAAATCCTTTAAAAACTAGTGCATTTTCTAATTGATAAGCTTCATTATGTCCATTTTTTTTTCTACAAATTCGCTTTATATATTTTCCTTAAAATTTTAAAATGAAAAAGTCAACACATTAATTTAATATCGCTTTAAGATATAAAAGTATTTACTAATTTCTTTATTTGATTAGTATATGAAATTTTGAAAAAGATATTATAAGAATACTACTTTAAATTGTTTTATATTAAATAACTAAAAACATTATCTTGGTAGATATGCACAAAAAACAACAAAAGCAAATTTGGATGAAAATGACTATGCTTTTCCAGCATTTATATTAATGCCATTGGATGGAAAAGTTTTTCTAGTCTATTTGCATTAAGATTGGAAAACAACATTTTTCAAACTCATTAATATTTTGACTTAAAAAACACATACTGCTATCATCTTTGTTACTAATGCCATTGGATGTGGAAAAGCTTTTCTTCACAGTCAATATGCATTAAATTTGGGAAATTAAAAAGCAACATTATTGTCCTAACTTATCACTATTTTGACTTAAAAAAATAGGTACATATCTTCTTTTTCAAAGGACCAATTTTTATAAACACGAAATATTAAATAAATGCTCAAAAATAATTTTATATTTAACATGTTATAGTTCATGTGAGAGTTTGTGAAGCCTTCATTTTTTTGTACAAGGGAAAAAAGAGAGGAAAAAACAATGAGAAAACAAATATCACGGTAGGTGTAGGTCCGGCAATTCATCCCCAGAAGCGGGGATTCTCGCGAGGACCGCTCCAAACGAGCTTTCAAAGAGGTGGAATTTTTTTCCGTGGGAATAGAGACGAGGATAAAATTTCCCGTGATAAATATGAGAACGGGGATAGGGATCACACTCTCCTTCCCGCGGAATTCTCAAATTCCTGCTTCCCCTTAAAGTTACTAAAATACCGTAGTTAAATACATATGTATATTTAAAATAAAGAATATTTAAGTCTTTTTCATTTTATAAATTTTAACTATTTTTATTTTTTTTATGGAAAGTAAAGTGAAAACCCTAAGTATATATATAAAATTATATAAATACTCACTTATAATATAATAAATATACATAAAATTAATAGGATTAATGTAGTCATTTGTATATTAAAAAATAATATGATTAACTTTAATTTATTATAACATCTGCTCTTAGTTCCCGCCCCTGCATTATTAACTGTCGTGCTTATCGCTCGTTCATTTCTGCACGTTGTTTTTGCTCGTCGTGCTCATTCTTGCTATCACACCATTTCTGCTCTTGCGTTGTTTGTTTAGGTTATACATTGGTTCTTTTTTTTATCGGCCAAACACACACCCTTACGCTACACTACTCCTAAAAAATCTACCCCACCGGGGATCAAAAACCCCTCTCATTCAGCTCAAAGAACTCCTCCTTTTACATTGATTCCTTCTTTTACTACTTGTGTTTCAGATTTTTATACTTTTTAAGAATTTTTTCATTTTTTAATATCGGTAGGGATCCAGCGGTCCTTGCGAGGAGGCAGGAATGTGGATGGGGATAAAAATATCCCCGCCGCAAAGAGCGGGGATGAGAATGAGGAGAAAATTGGGAAGCGAGGACACGGAGTGGGATATCACTCCCCGCCCCCGCCCTACTCAATTGCCACCTCTAAATCACTGGATAGATAAATTATCTAATGTGCATCTTTACAACATGATTGACTTTATTAATTTTTAAAAGAACTTAAAAAAATATTACTAAATCATTAAAAATGCATTTTTTTTGTATTTATAATATTTTTTAAAAATACTATATAAAATTTATGTTATTAAAGATTAATTAGATTGTGGTAGCGATTTGCTAGTAGAGATGCTCGGAGTGGACCCTGGACCGTGACATTGAACTTTAATAGGTCACAACTCACAAATTAAATTAAACATTATGTATTATATATGCATTTGTTAAAAAGTTTATATATAATATATTAATTTTAAAAATATTCTCTCCATTTCTTTTTTATTGTCTATTTTTCAGGGATAAAAATTTGTTTTTATTTATCTATTTATTTTTATTTTCAATGTAGTATTAATTTTTTTTATCAATTCTATTCTTATTTTTAATTAGAAAACTAATTAATGATCTAATATCCAATTAATAAATCAATGAGAAAAAAAAGTTATTGAAGAAAATTTAAAAATTATTTTGATAAAAATAAAAAGCTAATTATATCCTAAATGGACGTATACATAATAGGAATTAAAGAGTAAGAAGGATCCTATCCAACTATTAATCAGTTAATCTATTTAAGGGGTTCAAAAAACGACATTTGGACATTAGATTAGAAATTTGGCTAATTTGATTCAAGTTAATTAGAATTAATATGGATGATCGTGGGCTTTAACTCACTTGGTCATATAAGTTTTAAGATTTGCGAGATTGGAGGTCTAAAGTTTAAATTTTGATCGTAGAAATTGAGAATAGAATATTGAGAATTTAGTTTAGAGTGTGTGTAAGTGTGTATTTGTTATAAAAAAAAAATTAATGTGAGCAATATTAGCTTTCTTTATGTCAACATTTTTTTTAAAAAAACAAAAATAAAAATTCAAACTCTATGTCAACATTTAAAAAATAACTTTATTATTTATCAAATGTGCCAGATTTTTGTTTTTGTTTTCATTCAATAATTTTTAATAAGACTGACTTGATACTTTCACACATACACAAACCATACAAGCACCGTCTTGGCTTTAAAAATATCTTGAAAACACGTTATCTACCTGTCAATGAAACCCAATATATCTTGACTTGCTTTATTACATTTTGAGTTAATATTAAGATCACAGGAGTTTCTAATTTTGTTACAATTAGTTTTTACTTTTTAGTCATTTATTTCGTAAAATTGATTATTTTAATTTTTGATTGTATAAAGAATTGATCATAATTTAAAAAAAAAAATAATCAGCTATTTTAGTTAATAAACTAAATTAAATAATATTTTATAAAGTCAACTATTAAAATTAATTTCATTAAAGTGTAGAGCTAAAAAGATTGATACATCCAATCTTGGGATCAACTTGCTATTTTTTTAATAAAAATCAATTTGCTACATCGGTGTTATAACTATGTTGTAGAACAATATTAGAGTGATATCTTAGTTATAAAAATTATGTTAGATGTGATATGAAGATTATATCTCAAAATCATCTTGATAGGTTATCCAAATAAACAACAACGTCACAATTTTCATTAAAATTGAGTTGGACTCAAAAATAAAACCAAAAAAACCTCAAAATGTAGCCTACAAACCCTAATAACTCCTCACCATTCGAGAGCTTGCTTCTTTCTTGATGGAATCACAATATGTTCATAATACAATTCTGTCAAGTTAGTTTACAACACATTCATTATATTTTTCAAAACCATTCTCTCAACAATAGTTTTTTTTTTCCTGTTTCTCCCTTGTTTTGCATATAAAGAAA
The DNA here is from genome assembly GCA_037177725.1 of Cyamopsis tetragonoloba. Classification (NCBI taxonomy): domain Eukaryota; kingdom Viridiplantae; phylum Streptophyta; class Magnoliopsida; order Fabales; family Fabaceae; genus Cyamopsis; species Cyamopsis tetragonoloba. The sequence continues at coordinate 59,740,594 of CM074123.1, forward strand.
AATATCGTGAGGGAATAAGAAACTTTAGGGAAGTGGGCCCAGGCCCGGCCCACGTAGGCGGCTTGGTGTGAGGGGTCCATCAGTGTGGCTTACTACTTACCAGCTTTTACGCAGCTGGATGTGGTCCACGTGGACGCTCATGTTCTTCCAAAAATCCTAACCAATCATTGCCCTCGCTTCGACTTCACCTTTTAACTTCACACGTGTCACTTTCTACTCGAACTTTCACCTCTTACCCCGAAATAGCGCGGTAATGTTAGCACGGCCCTAGTCTTTTCGCGTCGAAAAGCCGTTAATCCCGCCACCCTATCCTTCTTACGTTTCAACTGAAACTCTTGCAACTTAAATCAGTAATTTTCATTCTTCATTCAAAAAAAACATATAATATGTATAATGTATAATGTATAATATATATATATATATTTTCCAGTTTAATTTTACATTTTGTGTAAATTTAGTTTCTAATTTTAAATGAGTAATTTTGATTTTAAAGTTCGCAAAATAGGCAGTTTTAGTCTTTTTGTTAGTCTTTTAAAAATTAGTAACGATTTTTATCTAATTAATGGCGGAATTTATTTGAATTAGCGATGGTTTTCATCTAAATTAGTGACAAAAGGTCTAAAATTGCTCGTTTTGTAAATTTGAGATCAAAACTAAATATTTAAAAATCGGATAACCAAATTCGCATAAAATATAAAATTAAGAGATCAAAAGTACGATTAAGTAAACAAAAAATCTTTAAAATTGTATCTCACAATATCTTCAAAATTATTTTCCATTTTCCCTCCTTTTCACACCTCGTTAATGATAATGAACACATACAAAATTGTTACATTAAACACTTAAGGGTACAACTAATAAAATATTATAATTTAACACAGTTAATAAAAAATTTAGCTATTAATTGATTAAGAGTTCATTTATTATAGTTTAAAAATAATTGATTTTCAAATTGGATTGAGAATTAATTATTTTTAATTAATTGTTAAAAAAACTAAAAACTATTTATGTTTAGTTACAATAAAATAAACACTTTTTTAACCTCCTCTTTCTTTTACAATAATTTATTATTTTGAAAAAAAATTCAAAATTACTTAAATAGTATAAATGTAATTATTTTATTACAGTGTAATGTGTCTATATCATTACGTAAACTTCTTTATTTACATGCTACTTCTTTATTTACATGCTACTAGGTATATTTTAATGTCTATTGATATGAATTGGCAAAAACCAGTTATTAGTCATTTATTGATATAAGAAATATTTGGAAATTTAAAAAATACAAACAATAAGATAGTTGACTTTGTTGTAAAACCATGCCAAACCTTGTGAGTTGTGATAATTAACCAATATAAGCTCTCAAGGAGCTAGCAATGATGCCGCCAGTCCAATTAATCTATTTCTTTTTTAAGAAAGAAAAATTAATCAATATAACCACTAAATAATTGAGAATCAATATAACAAAATGCATATTCCAATTACCAAAATACGTATGAGTATTGAGTAGTATCTTGGCAACAATCCCAATAAGTCACTTCAGAAAATCATTGAATTTTTTAATGAAAAATAGAATAATAATAATAATGAAACAGCTGAAGTTGAAGAAGAAAGGGAAATAGTGGGAGAGAGGTCACCTTCGTGGTTCTGGTTTTGCTTCAACATTCCAACTCTTCTTACACATGCATATTATCTAGAAAATCTCAATAATTATATTGCAATTTCAATTATACCCTTCATTTTCCCCCAAAACCCCGTCAGTGCCCTTAAGTCTTCTTCCACATTCTCACATGTATATATATGTATATATAAATGCACGCCATTACAAATGGTACAGCTATATTGACCCATATCTGTTCTTCTGTACATAACACCCATACAATTGAAGCAACCTTTGAAAGTTTTTGCCTTTATTCTTCGGAGAGTACTAAAGGTAACAACCCATCATTCATTTTTCTGTCTCTTGTTGTTTTGATTTGGTTTCTGTTTCTGTCTTTAATGTGTTCACTTCAGTTCTCAAATAGTTTCTTCTGGCATGTTGTTTCTTGTTTCACTTAGCTTTTTCTGTTTTCCTGAGTTTGATTACTGACAACGATGGAATTTCAGAAACGGTTTTTTTTTTTTGTTTTGGTGTTTTGTTGTGTTGTGGTGTGATGTACATGGAAAGGAGCATCTGGGAAGAAGCAATGTCACGCAAAGATGGAATATTTTTAGTTGCTTTTGGCTTCTTTTTATTTTTAATCAATCTTTGGTTTGCTGTGATGGGTTATAAAGTTTGATTCATTTCTCTTTTGCTTTTTTGTTTCTTGTCAGATAATTTATCATTGCCTTTTTTGCTCTTGAAATTGTCATAGATTATAAAACCCCCATGATGCCATGATTGGTTCTGTAAAGTGAAAATTGGCTCTTGTGATTTTGTGAGTGACACTGATACCCCAAACACTGATGAATAGTGTATTCTTAATTTTTCTGCAAAGTTTGGTTCTTTTTCATATTTTGAAGAATTTCAATTTTCTTTTTGAAGGTGGGCAGCTAATTATACTGTTCAATTCCTGGTTTAGCCGTGGAAGAATTCTGAATGTGACCCTGACCCATAACACTAATGCATAGTGAATTCTGAATTTTTCTGCAAAGTTCGGTTCTTTTTCATATTTTGAAGAATTTCAATTTTCTTTTTAAAGGTGGGCTTCTGATTATACTGTTTAATGCCTGGTTTTGCTGTGGAAGAATTTTGAATGACACAACACCCTTAATATTAATGCCATAGTGTATTCTGAATTTTTCTGCAAAGTTCTGTTCTTTTTTTCGTATTTAGAGGAATTTCAAACTTTGTTTTAGGTGGGCTGCTGATTATACTGTTCAATGCCTGGTTTAGCTGTGGAAGAATTTTGAATGACACCCTTAAAACTAATGCATAGTGTATTCTGAATTTTTCTACAAATTTTTATTTTTTTTAGTGTTTTTCCTATTTGGAGGAAATTCAAACTTTGTTTTAGATGTGCTGCTGATTATACTGGTCAATGCCTGGTTTAGCTATGGAAGAATTTTGAATGACACCCTTAAAATTAATGCATTAGTAAATTCTGAATTTTTCTGCAAAGTTTGGTTCTTTTTCTCCTATTTTGAAGAATTTCAAACTTTTTTTCAGGTGGGCTTCTGATTTTATAGTTCTAATGCCTGGTTTAGCTTTGGATGAATTGAATATGAATAATACAGCAGAAGATCCTAGTGGGAGTTATACACCCCAAAAGGAAAACTTTACTCAACAAGCATCTCCAAGGAGTACTTTGAGTCCTAGAAGCATTCAAAGCGACTCAATTGATTTGGCCATTGATGGTGTTGTAGATACCTCAATTGAGCAACTGTATCACAATGTGTGTGAAATGAGAAGCTCAGATCAATCACCCTCAAGGGCTAGTTTTTACTCATATGATGGAGAATCAAGGATTGATTCAGAATTATGTCATCTTGTTGGAGATGTTGTGGATTTGGAGATTACTAAAGAGGTTGTTACTGTGAATAAAGAGGACTCTAATACTCCTGAGAAAGAAATTGTGTCATGTGGAAAGGAACCTACAAAGAAGGATAGTGAAAGGGTGATTGAAGGATCAACCAAGTCAACTCCAAAAAGCAGAAAGAGGAATGAGAAGGGTAGTAGTACTAGAAAATTAAATGGTCTTTACAATTTGAGGAAGCTTAATAAGAGTCTTGGATTGAAGGGGATTGATGAATCTATAGGGTTAGATAATCCTGATCTTGGACCTTTCTTACTCAAGCAAACAAGAGATATGATCTCTTCAGGTGAGAATCAACACAAAGCTCTTGATTTGGCTCTCAGAGCTCTCAAGTCATTTGAGATGTGTGCTAATGAGAAACCAAGTTTAGAGTTGGTCATGTGTCTCCATGTCTTGGCAACCATATACTGTAATTTAGGACAATACAATGAGGCTATTCCGATTCTCGAGCGATCCATCGAAATTCCTGTCTTGGAAGATGGCCAAGATCATGCACTAGCAAAATTTGCAGGGTGCATGCAGTTGGGTGACACTTATGCAATGATGGGTCAGATTGAGAATTCCTTGTTGTTTTACACAGCAGGACTTGAAATTCAAGGACAGGTCTTGGGGGAAACAGATCCGCGATTTGGCGAGACGTGTCGCTATGTGGCCGAGGCTCATGTTCAGGCGCTGCAGTTCGACGAGGCTGAGAAGCTATGTAATATGGCTCTTGAAATTCACAGGGGAAATGGTTCTCCTGCTTCTATTGAAGAAGCAGCAGATAGGAGACTAATGGGACTTATTTGTGACTCAAAGGGTGATTATGAAGCTGCTTTAGAACATTATGTCTTAGCAAGCATGGCTATGGCAGCAAATGGCCAAGAATTTGACGTGGCTTCAGTGGATTGCAGCATAGGTGACGCCTATCTCTCGTTGGCGCGCTATGACGAAGCAGTGTTTTCCTATCAGAAAGCACTGACTGTGTTCAAATCAACCAAAGGAGAGAATCATCCAACAGTTGCTTCAGTCTATGTGAGGCTAGCTGACTTGTACAACAAAATAGGGAAGTTCAAGGAATCAAAGTCGTACTGTGAGAATGCGCTAAGGATTTTCGGGAAGATCAACCCGGGGATCCCCTCAGAAGAGATTGCTAGTGGTTTGATAGATGTTGCAGCCATCTATCAATCCATGAATGATTTGGAAAAGGGGTTGAAGTTACTCAAAAAGGCCTTAAAGTTATATGGAAATGCTCCTGGTCAACAAAGCACTATTGCAGGAATTGAGGCTCAAATGGGAGTCATGTATTACATGCTAGGGAACTATTCTGATTCTTACAACATCTTCAAGAGTGCCGTCGCCAAGTTTCGCACCAGTGGAGAGAAGAAATCTGCTTTGTTTGGAATTGCATTGAACCAAATGGGCCTGGCCTGTGTGCAGAGATATGCTATCAATGAAGCAGCAGATTTGTTTGAAGAGGCAAGGACTATTTTGGAAAAAGAGTATGGTCCATATCACCCTGATACCTTAGGAGTCTATAGCAATCTTGCAGGAACCTATGATGCTATGGGCAGGTAACATGTTCATTGTCCTCTAACTTTCCTTAATCCTTTTGTTCTTGTCTGAAAATAGGAGTCATTCTTGCATGAATACAGTGTCTATAGGTATAACCAATAAAAAACAAGGGCGATATCAAAATTATTATATGCTCTACTTTGAAACGTGTGATATTATCATTTGAGTATTATTAGGAGCTTCTCATTGGTTGTGTTTAAGAACAAGTTGTTAGGTTTGTATCCATGTCATCTCTTATGTTTACAACTTCATGAAGTATAAGCAATAAGCATACTCAATAGTTTTTCAGGCTTTGAATTCTAATGTTTGTTGTTAATTTGTGATTATTTGCAGAGTGGATGATGCAATTGAAATTTTGGAATATGTGGTTGGAATGAGAGAAGAGAAGCTTGGAACTGCAAATCCGGACGTGGATGACGAGAAGCGCCGGTTGCAAGAGTTGTTGAAAGAAGCCGGCAGGGCTCGGAACAGGAAAACAAGAAGATCATTGGAAACTCTACTTGATAGAAACTCTCAGCTTATAAAAGACAATGGCATTCAGGTATTATAAATCAAGGGATATATGTAAATAAAACAAGATGAGATCAGCTGGTTTGATTATTTTTGTCATTGTTTGCAAATTTGGCCAAAAAAAATAACAAAGTGGAAATAGGTTCCACTTTTTTTTTTCATTGTGTCCATAGAAGTTACCTTGTATGTCTATTTTCTATACTGCAGAGGAAATTTTCTGTTATTCTTATTCTTCTTTGTATAATTGAATTTATTATTATATATTGTGGAAATTCAATTTTTCTATGTGAAGAAAAGGATGTTGAAACTTAATTTTCTCTGCTGGTACACCAAATGGCCTGTTGGAAAATTCAGTTGCTTCTAACTGCGTTTGAGATGCAACTATATATTTTGTAAGTTTCTTTGTTATAGTCAAGGATCTTGTGAAAGTGACAAGCATGAAAATGACACTGCAGAATTGTTGTGACATAATTGATCAAAAGAAACGCTTAAGAGGATTTTTATATATAAACATTTTAATGCTTACATTGAAATGCAAGACAAAAATAAGATCAAGGGTCAAACAAATCATGGAGACATTGACTAGAATTGTATCATTCAAGTTGACTGAACTATTAATTCTTGTTTTCCAATCCTTAACCCTGTGTGTGTTTGTATGTAGCAATTGAAACTTCTGACGAATTTAAATTTTTTTTTGAAAATACCTTCTATTTAGTTGGAATAGTAAATTTTTACTTTTTAATTAAAATACATTTTTCTATTGAAATTAAAAGTATCTTAAACTTTTGGAGAAATTAAAGTAACATCTCTTGTTGAAGGTTGCACATGTTACAGCAAGACTCAACATGTTTGTGCATATTACACTGATTTCTCAAAGTTTGTTTTCTATTACACCAATCTTCTCTGAGGTTTTTTTTATTAAGCCGACCTCATCTGATAATTGTTTTTTGTTACACATTCTTGACTTTTGTTGAGATTTGATCACATTACGGATTCTCGAGGAAGTCAGTGTAATTTTTAAAACACGCCGAGTCTTTTATAATGTACACAAATTTCAAGAAAAAATGTTGTAATTTTTTCTAAATATTTTGAATGAAATAGTACATCTAATTCAAAAATAAAAAAGTATTTTATATCCTCTTACAAAATCAATTCTCCTCTCTAACTTTCTTATCCAAACACAGAGTAAATAAATAATACATATGTTTTCTGACAGTTGAACCTCTATAATGTGTAACCTGATATTTCCAAGGTGAAGTTACATTTGCTATTCCCACAAGAACATAAATTATGATATGTTCTTACTTATGTGCACATCTACCCAATTGCTCTATTTAATTTATTTATTTTTGTTTATTTAAATAGCAAAGTGAAGACCCACAAATAAAGGGTACTTGCTTAGAAACATGCCTGCCCAATTGAAACTGGTGGGTCAGATAAGGATCCATAGAGAATATGTTTAGCAATCCATTGATTTGCTGCTTGAGAGTAGTGTATACCATCCCAACTTACATGCTGAGAAGGATTCTTGCATGGATTCCCATAAACTGTTCCATTTATTATGGCTCTTTTGCCACAATTTATGTGGTAGCCATAGTAACTGCCACAACAGAATTCCAATGGACTTACAAAACCTGCCACAAATCAAGCATAAAGGTTATTTGAGCACATGCTGAATTCTTTTATTGTCAAAGGCTAGCTAAATTGAAGATAATGAAAACTCTTAAATTTATATAGGCTCGGACAGTCGAACCTAACTCAATCTTAAAAACTAACTTATTGGAGAATTTTCCAACTATTATATACTCTATTAGGGTCATGGTCCTTGACGATGTTTAAGACTAGACATATGGTGCGTTAAATTTACAAATTAACACATTTACGAGTTAAGAGTTAATTAACTCAATCTCTTGAAACATTAAAAGTATATCAATTTAATCCCTAAATATAAGGACTGAACTAACTTATTTTTGCATAAATAAAGGGCTCTATTAATGCGGGGACTAAATTGATTGACTTTTATAAATTTAACTAAATTTTCTTTCTCATAACTTGAGGACCAACAATTAGGAGTTCTCCAAACTTCGATTTGTTGAAGTAAAAGAATTTTTCTTCTCACAAAAGCATCTGTAGTGCATGTAAAATTGAGTTTGTGGCGAAAGAAATCATAACCAAACAAGTACTAAGTTAATTGGTGATTATAATTTCAGAGACTAAATTGATGTTTTGTTCGTGAGGAAAATATGGCATTACACTCAACATTGTATGAATTTGGAGAGAAGAAAATCACCTTGGTTCCTTGCATTTCTGATTAATTCATATTTTGCTGTGTACACATCAACATATGTGAATTTGGCTAGTGGAAGCTTTTTCCTTAGCTGAGACACTTGTTCCTTGAGCTGCCTGTTAAATTCTTGAGCAAGCTCATTCTGTGGTTTCACACAGCCATTTTCATCCAAATTACCCTTCTTAGGCTCATAATAGATGTAACTGTAGGGCAAGCATCCAAGTGGACCTGTGTTGTGAATCCAAAACACTCTTGCCCCTTCATTGTATAGTTGCTGAAATTGAAGCATATTATTAGTTCCAGAACCAAATTGCTCCTGCTCAGTTTCATTTTATCTGTCATTTAAGATTATACATATTATTTTATTAAGTGTGATCATAATTTTTAGTAGAAAGACTTCATTTACTAAATTACCTTTATTAATAGAATTTAAAAAATTTAATGTGTTAACTAAATACTCCTTCTGTTTCATAACGTAAGTACAAGCCCCAACTTCAAAAAGTTGATGTTTCATAATTTAAGTTGGTATACAAAACGCTTGAAGTATTTATTAATTTTTTTTTAATTTTACCTTATTTATAGAGGAAAGTACAACTAATAGAGATAGTGAGTTTTTACGTTTAATTATGGGTAGAATTGAAAAATAGGACTAGTTTTTCCTAAAAGTAATACATTAATCAATTTTTTTAAACTATGTGAAAAGTTATTAAGTGTTTTATGAAACTTAGGGAGTACTAGATGAGAATCAAAATAAAAGAGGGTATTTTTGTAAAGAAATAATTAATATTCGTTATTTTTTAAAATGACAAGTATTTTGAAAAAAACAAGAGATTCTAAACAGGACAAATAAATTGAAATGGAAGGAGTATATGGTAATATGCTAAACAAGGTTTCGGAGGCTGCTGCATACCTGCACTGCTTGGGAGAACTGGCTCAATATATCAGGAATGGACCTTCTAACTTGTTCCTCAGAAGTGTGCTGAAGACCATAGGCAAGGTCATTTTGTCCAATGTCTAAGGTATAAAGTGCCCTTGAGAATTCCTCTGGCCTTGGAAGACCACTTTTTAATGGTGGTTCTGTCCCTGGAAAAAAAAAGTGTACTAACAATGTTTTAAAGAAAATTAAAAATTGAAACTGGGGTGCCTCAAATATGCTACAATTTATGAAATGGCTTATTTTTAGTCAATGTAGAGCTTTGACACACCTTTTCACGCCTAGAACTAGACATATGCTTTTTAAAAGTGAAGTGCCTCAAATTTGCAACATGTTAAGAAGTTAAGAAATGTCTTATTCTTGTGACTTGTGAGAATATAACTAACACACTTACTTCTAGCCCAAGACTGTGTATATGCTGGAGTTTAACTTATAGATTGGATATGTTCTAATAAGATATTAAGTCAATTCTGACCGTATTTCTAGTCGAAGTGTGACTCTAACACACGTAACGAACTTTTCATCAAATTCTGATAATGCTTCTGGATGTTGACAGTTCTAGTTGGACACTGTATCAGTACACACTCTTCTATCTAACACATTGTTAAAAATCTCAAAAACATGAAAGATCATGCATAGGGGAAGAGAGATTAACTGTTGTTAGAGAGTTGATTGAAGAGAATGTTGGTGTGGGATTTGAAGAGTTTGAACTGAGAAACTTGAAGGCCAAGATGGAAGGGACTATAACCACCAGGACAAATGGAAGATCCTCCTGTTGCAAAGTTAGCACCATTCCTGTAATTTGATCCAACTGAGTTCAAATATGCACTCAGATATGGTAGCTTCAATTCTTCAGCTGCATCAGTCCACACACAAAAACATTAAAAACAGCAATAATAAGAAGATAGATATACATAAAAAATGTATAACATAGATAACAACCATTCCCACAGTCCAATAAAAAATCACACCTATTTAGTTTATTTTGGTTTCTCCAGTACCCTACTCATACCAATGTTTAGTTTTCAATTGACTAAATATGAAAATATTTTTATTAAAAGTAAAAAATTGTTCCATTCGTCGAACATGGTTGGAATTTATATTCAAACAAATTATAATCATTAATATTATTGAAACGCAAGTCACGTTTAGTCAACTAAAAATCAAACATGCACTAATATGGTTATCCTTTGGAGCCACAGTGTACCTTTACCAATATGCCGATAGTTCTCCCCTCGTTGAGTTTATTTTGAATAAATAATCACTTATTTTTTTAATTCCATAATTGAACATTTGAAATATAAGCAATTGTTTTTTCACTTTTCATGTATTTTCACTCTATTATATTTGAATACTAATTCCTTGGGTACATATAGGCTTATCCTCCTAAATAAACGCTCTTTCATGGACTCAAACTATGATTCTCCCTTGAGTCCCGACCATAAGGCTAATCTATTGGCCGTAAACAGAATAGTCTTCTTAACTAGTTTTCTTTAGTGTGTCTTTATCACTACATCAACACTTTTACGAACTTGAATCATAGTTTTTCCGTACTTAAATTTACTTTAAAAAAATAGTCACTTATTTTCACTAATTCCATAACTGAACTATTGAAATATGAACTATTATCATGGCAAAAGACTAATCCTTTAGTCATACACAAATTTTTCCTTTAAACTGATATTCTTTCCATGAGTTGAACCATGGTTCTCCCCTAAAATTTTAGTATATCTCTATCACTACACCAACACTCTTGATAACTCGAACCATAATTCCCTCTTGTTCAATTTATTTTAAACAAATAATAACTTATTTCCGTAAGTTACTTAAAAGATATTTTGAAATATAAGCAATTATATATCAAGTGAAGGAAGGAGAGAGTACAGAGATTAAAGTCACTGACTTATAAAATCAATGATGAGACGGCCATCAGAAGCTCTTCCAGAGAGTGTTCCAAAGAAGGTGATGCCATTAGGAGGAGTGACCCCAGTGAATGCTGCTGCTATGGCTCCTGTGTCTGAATTTGAGTCCCCAAAGTTGTAAATTGCTGGATACCAACATTTCTTAAATTTAGAGCCATTATAATTCCCACATGAAACTCTAGTGAACAATGTAAATACCACACACAGACTGAGACACAAAATTACATGAATTAGCCTCCTAGAGTTCATGATTTGAGAAAATTTAGGTACCAATCTCTCTCACTTTGTTGTGTTTTAGAGAGAAATTTTTTCTAAGAAGTGGTCCTTTATATATAATCACTTAATAGGGATCATGAACTGTTGTTTTCTCAGAGTTCAGTGAGGTGGTGATGACCACAGAGTACAGACACTATTTCATGCTAACTCCAAAGAACATATTGGTGCTTATGTCACCGACAATTTTGTCATTTTAATAAGTTTGTTGCATATCGCTTATTAATTATTATCATTATTTTTTTTCTCATCGAGTATCTCTTATATCAGTTAAAAGACTAATTTCTTTGAGACGGAAAAATCATCAAAATTGATTTTGCCTCTTTTAACAAAGTTCTTTATATATATAGTTAGGATTTAGACCACTCTTATTATGTTCAAAGAACTAAACCATCTATTAATTATGTCAAAATTTGTTGTTTACTTTATTGTTTTTCGTAATTTATTTTTTGTATCAAAAAAATCCTTAATCCACTGCTAAAGATTAATTCCTTCACAATATAAATTTTGTCCCTCCAATAAAACCTTCACATCACGAGCATTTGAATTTCGAACCCATGTCAAAAATCTTAAAGAACGGGCTATACTTTCTTGTTTTCCATAATTTAATTCATAAGTATTATGTTACTAGTGCATAATCTCTCGTGACAGTTGTGTGAGTAACAAGTTATGATCTGTAATCATTGCTTTTTTAATTTCTCGTTACTTAATACGACTTGAAGCAATTTACTTTTTACATATGTTGATCCTAAAATAAAATACAACCCATGAATTTTATCACTTCCGGTATTTATTCATAATTAATTGAGCATTAAAAGCGTATTTGGATTATGTAAAAAATAGGTCATTTTAATAATTAATTATGTGTATAATTTTTTCCGGTACATTAGAAAGTAAATATGTGTATAATTAATTATTTATGACTGATTATAACTTAATTAAATTTTTTTTAGATATATTATTAAAAAAGTGATTTTGGAGATAATTTTGTATAGTTGGATTATTTAAAAAAATATTTTTTATGGTAGAAATTCGAATTATAGTAGGAGAAAATAAATTAAAGCAAAAAATCTTTTTTAGTAAGGTCTTGTTAAATAATATCCTTAGCATACGGGTTAAGGTTACCGGAATTCGAAAAATAATTATAAGAGCATGTTATTCCGTCTCTCAAAAATATAAAAAGTTATATTTTTTAACGACTTTTTACTTCTTAAAAATATCCTAGAAACACTAAATATCATTTAAAAAATTAAAAAGCTTTTTGTAGTTATAGAAAACAATGAAAAAAATCTAATTTATTTTTCTAAATTTCATCCAAACAACATGACAAACCACCCAAAAAGTTTTTTTCTAAAATCAAAAGTTTTTCTAGTTTCCAAACATGTTCTAAATTTATTATAAAATCCCTTCCAATTATCCAGCAATATAAAAGAATCCACATCCCACTATCCACTGGGATAAAGTAAAAATGTCATTATCCACATCCAATAATTCACGGGCATCTTTTCTTTTTTGGGAGTCCATGCAGAAAAGGGGGAATACAGAAAAAGGATGACAATTTCCCAATCAAGATGAATTTATATATAAACCTGCACAAAGTTATTAAATCAAATCTCACAAAATCCTTCAATCATAATACTTCATTTTTAATAATTACTAACTCAAGCATTTTATATAATCATTCAAACGCATTTATTGATCATACCTTTCTTTGATTATAAGGCATCTAACTCCAATTCACAGCTTAAGAGTGAAGGATAAGGTTCAATAATTGGCATTTGAGGGTTTCACAGAAGCAAGCCATCAATTATGCTCACAGATTCTCTGCTTCATGAGTCATGAATGGAGCTCCTATTATTTAATTCTCTGCCACACAGTATATTTACATGACTTGTCTAAAATTTTTATATGTAATTACAAGTGTAAGACATCAAGGATATTAGTGTAATTAACTCTTATTTTATGACCCTAAATGTAGGGTTTAATACTTTAATGCAAAACAAAAATGCCATAATCTAATTCATTTACTGTCATATCATCAAAGAAATTTGATTTTTGTAATCACAAGCCTAATTCTTTTGATAATGTTATAATACTCCATTGTGTATTATTGTTTAAGTGCATGAAAATTTACACTCTTTATACCCTTTAATATTTGGAGTCGCATTATATAAGAGAGGCTTCTCTGTTGTGCAATCTTTTGCAAAGCAGAAAATTCTTCTCTTTAAATTCGGCTAAAGAAAATTTAAAGTCGAAGAAAATGCGGTTGGATTAGAACTTTTGTTGTTTTACTTGTCCCGCAGAGAAAACTCTGCAGAGAAGCCCAACTCCCACTTAATACTTCATTGTTTTCGTGATTTTTCAGTTTCGTACAAAGGAAAAACTATATAACGAAGATGTCCTTTCCAGGGTTAAGTTCAAGTGTTTTGCTGCAACTGATACAATGGTAATGACATACAAATATCAAAATGAAAATATTCAAATGTTTGATATTTGATCACAATGTGAAACAGATACAGCTGTTAGAAGGGAGATTAATCCCAATTACCTATACTTCTGTTCCTATATTTAAACAATGAAAGAAAATAATTAAGGGAGAGGCAAGTGCATTACATATCCCTTTGCTTATTTTGCTTCAAATCAATTAGAGCTCCCTAATCATATTTTTAATGTGACACAACTTGATGCCTTACTGGTACAAGGGCTGCTTGTGCAATTGTCTAGAACTCCATGTATTGTTCACAGTTGAACTTGGAAAAATGATTGTTGGAAGTCTCTCACTCTCCCTAAGGTGAGGAAAATCAACGGTGTAATGTAATCCGCGGCTCTCGTGGCGCGAAAGCGCACTACTCACCACAAGCTTTGCACAACAAAAGAGGTTCCTCATCTCACATGTCTCAGTCCCCACCATTGTTGGCTTCCATCCATGATGAAACAAGTACTCTTCCCATTTAGCCTCTAGATCAGCGATTTTCCGCTTGGCGGTCTCTAATCTCATCGTGGACCTAACAATTCCTACATAATCCCACATCATAGATTGAAGCTCCTTCCTAAATTCCTTTGTGATTGATGAAATTTTGCTTCTAACATCGCTTCGAAGTGAAAAAGGCAAAATGGGCTTGGGCCATATGTTTGATGCAGACAGATCAAGGCTAGAACTCTTCATGTGATCAACCGAGGGCTGCACGGCTCTTCGTGCGAAAACCAGCGCCTCGAGCAATGAGTTGCTTGCAAGCCTGTTTGCTCCATGCAAGCCAGTGTATGCTACCTCGCCAGCTACATACAAACCTTGTACATTTGTCTCTCCTTGGAGTCCGGCGTGAACTCCTCCACACATGTAATGAGCGGCTGGAACAACGGGGATTGGATGGCGAGTGATGTCTAAACCATATTGGAGACACGTGGAAGCAATGTTGGGAAAGTGGGAGAGGATTTGCTCCTTGGGTTTGTGACTTATATCAAGGAGAACGTACTTCTCGTCGCGCTTTTTGAGTTGGTCATCGATACTTCTTGCCACCACGTCCCTCGGAGCAAGCTCTGCCCTCTCGTCATACAAGGGCATGAATCTTTCCATGCCTAAATTGTAAAGGATACCCCCATCACCCCTGACTGCTTCGGATATCAGAAAAGCGTTTTCTCTTGGCTTCGTCGGTTTAACCGGAAGCCCTTCATCAGCTAAGGAAGTTGGATGGAACTGCACAAACCTGGCCAATCATAATATGAGTGCAAAAAAATAAATAACCACAAGGACAGAATACATCATATTTTTTTTATAAGCCAGAATACAGCATATTCAGCCCTGTATAATGGTATGAGAAACTCAGGAAATAGCAGATATTCACAGTTTTGAAAGAATTGACTCACTCCATGTTGGAAATCACAGCTTGAGCTCGGTGTGCCATGGCGATTCCATCTCCCGTGGCTACCTGCGATTATAATAAGTCAAATTAACATGAAAATACAACTGCCCATGTAATACAGGTTACAAAACATAAACAGGTAACATATTGTGTAACCAGAATAGATGGTTCATTTCAGCATTATCATCACTAAAAAAGGTATGTTAAATCATTTAAGGATTCAACATGTTTAGCTTCAAGTTGACTGCATTGCTCATTGAATTATAAAATTTACAGTGTAACATCCAAGTAAATTAATAGCATGTTCGGAATGACTAACTATAATAATGATTCATTTATTTATCAATTTCTTCACTTCAAGATAGGACTATGATATCATCAATAAGTTCAGAGCTTAAGATATTGTAACAGAAATCATAAAAGAATCTTGATTTATGCTATCAAATACTCAATTAGAAAATAAACCGAACAGAAAAGTCGGAAAAGAGAATTCAAACTCTAGAAAAAGAGGACTACCAGAGGATTTGTAGTTTTTGGATAAATATGTCCAGCTCCACCTGACGCGAGTAAAGTGACCTTTGAAAGAAATCTTACCACCTAAAAGCTAAAAAAATGAAATTTCAGAAAATACTCAACATTGGCAGTGATTTCTTTCTCAAACAATCACACATAATTGCTTTTCCCACCTCTAGGGTTTCAGTATTCAATGTGTCAACACCAAGACAAATTATATCAGATCCTTCCTGCAACACCAATGACATGTTTTAGTTAATGAATGCGTTGGAACTTTCAAAATGCTCTTAGGTCAGATTTGAATAATGATGATAACAAAAGAACAAAAGCCATGAAAACTTTGATATTTAACCTTTCAAATATATCAGATGCCAGTTGTTACTTGTTAGTAACCACTAACCAGAACATGAAAGAGCCTACTTGAACACTAGCAACATTATATTATATATGCAACAAAATCATTGGTAAAACAACAGAAAAGAAAACATGAATCCAAAGAGAACAAACCTGACAAGTGAGAAGATCTATAGCAAAATGGTGCTCAAACACAAAAATATTTGGGTTATTGACAACTGCCTTTAATAGAGCCCGTTCAATCTCTTTTCCAGTCATATCAGCAGCATGAACTATTCTACGATGTGAATGCCCTCCCTCCCTCATTAGATGCAAGTTACCATCTTCACCATGATCAAATGATGCACCCATAGCAATTAGTTCTCTAATTCTATCCGGTCCCTCGGTACATACAACCTGGAAAGAATAACCAAAGTCAACGAATGGCTCAATACAGTAATCATAGAAACTAGTCATTCATTATATATTCCCTAAAGATAGATTGGCAATTCTTGCATGCAACAACTGAAGCCTTGTCCCAACAGGCGAAGTTAGCCACATGAATTGCACAATGTCATTGCGCTTGGTTAAATACCATTTTTCAGAGTTAGAGACCATTTTTAAGATGCCGTTGGCTATTGTTGCATGTTCAGAACAATTATTTCCATAGAATTGAAGCAGAACGCAATTGGTTCAACAAATAAAGGATTCACTAGATTTTATCCTCAGCAATCCCAAAATGGAATCAAGTCAATGCATTGCATCTAAACTTTGAAAATATCCAGAATTTTATATATTTGAAAAAATGGAAACCTCAATTCGTAAAACTGTTTAAGAATAAGTATTCTTCAGCAGCCCAAGGCATTTTCAGAAGTATCTGGTCTATAATGTGCCAGGACATAGAATAGGTTTTAAGAACGATTTACATGGTAAACTTAATTAGAACATACTCGGACGCTTTCTTCATCGCAAAGATAAGCCCCGGCCACAATGGTGTCCTTCATGTGACTCTCCACAGAATCTGAAGGGCATAGCACGGCGCTAACACCACCTTGAGCATAATTTGTGTTGCATTCATGAGACTCGGCCTTTGTTATCACAGCAACAGATCCATATTTTGCAACTTCAAGGGCATAGCGGAGGCCAGCAATTCCACTCCCAATGACAGCAAAGTCAAAGTACTTTGTGAGACCATCTCTTTTGTATGAGGAAACGACTTTGAAGAGTTTCCGATTCTTATGAATTGCAGGTACAGAAAACTCGCATCTGTGTATCTGCAGGGCCTTGGATACCCCTGTAGACCTAAAATTTAGCACCCCAAAACAATTGAAATCATTAATTTAGCTGAGAAGAATGAACCGCAGAGTGAAAATCTGTTTCCTTTCGGGATTTCTGACAAAGTTTCCAGTTGCTACTTCAAGACACTTCAGTATAAATAGGCAATCAACATGTATAACAACACTTTGCTTAGCAATAAAACAATTTCTAGCCATCCCTCACAATGGCTTGCCTCAAACAATTTAAGCAATCACTGCAAGTTCTACAAAGTACAAAGGATGATGATAAGTTGATCTAAATCAAAATTGCCACTTGTCAACCCGAAACAACCACCAGAGCCGAATATGCTTCAGATTTTGCAAAATTAGCCAAAACACAAGCCATGCATTCTTGTTCAAACAGGTGAAATTTCATTGAAAATAGTTCTACAATCTAGCATGGAAAACTATTATATTCCTTTATAGGCATTTCATCAAGCAACCAAGGTGCGAAATCACTACTACTATGGTCCCTGAATCAAATCTATGAACTTACTTTGAGAATTCTATATGTGAATTTCTTAACAACAAAAAAAATCATAAGATCTAATGCAAACAACTATAACTTCCTTCAACAATAACTCCAAAGAAGCCGATAAGCACTCTTTTTTAGACATTAAAATAGATAGTGAGATATGATCCTATGAAACAACTATTAATACAATTACTGGGTCAAAATCTATACCGCAAGAGATCTCTTTGCAAGACTCTCTTGATCGGCACATCAGAAACCCAAGCAGTCTTTCTGCGGCTTTGTCCCCTGCAGTTTGTCACTCTATAATGAAGTGCGCCGCATCCTGCAGGTATACAAGTTGCCATCGAAATGCCTCTGTAGAAAAAGCAGAAAGAGATTAAATTAAAGAGAAACTACAAACAAGAATCCTTCAATTTAGGTTTTTTATGCACTTGCCGCGGCAAATTGGTCAAAAAATGAGCAGCTTCCATTGAGACAAGAAAATGTGAAAATCAGCAAAAACAACAAAGTTAACAAAGGCATAAATCACAATAATCCTTGACATTCAATATCAATGTAAATAAATAGGCTTCCAATGATCTAATCTAGAAATAGTTAACAACTAACATCAGCTATGCAGAACAAATTTGAAGCTTAACATATGCAAAGTATTCTTTAATAAACAAATGTTGAAATTCATGTAAAAATTAAAATTCAGACAAACTAATTAAAAAAAAAAAAAACTAAAGCAGCCTACTTTTCTCCTTCCCAGGTGAAGAAGTATCATAGGAAACAACCAACAGAAAAGAAAATTCAATTCTTTACCTTATCAGAATTGCAAAGTACTACTCAGATTTCAGAAATAAGAAAGATCAAGTTTTTTTTTTCTTCAAACAGAGAAGCAGAGAAGGTTAAAAGAAAGAAATGTGTGGGATGCAGTTGAACAAAATAAAGCACAAAAGTTCATGTTTTTCTCGTGAAAAAAGAAGTGAAGAGAGAAATGCTAAACGCAGAGAATTTGACTCACCTCGGAGAAGCTCCCAAACCAAGAACTTCTTCTTCTGCTGCTGCTGCTGTCAGAGTGTTGAAACAAGCAAAACAAACGCACACTAAAAATAAAAATAAAAATAAAAATAATCAGGGTCGCGTTGTTTTGCAGAAAATGAATCTGCACAAAAGCAAGATATTCCTAGAATCTGTGATCGTACATGTCATAATTCATAATGGAGAATATGCGCAACATAACATAACATCTACTCTAATCTAATCATCTAATCGTAAATCATTATCATCATAAAGTAATATAGAACAAGTTTAATTTAACAAAATAAGAAGGACTCCTACAATAAGAAACTAGAGGCGGCGAAGACTCGAGCTTTTAGGAAAGCAACCGTTAATTATTCTTATATTTAACAGCTTACTTTTAGCTTTTTATAGTTTTTGAGAAGCTTATAATTTATAATTTTTTTTTAATAAATTCTGTTTATTATAACAACATATATAAGTTAAAAATTTTTAAATAGTTTATAGTTTTTAATTTTTAATAATTAATTTTAATTTTATCTTTGTCTTTTTTGGATAATTATATTTTTTTGTCATCTCATTATATTAAATATTAATATATTATAGGTCCTTTTAGATTATTTCATATAATTTTAACTTATCATAAACTAATTTTATTAAATACTACTTCTCAACAAGAAATTATAAGCTGAAAGTTATAAGTCATAACTAAAAACCATAAACTAAGCAATAAGTTAATTTTGGTAGACACCGTCTTAGTTCTTAACTAATATTAATATTATAATATTAAATTAATCAATTAATTCTTATATTTTCCCTTATTTTTGTTTTAGTTTTTATATATAAATGTTCTTTAGTCTATGTACGTATATCTCATTTTTAGATTGATTTCTATAGTCAATTTTAATACGAACTTACTAACAGAATCTTCGTGAGCTAATCAATAATCCACATATAAACGGTTATATGAAAATTCATTAATTTTTATATATATACTTATTTTTTTTGTTTTAGTGCTGGTACACATACTAACTTTTTCCTTCGAGTATTTTTCTTGTATGGAAAATGAGGGAGGTGTATGGTCTGTGTCTGTGGTGATGAGAGAGGGCCAATAGCGTAGCACTTTTGATGGAAAGCGTCCACTCCACCGCCACAAGTTGGGATTATTGGAGTGCTGGACAAATCCGAACCCGGTCACGTTTTTAATAAGCTCTTAAAATATATCAACAAAAAAATCTGACATAATTGGTACATAATTAGATTCTTTAAGTATTTTGATAAGGATTTAAATTCTGACTGTGTATATTAAAAAGGTTTTGTTGAAAGAGGTAAATCTCACTTTAATGATCTCTACGCCTCGAGAGGATTAGTCTTTAGCTATCGACCAGAGATACTTTTGGTTCATCCAAAAAATAAGCTTTTAAAAGATATATTGATATTTCAATTTTTTTTTATAAATGTTCAATTTTATTGTTATTTAAAATTTATTTTCATTTTAAAATTAACTTCTTCTATTAATTAGAGACAAAAAAAAAAGAAAAAATTATAATAAATATCTTAATTTTTTATGTAAAAAATTTATAAAAATAAACATTAATTTTTTAGGGACTTAGAATTAAAAAAGGAGATTATTTAATTACTCCCATCATTCTTTTATAAGTGCCAGATTTTGCTATTTTACACGTACCGAAAAAAGATTAAATTTTATTTTATTTTTTATTGAATTACTCCAGCCATTTATTTTGATATTCTTATTTAACTTTATGAAAAATGTGTTATCAATTAATTAAATTTGAGATAAAATATAAAAATATAATTAATACTATAACTTTAAAACTTAAAAATGACACATAAATAAAAACAATTTTTTTAAGACGATACTTAACTAAAAATGGAAGGAGTAATTTATTGAATGAATTAATTAACAATATTTTATTGGTCAGAAAGAAAGACTCACAAGTCAGAATAAATAAAATTAAACTTGCCTCAAAATTGGAAGAGTGACTCTCAACAACATGACAAATTGGATTCGATAACTAGGCCACCAATCCACCATCTCTTTGATAATTTATAATACTCCTATGATTTTGGTATCGACACTATATCTATTGAGTCAATTTATTTATTTATTTTTATCAGCAACCGAAAAGTACATCATTATCAAACACAAGAAGTGCTATTGTACCAAAAAGAAAACACACAAGAAGTGCGAGAAAGATACAAAAATTGTCAATGTACTAAAACCAATACATGTTTTTGCCCAATTGCAACCAACATAAACAAAGTAGCTTTCTTTTTTTAAAAAAAAAAAAAAGGCAAAAATCACATAATAAATGCATGATATATTTTTTTTTCATAAATAACATCATATATTATATTAATTTTTTTTTTGTATTTATCTTTTTATATAGATACCAAATGCATATCAAATAACATGTGAGTTCATATAAACATTAATAAAGAGAGATAGACACATAACTGAAGAACGTCTTTTCAGAATATTTTTTCTTCTCATATATTTCGGGTAATTAGCAATAATTTTTCTATGAACTTCCGATAATCTATTTCATGTAGCTTGGCAAGGAAATTTTGTCAGCGGTTAATTGACGGGTTGTAGGTTCGAATCTTACTCGAGGAAATCTGGTTCATTCCAAATTTAATAACTTAGGATGAAAGGGTTCGCTTTGATCGTTAAGAATAATAATATAAAAATCTTATAAAACGGGTTGTGATAGTATGGTATCCTGCCCCTTTCTTCTTGAACTCTAGTTTTTTTTTGTCAAAAATGTTGCGGAGACATGATTTGAACATGAGATCTCAAGGTTAGATGTATACACGTGTGCAATGAAAAATGCAAGCACAACTTGAGGAGGATTTTTTCTTGTTTTATATATTGTTAAATCTGATTAAAAAATAAATTATCTACTCCATCCAACTAGTTCTAGGTTAGGGTCCCCTGCAACCCATTATAATTAATACATTGAAGTTATATGTACATGGTGAAGATATCTATGGAATATAGAAAACCACCATTTTTTTGCTTTTTTTACACTTAAAATTTTTTATATTCCTATTTCTTTCTCATCAAACGAATGGCATCTTCTTCTAAAAATCCTAACAGCATGATATTGGAAAATCTCATTGCTATCACCCAAATAAGCATGAAACATATGCTTGCGTATTTGTCCATAGGTCTCCTGCATGAACATGCTTTGTAAGATATAGTAAAATAAGTGATGTCGTATAATCCATATCATAGTTATCAATCTCAGATAATGGCGCGTAACAGCCAACCATGAAAACGCTATAGCAGGATAGCGGGATGGCCGCTACTACAAAATTATAGGAATGAGATATAAAAAATTATGTTATACAAATATAAAGATAGTAAAACCAGTATGAACTTTGATAGGATAAAAGGGTAAGTTTGCTTCATAGATGTTAACTGAATATGTTAGAATGAGGAATATCAGAACAGAGAAGGTTTCGCATTAGTAGCAATGGATCAATAGGGAAGTAGTGTTGGTCTGAAATGCTGAAAAGGGGAAGAAATCCCCACTTTGTCCCCGAAAGCTCCTAAAACAACCTTATTATTAGGGTAAAATTGAGTTTTTTTGGCTTTTCAACATAGTGGCACTACTATAGCAGCCGCTACGACTGTTATTAAAAAACACTCGGCTATACAGATCCCGTAGCGGCTTAGGATTGCTGCGCTCCCCCTATGACGCTATAGCGCCGCTATTTCCTGCTATTGACTACTATGATCCAGATTATGTCTTATCTAATTCACTTAACTTAATAGTATGGAAATGCATTTTTTTTTTTTTGCATTAAGTTGATTTATGATACTATCGGAGTGAAACAAGTAGATCTAAAAACAACCTTTTCATTTTTCATTCTTATTACTTTTTCATATTAAGAGGTGTTAAGCTTTCTATCATCCTGGCATCGAGCTATTTTTCCGTAGGGCCTCTCCTACAGTATCGTCACTGCAGTAGAGTATCGTCATTGCAGTAGTTTAACCACCAAGTTCGGGATGGATTAGTGTGGTTCCTCTACCTTCCTCGCGTATGTATAAGACTGAATCCATTCTATTTTGAATTTTCGAAAGGATTACTAATCTTTAACTCTCTCGGAGAGAGACTTGGTGACATATGCATGTATGTGAAGATGTAGATTACCTACACCTGTAACGATAGAGACCAACGGAAAAAGACATTAAAGACTTAAACGAAAAGGAAAAACATGTATAGAAACTAAAATAAACGTTTTATATATAAAGACTAAAACAAAAATGTGGTGCATGTACAAGACTAAAAAGGTAATTTAACCTTAAAAAAATTAGCATTCTGAAAAGCCTTCATCTAGAAATGTGTCATATTTTCTTGGTTTAATTGCACTTTTGGTTCCCTTACTTCACATTTTGGGAAAATTTAGTCTATTTACTTTCAAATTTGTGATTTTGGTTCCCCCAAATTAGCAGGATAAGCAATTTTCAGTCTCGACGTTAGCTTTATAAATATGTCATGAACAAAGGAGAAAGATCCTATGCTCTGACGTCCTTTAGCCACTAGCGAGAAAGAGGTACCTGCAGAGTCACTCTAATGCCAAAGTTAGCCCAGGGAAGAAAGAGGTTTTTGAGGAATAATGGATCAATTACTTGGAGTGGATTATTCCATTGTCTTATATAGTAGTACTAAGTAGTTGAGGCTTTAGGGAGTTGAACAGTTGATTTGGGCCTAAACCCAAACCCCAAGAAACGACCTGTGTAGCATGTGCCATGTCCTTGCTGTACTGCGTGCCTTGCTGGCTAACCGCTGGATAAGGGAATGTCGCGGGTTAGCCCAATTTGCCTTTATCCTGATGGTCTTTTTGGTGCCTCCCGCAGGATGGGCCATATGCAAGATCCTTCTCGACCAATGCCCTTGGCTCAAGCTTCTTTGGCAATGACCGAATGTCCAAGATACCCATGACGGGATTTTGTTAATAACATTTTTTATTAAATTAGCGACATTCTCATCCAAATTAACGAAGAAGGGACTAAAAATGCCTATTTTGCAAATTTTGAGGACCAAAATTACTCATTTAAATTTTGGGAGACCAAATTCGTACAAAATACAAAATAACGAGATCCAAAAATGCTATTAAGGCTATTGAAGTGAAGTAGTGTGGCTTGCAGGTGTTTTCGTAATTTTGCATGCGAAAATTCCTTAAAATGGTGGGGTTCGGATCCCCTCATGCCACATGAGGCAATTCCCTCATGTCCCTCTAATCCAATAGCCAAAATTTTCTCATCCATTTTTTAACATGTATTTATATAAAACACACATAAAATTGAATGGCTAGGATCATGTGCTATTTTGAACTAGCACATGAGGGTATCCTCACCCAAAATGGGTTTGGGTGGGGATGGTTGGATACTGTACCTATAAATTCTCAATTCAAACAGGCTAAGTAGGTTAAATGGGCCAAGTAAGCCCGTTTAGGAGCCCAGCCCAGCTCCGCGGTAAGGGGGGCAGTGCGGTAAATGCGCGAAGAAGAAAGTGTCATGGCCACGGAGCTGCGAGAATGGCGCGAACACTACCGCCACCGGTTCAGATTGAGAACCTCCTCTTCTCTTTCACTCTCACCACTTTCCTTTCTTCTCTTCTCTGTGAATCCCTTGAAACCATAACCCTAACCGTAACAGAGCAATGTGGAAGTGGTTCACGAAACAGGCGGAGGCACCACCGCCGGTGGTGCTGGTCCCTCCTCTCTTCGATTTCCCTCCCATCGCCGCGCGCAACCGCATGCTCCACTCCTCCTACGACGTCTTGTTTGGAAAACTCGCCCTCAGATCTCTCTTCGCCGATTATTTCCATCAGGCTAGGCACTTCACCACCCGGATTATGCTCAAGCCCCTCGACGATCCTCACGTTGATCTCATAGCTACCGTACGCTTCATCTCCCTTTCCTTTTTAATAGTGAATATGTAAGACGAGTGTGGAAGTTGTAAATTATGCCAAGCAAGAGAAAGAGATGTGAGAATGTAATTGTTGTTTGGTGTTGTCGAGGAACTTGGAAATAGTGGAAACTGAAAACGTATGTTTATCGCTTGTCTAGGTTTCAGGTCCTCTGGATCACAAGCCTGAAGACAATATTACTGGAAATGCTTTATTTCGCTGGCAGAGGTTTTGTCTTTTGTTTGAATTAAATTGCATTGGGTTGCATTTTTTTCCTGTTCTTCGGTTTGTTGAGTTGTTTTTGTGGGCATGCAGTGATGTTAACGACCCTAATACGTTCATGGACCTTTATGTATCCACGTCCGATCCGTAAGTGGCTCTAACTTGAATGAATTTTAGGGGTATGTTTGCTTTTGGAGAGTGAGTTTTTCATTTCGTAAAATTACTCTCTGCTATTTTACTTTTTACTTTTAAAGAATGGAAGGAAGAAAATGGTAGATTATCATGAAACCTTTTAACCACCCTCTATCCAAACATACCTTAATGCCTCCTGTCTTTGATTTGAAATGGGAATATTCAGTGTGTGATCTGTCTCTTCAGGATATTGCAGATGAGGTCATGCGCTTACTATCCCAGATATGGATTCGGTGCTTTTGGAGTGTTCCCTTTATTGTTGAAGAAAAGGTGTGTTTTGTTTGATGATGGTGGCAGAAACATGCGTAAGGTTCCTATTGTATTGTGCACATCATACTCAGATTGCAGCATACAGTTTTGACAAAGTTAACCAATTCTACAGAGAATCCTCCCAAGACTATGGCCTGATGGGGTTGAGATATGGTTCTGGAAATCTTTCCTTTGGAGTCACTCTTGTGCCTCTTGCAAGTAAGTTGCATGATTTTATGCCAATGATCAATCATCGTATTTAACAGATTTCAGCTTTGTTTGAAATTTTGAATAAGTTTTGAAATACAGTGCATCTATGATATTTTTCCAGCTAATAATAGCAATATTAACATGGTTTTTCTTTGGAGGAGTTTCACCTTTTTGTTTTGGGTCAAAAACTTATTGGTTATAACTATTAAATATTCGCTTGCTGAAATTCCAGTTACTTCGGTTTGTAAGAATAGAAGATATTTATACATTACTGGCGCTTTGTCTTCATGTGTTTAAAGTTTGAGATTATATTTTTTATCCATTACTAAATTTTACATTGACTCTCTGACTTTTAGAAGTTTAAATTTACAATTTTTTTGGGAAGCAATGATGATAAACTTTGCTGTCTAATGTCATACTTTGCAGTGAAAGATGAAATTCCGAAGAGTGCGTGGATGGTAAGCAGGATAGGAAGGGTGACTGCTGGGGTGCAGTATGAGCCACAGCGTAAGAGCTACAAAGATTTCGTTCCTTAAAAAAAAATCAGTATCTTAAGAATTTTCTCTTCATTAAAATAACTACACAGGTTCATGGTTTTTAAAATTATTTCTTGATTCTCTTGTTTTCTATTTGCTGCATATGTTGAACTTTGGTTATCTGTCTTTTGGTTGTGTAGTAATATATAATTTTGAGGTTGACTTTTGTTCAAGATATTTGTTGAAGACATTTGCTTTTGTATCTTGGAATTAGTTGTGTAAATGATTGGCCAGGAGGGAAAAGGTGTTTGCTGCATTCACCAGAAAGTTGACATTGTTGCGTCAATCTTTTTGTCAGTGCTCAGTATGATTCATGCATGAGTATTTAAACTTTTAAGTGCTTTATTTATATTTTGATTTCAGACTGCAATCTATGTGACACTATGGCGAGTCATATGCTGTTCATTTTCAAATTTGTCTTTGTATATTATAAAAACTGCACATGCATTTAAGGCTGTAATCACATTGAAAATGGAGTAATAGATAGCAAGAAACAACAGAGGGCTGAGAATTAGTCGCAGTAGGATAACGGGATTGAATGCTTTATTGTTTTTCAGTTTATGGGTGATCCTAAGCAGTTACAGTTTTAAAAAACTTAAAACAGCTTTTTAGCATATTTACCGAATTTATCTAGGATGAGGATCTTTGTATTGATATGAAATCTAAACAAATCTACACACTATCTATTGGTGCTGCTTTTTTAGATGGAAACGGAAAACTTTCAAATTTGATGAACTGGAGTTGTGCAATGGGCTATGGTGTGGGATCAGGAAGCCCCTTGAGTCCATCCTTTAATTTCAGTCTTGAGCTTGTCAAAAGCTCTCAGGTATGTGCACATACTCAAATTGATAATGCACTTATTTGATTCTTTGGAGAACTCATTGGTGTGTAATAATGTGACATGTTTTCCTCTTAAAATGGAAATTTTTGCGATTTGTCAGAGATTTTTATCATTTAAAAATTTCACTGTCGCATTGGATTCAGTATTAAATTTTGTGTCAACCTCCTGTATGATATGCTTTCGACGTTAACATATTACGGTGCAATTCAAAGTTTTCGAACTTCAAGCCAATTTAGTGCATCCTGTCATTTTTCTGCCATAACATATGATTTCTGTAATCTGATCAGTTGTTGTAGTAGTGTTTTACTGAACTTTTGAATTCTAAACAATCTGCAGTTTGTTGCCTCATTCTATCAGCATATGGTTGTTCAAAGACGGGTAATTTCATTTGGTCCTTTCTTTCTCTCTTTTTATTGTCATTTCAGTGGTCCTTTGTCTTCAAATTACTGTGATTCTCCTGTTTCCTGGCTTTCTGGTGATACTTAAATGTATAAATTGTTATGATGCTAGCACTTAGTAATCTTAAATGTATCTTAAAATTGAATTCATTACCAGTGGGCTTTCCCTAGCTTCCTTTAATAATCTGAAACAGATACATCTATGTCAAAAGTGCAATGAAATATAGACGTTATGGAATTTGGATGGTGGAGGATCAACTGTATATATCTTCTGTCCTCTAATTTTGTTTTACTTGCAATACCTTGCTAGATAAGATGAATGGATGCACCAAACTGTGGCTCATATATTTATCACATGCCTATTATATACATGTATGAGGTGGCTGCCCTGCCTTTTATGAAATTTTGATTTTTGGCATGTAACCTGACAAAATGCATCAAGACTATTTCAATTGTTTTTAGATTCACAAACATTGCAAAACACCACAAAATAACTCAATCATAATTGTGCAAAAGCATAACAAAATCAACTAAAAGTTATATGAAACCCTTGAAAACACGTAAATAGAAGTTTTCATAAGAATACATATTTGAATGCTTTACTAGTATTTGAAATATTATAAAATTTACCATATCCCTGTATCATATGGTGTTAGAAACAATACTTCTATAGTTATATCTGATTCTCAACTAACAAGACTAAATTGTTTCTCTTGGGATAGTTATACCAACTGCACTTGAGTTTTCATAAATTGCTAATTGCTACGTTGGGTTTATTGCACAAAGATATTTGAATTGGAAGCATATTTGCTTAAGACCTGGTTTTATACGTCAATAATAATAACAACAGCCTTATCCCACTAGGTTTTACTATATTTTAGATTTTAGATGCAGTTTTCTTGTTTATATTACATCTAGAATTACTTTGTTAAAATTTACCTTTATTCAATCTTCATGAGATTTCCCCCCTAAACTGTAGTGAACTGACACACTCAATTTCTTATTGGACTTGAATCAAATGTGAATCGAACAGGTAAAGAACCCCCTAGAAGAGAATGTCGTTGTAGGAATTACCAACTACATTGATTTTGGGTTTGAGTTACAAACAAGGTATACTTTTTTTGCTTAAAACACGTATTCAAACTTACTTGCAATTGTACATGTGGTACAATTTAATTTTCTGTGTCGAAGTGTTGATGATGCCATAGCAGCAAACAATATCTCAGACTCCACTTTTCAAATAGGCGCATCATGGCAAGCCAATAAAAACCTCTTGTTGAAGGTGAAAATTTTGGTGCAATTTTATGCAAGGCTCTACAAATAAATTATATAGGATTCACTTTAAGCATATTATTTCACATCTTTTCAGGCAAAGGTTGGACCTCGTAGCTCATCAATGGCATTTGCATTCAAGTCATGGTGGAAACCTTCTTTCACATTCAGCATTTCAGGTTTCTCTAGAAAGACTTTTCTATTCAATCTTGCTTCAGTTCTTTATACTCTATTCTTTCCTTTAGTGGGACTTTCCAGTTCCCTTTACACATGTGCTTGTATATGTGTACAAAGATGGGCACATCTGATTTAAATATTCAGCATCATGGTATATGACTGTATATATAGGTTTTGGCCAAAAAAATTGTTGAAAATAGTCAAATACAACAAGTTAACATAGGTCATAATTCCTATGTTAATTCGCTGTATTTTCAACAATTTTTTTGGCCTAAACGTATATATATAGTCATATACCATGATCTAGGTTGGACTTAAATGCTTTTATTAGGAAGAGTGGAAATTGGGAGGATAAAGGAAGATGGCTTCTCCTTTGTTTGTTAAGTTTAAAATATTTGTTTTCCATTACATGTTTCCTTTGTGGAACTTGGGCCTAGCTCAACTTCAGAAGCTAGCCCAAGGTGGGGAGACCTGCCCAAGTTTTCTCAACCCATTTTAATATTTAAAGTGCTGAGGATGTTCTGTTCTTCTGTAGCCACAAGAGATCGTGCTGATGGTAAAATGCAATACGGATTTGGCATTCAAAGTGAGAGTCTCAGAGAAGCCAGGTACGTTTTCTTGCAAGAAATTCTGTCGGGTCAATAAATTATCTGCTAATATATCCGATGCTGCTGCATGTTAAAAAATGGGAACAACTTTCAGACTTTTTAATCCCCTTATATGGAGCTCATGACTTAATGATCAGTATGCTTTTTTCCAAAAATGTACCTTACACTGGGAAGTTTGCATGTTTATTTACTTGCACTCTTTTTACCTGTTTGCAGCTATCAAAGAGCTGATCCCAATTTTGTAATGCTCACGCCAAGCAAGGAGCACATGGCAGAAGGCATTGTCTGGGAAACTGGAAAACGCCCTATGCTACAATCTGACATAGATGCTGGACATTTTGATGGCTTACCCAGTGAATTAAGACCCCTTGATAAAATTTTGTAATTTCTTTTTTAGCTTGAACTTCCCTCTTGCAACTATATTTTGGCACAGGTGAAAATTCTTTTATAAAAATGTAGTCCAGGTCACTGCATTCGACCAGTAACTAGAATCTTGATACGAGATGCTGCACTATTTTATGTTGTGAAATGTGAATGTGAATCTCGCTTAAGTTTTACCTCGATTTGTTAAAAACCCTTGTTAATTTTATGTATATCATTCATGATTCCCACTGAAATAGGATCGATTGGTGATCAGTTGGCTGCTTTGACCATGAAGAGCAACCATCAATCTTATTTAAGAGAAGATACTCTGACAGTTTTCCGTTGAAAGTAATAGGATCATAAATATTTTCGGTGAGTTGCCTATAAATAGCAGCTCCCTCAGTTCAGTTTATGCATCCCAGTTCTTAGTAACATCCAATATTGAGAGGAAAAATACGGAGAGAAAATATAGTTTTTCCTGTAAGGTTCTTCTAGTGAGTGTATTCTTCTATTTTATTAAGAGAGTGAAATTGTTCTCTCCTTGTAATTTAGAGAGAGGGTGTAATTATTCTTCCACTTAATGAAAATTTTCTCGAGATTTTGCTCGTGGTTTTTCCCTTATTTGTTGAGGGTTTTTCACGTAAAATATTGTGTGTCAATTCCTATTTTCTCAACTCCATGGATAACAGCAATGCAGGAAGAAATGGAAGCCTTGCATAGAAACAAGATGTGGGATCTTGTTATACTTCCAGAAGGTCGGAAAGCCATTGGAAACAAATGAGTCTACAAGATCAAACGAGATGGCAACGATCAGGTGGAACAATATCGTGCTCGATTAGTGGTCAAAGGATATGCTCAGAAAGAAGGAATTGATTTCGACGAGATATTCTCTCCAGTGGTTAGACTTACCACTATCAGAGTAGTATTGGCTATGTGTGCTGCATTTGATTTACATCTTGAACAGCTGGATGTAAAGACAACTTTTCTTCATGGGAAACTTGAAGAGGAAATATATATGCTCCAACCAGAAGGCTTTGAAGAAAAAGGAAAAGAAAACTTGGTTTGCAGGTTAACCAAATCTCTGTATGGTCTCAAACAGGCGCCGAGATGTTGGTACAAGAGATTTGATTCCTTCATTATTAGCCTCAAATACAACAGGCTGAGTTCAGACCATTGTACGTACTACAAAAGGTTTGGAGATAATGATTTTATCATTTTGCTGTTGTATGTGGATGACATGTTGGTGGTAGGCCCCAACAAAGTTCGGATCCAAGAATTGAAGGCACAATTGGCTAGGGAATTCGATATGAAGGACTTGGGACTTGCAAACAAGATTTTAGGGATGCAAATTCACCGAGACAAGAAAGATAGGAAGATTTGGCTTTCTCAAAAGAATTATCTTCGGAAAGTCTTGCGGCGCTTCAACATGCAAGACTGTAAGCCAGTTTCTACCCCACTTCCTATCAATTATAAATTATCCTCAAGTATGAGTCCTAGCAGTGAAGCGGAGAGGATGGAAACGTCTCGAGTACCGTATGCATCGGCGGTGGGAAGCCTCATGTACGCTATGATTTGTACTAGACCAGATATTGCTCAAGCAGTTGGATTGGTCAGTCGGTTCATGGCAAATCCTGGTAGAGAGTATTGGAATGTTGTTAAGAGGATCCTAAGATACATTAAAGGAACCTCAGATGTTGCATTATGTTTTGGAGGGTCAGAGTTTGCCGTTAGGGGATATGTTGACTCAGATTTTGCAGGTGATCTTGACAGAAGAAAATCTACTTCAGGCTATGTGTTTACACTTGCAGGAGGTGCAATAAGCTGGTTATCAAAGTTACAGTCTGTTGTAGCTTTGTCTACTACAGAAGCTGAATACATGGCAGCTATGCAGGCTTGCAAGGAATCAATTTGGATTCAAAGGTTAATGGAGGAACTCGGGCACAAGCAACAGGAGATTACTGTGTATTGTGACAGTCAGAGTGCCTTGCATATCGCAAGGAATCCAGCCTTTCATTCCAGGACAAAGCACATAGGGGTACAATACCACTTTGTTAGAGATGTAGTAGAAGAAGGAACTGTGAACTTACCGAAGATTCACACAAAAGATAACCTAGCAGATGTGATGACGAAGCCGATCAATGCGGATAAGTTTGCATGGTGCAGATCCTCCTATGGCCTATCGGAAACGTAAGCAACATGGGACTGGCAAGAAGAGAAAGATTTTGAAAGTTCACAAAAGTGACTTTAAGTGGGAGATTGTGAACACAGATGAAGTAAAGTCACATTTTGTGACTGTGGGCCCCAGTGAACAGTAAAATTACTGTTCACTCATTGAAAAATTTACCAAAACGCGTGAATTTTTTTAAAGATGAACAGTAATAAATAGTGAAAACGCGTAAATGTTTTCGGTGAGTTGCCTATAAATAGCAGCTCACTCAGTTCAGTTTATGCATCCCAGTTCTTAGTAACATCCAATATTGAGAGGAAAAATACAGAGAGAAAATATAGTTTTTCCTGTGAGGTTCTTCTAGTGAGTGTATTCTTCTATTTTATTAAGAGAGAGTGAAATTGTTCTCTCCTTGTAATTTAGAGAGAGGGTGTAATTATTCTTCAACTTAGTAAAAATTTTCTCGAGATCTTGTTCGTGGTTTTTCCCTTATTTGTTGAGGGTTTTCCACGTAAAATATTGTGTGTCAATTCCTATTTTCTCAACTTTATTTTAGCTGCGTGATATTATTTTTGTTACTATGATACCCAACAACAAGAGCGCTGGTCGTTGCTGCGAGATCGGTTGCCGTCGATAAAGAAGTTCGTGGGCGTTTGTGATTTTGTTTCTTGCCCGATTAAAGCTTTTCAAATGCAATAGTCGTGGGCGTTGGCGAGAAGGCATTGTATCTGTGGGTGTTTGTGAGAAGGCATTGTATTGTCTATTACTACTCACCAAAAACTGCTGAGAAGGTAGCGTTATCATTTTTTGGCTTTCATTCATCATAGTAATGTGTTCTTCGATACTAACCCCCAAAATTTTGTAGATAATCCTCTGATACAAACTATGAAGTACAATGACTAAAGAACAAAATTAGCGCATTACATCGTTAAACACACACAAGTGACTAATTCAAATTTGCCAATTGAACACCTATCAGTTGCCCTGTAAAAAAAAGATAGACTTTTCTAGTCACCCATCAAGCTTTCTGCATCTCGGATCCAACTGTGATATAGAGGTATAGAATATGGGGTGTGATGAACTCTTCCCCTCGCACTCAATGAAATGGGGCAACCAGTTGGACCCGCATCGCAAGCCTTGCTTCCTGTTGTTCTTGAATCTTCTCTTCGTCTTCTTTGTCATCGCATTTATATCTAGTACCGAAGCAAATCATACACACAATGGGGAAAATAAACGAATTTACTGTGCAAAAGTTTAAAGTCAAATGTTTTTTTGTTTTTGGCAAAATGACACTTTTGGTCCTTTAACTCTTTGTGTCAATTCGCTTTGGTCCCTTAACTTTTTTTTTTGATTCATTTTGCTCCCTTAACTTCTATTTTGGATTCAATTTGGTCCTTACAGTTATTTCTGTCAAGTCATAATACAAGTGTCCAAATTAAACGTTAGGGACCAAATTAAATTCAAAATAAAAGTTAAAGGACCAAAATAAATAAAAAAATAGTCAAGAAAACAAATGAATTGACGCAAAAAGTTAAGAGAACAAAGTGTTATTTTGGCTTTGTTTTTTTTTTTTATCTTTAAAGGTGTTTTTTGTTGACAATTTCAATAACACCCCTCGATTGGAAATCAATAACATCCAACGGTTCACATTAAATCACCATCGGATGCTTCCTTTTTTTTTCGAGTCATCATCCTAAACAAAGCTCTAAATCATATATCTATACTTTTTAAAGAAGATTAGTATCACTTAGCATACATAACGTAATTATTATTTATATAAAAAAGAAATACGTATTTTTTTTTTTAATTATCTTCGGCCATACAATTGCTCACATGACTCATATTTCACTCTTCTATTTGTTTCTTCTTCTATAATTCTTTCTTTCCTTTTTTCCCCATAAAACAATGCATAGTGATACAACAAACACGTTTTTCCTCCTATAGCACTGTTGAGTTGGACGTGAAATCCAATATTAGTAGTATATTGTAATTTAATTTTATTATTATGAAATCCACTACTATTATATTGTTATTATTTCTATTTTTATTTTATATTATTTTGTTTAACCAAAGCTCCATCACACACTGGATCAAAAGTGATCCAACGTTCCAAGCACCACAAACTTAACACCAACATTTAGCAGAGCAGTAATCCTTTCTCGAAACCACAACAATGGCTACTGCATGTTCACTCATTTCTACATTCTTCCATTCTTCTTCCTCTTGTTTTCCCTTGTATCGCTCCCCAAACACCAAACCCATAATTCACCTTTCAAAATCCCTTCATCTTCACACATCCACCCACTTCATTTCTCCTCCTACCCTTTTCCTCCTTCGCTCTCAAAATTCAACTTCTACTCCAATTTCAAATTCAATAACCCTTTTCCCAAAACTCACTATACCCAAAAAATGCTTTGATTCCCTTCTTATTCTCTGTACTTCGATTGCACTTTCCTTTACCCTTTTCATCTCTGACCCTGATTCTGCCTCTGCTTTCGTTGTCACCACTCCGAGGAAGCTGCAATCTGATGAACTTGCCACCGTTCGTCTATTCCAAGAGAACACTCCCTCTGTTGTCTACATAACCAACCTTGCTGTCAAGTAACGGTTTTTCCTTTCTGGGTCTTGAAAAAATTGAATTTTTAGTGTGAATTGTTGTTTTTGGGGATGACCCTTTTGATTTGTTGTGTGTTTTTGAATGTGGGGTTTCGTGTTTAGGCAGGATGCATTTACGTTGGACGTGTTGGAGGTTCCTCAAGGATCTGGATCAGGCTTTGTTTGGGATAAGGAGGGTCATATTGTGACCAATTATCACGTTATCCGGGGTGCTTCTGATCTGAGGTTGGTGGGCTCTTTTGCATTTTTCTATCTGAGTAATTTCTATATGATCACAAACGTAACACCTCATAGAGACTATTGTTATTTTAATACTTTCTTAGCTTTGATTGGTGTATTTATAGACACTGCTCATAGAAGAATTGCTTTTAGTTAGAGAACTGTTCTTTTTTTCCTGTTGCTTTTAGTTAGAGAACTGGACATGTCTGGTTATGAGTCATGTGATGCTGGCAAGTGGCAACTTTTAAGTTAAGCTGTTGAATTTGTGCATATCATGTATAATGTGACTAATCTAGTTTAAATGGATGATATGTTATATATTCAATTACTGAAAGGGACGTGATAATGATGTGTGTTACTTTGCTGTTTGCTGTTTGCGCCTCCTTCAGTATGTATGGTTATGTTTGCAACTTTGCATTGCATTGAGTTAGGTATTTGACATACAGTGTTCCTTTGATTGAACTCATTTAATGACATATTCACGTTGGAATGGCTTAAAATTTTTTCTTCTTCTCAAAGAGATGCTAGTTACGTGCAGGGTCACTCTTGCTGACCAGTCAACCTATGATGCGAAAGTGGTTGGTTTTGACCAAGACAAAGATGTTGCTGTGTTGCGCGTTGATGCACCAAAAGATAAACTCAGACCTATACCTGTTGGGGTCTCTGCTGACTTGCTTGTTGGTCAGAAAGTGTTTGCTATTGGGAACCCAGTAAGTTGTCCCTGTCCCTGAGGAGCAATGCTTAATTGCTTATTGTATTGAAAACAATAACTGTCTATAAATTTTCCAATCTAGAGATTATAGCAATTCTTGATGAATACTATTAATTAGATCTTGAGAAAGAGTTCGATTTTTTTACGATTAAGGGAATTTCGATCTTCATAAATTGTATCCATAATTGTCCATTTAACCTAACAGGTAGTATGCATAACTAAATAGTTATTTAATCAGCATTGCATGCTCCTTTTGTAATTCCATTATGTCTCTGCTAAAATTTATATTGAAAAATGGATTTGAGATCTGATTTTTTTTTTTTGAAAATTCAAATTAGTTAAAAATAGCACTAGCTGTACTCAAACAACAATACAAAAATACAAAAGGGTCCAAAAACCTAACCAAAATTAAAATAGGGGCACAACGATACAACACCCCAACACTAAGAAACACCTAACCAAATCATAATAGCATGATAACACATGCCGCGCGCCATAAAAATAAACGACATTGGCAGCACCGAAAAACGACACCCAACCCAAAAAGGAACACGCCTAAACCGCAAAACAAGCAGCAAAGTTAGAAGACCAAGACGCTAATGAAATCTGACTATAAATGCTTGTGATGTAAATCCAGATTTGTATCCTTCCCATTCCTAAAAAGCTGCAGGGGTTCTGTTCTGCATCTCTCTATCTAGAAGTGTCGAAGGATATCATTTTTTTTTATTTTTTTAATGAGGGGATTGACTACTTAGAGAGGGATGGAATTAAAATCAGTTTTTTTTTTTTTTTTTTTTTTCAAAACAATAAAGAATAGATTATAAATTGATAAATTGTCATGGCTGGAAGTATTAACTTAGTTTTCTTTGGACCTTTTACCTTCTTATTGGTGTCAAACTGTTTTATGTTGCTTTTAATCATTAATGACATGAATGCTATTTGTGGTTGTCGATTGATATTCAATGCAATTGACCATTTGATGAATCTGTCAATGTGATTCTTATCTTGCAGTTTGGACTTGATCACACTCTTACAACTGGTGTCATCAGGTATGAAAACTGAAAACTGTAAAGTGAATATTTTGATGTCACTAATTTTCTTTTCTCGTTACCTAAGAAAAGAGTTTCTACTTTCTACCTTGCCATTTCGTTTCCTTTCCTCGTGCCAGATTATACATTTGTCCTCAAACCTTTTATTCATGTGCCTGAAAATAGCAACTTTGCTCTTCTTCTTGCACTCAAAGTCTCAAACTTACGCTGCACTGATACTTGAAAGCCGGATATTTTTATCTAATCCTTTTTGTCTTTTTTTTTGTATTGATTGTGTTTTTACTGATACATACTTTCTCAATAGTGGACTAAGGCGAGAAATCAGTTCTGCTGCGACTGGTCGTCCGATTCAAGATGTTATTCAAACAGATGCAGCAATTAATCCCGGAAACAGTGGAGGGCCACTCTTAGATAGTTCTGGAAACCTCATAGGGATAAATACAGCTATATATTCCCCATCTGGTGCATCCTCTGGCGTTGGGTTTTCTATTCCTGTAGACACTGTAAGTTCATACTCACACCTTTCTTTAATCTTTATCATGGAATACTATGTTTTCCCAGGGAGACAACTTTCCGTGGAAACAGACTGCCTTTGTTTTCTGATATTCTATAAAACAGCTCATGTGCCTGCTTATTTTGTTTATTTAGGTAAATGGCATTGTTGATCAATTGGTAAAGTTCGGTAAGGTCACAAGACCTATTTTAGGGATCAAGTTTGCTCCAGATCAGTCTGTGGAGCAGTTGGGGGTCAGTGGAGTGCTTGTTTTAGATGCTCCTCCCAATGGTCCAGCTGGGAAAGCGGTAAGTTTGCTTTTATATTATCTTGACGAAAGAAGAATTTCATTAAGATGAAGAAAATCGATCTTATGCGAGAGCGGAGAGTCCAGCCAGATGCACCATATAATAGCATAGGTTTCATGTTATCATAAAACCTATACCCTTCACTTCAGCTACAACCACTAAAGCTAGTCAGAAAATTGGTTCCTAGGACCAATGGTACTTCGAATTTAATTTATGTAAGAGTCATTTATCATGTCTCATCGAAACTGGTTACTATTATTTATTGTAACGCGTCAGTGTGATTTGTTTGATTACAACTTTTCAGGATGAAAAGTTTGGCTGATGGAGTTGGTCAAATTTTTATTTTGTAGGGCTTGCAACCAACTAAGCGTGACTCCTATGGTAGACTCATTTTAGGAGACATCATAACATCTGTGAATGGGAAGAAGGTTACTAATGGAAGCGATTTGTACAGAATTCTTGACCAGTGTAAAGTGGGTGATAAGGTATGGTTCTGATTCATTTTCAACCAACTGCATTGTCTCTTTTGTTAATTTGATTATAAAAGTATAACACCACCATTTTGTAAAGGATTGCCATAACTTTTGTCTATATAAATTTTTTAGTAAAGTATATTTTGCTCTCCTAAAAGATATACTTAAATTATAATCTCCTTTCTTCTTATTTCAAAATCTATGCTACTTTCCCCTGACAGATTAATATTTGCTACATTTGAATCTCTTTTATCTGTTAATGGCCGTGAGAAACTATAAACTGACTTTCTATGGATATTTTTCTTCTCTATGGCCTCTGCAACTTCTAAGGTAAACAACAACAATTTCAAAATGTATATTATTGATTATTGAACTTTAGTAAATAAAATGAAATTTTGAACGCTCATGATATCGTCTTTGTAACTTTACTCGGAACTGTATTTTCGTCTTCTAAATTTTCAAAATCAACAGTAGTGGTTTAAAACCATTTTCCGATAATGGCGAGAGACATAAAGAGAAAAATTGAAGTTGTAATTTAGTCTGATCTGAATTCAATTGTAAATTGTGTATGATAAGTTTGACTGGAGTGAAATTCTTGGAGGAATGAACTAAAACAGTTTTGTTATTGAGACTTGAGAAGTGTTTTATTATCCTAGTTTAATACTGATACATAATGATTTTGAAATTCAGGTGACTGTAGAGGTATTGAGAGGTGACCACAAGGAGAAAATCCCTGTGATTTTGGAACCAAAGCCAGATGAATCATGATATGCAAGTCATCAAGCATGTATATACTTTTCATATTCATATGCCAGGGAATGAATTCAGCTGTTTTGTGTTTATTAAATTAAATTATTAATTAATTAATAGGTTGATGTTTGTTTATAAAAAAGAGGTCCAACTGTACATATGTACACTATGGGACTCAGCAGCTGATCTTATCCTTGAAATTGTTATGAACTCAATCACTTCTATTTGCCCCTTATACAAATTTACACAAGGGGGAGCACTGCAAGGAACATCCAATTCAATTTGTGCTCAATCTTTTTCTTTTTCTCTCTGAAATATTGTTTATGTTTTGGCTTTTATCTTTTACTTTAAAATGGCTGTTAGAGAGAGTAGAATTGAAGATGATAATGCCAAAATTGGATTAAGTCTTTGTTTAGTAAGAACATGAGTATTATGGTTTGGCTCGTAGCTATAAACTACTATATTTGAAAGTGAAAAATATGGAGAATATACTTTTCTGCAGGGATGTTGTCACAATTGAAGATGAGAAAAAAAAAAAAAAAACACATAACAGTCAAACATAATGATAGGGACCAGAAAAAAAAGTTTTCTAATTTAGAGGATCAAAAGCACAAAGAAACTTTTAAAGGGACTAAAAGCAAAATTTACTGTATTCTGAGGAACAAAAAAGTTATTTAAACCAAAGAAGATTGTACAAGATAAAACTTGGCAAATGATAAAAAGTGTCATAAGGATACTTTTTAAAAAATCAAAATATAATAAAAAGTTGTTAGAAACTGTAATTTTATTTTATAGTTTTTAAAGATGAAATAATCTGAACAAGTCCCTTAAGGATTTATAATTAGAAAGTCAGTGAATCTTAAAAGAAGCAAAGATGATGCATAACAATTAATTGTTATCTACAAAGAAAGTTAGTTTTAGAAAACGATTTATAGACACGATTACCTTAGAAATTATGGGTTTGGGTAGAATGGTCCCTTTAAAATTGGGACCATAGATGGTCCAACGGTTTTCAACCGATGGATATAATAACTTAAAAAATAAATGGCTTAGATTTATTACTTAGAACTTGTTAAATAGGTAAAAAAAGAAAAACTTTTAGTCGAGATTTCTAGGAATTAGCCACAGTTTTCCGCAGTCATGAGTGATTTAGGATTTAACAGGGGTTTAACACCGTGGCTAAATTTTCTCGGAATTAGTCCCAATTTTTGTGCAACCCGTATAATTTTGAAAATTGGAATAGTTAAAAATGACACGAACATGTTTACCATAAACAGATCAGTAGTGATCTGAATGGGCCAAGCTGAGTCAAGCCAAAAGTTAAATAAGCTTGGCATGTTATATAAACTTAAAGTTTGAGTCTGTGACTTGATATAGGCCAATTTTCTAGGTCTGGCATGACTTGATTAAAAATATGGCCTGACCCAATAGCCTATTTAACACTAATACTTTTTTGACCAAAAAAACTAAGGTCTTTAAATAGATAAACTATTCTCCATTGACATAAAAGATCTCAATTTTAAAATGAAATAATATGGTTAATGAATAATAATATTTAGGAAAAGAAAAACTTTTTTTAAAGCACGGAAAAAAGAAAAGTTAAGTGTTATTCGCTATTAATGTATTATAATGTTAAACTTAATTTATATTTTAGTATTAGAGTATTTTTTATCCCTAGTATAGTTATTATTATATATTATTATTATTATTAGTATAGTTATATAATTGAGCTGGCCCGTCTTAGAAGATATTTTTAAAAGCTTAGAACCGACTTTTTTATTTAATAAATTTTTTTTTAAAAGCCTAAACCTAGCCTTTTTAATAAATAAGCTGAGTCAAATTAGGTCCTAAACAAGCCGGGTCATAAGCTCCCGTCGAGCGACCTAGCCCATTCGCATCCCTACTAATCAGCATATGATCAAACCCTTTCGTCTTTTTGGCAGCAAGGCCAAATGAACTATTTGAAAAGTGGTCATCAAACTCCAATCAACTCGTAAAATCTCACGAGTTTACAGATTTAAATAGTAGAATAAGTTAACTTCCACTCAAACTCTTTTTTGTAGTATACTAACTAAATTATTATGAACTATTTTAAACTCTTACACTACTAAAAAACGTTGAATTAGATGTGAATTATTTCCGAGGGCCCGACGCCGACGAAATTTGCGTGGGCCTAGCCCACCGAAAGCTCACGGAAACAAAAAAAATCAAGGGGAGGGATTTGCGGCGGCTTGGCTAACAGTAACTTTTGCGTGGGCCTGGCCGCCGGAAAATTGGCGCTAAAAATATTCGTTGCGACGGGAAATGGCCCTCGCAAATTCAAATATTTGCGTGGGCCTTGGCCCTCGGAAAACTTGGCCGTTAGCGTGTTGGAGGATGGCCACGTGTCCATGTTTGCGTGGGCCTGGCCGCCGGAAAATTGGCACTAAAAATATTGCGTTGCGACAGAAAATGGCCCTCGAAAATTCAAATATTTGCGTGGGTTTTGGCCCTCGGAAAACTTGGCCATTAGTGTGTTGGAGGATGGCCATGTGTCCATGTTTGCGTGGGCCATGGCCCTCGAAAATAAGCCCTCGCAAATTTAAAAACTTTAATTCCGGATCCATTCTCTTCTAACTCATTTTTGCTTTCCGTTAACCTTATTTCCCCTTAATCTCCGAACCCTATCTCGCTGCCACTGCGCCCTCCTTTGCTGTCCTACCGCCATGCCCTCCGTCGTCGTCACATCCACCGTCCCACAGTGCCTCTGTTTCTCTCCCTTCCTTGTCCCTCCTCCCTTTCTCTCCCACTGCGCCCTAAACCTTCCACCTCAGTCACCCACCACCACGGCCACCCACCACTGCTCACAGAATCCGCGACCACCCACATGGAAGAAGGTACGCCTTGCTCTTTCAGGTCTTCTTTTTCTTCTTTGATCTTTTTAATCTCAAACTCTACATCAATACTTTGTATGTCCATGTTCTGTGTTGTTTTTTCAAAAAAAAAAATCTGCTTAGAACAAAAAAAATGGGCACTTGAAATTTAGAATTTTATGATTCTTAGCTCTTTTCAACTTAAAGCTCATAATTCAACTGCAACAGGTTGTAACTATATAAGATTTAGAGTTTTTTGTTATATTCTTTAGATTTCTTAGTGTTTTGAATTGATGAGTTTGTGGAAATTTCTTTACTCTTTTCCTGTCCAGTAAATTTTGGTTTGCATTTTAGTTTATATTATTAGTTTGTTTAATTATATTTCCACTATGAAGTGAAAGGCTACTACAACTTCGGGGTCAGAGTTTGCATGGTTTTAATAATTAGCTTGAAAATGTTTTCTTTTTAGCTTGCAAGCTGCAATTTTGAATATTTAGTTTCAAATTGCAATGTTTATTATGATGATAACTATAGTAATGCAAGCTGTGCAAGGCATTTGTTGGAGGATAATGCATCTCAGGCTCAGACAAGGTAATCATAAAGATCTTCTCATAGATAGCTATGGCATATTTATTTCTTATGCTTAGTAATGCATTCAACTTTAAATAGTGTTTTTTTTTTGTTTTTGTTTATTTATTTATTTTCCTTATTAGCAGTATTGATT
This sequence comes from Cyamopsis tetragonoloba, assembly GCA_037177725.1. Lineage (NCBI taxonomy): Eukaryota > Viridiplantae > Streptophyta > Magnoliopsida > Fabales > Fabaceae > Cyamopsis > Cyamopsis tetragonoloba. The sequence continues at coordinate 59,782,461 of CM074123.1, forward strand.
TGGCACAAGGATATATGACCAATGTTGACCTTGAAAGGGCCATCAAGAAATCTGGACAAAGATGCAGCAACATTTCTAGGATATACAGGTGATTCCTCATACCTATGCAGTGCTTCTTTTTTTATTATCTATATCAATATCAAATTTGTGCTTCTTCAAAGGACTTTAGGTTATAATTACCATGAATACTAGCTTTCACGAATGAATGAACTTCTAAGAAAGGATGTGCTTCTTTTTATGGCTAAACTGACTTGAATTTACTTCTCTCTTTGAGGGATTATTGGAATAGGCTATTACTATTAGGAAGAGTGTAAATGATTTTCTACTAGTAATTTCTTTATCCTTTTTGGGATTCACTCATAAGTTGCCATTGAATCGAATTTGAATGGCTAAATCAAATTTGAATGGCTTCATCTTAAGTGAATGTGGTCTCCTTTTTGGTTTTCTCAATACCATATAGTGGGTGATCGAGATTTCAGACAAGCACGGAGAAGAAGAGTCTGAACTTGCATTTAAAGTGAGTCACTCTTGCTAAACAACTTGCTTATAATATATTGTTTATACTTTTATTTCAATTTAATTGGTTTTGAGATACATAGCCTGTAGGATACAAAAATATTACATAGGCATTCAAAACTTGTAAAGTTAAAATGTAACAAGATTACAACATGTTGAGTGGTAGGAACATCAAGAAGAATGTCCAAATAACTCCTCCACTCATTTCATTATTGGAGGATTCTTTGCTATCTTCTGCTGGTGTATTATATTTTCTCTCCATAGATTTTTCATTTAGATTCCCATTTTTATATATGGATTAGTAGCTTCGTTGCTATATCAGCTCTATACCATATTTATGATTGTAGTTGTATCAATTAGTTCCCTGATTGTTATTCTTAAATTCTTTATTCAGCCGATTTTTGACCAATATAATACTAATGCAATATATTGGAAATGTGTATGGAGATGAACCTGTGAGCCGTGAGCTTCTTATATACTTGGCCAATTGGTTATGTGAAAACTATATGAAGGATTCTCTGGTATTTTGTTTTCCTTTATTTTCCCAAATATATTATGATCTCTTTCCTTGCATTCGTAGTGCATGTCAAATAAGTGCCTTGTTCTTATATTGATACCGGTGACAAACTTTCAAGGATAATTAATTGTAGTGAGTATTATTGAACACAAAAATTCGAGTGGCTGGCCAAAAGAATATTATCCTACAGTTTGGGATACGTGTGTACTCTGGTTATGTTTTGTGGTTTATCTTGATTTTCGAATCTGATTCTCTTCCTTGGGATAATTTTGATGTGTGTCATTACTTTAACCGTGATCAGTTTTGGTTCTTTATGATTGTTTCCTGTTTTTCATTCTGTACACTCCATCCTTATCATTTGCTAGCTGAGCTGGTTTTGAAGAGTCTATATATGGTTTGGCATTTGAATTGATGTTCAAGATGGTTAGTTATTAAGAGTTGGTGTCATGGCACAAGTGCTTTGGTAGGTTTTATGATGTGTGTATGAAATTTTAGTTGGTTTTGTAATTTTTAGAATCATCTTCCATAAGATACTTTTTGAGTATATCAAATGTTATCCAATAGAAAAGAAAAGCCTCTCTAATTATCTGTTCTAAATACTTTATCCATGTTTGTTAGTATAGACACTTGATTCTCTTATTGTCTATAAAAAAGAATAGGAAAGGTGCACTATAAGTGAATAAGGAATATGGTATTAGAGCTGCAGTTAACTAGGTTAGCAGATTTTTATTTTTCATTTTCATTTTGGTGTGTAATGCATATATCAAACTTCCTCTACTATTGGTATATTATATGTGGATTAGAATATAGAATAGGAATATGGAACATGTAATACATTGACAATTTGTTTGATTGTCTATTTTATTTCTTTGACTTATCACTTACCAATAAAGTAGGAGTATTTTATCAGGCAAGTTTATATTTTTGAAAAAAAAAATTTAAAAATTTGCGAGGGCCAAGCCCTTGCAAAATTGTGACTTGTTTTGTTCTTCTATTTGCGAGGGTCAAAAGCCCTCACAAATTTGCGAGGGCCGAAGCCCTCGCAAATTTACGAGAGTCGAAACCCTCGCAAATTTGATCATTTGGCGCGTAATTTTGCGCCTGTTATCGTAGGATTTCCGAGGGCTAGGCCCTCGCAAATTTGCGAGGGCCAAAAGTGCTCGCAAATTTGTTTACTTCGAGCATTTTTCCGTCGGTCACATGGCCGACGGAAAGCCGACGCAAATTAGTGTTTTCCGAGGGCTTTTTTGTTTTTCCGAAGGCTAAAAGCCCTCGCAAATGAACGTTTTTCTTGTAGTGTTATAAATTACGTGTTTACATTTGAGCGAACAAATTTGACTTTTGTATCAAATCATATCTTTATATTAATGTGGTTGTTTTGGTGTTCCCTTCGTAGAAGGAACAAATTTGTTTATCCACATGACACCATTAAAACATTGACACTTGTCATACTTAAACACGTCATATAAATGAAATTTTACAATATTGCAAATGAGCCCTAAATTCTAAAAAACACTCTTTCTAAATTAAATCACAATATTTATTAAAATTATTTCCTTTAACTTTATTAAATATTGTGATTTAATTTAAAGAGAGAGCTTTTTAGAATTCAGGACTAATTGCAATAGTGTGTAAAATTTCATTTATTTAAACGACGTGTTTAAATATGACAAATGTCATTGTCTTAATGATGACATGTAAAGGAACAAACTTGTTATTCCTACCACTGAGACTCTAAAGCAATCACCGTATGTTAAACAAAATAATGTATTGGCTTCACCATCCATACATATCATTTTATGTGAGAACACACAATATAAATAAAAAATCAAAACCTCATGTCTTGTATTCACCCATTTTTAATGAGCCAACAAAATCATTATGTAGTCATATTTGCATGCTCGTGATCAATAAAAGCCAGTTTGTGACCTAGTCATTGAAAATTGTGACTTTTGAATTCAGTTACATATTCAAATTATTTTTGATAAATATGTTATCTTTCGGTTGTTATATGTTTTGTTTGAAAATTCATTAAATATCTATGATTAAATTATTTTCATAATATTTTAGTTTATTGAGTTAATTTTTACATCTAGATGAAATATTGATAAATTGAGATTTTATCCGCTAATATAATTTTAGCTATTTAACTAAGTTATATAATTATGAATTATATAATATTATTTAACATTATAAATATTATTAAGTAACGCGTTTACGAGTGAAATCTATAAACATCTATGAGTTCTCATAGATTTGACAGCATTAATAAATTCTAACGTAAATTCTTTTGAGAATTGAAAATAAGAGAATTTCAACACAGAATAATTAAAAAAAAATTAATTGATAAATTTTAAAAGTATTAGCGAGCAGAAAAATAAATTATTAGTCGAGGTGATAAAGCAGAGGCATATGCACATAGCATACTTTTTAAAATAGATAAGTATACGAAAATTACAATGTGCTGTATATTGTGTTGTAGTTATATTTAGCAAATAGTCAGTCAAATAATGATCCCAAATTACACACGTTTCTTACCTTTCAAATTACACACGTTTTTTACAGATTAGGTATTAAAGGAATGTAATCTTACTAGGTAATTAGACCTGAATTTAGGTTGGTAATGTATGAGGAATAATCTATCTGCTCCACACCTTGTTAATCTATTTATATATTTTGCATTGTAAATATTCGATGATATTTCTTAAAGAACTACTAGTATAAAAGATTAGGTTTGTTACATCTCGCTGTGTATTTAATCTAATCTTTTTTATTTTTTTTCTTAAAATAAAATCTAATTTACAGTGAATGTTTTAAATTAGGATTGTATTGTGTAAAATAATGTGATTAAATAATATGATCGTTAAGAACGGTAATCACATCGTGATATAGGTTATGAAATTGCAACATAGTGTTAACCAGTAAAGTAAATTAGGTTTAATAACCGAAAGAAAGTAGAAATATGTTTATATGATAGAAAATTAGAATTTGGTCTTAACAGCAGGATAATTAGGAGCTCTTTATTGAATGAAAATTTTCCTACATAATAAAACCGAGTTCATAGTTTCTTTTAATTCAAAAGATAAAATAAAAATATATAAAACAGTGAAGGTAGGTAGGCCCTCTTCATTGCAGACACACGATCCTCCCTATAGCTTCCAATGCAGAATCGTGGCCACATCTTTTACCTAAAAAAAATAAAAAATAAATGCAGTGGTGAAACACCATAAGTTAATTACATCACTTTGCTTGCTCCTACAATAATTAATTTAATTTTCTCATAGAAAATTTGGAGCTATATAAAGTTGTTAGTTTTATTGATTAATTAGGAAAATGAAATTTAGGTGGTGATAATAATAACAGGGTATATAGTAATTAATTAATTAGAGAGTGGAATGAATTTTAGAGAGGAGAATGAGAATACTTAGGGGAATAGCAACAGATGAGGGTCATTTTGGTTTTGATGATATCATACGGAGAAAGTGGAAGAAAGGCCAAAATCAAGACCCCAAAGCTCAAAGGATCCCTTCACAAAGTCATAGTATCCTCCTTTTAGTGCCAATGTCTTGTTCACCAATCCATCCCTCACAAATGGGTATGTCAGCAAATTCCCAAGTGACACATTCACTGCTTCCTGCACACACACAAAATAAAAAAATAATAATCAATTTTCATGTTAATTATTATTGCAATTGAAAATGGACTATGCCAATCCTGACATTTTAGGTGAGAATTGTATTTACAGTCATTTGTTTGACCTTAAACTCTGACCAAACAATGGATTTATAACAGACAAAGAAGTCTATTATGATAGCAGTAAGTCAGTCAATTATATAATCTATCATTGAATTATTAATCAAATGATTGTTAATGACAAGTGACTACCTAAAATAGAGAGCATCTAATTCCATTGAACACTATGCAATAGAGTCGATTTCGAGTAACTAAGAAATGTTCGTTGAAGTAGAAGTACAAATAAATTTCTTAAAAAGTGTTTATAGAAATAAAGTTTTTAAATATTGTTATTATAAGAAATGTCAATAAGAGTATAATTCTAAATTATTTTAAATTTGGGTTAGAACTTAATTTAGAAAAAAAAAATGAAATATTACATGTATATATATCAATGTTAAGAGAACCGGACCGGTCATCGAATCAGTAAAGGCACTGGTTCAAGGTTCAATGGTCGGACCGCAGTCGAACCGGTTCAATTAAATATATTAAAATTTATTATTATAGTGCCTTATAAAATTATTTAGCAAAAAAAATTATACTAACATTAAAATTAACATAATCTTACCATTACTACATCCAAATATCGAACAGTTCAAATGAACAAAAATAAAAAATGCATAAAACAAACATTTTATAATCCCTTCAAATAACAAACAACAAAAATTTATCAAAAATCTGCTCCTATACCCATCACAGAACAACATGCTAAATAAAAAACAGGACACAAACAAAAAGTATTTCAGGTTGCAGTTATCAAAAAAGAAAAAGAAAAACTCCTAGCAGCACCACGCATATCAAGTCAACGGAGTCACTCAAGTCAAGAATAGCAACTAATGCACAAGCAATGAATTTGAAATAAATAAATAATGATATAGCAGCACCACGCATAAATAAATAATCGTATGTATAGGTTCAAAGATTATATATTGAAAGAAATAATGATACAGCAACACCACGCATAGAGAACCTTGCTTTAATGAATTTGAATGACTAATAATTATATTTATAGGTTCAACAATAAATTTGAAATAAGTAATCATTTTTTTCAGTATATATGTACAGGTTCAACAATGAACAAATTAATATATATGTATGTACAGTAATGTACAACAGAACAAATTAATCAAGGAGCAATATATATACCAGAAATTGAAAGAAGAAATCAAGGGCTTTAGGTTTGGTTTGGTTTGGTTTGGTTTCTGAGACACAGAGACATCGTTTTTCTGATTTTTTTTTTTTCAATTTAAAATTTTTTTTTAATTTTAAATAAAAACCGGGTAAACCGGTTCAAATCCGGTTTTACCCGGTTTTATCCCGGTTCCTGGCCGATTCTTCTCCAGGCTGGTTTTCAGCTTACGTTGGACCGCAAAATCACCGATTCCCGGTCCGACTGGTTCAACCGACCAGTCCGGTCCAATTCTCTCAACACTGATATATACTTTAAGATATAAAACTTCGTAATATGTTAATAAATTATACCTTCTCACAGTGTGTGCACAGCTCAGCAAAAGGTGCATCTGGATGTTGACCCTTCACCTTTGCCTTGGCAGGTAAACCAATTTTAACCCACTCCTCAATGAAGTCACTGCATACAACAAATCATACATAAAAACTCAAATAAGTCTTAAATATTTTTTAAAACTAATTAGTTAAGTAATTTTTTTTAATTTTCTATTTCTTAAAATATAAAACTGTTTTTAATAACAGCTATCAAACAAACTCTTGGCCTTCACTAAGGTTTCAAATCCCATGGTGTAGAGACTAATATTCTTGAGAAATTATGATTTTGGAGAGTAATACAAAAAAAAAAACAAAAAATGTTTAGTTAGAGACTAATATGAAAATGACATGTAGTATTCATCCGACTTTTGAAGGTAGGCTTGTCCTTTATTTTAAGTCTCCAAAAAGCAAGGGTTTCTTTAGTGTTTAGTTGTAGAACCTTTATTTTTGTTTACTTTTTTTTTTCTAAAATTAAATTACAAATAAGTTAGTTTTGACTGAAAATTTTGTGATTTAATAATTAGTTATGATGAGATTGATGAAGTGTAAATTTTAGGTGAAGCAAAAATAATGACTTACGTGGAGTAGGTTCCATCAAATGGAAAAGACAAAAGTCCCTTAATACCACCACAAGCACTGTGTCCAATAACCACAATGTTGGACACCTGTAGATAAAATTAAATAAATAAATAAAATCATGAGATTTCTCAATATTCAGAATTATTACTATTATTAATATATTATTGAAGATATTGTGTGCAATTTTGTCATTTATATAACTTCTAATGATTGGTAATATAAATGTATACCTTGAGATGCAAAACAGCATATTCAATAGCTGACCCAGTTCCAGAGTATTTTGCCTGACACAATGCAGAGTAAAATCAACAAAGTAATCATTTAATTACATGTTTGAAAATATTTTTAAGAAATTAGTGAAAAATAAGTAATTATTTTTTCAAATTAAATATATATATATGTTTGAATTGAAAAAGGCAGACCTGGTCATAAGGTGGGACAAGGTTAGCAACATTTCTGACCACAAAGGCCTCTCCTGGCTGGAAATCTAGCACATGAGATGGGCACACTCTTGAATCTGAGCAAGCAAACACCATAAACTGCAAAAAAAAATAAAAAATAAAAAAACATAATTAGGCTTCAAGAAAACCAAAATTAAATTTTCAATGTGATTGTATATTTTGTAACAATTCATCATGAAAATAAAATAATCGCTTATTTTATTAAATTCTTATAGAAAACCAGTAAAAATAATAATAATTTTTTAAATAGACCGTACTAAATCAAAGGATCTTGTTTTATAATGTTAGTGTATAATATACTCTTATTTAGTTTACTAATTAGTAGAAAATGAAAGTACTTTCCTTAAAAGTTAAAAATTAATTCGTCAATTAAATGTTATTGAGATTTGTGACCAAACTGAAAACAAATCATGCACTTAATCACAAAAATACCTTGGGGCTCTGGCCTTTGGCAAGTTCACCATACAAAGCTGGATTCTTGCTGTGAAAAAGTAATGGAAAGAGTGAGAAACTAATTAAGCTTAACTCAAAAAAAAAAAAAACCTATAAAGAAAGTAGGACTCGGGTCTTTTCCATTTTGGGGTGTAACTATATCAGCAATCTATTGTCCTCAACACTTAATCGTTCGATTAACAATTTAATAGATGCTGACTTGGCATAATTGACTGTTTGGTCAATTATAAATCCACTATGAATTACTAATTGAACAATAATTATGTGTGAAAAATTATAAGTATAGTTTTCGCTCAAAATGATCCGACTACACCGATATTAATTAGGTATTGTGTGACTAACTCATATTTCTCTTTCTTGAAGTGGAGGAAACCACTCTTGATCCTCTCAGAGGCTTCAGAAGTAGGGATTCCATCAGATGATGTTGTTCCTAATGAGGCTGTTATCTGCTCAACTTTCTCAGCTGCTGTGGCTCTCAGTTCACCCTTTTCCCTATTTTAATTTAATTTCAACACAAAATAATGCAAATTAAAGTGAATTAATAATTTGCAAGCAAGTGCCACATCATAAAATATTGCATATATAATATAATTTACCTCAACAATTTCTGGAGCTCTTCAATTGCTTCCTCGTAGTTCTTTCCCATATCCTATTAAAAAAAAAAAAGAAAAAGAAATACATGTGTCAATTGAAAGTGAAATTAACAAGTTACCCTAAAGTAATTTCTCCAAAACAGAGTGAAATTTTTAACTATTAGATAATATAATTAGAATTGGACTAAGTAAATGATGTGTCAACTTTCTGAAAGAAAAAATATTAAATGGGGGTGATATATTTTAATTTACTGTATCAGAGGATTAATTAATTAGTTGCTAATTTGGTAAAAAAAGAAAAAGAAAAAGAATGGTGTTGAATGGACCTTTTCTTCTATAGAGTTGTTTGAATTTTGCTACTTTATCTGCCTAAGAATCCTCCAACTAACAAAGCTCACCCATACAAAGCAAGTTTCACGTTATATATATATAGTTTTTATTTTTGGAAAAATAATATCTTCTTAATGAAAAAATTGACTAATTATATGGTGCTGACTGGTGACACATAAAAAAAATTCAATCCACACACTTGTCACTCCAAACCTAAATTAACTAAGTGATATGCCAAATAAATATCAAAGGGTGTCCCACGTGAAAAGTCAACTTTTTAATAAACATAATTCACCCCAAATTGATTTAGATTTTTAAGCACATGATCATCTAATATGCATATATACATATGGATGCTAAAACACACATTGTCATCCAAATGTGCAATGAGAATTTTGGGTTTCTAAAAATGTTAAAAAACAAGACAAAAATTCAAAATGAAGAGAGTGTAAGATGAACAATTTACTGAAGAGAACTTCGTGTCAGAGAGGATCTGAACTCGAACAAAACACCAAATTAATCTCAATAGTGAAGTGATCAAATTGTGATAAAAAATAAATAAACGATGCAAATTGTGATAGTGTAAGAATATAATTATTGTTTAGTATCCGTGTACCAAATTGGGGGTGATGATGGGAGCGGGGGCGGCGAAGACGGGCTTGTCTTGAATAAGAGAAGGGAAAGAAGAGGAAGAGGAAGGAGACGAAGGAGAGGCAAGTGTCGCGAAGACGGAGGGACGCAATGTGGCCTTCCTAAGGGAACTTTTTGCAGAGGAAATGGAAGAGAGGCACCAACCGTTAATGGAAGAGGTAGACATTGTGGTGTGGAGACTCAAATGGTTAATGCTATATAGAGAACTAAATAGCCCTTGTACTATAGGGTATGTTATTTACTCTATGGGGTATGGGGTATGGCTATGCCCATTTTAATGTGAAAATTAAAAAAGGGTTAGATAATGAAAGTGAAAGGCAAACAAAGGAGAGCTTCATTCCTATCTTTTTAGATGAGGTTTGAATGTTGGAGATTAACCATGAGAGAATGACCATAACATGTAACCCACAATGTTTGTCACTTTGGATCATCATCATCATCATCCACCTCTTGTCACATACATACCCTAATTATATTAATTTGTTTCCTACACTCCCATTTTAATTTTGGTGCATCAAAATTGATTGAGTTTTGAGTGATTAGCACATTGTGTGTGTAGATATTATCTATGAGATTCACGTTAATTCTTATGAGCATTTCGGATATATATAAGAAAATGGAAATTATATTGTGGTAATAATGGATAATCCAAAGGACTTAGGGTTTGTTAAGTTTCAACTTTAGTAAAATAAAAAGTAAAAAACATAAGATAAATATTAATAATTAAGATTATTAATAAACGAAAACTATCTAACAAAATTAAATATTTTTAATATTAAGAAAATCTTAAATAAAGGGGTGCTAGAGGTTTATTGTTGTAGGGTAGTTATGTGTCCTTTCAATTTGTGTGTATTAAGGACTTGCAAGAAATGGCGGTTTGCCACGTATGTGAAAACTCAGCCACTTATACCCCAGTGAAGGGGACAAAACCTTGTACTCTATGTTACATATACATATTAAAATAAAATAATAACTATGTATTGTTGGAATACCAACATGTTTGCAATTTTAAATTTGGAGATTCATTTTTTATCCTATTTTACTTTGACAGAAGTTTTAATTTGTATAAGAAATATTAAAAAAAAGACAATCCTGTTTCCAGTTATATCTTGTATTTGATGTACAAATTTCAAAAATAAAATAAAATAATAAAACAGTTTTTATAATTAATTATTATAAAAATTAAAACTAAAAATGTTTTCATAAATCAAATAATAGTGGTGGTCAAGAAGAGACTCAGTTTTATGTTTCAAAATATAATGCCAACTTTGACATAAAGATAGAAGAATAATATGTTAAGAGGCAAATTCACATGCCAAAGCCTTAGCAATCAATAAGTTGCAAATTCATGTGTATGAAAAACAGAAAATAATAAAGTAAAATATATCTAATTCCAAGCATTCTCTATCCGTTGGTAAGCAACACATGGTTCATAATTGTGTGAAGGAAATGAGAAACGATGGATGTTATAGATAAAAAACCCTATCCCTTCAACCCTTCCAATTTGTGGCTATGCAATCTTAATATTCCCACTCTCTTGTAAAACATACATATATCACATGCTATACTCACTATATTCAGTCTAGCCACAAGTTTCCCAAAAAATAATTTCATTCGAATCAAAAACATTTACATTATAATTTAACGAAAATTTTAAGATAGCATAAGGCTATTGCCTTTGCATTTCTTAAAATTTTTATTCAATAACTTAGGTCAGTATGACATTGTAACGTGTGTGCTAATAATTTTGAAAGACATTTAAAAGAACTTATCCGAATAGTTTATAAATCTTTGTGAGTTACTTTTAGCTTGTTTTCTTAGAGTCAACTTAAAATAGCTTAGTCTATGTTTAGGTTTCCAATAATTAAACTATAGTCTAACATTGGTTTAATGGTAACATCATTTTTAAGTTAAACCAACTGATGTTCATCCAATAACTTAAACAGTATGACGTATGGTCTATAAAAATAAAAGTCAATTTGATTAAATACTAAATATACTTATATTTGATTAAACTTTCTATCCAAATTGCATTGCATTAAAAAAAATAGTTGTTTATCCGAACGCACTCTAATGCGAATGCGCATGAATATACCAATGATAAACAGAGTAAGAGACAGAGAGAAAGAGAAACATACAGTGTGATCGAAGTTGATACTAGAATCACGAAACACTGGCCATGACAAAAATACATTTTGATCCTTGTAGTGAATGATCAAAGAAGCAAATTGAAGCAACTTGAAGAAATTAATGTCAGCAAAATTGGAACAATATAATAATTGAAGAGATTGGAGAAGAGGTTATTGCAGAGTAGATATAGGATTATAGGAACTAAGAAGAGAAAGAGTAGAAGTTTTGGGTTTGATTCATTCATCTGATGTGTGAAATAACCAAATCTGATTGTCATATTATATGACATTTGATTTTTATGTCAACATTCAATTTGCACTATGACGAGATTATGTCAACATTATTTTTCATGTCCTGTTTGGTCTCTCTCACCCAGTTGCAGAGATGTACAATATAATTATCGTCATTTTCACATGTTTGTTTTTTTATATATAAATAATAAATAATAATAATAAAATAAATGATTTATTTATTTAAAATATATTTTATTTATCTAATTAAATTAATAAAATTATTTTAATAAAATATATTTTTATGAATTCAACATTGTGGTTAGTAACGTTATAAGATAGTGTCTCTGGGAGTAATATTATTAAGAAAACAAATTACAGAGGAACTAGTGTACTATCTGGTTTATGCATTAATTAAAATTTTGTCACCATTTCAACTGATTTGTAGCTGAGACATATCATGATTGATCAGTTAATTCCTTTTCTGATAGAATGAAGGATGAATTGGAGTAGAGAAGTGAATTAGTTTTAATTGTGGAGAAGAGTGAAACATGAGCTTTTCTGCTAGAAATTTGATTCAAATGAAACAATGTTAGTGATGAATCTGTTATTGTGAAATCTTCAGATTGTAGAATCTGCAAAAGCATAGCTAATTAAGGTGTGGATAAAATTTCAATCTCTCAAAGTAGAAGGGTAACTTTTCATCATTGAAAGTGGAACCAAGTGTGGTATGTAGTCATTCATTCATATGGATTGTGACAATGAGATAATATGGATTGAAATGAATGAGTAAAATGCAAATGTGTTCATGTGTGTGGTTGGTTTGTTGGTGGTTTAGCATGATTAACAACTAAACAAGCCTGCACTTAATTAATTAGCTAATTAATGACTTGAAAGGAGTTGCATGGTTAATTAAATTTGAAATCAAATTAGTAAAATTTCAAGACAAAAGGTATTGACTAAACTCAAAAAGCATTAAAAAGTTGTAAAAATGAAATACTAGTAGTTGTAGTAACTCGCAGCTGATTTTCAGTTGGAAATCAAATTAGTGTTTGCGTAGAAATTTATAAACCGACTAAAATTGAAGGAAATATTTTCAATAACGTGGATATTTTATTGGTAGGATATGATTTGGGGATATATGATTTGAATCCTAACATTATAGGTTTCAACACATAATTTTTTCCAAAATCATTTTACTTGTATATCTATGTGTACTATATTCCATTTGTGATTATAAGAAAAATAACTAAATTCGTGTTAATTAAAAAAAAAGTTAGTCGAACTCATTTAATTTTTTTATTTTAACTGAAAAATAAATTAATTTTCTAAATTATCCTTAAAATAAATGAATTTTCAAAAATAAAAAAAACATTAAATTAAGAATATTTTGAACATCTTTTCATTGAAAGTAATTAAAGTTACGATAAAAAACATAGTACTTTAAAAAAAATTGTAATGAAAAATGGAGGAAATAGATTTTTTTTAATGTGTTCCTATGAGCATAAAATACTTTAAATACATTTTAATAAATTATTTTTTATTGTGTGTGTCTATAGGCACACGAACGTGTGCAATGACGTCGTGTAATCCATATAGCATATCTCAATTAACGAGATATAAAGCTTGTTGTTATTGTCGTTATAGTTCCTACGAGTATACATTAAAAAAAACATAGTGCATAATATTAATAAGGCTTAAATATATATTTTTTTATCTTTATAAAATATGTTAATTTTTATTTTGGTCCCTATAAATTATTTTTTTGCAAGTTGGTCCTCATTCTTTTAAAAATTGCATTTTTAGTCCTCATAAAACTTGTGTTTATATTTTTGTCCTTGTTCTTTTTAGAATTGCATTTTTTAGTCTTCACCGTAAAAAATTACATTAATGGCTGATTATGTTAATATTCATAAATTGTGTTTTTTAGTCTCACACGAGGTTGCTAAGTCAGCAAAATACTAACATAGTTCACTACGATAAGGATAAAAAAACACAATTTCTGAAAGTATGAGACCAAAAGCAAAGACAAATTTTATAGGCACTATAAAACACAATTTTTTTAAAAAATAGAACCAAAATACAAACAAAAATTTAATAAAATCAAAATAAAAAATAATATATTTTATAATGATAAAAATCATATTTAAGCCTGGTTATAAGTTAAAAACTCAAAAAAGCATCTGCTTCTCCTTCTTCTTGTGGTGACAAATGGCCATATTAGAGTTAGAGGATAAAGGATGAATTAAAACGCCACCTTCTTAGAAGACACAAAAAGAGGGTATTTGATGTTTACTAAACACCTAGTATTCATTAATGTTGCTAGTCAACATTATCATCATTATACATAAATTTCGATTTCTGCTTCAAAGAAAACTCCTGCAGCCTCTCTCTTTCGTTTTCAATCTTTTAATTATTTTCTTTTTCAAAATTTTCGTAATTTCATGAGAATCTGCCGTCCTAGTAGCCACGTTTGTTAATCATGTTATATTATGGGTAGGGGTGAAACTCTTTTAGTCCCCTGACTTAACATTTTGTGTAAATTTGGTTTTTCGATATTTAAATGATCAGTTTTGATTTTTAAGTTTGTAAGATGGGTAAGTTTAGTCTCTTCGTCGCTAAATAAAATAAATTTCGTCGCTAATTTAGAAAACTAACAGAAGAATTAAAACTGTCCAGTTTATAAACTTGGGGGATTAAAACCGCTCGTTTTAAACTCAAGAGACTAAATTCCCAAAAAATACAAAGTCGTGAGACTAAAAATATAATTAAGCCTTTTATATTTTTAAAATTGCAAAAAAAAAAAATTAGAGATCATGTACTATAGACTCGAAGAACAATGTGCTTTTCTACTAAAAATCAAAACGTATTTTTTAAATTACTTAAATTATTTGAAGTTCTTTTATAACAATGTGTTATTCTCTTGGAAGTTTCTAACTCAATTTAAATAATTTTATATTTTCAAAATTGCAACAATTTTAGAGATTGTGTAATATAGCCTAGAAGAATATGATGATTTTCAATTTAAAAACCAAAACACATTTTTTAAATTAGATAAATTGTTTAAAGTTTTTTATAACAACGTATCATTCACTTTAAAGTTTATAGCTCAATTTACATATTTTTTTTATAAATTTCAAATTGCAACCATTTTTTAGAGATTTTGTACTATTTACACTTGAAGTATACGGTATTTTTCAATTTACAAATGATAATGCATTTTTTAAGTTATTTGAAGTTTTTATAACAATGTGTTATTTACTTTAAATTTTCTAGTTCAATTTATATATTTTTTATATTTTTAAAATTACAACTATTTTTTTTAGAGATGGTATACTACACTTGAAGAATACTGTGTTTTTCAATTTAAAAATCAAAATGTATTTTTTAAATTACTTAAATTATTTGAAGTTTTTTTTTAAATAACAGTGTATTATTCACTTTGAAGTTTGTAGCTCAATTTATATAATTTTTTTATTTATTTCAAAGTGCAACCATTTTTTTTAGAGATCTTGTACTGTACACTCGAAGAATACGGTGTTTTAAATTTCAAAGTCATCGTATATCAAAATCTCGAAGGAGGAAGAACGTGAAATGCTACAATTGTGGCATGAAAGGGCATGTGAAGAAAGATTGTTGGCACAATAAGAAAAATGCAGAAAAGTCTTCTAAGGCAAATACATCTCAGGGATGTGTTGCAAGTACCTCTAGTGATGGAGAAATCCTTTATAGCGAAGTTGCATTCAGTTCTAAAGGCAAAAGTAAGCTCACTGATGTATGGATCATGATTTAGGAGCAACATGGCACATGACTCCTAGAAGAGATTGGTTTTGTACTTATGAACTCGTCTTAGAAGGATCTGTGTTCATGGGTAATGATGACGCCTTAGAAATTGCTCGTGTTGGTACTATCAAATTAAAAATGTATGACTGTACTATCTGTACAATTCAATGGATACGACATGTGAAAAGGTTAAAGAATAGTCTATTGTCTATTGGGCAATTAGATGACCTCATGTGCAAGACCTATGTCGAAAATGGGATCTTGAAGGTGGTGAAAGGTGCTCTTGTGGTGATGAATGCAAAGAAGATCAATTCAAATCTATACATGCTTATGGGAGATACGTTGCTGAAGGGAGAAGCATCAGTTGCATCAACCAATCAAGAAGAATCAACAATAATGCTTATTAACTTTGAAGTCTCAGTTTAATTTATATAATTTTTAAATTTTTAAAATCAAACTCAACTTTTTGAGAGATTGTATACTATACACTTGAATAATATGGTGTTTTTCGGAAAATATGAAAAAGTTATTTTTAAATTACTAAAATTATTATCAGTCTTTTTTAGAGCAATGTATTATAAACTTTGAAGTATAGAGCTCAATTTACATAAATTTTTAATGATTTTAAAATCAAACTCATTTTTTTGAGAGATCATGTACTATACACCTGAATAATAGGGTGTTTTTCAGAAAAAAAATTTATTTTTAATTTACTATAATTATTACAAGTCTTTTTGATAGCAACGTATTATTAACTTTGAAGTTTGGAGATTAATTTACATTATTTTTAATATTTTTAAATCAAACTCAATTTTTTGAGAGATTGTATACTAAACACTAGAATAATATGGTGTTTTTAGAAAAAAACTAAAAAAGTTTTTTTTTAAATTACTAAAATTATTACAAGTCTGGTTGAGAGCTGCGTATTATTAACTTTGAAGTCTCGAGCTCAATTTTTATAAATTTTTAATATTTTTTAAATCAAACTCAATTTTTGAGAGATTGTGTACTATACACTTTAATAATAGGGTATTTTTTTATAAAAAATAATTTTTTTTTAATTTACTAAATTTATTACAAGTCTTTTGAGAGCTAACGTATTTTTAACTTTGAAGTCTCGAGCTTAATTTACATAATTTTTAAAATTTATAAAATCAAACTTAATTTTTTGAGAGATCTTGAACTATACACTTGAATAATAGGGTGTTTTTTTTTAAAAAAAATTAAAAAGTTATTTTTAAAATACTAAAATTATTACAAGTCTTATTGAGAGCAATGTAATATTAATTTTGAAGTTTCAAGCTTAATTCACATAATTGTTTATATTTTTAAAATCAAACTAAATTTTTTTAGAGATCGTCTACTTGAATAATATGGTGTTTTTTGAAAAAAAAAATTTTAAAAAAAATTCTAAAATTATTACAAGTCTTTTTGAGGGCAACGTAATATTAACTTTGAAGTCTCGAGCTTAATTTACATAATTTTTTATATTTTAAAAATCAAACTAAATTTTTTGAGAGATCGTGTACTATACACTTGAATAATAGGATGTTTTTTTGAAAAAAATGAACAAGTTAATGATTAAATTACTGAAATTACTACAAGTGTTTTTGAGAGCAATGTATTATTAACTTTGAAGTCTCGAGCTCATTTTTCATAATTTTTTAATATTTTTAAAATTAAACTTAAATTTTTGAGAGTTCGTGTACTATATACACTATAATAATAGGGTGTTTATCGAAAAAAATAAAAAAACTAATTATAAATTACTAAAGTTATTAAAAGTCATTTTGAGAGCAATGTGTATAAACTTTAAGGTCACGAGGTCAATTTACATAAAATTTTAATATTTTTAAAATGAAACTCAATTTTTTGAGAGATTGTGTACTACAACGTCAATAATAGAGTGTTTTTCCAAAAAAATAAAATGTTATTTTTAATTTACTAAAGTTATTACAAGTCTTTTTGAGATCAACGTATTATTAACATTGAAGTCTCAAGCTTAATTTACATAATTTTTTTATATTTTAAAAATCAAACTAATTTTTTTGAGAGATCGTATACTATACACTTGAATAATAGGGTGTTTTTCGAAAAACAATGCAATAGTTATTTTTGAGTTACAAAATTATTACAAGTCTTTTTGAGAACAACGTATTATTAATTTTGAAATCTATAGCTTAATTTAAATATTTTTTTATATTTTTAAAATCAATCTCAATATTTTAAGAGTTCGGTTACTATACACTTTAATAATAGTGTGTTTTTCGAAAAAAAATAAAAATATTATTTTTTAATTTCTAATATTATTACAAGTCTTTTTGAGAGCACGTGTATTATAAAATTTAAAGTCTCAAGTTCCATTTATATAATTTGTTAATAATTTTAAAATCAAACTCAATTTTTTGAGAGACCGTGTACTATACACTTGAATAATAATGTTTATTTCGAAAAAAATGAAAAATTAATTTTTAAATTACTAAAATTATTACAAGTCTTTCTGAGAGCAACTTATTATTAACTTTGATATCTCAAACTTAATTAAAATAATTTTTTAGTATTTTTAAAATAAAACTTAATTTTTTTTAGAAATTGTGAATTATAAACTTGAAGAATTTTGTGTTTTTAGTAAAAAAGTATAAAAGAAATTTTTAAATTACTAAAATTTTTACAAGTCATTTTGAGAGCAATGTATTATTAACTTTGAAGTCTCGAGCTTAATTTACATAATCTTTTATATTTTTAAAATCAACCTCAATTTTTTGAGAGATAATGTATACACTTGAATAATAGGGTGTTTTTGGAAAAAAATGAAAAAAGTTATTTTTAAAATACTGAAATTATTACAAGTCTTTTTGAGATCAATGTATTATTAACTTTAAAGTCTCGAGCTCATATTTCATAAATTTTTAATATTTTTGAAATCAAAATCAATTTTTGAGAGACTGTGTACTATATACTTTAATAATAGTGTGTTTTTTGAAAAGAATAAAAATGTTATTTTTAATTTACTAAAGTTATTACAAGTCTTTTTGAGAGCAACGTATTATTAACTTTGAAGTCTCGAGCTTAATTCACATAATTTTTAATATTTTGAAAATCAAACTCAATTATTTTAGAGATCATGAACTATACACTTGAATAATATGGTATTTTTCAAAAAAAAAACTAAAAAGTTATTTTTAAAATACTAAAATTATTACAAGTCTTTTTGAGAGCAACGTAATATTAATTTTGATGTCTCGAGCTTAATTTACATAATTGTTTATATTTTTAAAATCAAACTAAATTTTTTAGAGATCGTCTACTATACACTTGAATAATATGGTGTTTTTTCGAAAAAAATAAAAAAGTAATTTTTAAAATACTAAAATTATTACAAGACTTTTTGAGAGCAACGCAATATTAACTTCGAAGTCTCGAGCTTAAATAGGGTGTTTTTTGAAATTAAAAAAAGAAATGTATTATAAACTTTGGAGTATGAGCTCAATTTACATGATTTTTTAATATTTTTAAAATCAATTTCAAATTTTTGAGAGATTTAGTACTATACACTTGAATAATAGGGCGTTTTTAAAAAAAATGAAAAAAAGTTAGTTTTAAATTACTAAAATTATTACAAGCCTTTTTATGAGCAACGTATTATTAACTTTGAAGTCTTGAGCTTAATTTTTATATTTTTTTATAATTTTTAAATTTCACTCAATTTTTTGAGAGATCATTTACTATACACTTAAATAATAGAGTGTTTTTTGAAAAAAAATAAAAAAAGTTATTTTTAAATTTCCAAAATTATATAAGTCTTTTAGACAGCAATGTATTATAAACTTTGAAGTCTTGAAATCAATTATGATAATATTTTAATACTTTTATAATAAAACTCAATTTTTTGAGAGATTACACTCGAATAATAGCGTGTTTTTAGATAAAATGGAAATTTTATTTTTAAATTACTAAAATTATTACAAGTCTTTTTGAGAGCAAGGTATTATTAACTTTGATGTATCGAGCTTAATTTACATATTTTTTTATATTTTTAAAATAAAACTCATATTTTTAAGAGATCGTTTAATATAAGCTTAAAAAATAGAGTGTTTTTCGAAAAATATAAAAAAATTTATTTTTAATTTGCTAAAGTTATTACATGTCTTTTTGAGATCAACATATTATTAACTTTGAAGTCTCGAGCCTAATTTACATAATTTTTTATATTTTTAAAATCAACCTCAATTTTTAGAGACATCATGTACTATACATTTAAATATTATGGTGTTTTCCAAAAAAAAATATTTAAATTACTAAAATTATTACAAGTCTTTCTGAGAGCAACGTATTATTAACTTTGATATCTCGAGCTTAATTTACATAAATTTTTATATTTTTAAAATCAAACTAATTTTTTTGAGAGATCGTATACTATACACTTGAATAATAGGGTATTTTTCGAAAAAATAAAAAAAGTTATTTTTAATTTACTAAAGTTATTACATGTCTTTTTGAGAGCAAAATATTATTAAATTTGAAGTCTCGAGCTTAATTTACATAATTTTTTATATTTTTAAAATCAAACTCAATTTTTTGAGAGATCATTAACAATAACTTGAAAAAAAGGGTTCTTTTCGAAATGTGATATTAACTTTGAAGTCTGGAGCATAATGTACATTATTGTTTATATTTTTGAAATCAAACTAAATTTTTTAGAGATCGTTTACTATACATTTGAATAATAGAGTGCCTTTCGAAAAAAATGAAAAAGTAATTTTTATAATACTAAAGATATTATAAGTCTTTTTGAGAGCAGCATAATATTAACTTTGAAGTCTCGAGATTAATTTACATAATTGTTTATATTTTTAAAATTAAACTAAATTTTTGAGAGATCGTGTACTATACACTTGAATTATAGGGTGTTTTTTGAAACAAATGAACTAATTATTTTTAAATTATTCAAATTATTACAAGTCTTAGTGAGGGCAACGTATTATTAACTTTGAAGTCTCGAGCTTAATTTACATATTTTTTATATTTTTAAAATTAAACTCAATTTTTTGAGAGATTGTGTACTATACACTTAAATAATAGGGTGGTTTTTTTAAAAAAATGAACATGTTATTTTTCAATTACTAAAATTATTACAAGTCTTTTTCAGACTAACATATTATTAACTTTGACGTCTGGAGCTTAATTTAAATAATTTTTTATATTTTTAAAATCAAACTCAATTTTTTGCGAGATCGTATACTATACACTTGAAAAATATGGTGTTTTTTGGAAAAAAATGAAAAAGTTTTTTTTTTTAATTTAGTAAAATTATTACAAGTCTTTTTCAGAGTAACACATTATTAACTTTGAAGTCTGGAGCTTAATTTACCAAATTTTTAATATTTTTAAAATCAAACTATTTTTTTTGTGAGATCATGTACTATACACTTGAATAAAAGAGTTATTTTAGAAATAAGTGAAAAAGTTATTTTTAAATCACAAAAATTATTAGAAGTCTTTTTGATAGCAACTTATTTTTAACTTTGAAATCTTGAGCTTAATTTACATAATTGTTTATATTTTAAAAATCAAACTAAATTTATTGAAAGATCGTCTACTATACACTAAATAATAGGGTGTTTTTCGAAAAAACTAGAAAAATTTATTTTAAATTACTAAAATTATTACCTGTCTTTTTGAGAGCAATGTATTATAAAGTTTGAAGTATCAAGCTATATTTACACAATTTTTTCATATTTTAAAAATTAAACTAAATTTTTTGAGGGATCGTGTACTATACACTTTAATAATAGGGTGTTTTTCGAAAAAAAGAAAAAAATTATTTTTAATTTACTTAAATTATTACAAAGCTTTTTAAGATCAACGTATTATTAACTTTGAAGTCTGGAGCTTATTTTGAATAATTTTTATTATTTTTAAAATCAAACTCAATTTTTTGAGAGATTGTGTACTATACACTTGAATAAAACAATTATTTTAGCAAAAAATGATAAAGTTATTTTGAAATTACTATAATTATTACAAGTCTTTGCAAGAGCAACATATTATTAACTTTGAAGTCTCTAGCTTAATTTACATGATTTTTTATATTTTTAAAATCAAACTCAATTTTTTGTGAGATCGTATACTATGCACTTAAATGATAGGGTGTTTTACGAAAAAAATATATGTAAAAGTTAGTTTTACTTTACTAAAATTATTACAAGTCTTTTTTAGATTAATGTATTATTAACTTTGAAGGTTAAACCTTAACTTTTAAAATTTTTAATATTTTTAAATTCTAACTCAATTTTTTGAGAGATCGTGTAATATACAGTCAAATAATAGGGTGTTTTAATAAAAAAAAAATTATTCTTAAATTACTGAAATTATTACAAGTCTTTTTGAGAGCAACGTATTTTTAAATAGAAGTCTAGAGCTTTATTTGCATAATTGTTTATAATTTAAAAATTAAACTATATTTTGTTAGAGATCATCTACTATATATTTTAATAATAGAGTGTTTTTCGAAAAAACATGAAAAAATTATATTTAAATTACTAAAATTAGTACTAGTCATTTTGAGAGCAACGTATTATAAAGTTTTGAAGAATCGAGCTCAATTAACACAATTTTTTCATATTTTTAAAATGAAACTCAATTTTTTGAGAGATCGTGTACTATACACTTTAATAATAGGATATTTTTCAAAAAAAATAAAAAAGTTATTTTTAATTTTCTATAGTTATTACAAGTCTTTTTGAGAGCAACGTATTATAAACTTTGAAGTCTCGAGCTTAATTTACATAATTTTTTATATTTTCAAAATCAAACTCAATTTTTTGAGAGATCGTGTACTATACACTTGAATAATAGGGTATTTTTCAGAAAAAAATGAAAAAGTTAGTTTTAAATTACAAATATTATTACAAGTCTTTTTTAGAGTAACGTATTACTAATTTTGAAATTCCGAGCTTAATTTAATTAATTTTTGATCGTTCACTAAAACTTGAATAATAAATTGTTTTTGGAAGAAAATAAACAATTTATTTTTAAATTTCTAAAATTATGATAAGTTTTTTTGAGAGCAATGTATTATACACTTTAAAGTCACAAGGTTAATTTACATAACTTTTTAATACTTTTAAAATCAAACTCAATTTTTTGAGATATCATGTACTATACACTTGAATAATATGGTGTTTTTAGAAAAAAAAATGAAAAATTAATTTTTAAATTACTAAAATCATTACAATCCTTTTTAGAGGAACATATTATTAACTTTGAAGTCTAGAGTTTAATTTACATAATTTTTTATATTTTTAAACTCACTAAATTTTTTGTTAGATTGTATACTATACAATAATAAGGTATTTTTTAAAAAAAATTGATAAGGTTATTATTAAATTAATAAAATTATTATTAGACTTTTTGGGAGCAACTTATTATTAATTTTGAAATATCGAGGTTAATTTACAAAATTTTTAAAATCAAACTTAATATTTTGAGAGATTGTGTACTATGATCTTGAATAATACGGTGTTTGTCGAATAAAGAAAAGCATTATTTTTTATTTACTAAAGTTATTAGAAGTTTTTTTGAGAGCAACGTATTATTAACTTTGAAGTCTTGAGTTTAATTTACATAATTTCTTATATTTTTAAAATCAAACTCAATTTATTGTTAGATCATATACTATACACTTGAATAATAGGGTGTTTTTCAAAAAAAATGAAAAAGTTAGTATTAAATTACTAAAATTATTACAAGTATTTTTACATATTATTAATTTTGAAATATCGAGCTTAATTTACATAATTTTTAAATTCAAACTCAATTTTTTGAGAGATCGTTTACTATACACTTGAATACTAGGGTGTTTTTCGAAAAAAATGAAAAAGTTAGTATTAAATTACTAAAATTATTACAAGTATTTTTACATATTATTAATTTTGAAATATCGAGCTTAATTTACATAATTTTTAAATTCAAACTCAATTTTTTGAGAGATCGTTTACTATACACTTGAATACTAGGGTATTTTTAGAAAAAAATGATTTTTTTTTAATTTCATAAAATTATTACAAATCTTTTTTAGAGCAACTTATTATTAACTTTGAAGTCTCGAGCTTAATTTACATATTTTTTTATATTTTCAAAATCAAACTCAATTTTTTGAGAGGTCGTATTGTATACACTTGAATAATAAGGTGTTTTTCGAAAAAAAATGAAAAAGTTATTATTAAATTACACAAATTTTTACAAGTCTTTTTGAGAGCAATGTATTATTCATATCGAAATCTCAAGCTTAATTTACATTAATTTTTATATTTTAAAAATCAAACTCAATTGTTTTACAGATCGTTCACTATACACTTGAATAATAGGGTGTATTTCAAAAATAAAAGTTAATTTTAAATTTCTAAAATTATTACAAGTTTTTTGTGAGAAATGTATTATAAACTCTAAAGTCTCGAGGTTAAATTACATAATTTTTTAATATTTTAAAAATCAAAATCAATTTTTTGAAAGATCGTGTACTATACACTTAAATAATAAGATGATTTTTGAAAAAAAATGAAAAAGTGATTTTAAATTACTAAAACTATTACAAGTCCATTTTAGAGCAACACATTATTAACTTTGAACTCTAGAGCTCAATTTAAAATTTTTTTTAGTATTTTTAAAATAAAATTTAATTTTTTAGAGATCGTGTACTATAAAGTTAAAGAATTTGGTGATTTTCAAAAAAAAAATAAAAAATGAATTTTAAATTTACTAAAATTGTTGTAAGTCTTTTTGAAAGCAACGTATTATTAACTTTGAAGTCTCCAGCTTAATTTACACAATTTTATATTTTTTAAAATCAAACTCACTTTTTTAAGAGATCGTGTACTATACACTTGAATAATATGATATTTTTTGAAAAAAAATAAAAAAACGTTATTATTAAATTACTACAATTATTACAAGTCTTGTTGAGAGCAATGTAATATTAACTTCGAACTCTAGAGCTTAATTTACATAATTTTTTATATTTTTAAAATCAAACTACATTTTTTTAGATATTGTGTACTATACACTTGAATAATAGTGTGTTTTTCGAAAAAAAAAACATGAAAAAGTTATTTCTAATTTACTAAAATTATTACAAGTTTTTTTGAGAGCAACATTTGATTAACTTTGAGGTCTGGAGCTTAATTTCCATAATTGTTTATATTTTTTAAATCAAACTCAATATTTGGCGAAATCGGGTTCTATTCAATTGAATAATAAGGTGTTTTTCGGAAAAAAATAAAAAAAGTTATTTTTAATTTACTAAAATTATTATAAGTCTTTTTCAATGAACTGTATTATTAACTTTGAAGTCAAGACCTTAATTTACAAATTTTTTTTCATATTTTTAAAATCATTATAAGTCTTTGTAATAGGGTGTTTTTAGAAAAAAAATGAAAAAGTATTTTTTAAATTACTAAAATTATTATAAGTCTTTTTGAGAGCAACATATTATCAACTTTGAAGTTCTCGAGTTTAATTTACATAATTTTTTATATTTTCAAATTCAAACTCAATTTTTGTTAGATCGTATACTATACACTTGAATAATAGGGTGTTTTTCAAAAAAAAATGAAGAAAGTTATTAATAAATTACTAAAATTATTACAAGTCTTTTTGAAAGCAACTTAATATTAACTTTGAAGTCTCGAGCTTAATTCAAATAATCTTTTATATTTTTAAAATAAAATTCAATTTTTAGAGAGATCATGTATGTACACTTGAATAACAGGATCTTTTTCATAAAAAAATGAAAGAGATAGTTTTTAAATTACTAAAATTATTACAAGTCTTTTTGAGGGCAACGTATTATTAACTTTGATATCTCGAGCTTAATTTAAACAATTTTTTAGTATTTTTAAAATAAAACTTAATTTTTTTAGAAATCGTGTACTATAATTTTGAAGAATTTGGTTTTTTTGGAAAAGAATAAAAAGTAACTTTTATATTCTTAAAATTTTTACAAGTCTTTTTGAGAGCAATGTAACATCCCAAAAATCCATAAAAGAGACTTAGGACTTAAGGGATTGGTTAGAATTTACAAAGAAAAGGAAGAAAGGTTAGTTGTAAGTATTAAGGTCAAAAGAAGGATAAAGATAAGTAAAATATTTGAATATGAACTGTCATATTCGAATATGCAAGCTTATATTCGAATATACAGGTGAGGAATTGAAAATAGGAACCCCATATTCGAATATATATTCGAATATGGAGCCCAAAATCTATAAATTGGGGTGCCTTGACTCAAAAGGGGCTGTTCTTCAGATTTTCTCGCTTCTCACACCAAAAACCTCTGTTCCTAAACCAACTACATCACAACTCTCCAACCCTAAGGCTTCCATTTCAAAGGACTAAGGTTCCAAACTGTTGATCTAGATTTAGAGGCATTTACAGCAAAGGAATCAGAGTAGGAGATTGGGCTTAGAAGCAAAGGATAAAGGATTCAGGGAGTTCCAGGTAACCCTGAAAACCCCAATTCCTAAAATACTTTGAAATTAGGAATATGTGACTAGGGAATGATAGGAACATGTTATTAGAGAAATCAAATTATTATGCTGTGATTAAAGTTTGATATATGATTGAATTGTGTATAGTATGTTTGAAATATGCCTTATGCTAATATATGATGCATGTGTTGTTGTGAAACATGTTAAAGGTATAAACAAGGTATTCCAGAGTTAAACGTGCACCAACTGGGAATCTGATATTAAAATGATTTCAAATTGGTTTGAAAAGGTTTAAGTCCCAGTATTAGCATATTCAAATATGTATTTGAACATGGAATGCCATGTTCAAATAGATATATGAATATAACACGTTTGTCATATAAAATCCGAATAAATGAGAGTGTGTAATCGGATAAAAGAATATTGGAAACCCTTGTTTGTACGCTATGTTCTTAATGTGAATGTGTGATGCATTAGAACTGAATATGGAAATGTTAAAAGAGGCTCTTCCCACTCAATAGAAATTGAGCAAGAGGGTTAAGTTCCGCCGGAAGTAGACCGGATAAGAGGACAGAGTAGAAAATGGAAAATATGAGAATGTAGGGTTATCCCGAAAGGGGGAAAATAATCTGAAGTATTGGGCTATGTTCACGAGGTAGGTAGTCTAAGTACAAAGGGTACTATCTTCACGAGGTAGATAGTTCCCTGGGCTAGCTCGAGAGAGAGTTAGTAGCCCGGCAGGAGGATCCTTGGGGGATGCTCGCCAGGACCGTGATGATGATGAGCTCAATACGCGTTACTGCCACGTGTCTTGGTGGATTCCTGGTGCACAGGGTTTCCCGTTAAAAGAGGAAAGAAATGGAAATGGAAAATGATCATGCATACATATCTATGTGATTGAGATTATACTTGTTGTGTGTATGTTTGCTAGGATTGGATTTGGGACGGTTTTCCAGTTAGACTGGTTGTGATACTGTATAAAACTGTTTTTATTGCCGGCGGATTACTCAGTTATATGTCGAGCATATAATTGAGGGTTACAGTATTGCAGGTGGCTCGAACTCGGAGGGTGTCAGCGCTTGAGATGTTTTGTAGCCTTTTCTGTTACTTAGGTAGTCATTTGAGTCTTTGTATGGCTACCTTAGCTGGACATGTATATATTCTCTGGACCGTAGACAAACACTTATATTTTGATATATGTATATATTTTATTATATTCTGCTGTTTTAAAAAAAAAAATTACCCTACAAATCTAGGTGTTAGAAGCAACATATTATTAACTTTGTCAGCAATTTACTAAAATTAATTTGGTGTTTTTCAAAAAAAATAAAAATCCATTTTTCAAAATATAAGATACCTTTTTGAGAGCAATATATTATTTACTTTGAACTCTCGTGGTCAATTTACATAATTTTTTAATATTTTAAAATCAAACTTAATTTTTTTAAAGATTGTGTACTATAAACTTGAATAATAGCGTGTTTTTTCAAAAAAAAAAAAAACAAAAACTTATTTTTATTTTACTAAAATAATTACCAGTATTTTAAATGCAATGTGTTATTAACTTTCAAGTATCGAGCTCAATTTAAATAATTTTTTATATTTTTAAAATCAAACTCTATTTTTTGATAGATCTTGTACTATAGACTTGAACAATAGGGCGTTTTTAAAAAAATATGAAAAAAATATTTTTAAATTAGTATAATTATTCAAAGTCTGGTTGAGAGCAACATATTATTAACTTTGAAGTCTCGAGCTTAATTTACATGATTTTTATATTTTTAACAAACTCACTTTTTTGAGAGATCGTATACTATATACACTTGAATAATATGGTGTTTTTTGAAAAAAATGAAATAGTTATTTTTATATTACAAAAATTATTACAAGTCTTTTTGAGAGCAAAGTATAGATAATTTTGAAATCTTAAGCTTAATTTACATAAATTTTTAAATTTTTAAAATTAAACTCAAATTTTTGAGATATCGTTTACTATATACACATGAATAATATGATGTTTTTCGAAAAAAAATAAAAAAGTTATTTTTAAATTTCCAAAATCATTACAAGTCTTTTTGAGAGTAATGTATTATAAACTTCAAAGTCTCGAGGTCAATTAACATAAATTTTTAATATTTTTAAAATCAAACTCAAATTTTTGAGATATCGTGCACTATACTCTTAAATAATAGAGTGTTTTTTGAAAAACATAAAAAAGTTATTTATAATTTACTAAAAATATTACAAGTCTTTTTTAGAGCAACGTATTATTAACTTTGAAGTCTCCAACTTAATTTACATAATTTTTTATATTTTAAAAATCAAACTCAATTTTTTGAGAGATCGTATATTAGACTTGAATAATAGGGTGTTTTACGGAAAAAAGAAAAAAAATATTTTTAATTTACTTAATTTATTAAAAAGCTTTTTAAGATCAACGTATTATTAACTTTGAAGTCTCGAGCTTAATTTATATAATTGTTATATTTTAAAATCAAACTAAATTTTGTGAGAGATCGTGTACTATACACTTGAATAATAGCGTGTTTTTCGAAAAAACATGAAAAAGTTTTTTTTAAAATTACTAAAATTATTACTAGTCTTTTTGAGAGCAATGTATTATAAATTTTGAAGCATCAAGATCAATTTGCATTATATTTTAATATTTTTAAAATCAAACTCAATATTTTGAGAGATCGTGTACTATACTCTTGACTAATAGGTTGTTTTTCGAAAAAAAACTAAAAAAGTTATTTTTAATTTACAAAGGTTATTTCAGGTCTTTTTGAGAGAAATTTATTATAAACTTTAAAGTCTAGAGGTCAATTTACATAATTTTTTAGTATTTTTAAAATCAATCTCAATTTTTTGAGAGATTGTGTACTATACACTTGAAGAATTTGGTGTTTTTCGAAAAAAATAAAAAAGAAAAAACTAAATTACTAAAATCATTACAAGTCTTTTTGAGAGCAATGTATTATTAACTTTGAAGTCTCGAGCTTAATTTATATAATTTTTATATTTTTAAAATCAAACTAAATTTTTTGAGAGATTGTATACTATACACCTGAATAATAGGGTGTTTTTCGGAAAAACAAATGCAATAGTAATTTTTGAAATACAAAAATTATTACAAGTCTTTTTGAGAGCAACGTATTATTAATTTTGAAATCTCGAGCTTAATTTAAATATTTTTTTATATTTTTAAAATCAATCTCAATTTTTTGAGAGATCGTTTACTATACACTTTAATAATAATGTGTTTTTCGAAAAAAACAAAAATTTTATTTTTCAATTTCTAATATTATTACAAGTCTTTTTGAGAGCGATGTATTATAAACTTTAAAGTCTCAAGTTCCATTTACGTAATTTTTTAATAATTTTAAAATCAAACTCAATTTTTTTGAGAGATCGTGTACTATACACTTGAATAATAATGTTTATTTCGAAAAAAAAAAAGAAAAAGTAATTTTTAAATTACTTGAATTATTACAAGTCTTTCTAAGAGCAACGTATTATTAAATTTGATATCTCGAGCTTTATTTAAATAATTTTTTAGTATTTTTAAAATAAAACTAATTATTTTTAGAAATTGTGTACTATAAACTTGAAGAATTTTGTGTTTTTAGAAAAAAATAAAAAATAAATTTTAAAATTACTAAAATTGTTACAAGTCTTTTTGAGGGCAACTTATTATTAACTTTGAAGTCTCGAGTTTAATTTAGATAATTTTTTATATTTTTAAAATCAAACTCAATCTTTTGAGTGATCGTGTATACACTTGAATAATAGAATAGTTTTGGAAAAAAATGACAAAGTTATTTTTAAAATACTAAAATTATTACAAGTCTTTTTGAGAGCAATGTATCATAAACTTTGAAGTCTCGAGCTCAGTTTTCATAAATTTTTAATATTTTTAAAATCAAACTCAATTTTTGAGAGATTGTGTACTATACACTTTAATAATAGGTTGTTTTTTATAAAAAATAAAAAAAGTTTTTTTTTTAATTTACTAAAGTTATTACAAGTTTTTTTTGGGAGCAACGTATTATTAACTTTGAAGTCTCGAGTTTAATTTACATAATTTTTAATATTTTGAAAATCAAATTCAACTTTTTGAGAGATTGTATACTATACACTTGAATAATACGGTGTTTTTCGAAAAAACATGAAAAAGTTATTTTTAAATTACTAAGATTGTTACCATTCTTTTTTAGAGCAACATAATATTAACTTTGAAGTCTTAAGCTTAAATTACATAATTGTTTATATTTTTAAAATCGTACAAATTTTTTGAGACATCGTCTACAATATACTTGAATAATAGTTTGTTTTTTGAGAAAACATGGAAAATCTATTTTTAAATTACTAAAATTATTACCAGTCTTTTTTAGAGTAAAGTATTATAAAGTTTGAAGTATCGAGCTCAATATGAACAATTTTTTCATATTTTTAAAATTAAACACAATTTTTTTAGAGATCGTGTACTATACACTTGAATAATAGAGTGCTTTTCTAAAATCAATTAAAATAGTTATTTTTAAATTACAAAAATTATTACAAGTCTCTTTGAGAGCAACGTATTATTAATTTGTAAATGTCAAGCTTAATTGACATAATTTTTTATATTTTAAAAATCAAAGTCAATTTGTTGAGAGATCGTGTACTATACACTTGAATAATAGGGCATTTTTAAAAAAACAAAAGAAAAAGAAATTTTTAAATTACTAAAATTATAACAAGTCATTTTGAGAGCAACATACTATTAACTTTGAAATCTTGAGTTTAATTTAAATTTTTTATTAGTATTTTTAAATTAAAATTAATTTTTTTTAGAGATCGTGTACTATACAAGTGTAGAATTTGATGTTTTTCGAAAAAAAATGTAAAAGTTAATTTTAAATTACAAAAATTATTACCAGTCTTTTTGATAGCAATGTATTATTAATTTTTAAATCTCGATCTTAAATTACATTATTATTAATATTTTTCAAATCAAACTCAATTTTTTCAGAGATCGTGTACTATAAACTTGAATAATAGAGTATTTTTAGAAAAAAAATAAAAAGGTTATTTTTAAATTACTAAACTATTACAAGTGTTGTTGAGAGCAACGTATTATTAACTTTGAAGTCTCGAGCATAATTGACATAATTTTTTATATATTTAACAAAATCAATATTTTGAGAGATTGTATACTATACACTCGAATAAATCTCTGACTATAGCCCTTTGGTCATGGGTTCGAACCACGGAAGGTCCCCAAATCCTGAAATAAAAGAGATTTATTCGCAGGGGGATAGGCCACTTAAAGAGGGTGTTACAAAAAAGGCACTAGCTCAATTGGTAGTGGTTCTTAGGAATCCATGACTATAGCCCTTTGGTCATGGGTTCGAACCACGGAAGGTCCCCTAAATCCTGGAAAAAAAGAGATTTATTCGCAGGGGGGATAGGCCACTTAAAGGGGGTGGCTAAGCTCTAAGTACACCGTCGGGGATGGTGGTATGAATTCCCGCTCGGGGTGTTACAGTTTCTAAAAATCGTGTACTATACACTTGAAAAAAGAGGGTGTTTTTGAATTTAAAAATGAAAATGAAAATTCAAAATTTAAAATATATTTGATTTTTTTGAAAATAATGTATTGTTCCCAATAAAGTTTCTAGCTTAATTTACACTATTTTTCATATTTTTAAAATTGCAACATTTGTATCAAAAAGTCGTGTACTATAGACTTGAAAATATGGTGTTTTTTACTTTAAAAATGAAAATGCATATTTTAAATTTATTAAATTATTTAATTGTTTGGACAACAATATATTATTCACCATGAAGTTTCTAGCTTAATTTAAACTATTTTTTATATTTTTAAAATATTATTATTTTTTTTAGAAATCCTGTGATATACACTTTAAAAATAGGGTGTTTTTTACTAAAAAAATGAAAACGCATATTTTTAATTTTTTATATTATTTAATTTTTTTTAAATTAATGTATTGTTTAACATGAAGTTTCTAGCTTAATTTACACAATTTTTTATATTTTTAAAATTGCAACATTTGTTTGTAGAAATCATATACTATAGACTTAAAATATAGGGTGTTTTTTACTTTAAAAATAAAAACGCATATTCGAAATTTATTAAATTATTTGATTTGTTTTGAAAATAATGTATTCTTCAACAAGAAGTTTCTAGCTTAATTTACACGATTTTTTATGCTTTTAAAATAGTAACATATGTTTCTAGAAATTGTGTAATATAGACATGAAATGTAGGGTGTTTTTTACTTTAAAAATGAAAATCAATATTTTAAATTTATTAAATTATTTGATTTTTTTTAAAATAATATATTTTTCACCATGAAGTTTCTAATTTAATTTACAAAATTTTTTATATTTTTATAATTCCAACATTTGTTTTTAAAAATCGTGTACTATACACTTAAAACTGAGGGTGTTTTAGAATTTAAAAATGAAAACGAAAATTTAAAATTTATAATATATTTGATTTTTTTGAAAACAACGTTTTGTTCCCAATAAAGTTTCTAGCTTAATTTACACAATTTTTCATATTTTTAAAATTGCAACATTTGTATCTAAAAATCGCTTACTATAGACTTGAAAATATGGTGTTTTTTACTTTAAAAATGAAAAATGTATATTTTAAATTTATTTAATTATTTAATTTTTTTGACAACAAAGTATTGTTCACCAAGAAGTTTCTAGCTTAATTTACACAATTTTTTATATTTTTAAAATATCAACATTTGTTTCTATAAATCGTGTACTATACATATCAAAAATAGGGTGCTTTTTTCTTTAAAAATGAAAATGCGTATTTTAAATTTATTAAATTATTTTATTTTTTGACAACAATGTATTGTTCACCATGAAGTTTCTAGCTTAATTTACACTATTTTTTATATTTTTAAAATATCAACATTTGTTTCTATAAATCGTGTAATACACTTCAAAAATAGGGTGTTTTATACTTTAAAAATGAAAATGCGTATTTTAAATTTATTAATTTATTTGATTTTTTGACATCAATGTATTGTTCACCATGAATTTTCTAAATTAATTTACACTATTGTTTATATTTTTAAAATATCATCATTTTTTTAGAAATGGTGTACTATACACTTGAAAATATGGTGTTTTTTACTAAAAAAATTAAAATGTATATTTTTAATTTATTTTATTATTTAATTCAATGTTTTGTTTACCATGAAGTTTCTAGCTTAATTTACACAATTTTTTATATTATTAAAATGGCAACATTTGTTTGTAGAAATCGTGTACTATAGACTTGAAATGTAGGGTGTTTTTTACCTTAAAAATAAAAAAGCATATTTTAAATTTATTAAATTATTCGATTATTTTGACAACAATGTATTCGTCACCAAGAAGTTTCTATCTTAATTTACACAATTTTTTATATTTTTAAAATATCAACATTTGTTTCAATAAATTGTGTACTATACATTTCAAAAATAGGGTGTTTTTTACTTTAAAAATGAAAATGCGTATTTTAAATTTATTAAATTATTTGATTTTTTTATAACAATGTATTGTTAACCATGAAGTTTCTAGCTTAATTTACACTATTTTTTATATTTTTAATATATTATCATTTTGTTAGAAATCCTGTGATATACACTTTAAAAATAGCGTGTGTTTTACTAAAAACTGAAAATACATATTTTAAATTTATTATATTATTTAATTTATTTTAAATCAATGTATTGTTTACCATAAATTTCTATCTTAATTTACACAATTTTTTATATTTTTAAAATATGCAACATTTGTTTGTAGAAATCGTATACTATAGACTTCAAATATAGGGTGTTTTTTACTTTAAAAATAAAAATGCGTATTTTAAATTTATTAAATTATTTGATTTTTTTGACAACAATGTACTTTTCACCAAGATGTTTCTAGCTTATTTTATACAATTTTTTATTCTTTAAAAATAGTAACATTTGTTTGTA
Organism: Cyamopsis tetragonoloba; assembly: GCA_037177725.1. Lineage (NCBI taxonomy): Eukaryota > Viridiplantae > Streptophyta > Magnoliopsida > Fabales > Fabaceae > Cyamopsis > Cyamopsis tetragonoloba. The sequence continues at coordinate 59,816,414 of CM074123.1, forward strand.
GAAATCGTGTACTATAGACTTGAAATATAGGGTGTTTTTAACATTAAAAATAAAAAAGCATATTTTAAATTTATTAAATTATTAGATTATTTTGACAACAATGTATTCTTCACCAAGAAGTTTGTAGCTTAATTAACACTATTTTTTATATTTTTAAAATATCAACATTTGTTTCAATAAATCGTGTACTATACATTTCAAAAATAAGGTGTTTTTTACTTTAAAAATGAAAATTTGTATTTTAAATTTATTAAATTATTTGATTTTTTTTTATAACAATGTATTGTTAACCATGAAGTTTCTAGCTTAATTTACACTATTTTTTATATTTTTAAAATATTATCATTTTGTTAGAAATCCTGTGATATACACTTTAAAAATAGGGTGATTTTTACTAAAAACTGAAAATGCATATTTTAAATTTATTATATTATTTAATTTATTTTAAATCAATGTATTGTTTACCATGAATTTCTAGCTTAATTTACACAATTTTTTATATTTTTAAAATATGCAACATTTGTTTGTAGAAATCGTATACTATAGACTTAAAATATAGGGTGCTTTTTACTTTAAAAATATAAATGCGTATTTTAAATTGATTAAATTATTTGATTTTTTTGACAACAATGTATTGTTCACCAAGAAGTTTCTAGCTTAATTTACACAATTTTTTATTCTTTAAAAATAGTAACATTTGTTTCTAGAAATCGTGTACTCTATACTTAAAAAATAGGGTGTTTTTTACTTTAATAATGAAAATGTGTATTTTAAATTTATTAAATTATTTGATTTTTTTGACAATAATGTATTGTTCACCATGAAGTTTCTAGCTTAATTTACACTATTTTTTATATTTTTAAAATATTATCATTTTTTAAGAAATCGTGTGCTATACCTTGAAAAATAGGGTGTTTTTTACTAAAAAAATGAAAATGCATATTTTTATTTTATTATATTATTTAATTTTTTTAAATCAATTTAATGTTTACCATGAACTTTCTAGCTTAATTTACTAAATTTTTTATATTTTTAAAATTGCAACATTTGTTTGTAGAAATCGTGTACTATAGACTTGAAATATAGGGAGTTTTTTACTTTAAAAATAAAAACGCATATTTTAATTTTATTAAATTATTTTATTTTTATGACAAAAATGTATTGTTCACCAAGAAATTTCTAGCTTAATTGACACGATTTTTTATGTTTTTAAAATAGTAACATTTGTTTCTAGAAATTGTGTACTATAGACATGAAATGTAGGGTGTTTTTTACTTTAAAAATGAAAAACGAATATTTTAAATTTATTAAACTATTTGATTTTTTTAAAAACAATGTATTGTTTACCATGAAATTTCTAATTTAATTCACAAATTTTTTTATATTTTTATAATTGTAACGTTTGTTTCTAAAAATCGTGTACTATACACTTTAAAAAGAGGGTGTTTTAGAATTTAAAAATGAAAATAAAAATTTAAAATTTAAAATATATTTGATTTTTTTGAGAACAACGTATTGTTTCCAATAAAGTTTCTAGCTTAATTTACGCATATTTGAAATTTATTAAATTATTTATTTTTTTGACAACAATGTATTTTTCACGAAGAAGTTTCTAGATTAATTAACACTATTTTTTATATCTTTAAAATATCAATATTTGTTTCTATAAATCGTGTACTATACACTTCAAAAATAATGTGTTTTTTACTTTAGAAATGAAAATGCGTATTATAAATATATTAAATTACTTGATTTTTTTGACAACAATGTATTGATCACCATGAAGTTTCTAGATTAATTTTCACTATCTTTTTATATTTTTAAAATATCATCATTTTTTTTAGAACTCGTGTACTATACGCTTGAAAAATACGGTGTTTTTTACTAAAAAAATGAAAACGCATATTTTTAATTTATTATATTATTTAATTTTTTTTAAATCAATGTATTGTTCACCCGGAAGTTTCTAGGTTAATTAACACTATTTCTTACATTTTTCAAATATCAACATTTGTTTCAATAAATCGTGTACTATAGACGTCAAAAATAGTGTCTTGTTTACTTTTAAAATGAAAATGTATATTTTAAATTTATTAAATTATTTTATTTTTTTTTACAACAATGTATTGTTCACCATGAAGTTTCTAGCTTAATTTACACTACTTTTAAAATATTATCATTTTGTTAGAAATCATGTACTATACCCTTTAAAAATAGGGTGTTTTTTACTAAAAAAGTGAAAATGATTATTTTTAATTTATTATATTATTTAAGTTTTTTTAAATTAATGTATTGTTTACCATGAACTTTCTAGCTTAATTTACACAATTTTTTTTATTTTTAAAATTGCAACATTTGTTTGTAGAAATCGTGTACTATAGACTTGAAATATAGGGTATTTTTTACTTTAAAAATAAAAACGCATATTTTAAATTTATTAAATTATTAGATTTTTTTGACAACAATGTATTGTTCACCAAGAAGTTTCTAGCTTAATTTACACGGTTTTTTATTCTTTTAAAATAGTAACATTTGTTTATAGAAATCGTGTACTATAGACATGGAATGTAGGCTGTTTTTTATTTTAATAATGAAAACGCATATTTTAAATTTATTAAATTATTTGATATTTTTAAAAAACAATGTATTGTTCACCATGAAGTTTCTAATTTAATTTACAAAAAAAATTATATTTTTATAATTGCAACATTTGTTTCTATAAATCGTGTACTATATACTTCAAAAATAGGGTGTTTTTTCATTTAAAAATGAAAATGCGTATTTTAAATTTATTAAATTATTTGATTTTTTTGACATCAATGTATAGTTCACCATGAAGTTTCTAGCTTAATTTACACTATTTTTTTATATTTTTAAAATATTATCATTTTTTTTAGAAATCCTATTATATACACTTGAAAAATAGGGTTTTTTTAATAAAAAAATGAAAACGCATGTTTTTAATTTATTATATTATTTAATTTTTTTAAATCAATTTATTTTTTACCATGAAGTTTCTAGCTTAATTTACACAATTTTTTATATTTTTAAAATTGCAACATTTGTTTGTAGAAATCGTATACTATAGACATAAAATAAAGGGTGTTTTTTACTTTAAAAATAAAAATGCATATTTTAAATTTATTAAATTATTTTATTTTTTTGACAACAATGTATTGTTCACCAAGAAGTTTCTAGCTTAATTTACACGATTTTTTATCCTTTTAAATTAGTAACATTTGTTTCTAGAAATCGTGTACTATAGATATGAAATGTAAGGTGTTTTTTACTTTTAAAATGAAAATGCATATTTTAAATTTCTTAAATTGTTTGATTTTTTTAAATACAATGTTTTATTCACCATAAAGTTTCTAATTTAATTTAAATTTTTTTTATATTTTTATAATTGCAACATTTGTTTCTAGAAATCGTGTACTATACACTTGAAAAACAGGGTGTTTTAGAATTTAAAAATGAAAACAAAAATTTAAAATTTAAAATATATTTGATGTTTTTGAAAACAACATATTGTTCCCTATAAAGTTTCTAGCTTAATTTACAAAATTTTTCATATTTTTAAAATTGCAACATTTATATCTAAAAATCGTGTACTATAGACTTGAAAATAGGGTGTTTTTTACTTTAAAAATGAAAATGCATATTTTAAATTTATTAAATTATTTGATTTTTTTGACAACAATGTATTGTTCACCAAAAAGTTTCTAGCTTAATTTACACTATTTTTTATCTTTTTAAAATATCAACATTTGTTTCTATAAATCGTGTACTATATACTTCAAAAATATGGTGTTTTTTACTTTGAAAATGAAAATGTATATTTTAAATTTATTAAATTATTTGATTATTTTGACAACAATGTATTATTCACCAGGAAGTTTCTAGCTTAATTAACACTATTTTTTATATTTTTAAAATATCAACATTTGTTTCTATAAATGGTGTACTATACACTTTAAAACTAGGGTGTTTTTTACTTTAAAAATATTAAAACACATATTTTTAATTTATTATATTATTTAATTTTTTTTAAATCAATGTTTTGTTTACCATGAAGTTTCTAGCTTAATTTACACAATTTTTTATATTATTAAAATGACAACATTTGTTTGTAGAAATCGTGTACTATAGACTTGAAATATAGGGTGTTTTTTACCTTAAAAAAAACAGATTTGAAACTTATTAAATTATTCGATTATTTTGACAACAATGTATTCTTCACCAAGAAGTTTGTAGTTTAATTAACACTATTTTTTTAATTTTTAAAATATCAACATTTGTTTCAATAAATTGTGTAACACTTCAAAAATAGGGTATTTTTTACTTTAAAAATGAAAACGCGTATTTTAAATTTATTAAATTATTTGATTTTTTTGACAACAATGTATCGTTCATCATGAAGTTTCTAGCTTAATTTACACTATTTTTTATATTTTTAAAATATTATCATTTTTTTTTAGAAATCAAGTACCATACACTTTAAAAATAGGGTGTTTTTTACTAAAAAAATGAAAACTCATATTTTTAACTTATTATATTATTTAATTTTTTTTAAATCAATGTATTGTTTACCATGAAGTTTCTAGCTTAATTTACACAATTTTTTATATTTTTAAAATTGCAACATTTGTTTGTAGAAATCGTGTACTATACACTTGAAATATAGGGTATTTTTTACTTTAAAAAAAATGCATATTTTAAATTTATTAAATTATTAAATTTTTTTGACAACAATGTATTGTTCACCAAGAAGTTTCTAGCTTAATATACACGGTTTTTTTTGCTTTTAAAATTGTAACATTTGTTAATCGTGTACTATAGACATGGAATGTAGGCTGTTTTTTACTTTAAAAATGAAAATGCATATTTTAAATTTATTAAATTATTTGATTTTTTTAAAAAACAATGTATTGTTCACCATGAAGTTTCTAATTTAATTTACAAAAAAGTTTATATTTTTAAAATTGCAACATTTGTTTCTATAAATCGTGTACTATACACTTCAAAAATAGGGTGTTTTTTAATTTAAAAATGAAAATGCGTTTTTTAAATTTATTAAATTATTTTTCACCATGAATTTTCTAGCTTAATTTACACTATTTTTTATATTTTTAAAATATCATCATCTTTTTTAGAAATCCTGTTATATACACTTGAAAAATAGGGTGTTTTTTAATAAAAAAATGCAAAACCCATGTTTTTAACTTATTATATTATTTAAATTTTTTCAAATCAATGTATTGTTTACCATGAAGTTTCTAGCTTAGTTTAAGCAATTTTTTATATTTTTAAATCTGCAAAATTTGTTTGTAGAAATCGTATACTACAGACATAAAATATAGAGTGTTTTTTACTTTAAAAATAAAAATTCATATTTTAAATTTATTAAGATAATGTATTGTTCACCAACAAGTTTCTTGCTTAATTTACAATATTTTTTAAATTTTTAAAATATCATCATTTTTTTTAGAAATCGTGTACTATACAATTCAAAAATAGAGTATTCTTTACTTTAAAAATGAAAACGCGTATTATTAATTTATTATATTATTTAATTTTTTTTTGAAATCAAGTATTGTTCACCATGAAGTTTCTAGCTTAATTTACACTATTTTTTATATTTTTAAAATATCAACATTTGTTTCTATAAATTGTGTACTATACACTTGAAATATAGGGTGTTTTTTACTTTTAAAATAAAAATGTATATTTTAAATTTATTAAATTATTTGATAATTTTGACAACAATGTATTGTTCACCAAAAGTTTCTAGCTTAATTTACTCTATTTTTTATATTTTTAAAATATCAACATTTGTTTCAATAAATTATGTACTATACACTTCAAAAATAGGGTGTTTTTTACTTTAAAAATGAAAATGCGTATTTAAAATTTATTAAATTATTTGATTTTTTTGACAATGTATTGTTCACCATGAAGATTCTAGCTTAATTTACACTATTTTTTATATTTTTAAAAATCATCATTTTTTTAGAAATCGTGTACTATACACTTGAAAAATCGGGTGTTTTTAACTAAAAAAATGAAAACTTGTATTTTTAATTTATTATATTATTTAATTTTTTTTAAATCAATGAATTTTTTACCTTGAAGTTTCTAGCTTAATTTACACAATTTTTTATACTTTTGAAATTGATACATTTGTTTGTAGAAATCGTGTACTATATTTTTTCTAATTTAATTTTAAAAAATATTTATATTTTTATAATTGCAACATTTGTTTCTAAAAATCGTGTACTATACACTAGAAAAAGAGGGTGTTTTAGAATTTAAAAATGAAAACGAAAATATAAATTTAAAATATATTGGATTATTTTGGAATCAACGTATTTTTCCCATAAAGTTTCTAGCTTAATTTACACAATTTTTCATATTTTTAAAATTGTAACATTTTTATCTAAAAATCGTGAACTATAGACTTGAAAATAGGGCGTTTTTTACTTTAAAAATGAAAATACATATTTTAAATTTATTGAATTATTTAATTTTTTTAACAACAATGTATTGTTCACCATGAAGTTTCTAGCTTAATTTACACTATTCTTTATATTTTAAAAATATCATCATTTTTTTTAGAATTCGTGTACTATATACTTGAAAAATAGGGTGTTTTTTACTAAAAAAAATAAAATGCATATTTTTAATTTATTATATTGTTTAATTTTTTATATCAATGTATTGTTTACCATGAAGTTTCTAGCTTAATTTACACAAAAGTTTATATTTTTAAAATTGCAACATTTGTTTGTAGAAATCGTATACTATGGACTTGAAATATAGGGTGCTTTTTACTTTAAAAATAAAAACGCATATTTTAAATTTTTTAAATTATTGGATTTTTTTTACAACAATGTATTGTTTACCAAGACGTTTCTAGCTTAAATTACACGATTTTTTTTGCATTTTAAACAGTAACATTTGTTTGTAGAAATCGTGTACTACAGACATGAAATGTAGGCTATTTTTTACATTAAAAATTAAAATGCATGTTTTAACTTTATTAAATTATTTGATTTTTTTTAAAAACAATGTATTGTTCACCATGAAGTTTCTAATTTAATTTACAAAAATTTTTATATTTTTATAATTGCAACATATGTTTCTAATAATCGTGTACTATACACTTGAAAAAGAAGGTGTTTTAGAATTTAAAAATGAAAAAGAAAATTTAAAATTTAAAATATATTGGATTATTTTGAAAACAACGTATTTTTCCAATAAAGTTTCTAGCTTAATTTACACAATTTTCATATTTTTAAAATTGTAACATTTTTATCCAAAAATCGTGAACTATAGACTTTAAAATAGGGTGTGTTTTACTTTAAAATGAAAATGCATATTTTAAATTTATTGAATTATTTGATTTTTTTAACAACAATGTATTGTTCACCATGAAGTTTCTAGCTTAATTTACACTATTCTTTATATTTTAAAAATATCATCATTTTTTTTAGAAATCGTGTACTATATACTTGAAAAATAGGGTGTTTTTTACTAAAAAAATTAAAAATACATATTTTTAATTTATTATATTATTTAATTTTTTAAATCAATGTATTGTTTACCATGAAGTTTCTAGCTTAATTTACACAAAAGTTTATATTTTTAAAATTGCAACATTTGTTTGTAGAAATCGTATACTATGGACTTGAAATATAGGGTGCTTTTTACTTTAAAAATAAAAACGCATATTTTAAATTTATTAAATTATTGGATTTTTTTTACAACAATGTACTGTTTACCAAGACGTTTCTAGCTTAATTTACACGATTTTTTGTGCATTTTAAATAGTAACATTTGTTTCTAGAAATCGTGTACTACAGACATGAAATGTAGGGTGTTTTTAATTTATTTTATTATTTAATTCAATGTTTTGTTTACCATGAAGTTTCTAGCTTAATTTACACAATTTTTTATATTATTAAAATGGCAACATTTGTTTGTAGAAATCGTGTACTATAGACTTGAAATGTAGGGTGTTTTTTACCTTAAAAATAAAAAAGCATATTTTAAATTTATTAAATTATTCGATTATTTTGACAACAATGTATTCGTCACCAAGAAGTTTGTAGCTTAATTAACACTATTTTTTATATTTTTAAAATATCAACATTTGTTTCAATAAATTGTGTACTATACATTTCAAAAATAGGGTGTTTTTTACTTTAAAAATGAAAATGCGTATTTAAAATTTATTAAATTATTTGATTTTTTTGACAATGTATTGTTCACCATGAAGATTCTAGCTTAATTTACACTATTTTTTATATTTTTAAAAATCATCATTTTTTTAGAAATCGTGTACTATACACTTGAAAAATCGGGTGTTTTTAACTAAAAAAAATGAAAACTTGTATTTTTAATTTATTATATTATTTAATATTTTTTAAATCAATGTATTGTTTACCATCAAGTTTCTAGCTTAATTTACACAATTTTTTATATTTTTAAAATTGCAACATTTGTTTATAGAAATCGTGTACTATAGATTTGAAATATAGAGTATTTTTTACTTTAAAAATAAAATTGCATATTTTAAATTTCTTAAATTATTTGATTTTTTTGACAACAATGTATTGTTCACCAAGACGTTTCTAGCTTAATTTACACGATTTTTAATGTTTTTAAAATAGTAACATTGGTTTCTAGTAATCGTGTTCTATAGACAAAAAATGTAGGGTATTTTTTACTTTAAAAATGAAAACGCATATTTTAAATTGATTAAATTATTTTTTTTAAAAAAACAATGTATTGTTCACCATTAAGTTACTAATTTAATTTACAAAAATTTTTATATTTTTATAATTGCAACATTTGTTTCTAGAAATAGTGTACTATACACTTGAAAAATAGGGTGTTTTACAATTTAAAAATGAAAACAAAAATTTAAATTTAAAATATATTTGATTTTTTTGAAAAGAACTTATTTTTCCCAATAAAGTTTCTAACTTAATTTACACTATTTTTTATATTTTTAAAATATCAAGATTTGTTTCTATAAATCGTGTACTATACACTACAAAAATCGGGTGTTTTTTACTTTAAAAATGAAATTGTTTATTTTAAATTTATTAAATTATTTGATCTTTTTGAAAACAATGTGTTGTTCACCAAGAAGTTTCTAGCTTAATTTACACAATTTTTTATATTTTTAAAATATCAACATTTGTTTCTATAAATCGTGTACTATACACTTTAAAAATAGGGTGTTTTTGACTTTAAAAATGAAAACGTGTATTTTAAATTTATTAAATTATTTTATTTTTTTGACAACAATGTATTGTTCACCATGAAGTTTCTAGCTTAATTTAAACTATTTTTTATATTTTTAAAATATCATCATTTTTTTTAGAAATCGTGTACTATACACTTGAAAAATCGGGTGTTTTTAACTAAAAAAATGAAAACGCGTATTTTTAAATTATTATATTATTTAATTTTTTTAAATCAATGTATTGTTTACCATGAAGTTTCTAGCTTAATTTACACAATTTTTGATATTTTTAAAATTGCAACATTTGTTTGTAGAAATCGTGTACTATAGACTTGAAATATAGAGTGTTTTTTACTTAAAAAATGAAAAATACATATTTTAAATTTATTTAATAATTTGATTTTTTTGACAAAAATGTATTGTTTACCAAGAAGTTTCTAGCTTAATTTACACTATTTTTTATATTTTTAAAATATTAACATTTGTTTCTATAAATTGTGAACTATAAACTTTAAAAATAGGGTATTTTTTACTTTAAAAATCAAATTGCGTATTTTAAATTTATTAAATTATTTGATTTTTTTGGACAACAATGTATTGTTCACCATGAAGTTTCTGGCTTAATTTACACAATTTTTAATATTTTTAAAATATCAACATTTGTTTCTATAAATCGTGTACTATAGACTTGAAAATACGCTGTCTTTTATTTTAAAAATGAAAAATGCATATTTTAAATTGTTTTAATTATTTGATTTTTTTGGCAACAATGTATTGTTCACCTAAACTTTTCTAGCTTAATTTACACTATTTTTTATATTTTTAAAATATCAAAATTTGTTTCTATAAATCGTGTACTATACACTTCAAAAATAGGGTGTTTTTTAATTTAAAAATCAAAATGCATATTTTAAATTTATTAAATTATTTGATTTTTTGACAACAATGTATTTTTTACCATGAAGTTTCTAGCTTAATTTACACTATTTTTTATATTTTTAAAATATCATCATTTTTTTTATAAATTGTGTACTATACACTTAAAAAATAAGTTGTTTTTTACTTTAAAAATGAAAATGCGTATTTTAAATTTATTAAATTATTTGATTTTTTTGACAACAATATATTGTTCACCATGAAGTTTCTAGCTTAATTTACACTATTTTTTATATTTTTAAAATATCATCATTTTTTTTATAAATTCTGTACTATACACATAAAAATAGGGTGAACAATGCGTATTTTAAATTTATTAAATTATTTGATTTTTTTGAAAATAATATATTGTTCACTATGAAGTTTCTAGCTTAATTTACACTACTTTTTGTATTCTTAAAATTGCAACATTTGTTTCTAAAAATTGGTATACACTTGAAAAAGAGGTTGTTTTAGAATTTAAAAATGAAAACAAAAATTTAAAATTTACAATATATTTGATATTTTTGAAAACAACGTATTGTTCCCAATAAATTTTCTAGCTTAATTTACACTATTTTTTAAATTTTTAAAATATCAACATTTGTTTCTATAAATCGTGTACTATACACTTTAAAAATAGGGTTTTTTTACTTTAAATATGAAAACGCGTATTTTAAATTTATTAAATTATTTGATTTTTTTGACAAAAATGTATTGTTCACCATGAAATTTCTAGCTTAATTTACACTTTTGTTTATATTTTTAAAATATCATCATTTTTTTAGAAATCGTGTACTATACACTTCAAAAATAGGGTGTTTTTTACTAAAAAAATAAAAACGCATATTTCTAATTTATTATATTATTTAATTTTTTTAATTCAATGTACTGTTTATCAAGAAGTTTCTAGCTTAATTTACACGATTATTTGTGCATTTAAAACAGTAACATTTGTTTCTAGAAATCGTGTACTACAGACATGAAATGTAGGGTGTTTTTTACTTTAAAAATGAAAACTCATGTTTTAAATTTATTAAATTATTTGATTTTTTTAAAAAACAATGCATTGTTCACCATGAAGTTTCTAATTTCATTTACAAAATTTTTTATATTTTTATAATTGCAACATTTGTTTCTAATAAACATGTACTATACACTTGAAAATGAGGGTGTTTTAGAATTTAAATATGAAAAAAAAAATTTAAAATATAAAATATATTTGATTTTTATGAAAACAACGTATTGTTCCCAATAAAGTTTCTAGCTTAATTTACGCAATTTTTCATATTTTTAAAATTGCAACATTTGAATCTAAAAATCGTGTACTATAGACTTGATAATAGGGTGTTTTTTACTTTAAAAATGAAAATGCATATTTTAAATTTATTAAATTATTTGATTTTTTTTACAACAATGTATTTTTCACCAAGAAGTTTCTAGCTTAATTTACACTATTTTTTAGATTTTTAAAATATCAAAATTGGTTTCTATAAATCTTGTACTATACATTTCAAAAATAGAGTATTTTTTACTTTGAGAATGAAAACGCGTATTCTAAATTTATTATATTATTTAATTTTTTTTAAAACAATGTATTGTTTACCATGAAGTTTGTAGCTTAATTTACACAATTTTTTTTATTTTTTATTTTGCAACATTTGTTTTAGAAATCGTGTACTATAAACTTGAAATATAGGATGTTTTTTACTTTAAAAATAAAAACCCAAATTTTAAATTTATTAAATTATTTGATTTTTTTGACAACTATGTATTGTTCTCAAAGAAGTTTCTTGCTTAATTTACACAATTTTTTATGCTTTTAAAATAGTTACATTTGTTTCTAGAAATCGTGTACTATAGACATTAAATGTTGGGTGTTTTTTACTTTAAAAATGAAAACGCATATTTTAAATTTATTAAATTATTTGATTTTTTATTAAACAATGTATTTTTCACCATGAATTGTCTAATTTAATTTATAAAATTTTTTATATTTTTATAATTGCAACATTTGTTTCTAAAAATCGTGTACTATACACTTTAAAAAGAGGGTGTTTTAGAATTTAAAAATGGAAACGAAAATTTAAAATTTAAAATATATTTTAATTTTTTGACAACATTGTATTATTCACCAAGATATTTCTAGCTTAATTTACACTATTTTTTATATTTTTAAAATATCAGCATTTGTTTCTATAAATCGTGTACTATACACATAAAAAATAGGGTGTTTTTTACTTTAAAAATAACAATGTATATTTTAAATTTATTAAATTATTTGATTTTTTTGACAACAATGTATTTTTCACCAAAAAGTTTCTAGCTTAATTTATACTATTTTTTTTATTTTTAAAATATCAATATTTGTTCCTATAAAACGTGTATTATACACTTCAAAAATAGGGTGTTTTTTACTTTAAAAAGTAAAATGTATATTTTTAATTTTTTAAATTATTTGTTTTTTTTGACAATAATGTATTGTTCACCAAGAAGTTTCAAGCTTAATTTACACTATTTTTTATATTTTTTAAATATAAAAAAAAAAATTCTCTAAATCGTGTACTATACACTTCAAAAATAGCGTGTTTTTTAATTTAATAATGAAAACACGTATTTTAAATTTATTAAATTATTTGATTTTTTGACAACAATGTATTGTTCACCATGAAGTTTCTAGCTTAATTTACTCTATTTTTTATATTTTTTTAAAATATCATCATTTTTTTAGAAATCGTGTACTATATACTTAAAAAATAGGGTGTTTTTTACTATAAAAATAAAAATGCATATTTTTAATTTATTATATTATTTAATTTTTTTTAAATCAATGTATTGTTTACCATGACATTTTTAGCTTAATTTACACAATTTTTAATATTTTTAAAATTGCAAAATTTGTTTGTAGAAATCGTGTACTATAGACTTGAAATATAGGGTGTTTTTTACTTTAAAAATAAAAATGCATATTTAAAATTTATTAAATTACTTAATTTTTTTGACAACAATGTATTGTTCACCAATAAGTTTCTAGCTTAATTTACACGATTTTTTATGCTTTTAAAATAGTGACATTGGTTTCTTGAAATCGTGTACTATAGTAATGAAATGTAGGGTGTTTTTACTTTTAAAATGCAAATGCATATTTTAAATTTATTTAATTATTTGATTTTTTTAAAAACAATGTATTGATCACTATGAAGTTTCTAATTTAATTTAAAAATTTTTTTATATTTTTATAATTGCAACATTTGTTTCTAAAAATCGTGTACAATAAACTTGAAAAAGATGGTGTTTTAGAAATTAAATATGAAAACGAAAATTTAAAATATAAAATATATTTGATTTTTTTGAAAACAACATATTGTTCCCAATAAATTTTCTAGCTTAATTTACACAATTTTTCATATTTTTAAAATTACAACATTTGTATCTAAAAATCGTGTACTATTGACTTGAAAATAGGGTGTTTTTTACTATAAAAATGAAAATGCATATTTTAAGTTTATTAAATTATTTGATTTTTTTGACAACAATGTGTTGTTCATCAAGAAGTTTCTAGCTTAATTTACACTATTTTTTATATTTTTAAATTATCAAAATTGGTTTCTATAAATCGTGTACTATACATTTCAAAAATAGAGTATTTTTTACTTTAAGAATGAAAACGCGTATTTTAAATTTATTATATTATTTAATTTTTTTTAAAACAATGTATTGTTTACCATGAAGTTTCTAGCTTAATTTACACAATTTTTTATATTTTTATTTTTCAACATTTGTTTTAGAAATCGTGTACTATAGACTTGAAATATAGCGTGTTTTTTACTTTAAAAATAAAAACGCAAATTTTAAATTTATTAAATTATTTTATTTTTTTGACAACTATGTATTGTTCACAAAGAAGTTTCTTGCTTAATTTACACACTTTTTTATGCTTTTAAAATAGTTACATTTGTTTCTAGAAATCGTGTACTATAGACATTAAATGTAGGGGTTTTTTACTTTAAAAATGAAAACGCATATTTTAAATTTATTAAATTATTTGATTTTTTATTAACAATGTATTTTTCACCATGAAGTTTCTAATTTAATTTATAAAATTTTTTATAATTTTATAATTGCAACATTTGTTTCTAAAAATCGTGTACTATACACTTGAAAAAGAGGGTGTTTTAAAATTTAAAAATGGAAACGAAAATTTTAAATTTAAAATATATTTGATTTTTTTGACAACAATGTATTTTTCACCAAGAAGTTTCTAGCTTAATTTACACTATCTTTTATATTTTTAAAATATCAACATTTATTTCTATAAATCGTGTACTATACACTTCAAAAATAGGGTGTTTTTTGCTTTAAAAATAAAAACGCATATTTTAAATTTATTAAAATATTTGATTTTTTTGACAACAATGTACTGTTTGTCAAGAAAATTCTAGCTTAATTTACACGATTTTTTGTGCATTTAAAACAGTAACATTTGTTTCTAGAAATCGTGTACTACAGACATGAAATGTAGGGTGTTTTCTACTTTAAAAACTAAAACACATGTTTTAAATTTATTAAATTATTTGATTTTTTAAAGAAACAATGTATTGTTCACCATGAAGTTTCTAATTTAATTTACAAATTTTTTTATATTTTTATAATTGCAACATTTGTTTCTAAAAATCGTGTACTATACACTTTAAAAAAGGGTGTTTTAGAATTTAAAAATGAAAATGAAAATTTAAAATTTAAAATATATTTGATTTTTTTTGAAAACAACGTATTGTTCCCAATAAAATTTCGAGCTTAATTTACACAATTTTTCATATTTTTAAAATTGCAACATTTGTATCTAAAAATCGTGTACTATAGACTTGAAAATATGGTGTTTTTTACTTTAAAAATAAAAATGCATATTTTAAATTTATTGAATTATTTGATTTTTTTGACAACAATGTATTGTTCACCATGAAGTTTCTAGCTTAATTTACACTATTTTTTATATTTTTAAAATATCATCATTTTTTTTAGAAATCGTGTACTATATACTTGAAAACTAGGGTGTTTTTTACTAAAAAAATGAAAATGCATATTTTAATTTATTATATTATTTAATTTTTTTTAAATCAATGTATTGTTTACCATGAAGTTTCTAGCTTAATTTACACAGTTGTTTATATTTTTAAAATTGCAACATTTGTTTGTAGAAATCGTATACTATAGACTTGAAATATAGGGTGTTTTTTACTTTAAAAATAAAAACGCATATTTTAAATTTATTAAATTATTTGATTTTTTTGACATCAATGTACTGTTTATCAAGAAGTTTCTAGCTTAATTTACACGATTTTTTGTGCATTTAAAACAGTAACATTTGTTTCTAGAAATCGTGTACTACAGACATGAAATGTATGGTGTTTTCTACTTTAAAAACTAAAACACATGTTTTAAATTTATTAAATTATTTTATTTTTTAAAAAACAATGAATTGTTCACCATGAAGTTTCTAGTTTAATTTACAAAAAATTTATATTTTTATAATTGCAACATTTGTTTCTAAAAATCGTGTACTATACACTTGAAAAAAGGGTGTTTTAGAATTTAAACATGAAAACAAAAATTTAAAATTTAAAATATATTTGATTTTTTTTTAAAACAACGTATTGTTCCCAATAAAGTTTCTAGCTCAATTGGTAGTGGTTCTTAGGAATCCATGACTATAGCCCTTTGGTCATGTGTACGAACCATGGAAGGTCCCCCAAATCATGGAATAAAAGAGATTTATTCGCAGGGGATAGACCACTTAAAGGAGGTGGCTAAGCTCTAAGTACACAGCCGGGGGTGGTGGTTTGAAGTCCCGCCCGGGGTGTTACAGAGGGCAACGTATTATTAACTTTGAAGTCTTGAGCTTAATTTACATATTTTTTATATTTTTAAATTTAAACTCAATTTTTTGAGACATTGTGTACTATACACTTAAATAATAGGGTTTTTTTTAAAAAAAATGAACATGTTATTTTTCAATTACTAAAATTATTACAAGTCTTTTTGAGACCAACATATTATTAACTTTGATGTCTGGAGCTTAATTTAAATAATTTTTTATATTTTTAAAATCAAACTCAATTTTTTGTGAGACCGTATACTATACACTTTAATAATATAGTGTTTTTCGGAAATAAATAAACTTTTTTTTAATTTAGTAAAATTATTACAAGTCTTTTCCAGAGCAACGCATTATTAACTTTGAAGTCTGGAGCTTAATTTACCAAATTCTTAATATTTTTAAAATCAAACTAATTTTTTTGTGAGATCATGTACTATAAACTTGAATAAAAGAGTTATTTTAGAAATAAGTGAAAAAGTTATTTTTAAATCACAAAAATTATTAGAAGTCTTTTTGAGAGAAACTTATTTTTAACTTTGAAATCTTGAGCTTTATTTACATAATTGTTTATATTTTAAAAATCAAACTAAATATTTTGAGAGATCGTCTACTATACACTAAATAATAGGGTGTTTTTCGAAAAAACTAGAAAAAAAATATTTTAAATTACTAAAATTATTACCCGTCTTTTTAAGAGCAATGTATTATAAAGTTTGAAGTATCGAGCTATATTTACACAATTTTTTCATATTTCTAAAATTGAACTAAATTTTTTGAGGGATCGTGTTATACACTTTAATAATAGGGTGTTTTTCGAAAAAAAGTAAAAAATTATTTTTAATTTACTTAAATTATTACAAAGCTTTTTAAGATCAACGTATTATTAACTTTGAAGTATGGAGCTTATTTTGAATCATTTTTATTATTTTTAAAATTAAACTCAATTTTTTGAGAGATCATGTACTATACACTTGAATAAAACAGTTATATTAAAAAAAATGATAAAGTTATTTTTAAATTACTATAATTATTACAAGTCTTTGCAAGAGCAACATATTATTAACTTTGAAGTCTCTAGCTTAATTTACATGATTTTTTATATTCTTAAAATCAAACACAATATTTTGAGAGATCATATACTATGCATTTGAATAATAGGGTGTTTTACAAAAAAAAAATTATATGTAAAAGTTATTTTTAATTTACTAAAATTATTACAAGTCTTTTTTAGATTAATGTATTATTAACTTTGAAGGTTAAAGCTTAATTTTTAAAATTTTTAGTATTTTTAAATTCTAACTCAATTTTTTGAGAGATTGTGTAATATACACTCTAATAATAGGGTGTTTTAAGAAAAAAAGAAAAAGTTATTCTTAAATTACTGAAATTATTACAAGTCTTTTTGAGAGCAACGTATTTTTAACTTAGAAGTCTAGAGCTTTATTTGCATAATTGTTTATAATTTAAAAATCAAACTATATTTTGTTTGAGATCGTCTATTATATTTAAATTATTTTTTTAAAAAAACATGAAAAATTATTTTTAAATTACTAAAATTAGTACTAGTCATTTTGAGAGCAACGTATTATAAAGTTTTGAAGAATCGAGCTCAATTAACACAATTTTTTCATATTTTTAAAATGAAACTCAATTTTTTGAGAGATCGTGTACTATACACTTTAATAATAGGGTATTTTTCGAAAAAATAAAAAAGTTATTTTTAATTTTCTATAGTTATTACAAGTCTTTTTGAGAGCAACGTATTATAAACTTTGAAGTCTCGAGCTTAATTTACATAATTTTTTATATTTTTAAAATCAAACTCAAATTTTTTAGAGATCGTATACTATACACTTGAATAATAGGGTATTTTTTAGAAAAAAATGAAAAAGTTAGTTTTAAATTTCAAATATTATTACAAGTCTTTTTGAGAGTAACATATTACTAATTTTGAAATCCCAAGCTTAATTTAATTAATTTTTAATATTTCTAAAATAATACTCAATTTTTTGAGAGATCGTTCACTAAAAACTTGAATAATAAATTGTTTTTGGAAGAAAATAAACAATTTATTTTTAAATTTCTAAAATTATGACAAGTCTTTTTGTAAGCAATGTATTATAAAATTTAAAGTTACGAGGTTAATTTACATAATTTTTAATATTTTTAAAATCAAACTCAATTTTTTGAGATATCGTGTACTATACACTTGAATAATAGGGTGTTTTTGAAAAAAAAATGAAAAAATAATTTTTAAATTACTAAAATTATTACAATCCTTTTTAGAGGAACGTATTATTAACTTTGAAATCTCGAGTTTAATTTACGTAATTTTTTATATTTTTAAACTCACTCTATTTTTGTTAGATCGTATACTATACACTTAAATAATAAGGTATTTTTTTAAAAAATTGATAAGGTTATTATTAAATTACTAAAATTATTATAAGACTTTTTGGGAGCAACTTATTATTAATTTTGAAATATCGAGCTTAATTTACAAAATTTTTAAAATGAAACATTGTGTACTATGCACTTGAATAATATGGTGTTTGTCGATAAAAGAAAAATATTATTTTTTATTTACTAAAGTTATTACAAGTTTTTTTTGAGAGCAACGTATTATTAACTTTGAAGTCTCGAGTTTAATTTACATAATTTCTTATATTTTTAAAATCAAACTCAATTTATTGTTAGATCGTATACTATACACTTGAATAATAGGGTGTTTTTCGAAAAAAATTAAAAATTAATTATTAAATTACTAAAATTATTACAAGTATTTTTACATATTATAAATTTTGAAATATAGAGCTTAATTTACATAATTTTAAAAATTTTTAAAATCAAACTCAATTTTTTGTGAGGTCGTTTACTATATACTTAAATACTAGGGTGTTTTTAGAAAAAAATGAAAAGATTATTTTTAATTTCATAAAATTATTAAAAATCTTTTTTAGAGCAACATATTATTAATTTTGAAGTCTCGAGGTTAATTTACATATTTTTTTATATTTTCAAAATCAAACTCAATTTTTTGAGAGGTCGTATGAATAATAGGGTGTTTTTTGAAAAAAAAGTGAAAAAGTTATTATTAAATTACAAAAATTGTTACAACTCTTTTTTAGAGCAATGTATTATTCATTTAGAAATCTCGAGCTTAATTTATATTAATTTTTATATTTTAAAAATCAAACTCAATTTTTTTAGAGATCGTTCACTATACACTTGAATAATAGGGTGTATTTCGAAAAAAAAAAGTTATTTTTAAATTTCTAAAATTATTACAATTTTTTTTGAGAGCAATATATTATAAACTTTAAAGTCTCGAGGTTAAATTATATAATTTTTTAATATTTTAAAAATCAAACTCAATTTTTTGAAAGATCGTGTACTATACACTTAAATAATAGGGTATTTTTTGAAAAAAAAGAAAAAGTAATTTTAAATTACTAAAACTATTACAAGTCTTTTTTCGAGCAACGTATTATTAACTTTGAACTCTAGAGCTTAAATTAAATAATTTTTTAGTATTTTTAAAATAAAATTTAATTTTTTTAGAGATCGTGTACTATAAACTTAAAGAATTTGGTGATTTTCGAAAAAAAATAAAAAAAGAATTTTTATTTACTAAAATGGTTACAAGTCTTTTTGAAAGCAACGTATTATTAACTTTGAAGTCTCGAGCTTAATTTACACAATTTTATATATTTTTAAAATCAAACTCACTTTTTTAAGAGATCGTGTACTATACACTTGAATAATATGATGTTTTTTGAAAAATAAATGAAAAATGTTATTATTAAATTACTACAATTATTACAAGTCTTTTTGAGAGCAATGTAATATTAACTTTAACTCTAGAGCTTAATTTACAGAATTTTTTATATTTTTAAAATCAATCTAATTTTTTTTAGATATCGTGTACTATACAGTTGAATAATAGTGTGTTTTTCGAAAAAAAACATGAAAAATTTCTTTCAAATTTACTAAAATTATTTCAAGTTTTTTTGAGAGCAACATTTGATTAACTTTGAAGTCTGGAGCTTAATTTCCATAATTTTTTATATTTTTTAAATCAAACTCAACTTTTTGCGAAATCGGGTTCTATTCAATTGAATAATAGGGTGTTTTTCAGAAAAAAATAAAAGTTATTTTTAATTTACTAAAATTATTACAAGTCTTTTCAATGAACTGTATTATTAACTTTGAAGTCAGGACCTTAATTTTGTTTTCATATTTTTAAAATCAAACTCAATTGTTTGACAGATTGTATACTATACACTTGAATAATAGGGTGTTTTTAGAAAAAAAATAAAAAAAGTATTTTTCAAATTACTAAAATTATTACAAGTCTTTTTGAGAGCAACTTAATATTAACTTTGAAGTCTCGAGCTTAATTCAAATAATTTTTTATATTTTTAAAATCAAATTCAATTTTTAGAGAGATCATGTACTATACACTTCAATATCAGTGTCTTTTTCAAAAAAAATGAGAAAAGATAGTTTTTAAATTACTAAAATTATTACAAGTCTTTTTGAGGGTAACGTATTATTAACTTTGATATCTTGAGCATAATTTAAACAATTTTTTAGTATTTTTAAAACAAAAATTAATTTTTTTAGAAATCATGTACTATAATTTTGAAGAATTTGGTTTTTTTCGAAAAAAATAAAAAGTAACTTTTATATTCTTAAAATTTTTACAAATCTTTTTGAAGGCAACGTATTATTGACTTTGAAATCTCAACTTAATTTATATAATTTTTTAATATTTTTAAATCAAACTCAATTTTTTGTGAGATCATGTACTATATATACACTTGAATAATAGGGTGTTTTTCAAAAAAAATGAAAACATAATTTTTAAATTACTAAAATTATTACAAGTCTTTTTGAGAATAACATATTATTAACTTTTAAATCTCGAGTTTAATTTAAATAAATTTTTAGTAATTTTGAAATAAAATTTATTATTTATAGAGATTGTGTACTTTAAACTTGAAATTTTTTTGTGTTTGTCGAATAAAATAAAAAAAAGTTATTTTTAATTAACTAAAATTATTACAAGTCTTTTTGAGAGCAACGTATTATTAACTTTTTAAGAGCAACGTATTATTAACTTTGTCAGCAATTTACTAAAATTAATTTGGTGTTTTTCAAAAAAAATAAAAATCCATTTTTTAAAATATAAGATATCTTTTTGAGAGCAATGTATTATTTACTTTGAACTCTCGGGGTCAATTTACATAATTTTTTAATATTTTAAAATCAAACTCAATTTTTTAAAGATTGTGTACTATAAACTTGAATAATAGCGTGTTTTTCGAAAAAAAAATTATTTTTATTTTACTAAAATAATTACCAGTATTTTAAATGCAATGTGTTAATAAATTTGAAGTTTCGAGCTCAATTTAAATATTTTTTTTATATTTTTAAAATCAAACTCTATTTTTTGATAGATCTTGTACTATAGACTTGAACAATAGGGCATTTTTCAAAAAATATGAAAAAGTTATTTTTAAATTAGTATAATTCTTCAAAGTCTGATTGAGATCAACGTATTATGAACCTTGAAGTCTCGAGCTTAATTTACATGATTTTTTATATTTTTAACAAACTCAATTTTTTTAGAGATCGTATACTATATGTACACTTGAATAATATGTTGTTTCTTGAAAAAAATGAAATAGTTATTTTTATATTACAAAAATTATTACAAGTCTTTTTGAGAGCAAAGTATAGATAATTTTGAAATCTCAAGCTTAATTTACATAATTTTTTATACTTTTAAAATCAAACTCAAATTTTTGAGATATCGTTTACTATATACACTTGAATAATATGGTGTTTTTCGAAAAAAAATAAAAAAGTTATTTTTAAATTTCCAAAATTATTACAAGTCTTTTTGAGAGCAATGTATTATAAACTTCAAAGTCTCGAGGTCAATTAACATAAATTTTTAATATTTTTAAAATCAAACTCAATTTTTTGAGATATCGTGCACTATACTCTTAAATAATAGAGTGTTTTTTAAAAAACATAAAAAATTTATTTTTAATTTACTAAAAATATTAGAAGTCTTTTTTAGAGCAATGTATTATTAACTTTGAAGTCTCCAGTTTTATTTACATAATTTTTTATATTTTAAAATCAAACTCAATTTTTTGAGAGATCGTATATTACACTTGAATAATAGGGTGTTTTACGAAAAAAAGAAAAAAATTATTTTTAATTTACTTAAATTATTACAAAGCTTTTTAAGATCTACGTATTATTAACTTGGAAGTCTCGAGCTTAAGCTACATAATTGGTATATTTTTAAAATCAAACTAAATTTTGTGAGAGATCGTGTACTTTACACTTGAATAATAGCGTGTTTTTCGAAAAAACATGAAAAAGTTTTTTTAAAATTATTACTAGTCTTTTTGAGAGCAATGTATTATAAACTTTGAAGCATCAAGATCAATTTGCATTATATTTTAATATTTTTAAAATCAAACTCAATTTTTTGAGAGGTCGTGTACTATACACTTAACAAATAGGTTCTTTTTCGAAAAAAACTAAAAAAATTATTTTTAATTTACAAAAGTTATTTCAGGTCTTTTTGAGAGAAATTTATTATAAACTTTAAAGTCTCGAGGTCAATTTACATAATTTTTTAGTATTTTTAAAATCAATCTCAATTTTTTGAGAGATTTTGTACTATACACTTGAAGAATTTGGTGTTTTTTGGGAAAAAAATAAAAAAGAAAAAACTAAGGGCTTGTTTAGAACAGTTTTGATGTTTTCATATTTTAGTGAGAGGAGTTTTCAATACAAATTTGTCTGTAAATCCAGAAAACTTAAAACTGAAAACCAAAACATGTTTTAGATGTTTTCATATTTTAGTTTTTAAATACTGAAAAACAAAAATTGTTCCCGAAAACTGTTTTTGAAAACTCGACTGTCAAACGAGTTTTTTAGTTTTCTGTTTTTAAAAACAGAAAACTGGTTTCAAAAAGAGATATCAAACAAGCCCTAAGTTACTAAAATCATTTCTAGTCTTTTTGAGAGCAACGTATTATTAACTTTGAAGTCTCGAGCTTAATTTACAT
Organism: Cyamopsis tetragonoloba; assembly: GCA_037177725.1. Lineage (NCBI taxonomy): Eukaryota > Viridiplantae > Streptophyta > Magnoliopsida > Fabales > Fabaceae > Cyamopsis > Cyamopsis tetragonoloba. The sequence continues at coordinate 59,839,557 of CM074123.1, forward strand.
AATTTTTATATTTTTGATATCAAACTAAATTTTTTCAGAGATCGTATACTATACACTTAAATTATAGGGTGTTTTTTGAAAAAAAATGCAATAGTAATTTTTGAATTACAAAAATTATTACAAGTCTTTTTGAGAGCAAAGTATTATTAATTTTGAAATCTTGAGCTTAATTTAAATAGTTTTTTATATTTTTAAAATCAATCTCAATTTTTGAGAGATCGTTTACTATACACTTTAATAATAGTGTGTTTTTCAAAAAAAATGTTATTTTTCAATTTCTAATGTTATTACAAGTCTTTTTGAGAGCGATATATTATAAACTTTAAAGTCTCAAGTTCCATTTACGTAATTTTTTAATAATTTTAAAATCAAACTCAATTTTTTGAGAGATTGTATACTATACACTTGAATAATATTGTTTATTTCGGAAAAAAAAGAAAAATTAATTTTTAAATTACTTGAATTATTACAAGTCTTTCTAAGAGCAACGTATTATTAAATTTGATATCTCGAGCTTAATTTAAATAATTTTTTAGTATTTTTAAAATAAAACTAATTTTTTTGAGAGCAAAGTATTATTAACTTTGAAGTCTTGAGTTTAGATTACATAATGTTTTATATTTTTAAAATCAAACTCGTTTTTTTTGAGAAATCGTGAACAATACAGTTGAATAATAGGGTACTTTTCGAAAAAAAATGAAAAAGTTATTTTTATGATACTAAAATTATTACAAGTCTTTTTGAGAGCAACTTCATATTAACTTTGAAGTCTCGAGCTTAATTTACATAATTGTTTATATTTTTAAAATCAAATTAAATTTTTTGAGAGAACGTGTACTATACACTTGAATAATATTGTGTTTTTTGAAAAAAAAATGAACAAGTTATTTTTAAATTACTGAAATTATTACAAGTGTTTTTTAAAGCAACGTATTATTAACTTTGAAGTCTTGAGCTCAATTTTCATAATGTTTTAATATTTTTAAAATCAAACTCAAATTTTTCATAATAGGGTATTTATCGAAAAAAAAACTAATTTCAAATTACAAAATTTATTACAAGTCTTTTTGAGAGCAATGTATTATAAACTTTAAGGTTACGAGGTCAATTTACATAAATTTTTAATATTTTTAAAATCGAAGTCAATTTTTCGAGAGATTGTGTACTATACACTTAAATAATAGGGTGTTTTTCCAAAATAAATAAATGTTATTTTTAATTTACTAAAGTTTTTACAAGTCTTTTTGAGATCAACGTATTATTAACATTGAAGTCTCGACCTTAATTTACATAACTTTTATATTTTTAAAATCAAACTAAATTTTTTGAGAGATCGTTTATTATACACTTGATTAAAAGAGTGATTTTTCAAAAAAAAAATGAAAAAAAGTTATTTTTATAATACTAAAATTATTGCAAGTCTTTTTGAGGGCAATGTAATATTAACTTTGAAGTCTCGAGCTTAATTTACATAATTGTTTATATTTTTAAAATCAAACTAAATTTTTTGAGAGATCATGTACTATACAGTTGAATAATAGGATGTTTTTTGAAAAAAATGAAAGTTAATTTTTAAATTACTGAAAATATTACAAGTGTTTTTGAGAGCAACGTATCATTAATTTTGAAGTCTCGAGCTCAATTTTCATAATTTTTAATATTTTTAAAATCAAATCAAATTTTTGACAAATTGTGTACTATATACACTATAATAATAGGGTGTTTATCGAAAAAATTAAAAAAATAATTATAAATTACTAAAGTTATTAAAAGTATTTTTGATAGCAGTGTATTATAAACTTTAAGGTCACGAGGTCAATTTACATAAATTTTTAATATTTTTAAAATTAAACTCAATTTTTTGAGAGATTCTGTACTATACACTTAAACAATAAGGTGTTTTTCCAAAAAACTAAAATGTTATTTTTAATTTACTAAAGTTATTACAAGTCTTTTTGAGATCAACGTATTATTAACATTGAAGTCTCGAGCTTAATTTACATTATTTTTTATATTTTTAAAATCAAACTAATTTTTTTGAGAGATCGTATACTATACACTTGAATAATAGGGTGTTTTTGGAAAAAAAATGCAATAGTTATTTTTGAATTACAAAATTATTACAAGTCTTTTTGAGAGCAACATATTATTAATTTTGAAATCTAGAGCTTAATTTAAATAGTTTTTTTATATTTTTAAAATCAATCTCAATTTTTTGAGAGTTTGGTTACTATACACTTTAATAATAGTGTTTTTCGAAAAATAAAATAAGAACATTATTTTCAATTTCTAATATTATTACAAGTCTTTTTGAGATCATGTGTATTATAAACTTTAAAGTCTCAAATTCCATTTATATAATTTTTAGAAATTGTGTACTATAAAGTTGAGAAATTTTGTGTTTTTAGAAAAAAAGTAAAAATGAAATTTTTAAATTACTAAAATTTTTACAAGTCATTTGATAGCAATGTATTATTAACTTTGAACTATCGAGCTTAATTTACATAATTTTTTTGTATTTTTAAAATCAAACTCAATTTTTTGAGAGATCGTGTATACACTTGAATAATAGGATGTTTTTGGAAAAAAACTGAAAAAATTATTTTTAAAATACTAAAATTATTACAAGTCTTTTTGAGAGCAATTTATTATTAACTTTGAAGTCTCGAGCTCATATTTCATAAAGTTTTAATATTTTTGAAATCAAACTCAATTTTTGAGAGACGGTGTACTATACACTTTAATAATAGGGTATTTTTTTAAAAAAGATAAAAAAGCTATTTTTAATTTACTAAAGTAATTACAAGACCTTTTGAGAGAAACATATTATTAACTTTGAAGTCTCGAGCTTAATTCACATAATTTTTAATATTTTTAAAATCAAACTCAATTTTTTAGAGATCTTGAACTATATACTTGAATAATATGGTGTTTTTCAAAAAAAAGAAAAGTAATTTTTAAAATACTAAAAATATTACAAGTCTTTTTGAAAGCAAAGTAATATTAATTTTGATGTCTCGAACTTAATTTACATTATTGTTTATATTTTTATAATAAAATTAAATTTTTTTAGAGATCGTCTACTATAAATTTGAATAATATGGTATTTTTTGAAAAAAATATAAAAAATTTATTTTTAAAATACTAAAATTATTACAAGTCTTTTTGAGAGCAACGCAATATTAACTTCGAAGTCTCGAGCTTAAATAGGATTTTTTTTTAAAATAAAAAAAGAAATGTATTATGAACTTTGGAGTATGAGCTCAATTTACATGATTTTTTAATATTTTGAAAAACAAACTCAAATTTTTGAGATATTGTGTACTATATACTTGAATAATAGGGTGATTTTAGAAAAAAAAATGAAAAAGTTATTTTTAAATTACTAAAATTCTTACAAGCCTTTTTATAAGCAACGTATTATTAACTTTAAAGTGTCAAGCTTAATTTACATAATTTTTTATAATTTTTAAATTCAACTCAATTTTTTGAGAGATCGTTTACTATACACATGAATAATAGAGTATTTTTCGAAAAAAATAAAAATAGTTATTTTTAAATATACAAAATTATTATAAGTCTTTTTGACAGCAATGTATTATAAACTTTGAAGTCTTGAGCTCAATTTTCATAATTTTTAAATAATTTTATAAACAAACTCAATTTTTTGAGAGATTACACTTGAATAATAGCGTGTTTTTAGAAAAAATGAAAAATTTATTTTAAAATTACTATAATTATTACAAGTCTTTTTGAGAGCAAGGTATTATTAACTTTGATGTATTCAGCATAATTTATATAATTTTTTATATTTTTAAAATCAAACTCAATTTTTTGAGAGATCGTTTACTATAAGTTGAAAAATAGAGTGTTTTTCGAAAAATATAAAAAATTTATTTTTAATTTACTAAAGTTATTACATGTCTTTTTGAGATCAACGTATTATTAACATTGAAGTCTGGAGCTTAATTTCCATAATTTTTTATATTTTTAAAATCAACCTCAATTTTTAGAGAGATCGGGTACTATACATTTGAATAATATGGTGCTTTTTAAAAAAAAATTAAATTACTAAAATCAAACTTCATTTTTTGAACGATCGTGTATTATGCACTTGAATAATAGGGTGTTTTTCGATAAAAAAATGAAATGGTTATTTTTAAATTACAAAAATTATTACAAGTCTTTTTTAGAGCATCGTATTATTAATTTTGAAATGTCAAGCTTAATTTACATAGTTTTTATATTTTTAAAACCAAAGTTAATTTTTTGAGATATTGTGTACTATACACTTGAATAATAAGGTGTTTTTAAAAAACAAATGTAAAAGAATTTTTTAAATTACTAAAATTATAACAAGTCATTTTGAGAGCAACATACTATTAACTTTGAAATCTCAAGCTTAATTTAAATTTTTTTAGTATTTTTAAAATTAAATTAAATTTTGTTAGAGTTCGTGTACTATAGAGTTGTAGAATTTGATGTTTTTCGAAAAAAAATGTAAAAGTTATTTTTAAATTACAAAAATTATTAACAGTCTTTTTGAGAGCAACATATTATTAATTTTTAAATCTCGAGCTTAAATTACATTATTATTAATATTTTTAAAATCAAACTCAACTTTTTAAGAGATCGTGTACTATAAACTTGTATAATAGAGTGTTTTTAGAAAAAAAATAAAAAGGTTATTTTTAAATTACTAAATTATTACAAGTCTTGTTGAAAGCAACGTATTATTAACTTTGAAGTCTCCTGCTTAATTGACATAATTTTTTGTATATTTAACAAACTCAATTTCTTGAGAGATCGTATACTATACACTTGAATAATATGGGGTTTTTCAAAAAAAAATTAAATATTTATTTTTAAATTACTAAAATTATTAAAAGTATTTTTTAGAGCAACGTATTATTAATTTTATAATCTCGAGCTTAATTTAGAAAATTTTTATATTTTCAAAATCAAACTCAATTTTTTGAGAGATCATTTACTCTACACTTGAATAATAGGTTGTTCTTTGAAAAAAATAAAAAAATTATTTTTAAATTTCCAAATTATTACAAATCATTTTCAGAGCAATGTATTATAAACTTTAAAGTATAGAGGTCAATTTAAATAGATTTTTTATATTTTTAAAATCAAACTCAATATTTTGAGAGATCCTATACTATACAATTTAATAATAGGGTGTTTTTTGAAAAATAATGAAATAACAATTTTTAAGTTACTAAAATTATTACAAGTCTTTTTGAGAGTAATGTATTATAGACTTTGAAGTCTCGAGCAAAATTTAAACAAATTTTTAAAATCAAACTCAATTTTTTGAGAGATCGTGTACTATATACACTTTAATAAAAGGCTTTTTTCGTAAAAAATGGAAAAGTAATTTTTAAAGTACTAAATTATTGCAAGTCATTTTCTAAGCAACGTATTATTAACTTTAAAGTCTCGAGCTTAGTTTACATAATTTTTTATATTTTTAAAATCAAACTCAATTTTTTGAGAGATCGTTTACTATTAACTTAAATAACAGGGTGTTTTAAGAAAAAAATGAAAAAGTTAATTTTAAATTACCAAAATTATTACAAGTCTTTTTCAGAGCAACATGTTATTAACTTTAAAAATCTTGAGCTTAATTTAAATAATCTTTTAGTATTTTTCAAATAAACCTTAATTTTTTTAAAGATCGTGTACTATAGACTTGATGAATTTTATGTTTTTCAAAAAAACAAATATGTAATTTTTAATTAACTAAAGTTAATAAAAGTGTTTTTGAGAGCAACATATTATTAATTTTAAAATCTCGAGCATAATTTACATAATTTTTTATATTTTTAAAATCAAACTCAATTTTTTGAGAGATGGTGTATACATTTGAATAATATGGTGTTTTTATAGAAAATAAAAAGTTATTTTTAATTTACTAAAATTATTACAAGTCTTTTTTAGAGAAAAGTATTATTAACTTTGAAGTCTGAAGCTTAATTTACATAATTTAACAATAGGGTGTTTTTCGAAAAAACTAAAAAGGAATTTTTAATTTTCTAAAATTATTACGAGTCTTTCTGAGAGCAATATATTATAAACTTGAAACTCTCGAGGTCAATTTTGATAATTTTTTAATACTTTTAAAATTAAACTCAATTTTTTGAGAGATCGTGTAGTATACACTAGAATAATAGGGTGTTTTTCAAAAAAATATTGAGAAGTAAATTTAAAATTACTAAAATTATAACAAGTATTTTTGAGAGCAACATATTATTAACTTTGAAGTCTCAGGCTTAATTTACATAATTTATAATATTTTAAAATCAAACTCAATTTTTTGAGAGATCGTGTACTATACACTTGAATAATAGGGTATGTTTAGAAAAAATTGAACAAGTTATTTTTCAACTACTAGAATTATTGCAAGTCTCGAGCTTAATTGACATAATTTTTTTATATTTTTAACAAACCCAATTTTTTGTGAGATCATATAATATACACTTGAATAATATGATGTTTTTTGAAAAAAATGAAATAGTTATTTTTAAATTACAAAACTTATTACAAGTCTTTTTGAGAGCAATGTATTATTAACTTTGAAATCTCGAACTTAATTTAAATAATTGTTAGTATTTGTAAAATAAAACTTAATTTTTGAGAGCAATAGTATTATAAAGTTTGAAGAATCGAGCTCAATTTTTTGAGAGATCGTTTGCTATTAACTTGAATAATAGGGTGTTTTAAGAAAAAATGAAAAAGTTAATTTTAAATTATCAAAATTAATACAAGTATTTTTCAGAGCAACATATTATTAACTTTGAAATCTCTAGCTTAAGTTACATAAATTTTTATATTTTTAAAAGCAAATTCAGTTTTTTGACAGATCGTATACTACGCACTTTAATAATTGGGTGTTTTTTGAAAAACAATGAAATAGTTAATTTTATATTATCAAAATTATTACAAGTCTTTTTGAGAGTAACGTATTATTAATTTTGAAATCTCGAGCTTAATTTACATAATTTTTAAAAAATTTATAATCAAACTCAATTTTTTTGGAGATCGTTTACTATATACGCTTGAATAATAGGGTATTTTTCAAAAAAGTGGAAAATAATTTTTTAAATTACTAAAATTATAACAAGTCTTTTTCAGAGCAACATGTTATTAACTTTGAATAATAGGGTATTTTTAGAAAAAAAACTAAAAAAAAATATTTTTAAATTTCTAAAACTTTTACAAGTATTGTTGAGAATAATGTATTGTAAACTTTACAGTCTCGAGGTCAATTTTCATAATTTTTTAATATTTTTAAAATTAAACTCAATTTTTTGAGAGCTGGTTTCCTATACACTTGAATAATAGGGTATTTTTCAAAACAAAGTAAAAAAGATATTTTTAAATTTCTAAAATTATTACAAGTCTTGTTGAGAGCAATGTATTATAAACTTTAAAGTCTCGAAGTCAATTTTGTTAATTTTTTAATATTTTTAAAATCAAACTCAAATTTTGAGATATCGTGTACTATATACTAAAATAATAGAGTGGTTTTTAAAAAAAATAATTTTTAAATTACTAAAATTATAACAAATCTTTTTGAGAGTAATTTATTATTAACTTTGATGTCTCAGGCTTAAATTATATGATTTTTAATATTTTTAAAATCAAACTCAATTTTTTATACACTTGAATAATAGGGTGTTTTTAGAAAAAAATGAACAAGTTATTTTTCAATTACTAAATCTATTACAAGTCTTTTTGAGAGCAACGTATTATTAACTTTGAAATCTCGAGCTTACTTTACATAATTTTTTATAATATTAAAATCAAACTCAATTTTTTATAATATTAAAATCAAATTCAATTTTTTTAGAGATCGTATACTATACACTTAAATAATAGCGTGTTTTTCGGAAAAAAAAAATGAAAAAGTTAGTTTTAAATTTCTAAAATTATTACAAGTCTTTTTGAGAGCAATGTATTATAAACTTTAAAGTCATGAGGTTAATTTACATAATTTTTTGAGATATCGTGTACTATACACTTTTATAATAGGGTATTTTTAGAAAAAAATGAAAAAGTAATTTTTAAATTACTAAAATTGTTACAAGCCTTTTTAGAGGAACGTATTATTAACTTTGAAGTCTCGAGTTTAATTTACATAATTTTTTATATTTTTAAACTCACTCAATTTTTTGTTAGATTGTATACAATACAATTGAATAATAGAGTATTTTTCAAAAAAAAAATTGAAAAGCTTATTATTAAATTACTAAAATTATTACAAGACTTTTGGGAGAAACTTATTATTAATTTTTAAATCTTGAGCTTAATTTATATAATTTTTAAAATTTTTAAAATCAAACTTAATATTTTGAGAGATTGTGTCTATACACTTGAATAATACGGTGTTTTTTGAAAAAAATAAAAACATTATTTTTTATTTACTAACTTTATTACAAGTTTTTTTGAGAGTAGCGTATTATTAACTTTGAGGTCTCGAGTTTAATTTACATAATTTCTTGTATTTTTAAAATCAAACTCAATTTATTGTTAGATCGTATACTATACACCTGAATAATAGGGTGTTTTTCGGAAAAAAATAAAAAAGTTATTTTTAATTTACAAAAATTATTTTTTTCAAAGAAATGTATTATTAACTGTGAAGTGTGGAACTTAATTTACAAATTTGTTTTCATGTTTTTAAAATCAAACTCAATTTTTTGTGAGATTATGTACTATACACTTGAATAATATGGTGTTTTTAGAAAAAAAAATGAAAAAGTTTTTTTTAAATTACTAAAAATATTACAAGTCTTTTTGAGAGCAACGTATTATTAACTTTGAAGTCTCGAGTTTAACTTACATAATTTTTATATTTTTAAATTCAAACTCAATTTTTTGTTAGATCGTATACTATATACACTTGAATAATAGGGTGTTTTCGAAAAAAAATAAAGAAAGTTATTATTAAATTACTAAAATTATAACAAGTCTTTTTGAGAGCAACTTAATATTAACTTTGAAGTCTCGAGCTTAACTTAAATAATTTTTTATATTTTTAAAATCAAATTCAATTTTTTGAGAGATCGTGTACTATACACTTGAATAACAGGGTGTTTTTCGAAAAAAAATGAAAAAGATAGTTTTTAAATTTCTAAAATTATTACAAGTATTTTTGAGGGCAATGTATTATTGACTTTAAAATCTCAACTTAATTTTTTGTGAGATCGTGTACTATACACTTGAATAATAGGGTGTTTTAAAAAAAATGAAAAATTAATTTTTAAATTACTAAAATTATTACAAGTCTTTTTGAGAATAACATATTATTAACTTTTAAATCTAGAGTTGAATTTAAATAATTTTTAGTAATTTTGAAATAAAATTTAATATTTATAGAGATCGTGTACTTTGAACTCTCGGGGTCAATTTACATAATTTTTTAATATTTTGAAATCAAACTCAATTTTTTTAAAAATTGTGTACTATAAACTTGAATAATAGCGTGTTTTTTGAAAAAACAAAGTTAATTTTATATTACTAAAATAATTACCAGTCTTTTAAATGCAATGTGTTATTAACTTTAAAGTCTTAAGCTCAATTTATATAGTTTTTTATATTTTTAAAGTCAAACTCTATTTTTTGATAGATCTTGTACTATAGACTTGAATAATAAGGTGTTTTTCAAAAAAAATGAAAAAGTTCTTTTTAAATTAGTATAATTATTCAAGCTTTTTTGGGAGCAATCTATTATTAACTTTGAAATCTTGAGCTCAAATTAAATAATTTTTTATAGTTTTCAAATCAAAAAAATTTTTTTTTGAGAGATCATGTACTAAAACACTTGAATAATAGGATATTTTTCGAAAAAATGAAAAATTTATTTTTACATTACTAAAATTATTCCAAGTATTTTTGAGAGAAACGTAGTATTAACTTTGAAGTCTCGAGCATAATTTACATAGTTTTTTAGTATTTTAAAATAAAACTTAATTTTTTTAGTGTACTATACACTTGAAGAAATTTGTGTTTTTCGCAAAAAAATGAAAATCCGTTTTTAAAATTATTTAAATTATTAGAATATTTTTGAATATTTTTGAAATCAAACTCTATTTTTTTGAGAGATCGTATACTATACACTTGAAGAATTTGGTGTTTTTCGAAAAAATAAAATGAAAATGCAAAATCGAAATTTCTAAAATTATTATAAGTCTTTTTGAAAGCAATGTATTATTTACTTTGAAGTCTTGAGCTCAATTTAAATAACTTTTATATTTTTAAAATCAAACTCAATTTTTTGAGAGATCGTGAACTATACACTTGAATAATAGGGTATTTTTAAGGAAAAAATGAAAAATTTATTTTTGAATTTCAAAAATTATTAAAAGTATTTTTGAAAGAAACGTATTATTAACTTTAAAGTCTCGAGCTTCATTTATTTAATTTTTTTATCTTTAAAATAAAACTTAATTCTTTTAAAGATCGTGTACTTTACACATGAAGAATTTTCTGTTTTTCAAAAATAAATGAAAATCCATTTTTAAAATTATTTAAATTATTAGAAACCTTTTACAAAGCAATGTATTATTAACTTTAAAGTATCGAACACAATTTACATGATTTTTGAATATTTTTAAAATCAAACTATTTTTTTAGAGACCATATACTATACACTTGAAGAATTTGGTGTATTTCGAAAAAAAATGAAAATGCTAAATCGAAATTTCTAAAATTATTACAATAATTTTGAAAGCAATGTATTATTAACTTTAAAATCTTGAGCTCAATTTAAACAATTTTTTATTTTTTTAAAATCAAACTCAATTTTTTGAGAGATCTTGAACTATACACTTGAATAATATGGTATTTTTGAGGAAAAAATGAAAAATTTATTTTTGAATTTCAAAAATTATTAAAAATCTTTTTGAGAGCAACGTATTATTAACTTTGAAATCTCGTGCTTCATTTATTTAATTTTTTATTATTTTTAAAATAAAACTTAATTTTTTTTAAAGATGGTGAACTTTACACATGAAGAATTTTGTGTTTTTCAAAAATAAATAAAAATCCGTTTTTAAAATTATTTAAATTTTTAGAAACCTTTTTCAAAGTAATGTATTATTAACTTTGAAGTCTCGAGCTCAATTTACATGATTTTTGAATATTTTTAAAATCAAACTATATTTTTTGAGAGACCGTGTACTATACACTTGAAGAATTTGGTGTATTTCAAAAAAAAATGAAAATGCAAAATCGAAATATCTAAAATTATTACAAGTCTTTTTGAAAGCAATGTATTATCAACATTGAAGTCTCGCGCTCAATTTAAATAATTTTTTATTTTTTAAAAATCAAACTCAATTTTTTGAGAGATATTGAACTATACACTTGAATAATAGAGTATTTTTGAGAAAAAAAATGAAAAATTTAATTTTGAATTTCAAAAATTATAAAAAGTCTTTTTGAGAGCAACGTATTATTAACTTTGAAGTCAAGAGCATCATTTATTTTATTTTTTATTATTTTTAAAATAAAACTTAATTTTTTTAAAGATCGTGTACTATACACTTGAAGAATTTTGTGTTTTTCAAAAAAAAATGAAAATCCATTTTTTCAATTATTTAAATTATTAGAAACCTTTTTCAGAACAATGTATTATTAACTTTGAAGTCTCGAGCTAAATTTCCATAATTTTTGAATATTTTTAAAAGCAAACTCTATTTTTGAGAGACCGTGTACTATATACATTTGACGAATTTAGTGTATTTCGAAGAAAAATGAAAACACAAAATCGAAATTTCTAAAATTATTACAAGTCTTTTTCAAAGAAATGTATTATTAACTTTGAAGTCTCGTGCTCAATTTAAATATTTTTTTATTTTTTTAAAATCAAACTCAATTTTTTTGAGAGATCTTGAAAGATACACTTGAATAATAGGGTATTTTTAAGGAAAATATGAAAAAATTATTTTTGAATTTCAAAAATTATTAAAAGTCTTTTTGAGAGCAATGTATTATTAACTTTGAAGTCTCGAGCTTCATTTATTTAATTTTTTATTATTTTGAAAATAAAGCTTAATTTTTTTAAAGATCGTGTACTTTACACTTGAAGAATTTTGTGTTTTTTGAAAAAAAATGAAAATCCATTTTTAAAATTATTTAAATTATTAGAAACCTTTTTCAAAGTAATGTATTATTAACTTTGTAGTCTGGAGCTCAATTTACATGATTTTTTTATATTTTTAAAATCAAACTCTATTTTTTGAGAGACCGTATACTATACACTTGAAGAATTTGGTGTATTTCGAAAAAAAATGAAAACACAAAATCGAAGTTTATAAATTATTACAAGTCTTTATGAAAGAAATGCAATATTAACTTTGAAGTCTTGAGCTCAATTTAAATATTTTTTTATTTTTTTAAAATCAAACTCAATTTTTTGAGAGATCATGAACTATACACTTGAATAATAGGGTATTTTTAAGGAAAAAATGAAAAATTTATTTTTGAATTTCAAAAATTATTAAAAGTCTTTTTGAGAGCAACGTATTATTAACTTTGAAGTCTTGACCTTCATTTATTTAATTTTTTATTCTTTTTAAAATAAAGCTTAATTTTTTAAAGATCGGGTACTTTACACTTGAAGAATTTTGTGTTTTTTGAAAATAAATGAAAATCCGTTTTTAAAATTATTTAAATTATTAGAAACCTTTTTCAAAGCAATGTATTATTAACTTTGAAGTCTCGAGCTCAATTTACATGATTTTTGAATATTTTTAAAATCAAACTCTATTTTTTTGAGAGACTGTGTACTATATATTTGAAGAATTTGGTGTATTTCGAAAAAGAAATGAAAATGCAAAATCGAAACTTCTAAAATTATTACAAGTCTTTTTTAAAGTAATGTATTATTAAATTTGAAGTCTCGCGCTCAATTTAAATAATTTATTATTTTTTTAAAATCAAACTCAATTTTTTGAGAGATCTTGAACTATACATTTGAATAATAGGGTATTTTTGAGAAAAATAAATGAAAAATTTATTTTTAAAATTCAAAAATTATTAAAAGTCTTTTTGAGAGCAACATATTATTAACTTTGAAGTCAAGAGCTTCATTTATTTAATTTTTTATTGTTTTTAAAATAAAATATAATTTTTTTAAAGATCGTGTACTTTACACTTGAATAATTTTGTGTTTTTCGAAAAAAAATGAAAATCTATTTTTTCAATTATTTAAATTATTAGAAACCTTTTTCAGAGCAATATATTATTAACTTTGAAGTCTCGTGCTCAATTTCCAAAATTTTTGAATATTTTTAAAATCAAACTCTATTTTTTGAGAGACCGTGTACTATACACTTGAAGAATTTGGTGTATTTCCAAAAAAAATGAAAATGCAAATCGAAATTTCTAAAATTATTACAATTCTTTTTGAAAGCAATGAATTATTAACTTTGAAATCTCGAGCTTAGTTTGAATAATTTTTTATATTTTTAAAATCAAACTCAATTTTTTGAGAGATTGTGAACTATACACTTGAATAATAGGGTATTTTTGAGAAAAAAATGAAAATTTCTTTTTGAATTTCAAAAATTATTAAAAGTCTTTTCGGATGCAACGTATTATTAACTTTGAAGTCTCGAGCTTCATTTATTTAATTTTTATTTTAAAACAAATGAAAATCCGTTTTTAAAATTATATAAATTATTAGAAACCTTTTTCAAAGCAATGTATTATTAATTTTGAAGTCTCGAGCTCAATTTACATGATTTTTGAATATTTTTAAAATCAAACTCTATTTTTTGAGAGACCGTGTACTATACACTTGAAGAATTTGGTGTATTTCGAAAAAAAATGAAAATGCAAAATCGAAATTTCTAAAATTATTACAAGTCTTTTTGAAAGCAATGAATTATTAACTTTGAAATCTCGAGCTCAGTTTAAATAATTTTTTATATTTTAAAATGAAACTCAATTTTTTGAGAGATCGTAAACTATACACTTGAATAATAGGGTATTTTTGAGAAATAAAATGAAAATTTTATTTTTAAATTTCAAAAATTATTAAAAGTCTTTTTAAGAGCAACGTATTATTAACTATGAAGTCTCAAGCTTCATTTATTTAATTTTTTAGTATTTTTAAAATAAAACTTAATTTTTTTAAAGATGGTGTACTTTACACTTTAAGAATTTTGTGTTTTTTGAAAATAAATGAAAATCCGTTTTTAAAATTATTTAAATTATCAGAAACCTTTTTCAAAGCAATGTATTATTAACTTTGAAGTCTCAAGCTCAATTTACATGATTTTTGATTATTTTTAAAATCAAACTCTATTTTTTGAGAGATACACTTGAAGAATTTGGTGTATTTCGAAAGAAAAAATGAAAATGAAAAATCGAAATTTCTAAAATTATTACAAGTCAATGTATTATTAAATTTAAAGTCTCGAGCTCAATTTAAATAATTTTTTATTTTCTTAAAATCAAACTCAATTTTCTGAGAAATCTTGAACTATACACTTTAATAATTAGGTATTTTTGTGAAAAAAAATGAAAAATTTATTTTTAAATTGCTAAAACTATTACAAGTCCTTTTGAGAGCAACGTATTATTAACTTTGAAGTCCCGAGCTCAATTAACATAATTTTTTAATATTTTTAAAATCAAATCTAATTTTTTGAGAGATCGTGTACTATACACTTGAACAATAGGGTGTTTTTCGAAAAAAAATAAAAAATTTCTTTTTAAATTACTATAATTATTACAAGTCTTTTTGAGAGTAATGTATTATTAATTTTGAAGTCTCGAGTTCAATTTACAAAATTTTTAAAATCAAACCTAATTTTTTTAGAGATCGTGTACTATACACTTGAATAATAGGGTATTTTTCAAAAAAAAATGAAAAAATTATTTTTAAATTACTAAAATTATTACAAGTCTTTTTGAGAGCAACGTCATATTAACTTTGATGTCTCGAGCTTAATTTACATAATTTTTTAGTATTTTTAAAATAAAACCTAATTTTTTTAGAGATCGTGTACTATACATTCTAAGAATTTGGTGTTTTTAACATAAAAATGTATTATTAACTCTGAAGTCTCGATCTTAATTTACATTTTTTCAACATTTTCAAAATTGGACTACATTTTTTGAGAGATCGTGTACTATACACTTTATGAATATGGTGTTTTTCGAAATAAATGAAAACATAATTTTAAAATTACTTCAATTATTTTAAGTCTTTTTCAGTGCAATGTATTATTAATTTTGAAGTCTCGAGCTCAACTTACATTACTTTTTAATATTTTGAAAATCAAACTCAATTTATTGAGATATAGTGTACTATACACTAGAAGAATAGGGTGCTTTTCAAAAAAAAATGAAAATGCGAATTTTAAATTACTTAAATTATTAGAATTATTTTCCAGAGCAATCTATTTTAAAATTTGAAGTCTAGAGCTCGATTTAAACATTTTTTTTAGTTATTTTTAAAAAATACTCAATTTTTTTGAGATCGTGTACTATATACACTTAAAGAATTTGGTGTTTTTCGAAAAAAATTAAAATTTGTTTTTAAATTACTTAAATTATTAGAAACCTTTTTTTAGAGCAATGTAATATTAAATTTGAAGTCTCAAGTTCAATTTACATTACGTTACCTATTTTGAAAATCAAATTCTATTTTTTGAGAGATCGTGCACTATACACTTAAATAATAGGGTATTTTTCAAAAAAAATTAAAAAAGTTATTTTTAAATTACTGAAATTATTACAAGTCTTTTTGAGAGCAATGTATTATTAACTTTGAAGTATTGAGCTCAATTTACATAATTTTTTATATTTTTAGAGTCAAACTCAATTTTTTTAGAGATCCTGTATTATACACATGAAAAATAGGGTGTTTTTCAAAAAAAAAATAAAAACTTATTTTTAAATTATTAAAATTATTACAAGTATTTTTTAGAGCAGCATATTATTAACTTTGAAGTCTCAAGCTTAATTTACATAATCTTTTATATTTTAAAAATCAAACTCAATTTTTAGAGAGACCGTGTACTATACACTTGAACAATAGGGTGTTTTTCGAAAAAAATTAAAAGTAATTTTTAAATTACTAAAATTATTACATGTCTTTTTGAGAGTAACGTATTATTAACTTTTAAATTTTCATCTTAATTTAAATAATTTTTTAGTATTTTTAAAATAAAACTTAATATTTTTAGAGATCGTGTACTATACACTTGAAGAATTTGATGTTCGTAGAATAAAATAAAAAAAAATATTTTTAATTGGACAATCCGATGATAAGAACTAAATCAACTAATTCTTGTTCTGTTTGGATTTTTTTTTCACAAATCGAAATCAAACCATCTCAAATCATTTCATATGTTTTCAACTTCAAACCCGATCCAATCTAACCGTGAACATCCCTAGTGCCCTCCTACTCACCTTCCTAAATATTACTTCCTCCGCTTCATAATATAAGTATCTAAACATATTTTGCACAATTTAATAAAAGTAGTTAAAGTCTTGATTTTAGGAATATTAATTATATTATTCAAATTATATTCCTATTAATTTTAAATTTCATTATGTCTTATTGCTGGTGTAACTTTGAAAATGTTAAATGAATAAGGACATAGTTGAAAATTAATAAATGCTTTTAATTTTATATAAAACACCTAATTTTGGTTGTATGAGCTTATATTATGAAAAGGAAAAAATATCTTTTTATTACTACACAAAGTAAGTATGTGTCAAATAAAAAATTAAACATATTTTATGTATTAAAGATATAGATAACATTATATATTCATACAAAAATAAGCAAAAGAATTTGTAAAATAATTTTTAATTGGATTTATAATTATTTTTCAGCTTTTATACTCCCTTGTAATTGCAATATAACCATTGTCGCAGTCTTGAAGGGGTGGCACTATTACCACCACACAATTTTTAAAATACACCACACGTTATTTTTCTTTTAAAATTACCCTCTAACCAGATTTATAAACCTAAGGGAAACCGGATTTATAAATCCGGTTTATTGTAAAAAACAGTCATGCACCACACATAAAAGCAGGGACGAAAGCAGAAAATTTGAATAAGAGGGCAAGTATTTAATTTATTTTTTTTAAAAAAAATCAACTTCATCTCATTTTTATTTTGAATTATTATATGAATTATGATGGCATGAAAAACAGAATATCATTTATATATGTGTTCTAAAATATTAAACATTATTATATTTTATGAAAAAAATGAACACATACATACCAAAAAATATGTACTTCAATTTGGGTATTAAGATAACAGAGTTCTTCTATTTGACTTGAAAAAGTAAAGAAAAATAAAATATATAACAGAGATAAATTTTAATTTGGTCCTTTTACAGATATAATATTCACAAAAATTTAGTCTCAGAAAGATATATCTTTATTTCTCTTAGAATTTTTTTTTTTATTTATCATGTATATATATGTTTACTTTGTATGGAGGAGGTGAATAAGGACTAACGTGGAGACATTTTAAATGAAAAAGTGATCAAAAAGGTTATCTATTTGAATCTTTCAAGTACTCTAAATTCATGATGAATATATATTTGGAAGACCAAATTCACATTCAACTTAATATAAAAAAAATTAAAATTAAATTTGTTAAAAAACTTTTTTATATGTTGATGGAGTACTAAATGATTTCGAAATGATCTAAAATTTTATAGACGTGATTTATACGGTAAGTAGTTTCAATCCAACAGTGGATTTTATGAAGAAAAAAAATTCGACAAATTGTTATTAACCGGTGTAAGAGTCTGTATAATAAACCGGTGTCATTTGATCCCTATATATATCTTATCGTATAGATCATGTTTACAAAATTTCACATCAATCTGAAATCGTTTAGTACATCATCAGCACACTTGTTATTTTCATATATTTAAAAATTATATTTTAAGTTAATTTTTTGGTACGTTAATGAAGTACTAAAAGATTTCGGATTAATGTAAAATTTTGTAGACATGATCTATAAGATAAATAGTTTCAATCTAACAGTGAATTTCGTGAAAAAAACAACTTGGACGGAATGTTTTTAAGAGTGGTAAAAATTGGTGTAATTGAAAGTGATGTCAATGGATCTGGGTTCAAATGACATCTAAGTGTCAAAGTTAGTAAATAACATCGCGTATAAGTTTTTATAAACAACGAATTTCGTCTATATGATGTAGATCAACCATGCAAAAATTCATACAATTTAAAAACTTGTAGGTATGTACTCTAACAAAGAAATTTACTTACATTTTGAATACGATGTATTAGACGTTCAAGCAAAATATTCCAATAACATATCAATTGGAATCGAACCTCATACTTATACACATATATCTTTATATCTTTATGTGTTCGCTGAGCTAAATAACTTAGATCACCTGTGTAATTTATTAGGCTCTTAACAAATCCAGTACTCCACTCTACCCAAGATATTAACACTCACAATCTCAAGCTTCTTCAATTCCCGTCTTCTTGTACCACTTACGATTATTTTCTCGTTGATTAATAAATAATAATTATTATAATAGGAAAATCTCCTTGACCAAAGGGACGACAACTATTTATTTTCTCAATTCCATGCTCCATAATGGAATGAAACTTTCCACCGATCATTATTCAAAAGTTACAAATTATTATGAACAATATATAATTCGACATAAAATTTAAAAAAAAAAAGAATCGTGATCCGTTATGCTTTGAGCATGGCAGCTATCAATTTAGCTTTCGATGTGGTGGTTTGAGTCCTCCGACCACTCACTTGGTGGTGAGGGGTACCTGTAAGCACTCCGACAATCAGTAAGCTCTCACAGTGTAAAAAACTCAGAATAAAAGCGTACCAAATGAAGATAGGTTACATGTATTTATAGAGCTCATTAGGCTATTAAAGTCAAACTCATATCTCCGTGAATTGCAGCGGCAAGTACGAATCTGTAACCGACCCCACGTGGAAGTAGAACTTCCTAGGCCTTAAGTTGGGTGCCCATGTCGTGGTGAATACGACATGGCACCTACGGCTTGAGCCAACCACGTGGGCATAGCACGTGCCTCTCTTACGGGTTAGGTACATAAGAGAACCTATATCTAGCCACTTTAATTTATTTCTCCAACACACGTGAATTTGGCTTCTCTACTGCTCTCTCTAAATTCTATTAAAGTAAATTTGGATCAATTTATGCATATTAAAAAAGTGGTCAACTCTAATTAATTTTGTGAATTTTATAATAAAATGATTGTTGTTTTTAAATTGTTTTCAACTATCCAAATAAATGTATTGTAATATTAAAAATAGACACTCAATTAATTTTTATTAATAAAAAAAATATTTCATATATATATATATATATATATATATATATATGTATATATATATATATATAAAGGTATTCATTGTGAATCTTAGTGACTAATTGTTTCGCTCATTTTTAGGCACCTTTAAGTGTGATACAACTAGCCCATAGTTTTAAGGTAGTTCCAAATCTAATGCGAGAAACTCTTGACACTTAGTAAGGGGGATGGACTCCATTCGCTTAACCACGGGGGCGGAGGGTAGTATATCAATGGAGGGGATTCCCCCCCCCTCCCCCCCTAAATTTGTATTAATATTTTTTTATTTAATGTATAGTTTGGCTCTCTAAAATTTTTGTATTTAGCCCTCCCAAAAATTTTTTTAGTTAACAACAACAAAAGGTCTTATTTCACTAATTAAGGTTGAACACAGGGATCACACGACGTTATTGTACTCAATCAAAAATTAATTTTTTATAATCATTTTTTTTAAAAAATACAAATATTTCGCTTACTAGGGTAGCAAAGCATTTTTATTTTTGTGATTTCTTTTTCAAAATATTTAATTTGCATTTATAGTTAATACATCATTTTTTTATATACCTCGTCTTTAAAATAATTTGAGATATAAATTATTTCTAAACTAAGAGAGAAGTAAGTAAAAATTAAAAAAAATATAATTAATAAACTAATTATCTTATTCTATATCATTCAATCATAGAAATGAAATTGCAAAGAATGTTTTTGTAACAAACAAATATTAAAGACAAGAGTTTGAAACAAAATTGAAGATGAATTCATACATATAATTAAGTAATTTATATTAAAAGAAATTCATTCTTAGATAGATGTTTTAGTCCAAAGTCATGTATTGATGTGTTTGGCTTTAAAATATTACTGAGTTTGACTTTCCTAAATAATTGTTTGGATGGAAGAAAATTAAAAGTGAAAATATTGGAAGCTGTAAGAGAAAAGAAAGGTTTATTGAATGAATGGAATAATCTGATTACAAAGCAGGGAAAAGGAAACTAATATACACAATGTATCCAGTAACCCTAATGGGCTTAAGAGCACAAAAAGCCCAAACAAAACAGGAAAGGATAAAAGGGGCCTTGGGGTCCCTAAGATTATTTATTGTCGAGTAAACCTTCAAATTGGTCCCTAAGATTGTAGGGGTCATACAGATTAGTCCCTGTGATTATAAAAACCTCAAATTAGTCCTTAACTTTGCCAAAAATCATTCATTTTAGTCCTTTTCTATTTAGTTTTTTAAATTCGTTGAATAGGTAAAAGGACTAAAATGCATGTCGTTTTTCAAAGGCGGGGACTAATTTAAAGTTTTCATAATCTCAGGGACTAATGTGCATGACGCCTACAATCCCCGAGACTAATTTGAGAGTTTACTCATTTATTGTCCAATACCCCCCACAAGTTGGAGAGTATATATCATATACTCCCAGCTTGGGAAGGAGATGATGAAATTGTTGAGGTTCTAAAGGCTTAGTCAGAATATCTGCAAACTGATGGGTGGTGTTGATGGGCAGGAGGTGCATGAGACGCTTTTGCAATCGTTCCCGGACAACGTGACAGTCGATCTCAATGTGCTTTGTCCTCTCATGAAAAACAGAATTTTGAGCAATGTGTCTAGTGGAATCACTATCACAAAACAGCAAACCAGGAGAAATGAAAAGAATTTGCAAGTCTTTTAAAAGAAAAGTTGGCCATTGTAATTCACAAGTTGTTGAAGCTAAAGCGCGATATTCAGCCTCGGAGGACGACCTGGAAACAGTGCTCTGTTTCTTACACTTCCATGAGATCAGGGAATTACCAAGGAAGATGTAGAAACCGGTTATGGATCTCCTGGTGATGGGACAGGTGGCCTAGTTTGCATCACTAAAGGCTTTTAGCTGTAGAATGGAGTTGCTGGGATATAAAAGGCCCTGCCCAGGTTTGGCTTTTAGATAATGCAGAATCCGGAGGCCTGCTTTGAAGTGTCCTTCCTTTGGGGTGGCCAATTGCTGGGATAATTGTTGTACAGCATAACAAATGTCTGGACGGGTTGTAGTCAAATAGAGGAGCTTTCCAACTAATCTACGGTACTGGGCAGAATCAGAAAAGGGAGGAGTTGTTGCAGCCACTTTCATTGCATCTTTTGTCATTGGGCTTTCAACAGGTTTACCTGCCAATAAACCACAGGAATCAATCAAATTCAAAGTGTATTTCCTTTGAGATAAGAAGATGCCATGCTTAGAGCGAGCAACTTCTAATCCAAGGAAATAACGAATATCACCTAAATTTTTAATTTTGAAAGCCAAATCAAGAAGACGTTTTATGCGAATGATCTCAGAATCATCATTACCACAGATAATGAGGTCATCAACATAAACTAAAATGATAGTAATAGAAGATGCAGAATATTTTATGAATAAAGAATGGTCATGCCTAGATTGTTTGTATTTATCACAAATGAGAAAATCAAAAAGATGTTTGAACCACATTCGACTAGCTTGCTTTAAACCATACAAAGATCTATTTAGTTTACAAACAATATTAGAGAGGAAGAAAAATTAGAGGAAGAAAATGTTTCAATTTTTTGTTTCTAGAAGTTAATTTTTTATTCTATTCTTTTTCTAATTATTTTTCAATAACAAAAAAATTATATAGTTATGTGTTTTTGTTTTCTCTTATTTTCTTTTCTCTCATCCAAATAATAGCTAGACAATCACGATAACTTTTTATTTTGGTTGCTTTAGTTTATATTTTATATTAATAAAAATTATTTTAAATTATGATAACTTGTTAAGTTTGATATTTTATTATTTTGACACTTGAACTTGGCACCCCCGTAAAAATGGGCTAGCTCCACCCCTGCTTAACCACACTCATGAATTAATTTATATTGGGTTTTGCTAACTATATTGTATTGCTGCGAGTACAATAATTAAAAAAATTAGTAAATACGATTTTTTTTATTAAAAATAAAAATAACAAATGATGAATCATATTGATTATTGACAGCAGCCACACACTTTTAAGGATAAATTCTAAGTTTAAGAGTTGCAGAGAAAATGAAAAAGAACTCTCTCACACATTCATATTATTCAACTGAATTGAATGAATTACAGAGAAGGAGCAGTTTATATATGAAACAAGGGAATGGAAAACAGTTATAACCGGGTACTTGCAAGGCAACCAGTTTCCGGTTATAACAAACAGAAAAGAAACAGAAGTAAGGAAACAGAAATAGGAAATGCTTGGCTATAGACAAGCCCACGATAACAACATCAACAATCTGGCTCCTCCTTTAGATCTGATCCTAAGAAGCAATAGGCAGAAGATGAAGAAGACCATTTTGAAGCTTCTCAAGCACCAAGTGGCAATCAATCTCCAAGTGCTTGGTGCGTTCATGGAAGACATGATTATGTGCAATGTGAAAAGCACTTTGGCTATCACAGAACAGCACAGGTGGCTTGAAATAAGAAAGGCTCAAATCCTGAATCATATAGTGCATCCATTGTAATTCGTAGACAGCAGAACCCAAGGCCCTATACTTAGCTTCTGTGGAAGAACGTGATACAGTAGCTTGCTTTTTCGAACGCCATCTAACAAGGGAATCACCAATGTAAAAACAATAGCCTGAAATGGAGCGTCTAGTGTCCAAACAACGAGCCTAATCTGAGTCAGGAAAGCCACAGATTTGTAAACAACTCTGCCTTGGGAAGAAAAGGCCAAGGCTCGGTGCTTGCTTCAGATAGTGAAGAATTCGCATAGCAGCAGAATGATGTGTTGTAGTTGGAGAAGACATGAACTGACTAACTTGTTGAGTAGCAAAAGGGATATCTGGCCTAGTAGAGGTGAGATAAATGAGACGCCCTACAAGCCTTCGATAGGAATATATGTCATGGTAAGGAGGACGTTCATCCTTATGCAGCTTACTTGAAGGATCAAGAAGAGTGGTAACAGGTTTACAATTGAGAAGAGAACTATCTGAGAGTAAATCAGAACAATATTTCCTCTGTGAAACTGAAATGCTATCGGCAGAATGAGCAATTTCAAGCCCAAGGAAGTATCTCAAGACTCCAAGATCCTTAATACCGAAGACATTATCAAGCTATTATTTAACAGAAGACAATTCAGAGGTGTTAGTTCCAAAAACATAATATCATCAACATAGACTAACAAACCATTGAATGTGGTGCCTGTGAACTTGAGGAAGAGGGAGTGATCAGCAGCTGCTTGTGTATTACCAAAGAAGGTGAGAAACTAAGAGAGTTTCTCATACCACTGCCTGCTGGCTTGCTTCAAGCCATACAAAGACTTGGTAAGTTTACAAACATGGGTTGGTGAAGAAGCTTTCATGCCTTGTGGTAGATCCATGTATATATCCACCTTGAGATCATCATGTAGGAATGCGTTATTCACATCTAACTGATGTAAAAACCAGTGATGAGAGGAATCCAGAGCAAGAATAATCCGGATGGTAGTTAACTTTGCCACAAGTGAAAAGGTATCTAGATAGTCAAGTCCCTCATCTTGGGTGTAACCCTTAGCAACCAAACGTGCCTTATAATGATCAATATTGCCATCTGCACGTCTCTTGATCTTATAAACCCACTTACTTCCAATGGGAGTGACACCCTTAGGCAATGGAACAAGGGTACAAGTCCTATTAGCTTCTAAAGCAGCAATCTCAGCAACCATGGCATTTTTCCAGAATTCAAGTTTTCTAACTTCTCTGAAAGAAACAGGTTCCTGCTCACTATCAATAGAAATACTATAGGCAGCCTGAGAAGAAGAGAGGTTAGCAAAATACATAAAAGAAGAAAAAGGATAGAGCGGACCTAATCCACAAGATGGAGATGATTGGATTTGCTGAGTTGAAAAGATGGCAGCATAATGTTCATAGTCTCAAAGGTGTGCAGGAAGTTGTTTGGCTCTAGAGGATATCCTAGGAGATGGTGAAGTGGAAGGTGAACCTACAGTAGAAGGAGATGAATGTGTAAAAGGTGGTGGAAGAGGAGTGTGGTCAGGAGAGGTAGGTGATGGAGTGGTAGGTTCAAGAGAGAGTTCTACACTAAAAATGCTTTATAAGATTGGCTAGGAAAAGTAAAGCTCGAGCCACATTTAAAATATGCTGATGACGCCTTTCCACACGCCCATTTTGTTGGGGAGTATCCACACAAGAAGTTTGGTAGATGATCCCTCTCTCAAGATATAATGAATGCAAAAGAAATTCGGTGTCATTGTCTGAACGAATGATTTTAACAACTAAGTTTGAACCATGTTTAGAAAACTTGTCAAATGAACCTTAGTTTCATACTTATGTTTGAGAAAAATTATCCAAATATGTCTACTAAAATAATCTACAATCGTGGGAAAATATTTGTGTTTAGTAAAAGTAGGTATCGATAAGGTCCCCAAAGATCCAAATGCAACAAATCAAAAGGTTTTGTAGCAGTATTAGAATTGAGTTGAAATGGCAGCCTCTTTTGCCTTGAAAAATGACATATGCACATATATGCTTTGAATTACAATCAGTGATTTATGGATACAAATATGATAAAACTTTCAACCTAGATGATGACACATGACCAAGCCTAAAGTGCCATAAGGCAGTGCTGGAAAAAATACTAGAAGTCTGTGAGACAGAAGCAAAATGAGAAGAACTGGTAGTTGTTGCAGTTGGACACTTCAAGACATATAACTTATCCTTTAATTCAGCAAAACCAATCATCTTCATACTCTTCGAATCTTGTATAAGACGGCCATGAGGTTTTAGAATAACATCACAATTTAGTGCAGCTATGAGTTTGGAAGAAGAAATGAGGTTAATTGAAAAATCAGGGAGGATAAGAACTTGAGAAAGAGTCAAGACCTGATTTATTTGAACATTACCAGTATGTGTAGCTAAGGTGAAGTCACCATTGGTCAATTTGACATTAACACGTTTATTAACAAGAGGTGCTATATTGGTAAAGAGTGATAAATTGGAGCAAATACGATTAGTTGCACCTAAATCAAGGATTCAATTGATGGACATGCTGCAATCAACCGAGGATACAAAACAATTACATGTGCTAGGATCATGAGGAACAGTATTTCTAGTGGTAATGGCACCAACTTGACTCTGTGAAGAGTTACCAGTCAAAGCAGTCTGCTGAAGCAAGGCCATGAGTGCCCGATAATGCTCAGAAGTCAGAGCGAAACGTTGCTCAGATTCTGCTTTAGCATAAGTATAATCATCATCAACAGTAGTAGCAGTATCACCAATGATATTATTAGCAGAACTGGCCACCTTTCCTTTAGAACCAAGAGGATAACCATACTTCTTGTAACATACATCTTTTGTGTGTCTAGTTTTTCCACAATGAGTATATAATTTAACTTGCCACTTCCCTCTGCTGAATGATTTTATGGAATCAACAACATTGATGAAGGAGGAAGATTATTCTAACTACTGAGAGCAAATTCGCCTTTCTTGTTGGATAAAAAGAGAGAAAACTTTGTCCAAATTCGGAAAAGGATCCATCATCAGAATCTGTGTCTTGACAACATCAAATTCATCATTCAAGCCACTAAGAAACTTCATAATACAATCTTTACTTCTATATAATTTTCCTGAAATACTTGCTAGACATGTGCATTTAACAGGACAACTGCAATCCAACAATGGTCTAAATCCTTCAATCTCATCCCATAGTGAAGTTAATTCAGTGAAATAATCAGTAACATAGTTAGATCCTTGTTTCAGTGAAAGTAATTCTTGCTGTAATTCGAAAATTTTGACCATATCACTTTGAGAAAAACGTTGTTTCAACAAATTCCAAGCTACTGAAGCAATTTCGCAAGAAGCAATACTACGTGCAATGGAAGGCTCAACGAAATTGAAAATCCAAGAGAGAACCAAGTTGTTACATCTCTCCCAAGACTCAAAAGAAGGATCAAAGTCAGATAATAAAGGCAAGGTACCATTGACAAACCTGTATTTATTCTTCATGATTAGTGCTCGTTTCATGCTTCTAGCCCAACTATGGAAGTTTTCGCCATAAAGAAGAGGAGATACGAGAGCATAACATAGATTTTCTCCGGGATGCACATAATACACGCTAAGCTGATCAAGTGCCGGATGAACATGCTGAATCGGAACTAGATTTGCAGTGTCATTGTTGTTATTGGAAGAAGAACCTCCTTTCTTAGATATTGCGCAGAAGAAGGATGGAGACTACTGGACGAACCAGTAGCTCTAGATACCATAAGAGTTGCAGAGAAAATGAAAAAGAACTCTCTAATATATTCATATTATTCAACTGAATTGAATGAATTACAACAAAGGAGCAGTTTATATGTGAAACAAGGGAATGGAAAACAGTTATAACCGAGTACTTACAAGGGAACCAGTTGCCAGTTATAACAAACAGAAATGAGGAAACAAAAATAGGAAATGTTTGGCTACAAACAAGCCCACGATAACAACATCAACAATATGGCTCTTCCTTTGGATCTGAGACCGTGAGATGTGTATGCTTATTAAAGTTTAAACCTGAAAACATAACAAGTGAAAGAACTTCATAAATTTAATAAATAAATAAAAAAGAACTTCATAAACTATGAATAATTTGTATGAGATTCTCATGATACGTTCGTGGATCTCACATAAAACACACTAATGTGATTCTTTGACATATTTTAAAGGCTGTTTCCAAAATAAGCTTCTTTATCTGATTTTTTCAAAAGTTACTAGAAATGATTTTGGAGAAAGATTGAGATTATACCTTTATAATTTTATAAAACAAATAACGATTCATTGTACTTTTGTTTATTATAGGTTGTCAATTGTAAAATTTTGATTCACAAAATTTTAATTTAGTGATTTTAGTTTCTATAAAATTTAAAATGTGAAAATTATGTCTTGATGTTTAACTTTTGTTCAATTTAAACTATTTGTTATTGATCAAAAACAATAAATTAATTATCACAATTCTTATCAAAACTTTTACTATGGTCAGAGATTCACCGTAATATACCTGCTTAATATTATTAGACGGAAATTGGACTCATGATCCAATTTTTACATTTTAAATTCTATAAAAATAAAAACCACCCAACTAAAATTACATTACTAAAATTATACAATTATCAAATTATAAAAATCAAAAGTACAACGTGAATCCAAATTATAAAAATTACTGTCATTTTTTGTTGAGATAAATCTATGTATCCCTATTTCAACGTAAAACAAACCACGTATTAATATAAGGCTGTTTGTTTTTCTGTTGTAACTATTGAAACAATACAAAGGTTTTTTTTTAGAAAAATATAATAATCGGGAATCGAATTTCGTACCTATACACATATTTTTATGTGCTCACCAACTGAGCTATAGAATACAAAAGTTATATTTAACAAAAATATAAAATTGTTTCTTCCTTTTAAGTACTTTTAATTGTTGTAAAAATATAAAAAAAATTAAAGTGGCTATAAAATTGGTGCTGTGTGAAGAATTTCCTATATTCAAATACAAACACATATAGTGGAGTCCAACGTTATTTAATGTTGACCTTCATTAAAAATTGAGTACATATTGTTTGCATGCATACATTACCATAACAATCCTGCAATTGGTTTGTTTGCAGATGGAGCGGAATTCAGCACCCATCTTTATCATTGATCAAGTGTCACATATAAATTGAAAAATGATGAAATAAAAAATAATTAAATCTGATGGAAGTGGTACGGTTAAACAGTGTTGGAGGAAAAACTTAACTAGAGAGAATCTTGATCTAACAATCCTAATGAGTTCAAAATTTTTGTTGACCATTCAATACAAAACTATTTATTAATTTTATATTAAATAAAGTGTTGTTTGTATATGAATTCATTGACATATACTTTTTTTTTTGGTAACGTCATTGACATATACTTTGAAGAAGATTAATAATAAAATAATACTTATGCATCTAAAAAAAATATTAGCACTTATACAACATCTATTATATTGAACACACTTTTCATAAAAGCATTTTAAATACAAATCAAATCACTCAAACTCTCTTGATATAAGGGTAATCAATAACTAATCTTACGATAATAAACTTATCAAATAAAATGGATTTAACCTAATAAAAGTATCTTAAATTCATAAAATTTAATAATGTGTACAAAAATACTTTACAATAAGATTCTTAAGTCGATTCCAACAAAACTTTTCTTGGATGAAGATTTACCCATGTCGCCAGCTTTGGGATTCTAAAGTTCCTTACTTATTTATAATCAAGTTTATGATCTAATAAAAAAAATAAAAATAAAAATAAAAACATGCACACACAGTACACTACAACATTGGTGGACTCACTAATTTCACACTAAATGCATATAATTTTACCTTTTTATTTAAAAAAAAAAAAATCCAACAGTCCTATTTCGTTAATTTTTTTTTACCTATTCCAATTTCGTTAGTTTGGTAATTAGTAGTAATTTTGCTATTGAAACTTTGTAAGAAGAGAAGGAAGAAGAGGGTCAAAAATGAGGAGGGAAGGTTCTTCCGACGGTGTTGAGACTAACACAGAAACCAACCAAGTCTTGTCGATACGGCAAATACGATCTTCTCTTATCCACTCTCGTCAATTCTCTCTTCTTCACATACAATGCCTCATGCGCCGACACC
The DNA here is from genome assembly GCA_037177725.1 of Cyamopsis tetragonoloba. Taxonomy (NCBI): domain Eukaryota; kingdom Viridiplantae; phylum Streptophyta; class Magnoliopsida; order Fabales; family Fabaceae; genus Cyamopsis; species Cyamopsis tetragonoloba. Next base: position 59,868,546 of record CM074123.1, read on the forward strand.
GTCGCCGTCGTTATCGGCAACTTCTTCGCCGCCACCGTCGCTGCCGGCACCTTCTTTTCGGCCACTTTGCCTTCCTCTTTCGAACTCTCTCCTTTCCCTCCCTTATTCTTCTTCTTCTTCCCCAAATCGGACCCTAACGGCGTCAAGAACACTAACGACGACTCCTTACCCTCGCTGTTGCTCCGCCGCAGCAAATCCAGCAGCTTCCACCGCTTCGACGACGACGATCCCGTCGATTTGCTCTTCTTACATCTGTTAGGCGACGCCTGAACTGATTTCGGAGTCCACACGCAGTACGTCCCCTCCGGAATCCCTTCCAACTCGTCCTCCGCCTCCGAAGACGACGGCGACGGATCGGGACGGTTATCCTCGTCGTCGATCGACAATTTCTCCAGCGAAATTTGAATCGCCTCATTATCGGAACGTTGCTCTCCTCCACCGATATCGCCGTCCGTCGCCACGACGAGGTCGCGGTTGAAGATCGGGAAAACGGTGGTGGCTTTGTGGCCGTCGACGAAAACCTCATCCGCGGCCTTTTGAAACGCAACGAATTCGAAGTCGTTGTCGCCATCGTCGCTTGCGGCGAGAACGTTGTCGTTTTGGTGTTGTCGTGTAACTTGATCCGCGATGTCGTTTAGCTGGTTGGAGGAGTAAGCGCTGAAGCTTGGACACACTAACGAGTCCGCACTTTCTTTCTGCATTTTTGTTTTTATTTTTTCAATTTTGGTGATTTTTTTGTTCTGAGAATTGGGAAAATGGCTTGCTAGATATTTATACGACGTTGGGCATGATGTGGAATATGGAAAGAGCAGCCTATAGCCAAACGTGTGTCTTAAGCTGTTGAATAATAACGGATGACGTTTCTTTTTCTTTTTCTTTTTTTCTTTTATTTATATTTAACAGATGATGCTTTGGGTATACTAAACTACAAATTTGTACATATAGTATTTGGTTTCAATTTTTGGCCTTCCACCATCCAAAAATGGTTAACGATTGACCAACCATAATATAAAATTAATTTTTGCTATTATTTACTTTTTATTTTTTTGATAAAAAAATTAAAATATTATTATTTTATTTAAGTTAGTTAAAAGTTAATCAATTTAAAATTGGTTAAAAATCTTTTTTTGTTTAGTATTTACTCTATTAGAATAATTTTTTTTAGCCAACTGAATTTAGTCAATTATTTGACCAATCCAATATAATAATAATATATACCTCCATCCTGCATTTTATTTTTTAAATAAAAAATTCAATATATTATTATTTTAACCCTAAGGCAAAAATTGGCCAATTGGGTTGGCAAAAAATGGGAACTCTATTTATTATTGCTCATCAATTAATTATTTAGATGTTCCTCTCTAACCTAGCTAGTTGCTTTGGTTCACACATCTCCTTGACCATGTAACATGTTTAAAATTTACATAAGATATTCCTATGCAAGATGTAGAGAAGGTGTAGAAGAGAAATAGACAAAAATAATATTTAAAAAAGAAAGAGAAATAGGCAAATTAAAAGAGAAGAGAACAAAAATGTGACAACTGAATCTGATAGGTAAGATAAAGAGAAATATAAAAAAACACATGTATATAAAAGAAAATGTATAGAGACATAATATATTTATTGCAACTTCTTAATTTTTTTTAACCAATAAAATCAAAATAGGAGTATTTAACATATATATACATGTTACACAAACTCAGAAGCACTTTTATTATCCAGACCTTAAATTCAAACACATGCTTAATAGAAAAATATGGGGTGCACACCACTATGCACCTTCAAACTTATTTACAACTTAGTTTAGGTATTATTTTAAAATAAAAAAAAGAAGTAAAACTCAACTAAGGACCACTATTTATTAATATGGTGTGGTTATAGATGAGTTGTAAGGAGATAATAGTATGTATAAATCAAAATTCTACTTAATATACATTATGCTTGGATTTTATTTGGCCAATATATATTGTGATTTGCTTCTAACTAACACAACTATGGAAACAACTTTTTTTTTTTTATAAGCCAAAGTAATTTATTACTAAAGAGCATAAGAGATACTCTCAAAATTATACAAGAGATCAAGACGATTGACCAAGGTTTAACAAAGTCAGACCATCAAGAATATAAAAAGAACAAAGTACACAAGCATGATGATGCAAACAATTAACCACCCAGCCACAAGAAACAACGGGAAATAATTACAGACAAACACACTGCACTAGTCTGAACCAAGTCAATGAATCAAGCAATGTCGTGGGTTAAGGGACCAATCCATTATCGAGTATTGGAAAGAATGAGTTGAAATTATAATCCAAAGTCAAGAGTGAACATTTACCAAATCTAAAACATGATAAAAATTTCATGGCTCATCCTGAAAAGTTGCACGATTTCGAACTAACCAAATAGCTCATATTACCGAGAACCAAACCAAATGCCACCCTCTCCTCCTTTTCTTTGAAAGGTGTATTACGTCTCAAAATTGTAAGTACTACATTCTTGGGTCATTATGAAACAAAGAGTTGATACCAAACTAATATAAGACCTTATTATATCAAAAAGTAATCACCTTAAGTCAAACTTTTTTCACATTTACCCACAATTAATTAGTATATGTGCGTAAAATAGTTTTTTTGCTGAAACATGTGCGTAAAATAGTTTATACGTTGGAGACTATTTTAGTTTAATTGAAAGTCTAAACTTTTGGTATGTTTACTTTGTATTTTTTATTTTATGTATGTATTTTTGTCTTTGGTTTATAAAGGAAGATAAAAAAGTTTTATAAGACAATAAAAATAAATTTTAGTTATTTTAATTATTTTTAACATTTGTCATACAAGTCTCTCAAAATAAAAAATAAAATAAAATAAAAATATGCACTAGTATATTCTAGACCAAAAGAAATTATGATCAACTCCTTTCTCCAAATTAGTCTAATGTCTATATTTATAAATTACTTTTGATTTAAGAAAATGAGGGCGGCAGTAAGAGAAAATAAAGTTCAATTGTTAAGTAACGCATTTGTCACAATCTAATTAGTTTTAATTGTTTTCCATTACAAATGTTTCAATTTGCTAAGATATTTTGCTTGGTCTAATATGGTGCAAAGTGTCTTCCACTGGAAAGGGCATGCTAGGTATAATTATGAAAAGAAAATAATTTTAGCCATAAAGTGTTATAATTATTGGGCAATATGGGGAGAGAGACAGGTGAGGTTTTGTGAAATTAATGGCACAGTGCCTTTTGGAGCTAATGGAAGTCCTGATCAATAGCGGTGTGAGTTTTATAATAAATTACTAGGTATCTTCCTCGTTCCAATATTTTTTTTGAGTTTTTTTAACTTGTTCAATATTGCACAGGATAGTTAATCATAATTAAAAAGAAATAATTATATTAATTATATTTAAAATATAATCTGATTAAAGTTTTGTATTTTTTAATAAAATACTTTTATCTATAATTTTTTAACTTGTCTAATATTGCATAGTTTAAAAAAACCATGTTTTAATTTTGACACATTAAAACAGGCCATTTGCATGTGGGTGGATGGCTAGCTTATTGTTTCTAGATTACACTCTTAAAGCAACTAGTATATTCAATATATCATCGCTGTTATGCTTTATTCTTTTAATAAAGTATAAATTTATATTCTCGTCATGTTTTATTTATTATAAAATATTTTTTAATTTTAAAAATAATTTTTAAATATTGAATATTATTTTCTATTTTTTTATTTTATATTATTTTTAGATATCTTAAATTTTTAATACAAAAATATAAGTCTTGTCACGTGGTGGCACCTGAATTTTTATTTATTTAAGAAAATCGAAAATGAACCTCAAATAGATCCAATTTGATAATTATTTTTTGAAGACCGATTTCATAAATATTTTTAAAAATAATATTTATTTTTTGGTAAATTTTCCTTAATTTGAACGACAAGTTAAAAGATATATTAAAAAAACAAAAAAATATATATTAAAGAATACGATTATTTTATATTTTTTGTAAATAAAAAATAGAACTAGTATATAATTTTATAAAAATTAATACTAATTTACTAATTTACAATTTATTATGATTGATACTAATTGATACTATTTTACAATTCATTAATTCTATATGTCACATGTTAATTGGTCAAACTAAAAAGAACATACAAACCCCTTATTTTTGTAGTGTTTTTAAATAACTTTTTATTATTTTTATTAGTTTAATATTTTTTTGATATTTTATTTAAATTTTTTATATTGCATATTATTTTCTTAAGTCTCTTAAATATTGAAAATTACTTTTATATTATTTTTTAATATTTAGAATTGTTTTTTAATCTTTTTCAATAAAAAATTTAGGTACCGCCATTTGATGGCACCTGATTTTATTTTATTTAAGAAAATCATAGATGAGCAGTAAATAGATCCAATTTGATAATTATATTTTTTAAGACCAATTTGATAAAAAAAAATTTTGTAAATTTTTCTTTGAATGACAAGTTAAAAAATTTATTAAAACAAATATTAAAGAATAGAATTATTTTATAGTTTTTATAAATAAAAAATAAGATTAATTTATAATTTTGTAAAAATTAATACTAATTTATTAATTTAGACTTCATTATGATTGATCCTAATTTATTTATCAAAAAATTGATATTACTACTACTAATTTATAATTTATTAATCCTGTATATAATATTTAGATTAGACAAATTACAAAGGACATACAAATCCTTTATTATAAGAGTGCTACTCAGAAACACCCTAATAAATTATGAAAAACATTTTACAATTTTTTTTTTCTTTTGTTGGGGGGCGGGGATACATAAGTCAACATTTGAAATAATTAGATTGATAGTTGAAGACTTGAAGACACTGAACATGATCACTTACAAATTCAGCAGCCATATCAATTCTAGAAATATTGCTTCAATTCTTTATCAGTGATCCAACATACAGGAACCTCTCTTGACACATCAGGCAGCTAATAGTCTCTTCATATTCATTTTTTATAATTAAGCGACATCCAAATTCATTTATTTTTAATTTTTTCTCTGTTGAGATTTTTTCCTTTTATTTAACATATTTATCCCTAAAAAGATTACTAAAAAAAGAGAAAGTGTGAAAAAAATAAATAAAGCAATATTATATGTATTATTTTATTTATGTTTTTATTATTAAATAAAATAAGTACTAAAAAAATTAAGCCAAATGCACTTTTTGGTCTTTTTGATGCGCATGTCATTTCGGTCCTATATCTTTTTTGGTTTACATTTTAGTCATGCATCTCCTACAGAGGTTTCATTTTGGTCTAGTCTTTCAACTCCGTCATCCCTTTACAAGGTAATTTGACTCTGTTCTTATTAGAGTTCATGTGTATGTTATGATTTTTCTGGGTTTGAACATAAATGGTGTAATTTGACTCTATTGTTATTAAGTGTTAACGAGGGTGACAGAGTTGACGGATTAGACGAAAATAAAATATTGATGAGAGATACAGCACCAAAATGTAACAAAAAAATATTTTAAAAAAGCATTTTATCATGTAATTTTTTTTTTCATCGGCATTTTATTGTGTAATTAAAAGAGCATTTACCCTTTTTGAGTTTTTTTCTATTTGCAATACAATATGCAGAGATTCTCCAGTATTCTCGCCCCCATATTCTCCATGATCTAAGAATAAATAAGTTTTAATATATAAATGGGAAGAAATTAGAGTAAATCCAAAAAAGGTAGGATGCAATGATGATGAATGAAGTTTCCACTAACTACCGTTTTTGAAACATCTTCAAGTTAAACTAGCTAGTGTTTGATTATTTTTTTGGTATAAAAAGTGTTTGGGTTTTAGTCTTCATTTGATTGATTTATTCTAGAAAAGTAATTAATTAATGAATGAATACTTATCATTGATAGTTCCTAATAATTCCTATATATATGGTAGTAGTAGCTTATGGCACAAAGCGTGGACTTTCTCTAGAAGGAAAATCCACTTCAAGATTTTATAAAAGCCACTATTATATTTTTAATTAACACACAAGTCATTTAAAATTAATAAGCCAAGTATAAAAATTTGAGACTAGCTAGGAGATTCATAAGTATAAAGATGTGGGGATGCAATTGTGCCTCGAGTATAGAAACTAGATAATCGAATAATTAAAGTTGCAAGAAGTTAGCAAATAAATTATAGAGGAAACATTTTTTAAATGGTCACCACACTGCAAATAAATTATTATTTATAAATATTTTTTAGTTAGTTTTGATTGGATTTATCACTTTTAGTATAAATTTTATTTAACAGATTTATCAATTCATACAATCTTTCTTTCAGTTATGTAGTTCAGTTAATCAGTGCATGAAAATATGTATACGTAAGTACGAGATTCGATTTCTGGTTATACTACTTTCTTATAAATAAATAAAAATTCATACGACCTTTAAAGATTTGTGCTAATGGTATATAAATCAATAATATATATTAAATATTTATATTAACATATTTATTTATTGTTAGTAATTATATATTTATTTATTAATAATTAACAAATTTACTGCTATATATTTTGCGTGATTTTTAATTAATTAATTAATTATTGCATATAACTGATTAATTAATTAATTCATGTAGCAAGTGCCATGGATATGATCCTTCTCCCAGGGGTTGTTATCTGTTACTGTCTTTTTTTATAAGCTTGTTACTATCAACTTATTGCACACCTAACTGCTGACATTATTTTCTATCTTTCTGATGAGGATATAGTTAAAATTAAAATTAGGGTTAAAAAAAAAAACTTGTTCCTTTACGTTATTACTGTTATTTTAATAACCTATGCAAATTGATGCAGAAATATTGTGAAATGTAAGGTTATTTTGGTTAATTAAAAACACATTCTTTAGTATTTTTTTCATATTTGTTACAATTTTAACCGTTAATATATAATATAATTTTGTACTAAATTAATCATTTTTTAACCATTTTTATAGTAAAACGGTAACAAACCGTCCTACAGTAAAATTATGCAAATTTTTCAAATCTCTTTGATTTGTTTTTATTTCAACAAATTTATATACAACAAAAATGTTCCGGTAGATACATTTTAATGTTTGCCATGTTAGCATGCAAAGCAATGACACATTTTTTAATTGTCTTGTTATGTGTCGGACATACATAGCGTCGACATAACCAATTTTAAAGCCTAAATTAGCTTATAAAAAAAATTAAGCCAAAAGTAAATTTTTTGGATAGAGCATTTTTAATAATAAATAATAAATATTTTAAAATTATTAATTAACATTATTTCATAAATAATATATAAGGGATAGAAATATTTATAATGAAAATTTTACTTTTTTATCTCATAAAATATTCAAATATTTTATAAAATAAAAATATATAAAAGTGGGGCCTAAATATATTAAAATTATATACATTTTGTGAGTCTAAAGCAAAAGCTTGGTCAGCCATACTTTTGGGCTGGCCCTGGACATGCGTTCAACACCAACCTAAAAAAAAGACCATTTTGCAATCAACAAAATTGATCGTTAAATTTCTTTTTTTTGTCACCAAATATTTCATCGACCAAATTAGTGATTGAAATGGCTTACAATATGATGTTTAGCAACCAATAACCTTGCTAATTTATTCGCTAAATCAACATTTTCTAGTAGTCATCCAATAAAAAAAAATTTTTATCGAGTTTACACTTCAAACCAATTGACAAATGTGTGGCTCGATATTTCATAATTTTTTTAAAAATCATTATTTTAAAATATCATATCAAATAAAATAATAAAACATGTTGTAATTATGACTCTTTATATCTTTTCATGTGAGACATTTAAAGATAGAGATTATAAAAAATATGAATCTTAAATAGTAGAAAACACAAAATACTTATATTATTGATGTCCTATGTATGTATTAGCCAATTGGACTCATTACCAAATTGTAACGGGTTGGGGTACGGTACCATTTATACTCCAATTACTATTATGAATATAATATTTTTCATTATAAAAAAATTGATGATGCCTCTGTTTACATTTTTTGTAAAACTTATTTATCAAGTAATATTTTAAAATTTTTAACTAGTTATTTTAAAAAAAATAATATAAAGTACCTCAGACTACTAAAAAAAAAATGATTTGGGTATAACGTATATTTTTCATGATTAACAACTTAAAACTAATTCAATATATATATATATATATATATATATATATATTTATTTGTTAGATTAGTTGTAAATTGTAAATCATGAATAGTGATAGTATGTTTTAATTTTTTTCTTTATAAAAAATACTTCACAGAATGGTTTAAATGATACAAACATATGCTTGTTAGTTTTACTGAAAAATATATAATTAAATGAAACTATTTTTATTTAGTGTCCTATGAAAAAATCTGATTTGATTTTCTCTTCTTAATTAATCTTCGCACAATAATTGAGTATAAAAATTATACACCAGATTAAATATATATAAATATATAATTAAATGAGTATATTTTTTGATTAAATTATTTTTTATTAATTTAATCACATATTCAATATTAATTTAATTATATATTTATGTGCATTTAACTCAATACACACAATTTTTACAATCGTTGTTGTAATTTCTCATCAGTTAGACGTACGTTATTTACCAGGTCGGCAGGTTGATCGAGCATCATGCAATATTTTTCTTTTTTTTTTTTTTTTTTTGCCATAAACATATATACCAAATACCTGTAACAACCCTTAAATAATAACACTTGAAGAAAAAAAAAAAACTGGACGATTTCAGGTCTAAAAACAGAAGATAATTAGATGAAATAATTATCAGTTTACCCCTTAAATTTATAGTGATAGTTAATATAGATTTTTGAGTTGTACTCCATAAAGGTTTATACTTAGGTCTTTAAATTTACAAGAATAATTCACATAAATTGTCGAATTGTACCGGAGTTCATTTAGGCTTACGAGATTGTCAAACATTTATTCACTTAGGTTCTTGAGGTTTGATAATCTCAAAGACCTAAGTGAGTTTTTATAAACTCAGGGACCTACATGAATAATGATTAGTAATTTTCGAGACATAAGTAATTACTCTAACAAATTAAAAGACCCAATTAAGTGAACCTTCATATTTAGAAACTTATCTGAATTACTCTTATAAAATCAATGGCCTATATAAATTTTCTTTACAAATTCAATGACCTTTGTAACGCTTCAATCCTAATTAAATTGTTTGGTATACTTTGAAAATCTTTGAAATACTTTTATAATTGATCAAGCTGATCAATAATTAAATAAAATATTTTATCAAGCACCAAAAAAATATTAGAGTAGTGATAGATGCATGATAAAGACTTCTACAAGATTTTACAAGAGATGATCATTTATTCTCAATTAACATTTAACACTATATGATTTCACATTAATTACTAATGACATATATGATATTATAGAGAAGCCCACCTAACCTTTAACTTAGATTTTTTCAAATACTTGCGGACCTAGCTATTTGTTAGCTTTCACATTAATATTGGAGCTACAAAAATATTATTCAAACTCTCTTAGATCAAGTAAACATCATCGAAATTAACTGTAAACCAAACTATGTAAGTTGAGTTTAGCTCGATAATATATATCTACTAATTAAAACATAAATTTGGTGTTTTTTTTTTTTTTGTAAAACAGATAAAATAAATTTAGTATTAAATTATAATTGTCAATCAATTTAATTATTAAAATTGTGTCATGCCGGTTTCAATTTGACATACTAGGTAGGCATGGCAATTGGACCCGCCCTCAAAATTTACAGAGAAAACCCACTCAAAACAAGGTTAGGGTCACGAAAAACCAAAAAAATAAAACACATGGCGCCAGGACGGGGACGGGGATATCAGTATCCGCCCCACCCCGCCAGATTCCCGACTATGGTTTTAATAAAACACACTTATTTATATATATAATGATTCATGGAGCTGGGGTGGGGACCCCACATATTCCCCGAATCCCAACGAGGGCGGGGTTGAGACGTGGTTTTTAATCCCCAATGAAAAACGAGGCGAGGTGATTTCGAGGAAGCAGGGCCTTCTCCCATTGCCTTGCCTAATACTAGGGTCAGGCCTCCCATACTTAAACAAGGGATGCTAGTTGATTTACTCTGTTTGAGAAGGCCCCATCCGAACTCAAAAGTCAACTCCATTTCATGTGTTTATCCTGCTATCAAGAGACATGCATACAATATCAATCAACATCTCAAACTAAATCTCCACCATCGATAACGGCAATCAAAGATTGTCAATGATATTATTCCGCATTTATGACTGAGATCGTACCTTTACTTGGAATGTAACAACCCTATAGTCGCGCTATATACCTAAACTCCTTCGTATTGCCGTATAAATAACCCCACCTCTTTAATTGTATGTCATGCTCACGATAACACCAAAACTTTTATTAGGATGCTATGATATATGATGAAACACCATTGTTATAGATACTCTGAAGTTTTGAATAAACAAAAAAAAAATGAAACTTGTCTCTAAAATTAATAATAATCATAAATAAATTTGATCCTTGAAAAATTTAATTTCATAAAACACCTTTAAAAAATCAACTAAATAGATCTTAAATTTAAATTAAAGTACTAAATTGACCTATTTTATAATTCAAGGATATTATTTAGAAATTAAAGGTAAAATTAATTAACAGTTGTAAATTTTGAACCCTAAGATTTCTTTTTTAATTGCAATGACTGATTGATTAGCGGTTGCAAGTTTTAAAGCTTAATTTTTTTAGTTTTTTATTTTAATGACTAAATTGATTGACAATGTTTTACTCATTGAATATACTGGTAATATAATCCTAAAGCTTAAGTTTCGATGGATGGCTCAAAAAGCAAATTAAAAGATTGAGCATCTTTCGCAAAAATGAATGTTTTATTATATGAATTGTAGTTGAAAAAAAAAATTAAAGGGAGTTAAATAGTAGTAATTCTTATTGCTATATATATATATATATATGATCTTCTTGTCATTAACTTAGCAACTAGCTAGAGACATATTTTTAAGGGAAGGGGAACTAACATCTTTCTTCTGGAAGACGTACACTTTATTTGTACAAAAATGTGTTTTTGGTCAACTATTAGTTAACGAATTAAAATATTATTATTTTTTATTTATTTATTTGTTAATTTAAAAACTCAAAATATAATTATTTTACCTAAGTTGATCAAAAATTGGTTAATTTGGGTTGGCTGAAAATCACAACCCTTGTTTGCATGCGTGCACACTAATTAGTAATTACTATAACTAAAAAAATTATTCTTGTATAAATTCTCTTACTGATCTTCTAATTTTACTGTATAAAGAATGTAGCACATAATTAATTATTTCTCAATTTAGTACTATATAGGAGGATTTATAAAAAAAGAATTAATAGGATATAATTTAGAATTATTTTATTTATAATCAGTGATATATGGAATCTACACTTGTAAACAATGATAATTACAAAATAACGCAAGCTCAACTCCCCAAATCTTAAAAGGGTAAGTGAGTATCCTTTTTTATACTACCTCCGGTCCTAAATATAAGACCCTTTGGAGGAAAATTTTTGGTCCTATATATAAGACCCCTTATAAAGTTCAAGAAGCAATTATTAGTTTTTTCTTTGTCTACCCTTATAATAAATGAAAGGATAATGAAAACAATTAATGTATTTGTTAAAAATTTTGACTTTAAACATGAGTAAATTTAGTATATTGTACTATTTTTTGATAAGACAAGATATTAAATAAGGTTGTTAGTAGTTTTCTTAATCCGTGTGAATTGGTTAGAGGATCCTATATAAAGGACCAGAGGTAATACTTGATAAATTGAGCTCGAAATACGAATTAGTTAGTGGATTATAATTGTGGATATAGATAAGTTAATATTAAATGATTATTTACGTTAGCCACCCTATGCTTTAATAAGGATAAGGAAGAATGGGGGCTAAGGTGATAGATGTTCACTTGAACAAGGTAGATGATATTCTTTTATAGTGTAACGCGTCTCCTAAAATTTAGTGTCATCTCATGATTTGGGCTCGATTCCCAAAACAATCACCTTAATTAGTACGAAAAGGAAGACCTTACTACAATGCGACGAGGACCACTACAACAACTTTACCTATAGCTTTGTCCCCTTTCAAGACGTTTTGAAATGTCGCTCATAATGTTGGGATGTCTTGGCGAAGCCTTTGGTACCAAGAATTTCGGTATTGGCTAGTGTCCTTGTTATAGGGTTTAAGCATGCTACCTAAGAGACGTATATATCCTTAAGTTTGAGATGTCTATCCACTAGGGATAACAAAACGGGCTTGATCAGGCTTGTCGGCCCGCTAATCCGTCTTAAATTGGCGGGTCGGGCTACATAGTAAAACCCTTAGCCTGCTCCACTTCACCCGCCAACCCGCATGTGATAGCTTGTTGCATCTGTTTTCCTTTTTTAAAGTAAGAATATATCTTTTTTATTTATGTAAAGAGAGTTTAAATTTTCCAAAACAAAATAAATACAATTAAAAATTATACGGTACTTTTTAATGAAAATATATTTTTTTAATGAATACATTCTTTTAAGGAATTTTTTATATATATAAATATTTTTTCATTTTTGACAGGTTAAACGGATAAGCACACGGCCTGTTAAGCTAGTAAAAAAAAGGGCTGAACTAAAAAAATGAGCCCATATATAACCATGGTAGATCAGCTCACCCCTGCCCCCTTTTTGTGGACCAATTGTGTGACAGATTGAATAAGCCGAGCTGACCCATTTTACCATTTACTATTACAACACCTTTAAATTTAATTATAGTATTTACTAGGATGGCTGGATTAGGTTAGCGCAGGCATTATTATGACACAATAACTTTCCCATGCAGCCTTGAATTGAATTATATATATTCCCTCACTAACCCACTCTAGTTATAATTAAGCGTGTTTTGTGTGCATGTGTATCAAAATAAACTAAAAAGACGTCATCAATGACATGGATTCTTCTTTTCATTTTATTTATTCATTTATTTATTTTTTCTTTTCTCTCCTTGAGCCAAATAATGGAAGAATATTTTTGCAATCATTTTGATCTGATATCCAAAGCTATGCGTCGGTGAAAGACACTCCAACGGGTTACTACTATTTCTACTATATGTCTTTCTGGCTTTCGCAATACAAAATTATTATCATCCGTCCCATAATATAAGTCTCAACTATCAAAAAGACTTGTCTCATAATATAAGTTTCTACACATAAAATTATAAGTATTTATTATGATTTTTAAATTTTCAAAGTCATTCCACCAATAGAAAATAATTGAGTTTAAATTTGATTGGTGTAACATCTCAATAGTATCATTAATACTTCTAATTCTAATAATTTAACCACTTTCCTTAAACGGTGTGAAATGTTAATTAGGACTTATATCATGGAACAGAGGGAGTATTACTTTTTAAATACCCCTCGTTTAATTTAAGCAAAAGGGTATTTTGAAAAAATAAAGTAAAATTGTGTGATGAAGTCAAATAGATGTAAAGTGATTTAAATCTCACTTATGTCAAATTCTCAAGGACTAACACCACCCACGCAATTAGTTTCATTCTAAAGGTGAGGAAACTCGTGGCTATAAAATAAATAGATGTACGGTGAGAATAGTAGTCACCTTAGTAAGTTAGTGCAAAATAGCTAGGTTAGGTAACATATCAGTTGTTTTAGATGAAAAATACTGTTAAAAATATCTATTGTCACTCTAAAAGTATTTATCACTCCTTTTAAATTTTTATAAAATCTTAACTATTTTTTTAACCAATAAAATTAGAATATTTGTGTATAAATTTTACTAAAATAACTAAATGAGAGGGTAATAGATATTTTAAAGTGGTAACAGCCTCATCCAGTACTATTTTGTACTAAATTTAATTTATATGCAAATTAAATGAAAAAAAAAAACAAAAAGCTTTTTGAAAAATTAAAAACTGATTTCAAGCATCTCATGTGTTGAGCATTGAGATGAAAGTTCTAGGGGAATTCTTTCTACCAATTCTTTTCAATTGAACAATTGGGCTAAATATACTAAATACTTGGAAGCACATTGGCGTGACACACCTTTTTGGACACCACACTTCATATTTTTCTAAATTATTGATATAGCAAAAAAAATATATGAAAACAATATCTATTGCATCTTCCATTAAAGAATACACAGGCCATTTCTTGAATAACCATTGCACAAGCTTTACATAGCTAATCTACATCAGTATGGTTGCTACACAAATGCTACTTCCTCTACTAATTATTAAAACAAATGGAAGAAAACCCAAAAGAAAGAAAGAAAAAAAAAATAAAAATCTATTTGCAATGCTTGCTACTTCAATTCAATGCCACTTCCCAATTAACTCAGCAAGAAACCAAATACAGCTGAGTTTCAAGAAAGGCATTTCTATTGCATTTTTTACATTTCAAACTTCTCTTTGCTTCAACCTCTCTCTGAGATGCAACAATTTGCCCTGAACTTGTTTAGGCAACTCATCAGAAATCCCAAAATCAGACCCTTCTTCAACTTGTTTCCTCTGTATAATATCATGATACATTGGAAGAAACCTACTTTGAAAAGACCTATAAGAAAAATAAGGTAAAAGAACACACACAACAACCAAAAGGGTAACAAGCCAATACAAACCACTTGGAGCACATGCTTCCACAAATACCCTATAAGCTGTTGATGAAATGGATGGTGACAGATACCCATAAACCAACAAGAACACATACCAAAATGCAATGCTTCCCCAAATGAAGAAATGTTGGATCCAAGTGAAGTAGTTGATCGAAAGCGCCATTTGGCAATTCACCGTCCAAACGACACATGTGTACATTGTCACACCTAGGATCTCGAAGTCTACCGTCTTGCCGTCTCTTCTGAAGGCCTGGTCGAAGACCGCGTTGGTGGTCAGGAAGAATATGGCTAGGGAACTGACGAATCCGTTTAGCATCCAACCGAGAATACGCGGCCAGCTGAAGAGTGTGTCCTCTACTCCTTCTAGATATAGAAAGGGATACTGTAAAATTTAAAGGATTGTGTATTAGGCATAGGATTAATAATTTTCCAATTACATCGTTAAGGGCTAAAATATGTTTTTCGTCCTTATAAATTTACAGTTTTTGGTTTTGGTTACTATAAGTAATCTACTGTGTTTAATTCTCATGAAGAAAATGACCAAAAAAAAAAAAAAAAATCTTACAGGGATGAGAACCAAAACCAAAAATCATGCACCTGGACTAGAAACATATTTAAGCTTGCTTCGGGCACTAGATAAGAAAGTAAATGACAATTTTTTACCTTTAGGCAAAGCCTGGCTGAAACATCCTGATCGAAAACACCGAGAGCGATTACCGGAAGTGAAGTGAAGAAGACATTGTAAAATGACATGTACCAATCATTGTATGCAGGTTGACCAGAGAAAGAGGCATAAGCCTCAAACCAAAATAGGGTAAATCCAAATGCAATGTTTTTATAGAAAAAATAACATATCTGCATCAACCAAAAAAAAACAAGTATCAGTGATCAAGCTTTTAATGAATGAAGTTGCCAAATTTTACATCTGAATTACACATATGTTACAGTTTAATGCAATTCACAAACATGTATTAATGTATAGTACTCTTAAAATGCAAATAGAAAACATTAAGATCATCTTCAGCATGAGTAACTAATCAATTCATGAACCAAAATGTTCATTTCAAAATATTGAGAGAACTAAAGTTGAACCATGAAAGCATTGAACTAAAGATTATCTTGAGTGGGAAGACTTTGAGAAATAGATGGATACATGGTTTTACCATCATTGATATTCTCCTGTAACACCAGTGGCCATGTACCAACAACAAACGCTCCAGAAAACGGAATTGAGCTATCGCAAAATCACTCGCCATTACAGCCTGTAGACAACAAACAGTTTTATGGAAATCAAAAGAAGATCATAAGTTGAGACGCATTCATTCAAACTTAGCTCACAATCAACTTATCCTAAAATATCATGCATTAGACAAGTAAAATACTGCAACGCTCACGTTCCAAGAATAAAAGGAATTGCTTTATAACGATTAAAAGCGATGTTATGTAACCTAATCAATTTACAAACGATTAACTAATGTTTACCAGCATTTGTCCGATCGTTCTCAAAGTAATGCAAAGATGAGATGTCAATCACAAACAACTTATTTTTCAATTTTGTCAATTATTATGGACTAGGAGAGCATAAAAGTCTCTTTGAGGACAGATGAAATTAAGAAAATGTATTGTTAGACCTGCATCCCTTCAGCACCGCTAATGCCAACTCCAATATCAGCCTCCTGAAGCATGCCAACATCATTTGCCCCATCGCCGATAGATAATGTCGTCTTCCCTGTTGCTGATTTTACTAAACTTGTAACCTGCATAATGTTTCGGATGATGTACTTATTAGGTTTTGACACCCCAAACACTGATTAAATACAAGAAGGTTAAAACAATCATTTGTTCCCTATAGTTGAGCCTCATTTATAGATTAGTCCCTACACCTGAAAATCGTAACTTTTGGTCTCTATATGTTTCTGACCTTATACTTTATTCCCCGTGTTTGCATCCGGATGTGAGGTATAGGGACCAAAAGTTACGGTTTTAGGGTGGAGGGATTAATCTGTGAAGGAGGGTCAAATAGAGGGTCCAAATTATTATTTTAACCATACAAGAAATTGCCATTATTTACATGACATGGAAATTCAAATTGCACATTCATGTTACTCACTCGAGCTTTCTGTTTGGGTGAGGATCGGCAACATATGACCGAAGCGCAATTACTTGCCAGCTCAAAGAAGGACCTCTCCAAATTCTTGTTAAGTGAATAATCCAAGGACTTCCCATCAATTATCAAGCCAACTGAAGAAATTTCTTTACTTGTATTAGAACTGTCTTTCGCAGACCTGATTTGTGAGATTCCGTCTCGAATTTGCTTCTTGATGCTTTCAAGAGAGGCCTAAGCAATCCTTGTATCAAATATCCATTAAAAAGAAAGAAAATTAAATGACGAAAACTTCGAATGTCATGTACCTTCACTAGAGCCTCTTTATTCCCTTGTTTCTCCAAGGATAGGATATCCGGCGAATCTAGAGTTATCACTATCTGTTTCATGTCTTGTCTAAGTAAACTACAAGCATACCTGTATAACCGATTTCAAAAAAGTTAGCACACAATTTTTGTGACTTCTATAGAAACATAATCCAGAACAAGCCTTGTTGATTACCCTATGTTAACTGCAGTTTCCATCTTGTCCCCAGTCAATACCCATAACTTGATTCTTGCCTGGGCGAGCTTTTCAATACATTCGGGAACCTGCAGTTTCGAGTAAAACATCATTAATAATCAAGACAGCGATAAGTGGTGTTACAACTGATTTTTGAGTCATTTTCTCCCCCCAATTTCAAGTAAAACTTCTTGATGTCTTTTTTATAGAAATTCTAGAGTTAAATATGTTTTTAGTCCCTAGAAAATCATGAAAATTCAAATGTAGTCCCTCATTTTTAAACGCATATTTTTTTGTCCCTTATTTTTGGGAATGAACCTGTTTTAGTCCTTGATACTAACTCCATTAATTTGAGTGTGTGCAATAACTCCGTGAATGACACACTGTAAACTACAAATCTGTGAATATGAGTTAGTGTAAGAGATTAAAACAGGTCTATTTCCAAAAAATGAAGGACTAAAACAGATTTTTTACGATTTTTGAAGGACTAAAAATATATTTAATCCAAACTTTTATTACATTACTACTGAGCATTAAAATCTGAACCGGGTGTTGTAAAATGAACACTACAATAAGTGCAAACAACTTGCATGAATCAAATTTTAAAAAACAAAAGTTCTATACTGACCCCTTTTTGCAGTCTATCCTCAACTGCTGTAGCGCCGAGAAGTATCAAATCTCTTTCCATCTTATCAGCAGCTGCATCCACCAGCTCATCTCGATCTGCTGTTACAGAAGTTTTGGCCTTTGTAAACTCCTTCTCCCACAGATTATATTCCTCCTCGCCAAGTTCTCGATATGTGATTACAAGAGTTCTTAAACCTGCCTCGGAATATATTTTGATATGATCTTTGGTTTCTGCCTCAAACTGTCTTCCGTATTGCGAGAGCCTTTCAAACATCACACTGAATATTTGCAGGAAATGCACAATTTGATATCACTAAACGAAAAATATTATCCACAACTACATTAACTAAAAAGCATGTGGATGTTAATCAAAACCTGTCTGCGCCCTTGCATAGGAGCAATAATTGATTTTCCTCGTTCCTCACTATCACTGACATTCTTTTGCGGGAACTGCTGAACTCTAAGACTTGCAGAAGCTGGTACACCCTACTAGTAAAAAAACAACTCAATGAACAGCAAATTAAGCAGCAATTTTCAAGAAAACGAGAATGTGCGAAAAGTTATAATATCAGTTACATAAAGATCCTTGAAAAGCATTTTATATGACCTCATCTCAGTATGCAATATCAAAGAGGTTCAAAACTATCCACAAAAATAAGAAATACAAGAAAACAATACGAACTAGAATTTCAAAGTTGAATTATCTCTCAATGAGACTTAAAGATACTTTTGGATAGATATATGCAGATGGGAAAGGAAGAGTGAACTTATAACCGAAAAATTATTATTATAAAATTGTATTAGCTAGAAGCCAGGTCAAACACTCAAACTCTATTGAGAGATAATTCTACTACATTAAAGTTTTAGGCCGAACGCTATCTACTAAATAGAAGTTTTAGAATCTCACATCATTGGTGACAATTTTGGCAACTAAAACTATATATAACAAAAAAACATGGTAAAAAGAGCTAGCCAACCTGTCAACCTTTTTTCCACTTTCATAATTCAATTCATGCAATGATATGCTTGTTTGCGTCCTCGTGAAAAACTCGAAACCAAGCTCCCTCGCAGCTATGACAAAAGCTGCTTCATCTGGTGACTCAGCTTCATAGGAAATTTCCCCTGTTTCTTGATCTACATCCGGAATAGCCGTATGACAAATAGCCAAAACTCGAAAGAATCTCTGAATGATTTCTGGATGCGGTTCATTGACCCATTGCCCATTCATTATGCGTTCATCACTAAAGTTAAAGCCCTTAACTGGCGGCCGAGAGTCTGCTGCATCACTATTCTGCCCCGAGAGCTCGGATGATGCACCATCAGCTTCAAATTCCACATTTTTATCTCTCCGAGCAAGTGCCTTCTCCACTTCCGTCATACCACGACCATATTGAATGCCGCCTATTGAACATTTGACGAATTCCATAGAGTTACATGTCAAAGTACCAGTTTTGTCGGACAGTATCGTATCAACCTGACCAAGTTCCTCATTCAAATTAGATGTTCGTGCACGAGCTGGTCTATCTGCTTCTTCGTAATACATTTCCAGATCGTGGTTGATGAAAATACTCTGAAGAACTTTCACAATTTCTATGGACACATAGAGTGATATTGGAATTAGATATCCGTACAACATAAGGGCGGTCAGAAAATGAAGAATAGCGGCAAGTGTCGCCCTTCTATGATCATAAAACACTGTTGTATCGTCCGGACGAAGATACCATCTTCTATACTGGCCAGCACTAACATCCCTTTTGGTCACAACTCCGAAATAGACAGAACCAATAAAGGATATAAAAATCAAGGTGCTGAAGAGGATGTAGATTATCTTATCCATTTTTCTCTCAATTTTGCTTCTCTTGGATGGAGGATCAGTGGAATTCTGCATCACTTTTGTATCTTGGCCGGTAAAGACAACAACTCCGCAGATATAATCTGTGTTTTTCAGCTTAGAATCTCGTAAGAGGATCTGCTGCAAGGAAAGAGGATATTCCTTACCCTCATATTGAAAAGTTCCAATAAATGAGTATAGATTTTCATTAGGATCCTCACATTTGACCATAGCCCTAAACTTTTGGAGAGATTTTTCATCACGAAGATGAGTTGTCACCTCCAAGGCATGCTTTAATTTTAGATTTGTTTCTCCATCGAGATTCATTGTCTCAACATAGCAAATTCCATCCTCATAGCTCGAAGAAAGCAGAAGAAGATCAGCGGGAAAATATTCATCCTTATACACTTTAATGATATCACCAACGCGAAGTTTCTTCCATCTAGTTTCCACGAAAGTATAGCTTCTACTATATACCTGAACTTTTCGGTTGTTTGCCTCTATATCCTGAAGAAATTAAAGAAATTTGGCCACAAAAACCTTTAGACCAGTACATTATATCAGATGTATCAATGAAAAATAGGAAAACTCTCCAACAGGAGCAGCCATGAAGATTTGAAAGAAACTAATCAAAAAAGAGTCACTCTAAACCGAACACAGAGAAGTCAAGCACATCCAAATAAAGGTTAACAAAAGTTAAGTACGCATAAATCCGTACTTTAGTATATGACAGAATAATATGCAATGAGATTGTTTCCTAGAATCATTTTTCCAGAAGTAGGAAGATGAACAATCTCTGAGACAAATTGTGACAAATTGTAATGTACATCGAATTATATTAGTTGTGTTCAAAGAGAAATAAATAGTTCTGCAAAACTCATTCATTTGCAGAAACAAAAGAGTACTGGGATTACCATAACAATTTTTAATCTTTGAGCATTCTAATATAATGAAGCTTGCCATGTCACCATAGTATTCTACCCTTATATTTTTCCAATAAAATTCAGTAGTGTATTTTTCACATGATTAATAGCAAATATGAGCAAGCATTAGGTCCTAATTGATAGTACTATAAAATAAAATCTCAATTTCACCATTGGAAATGGACAACATTGCATAAAGAACCAATTAAGAATTTTCACCTGCATAATCTTACTACTTGATCATAATATTTCTAATTTAAACCCACAACACAGCTACAAGATTTTTCATAATATTGAGTATTTTCCAATTTTATTAGACTTGTAGTAACAATAAATAAATAAAAAGAAAAATTACCTGCTTTCTCCTTCTCCAATCTTCCACAGCTTCCTTGGCCATAGTGGCTCCAATCACAACAAGCAAAGGAGCAACAATACTCAAAGCAGTAAAAGGTGCCAATGGACTAAAAGAAACACAAGCAACAACAAGAAAGTAGATATTTGCAACCCTTCTGAACTGTTCAAACAAAGATTTTGGGATAAAATTAAAAGCTGTATATTTGGTAGTTGAGACATAATTTCCACCATAATTCAACTGAACAGCTTCTGAATTATCAGGATCATTGCAGTAAACAACCCTTGAATATCCCTTTTGCCCAATTTGTGAATGACCATCTCCAAACGGAGATTTGAAACAGGAAAAACTATATAGCTTGCTAAAATGTATGATCCTCCTTTTGCTCCCTTCAGCCATTTTTTCTCAAAAGGGTTTTTTTTTCTTCTTTTCATATGCAAAATCCAACTGATCCTCTGATTCTCCAAGGGATCACAGAGACACCCATCACTCAAAATCACAAAAAGTTGAGATTTTTACTTTTTCTTAGAACACCCATCACACACAATCACCAAAGCACAGATTTTTACACTATGAAGAATGAATGAAAGCACCAAAGCATAAACTCAAAGAAAATTTAAACAAAAAAAACAAGAAGTAGGCCAACCCCTTCACCTAAAAATGGCCACACTCAATTAATATGATAAGAACAACATGGGAAATAAAAAATAAAAAAAGAGTTTTTTTTTCTTTAGAAATAATAAAAGAATCAGCTTGATTAGTTTAGAAAGAAGAAGAACATGAAAATCAGAATCACTTCAAGGTAGAGTTTTTAGGGATCCCTTGCTGTGAATGGAAGGTGAAGGTGTCTCTTCCTTGTGGGTTGTTCAACTAAATTGTAGAGAGAGAAAGAAAGAAAGAGAGAGAAAGCAAAAAAGTGAGAGATTAGCAGTTTAATTAACTTTGCCGCTTCTATAAGCAAACAAAGTGAGAGAGACAGAGAAACATTGACAGAACCGACTACAGAGCTGGTCAATGGTCATATTACTCATGGCTACTTCTTCTTCTTCCAATTTTACTCACTCACTCCACCTTTCAATTTTCATTTCATTCAACAAATACAATATATCAAAAAAAGAAAACCAGAACAGAAAAAAGCTCTAGACAGGAGAATGATGCTGAACAATGGTCAAATAGTAGTCTTTTGTTCTGTCTGCATGATGATGAAGTGAAGAACAACTTGGTGTTTGTTTGTTTTTTCATTTTGTAATTGTAAATGGCGTCTTGATATATAAAATAATTATAATTAATTTGTATATAAATTTTAATCACATTTAATAAATGTAACAAACTTTTTCCTATTGAATAAAAATATTTTTATGTTAAGGAGCTGTAAGTCAAGGGGTCCATATCATTTCTATTTAAATGTTAAATCTTTCTATTTAAATCTTTCTATAAATTTTCACACTCACTTATTTTTTATAAGTGTTTTTTATTTTTTATTAAATATTTACTTTTTGAAACATAAATGACACTTATCAAGATTAAATGAATAAAAATATTTATAATATGATTTAATAAAAAGATTTAGCATTGTACTTTTTATTTTTTTTAGTTCTTTCATTTCTTCATTTAACGTTTTATTCTTTTTTCACATATTTTTTTTTACTATCACATACTCTCACTTTTAAAATTTAATGACCAGGATCAATTATATATTTTTCCATTTTTTATAAGTAGTTAAAATAAAAAATAAGTGAATTAAAATAAGTGTTAATATTTTAAAAAAATGCATTGACATTTAAAAAATTTACACATTTTTAATTTTATTCTTATTAAAATTTTACATTTACTTAAAAAGAAATACACACTGCTACTAATTAAAGACTTGTTTGGATGTGGAAGTTGGTGAATCAGTCAGTGACAATCACTTTAATCCATAAGCGTTTTTTGACGTTTTGTACTGTTGAGGTGTTACACGTGTTGTTACATTGACAGCAACAAAGGCTTTAGATACAGATAGATCCCTCTTCCTTTTTCTTTCACTTCACTCAAGTTAATTAATATTTATTTTTTTCATTTATTATTTTGTTTTATCTTTTCTGCATTTTCGAGACAAATGGATTGTATGTCCCTTTTGCAATCCACTCTTTTTTTTCTTGAAAAATTAAAAGAGTAATGTATGTATAAGTTTTTATAATTGAAAAATTTTAAATCTTTTTACTAAATTTTTTTATAAATTTTTTTACTTATTTAATTTTATTAATAGTTTTTTATTTTCTATTAAATATTTACATTTTTAAAAGATAGAAAATACTTATCAAAATTAAGTAAATAAAAAAATTATAAAATTAATAGGAGAATTTAACCTTAATATTTAAAATAACATCGAACTTGATGACTTTCGGACGTGGAAAGGGAGTTCTAATGGTATCTATACGGTAAATAAGGCGTATAAACTGTTATCTTCTACTCTTTGTAGCAACAGAATTATCTTTTTCGATATTTATGGAGTTTACCTATGTTTGTCCAGGTCAAAGTGTTTCTATGGAGGCTGTTTCAGAATCGTTTACCTTCATTGACAAATCTAAAGAAAAGAGGCGTTAGTCACGAGGCAGAGCAATCATATTGGATTTTTTGTAATGGGTCTGAAGAGGTCATTTCTCACGTGTTCCTATGACATTCTTCCTATAGAAAGAATATATGTCTTAGTGGAATTTGACGTTGGTTATTCCAAACAGTACAGAGGAGTGGATTCTATCCAATATTTCTATTTTTATTCTGAAAAGCTGAATTTATGGTGGTCTTTGATTGTCTATGCAACCGTGTGGATAATTTGGAAGGAAAGGAATGTACGAATTTTTCAAAAAAAAAAAAAAGCAAATATAATTATCAAATTTGATGCAAAAAATAAAGTGGAATTCTTAGGAGTGGTTGGTTATCAAAGCTCAACAAAGGTGACGTTTTTTACAAGAATAATTTATACTTACAATGCTATGGGTGGCGATTTTTAGGAGTTTGATTGGTGTCTCCATTAGGTGAAACACATAATTTACATGGATAGAAGTTAATCGTGTTTTTAAATTTGGTGAGATACTCAAATAGTATGAGTGGGATGTGGTCCAGACATTGTTTTGTATATTATTGCACTTCTTGTACTTTTTTAATAGGATTTTGCTATTTATTGCCCTAAGGGCAATGGTTAAGCAACTCATTAATAGAAATTTTGTATTTAAAATAAATTAAAAATAACTTCGTAACATTAAATATTTTATAATTTCCAACATTAAATTTTTATTTATAAATTGTTTAACTATTACATTTAGGATAATTTAGGATAATGAATGAAAAAATCCTTTTTAATAATATAAGATTTTTCCGTTGATGATAAAAAACATCTTTAATTTGAGTTTTGTATAGTATAAAGTTTTTGCTTATAGTACTATTCTCATCACGATGTGAATGATTTTGTGTCAATCTGATTTAGTTTAGAATGTTTTGATTACAATAATTTTAGGTTGGGGGCATATTCAAGGACGAAGGAGTAACCTTTTATATAGGTTCACTCATTGTCTGAGTTAACTAGGGTTAAATGTTGTGGGGTAATTAACCCCATATAGTTAAGATAATATTCTAGAATCCTCATACACAGAAGGTGTAATATAGGTGTTTGTGAGATTCAAATCTGATGTCCTCAAATCATGTCTCCAATCATATTTCACGAATAGAATATCATTACGTTATTAAAAATATTTATTAAAAAATTAAATATTAAAATTAAAAAGAATATTTTTAATAACGTGACGATATTCTATTTGTGAGACATGATAGGAACATAATTAAAAAACACTAAATTTGAATCCGTGTCGGAGACATCGTGCAATGCACATACAATATATTCAAGTAAGCATGAATATGTGAAGTTCATGCATTAATAATACAACTAATAAGATGGGCTAAAAACGTTAGAATTGATAATATCTCAGTTAAAAATAAAATCATTGTTTTTTCAACAGAAGTATTCAAAATAGTGTTTTTAAATATTATTATTTATAAAAAAAAATAAAAATATAAAAAAATCTTTTTTATTTTACAAATGATAATATCTAAAAACACTAATACTAATATCCAGAATATAATAATCTTATTTTTAATTGGGGTAATGTCAATTTCAATGTCCTAAAGCTGCAGCCAAATAACATACTCCGACCCTGAGAGTGAATTGGATCAGCCCAATCGAGAACAGAGTCAAGTTGTCTCTTACAAAATAAATACATTTAATTTAAAAGATATAATGAAAATTTGTTACACTTGAAAAATGTTGCAGATAATGAAAATGGATATGTACCAATGGGAAAGTTATGTTTGGTTTCTTGTACAAAATTTTACGTCAAAGTCAGGGGACAAATACATTTATTTCAATATGTGGAGTTGTTTGAAGGTAGATGCACATTGATACCAACCGTATGGAAAAAGTAAAGAAGTCACATCCCACACTATTTTTTTAAATAAAAAAAAATTGAAATAGACCTCCAATTACAATTACGGTAGAAGATAAAGTTTAGAAATTAATAGAATTAAATAAAGTTCCATATATTACCATGACATTTTATAATAAGAATGAGCATGCGCATATGCATTTGCCATGCACAAGAATCCAACATGTGCTACTAACTTGCATTTATGTGTTGGGAAAAACAAGCCATGTCATTTCTTGATTCCTACATAGCTTTTCTCAAAACCACTACAATGATAAATTTCTCTTGCGTTACCCACATGTCCAATACTCTATGACAGCAACACAACCTCATCACCCATAAATAAATGATAAAAAAAATTTGTGTATATATTAATTAGTTAATTAGTAAATTCTTTATTTCTTGTTTAAATCTTAATTTTTAATTACAATCAATTGTTAAACAACATTAGTAAATAATATAGTATAACATAAAAGTTTTTTTTTATAAATCAAATCATATTATTACTGAAGAGCATAAAAGATACTCTCAACGTAATACAAGAATATCAGAAAGTAAGTCAAGGATTAACAATCTCTAACTTTCAAGGGCATATAGAAACACTAAAGCTAAACAAAAGTATCTCACCCACTACAACCAAAGAAAATACAATTAGGTCAAACAAATAAGTGAACCAAGTATTGTGAAGGATTTAAGAACCAATCCATCATTGAATAAGAAAATAACAGAGTAGAAGTTTTAACCCAAAGTCATGAGCGAACATTTATCAAATTCAAAACATGTATAGAATTCCAAGGATCATCTTGAAAAATCACGCAATTCCGAACTAGCTAAATTGCCCAGATTATCGAAAACTAGATTAAATGCCACATTTGCCTCCTCTTCTTTGAAAAACGTAAAATATCTCAAAATTGTATGTATTGTACTCTTGGATCATTATGAAGAGCATATTCAATACCAAACCAATGTAGAACCTTATACCATAAAATGACGATCCTATTGTAGTCTAAAAATAGATGGGAAACTGATTCGTGAGCGGTGTTACATAATCAGCAATTTATATCCCCTAAAGTCACACTTCTTCCAGACAAATTCATTATTTTGCAAGGCACCCGATCAAAGAAATAATATCAAGCGAACGCATTAACCTTCAGAGCAGCTTTAGAATGCCAAACTAAAAATAGAAGCTTGTTCATTAGAGCCCTGAAAACAACTTGATAAACAGTCTTAGTACAAGAATAAATATATCAACAATATAATATATATATATATATATATATATATAGGGTTTGCTAACGTACACCCACCTATTTTCTAGAAAAGTGCGTTAGCAAGCTACACCTTTTAGGTGTATTTTAAAAAATCTAGTTATAACTTGCTAATGCACTCCTTCTATAAAACAAAACAAGTGGGTGTACGTTAGCAAGTTACACTTTGTGGGTGTATTTTAAAATTTCAAGTTATAACTGGCTAACACACTCCTTCTAAAAAGCAAGTGGGTGTACGTTAGCAAACCCCTATATATATATAGATTAATATTCTTCAATACAACCTTTATTAGTTAATTAAATCCTATCTTTTCATGGTAATCGACAACCGCACTATACAAACTCAATTATATATAACTCACCATTATCAATCTCATTTCACATATCTATTGTACTCTCCAAAATTTATTTTACAATTGAAACACAGATTAAAATTTCTTTTGCATAATTGAAAAAGTAATAAATATTATATTGTGAGTAGTAGTTTTACTAAATGACCCTTATTAATATTTCATTTAAAAGTATTTTATCATAAATATTAGATATAAATTGTATTATGTGTTTTCCTTCCTAATCAAATCAAATGATATTAAATTGTATGGCCACAAAATTCCTTTTTTGAAGGAGAGTTCTCACAAAAATATTGTTAAATATTGTTAAGTAGACAAAAAATATTGTTAAATTCTCAGTAGTAGGAGATCGAACCCTACACATGTAATTAAGAAATGAGGTATGCTACCACCACACTACACCCTTTAAAGTTTTTTTAAAAGAAAATTACATATTGAATCTAAATATTGAAAAATATTAACAAATACCTTTAGGTAATAAGAGCACTTATTAAAAAATTAAAATAAAAACATTTTATTAAAATTAATATGTTTATTATTTTAAAATTTAAAAGTAATTAATACATAATACTTTTTATAATAATTTAAAGTATTACTCCCTCCGTCCTACAATATGTGTCTTTTAAGGTTCTGGCACAATAAATAAGAAAAACATTTAATATTCTTCATTTTACAAAATAAACTACTGTACTTAATTTCTTAATATACTCATTGTCTTCCATAAATAAATTTTCTCACATTTTTAAATATTGACATTAACTTTTTTTCTCTATACTCAACATTAACTCTCTCTCCTTTTAAGGTATAATTGAAAAAAATTAATACTATCATTAGAATTGAAAAGTGACAAATAATTTAATCACTAAAAGGACACATACTTTGAAATGAAAGGAGTAGTTAATATACTATTTATTTTGAGTTGAGTTCAAATGACATAAGGGTATCAAAGTCAGTAAATGATACTACACATAACTTTTTGTAAACAAAAAGTTTTACCGATCTAACTGCTGAATTGAAAATTTATATAATATAGATCAACTACGTATAAATTTATTTAATTTGAAAATTTATAGATTTGTAATCTAACAAAAAAATTAATTATATTTTAAATAATGTATTAGAGATTAAATCAAAACATTTTAATAATGAATTTTTACATGGTTGATTTACGTCATGTAAACTTTTAATTCAACAATTGAATCAATGAAATTTGTTGTTTATAAAAAATTACGTACAATATCGTTTACTAACTTTAATACCTTAATGTCATTTAAACTTAATTCATTTATTTTACCTTAATTAATAGTAGTACCTCATGACATGGTTTAACATGTCCCATAAATATTTATGAATTTTTGAATTATATACTAAATTAGTCCCTGACTTTGTATTTTATCAGTCAGTTTAGTCCCTCGTGAAATCAGTCATTTTACTTCTTGACTTTCATTATTATTGATCGTTTTAGTCCCTGACTTTTACTACATCATTCATTTTAATCAATGAAAGTTAGGGACTAAAATGAATGATGATATAATTTTAGGAACTAAAGTGACCTGTAAAATATAAAATCAGGGATTAAAGTGACTTATTCGTATAAAGTCAGGAACTAAAGCGAATTATTCTCACAAAGTTAGGAATTGAAACAGTTAATCACTCAATATTTATTGTGAATTTTCGATTAATAATAAATATGATGATAGTACTGTGCTGGTAAAATGTGGTGTGAAGGGAGCCACGTGTGCTGGGGCCCCAATCGCTGGTTGGGCCACGTCAGCAAAAAACAGAAGTGTTACAGAAACATGTATCCAATGCAATGCGACCGCAACGTACAAACTCATAATCTACGAGACGTTCACTAACATTTATTTCAAGAGTAATAATTTTTGTACAAACATATTTTTGTATAATAATTAGTATATAGTATATAATATTATTAAAATAATAATTAATTTTTTAAATTAAAATGAATTAAAATTAGAGTGAAGAAAATATTATTATTTTAATAAAATTGTATAGTTACTGTACAAAAATATATTATTGTACAAAAATTATTACTCTTATTCAAAAAGTTTTTTTTTCCTTCAAAGCAAACAAAAACTATACGAACAGTTAAACTTAAAGTTTTCTGCAAAAATATATTTCTTATATTTAAGATTAGAATTTATCAGAAATTCAATTAATTTTAATCATAATCATTTATTATTTATTATAAGTGTAAGTGTGAGAAATATAGCAAAAATATAATATAAGTATATTAACGCTCTGTTTGGTAAAACTAGCTTATAGTTTATGACTTATAGCTTATAGCTTACAGCTTATGACTTATAGCTTATAATTGAGTAGAGGTGTTTGGTAAAATTAGCTTATTAGGTAATTTATATTTGTTAAATGACTTAAAATGACAAGTAATAATTACATGTAATAAATTATTTAATAAAGTAAACATAATAAATGAATAGAAGATAAAATAGGAAAGAATTATTGAAAGCTACTTTTCATAACTATAAGCTACTTGAAGTAGCTTTTCATAAGCTAACTAATGAAAACTAACTTATAGCTTATATAAGCTAGTTGTTACCGAATACCTCTACTTGACAATAAGCTGCAAGCTATAAACTCCTAAATAAGCTATAAGCTAGTGTTACCAAACACACACTACGTATATGACATTTCAAATTGATAAGCTCAACTTACACATTTTAATTAAAAAAATTATTTATTAAATAACTTTCAAAAAATTAATCACGATTATTTTTTTAAAAAATTAAGTGTTCCCCCAAGACAGCACCCTAAATTTAAAATAAAATTATCATAGTGCTATATATCGTGTGGCATCACCTGGACTGTTTTTTTTTTCCTTAAAAAAACAATCTTCATCTGAAGTCTTCTATTTATGTAAACTATCCCATTTTAGTAAAATATCTCATTTTAGTAAATAGTTTTCGAAAATTATATTTATTTTTGGTGAATCAACATAAAAATTTTACTGAGGTACGTTTGACGTAACAAGCTGAAAGCTTTCAACTTTTAAATGTAAAGTTAGTTGAAGGTAGTGAAATTATGACTATTAGAACTGTTTGACAAAAGCAAATTGCGTAAATAGTTAAACTATATTAAATAAAAAAAAAAACACACACACATAAGGTAGGATAGTAATGGATAACTTATCATTTACAAAAATTAAAGAAGACAATTTTAAAAATAAATTATTAGTAACCAATTTTTATAAAAGCTAAAACAAATCTCAATAGTTTTTTAAAAGTTAGTTATAAAAACTAAAATCTCACCGTCAATAATTCTACAAGCTTTTTAAAAATTAGAATCTCTTACAAAAACTATAATCTTATTGCATCAAACATACTCTAACTCTTATAAAAAATAAAGATCATTTCAATCTTTTAAAAAGATTGTGTTATTAATTTTTTTTCACACTATAGGTATATCTTAATTGATAGCTAAAAAATTAATTCTTTTAAAGTAGAAAATAATTGAAATAAGTATATAATGGACTTATTTGAAACAGTTTAATTTTTAGTTTTTAAAAATTGTATTATAAAACAGTTTTTAGAAACTGTTTTAAAAAAAGTAAGAGGAGTTTTCAATACAAATTTGTGTGTAAATTTAAAAAACTGAAAACCAAAACATGACATGTTTTCATATTTTGGTTTTTAAATACTGAAAAACAAAAATTGTTTCCGAAAATTATTTTTGAAAACTCGACTACCAAACAGATTTTTTAATTTTTTATTTTTAAAAATAAAAAACTGTTTCAAATCAGCCAAATATCATTATAGGTGTTTCTTACTACCATAATACACGTTGTTAGGTTGTTTGTTGGTTTTTTTCCCCTCGTATTAACTTAAAAAAACAATCTAATCAACTAGAGATAACTAATTAATAATGACGACGTTTTAATCCAAACAAGCCTATACTTATGATATTTTAATAGAAAAATTATACTCATACTATTGCTATAATTGTCTGCTACTTTTATCATATGTTTTTCTTTTTATTTCTCTTTTTCCTTTCTTAACACATCTCTCATTTTTCTCTCTCATTATTTTCTTATTTTCTCCATCTCTCTCTGCTTTACTACTCAAAACCCCATTTTTGGAGAGTAATATAACAAAATTTATCGACATTAAATTTTCAATTCCTAATTTTATAAGATGGCATTCAATTAAGTTAACTCTAAACTAAAATGATTAATTTTACAAAAGTAAGAATTAAAAATAACCGATGCTATAATCTGGAGAGCTACTTTGGATATTAACTCTATTTTAGGGTTTATGAGAATTATTCTCTTTTTTTTACTCTTTTCGTTTCATAATGAATGTTATTTCAGGAAAATAATTTTTTCTAAAATAATTATCGCTTTATATTTTCAATGCATTATTAAATGTCATTTTCTCTATTTTGTCATATATAACAATTAATACTCAACTAAAAATAATATAAGGTAGTTAATGATTCAATTATTAATAAGAATACGTTAGTAAAATTGTTTTAGTCATTATAACATTTATTTCATTTCTTAATTTTCGTAAAATAGTTAACTATCAATTTGGTCCTTTAAAGATTATCTTGTCACCAATTTAATCTCCCAAAGAATTTTGTTACCAAATTAGTCCTTTAAAGATTATCTTTGTCACCAATTTGGTCCACTAAATAACTTTGTCATCAAATTAGTCCTCCAAAGATATGTAAGTATACCAAATTAGTCCTTCAAAAATTTAATTAGGTGACAAAGTTTTTTGGGATCAAATTGGTGACAAGGTAAACTAATTTGGTGACAAAATCCTTTGGAGGACCAAATTGGTGATATGATAATCTTTGAAGGACCAAATTAATAGTTAACTATTTCGTAAAACAATCTTAAACGACTGTCATTTTGAAATGGAGGGAGTACAAAAGTTAGGTTAGGGTGCTTACTGTGACTAAAAAAAATATATTATTATCTCTGAACTCAAATATAAGAAAAAAAAAAGTTCACTTGTCTCTTAGTCCAAAATTAGTTATTAATATTAAATTTGCTTATTTAATTATTATTATTATATTTTTACCAAAAAAAAATCATTAATATTATATTTATCGGTTAACAATCTTGTTTTTTTATAGGAAAGTACTAGTATAATTAGGAATCGAATCTCATACCCACATATACATGTCCTCGTGTCCCAATGCACTCACCAACTGAGCTACACTAATAATCTTGGTTATTTACTCACTAAATTATTTTTTAGTGAATTAATTGAGGTTTGGGAATTGGGTGTTTGGAAGGAATCTGGCTACACACGTGTGGAGTGTAATACATAGATGACCGTGTCCACCTTGTGTAATTTACGAGACTATACTAAAAAAAATCATTAAGCTTAGGAAAAATACTGTATTAATCATAGAATGATGAAATTTAAAGTGAAACTTTATACTAATTGAAATTATTGTGATCAGATTATTGATTGTGACAAAATGCAACAACAACTTGCGTATACATTTCAAACATTACTGCACTACTGCTCTATGACATGGACTATAAATTATTTACTAATTAACTCTATTTCATCATGCTCAACAAGTCTTACATTATAAATAACATGAATTTATTAATGGTGAGCATGTATGAAAACAGTTTTGAAAATACTCTTTGGCCCATAGGCAGTGACAAGATTTTCGACCAACATCATTGGTTGTGGCTACGACTTGCACTAATCAATTTCTCTATTTCAATTTTCAACCGTAACTCTCACCACTTGATTTATTAAAAGTGCTTTTTACTATAGGTAATCAAATTATTCAGAAGGAATTAAAAAAATTAAAAATAAGTTTTTAGTTTTTTTTTTATTATCATTTTTTTTATAAAAAGGCATGGACGGATGCTGTTGAAAATGGAAATCCCACTTTAGTTAACAAATTGATTTTGTCCCATTTGAATACATTTTTACTATAAATAAAAATATTTTTTAAAACAATAAAAATATTTCTAAAGTTGTAGAACTAATAACCAAACAAGAAATTGTGTTTTTACTTTTCCAATCATTTGGTGGGTGATATATATAATTTTTTTGTTGAGAACATAATTTTGCAATTTTAAAGTGTTGGCCAATAATAGTCTAATTTTTTTGTGAATCAAGGATATCCTCCGATCGAAGATTAATTTCCTCGAGGGGTAGAGATCACTGAAGTGAATTTTGTCTTTGAACCCCTGTCAAGATGTTTAAAGGACTCAATTATCTGTCAACTATGACAAACTTTATCGACGAAATAATAGTATAATAGATTAACATTTGAAGATTAATTGCATTGAAATTGTTTTTTTTTTTTAGGATTACGTATAATAATAAAGCCCGACCTGGAAGAAGCCAGATAGATATTGGGCTACAAATTTTCACACCCCCTTCTTGATTCTTTTTCTTTCTGACGGATATACCTTTCGGATGAAGTTCATCCAAAAATTTTAATTTTTAATGAAGCTTATCCGAAAATATATATTAATTTTCGGATGGAGCTGATCCAAAAATTAACACATATTTTCGGATGAGTTTCATCCGAAATTAATTTCGGATCAAGTTTACCCTTATAAACAGTGTCTTTCAATAAAATATTTATTTTTTCCGGATAAGTTTCATCCAAAAAAATTCGAATAAGGCTTATCCAAAGGATATAACCATAAAAAAAGAAAAGAAAAAAAGGAGGTGAATGGATCAAGATGGGGTGTGAAAATTGGGCTCCCAGCTATTGATGTTGCAACGTTGGGTCATCAAAATTAAGTTATTTGCACCATACATTTATTTCCAAGTACATCGTTTTTTTTTTCATTTTACTGATATAAAATAATAATTTTAAAAATTAAAACTTTTATTATTTTTACAAATTATGTTCTGAAAAATCCATTTCTAAAAATAGTTTCCATAAGTTATTTTTAAATCTAATTCCAAAAACTATTTTATGACAATGATAAAAAATACTTTAGAAAATTAAATTATGTAATTAAAGTGGTGTGCTATTAAACAAGGTAGTCAAAAAACGATCACTCCATCTAAAAAGAGCTACTACTTTTACATGACATAATTTTTTTTTTTTTTCTATTACCTCTAAATTTGTTCAAGGTTGTAAATACATTCTCAAATTAAATATGATGATTATAAGTTGAAACAACACAACCTCTTTTTCTTACTCACCTCTAAACCTGTTTTTAGTAATTTTTTATCACATTATTACTCACTTTTTATTTTCTTTCAATTTTTCTCAATCTACACTTTTATACCTAATGCCTAATAGTAGTATAAATCATATTTATTAACAAATTTTCTGTTGTTCCTCCTTCCTTTTTCTTGGAATTAATTTCATACTGTTAAATTTTTTTAGATTCATAGAAAAATAATATAATTAGAGATTGAATTTCGTATATACATACATATATTCTCATGTACTCACCAATTGAGTTATAGAAAAACCTGTCAAAAAAAAAATAAGAAAATTCAATAAATTCACCTACCTCAATTGAAATCTCTGTGGGGGTCCTACTGCAATTTCATTACATTTTTTTTTATAATACTTATAATTATATATGGTATATTACCTTTCTCTCACAATAGAAAAAAAGTTATGTTATGCATGTAATTAAATTAAAAAATTAAAAGGAGATTTGTTTTAAAAAAATATATGAATTTATTACATTAAAAATATAAAAATTATATATTTTAAAAATGTTTTAGTGAAAGTTTTTTTATTTTATTAATTTATGCATCACATACATATAGTTTAAATGATCTAAATGTATTAAAGTTAATAAATTAAATTACACATAACTTTTAAATTTTATATCACGTAGATTAATTATTCGATCTTCTACTTATGAGTATAAAACAATATTTTGTGATTACCTATTTTAAACAAACTCAATTTCAAAAAATAAATTGGTCACTAGCAACACTCTTCAAAATTTATAAATATGTTTAGAGTTTTTCTCCCAATTAATTTTCTTACACCAATGAAAGTCTCAAAAATGCTGATAAAAAAAAGTGTTAAAAATCAATTATTTATGCGTTACAATACAGAAAAGGTCAGAATCAATCTTGCTTTAAATTATTTAATTTTATGATTTTTATTTATGATTTTATGATTAAGATTTTGTTTAAAGATTTCCCATAAATAAAAAAAATGAAAGAGCAGTGAGATTGAATCCAGGTTGAAGTGTCTGAGGCATGAACAGAAACAGAGAGAGAGAGTTGAAGGAAGGGATTGATGTGAGACTGAAGATTGAAAATTCACAATCCATCGTGCTGATTTGGAGCAATTCAACGACACCAACGGCAGCTGAATCGGCGTCGTTTTGATTCCTCAATCAGTGTCTCTGACTTGGTCAGATTCAAGTAAACTCTTCTTCTTCGCAAACCCTAGGTTCGTCTATTTCTTCGTTCAATTCAGTTCTTTCGTTTCTGTTGTTAATCTAGCTACTTCAGCAGTGGCCCTCTTCATTTCGGATCATTGATTGAACAAAAAGATTTCCTTTTCTTCTTCACCTTTAGTGGCGATGGGAGTGTTTTTGCTTTATCAGTTCATCAGCTGTGGATTTTGTTGATCAAATGCGTGTGGCTATTTCTGGTTTCCTGAAGTTCGTAATTTTGGATGGCCAATTTTCGTGTGTGTTTTGAAAATGAAATTTTGGGATGGGGCTATAGCAGCTCGTAAATTTGTGATGCTGAAGCAAAGAGATTTTGCAGTTAAAGCGCTGATAAATGTGGAAATTTTGTTAAAGTTCGGAGTTTTTGTTTTCATATTAAGAGGATTCTTAGGTCCCTACATTTTTTTTTTTTTGTTTATGGATCGTTATCCATAGTTGGGTTCTATATCCAATCCAAGTAATTTTTTTTTTTGGTTCATATCCAAGTGAATTTAACAGTTGTACACTTTTAAACAGTTTTTTTTTTGTTGATATTTAGATGGATAGAGATTAGATAATACATGGAAGCCATTTTGGATGGAGAAACCAAATCTCTGGTTAATCCAACCTGTTTCTTGTTAGTGGCCCTAGATATTAGCAAACACTTTCTTAAGTAAATAATGAGAAACGTTGAGTGATTTCCCATTTTGAGGCTTGAGTTGAGTGCTAAACATGCTGGAATGTTGTTTATACTGAGAAGAAGTCTTTACCTTATGCCTTGATACCATTTGATTTTTTGGATTGCACAGATTACATTAGGAAACACCTTGTGAAAAATACTGTGTTTCAGGTTGGAATTGCCAACGGCGCATTAGCCATATTTTTTGTGTTGGCAATGGTAGATTTAATTAAGCAGCTTGTGAAATTGGTGTGTGGTTGAACTGCTAAAAGTTCATTTCTAGTGACACTGACTTTACAAAGGGTGGATTAAACAAATCACATTAATTTGTTGCCAAAGAGTGACGGGTGGGCAGCTGGGTTGTTTTGGTTTTGCTTCTTTTCTGTTTGTTGAGGAGATTATATGAATCTTAAAATCTTTTTAGCCTGCTTGATCATGGGTAGTTGCCTGGCTTTTTCAGGATTTTTTTTTTCGAATAAAAGAAGTTAAACAGAATAGAAAAATAGTGTGTTCGGAAGATCAGGAATCATGCAAAAAAATAACAGCTAAGCACAAAGCAACAAAGAAAAAAGAAAACATTAACGAGAAAGGCTCTCCAATCCCTCAGCGTCTGTTAGGAAACCTCTTGAAAGGGCCACATGCTTTCCACCAAATAGGACCCGAGAGTCTTGTCTTAGCCAAGATAAACTGCTGACCCATATAAACCACTGCGAAATTTGAGAGTTGCCTCCAACCAAATGCACCAAATGTTAACATGGCTTTCATTCATATTCATATTACCAAATAAAATTTGCCCCTCTTTGCTTCTCACAAAACAATGAGGGCTAGTTACAGATTACAGAAGACTGTTTGGGGACACGAGGGACACATCCCAAAACCACAATACGGGAAAACAAGGAATTACATGGAGAAGTAGCGGTGGTATAGTGTAAGAACAAATGTGGAACCAATAAGCAGGCACCATAACACACGAGCCGAAGGTGCCTTGTGTGACCTATAAACTCGTAACAATTAACATGTCATTTGAATTGATTCTGTTAAGCACATCAATTCTAATAAAATATTTGGCCATTGAGGAGCTTTGAACTTCCCAAGAGGTTTACAATCCAAAAAACAAAGTGGCTCAATTATAACATGAATTAGGACTTGACATCCCTTGAAGAGTCTAGGGACAAATTCTTTTTATGTGGGTTAGAGTACAAAATAATGGAGTCGATGAAACCTAAAAAGTGTGGTCAAACAAGGTTATATATGATACGGAATGATTATATACAGAACGAGATGACAAAAAGCCGGTTAAGGTAGTTTGGACATTTGCAAAAAGGCTACTAGAGGCACTCGCAAAGAGAGTTGGTAGCATGTTTTTAGCCTTGTAAAAAGAGAAGAGGTAGACCTAAATAAGTCCTAGAAGAGCTTATCAAATAGGATCTCTTGGTAAATAATACTTCTGAAATTTGGTCTTAGATCGAGCACAACGGTGTCATGTATCCATGTACCCGACGTTGCCTAGTCCCTAGTGAGATAAGGCTTTTGTTTTTGTTGAGGAGACCTTAATGCAGAAAATTTTCTATCACATGAAAATAGTGGAAGATAGATGACTAATTCTTGAATATGATATATATTGTGGATAGGAGAGTTATGTGAGGAAGAAGGAGAATATGGATGTGGGAAAGCATATCTAAAATGCAAATTTCCTAAAATGATCTTCCAAAGAAATGGACATGAGAGCCATTGCCCGCCTTCAAGGAATATAGAGTATTCAAGGTAGCTCATCGTAGCAAAACCATGTCAAATAAATTTCTATAGACTGAACGGAGAAACTTGGATTGCTGTGTTGGCAACTCCCCCATTTTGATTGAAGGCATACATATCCAATTGTTGTTTTTGGCAGCTTAGGTTTTTAAAATATGACAAACATGGAATCACATTTCCTAATTTTCAGTGGTTAGATGATTCCTTTTTCAGCAAAGTTTCTACATATTTCCCATTTTACTTTGCCTACAATTCTTATTATTTTTTTTCCGCTTTTAAATTTGTTAGGATAATTGACGAGTTCCTAGAAATGTGATCTCACTTAAATGAACCATGTGAAGTTTTGGATGACTAGCTTTGAATTCCCTTCCATATGCTTCTTGATTTTCATTATTGCGTTTCACCATGCAGAATAAATATGATTTTCACTCTCATCCTTATGCACACACTATAGTTAACTTGTTACAGAAGTTCTTAATCTCTTAAAATTTTCTGCAATATTTAGATCTACTTCGAAGCTTCGTCTTGAGAACTTCTTCGTAAAATTAGAGCATCCTTTGGTTTTTCCCTCCACCTTGGGAACATCTTCGTGAATAAGCTTATCCTAATAAGGTCATAGTCTAGTTTACTGCTTTTGTGAATGCTATTAATTTTCTATAGTACATGTGCATCTTTATAACTATGTACGTGATGGATATCCTTTCTTCATGTTATAGTCACATTAATTTATGGTTGTTCTTTTTTTCCTAATTCTGCTTTATAGTATTTCTTATTTTGCAGGCACTAATGTTTGATTATCTTGAGTGTTAAGTTTGTCTTACCACTTTGGCTGCAGATATTCAAGATTGATACGATTGTGCCGGCATACTCCCTTGCAGTGCAGAACATATAACTCTGGTTCTTATCTCTTACTACTTTGGGTGCGTAACATGTTATAGTGCCTGTTTTTTATGTTATCTCAAGCTGGATAATTAGCAGATGAGTGTACTCGAAATTTAGGTCTGGAAATATCAATTAGTATTGAATGAGAGCATTTGTTAGTTACATTATCACTGGCGTTGAAGGGAAAAATTTTGTTGGGAAAATAATTTAAAAGGCATATTCATAAAAGTTGTTGGATGTCCCTCCTAGTTTTCTTTGAGGAAAGGGGAAATGCTACCAACCTGGAAGAACTGTAACATTGATTACACCTATACAGTATGTCATCTATTTTTGCTCAGTGGCACATTTGATAACAACGGTGCGAATTTACTGGTATAAGAAGAAAAATGGAGCATGTTTTGGGAAAAAGATTTCCTCTCAATGCAGAAGATTACAAATTATATGAAGAAGTTGGTGAAGGGGTTAGTGCCTCAGTATACAGGGCTCTCTGTATTCCACTCAATGAAATAGTTGCCATCAAGGTTCTCGATCTAGAGAAGTGCAATAATGATTTGGTACGTAGGTCAATCTCTTGTACAATATGCAATGTCTATTATTTTGAGTTTCTTCTGCCCGTGATTAATCTCGTTACATATTTGGTTATAGTTTGTGAAATAATTGAACACTTATGGCATTCTTAAGGTGTGAAGAATTTATGCTTTTCATCATTTATCATGGGACTTCTGGTTGTAGCTCCCGAAGTTGCCTAACGGGATGAGGCTCTTTATGTTGTCTCTGTCGAATCTGATCCATCCCATTTAACCTTACCATAGATATAGCATTTCTATATCATTTTCATATTGTACTGTATTCTTTTTTTCACTTTTATTTTGCTGTGATATACTTGGATTTAATGGCTTATGTAATTAAAAAGAATAGGATGATTCCAGTCATAAATACACTGTTTGGTGCTAAACTTTGTATTCATGTTGGTTTAGTTGTTCACTGTTTGGCTTTTGAATTAATACGCATGGTTGCATAGTTGACTTCATTTGCTTTAATGCAAGGATAATTTTAATCTTTATTTAATTGTTTGATAATAGATTGTGTGCTCATCTCATCCATTCCATTGCTGTCATCTTGGGTACATTTTCTAATGATAGCTATGTAAATTATGCAGGATGGCATTCGTCGGGAGGTGCAAACCATGAGCTTGATTGATCATCCCAATGTCTTACGGGCACATTGCTCGTTTACTACTGGACACAATCTATGGGTTGTGATGCCATATATGGCTGGGGGGTCTTGTCTTCATATAATGAAATCTTCGTATCCTGAGGGTTTTGAAGAGCCTGTTATTGCTACTTTATTGCGTGAGGTTCTCAAAGCTCTTGTCTATCTCCATGCCCATGGCCACATACATAGAGACGTTAAGGTATTGTGTATCTTAACATATTCATCTTTTTTATATTGAATCTGACTGTCAGAATTCTTAATCATAAACTGAGTGCAACTGTGTAGTGCTTGAATCTGAGATTTTGAAAGATTTCATTGTTGTGCTTTTGTGGTGGTTGTAAAGTGTAAAGCTGTGTTTGATGTTTTTTCTCCTTTTCTTCTATGTGTTAGGATTTCTGGTCTGTTCTTTTTCTCCCCTTTTAAGATTTGTTAGCTATGCAGGCTGGAAATATTTTGCTTGATTCTAATGGTGCAGTCAAACTAGCTGACTTTGGAGTGTCAGCATGTATGTTTGATGCTGGTGACAGGCAACGGTCGAGAAACACTTTTGTGGGAACACCTTGCTGGTACTATTTACTTTCTATTGTGCCTTTATTGAGGTTTCCATGTGAAATCTGAGTACTCATATGAATGTGGATCATTGAAGCTATGAATTGTGTTGTCCCCCCACAGGATGGCTCCCGAAGTTATGCAGCAGTTACATGGATATGATTTTAAGTTAGTGTCTTATATTCTTCCTCTCCCTGTTTGGATTATATATAAACTTTTTCAATTGTGCTCTCTTATGTCCTAGTCTTTGCTGAGTTAAATGTTTCTATTTTCTCCAAAAACAGAGCGGATATATGGTCTTTTGGTATTACAGCACTTGAACTTGCTCATGGTCACGCTCCATTTTCCAAGTATCCACCAATGAAAGTAATTTACTTGTCTTCCTAATATACTTGCATGTGCTCACTGATAACACTTCTCGTTTCTGTGAGCTCAGTTAAATTTGTCCCCTATTTTCATGAATGCAGGTTTTGCTTATGACTTTACAAAATGCCCCTCCAGGTCTTGATTATGAAAGGGACAAGAGATTTTCGAAGGTTTGTGATGTAAATGTTCATTCAACACCCTGTAGGTCAGTAGATTGTAGCATCTATGACTTATAAAGATTGTTTATAACTGTATATATATGTTTTTCACCTCCTTACCAGTCTTTCAAAGAATTGGTTGCTACCTGCTTAGTGAAAGATCCAAAGAAACGTCCAAGTTCAGAAAAGCTTTTAAAGCACCACTTCTTTAAACATGCACGTCCTATCGAATACCTAGCTCGCACCATTCTAGAAGGCCTTGCCCCATTAGGAGATCGTTTTAGAATGCTGAAGGTTTGCTGTTCTTTTCCAAATTCTTATGTTCTGTGTAAAAAGTGTTTAAGTTTTGTGATCATTCCTTTGACTTGCTTGTTTTCCAGGCTAAAGAGGCAGATTTATTGATGCAGAACAAAGCTCTTTATGAGGATAAGGAGCAATTATCCCAGGTAGGTTCGTTTTAAATTCTGTGCGTTAATGCTTTTCTGGCATGGTCTATGCAATGTGGTGTTTTTTAGTGTTGTTTTTCATATTGTCAAAACTAGTTACATGTCATTTTGTTGTATACCCATGTTCCATTGTGTCTGAACTTCATTTTGTAATTGAATATTAAGAATTTTAAAATATACTGTATTTGATTGTTCAACTATTTCATCTACAGAAAGAATATATTCGAGGAATTAGTGCCTGGAACTTTAACTTGGAGGATTTGAAAAGTCAAGCGGCTCTTGTAAGTATTTTCAGCTTCCTATTTTTCTTATTTTAATTAGGTCAAA
The DNA here is from genome assembly GCA_037177725.1 of Cyamopsis tetragonoloba. NCBI lineage: Eukaryota > Viridiplantae > Streptophyta > Magnoliopsida > Fabales > Fabaceae > Cyamopsis > Cyamopsis tetragonoloba. The sequence goes on from CM074123.1 coordinate 59,910,407, forward strand.
AAGTGAGCTTTTATTGAGCATTATTATCTTCCTCCTTGTAAACATTTTTTGTGTTGTGAACAGATTCAAGATGATGACATGCCAAATACAGAAGAGCCAGATACGGATAAGAAGCAAAAGGACAGATCTGATGATTTAAGGATTCCAGCAGAGGGTCAATCTGCTGTAGCAGCTAATCATTCAGATGGTGCGCCCTCACTGGACAAGGAGGTACTGTTATTATCTAAAAATGATGTTAATACTTCATTGAAATCTTTGCTTCATCTTGTGTTTGTTTTTGAATTGTAAACCTTTTTTTAGTATACCAGCTATGCTTGGATTTATATCGTTTTTGTTACATCATTTTTCAGGATGGATTCAACAATCTTCAGGATCTGGAGAGTTCACTTGCTTCATTTCCTATTAAACCACTGCAAGCACTTAAGTATGTTTATCCCCATTTTTTCTCTTCTACTTATTTGTTTCTATCTTTTTAATTGTTCATATTGTGTTTCGTTTGTGATATCAATATATCATTTATGTTTCCAGTTACGTGGAAGCTTATGTTTCTAGCTGATACAATTTCATTTAACTTGTTAGAAATTTTGTTGTGATTTTATTTAGTTATTATAAAATTATAATGAAGTACTTACAAAATTCAATCTGAGTCCCTTGTTCTCTTATATCAACTCTTCAAAAAATCTTAGGATATAATGTTGGTCCATTTTCTTTCAGATTCATTTCTTTAGTCATCTATGGAAATAAAGTATGCTACATTACATTTTTATTTTTTTAAACAATTGAAGAGAAATTTTTTATGTGGCATTTTCTAAAATATGTATTAGTTTAATAAATCGAAACATGGTTTCCATTGGAGAGTATTTTATCTTTTATGCGATTTATGCAGAGGTTGTTTTGATATCGGTGAGGACGATGCTAATAACAGTCCAAGAGATGCGGATCTTGATTATGGAAGAATCGACAATGAAAGTTCTGGGCCAAGTAGTTCGTTACAACAAAATGCTATCCCTCAGCAAAAAAAGTTTTCAAGTGGTTCTTTGCTTCCTGATAATGTTCTTTTTCCTAAAAAGGTTGTTACCGATGTGGACAGGTAAGTTTTCTTATTTTGACCCATTTTTTGTGGTGCATTCGTCTTTCTCAATTTTTTTCCCAAGTTATCACCAGAACTTCTGCACACATAATTTATTAGTGTTGAAATTAAGGGATTATAATATTGAGAGAGGGAGAAAGATAAGAGAATAAAATATTATATTGATAGTGATAAAGATGTTACAATGTGATTGTTGTGATTCATGATAATGCACTATCCTTATTTATAGGAATAACTCTAAGTAAATAAGGAAATAAGGAAATACGGAAACTAATTCTAGGAGATCCTAAGAGATATTGATATAATAAAGAAATTAATCCTAGAGGATTGTCTAACAATATGAAAAGATATTTTAAGATTTTCTTATTTTTTAACAATTAGAAATGAGTTCTTTTGTTTTAAGAATTTAAGCAATCTGAGGCAAAGTTGTCTGATATTTTAACTTTGTTTGCAGTACAGTGTCTGTGACACTTCATTTTTTTCCTTGTTGTGCCTTTCATTGCCAAGCTTTTTTCTTGGAATTTTCATTGTCATATTGTTTGGTTCCATTGGTTGCCTTGTATAGTAAAATGGAATATGATCTCCAAGAATTAATTTAACTATTGTATCTCTTGAAAGCTTGATTTTGTAATGATCTGGGAGTGTGACAAGCTGACAATTGAAATAATTTATTTATCTAGTACATGTTTTCGTTGCTTTACTACTGCTGCATATTTGACTTGTGGTATTAATGTGATATTATATGTTGTGTTTCATAAAAGGGATCATCTGCAAACAAAATATTCTTCTGAGAGGAATCATAGCGGTCCATTGTTATATCGGCAGAAGAGAGATACCAACAACCTTCCATTGGGTATGATTATTTTTCTTTTGAATGTGTTTGGTATTCTGATCATTTTCTCTTTTGTATCAAAATATCAGTTAGATTTTCACTTGTTTATCTGAAAATAAACACAGTTGAAAATGGTTCTGACATAGTTATAATCCTTTTTCTGTTAGCAGTTGATGACGCATCTGAAGGAGCTATTGTCCAGCGTAGGGGGCGGTTTAAGGTCACATCAGCAGAGGTATATGCATATAAAATGGCAGTCTTCCCCACCCTGTACTCCTGTATCCTTCAACAAGTTTTCTCAATAGAGGAATTCTAGCAGACACACGTTGAAATTCATGTGGGGCCCACTAAAACATGTGGGTCACAATCCATATTTAATGAATCTCACATGAAATTTACCCGATGATACAGAGTGTTGCTAGCATTTCTCTTTTATATATGCTGAATCATTGAAGGGTTACGGACTTACAGTCATATGTCTGAGTCATGCTCCTGCATTTTACTATTAATTTCTTGTCAGATATTACTAGTCTCATTATATGCTGATTATTGTGTTATGCATTTACTTTTTCCTCTTTGATACCTTAAGATGATATCGAAATTATTGTTGGATTTATATGTGCTTGAATGCTTGACTTCATTAATATTGAGGATGGAACTTAGGTGATTTATGTTTAGGCAATGGCTTTGTAACCATTGCCATTTCTTCTACTCACTCAGGGTCCTTCAAACAGCACTTCTGGCCCAGTTGGTGGTCCTACTAGTCCACCAAAGCAGAGTTTCATGGCTGCTGCTCTTCTTCCATCACTGCAGTGCATTTTGCAGCAGAATGGTTTGCAGAGGGTATGTCTTCGTTGTATTTCTTAGTCTTTTTTTTTTTTTCAATTACAAGTCTAAGGCATTAATTTTGTTTTCCAATGATTTTTGTCAGGAAGAAATTATTAAATTGATAAAGTTTGCCGAGCAATCTTGTGGTAATACTTTTCATTTTTATTTTTGTATGTATATATGTATATCGCCCATTACTACTGGTAAATCCAGTTTGTTTAAGTTGAATAATTTTTTACTTGTTACAGGCAAGAATACAGAATCAGTAGAGTCTGGGACAGTTGATCTTCTGCAGGTAAATTACTGCCCTTATGCTTTGCAGCTTTAAGACCTCTTAACATTATGTTAAAGAACAGCAACAAAAGCCTTATCCTACTTGATGATGTTGGATATATGGATTACTTGACACAATTGTTCATAGTCATAGGCCATATTTTTAGAAATATTTACCAACAGATCACTTTTAATAATTTCTTTTAGGGTCCTTTTTGGTTGCTCTCTACCCTTTCTAACATTATGTTGTGGTACAACGATGTTTCTGCAAATTGCAATCATTCTTTTTCTTCAGGAATGAGATCAGATGCATTGATTGTTGTAATTCACTAATTTGCAGCATTACTGTGGATATAGTAACATAATAATTGCTTGATATGATCATCTGATTATAGTGAGCATGCATGTGTCTCTAATATCTAGGTGGTGTTGTGAGTCCAGCCTGTCCTATAATACGTGTTTATTTGCAATTTTGAACTTTACATGCCCAGTAGTGGTAGGCTGGTAGCACTAGCACAAAGTTAGAAGAGTTAAGCAAATATTGAAAGAAATTGATATTTTGGAACCACTGTTGGCTCAACTTGGGGTATGAAATTAATAATTAAGTTGAAGCTTAATGAAAAAAACTGTCATTAGGTCTTTATTTTTGAATGGGAGGAGGGGGTTAACATGCTTTGCTGTTTCGTTAGATGTTCTCATTTTGGTGCAACTTGCAGGTTCCACCTGCGACAACTAGGGAGAAAGAGTTACATTTTCAGGTTATTCAACTCCAACAGAGGTATATGCATATAAATTATAATTAAACTTCTGAACTTTTTATCTTTGAATTTGAATTCCACATACATCTTATTTTCAACTCTTATGTCAGCATTGGGAATCTTGTTGAGGAATTGCAGAGACAAAAGATGAAAAATCTTCAGGTATGTTTATCTTGGTTTGTCATACTTATCCATCATCCTTTTTCCTTCGAGCAGTGATGCCTTGAATGGTTTTCATGTTATTATGCTCTTCCTTCAGTCACAGGCAGCATAGATACATTTTAAACTTCTTCATGTGTCTTTTTACTATAGCATAAATTATGTATGCTTTTTTCCTTATTGTTACTGTTTTTAAAATATAGATTCACTATTTGCAGGCTTTATGAAATCTATTTAGCAATCAATAGTATAACTTTCTGATTTCTGAAACATAGTAACTGTACTGCTCTTGCTTTCAAGTGCCTAGAGTTGAAAACAGATGAGAGGAAGAAATATTTTATCTAGAGTGTTCAGTATGTTGTCTATGCAATATTTGTTTACATTGAGCTCCTTCTCAAATATCACTAGTAATCACAATGCACTAAATGAAAGTGGTGTAACATAAATTAGAACAATAGGTTGGGAGTACAAGGAAAATCTAAGACTTAGATAAATTTGGATGAGCTTTTCAAGAAATCCTTATAGGAGTAAATCTTGTCGTAGAAGCAGTGCCCTAATATCACAAGCTGCTTTTACTTAAATTTTAATGATTAGCTTCTGGAGTAAGCTTCTCTGTCCCAACTTTTAGAAAGCTACGAACTAGTTTACCTTCGAAGTTCAAACACTTATAATTTGGTAAGAACTTTTCTATAAACCATAACTCAACACTACTTTGACATAACTTTAGACGACAAGATCTACTCTTATAAGATCTTAAAAAGCTCATCTGACCATGCATGAAGTGTGGAATGAGAGGATTTGAGAAAATGGACACGAGTTGCCTTTAAGTGGGTTTCATTCCTAGAATCAAGCACTGCCTAATCTGCGAAAGTGTTTCTAATTAGTTATTACTAGTTTTCCACTAAAGCTGCATGCTGTTTAGCATTTACTAAAAAGATCTTTGTCAATCTATTTAGTTGTCATCACTAGTACTAACACTTATTGCACCGATAGTAGGATTGTTCATATTATGTCAACCAAGTAAGAATGGGTTTCTGGGTTTGTGTTTCTATTTTCCTATTTTCTGAAATTTGTATAGAAAATACTGGAAATGAAAAAGAAGATTTCCTAATAAACTTAAGAAACAAAGAACATTAAGAGACAGTTTTGTGATTATTTATGAAAACAGGAAATAGAAATGCAAACCAAAGAGACCTATGCTTTCTTATTCACCATTGGGAATTTTGTAAGCGATCTCACATTCTGTTTGGTTTTGGTTTGCAGTTAGAGAAACAGTTGAACAGTATGGTTAATAAAGCTGAAAAGTGAAGAAGAACCAGATACAAACTTGGACTGATATTGAACGAGGTCTGATGTTCGGTGAATATATTTATTCAACGTTGGTTTGATTACTTAGGGGATGGCGACACATCTCAGCTGTATTACAATGTGTGAACTTCTGTTCGCGGCAGACACTCATTTTTTAGATGCTATTCCTTGAGTGAGTCACGTGTAAAATGTAATTGATTCACAAGATAAAAATAGGTTATGTAATTTAAACACCTCTTTATCTCTTATCTCTTCCTCGGCATGAAGGTTACCTTTCATAACTCAGTTGAATCCATTCTGTATTTTTTATGTTGATAAAATCATATAAAGTAAAAGGTGACTTGATCATAATTCATTACAATTTCTTTCTATTGAATGAGCAATAGCATTTAGGATATGTTTGGGAACACAAGCTTAGTTTTTTTAAGAGATTATAGCATTTTAAAAGGAGTTAAAACTTGGTTTTGAAACCAGTTAGGGTGCAGAATTGGTCAAAATCGGTTTGGGTGTAAAAGGGGTTAAAATTTGATTTTGAAACTGGTTTAGGTGCAATAGGTATAACCAAGTCTCAAGGTAGAAGAAAGAGGTCTGAGAAACTGAATTTGGAATGAATTCTCATTGATTGTGTAATGTGTACAAGTGCAGTATTTATATGTGGTTCAGTAGCTAACTAACTAACTAACTGTCAAGTGTAAGATAGCATATACGAGAAAGGAAGTAACTAACATCTCTAACAGCAAATATCCAAACATGTAATACTCCCCTCAAGCTAACTCAACTTGAAAACAAAAGAAGAGAACAGAACCTGATGAAGAGCCTTTGTAAATGCATCAGCAAGCTGCGCATGAGTGGATAATGGAAGATGCTTCATAAGCCCAGCAAGGCATTTCTCACGAACTATGTGAAAGTCAATGTCAGATGCTTGGTATGCTCAAGAAAGCTAAGATTAGAGGCAATGTAAAGAGCACTATTGCTGTCACAATAGAGAACCGCAGTGGAATCACATTGAACATGAAGATCATGATGCAGATTCACAAGCCATTGTAACTCTAATTCACACGTAGAAGCAGCAAGGGCACGGTACTGCTTCTTAGCCTTCCAACTGATAAGAGAATTGTCAAGGAAGAAACAAAAACTTCATAAAACAGTAGGAATCAATACAACCTCCCCAGTCAGCAATCAGCATCACAGATAATCACAGTAGGTTGAGCCAAACATTAAGCAAGCTGTTGAGTAGCAAAGTAAATGTCAGGGGGTGTGGTGGTGAGATAGAGATTTTGACCTACAAGACGTCGGTACAAAAAGGCATCAGCAAGACCATTGCCATCATCGCGGCATAGACGTATATGAGGATCTAAAGGAGTTAACACTGGTTTACAATTGAGCATGGCTGCATCTGAAAGAAGATCCAAACAATATTGGCGTTGGCAAAGAGAAATGCCACATTTGGAATGAGCTACTTCAGTGCCATGGAAGTATTTGAGCAAACCAAGATCTTTAATGCCAAAAATGGTATGTGTGACAAGAGAAAATTCCTCCATAGAGTTGCCCACAAGTAACATATCATTAACATAAACCAAGAGGGCAGTGAAGGCCGTGGAAGACTGCTCGATATAAAGTGTATGATCAGCATGAGTATGTGCATATCCAAGACCAAGCAAAGTGGAAGGGAGGCGTTCAAACCATGATCTAAGAGCGTGTAGATTGAGCTAGAACTTAAAAGTGAGTAATATATTGTTTTTTAAAAAAACTTTGAGCTATTTAATTAATTTAAAGAATGCATTCTGATAGAAAAATATCGTATTATTCAAGTGTATATTATACGATATCTAAAACAATTTTCCAATTTTAAAAATATAAATAATTGTGTAGATTGAGCTAGAAACTTCAAAGTGTCATCACTTTTGTTTTAAAAAACTTTAAATTATTTAATTTAAAAAACGCGTTTCGATCGAAAAACACCATATTTTTCAAGTGTATAGTACACAATATTTATAAAAATTGTTGCAATTTTTTAAAATATAAAAAATTGTGTAGATTGAGCTAGGAACTTCAAAGTGTCATAACTTTTGTTTTCAAAAAACTTTAAATTATTTAAGTAATTTAAAAAAACATTTTCATCGAAAAAGCACCGTATTCTTCAAGCGTTATGATTCACGATCTCTAAAAACATTATTCCAAATTTAAAAATATAAAAAATTGTGTAGATTAAGCTAGAGACTTCAAAGTGAATAATACATTGTTTTAAGAAAACTTCAAATTATTTAAGTAATTTAAAAAATACATTTTGATTGAAAAATATGGTATTCTTCAAGTGTATAGTGCACAATATCTAAAAAATTGTTCCAATGTTAAAAATGCATTTGTTAGACATTGTGCACTATACACTTGAAGAATACCGTATTTTTAGACAATGTTAAAAATTTGAAATGCATTTTATATAATTGAGCAATATTTTTTATTAACTTTAAAGTTTCAAGTTCAATGTACATTTCTTTTAGTTCTTTTTGAAATCAAACTCAATTTTTTATGAGATTGTGTACTATACACTTGAAGAATAGGATGTTTTTTTAAAAAAACTGAAAACACCTTTGTTAATATTCTTAAAATCGAGTATTATACACTTGAAGAATAGGATCTTGTTAAAAAAAAGGAAAACACATTTTTTAAATTATTTAAATTATTTGAAGATTTTTTAGAGCAATGTCTTATTTTCTTTGAAGTTTTGATCTCTATTTACATAATTTTAATATTTTTAAAATAAAGATAAAGTTTTTAAGAGATCATGTACTAAACTTGAAGAATATGGTGTATTTTCAAGAAGAAAAAATGAAAATGCGTTTTTGAGATTACTAATACTATTTGAAGTTTTTTTGAATAATTTTATATTAACTTTTATGATTGGAGCTTAATTTACATGATCTTTAATATTTTTAAAATTTAGCTCAATTTTTTAAGAGATTACGTATACACTTGAAAAATGGGGTCTTTTTCGAAAAAGAATTGAAACACATTTTTTAAATACTTTAATTATTTAAAGTTATTTTGAGAGTAATGTATCATTAACTATGAAGTTTTGAGTTCAATTTACATATTTTTTAATATTCTTAAAATCGAGTTCAAATTTTTAAGAGACCGTGTAATATATACACTTCAAAAATAAGGTATTTTTGCAAAAAAAAAATGTATTTTTTAAATTACTTAAATTATTCAATTTTTTTTAGAGCAATGTATTCTTAACTTTGAAGTTTTGAGCTCAATTTACACAATTTTTAGTATTTTTGTAATCGAGCTAAATTTATTAAGAGATCGTGCGCTATACACTTGAAGAATAATGTGGTTTTTGAAGAAAAGAAAATGAAAACGAGTTTCTTAAATTTCTTAAATTATTCAAAGTATTTTTTTGAGAAATTTATTATTAACATTGAAGATTCAAGCTCAATTTTTATATTATTGAGTTTTTTTATAAAATTGAGCTCAATTTTTTAAGAGATCGTGCATTACACACTTGAAGAATATGATGTTTAAAAAAAAGATGAAAATGCATCTTTTAAATTACTTAAATTATTCAAAGTTTTTTTGAGAGAAATTTATCACTAACTTTGAAGTTTTGAGCTCAATTTATATAATTTTTAGTAGAATTATATACTAAAATAGTCCCTGACTTTGTACTTTATCAGTCAGTTTAGTCCCTCATGAAATCAGTCATTTTAGTCCCTTGCTTTCACTATTATTGGTCATTTTAGTCCCTGACTTTCACTTCATCATTCATTTTAGTCTCGGACTTTCAGGGACTAAAATGAATGATCATATAATTCAAGGACTAAAGTGACCTGTAAAATATAAAGTCAGGGACTAAAGTGACTTATCCGCACAAAGTCAGGGACTAAAGTGAATTATATTCTCGCAAAGTTAGGGACTGAAACGGTACATCACTCATTTTTAGTATTTTTAAAATCGAGCTTAATTTTTTAAGAGATTGTGTATTATGCACTTAAAGTAGGGTGTTTTTTTTAAAAAAATGAAAACACATTTTTTAAATTACTTAAATTGTTCAAAGTTATTTTGAGAGCAATGTATTATTAAATTTAAAATTTTGATCTCAATTTACATATTTTTAAATAATTTTAAAATTGAGCTCAATTTTTTAAGATATCGTGGGCTACACACTTGAAGAATAAAGTATTTTTCAGAAAAAATGAAAACCCATTTTTTTAAAATACAAAAATTATTCGAATATTTTCTAGAGTAATTTCATATTAACTTTTAAGTTTTTATCTCAATTTACATAATTTTTTATATTTTTATTATGAAACTAAATTTTTTAAGAGATCGTATACTATACGTTTGATGAATAGGGGTCTTTTGAAAAAAGAAAAAGAAAAACACGTTTTTTAGATTACTTAAATTATTCAAAGTTTATTTTAAGAAATTTATTAATAACTTTGAAGTTTTGAACTCAATTTAGATGTTTTTTTAAAAAAATCAAGCTCAAAATTTTAAGAGATCGTGTATTATACACTCGAAGAATATTGTGTTTTTTCAAAAAAAAAAAATTAATTTAATTAAATTATTAAAAGTTTTTTTGAGAGGAATTTATTATTACATTTAAAGTTTCTAGATCAATTTACATAATTTTTAGTTTTTTTTTAAATCGAGCTCAATTTTTGAGAGCGATGTATTATTATCTTTAAATATTTAAGCTATATTTACATATATTTTTTTCATATTTTGTAAAATCAAAGTAAAATTTTTAAGAGATCGCGGATTATACACTTCAAGAAAAGTGTGTTTTTTGAAAAAAAATGAAAAACTCATTTTTTAAATTACTTAAATTATTCAAAGTTTTTTTTAGAGTAATGTGTTATTAACTTTAAATTTTTAAGCTTAATTTAAAAAATTACTAATATTTTTAAAATTTAGCTGCACTTTTTAAGAGATCAAATATACACTTGAAGAATATGATATTTTCACAAAAAAATAGAAATGCATTTTTTAAATTACTTAAAATTATTTGAAGTTCGTTTGAGAGTAATGTTTATTAACTTTGAAATTCTGAGTTAAATTTACAAAATTTTTAGAATTTTCATAACAAAGCTAAAATTTTTACGAGCTCATGAACTATACACTTAAAGAAATAGGGTGTTTTTAAAAAAAAAATAAAAATATGCTTTTAAATTATTGAAATTATTAGAAGTTTCTTTTAGAGCAATATGTTATTAACTTTAAAGTTTCAAGCTTAATGTACATAACTTTTAGTATTTTTTAATTTAGCTCAATTGTTTAAGAGATCATATATACACTTGAAAAAATAGGGTGTTTTTTCAAAAATAAATGGAAGCACATTTTTTAAATTACTTTAATTATTTGAAATTGTTGTGAGAGTAAATTATTAAATTAGATGTTTTGAGCTCAATTTATATAATTTTTAGTTTTTATGATCTAGCTAAATTTCTTAAGAGATCGGATACTATATACTTGAAAAATAGAGTGTTTTTTAAGAAAAAAAATGAAAATGTGTTTTTTAAAATTCTTAAATCATTCAAAGTTTTTTTGAGAAATTAATTATTAACTTTGAAGTTTCGAGTACAATTTAAATACTATTTAGTTTTTTTCTAAGATCAAGCTCAATTTTTTAAGAGAATGTGTACTATACACTTGAAGAATAATGTGTTTCTAAAAAAATGGAAATTCTTTTTTAAAATTACTTAAATTATTCAATGTTTTATTGTGAGAAATTTATTATTAACTTTGAAGTTTTGAGCTCAACTTACATAATTTTAGTATTTCTAAAATTGAGCTTAATTTTTTAAGAGATTGTGTACTATACACTTAAAGAATAGGGTGCTTTTTGAAAAAAATTAGAACATATTTTTTAAATTACTTAAATTATTCAAAATTACTTTGAGAACAATGAATTATTATCTTTGAATTTTGACCTCAATTTACATGTTTTTGAACATTTTTAAAATTTAATTTAATTTTTAAGATATTGTGTACTATACACTTGAAGGATAGGGTTTTTTTTTTAAAAAAATGTAAATGCATTTTTTAAGAATTTTTCTAGTCGAGTTAAATTTTTACGAGATCATGTACTATATACTTGAGGAATAGGATATTTTTAAATTACATGAATTATTCAAAGTATTATTTTCATAAAAAAATTATTAAATTTTATATTTAGAGCTCAAATCAATTAATTTTTTTTTTAAAATCCTGCTCAATTTTTTAAGAGGTGATGTACTACACACTTGAAGAAAAAGATATTTTTTTTAAAAAAAGATGAAAACGGATTTTTAATTTCTTAAATTATTCGAATCTTTTTTGAGAGCAATTTATTATTAACTTTGAAGTTTTGAGCTTTATTTATATAATTTTTAGGACTTTTAAAATAGAGCTCCAATTTTTAAGAGATCATGTGCTATACATTTAAAAGAATATGATGTTTTTTTTAAAAACATGAAAACACATTTTAACTTACTTAAATTATTATAAGTTATTTTGAGAGCAATGTGTTATTATGTTTAAAGTTTCAAGCTCAATTTACCTATTATTTATTATATTTAAAATTGAACTCAATTTTTTTAATAGATGGTGTATTATGCACTTGAAGAATAGATTTTTTTTTTAAAAAAATGATAACTCATTTTTTATATTACTTGAATTATTCAAAGTTTTTTTAGAGGAATATATTATTAACTTTGAAGTTTTGAGCTCCATTTACATAATTTTTAGGATTTTTATGATCGAGCTAAATCTTTTCGGAGATCGTGTACTATACGCTCGAAGAATAGGGTATTTTTCAAAGAAAAAAATGAAAACACATTTTCTAGATTACTTAAATTATTCGAAGTTTTTTTTTTTAGAAATTTATTATTAAGTTTAAAGTTTCGAGCTCAATTTACATATTTTTTAATATTTTTAAAATAAGCTCTATTTTATAAGAGATCATTCAGTCATACACTCGAAGAATATGAGTTTTTTTTTTAAAAAATGGAAAGCACATTTTTTAAATTACTTAAATTATTTGAAATTTTTTGTGAGCAATATATTATTAAATTTGAATTTTTGAGCTCTATTTACATAAATTTTAGTATTATTATAATCGGCTTAATTTTTAAAGTGATTGTGTACTATACAATTGTAAAATAGGGTGTTTTTCAAAATAAAAAATAAACAGGTGGTTTTCAACTTACTTTAATTATTTGAACTTTTTTTTGGAGAAACTTATTATTAACTTTTAAGTTTCGACCTCAATTTACATAATTTTTAATAATTTTATAATTTAGCTCAATTTTTTAACAGATCATGTATACACTTTAAAAATAGGGTATTTATAAAAAAAATGGAAACACATTTTTAAATTAGTTAAATTATTAAAATATTTTTTAGAGCAATGTATTATTAAGTTTGAAGTTTTGAGCTCAATTTACATAAATTGTAGTAGTTTTGTAATCGAGATAAATTTATCAAGAGATTGTGTACTATATACACTTGAAGAATAGCGTGTTTTTTAAAGAAAAAAATGAAAACGCGTTTCTAAATTTCTTAAATTATTCGAAGTTTTTTTTTAAAGAAACTTATTATTAACATTGAAGTTTCAAACTCAATTTATATATTATTTAGTTTTTTCTATACTCAAGTTGAATTTTTTAAGAGATCGTGCACTATACACTTAAAAAAAAAATGAAAACACATTTTTCAAATTACTTAAATTACTAAAAGTATTTTTGAGAGGAATTTGTTAATACATTTGAAGTTTCGAGCTCTATTAACATATTTTTAATATTTTAAAATTCAAGCTTTATTTTTTAAGAGATCGTGTAGTAGACATTTGAAAATATGATTTTTTTTTTAAAAAAAAGGAAAATACTTTTTTTTAAATTACTTAAATTAGACAAAGTTTTTATAGAGCAATATATTATTAACTTCAAAGTTTGAGCTCTATTTACATAAGTTTTAGTTGTTTAATAATCGAGCTAAATTCTTTAAGAGATCGTGTACACAGTTGAAAAACAAGGTGATTTTTTTAAAAAAAACATGAAAACATGTTTTTAAACTTAAATTATTTGACCTTTTCTTTTAGAGAAATTTATTATTAACTTTTAAGTTTCAAACTCAATTTAAATATTTTTAAATATTTTTAAATTCTAGCTCAATTTTTTAAGATATCATGGACTTACCGCTTGATCAAGAATAGCGTGTTTTTGAAAAACAAAATCAAAACATATTTTTTAAAATACTTAAATTATTCTAATATTTTTTTTAGAGTATTGTCATATTAACTTTTAAGTTTTGATCTCAATTTACATAATTTTTTGTATTTTTATAATCAAGCAAAATTTTTTAAGAGATCATGTAATATACGTTTGATGAATAGGGTGTCTTTTGAAGAAAAAAAACCAAAATACATTTTTTAGATTACTTAAATTATTTTAAGTTTTTTTAAGAAATTTATTATTAACTTTGAAGTTTTGAGCTCAATTTAGATGTTTTTTTAGTTTTTTTTAGAAAAATCAAGCTCAAAGTTTTAAGAGATTGTGTTCTATATACACTTGAAGAATATGTGTTTTTAAAAAAGAAAAAATTGAAAACACATATATGTTTTTAAATCATTTACAATTTTATTTTTATTTGAAAATAATGTATTCTTTCACTTTGAAGTTTTTAGCTCAATTTACATAATTTTTTATATTTTTAAAATTGAAACAATTTTTTAGAGTTCGTGTACTATACAGTTTAAGATTATGGTGTTTTTTCAATTTAAAAAGAAAAATTCAATTTTTGAATTAAGTAATTTTTTTTAGAAAAAACAATGTATTCTTCCATATGAAGTTTCTAGCTCAATTTAACAAATTTTTTTATATTACTAATATTCATCAAATATTTTTTTAGAGATCATGTACTATACTCTTGAAGAATAGTATTTTTGGTTAAAAAATGAAGACACATTTTCTAAATTTCTTAAATTATTTAAAGTTTATTGAAAACAATGTACTATTCACTTTAAAGTTTCAAGCTCATTTTACATAATTTTAATATTTTTCAAATTGCAACAATTATTTAAGAGTTCAAGTACTATACACTTGAAGATTAAGGTGTTTTTCAATAAAAAAAATGAAACTGCATTTTTTATAAATTATTTAAGGTATTTTTTAAGACAATGTATTACTCACGTTGAAGTTCCTAATTCAATTTACGTAATATTTTATATTTAAAAATTTGCAATAATTTTTCTAGAGACCTCGTGCTATATACTTAAAGGATATGGATGGTATTTTTTCATAAAAAAATAAAAATGCGTTTTTTAAATTATGTTATTTTTCTAGAGCTCGTGTACACTTTAGGATTATGCTGTTTTTCAATTTAAAAATGAAAACACACTTTAAGTTATTTGTTTTTCTTATTAAAACAATGTATTCTTACATATGAAGTTTCTAGCTCAATTTATAAATTTTTAAATTATTAAAATTGATAAAATGTTTTTTAGAGGTCATGTATTATACTGTTGAAGAATAAAGTGCTTTTAGTTAAAAAATGAAAACGTGTTTGTTACATTACTTAAATTATCTAAAGTTTATTAAAAATAATGTATTCTTCACTTTGAAGTTTTAAACTCAATTTACATAATTTTTATATTTTTCAAATTGAAACAATTATTTATAGGGATCTGGAAACTTAAGGATTATAACTCTTTGGTCAAATTAAAAACATCTATTCATTGTTTTGTTGTTTAAGTTTACTTTTATTAAAATTAAAAAAATTTATGAAAAATATGATGCAATAGGAATTTGGGAACTTAAGGACTATAACCCTTTGATCATCGGTCCAAATTCACATAAGGTCCGTAAAAGGGATAAGCCACTTAAGGAGGTGACAAAGGTCTAAAGTACACCGGGATGACTCAATGTTAAAAAGTACTCGAATCCATATTGTTACATTTTTAATTTTGGTTAAATTTTTTTTAACCAAAACAAAAATGTCCTTAATAAATTTTTGAAGGGCTAAAATAGTAAAATAAATAAATAAATGTAAATAATTGTAAACTATGAAATGTTGTCAAGCTAGCTTCCAGGAAATCCATGGCTTGCAAAACTCGTTTTCAATTCATTGCACAAGTCATTATTACTCCTCCATTTTCAAATATAAGCAAATTTTTTCACAACACTATATTTTTAAATATAAATAAAATTAACTATATTCACATGCATTTAATGAAAACATTTCTATTATACCCTCCACTTAATTCACTTTCTCATTTATTATAGTAATTTTGAAAAGGACAGAAAATAATTTAATAAAGGATAATTTAGAAAAATTAATTAATTTTTTGATAAATTCAAAAAAATTAAATAAGATTAATTTATTTTCTTAGAGAGTGTAAGTTAAGTAATTTTTTCTTATAATAAAAAATGGAGAGAGTACGTATTAACCGAAAAAATAATTGATAGAACCGAATTGATAGAAAACGCTGAAGATAACCATATGTGTTGACCGAAAAAATTACATTTTATTCTTCATATCTGCTTCAGTGGTAGCTAAAGCACGTGATCCCTTTACTTTCCCTTACAAAGAGACATTATATTATTATTTTATGGAATTAACTATTAATTTAGTTATTCAAATATTATCATATTATCAATTTAATTTTCTAAAGAATTTTGTTATAAAATTAATTTTTCAAAGATTACCTTGTCACTAATTTGATCCCTAAATAATTTTGTCACCAAATTAGTATTTTAAAGATTTAAAAATCTATCAAATTAGTCCTCAAATTAGTCCTTCAACATGGACTAATTTGATATATTTAAATCTTTAGAGGACTAATTTGGTGATAAAGTTCTTTGGAGGACCAAATGGTGACAAAGATGATCTTTAGAGGATTAATTTGGTGATACAATTCTTTAGAGGACTAAATTGATGAAGAGATAATATTTGAAATACTAAATTGATAGTTAATTCTATTTTATATTTTAATTTAATTTTAAAATTTAAATAATATAATACTATAGATAGTTTTCCGTCAATCGTAATGAGTTCTTTTTGTTTTGACCAATTACAGCGGAATCTCGCTATATATCAAAGCACTATTTTTCTTACGGATTAACCTACAATAAAAAGTTAAAACTAAAATTTAATTACTTTTGAAATACATTAAATATACTTTAGTAAATAATTTAAATTACTATGAAATAAATATTAATTATTTATTTTATATTAACAAATGATAGTTTCTTAAATAACAATTTCTTATTTGTAAGTTTTATCATTTTATGTGTGCCTTTATTAACACATTAAAAACTCCATTTTTTCATTAACATAAAGACAAATATTTAGTTCACAGGCAACGATTCATGATGAGAAAATTTGTGTTCGAATCCCACTTATGTTAAATTTTTGAGGGTTAGCGTCAGTCACGTAACGCGAATGAAGTTAGTTTCACTCTAAAATTAAAAAACTCGTGGTTATACTAAAAAAACACAATTTTTTTATTGAACTTTTTTTCTGACATTTAAGAGTTTTTCTTTATGTCATTTAAGCTGCAAGTCGACTTTGTTGATTATTAAAACACTTTTTGTTAATAATAACCATTCAATTCAGCCAAACTCATAACTACGATTTTCATATTTGATGTTCATCTTCCAAATTTGACTATTCCTCTCAGCAATTTTGGCGGTACGGTGTTTAATATCTATAATTAATTAAAAATTAATATGTATGTTAAAAATTCAAGGTAGTGTACTAGTATTTTCCAAATTAAATATTTTTGTCACTACATAAGCCTTATAAATTTTCTAAGG
Organism: Cyamopsis tetragonoloba; assembly: GCA_037177725.1. Lineage (NCBI taxonomy): Eukaryota > Viridiplantae > Streptophyta > Magnoliopsida > Fabales > Fabaceae > Cyamopsis > Cyamopsis tetragonoloba. The sequence goes on from CM074123.1 coordinate 59,927,456, forward strand.
CTCTCATTGCAACGATACACTATATCTGATTAAAATTTGTTTGATGAAAACAATTATTTAAATTTAAATTTAATTATAAAAAGGGGAAATAAATAATACAAAAAATTAAAATATCATTTTTGGGTGGGAGAAGATTAAAATATTATACATGAAAGTTAGCATATAAATATGATCTTTAAAATACTCAGAAGAAAAAAGTGTATGTGTCTGCTCAATTACATTTTATAATAAATAAATAAATAAATGGGATCAGTACGAGTCCAATAAAGTAGAAAATCCATTGAACAAACCTTGTGAAAAAGTGAGTTTCCTCCAAACTTCCAAACCCAATAGAAATAGTGATTAGTGAGAGCAAACTACGGTTTCTCAATTCATATTACTATTATGATTTATTAATGCCTACTACTGACTTTGACTTTTATTAAAAAAATTGTTACTCCCTCTAATTTTTATAAAAATAATTTACACATATTATTAAATAAGAGGTAATTAATATATTCTTTTTATAAAAATTGTCATATAATTTTTTTATATTCTTATTAAAATTTAAAATTATTGATTTTTTACTATATGATACTACTTTCAGATAGACTCAAATATATATAAAAAAAAGTCCTTATGATTTTTAGTCTGAAATATATATAAATTTTAACTACTTTTTTTCTTATTAAATGTTAAAATTTTATTTGCCTCCTTCATTAAATGTTATCACTCTTTCTTTGCAATAAATATCATGAAGCAAATTATAAGGTATGAGATAGTGGTAGCTCACTTTAGCCCTTAACCATATGTGTTGAGGTTTAATCCCCTGCAATTGATAATGGAACGACATTTTGCAGCCACCTAGCAACTGCTTTGTGTGAGCTCAATTTTGGAGACGTGATTAACCATGATTTTTAGTAATAAATACCCTGGAAAGACACAAAAAGATATTATGAAAAATGTTTTAGTAATTAAAGGTTATTTTTTAGATTAAATCAAGACATTTTAATATAACTAATTAACTTTCTTAATATGCATAAATTAAATATTTTTTTTTCTTATATATGAGTAAATGAATATAAATATAATAGGAAAATGAATAATAAATGGTTTCTTAAATTCTAGAATGACAAATTAAAAAAAAATCAAAGATATGTTAACTATAAAGCAATTAAAGGAATATATAGGTTGGACTAAACAGAACATAACAAAGTGAAACATAATAAAATGGGGTAGAACATAACATAATATGTATTGTGTTTGATAACAATAGAACATATCAAGATTATATCTCTTATTTAATGTTTGGTGCTTGTTAAAATAACAAAATACTATGTATTATATATATATATATATATATATATATATATATATATATATATATATATATAACTCTACTTTACTTGGTTAAACATAAAAAATAAAATAGAACAATTTTTATTATATTTTTTATTTTTATATTTATAATTATAATTATATAATAAAATGGGGTTTGTTAACGTACACTCACATGTTTTATAGAAGGAGTGTGTTAGCAAGCTACACTTTTTGGGTATCTTTTAAAAAATCTAGTTATAACTTGCTAATGTACTCCTTCTATAAAACAAGTGGTTGTACGTTAGCAAACCCCTGTGCGGCTTGCTAACGTACACCCACTTTTTTTATAGAAGGAGTGCGTTAACAAGTTGCACCTTGTGAGTGTATTTTAAAATTTCAAGTTATAACTTGCTACCGCACACCTTCTAAAAAATAAGTAAGTGTACATTAACAAGCCCCTTTTAAAATTTATTAAATACAAAATTCTTACAAGAAATATAATTTGAAAAAAATTATTGAATATAGTTTATGTCGAATATATTTTTATTATATAATTTTTAAAGAAAAATGTATTTTTAAAAATATTTTTAGGTCAGATAAAAAATGTTAAATTTAAGAAATTTATAAATATATTGTATATTATTTTGTCAATAAAAATAATTTTTTTCTGTGGAATCAAAGGGTTTGGCTCATTTTACCTGATGTCATGTTCCGTTCCACTTTATTGATGTACCAAGCACAAAATAGTATTCTAGTGTCACATTCCATCCCATTCAAGAATGTCTGTCAAACACTATCAAATAATACAAGTGATCGCGATTCACGAGCCAACAACAAATAAGTATATATAATTTATATTTTTATTTCTTTTTTTTTAAATGCTTATTAGAAGTACTGAAAATGACAGAAAAATCATATATTTTTTATTTCCTATAATTTTCAATTTTTGTATTTCTCATATAGTTTTAGAAAAAAATTATGAAGCTAAAGTAAATTTTTTATAATTATTTATAAAAATATGAAGCAAAAATGAAAATTAATATACAGACTAAATATGTCCAACTAGATTTAAACTATTATTTTTTAGCATGCTTTCTATACAAGCGGCCTAAAAGCCCAATATTTTCTAGCACCAGAAGAAAAAATACTCAAAAATATATCATTTCTTTTTAGCACTTTTTATATAATAAATAATAAACTACCACACGTGTTTTTCATATTGAAATGGTTATTAGTCAAAATTCTTCTCAAATTAGTTGCAACTTATAAACATATTGATTAAGGTTTAATTTATATTTAAATTAGATAATTTTTAAAAAATAAATGATTATTTTCTTCAAATTAAAGATGCTCTTAATTCTTCACTTATAAGATCACAACAGTAAGAGGTAAATATTCATTTTCAAATACTTGATTTAAATTTTAGTCACTTTTCTAAAATAGTTTTTTTTTTCCATATATATAAATAAGTGATATCCACTAGAGTAATTTTTTATATATATACCTAATACCAAATATTGGCAACTTATAATTTTAAATGATTTTTCCTAAAAAAACATTTTTAATATTAAATAGATTAAAATACAATTTGGTCATTTATTTTTTAATGAATTTACATTGATCATCTACCTTTTTTTTTTTTATTATAGTCTTTATCTTTTATTTTTACATCATATTCATTCTTTTATACTAATACCATTCAATTTTCTACCGAAAATATCATAATTAACGACGGTAAAAATTGAAAAATATGTGAGTAAAATATTAAATACTACTTTACATTAATTAGAAACCTAAAAAGCAAGATCATTGGCCATTAAACATATTATTGTTAGTCATTTCAATCATTATTTTAATTTCTAACATATTTAGCAATTGAATAAACTAATTTGACGACAAATTATATTAGTTAATGTATAAATTTTTTCTTCGTATTGGTCTGTTAAACACAATGAACAGAGATCGAATCCTAATCGTATACGAAAAACACTTTATTATAAAAAATTATACTCACTTCAATAATAATGTATGCACCTTAAAGAAATTAATTTTGGACTTTTGATTAAATGAGAAATTAAAAGAAAAAAGAGAAATTAAACCCGCCAAGCTGGACTTTGACGGTAATAGTTGCTTTGACCCATTGGATTGGATGGAAAGTGAACACGCCCACACCCAATCACATCTCTCTTTCTCTCTATAAATTCCATTTTCGCTCATACAAACTTCAAACTCTCACTTAATTAATTTCATTCTCTTAAATCTTCATTTTTCCCTCTCTATCTCAATCTCATTTTATTTATATTAAATTAATTAATAATTAATTAAATGGGTGTTGTGCGCACGTGGGAGATGAGGATGGCGGAGGCGGATGCCTTCCGCCGGAAGCTGGTGGCGGCCGCCGGCATAAACCGCCGGAAGGAGGACGAAAGAGTTAATAATAATGGTTATGAAGAAGAAGAAGAAGAAATAGGGACAGTGGTATGTGTGACTAGTGGTGTTTCTTATTTGGGTGTTGCTTTGGTCAACCATCTCTTGCTCTTGGGTTACTCTGTTCGAATCACCGTCGATAATCCAGGTACTATTCATTTTCATTTTCTCTCTTTAAACAAATTACTCTCTTTTTTTTCATCTTTTGATTTTACGTTACTAAACTTATTTATTCAACAGCTAAATATATTAGCGGCCAAAATACCGACCGAATTTGATCCCCTAGTTTTCTTGTTAAATTATTTTTATTGGTAAATATTTAAGCACATCATTTATTAATTTTCCAAAATTTACTTTAAATTCTCGTATTAAAGTTTGAATCTTGGACCTCAAATCTCTCAAACGTTAATGACTTAGTATATAATGAGCTAACTTAAAAAATAATTTTTAAGTAATATAGTAAGGTGAGTTTGGTGGTAGTGTTAGTTTTGGGCTCACTTTAGTAACTAACCTAAAATTATTATTATATTACTTTTCACAAAACAATATACTTTATTATTTTTTTTTAAAAAATCTTATAACATATATAACTAATACTAATATGAACGGAATTTGATCTGCTAGTTTTCTTGTTAAATTATTTTTCAAAAAACTGGATTTTCCTGGGCAGGTAGTAGTATGATAGAAACAGGGGAGGAAGGGAAATTCTATTGAGCAAAGATAAAGCTTTACTGTAATTTCAAAGTGTAAATATTACTAATAATTTCTATTATTACTTCGAAGGGAAACACAAATATATAATGTTAATTATGAAATCAATTTCATAAAAAAAAAATTGTTTATTAAATATCTACTGAATATTCTGCTGCAGCACATGGAAGAGATTAATTTATATGATTTTTGGGAGATTGGTTCAACGGATCAACAGTGATAATTAATTTCAACGTTGAATAAATATTTAAACTATATAATAAATTTTTTGAATTTAATATATTCCGTATGTATTTAAAAAAATTATTTGTGTAACTAACATTGCCGTCTCAAAGCTTCACATTCTGAAGTTTCGGAATATTTTGTTGTTTTTCGTATATGGCAAATTTTGTGCCTTTAAATATTATGCATACTTGGCATTTATTTGATCTCTGTTTTATACATAACTAATCTAATGAAATTTGCACAAAAATAGTTATTAATATGGTGAATCGTAGCTATAGAATACTATTATTAATTATGTTGAAAATGTCAACTTTTTTTTTTTTTATCCATGATGATAATTAATAAAGGACGTTGTTAATTTTATTCAAGTGTACAATTTTGAATGAGCAATGAGTCTCTGTCACCATAGAGCCACCACCACTTATAAAATTAATTAGCTTTCTGTGGTTTATTTTCAATTATCCAATTATCTTTTAATTAGTAGTTTATTGTGAGCGTGATTAAGAGCTCGTTGGTTTTTAGTTTTTAAAAATTGTACTATAAAACAGTTTTCAGAAATAATTTTTAAAAATAGTGAGAGGGGTTTTCAATACAAATTTGTGTGTAAATTCTGAAAACTAAAACATGTTTTAGATATTTTCATATTTTGGTTTTTAAATACTGAAAACAAAAATTGTTCCCGAAAACTGTTTTTGAAAACTCGACTGCCAAACGGGTTTTTTAGTTTTCTGTTTTTAAAAACAAAAAACTCTTTTCAAAAAGAGAAATCAAACAAGCCCTAAGTATATTGTGTGTGCTCACAAAAACCCAAAGAGTGCCGCATCAAGTTAGTGTATTTATGGTGTGTTTGGGTACATAGCTTAATTAAATACTTATACAATAAATTATTTTTAAATTATAGGTTTTTTTAGAAAAAAATGTAAAACTTACTTGAATAAGTTAAAAACAGCTTATTCTAATAAGCTACTTCAAGAAGCTTATGAAAATAAGCTGAAAACAACTTATAGAAACTCATAAGCTAAGCTATTTTCATAAATTGCACATAAACCTTTTTAATTAGGGCCTTAGATAATAGGAATAAAAATTCTACTTTTAATATTTACTTTTATATATTTTTTTACTCTCTTAATTTCAGTCATGTAATTCAGTGAGTAAACACACAAGAAAATACATTTGTAAATAGTAAATTGGATCTTCAATTAATGTACTTTTCTACGAGACAAACAAAAGAAAATATCTTCATGCTGTATAAAGTTATTTTATTATTTACCATAATTAGTAAATTTTGATGTAGTTAGTTATATTTTAAAAGGAGATAATAATAAAAAGTTGAGGATAAGATAGGAAAGTTGAGATGTGGGAGTGTAGGACCACAGGATGAATTCTGTTATGATGTTATTTTCACATCATTAATTATTCATAAAGTAATTCTCCTTGCATGGCTATTGTGAATTGTTTAGATTTATTTATGAAAAAAGGATTTAGTGTTATTAATTAATTAATTAATGGTGTTGGTTGTTGCAGAGGAAATGGAGAAAGTGAAGGAGATGGAGAGGCGTGGAGAAATTAGGGCAACAAGAAGAGAAGGAATTAATAATTTAAATAATTTAAATAATAATTTAAAAAGTTCAAATATGGAAATAGTAATTGCAAAAATGAGTGATGTTGAGAGCTTACAGAAAGCATTTGAAGGATGTCGTGGCGTTTTTCACACCTCTTCCTTTACTGACCCTGCTGGCCTTTCTGGCTACACTGTAAGTTTTCTTTTTCTTTTTCTGTTTCTCAAAAATATTCTTCATTTTCTCTTTTTTTTACACTAGTTACAACTTTTCCTATACTTTCTTACTATACACTTGTAAAAAATGTTGGAAGTGATTAAGGGTTTGTTTGAACAGTTTTTATTTTTAGTTTTTAAAAATTGTATTATAAAACAGTTTTTAAAAACTGTTTTTAAAAGAAGTTAGAGGAGTTTTCAATATAAATTTGTGTATAAATTCAACAAATTGAAAATTGAAAACCAAAACATGTCTTAGATGTTTTTATATTTTGGTTTTTAAATACTGAAAAATAAAAACTGTTCCCAAAAACTATTTTTGGAAACTCGGCTGCCAGACGGATTTTTTAGTTTTCTGTTTTTAAAAACAGAAAACTCTTTTAAAAAAGAGAAATCAAACAAGCCTTTAAATGATCCTTAAAAAGTACATTTAGGACCTTAAATACTATTTGATTTTCTTTAAATCTTTCTAATAATAGCATGATAAAAATTAAATGATCTTTCAATGGTTAGCTCCTACATACATGGAGTTACTATTTCTACCTCTTTCATTTCTTTTTTTACTATGCATTTTTATTTTTAAAAAAATTTGTCCTTCACACACTATATTTGAAAATTGGACGTGTCCAGATTTCAAAAATTGAATAATTAATAAGTGTGTTTCGCAAAATTAACTAACAGTTTTTAAAAATTTAAAAACCGAGCAAATACTAAAAGGATTCTTTAAAATACTTACTAGTTATTAAACATCGGGTGTGTCCAATAATTAAAAACCGAACGAATATTAAAAGATTCTTCAAAATACGTACTAGTAATTAAAAACTATTAGTTAATTTTATAGAATATTAATTCGCCTAGTTTCTAAAATCCAAGCACACCCGAATTTTAAATACTTGACAAAGGGCAATTTAAAAAAAAAAAAAAAGTGTCTGGAAGAAAAGGAAGAGATGAGAATAGTATCTCCCCTGCATACCTACCTACCATCTTAACTAAGAGCAACCTTAGTTTGTAGAGAGGATTATCTTAATTAAGTAATATATTTTGTTCTACAAGGAAAGAAAAGTTAATGCATAATATTGTCAAATTAAATCAATAATTGATGATTTTCTAATTTCTATGTGTATGTGATGTATTTGTAGAAATCAATGGCAGAGATTGAAGTGAGAGTGAGTGAGCATGTGATGGAAGCATGTGCAAGAACAGGTTCCATAAAGAGATGTGTCTTCACTTCATCACTATCTGCTTGTTTGTGGCAACAACAATCTAACCTCTCCCCTGTTATTATTAATCATGCCTCTTGGAGCTCTGAATCTCTCTGCATGGACAAAAAGGTAAATTTATACCCTTATACAACATGATTATGTAGGTGGATATATTATTATATGACCCAAATTAATTCTTAAAAATATATGGCAGCTATGGTATGCATTAGGGAAGATGAGGGCAGAGAAGACAGCTTGGAGAATTGCTAGTGAAAAGGGTTTGAATCTCACTACAATATGCCCAGCTCTCATTACAGGTCCTCAATTTTCTCATAACAATCCAACACCAACAATTGCTTATCTCAAAGGTACTATATATATGCAACCAATAATAATTGGTTTAATTTAGGTTCAAATATATGGGTTTGACTATTTATTGCTCTAAGGGTAATGGTTAATTATCTATTAGTTCTGAGTGCATGTTTGATTTTCAATTGCATCATGTGACCCGTGTTCCAATGAGTGGATTTGGTCCTCAAATTTTGTAAAATAGACAGTTTTAATCCCTTTATCGCTAGTTGGATGAGAATCGTCGCTAAGTTTTAAATAGTTCATGGAGAGACTAAATTGCCATTGGCCCAAAATCACCTATTTGAAAGTCAATGAATCAAATTTTTTCAAAGTATAAAATAGGAGTACCAAAAGTGCAATTGAGCCTTAAAAAGAATAATTTAACTATTTTTTTGTTACGTGAAAGTGTGTCCATTGGTTTCTGAACTGAAGAGCTGCTACTAAAAGTAGCACTCTCTAGTCAATAGACCAATCAGTTGGATGCAATTTATTTATTTATTGTCCCATTTGATTTAAATATAATAGAATCTAAAATTTTTTGTGAATGATGGAAATACAGGGGCACAAGAAATGTATTCACATGGTTTACTAGCAACAGTTGATGTAACAAAACTGGCTGAAGCTCATGCATTTGTATTCAAGGAAATGAAAAGAAATAATGCTTCTGGCAGATACATTTGCTTTGATCATATAATAGAAAACCAGAATGAGGCAGAGAATTTGGCCAAAGAAATTAGTATGCCAAGAGAAAAAATTTGTGGAGAAGCGTCAAATAATTCTCCTTTGCGAAGATTTGAACTTTCTAATGAGAAGTTATGTAGACTCATGTCAAGGCCAATTAGGTGTTTTAGTGAATATTAGATGAAATGAAAATCATGTGATGCTTAATGGTGTGCCTTAGGTTTTATTAGGAGATTAGGATAAATGAGGCATGTTTTAATTTATAATATGTTTTTAGTGATGTTTGTATTCATTTATAAGCTTATTTTATGTATAATTAAGTTTATTCAATTTTGTAATTATCTCATTGCTGACTCTTGCAAGTGATTAATTAAAATCAACCAGGTTCTTAGGATTCCAGATAAATTTTAAGAAAATATATGTCAACTTTATAATTAACCAAGTATACTGAATGTCAAAGATTAGAATAATTAAAATCAAGCTAGTTATCAGGAAGGTGAGGTAAATTTGAAGAAAATGAGAACTAGTATATAATATATAACTAAGCATATCAAATGTCAAAGATTACAAGAATTAAATTGCTAAATTCAACTAAAGAACAGAGTATGCATAGCATAACTCTTAAAAAGGGGCAAAGGTGATGTCTTTTCACTTGATAATTAAGGATTAATTTATTTTTTTAAAACACCAAAAATATCTTTCAAGTGACAATTAAAGAATTACAACATGTGATTCAGTCATGTAGCTCATTTGGTAAATGTATGAGAGACATGAGTGTGTGAGTATGAGATTCGATTCCTGATTATACTACTTTGCTATGAAATAAAAAAAAATCAGAGCATGTCTGAAAACATTGAATAAAACTTTTGATTTCAAAAAATAGCTTTTCCTTGATTTAAGATGATGTTTGGATGCTTTTTTTGCAAATTTTATTATTTTTATTTTTATTTTGTTATAGCTACTAAAAAGAAATTCTAAATAAACTATAATTTGGAGCTTTATGATTAAAGTTTTTTGTTATAATATATTTTGTTGTTTTACAGTTTAAATTTCTACTCAAAAAAAATAATTTTTATATCATTCAAACATAAAAGATTATTTTTAAAATTACTTTTTAGCAATATATTCAAATAAAAATTGATTGTTATGATCGATTAAGATAATAATCAATTATAGGCATAATCAATTATTAAAATAATATATTTTTCACAATTAATCCAATCTAGTTTTATTAGACATAATTGAGCACTTTATAGAATTTAGGCATGTTTGGATTAGCTGTGAAAAAGAATCAATTATCTAACACATAATTAGTTTTTGTTTGGCTATATTTGATGTAAGAAGCGATTTTTAAAATAATTTTTAGATATGAGAAGCGATTTTTAAGCTTTTTAAAATAATGTCAATTTTTTAGTTGAAGAAACAAAAGCTTTTGTCTTTGTTAAAAGAGAGTAAAAAACTTCTGTAAATGTAAAATCAAACAATCCAATATATGTTGCACCCAAAAATACCCAAACATGCCCTTTGTCTCGGCAGCAAAATTTTTCTATATACGACTATTTGAATCTTAATCAACATGCATGATACTAAATTACTATCTATTAACTATATCGGACTTTGTCAATTAGGTATAGGGGTGGGAAAAAGCTTTTGGTTAAACAGGTCACACCTATTTTATAATTGATGAAGCTAAGTCCGACTTATTGACCTATCATAGACTTATTTTTTAGGCTAAGTTTAGCCTATTTGAAAGCTTATAAAGCCTATTTATAGGCCAACTTTATCCTAATTCCTCTAAAAACGTCAATAATTCTATCTTAAATATGCCAACAAGTCACTAAATAGGCTAATAATTATTTTTAACAAGCCTCTAAATAAGTTTAATTTATAAACATATTATAAAATTTATTGTATTTATATTTATAAAATTTATTTTATATATTTTATTTTTTGAAAAAAACATAATATTTTTTTTATATTTATAAATTTTATCATATATATATATATTAAAATATTAAAATATAATAAGCTGGCGTACTAGGCTTAATATGGTTTTTAAAGACTTGTACCTAACCTTTTTACTTGAATAGACTTTTAAAAAAACTTAGAACATGCCTTTTTATTAAACGGATTAGACTTTAAATTGGTTAAGCTATAGACTCATGTTAGGCCGATGAGCCTTTTTTACACCCTTAATTAAGTAGAAAGCGCTTTGTTTTATGAACAAAGTGGCTTTGTAAGTTTCATTATGAAAAGTTTATAATTTTGAAAAGAATGAACTTGTCAAAGGAGAGGTACACTAAGTCTTTTTTTTTGGGTAGAAGGAGAGGTTATGACCAATTTGTTACTATTAGAGTTAACTTCAACAATCAACAATCAACAATCATGGAAACATCTCACACTCATGAAGTCAATAACTGTTCTTGACTTCTTGCTGGTGTTTTGTTATAGAGTTGTAATCATGTCGAGTTTGAGAGAAATCAAAATCCAACTCCATGCACACAAAATAAATAAATGGATTTTGCTATTTTATTTGGTCTCAATTCTTACCAACCTCATTATAATTTTGTAGGATCAGGTCGGATGTCAGGTTTGTCCTATAGATATTAAAAAAGTTAAAAAACAACAAAGTGCCAAAAAAAAAAAAGTGATCTCCTAAATATTTTACTAAGGTAAATTAGTAAAATTAAGAATAAAAAATAATAATCAAGGTTTAGTCAAGTCGTGTTGGTACGGTTGCGACCGGAGAACAAAACCTAGTACCCGATTCAAATTTTTTGAGTCTCTTAGAATTATAAGGATATCTATTGTTAGAAGTCATAATTAATAGCTAAGATATCTGACAGAATTTAGATTGGGATAAACATTTTCTTACTCTAGCCAACATGTATCTTTTAATATTGGGTCGGGTTGATTGAGATCGCGAATTAGATCGAATTATTTACACCCATAATTTATTTGTCTATTCTTATAATGTATTAACTCTAGTAAAAAATAATTGTCGGGTGTGGTCATAAAATGTCGCTTCGTATTTCCTAAAAGAATGTGATGAGTTAAAAAGCGGTAATATGTTATTGATATATACTTGGAATTATAATTGATTAATTTATGTTATTAATGGAAATTAGATCCATCCGAGAAATTATTGCAAACACCAACATGGCTTATCAAATTTGTTAACGGTGATGTGTGTGTTTTGGACACTTGTTGAAAACTAGAAAACTTGACTTCACTGGTAAACCTCAAGGGAGTAAAAATTACCCAAAATTAATTAATGTTATTAATCCGTGTACGAAAATCAAATAAGTGTACCAAAATTAATTACCAATTAATAACATGCAGTTTTTTTTTGTGACGAAGGATTCTCAGTTTGCCAAAAATGTACATGAGGACTAAAAGTAAACTTTTTAAAGTTTAGGGATTAAAAATCGACGTTTTAAAGTTTGGGGATTAAAAATAAATTCTCGCTAAAGTTCAGGGACGAAAAACATATTTCACCCAAAAATATATATATCACATCAACCTCGGATTATTATTATATAACTAAAAATTTTATTTCAATTATTAGGATTAGGGATGTTAAAATGGGCCCGGCCCACCAAAAATAAGTGGGCTGGGCTGGAATTTTTGGCCCGCCCACTTATGCAGCCCGCCCCGCCTAGCCTGCCAGCCTGCCGGGCTACAAAGGTGGCGGGCCGGGCTGGCCCGCCAGACTAGTGACACTTTTTTTTGTTGTTAAAAATTGATAGGGCCAAACAAAAAATGCCTATACCAAATAAAAAAACATAAAAAAATTAAGCCCATAGTTAAAAATAATAAAAAATCAATTTTTTGTATGGTGCAAAAAGTAAAAATAAATAAAAAAAGATAAATTTAATTTTTTTAATTGCTTTTTAATTATGTGGCGGGCCGGCCCGTGACCCACCTAATTTTTAAAGTGACGGACCGGGCTAACAAAACAAACCCGCATTGTCTTGGTGGGCCGGGCTGACCCGTTTTGCCACTCCTAATTAGAATAACACAATCCAAAATGTTTTGAAATCAGTTCTTCTGGATTTTGTTAAAAGTTTTTTAAATTCTAAATTTTTGGATAACGTGCTTCAAACTTTTTCTGGAAAACTTTTCATATCATATTTTTTTTTAAAAAAGACAATTTCATCAATAAAAATAAAGGATGTACTCCAAATTGAGTGGCAGCGGTAACAAATTAAGCCATACGAAAATGTTGACAAAAAAAGGTGTTCTGTTGACCAAAATAAAATGTTGCAGAAAATAAACATTGAATAGAGTAAGAGATTTATGTTGACTAAAAACATAAGAGAAAAGAATTATCAATAGATCACTTGAACTATCAAATAATAATTAAGAATAGAGGGAATAATTGGATATAATTCAGTCCCTTAGATGTTCATTAAGATTGCGATCATATCCGCAAATCATTACAGGTCTGTAGGCTCATCATCATGATCCTATTCACTAATTTTTACCAAAAATAACCCAAAAAAGAACGATGCAAATATTTAAAAAAAAAAAAATACGAAGAGAAGACAGAGAAATTAAAGGAGGCCTCAGAGATGTTGGTGGATAAAACATCATCAAATGGGTGTTTAATTTTTCCCATCAAGAGTAGCAAATATTTTTCAACCATCACTGGCAATAATGCAGAGAAGGAATAACAAATTAAAAAGAAAAAAAATAAAAGAAAAAAAGACGAATAGGATGTTGTCAGAATTAGCTGGTAGTGATCTCATGTATAAAAAGAAAAATATATCAATGGGAATCCGTCTGATTTTTATCATCACTCAACATCATGTATCATAATCAAATAAAAAAATGTTAACATCAAATTCAAACGAATGGAAAATTCAAAACAAACAAAGAAAAGAGAGAGAGAATTGGAATAGTGGTGATAAATGGTAATGGGAGAGATTTGGAATAGGATTCAAGGGAAAGGGAGTGTGTAGTTTTCGGCTGCTCAAACAATTAAATACTATCATAGATATTAGAGTTTGGTGAACAAAGTCTTATGGGGTTTTGGGCCCGTGAAAATTTGAGCAGCCCACTTTTAAGGCTGAGAATTTTTATTATTATTGAGTTGGGCCTATTGGACCAGTGTTGTGCTATCTCGTAAGGTGGAAGGGATTAGCATCATTCCTATTAGGAGTGGCACCATTTTTTTAATATATAAATTTATGATTATTATATATAAAGAGATGATGAGATTTTCAAAATTGGGTGGTCTCAATCCCTCTCACCATCTCGTAATTGTGTGTTTAGTTTTATGATAGTAAAGTTGGTTCACTATAATTAATATTGATTATAATTTGTTATGATGTAGAGCGATTTCTGTTTGAAAAACTAGCATTGAAAAGTGATTTTTAGAAGTAATTTTGTTTGCATATTTATCAAAATTACTTTTGCGGTGTAAATTATTATTATATGATGCATATTTAACTTTTATTTTTTTTAGAAATAAAAGCAATTAAAAGTTATTTTTCCTTCTATCATGATTTAGGCACCAAAATTAATTACTTAAAATTTGCTTGTAAAAAAAATTACTTAAAAATCTCAAATGACTATTTTCTCTACCAAACTTTTTTTCCTCCAAAACAAGCCTATAGCATCATAAAGTTATCACTTTATGTGCAAATAAAAGGCTTTGCACCCATGTCCATATTAGCTAGAATTGGGAATACGGGCACTAGCATGTGGGTTGGCTCTCGAAGTCTACTTTTTAAACGGTCTAGTATTTTAGTGGCCTATATGAACACACGGTTAAATATGCTAACTTGTGAGCCGACTCATATAAAACATTTATATTTCTTTAAAAAAACATTTAAGGATAAAAAAATTTTGTTTAACGATGCATGAGAAAAGTATGCTTTTAAGTTTTAATAAAAAAAAGTTATTTTTAAAAATTATAATAAAACTATTATAATAAAATTTAAATTGTACAATTTTAAAAGTAAGAATTAAAAATAAAGTTTTAAATTAAATTAACTTATTATTTTTATTTTATAGATTTGGGTCACAGACCAAACACATTCAACTTTCAGTTCAAATAAACTAACCTGTGTAACTTACTATGTAAATGATCTTCATTTTTTCTAGTCCAAGACCGTGCTGGACACAAGTTTTGCCTATTGGCTCATGGTTACATACGGTATATCCAACTCTAATATTAGCGCACTCTAATAGGACATGATCTTTAATCAAAAGCTATGAATTTTAGCTTATTTAAAAAAAAACATTTTGTAGTTATAACAAAATAAAAAAATTAACCATTTTTGTAGAAAAAATATTTAAAAAAAATCCAAATATCATCGTAGATTAACTATTTTTTTTTGAAAAAAGCAAAAGCTTTTTTTTCAATATTTTTAGACATGTTCTAGATTGTTAAAAGGAATTTATATAAATACTCCTATGGATTTTGAATTTCTGGAACTGAGCTGCTACTCCTTTTTTTACTGTACTTATTGGCTATACTTGATTGGACATGTAATGGACCAAGGTCTTTGGGCCTAAATGGTGGTCCAGAACAGAATCAAATAGTAAACAGCCCAAAATAAACTGCAAGTTACTCTAGAAAAAAAAAAGAGTGCTTTCGAAGAAAAACACTGCAAATTATTAATATATTATGAAATTTATGAATGTTAGTTATGAAAAAAAAAAATAGTGTTCCATGATTACTTTAAGCTTATGTGAAAAAAAAACAAATGCGTGTATATATTTGTCCAAAAAAATATTAGAATCTACAAAACTGTTCACAATTGGATGCCGGGATTCACCCCACCCTACCCCGCTTAAAAACGACACTATCCTTTTTAAACAGTAGCGTCTGGAATTCATTAAATAGTGAAAAAGGAAAGCAAATCACCCTTATTTTTCGGGACACTATTGTCTGAAAATGGATAGTGTCTTTCTCAAATGGAGTGGTACAAATCCCAATGCCGTTCACAATTTACCACTTGCACATAGTTCAATAAAAAAATAAACTTTTTTTTATACAATGATCAGTGTCCTTAGATGCATGTTAAGTGTTAACTAGTAGCTTGTTGTGGCTATAACATTTATATGCACTGGTTAATGCTAGACAAAAAAAAAGTTTTTTTTTACATAGGAAAGAAAAAAAAAAAGAAAAAACTATAGTCTAGTATGCAAGACTGTGTGAGGATAAAAAATATTCAATGATTTTCTCACCAAATTCATTATTATCAATGAATCACAATGCAAATAATACCTCTTATTTCATTTGACCAAATTAACTTTAAGCCAAACAAAACAGCCTTTAGTTTATCATACAAGTTACAAGAATATCCAATACAATTAGAGAATTCGAGTTACCATTCACAAAAAAAAAAAAAAAGTTTAAATTCAATGAAAAAATCAACTGAATAATGTGTTACTTGTGTTCAAGAACAACTTGTTTATTTATTTGTTATCATTTATAAAACTTGAAGTGATTACTTTTGTAATAAAAAGTTATCAATTCTAAGCTCCACCTACTTTGTACCTTAACCTTTGCATTATCCAAATATAAATAACAGTCCAAATAACCCTTTTTCCCAAAACGAGCCTATAGCATCATAAAGTTATCACTTTATGTGCAAATAAAAGGTTTTGCACCTTAACTTTTAAACCGCCCAAATCCATCTTTTAAATTAAAATATTACCAAATCTCTCATCCTAATCTTCTCTTTAAGTTCCCTTTCCATAATTGATGAAACTTCTGAATTATTTGCTTTGTTTACCAAACATATAATCATACAAAGCATCCTGCGACGAACAAGCGATAGTTCATATAGTTATGTACAAAATTTCAGAAATTTGGGAGTTAAAAGTCTAGGTTCGAATCTTAGTAGTGACGATCTAATTTAGAATATTGGGAATTAGTTTAAGATGAATGCGTGAATTTAAAATTTAAAGATAAGTGTGTATGTATTTGTCAAAAAAAAAATATACAAAGCATGCTACTCACCGATAAAAACAAATTCTTGCTGAATTGGGAGAAGAATCCACATCCCACCAATAAAAGTATTGATATAGTGCTAAAAATACACTACAAGTTTATGACTTGAAAATAACACTAGTTCAAAGACAAAATAGGAAAAGTTTTGGTATATAACTACTGTTTCTATCCAACTTATTTACAGCTGGATTTAACTATTTTTTTAATATAAAAAACTGAAAAGTAGAATAAAAAACATGATTTAATTGATGTTAAGTAAATTATAAATAGATTATATATACTTAATTGTGTATTAATTATTAGAAAAGTTTAATTTAGCGATCGAATAACCAAGACCACTGGTAGCTAATATCTCGTCGTAGACCATTTTGATAGCTAATGTCGTCGCTAACTATTTAGCGATCGAATAAAATGATATTAACTACCAATTTTCTTGGTTGCTAAATAAACTTTTTTTAGTAGTATACAAATCATTTCTCGACTAAATAACTTGTCTAGCCCTACCTGATAAATTATATCTTGCTACGATTTTTCCCTAATAATAAAGCGAAGATATTTGAGAAAAGAGTAAAAAAAGGGGCATGCAATTAGGACTTAGACATGAGTGCACGTGCACTCTGCCCCTCACGTGCCAGAATATTGCTCTCAAGTGAGATGCAAGAAAATCAAACATATGATATCATAACAGTAAGACTCATCAATGGTCCAAATAAGTTACTACTAGTAAAAATGTGTTAGGTCTACATAATTTTAGAATGTGTTTAAGAATAATGCGCAAGAAGATTTTTGATTTGATTCCTAAAAAACAATATTTTTTTTAAGAAGAAGGTCCTCTCCAGAGTATTTTACTTAAAAAAAAAAAGTAAGACTGAGTGAAAAAAAATAAAAGAAAGAGTTATGGAGATTGGAAATTAAACAGTAACAGTTTCGCATGTGTTCATTGGAACTCTTCAACACTCTTCCCTTACTTCTGATCTCTCTCTCTCTCTTTCAGACAGATTTTCTAATAACACAAGTATATATACATATATATATATATATATATATATATATTGTTCTTCTGTGATTTCATGATTATAATATATGGTTTTGCCTTTTAATTAATAAAAACTAAAAAGTGTTACAAACTACGATAAATAAATTACTATAAAGCACTCAGAGGCAGAGAGTGAGAGAGAGAGAGAAAGAGATTCCTCTGTAACCAAATTAAAAACCAACCTTGCTTGTAATCAAATCAAATGGATGTTCCTCAAATATCAGATCAAGTTTGTTCTTACAATACATCTTCTAAGAGATCATTAATCTCATCATCAGATCATCAGTTTTGGAATTTCACTTGGAAATCTTACAAGTTTCATTCTGATTTTGAAGATTCACTCTTGCACTCAGGTAACTAACTCTCTTAACCTCTTTCTTTTTGTTTCATGATTTCATCATTGGTCAATAATAATAATGATACTTATAATATGTGATAATTCTTATGGCGTTTTTAAGTTATTAGTAATTAGTGAAGTGCAATGCATGGTTTAATTTTCAGTCCTACATTTTTGTCTGAATCTTGATTTGAGCTTCAAAATTAAGAACTTAAATGCATGCAAGTCTTGTTTATGATATTTCTCAGTTGAATTTGAAAGGAATATTTAATTAATTACATAATAGATATACATAACTTTAATTTCCCCTCAAAACCTATTTAATTTGCATTTTGGATTCTCATTCCTCCTTATAATGTATTGCATGTGTGACTATTCTCTATCCTCTCTAACATTGACAATGATTTAGTTGAATTGTCGAATAAATTTAAATTTGTGTACTTTGTTTCAATAAGATGAAAGTTTAATTTGCATTAGTTCCATGAAAGTTTGAAGCATTCTTTATTGAAATTAGACGACTTTGTTTAGTAATTCAAATTTCATGACATATCATTACATATATAATATATATATTACTTATATAAAAAAATAATCAGTTTGGTTATTTTGAAAATCTAAACACACTTAAAAATGTTAAGAAAGTTGACATAGAAAGCATGCACCACTTGAGTTTTTTCAGAGAAGAAATCAATGGCGAAAAAAGTTTATTTTTGGTGAAAAAAATTAAGTATTTATTTTACAAATTAAACAAACAAATAAACTCTAAATAAGTCTTCTAGTTTTATGTCATTAACATCATAATAGGATTAATTACAAATATCTCCTCATTCTCCTGTATATATATAGGACTAGTGATGGCCACTAAGTCACACCTATGAGTCTGTTATGTATATAAGTACAAATATTTTTTATCAATATTAAAAAAATACTTTTATTTATAATGAATGAATAATTAAATAGGCCTATGTCATGTGCCATATATTTGAGGAAATTTATAGCACCACCATCTCTAATTTATAACCCCTACTATACCCATTTTTTGGAACTTTTGCAATGGCAAAAATATCTCTCCCGAAATAGGTCTGTTTGGAAATAGATCCGGATAATGTTTTTTGGAAAGTCATTACTTTGAAAAATTTGAATTTTATCCGAAAATAGCTCTTTCCAAAAATGAAAAAGACCTTACTGAAAAAGGGATTTTCAAAAATTTTCGAGAGAGGACTTTCCGAAAACTTAAAAATAAAATACCTTTACAAGGAGGGCCTTTTAAAAATTTTCGAAATAGGATATTTCGAAAATATTTAAAAAGGGACCTTTTTAAAACTCAACATGTGAGTGGTGCTTTTTAAGGTCAAATTTATAATTAGGGAGCACGAAAATTTTTAGGGTTGGTTGGTGCACATATAAATGACCTATTTGTGAATGTTACCATTTTTTTTTCCTTGATAATGTGGGTGTTATTACTTATTACTAGTTCTTGGATCACTCCTTTGGATTATAGAATTTAGGCCACCATTGTTATTATTTCTATAAAAAAAAAATGTATTGGTGGAAACATGTATCTTCTTTGTTTTTTTTTTTTTTTTTGTAAGCATGTGTCTTTTTCTTTATATCAAAGCTATCTCACACCCCATAGTAAAAAAAAAAAAAAAAGAAAGAAGAAGAAGAAGAAAGAAAATGTTCTTACAAGTTAATAATCATTCCCTAGACAATTTAATTTATTAATAATCATTATCCCATGTAGAAGAATATAATCATATTAAGATAAAAAAAAATCAGACTGAAAAAAAAAGAATGTAATCATATATTATGTTGTGTTGGACCTAGAGACTAGAAAGACAGCCAGCTACCATCTATATTAATCATCTTGCTTTCAGATTAGTTAATTTTAAATAAAAATAATCATTATAAAATTACATTATTAAAAATTAAATTTGACTAGAGCTAGTATATAAAATCATTAACTTAGCAGCATTGGTAGATCTGTTTTCTCTTTCCCCCTGTTTTTTTTTGTTTTTTTTTTTTTAAGTTTACTGAAAAACCTCTTGGAGATCGCAAACATTACTTTATTTTTTATTTTTTTATAACTATGGATTTTTTCATTGTTTTATTTTATTGAATTAGAATAGAAGATTTTTCTTTTTTTAAAATATATAAATTTGAAGAAAAGTTTTGACCTATATATATAAAAATATAAGATGAATAGGTTCAGCAAATTAATTACCTTTATTTGTTTCATATTACTGCAATTGCAAATGAAATAGGGTCTGTTTGTTATGGCTTATTTTATAAAATAATAAGTTGTTTTAATAAAAAAAAAGCAATTTAAATTTTTTTAAGATTTTTGTTTGTAATTTTAAAAATAATCTTAAGCAAGAATATTAAAATAATCATATTTTCATATTTTTTAAATTATTTTTAGTCACTGTTCAAAATAATTAACTATCGTAAAAAAAATTAAAAAATATATTATTTTTATTTTAACTAAACATAAATAACTTTTAATCTTTATCATAATCAAATAAAAAGTTAATCAAATTTTTATCAACCTTCAAAATTAATTATTTTCAAACAATAAGGAACAGATCCATAACTCTTTTTCCCCTATTTAATCATTTATTCATCGTGGGTTTCTACCATAATTTTTCTTACACCAAAAAAGTTATATATAATTTTAACCCGTCTTATTCTATAATATAAGTACATTAGACTATTCATTCATAGAAGTAACAAGAATTTAAGTATTTATTTATTGTTTATTAGGAATTTCTTAACTTACTCTCACTTATTTTTTAAAAAATGAATACATTAGTAAGTTATAATTTAATTTTTTAAATTCTTCTATTAATATATTTTCACTTATTTTATAAATAGTGTATTTTAACAAATTATAACTTAACTTTTTAAAGTACATTCACAAAATGTAGCATGTTAATATACTCCTTCTACGTTATTCAAATTCTATTTATATTATATATATGGGTCTTACTAAATAATATTCTAAGAGCACTTGTTTAAAATACAAAAGAGAAAATATTTTATTAGGATCGGTAGCATATAAAAATAATTTTAACTTTCGAATTAATAAATACTATCAATCTCAATAAAACATTTCTATTTTTATTATTGTTAACAAATGGCCTTAAAGTAGTGTTTAGTAATTTTTTATATATATTACTAAGAAAATAAACTAATTTATACATTATACTGAATTACTGAACGTCTTTGGTCAAAATGGATCTTATTGGAAGAAGATATATATGATTCCCTACTAGAATATTTATTTAATACACACATGCCCAAGTTGATTGGGCTTGGAATCCTCATCCTAATCAAATTAAATACTATACCAAAATTTGATTCTTATTTGTGAGTGATATATATATTTTTAGAAAAAAATTAATGTTTTATGGTACTAGTACAAGTTAGAGTCATGAGTGACTTTTATTGCAAGGTATCATGTTTTAATATGGAGTATTTTTTTTACATTAATATTTTTTTATCTATTGGAATCTTTGATCAATAGACACACTCCTACTATTCAATTTAACTTTTTGTTTTTATTTTAAAGGAATCCATGTGAATGAGCATCTTTTGTGCCAATTACAGTGTATTGTCATGTGAGAAACATACTCCTAAATTATAAAATATCACCTTTACCTACATTAAATTTTTTTTTTTTTAAAAAAAACATGTCTTTCTTCTTCTTCTTTTTTTCTCTTAATCCTTTTTCAATTTACCCTTTTTTTATGTTCCTTTTTCAATATAGTTTAACTTCTTTGCAAATGCAAACTTCTGTAGCTTATATCTGTTACACTACTTTTCAGATTGATTCCTACCTAAAAGTAAAAAAATAAATAGTCAGTGATGTTTCAAGATTTTGGCAATTGATGGGATTTTACCTTTTTCTCTGCCATTTCCATTCACTTGGATTAAATTTTAATTGAACATGAATAATCACTTTAACTTGTTTTTTCTCATTATATAAAAATATAAAAATATAGAGTGATTGACCATTTTGATCTCTCGAGTTACAGAGCATTTTAGTTCCTGACTTTTTAAAATGTCTGAATTAGTCCCTGATTTTGTACTTTGTAAGTCACATTAATCCCTGAAGTTAAGTGACATTGACGAAATGCTTATGTGACAAGTGAAATGCCTATATGACATGTTATTTGCCACATATGAGTCCATGTAAACGATCAAACAGTGTTATTTTGCCTAATCTCCAAAGTTGCGCAGCGTTTTGAGCTTAAAATTAGGTTATGTTGTTAGTGATTTAAGAGACTAATTCACTTACATATTTTCAGATTAAGCAAAACGACGTCTTTTTTACGCTTATGTGAACTCTTAAGTGTCAATTAACATGTCATATTGGCACTCAGTGTGTTATATTGACATTTTGCCAGTGTTACTTAACACTAAAGACTAAAGTGACTTAGGGAGTACAAAGTTAGGGACTAATCCAAGCATTTTAGAAAGTTAGGAACTAAAATACTCTGTAACTACAAAGTGAGGGACCAAAACGATAAATAATTCTAAAAATATATCATGAAATTTTATTTCAGACTTATAATGTATTTGGTTGTTATAAAATTCAAAAAAATTTATTTCGTCCCCTATAATTTTCAGGTCTAAATTTTTTATTTAAACTCAATCTCATTTTCGTCGAGAATTTCAAAGTCTTCATGGTGCATATAGAGAGGACAAACCAAAAAATGTCAGTAAATTGGATTTTTTTTTTTTTTTTTTGTAACACAAACCAAAATAGGAATGAGGGGATAAAGTGAATGTTCTGTTTTGTCAAAAGAAGAAATTATAATTTATAAACCATTTCATCTCATTACCCTGTCTCTTTGATCACTCTCACATTCCAATTTCCAATTCAAAGTTTCATTTTATTTCATTCTAGGTAAAAATATGTTACATTCTCTAAATTTACTAGGTTTTTTTACTAGCTTACCCTGTTACCTACAATGCATTATAACCATTACTATTTTAGTCACAGACATTTTTCTGTGCATTGATGATTCCATTTTCTTTCTTTACCCTGCAATTGCTATAACTAGTGCACAACAGAGGATAAAAAAATAAATAAAAATATCCCTATTCTGAACCTAAGGTTCCACCTATGAGAGCCTATAGTGGTAGATAGTGTAGACAATACATCACTCTCAAAAGTAACATTGTTTAGAATAAATTTATCATTGTTTTTAAGTTTTTATTGTATTTAAAAGTGAAAATATTTTATTTTTAATTAACTAAAAATCAAACGTGCAATCATTATATTAGGGTTCTAATTATAATTAATATATAAAAAGTAGTACTTTGTTAGAATATGTAAAATTTGTTTTAGTAATTTTTATATCTTAAATGGACAAGTCTTTCAATATTAATGGGAATATGGGATGATATGCAGAGCTCGTTATACGGCTCAAGTCACATGTGCTCGTAGATTAATTGGGTTGACTGACAAAACTCATTTTTCAAATGGTTTAGTATTTTAATAATCCATATAAGTTTGCGGTTAAACGGGCAAACTTGTAAACCAACTTGCATAAAAAAATTTATTAAAAAAATAATTTTTATTTAAATTTTTTTATTTAAAGTGTATTTTTAATTAAAAAAATTTTATTTTACTTTTTCGATAATTAAAATATTATTATAAAATTAAAATTACACTAAAAAATTTAAATAAATAAGAATTAAAAATAGAGTTTTAAATTTATTTATTTTTAATTTTGTAGAAGTGACCCACGAGCCAACTTGCAAACCCACTAACAAAACCCATTTGACTTGCGGTTTAAATGGTGTGAAACCCTTTTTACAAATGGTCTTAATTTTTTCTGGCACACAAGTGCGCGGGCCACAGATTTTATGAACTGCGGACTGTATACCCAACTTTAAAGATATGGGGTACTAAAAATACTTTTATTTTCGTGTACAAGTGTCAAAACTTTTTCTGATGTTATTATTATATATAGACAAATGATATTTGGTGCCCTAAGGGCACTATTTAAGAAACCAAATGTAATAAAAAGATATTAGAATGTGTAGTTTTTTGTATTCCCGAGATACGGAACAATGTGCTCTTATGATTATTATTCTAATTCTAGTAACTTTATCTAGTGCCCTTAGGGCACTATATATCAAGACCCTTATATATATAAGAGTTTTGCTAACTATTGTCATCAGGACAATAGATAAGCTATCTATAAATAGAAATTTTACACTAAAAGTATAGTATTTAATGCTACAAGTACATCTTCATTAATTATAACTTTTGTTAAGCATTTATATTAATGAGTTACTTATCCATTGCCCTAAAGAACTGGTTAACAAAACTCTATATATAATCACGTATTAATTCAAAAGAAAAATAATAATAGTGTATTAATGCATCATTTATTGAGTTTGACTACTACATGAAATTCATTAAATAAGTATTAAATGCTAAGCAATTTTTACACTGGATCAAATCCACTTCATTCATTGAAAATTTTTAATAAAAAAAGAAACAAAATTTTACGCGGGTTTCACATGTTTTATGTGAGACATGCATGAATTTTGTTTTTTTTTTTTTATTAAAAATTTTCAATTATCTGGGAGACCACTAACCCCTCTTGTCCTAGTATCTCAAGAATTCAACAAAAATTCTTAAGTGGGTCTCGTATGGGCTTGTAAAAATACTAACTTTTATTTTTATTTTTATATTAATAAAAGCATTAATTTTGGTTCAAGCATCTAGTGCCATTGTGTAAAAACAATCCTACTAAACACACATTCACGTCAACACACTCCAATTAAACATGAATTTTAACAAGAATATCGAACTAGTAAAAATTAGTTAAGTATTCTCTATTAGAGATCGTCGAAAACCACTCTCATTTGGTGGGTATGTAAGCAGTTTTAATTTGATTCAAGAACGTTAATTGAAGGCAAATCTGTGGGTACAACAAAACTGTGAATAGAGAGTCAAAGGAATAGAGAAGTAACGTATGTCTAATAATGGTCAACATTTTAGTGAGAGTTAAAGTGATGAGTGATCTTCAAATTCAAAGTAACAGTACTATTAGTACACTACACAACACAACACACTCACTCTTTCCTCCAAAAAAAAAATAAAAATGAAAGTACTAAAATTAACTTCTCACCTTCTCACACTGAGTTCCTGTTTCACTAAATGAAGTCACTCAAGTAAAGTAAAAGCTCTTCAATGTTCCTACCTCTCAACAAGTAAGTTATTATCACTTTGTCAATTTTCATTCTTTTAGCCATTGTTTGAAATCCTAAATTGAAGACGTGATCTAGGTTTTAGGAGTGAGTTAGATTTGAACACAAAATCAAAGAGCTGTTAAAGAGGAACGTATCATTTTCGTTCATCAAAGATAAAAAAAATGCATAGTAAAACTTAAATGTTTGAGTGGTATATATGTTTGATTCTGGTTAAATCGAATTGTGTTTGTGAGAAAAAATTATGTTAATTAAGGAGCGTGTTTGACTTATTTTGTGAGTGTATAGCTTGTTGAGTTTGTAATCTATGATGATATGCGTTTTAGAATGAATAAGTTTGTAATGAATGATCGAGATTAAAATGTTAAATGTCGAGTAAGGAGTGTTGTTTGAAGAAATATCATGCTACAATGGTGTGCCTTTTATAATAATTGAATTTGTGATGGATGATCGAAATTAAAATATAATTAAATTTTATGTAAAAAAGGCATTTATTTGGTGGAAAAATTAAGGGTCTGTATAGTGGACAAAATAAGATAAGAATATATAGGATAAAAAAATTAGATAAGAATATGATAAGATACGAATAAAATGAATAAACTTTTATTCTATTTAATATTTGGTGTCATCATCAGAATATAGTACACCTTATAATAATGTTGTATTATCATATATATTTATATATATCAGTTAAATTATATTATAATAAATATTATATTAATTATAAGTTAGTAATCAAATCTTAATAACTTAATTATATTAATTTTTTTATTTTAAATTTCATATTAAAAATTAAAATTATTATCATATATAGTATATAATACACATACAAAACCTAAGTCAGATTCCTTTTGAATATGTGGATAAATAATTTTTTCTAAAAAATACATGTAATTAATATAATATCCATAAATTATATCAAGCTAAGCCACGTTCTTTTTTTTTAAAAAAAAAAAAGATATATCTAAAATATTGCACTCTAATTTTTTTTATCATAATTTTTTTGTGCTTTTTAAAAACTTTCAATCTATATTTTAAATTCTTATATTGTAATTTTTGTCTCTAGTCAATCTATCTCCAAAATTTATTTCCTCTCTAAACTTTCTTCATTATTTTTTTTACTTCTCACTTTAAAATTTCATCTCTTAATTTTTTATTTTCAAAATGTATCTAACTAAATTTTAGAAGACAAAAATTAAAATGAAAATAAATAAAATGAGCAGAGATAAAACATGAAAAACAAAATTCTTATCTAGTCATTCTTGCTTCTATCTTGACTCTCTTGGAATAATTTTTGAACTAAACAGTATGATAGAATATTCTATCATGATAAGCATATCTTATTATGTTTACTCACCAAATTACAGATTGTAGTATAATAAAGTAACTTATTTTATCATGTCCAACTTATCCAATCCACTAAATATATCGACCTTAAATTTTACTTGACTAGTCTTATTGAAGAAGATGCCTATATAAACTAAAAAAGAGAATATAGAAAGTAGATATATATATATATACTCCTTAATTTTGGCTAGAATTATTGCAATTGTAGCCCTTTTTTTTATTTATTAATTTTTAACCGTTGGATTACGGTTTGGTAGTCACTATGGAACCTTCGTCAATCTATTATTGAACTCTTAATCGAAGGTGAGAGACCGTACAATCCACCAAACTGAAGAGGACAAAATCCAATAGTATGTATATATATATATATATATATATATATATATATATATCTCATATTTGAAATGTTTTTTAAATTTAAAATTGTATATATTTATGTATTATAATTATATATGACTAGTATATGAATAACGAGACAGAGAGAACAAAGATTAACATGATGGATATTGAAATGGAAGAGGCAAAGGCAGAGGAATCAACAAGTTTAGCATGTCATTGAAGTTGCTGACATAAACAAAAAAAAATTCTTTTTTTTTTCTTTTGCAGGGGAATCAATATTCAAGAATAGAGAATCAATAACATATTTCACATGGAAGAGAACCCACCTCGAGTAGTGTTACGGAGAAGCAAAGGAGCGAAAAAAGGAGGAGCCACCGTGGACGACGGCGGCGGCGGCGGCGGAGGGGATAAGATAGAGTGTTCCGGCAAGTATTGCGGCTCGTGCGCCGGCGGCTTCATAGCCGAGTGCGTGGCAGTGTGCTGCTGCCCTTGCGCAGTAGTGCCCTGCCTCGCACTCGCCTTAGTGAAGGCGCCGTGGGCGGTCGGAAGAAGGTGTTTGGGCTTGGGAAAGAAGAACAAGAAGAAAGGACACAAATGTAAATGTAAGAATAATAATGAAATGGAAATGGAGAGAGATGTTTCTGTTTCAGGGTTTGGTGAGAAAATGGAAGTTGATAATGTCATTATTAATGCTGCATTTGAAGCAGAGAAGGTTTGGGTTGACTTGTATCAGATTGGTCATTTGGATTTTGGGAGAGTTTCTTGATTAGTAGTTTCTCACAATGTGATTGATTGAATTTAATTTAGTTCAATTCACTCATTTTTATTTTTATTTTTTCCTTTTTAATGGGAGATTGGAGATAGGGATAGTCTCTTCATAGAGACTCATAACAGGTAAATTTGAAATTTTGTTGTGATTCCTAAAAGATTTGATTTTGAAATTCAGCATTGTCACCATCTCATTTCCCATTGTCCATATCTTTTTTTGTTTTTTTTAATCTTTTTTGTGGATCTTCGATTCAGTGACACACTTGCTCTGTGTTTGGAAATGGTCCTGAAAGTTATTCTAAGTGTCTCCTTTGGTTTTAGGTTGAAATATGTCAAACGTAGATTTAGATTCACAACATAGAAGTTATATCTACTTGTTTTTTTGACACATACTCTATTTATGTTTATCTTATTTTAAGGTGAAATTAAACACATAATTAGTTGTATTAAAATATATTTAATGAGTGTTATTCACAGTGATTGTTTAAATCTTTAAAGTCCTGTTTAATTATTCTTTTAATAGTACAAGTGAGAGTACTTTTCAAAAAAATAAAAATTTATTACTTTTGTATAACATTCAAAATTATTACTCGCACAAATATTTTTGCAATGTTCTAACATGTAAACAAAAAAGGCTCTAAGTTTAGAGTTCGAATCAAAGGAACTCCACTCTAAAAAAGATTTCTGACATTCATCATGTTCGAGTTGAAATTACTTCCGCTATTTTAAATGTAACAATAGTTATAAAAATTAGATTGGCTATTGAACTGGTTAAGACACTGGTTTATGGTTCATTGGTCGGATTGTAGTTGAATTGGTAATAATTAAATATTTTTTATTATTTTAATATTATGTAATACATTAAAATATTGAATAAAAGTTATTATTTTTTACATCATATATATATATATATATATATATATATATAAATAAAGATGATGCATATCTTATCACAAAAAACTTAATAGCATAGTGGTATATTGTATCTTTATTTATTGAGATAAGGATATTTTATAATTATTTTGTGCAAACTTAATTTCGAGAAGGAATTCAATCTATGCTTCTAACCGTAAATATCCTAAAAATAAAAGAAAAAAAAAACTCAATAAAAGAATGTCAATATTTTAACTCTAAAAATTAAAGAATGTCAATTAAAATGATAAATTTATCTGCATCTAATAAATTAGCCTTTTATTTTAATAATTATTAAAATTTATAGGCATGCCCAATTTAAGAGTGTGAGAGTTGAAGTTAACAAGTTAAAAGTTGAAGTAAATTATTTGTCAAAATTACCTAGACTACTAAGAATCTTGGCCCTCTTACTTATATGCCCTTTAGCCTTTAGTATTTTGATAATAACCCACCAATATGAGACTTAAGTTACTTGAGAAAATAAAATGAGAAGGACTAAAGAGTAATTGTGTTGCATTGTTGCACAAATGGGGGACAACATGGGGAAATAAGAAAGAAAATTAAAAAAGGGGGTAATGTAGTGGCACTGTGAAGAGGGTATAATTTGTTTGATAGTACTAAAAATGGAAAATAGAATGAGAAGTGAGTCAAGGAGGCACTTTGTCAAGGAAGCAGAAAAAAGCCTTTGGTTCATTGACAAGACTACCCACAATTGTCCTCTACACTTTCACTCAACTCTTCCATTATCTAGATGTGACATTCTGACCCTTTTCAAGGACACCCCACCAATTTTATTTTTTTTAAAAAATAAAGTTTAATTACAATTTTGATTTTTTTATTTATATATTAAGTGATTTTGATTTTTTATGTTTTAAATTGACAATTTTTGTCCCTCTTGTTTTAAAACGGGCAACTTTGGTCTTTCTATTAATTTTTCTTTCAAATTAGCCATAACTTATAGCCAATTTAGTGATAGTTTCCCGATAAATTAATGACGGAGAGATCAAAATCATTTATAAATAGAAAAATTTTCAAAAAATATTAATTTTGTGACAATTTTCCTTTAAATTAGTGACAAGTTTCAAATTGTTTACTAAAATTAATTAGGAAAAATTGTAGATAATTAATAGATTTTGGAAATACATTCTATGAATAAACGATTTTAGTCCATCGTAACACTAAATTGACTCAAAATCATGACTACTTAAAAAAAAACTAACATAAGGGCCAAAATCACTCATTTTTAAAAAAAAGAATTAAAATTGCCCATTTAAAACTCGGGAGACTAAAATCATCCAAAATAAAAACAAAGGGAACCAAAACTCTGTAATTAAACCAAAAAAAAATTACACCAATATCATATTTGATTTATATACCTGTGCATGACTTTATTCATATAAAAGATACTTGTGATTTTTGTACAAGAAAAAAACAAGTTTCGAACAATATTTGTGTTCCTGAGCCTTTGTTTTTTTTTTTTAATAATTTTTTGTCCTGTGTGTATATCTATTTTTTTTCATAGGCCGTGTTTTTTTTTTGTCAACAGTAGTAGGCCACCATGACAGATCATATATATAAAATTTAAAGTTTTTTGTATATGATCCATTAGACCATTAGAAAAAAAACAATTGAATTGATCCACCAAGAAGAAAAAACAAAAATGATACTAAAAAATTGAAAAATAAATATACTTCCATTGAGTATTATTTCAAAGAGTAATGTTAAAACCTCTTATTAAATTTTTTTATAAATTCTCCTGTCCAGGTAATTTTAATAAGTGTTATCTATCTTTTAAAAAATAAATGCTTAATAGAAAATATAAGATAGTTGTCAAAATTAAGTGAGTAGAAAAATTTATAAAAAAAATTAGTAAAAGAATTTAATATTTTTCTTATATCAAATAGCAGCTCTTTTACTTGAATACATATGAGTGCAATTTCATTTAGCATATACAAAAATCTTCTTAAATTCATAAACTAGTTATTTTATGATATGTTCTTTTAAGTCGTGTGAAATTTTGATGTTTTAACATAGAATCGTTAATACTTTTCGTGCAAAATTTTTCGTAACACACAGCATTACTCTATTTTTAAAGAAGCTATGCAATTTTAATATGTACTAACAGTTTTTCTCAAATTATTACTTATTAAAAAGTAACTTAGAAAAATCAATTTGGGAACTTAATTCCATTAAGACTTTTTTAAATAAAAGATTTGACACTCCTAAAATATTCGACACCCTTTTCTCTCTCCTTTTTTTTTTTGTGTGTGCGTGAGAATTATCACCACATTAAGCTCCTTTTATGTTCTAAACAGGCTAATTTTTATTTTAACGAAATAAATTATATGGTTTTGAGAAAAAGAAAAACATATTGAGAGAGAATTTTCCTTGATGAATGACAAAGCCTTATAGCTGGTTTAATTAGAATATATTTGAAAATACATTTTAATTAATTACTTATACAATAAGTTTAATTCTCACTAAAAAACAACTTATTTATAAATAAAATTTTAAAATTCTTTTTAATAATAAGTTGAAAACAACTTATTAAGATTCTTAAACTATTTTTTCATGTTGTACAAAAAAACTCTTTTAAAGACAACTTAAATGTGATAGATACTATTCCAACTTCCAAGTGGATTCAAACTTCAAATTCCACTCAAAATATGGAAAATACCATCATGTAGATACTTTAAAGTTGTTATGGACCTAACCCGCAGGAAGAACACGTGTAAGCCTCACGTGGGCGGCCCAAGCCGTCGGTTCCATGTCGTGTATCCACGACATAGGGACACGACATAAGGCACATGGGACATCATCCCCATGTGAGGACCGTTACAAATCCGTAACTACCGCCGCAATTCACGGAACTGAGACAGTGACAGGTTTCACTTTGGTGACCCTTGTTTACCCTATAAATACATGTGACTAGTCTTCATTCGGGACGTTTTCATAACTATAGATCTGAGAATTCCTGTTTAAGACACGCAACTGACTTGATCGTCGGAGTTCTTACAGGTACCCCCTCACCACCAGGTGAGTGGCCGGAGATATCCAACCGCCGTACCGGAGACCAAATTGGAGGCCGGATCTGCCATGCCAAACGCATGGTGGAACAAAAGTCTTACTTTTGTTCGTGCTTATAGAGTTTTTCCTATCTTTCTGTTTTTTTTTTTTTGTCTTTAGTTTATTTTTTTCATGTTTATTTGAATCCCTTTAGTTGTAGATGAAGTTTTAACCTTGATCACTTAGGGTGTGTTTGGTACACAGCTTAATTATATATGCAATAAGTTATTTTCAAATTATAGTTTTTTTGTTGAAAAAATTGTAAAATTTACTTGAATAAGCTAAAAACAGCTTATTTTAATAAGCTACTTCAAGAAACTTATAAAAATAAGCTGAAAACAGCTTATTGGAACTCATAAACTATTTTCATACGCTGCGCATAAACCCTTCCAAACAGGGCCTTATTCTACATCAGATTATATTCTCTTGTTTGAATATCAAATGTTTTCATAATGTTTTATGGACTCATGTTTATGGATATTAGCAATAGTAAAATACGAATGTGCTTCTCGCAATTATTATCATGAATGAAATTAATTTAAGAATAAATAATTTAATTTGTGTGGTTTTTGCTTAAATTTTATAGAGCTTTATGACTTTGTTACATTAATTTAACTTAAGGAATTAAGCTTGTTAGTTAAGTGAAAGTTGATTCAACAAAAAAATTTGGATTCTCTCTATCTTTACTCTACAACAGAGATTATATGATACTGGTAATTTATGATTTAACAATAAAAAATTAGAATCCCACCATATGAAAATAATAAAATAATACAAGTCATAAAATTAGGTCGAGTAACTCAAAAATCAATTAAACCTAACCCTAACTCAATAATAATTCAATAAATAAAACTCAAACCCAAATTCAACCATAAAATATAAATATAAAAAAAAAATTTAACATTCACAATATTACACAAATTAAAAAACCATAATTAAAAATAAAATACAGCATTAATTTTATATTAAATTCAATTATATTAAAAAAATCCAATATAAAATAGTTAGACCCATTCAAACAGAATTGTGGTCACCGAACGGATTGAGTGATGAACCCTATAGCAATAACAAAATCAATGATGTAGACATGTAGATAGTTTATAATAACATATCATATCAGCCATCACAACATCCAGATACGCAAAATAAGACGTAGACAGACATGTATACGTGTACATATACAACACCGTATCCCCAAAAAAGCAAAATATACGCATTAGTGATGCTAGGGAACCAATATTGGATCTCAAATAAATGACCAAAAAATCAATTAGTTATTTCAACCACCTATCAACAACAAAACTCATTACTGAACGAACATACGAGAGCAATACCCAAGGATAAATTATTCACATTAATTCAATAAATGTCTAAAATATCAAAAAAAATTTATAAGCAAAATACCAAATTCATTAGTACACTTATCAACTTTTAGTTGTTACTTATATAACAATGAAACTTGTTACTTCAGGTTTGTTTGCCATTTTACAACCAAAGTATTATTTTATTTTTTCTATGATAACAATTAACAAATCACCTGTGACTTTCGCGTATATCTTTTCCTTTTTTCGTAAAACTACGTAATTTCGTGAAGACTTGTCGTTTTGCCATGTTCTGGATGTTTCGTGACAAAGACAAAAGAAAGGAATGCTACGACTCGCGAGTTTTGAAGAAAACGACAAAACGTTATTGTAATTGCGTTCCGGTGCGCAGTTTAGCAAACAAGGAAGAACAATACTACCGTGCGCGAGGATGATAAATGCGCTCCAATCTCCGTGCTGACTCGATAATAAAAAGGTGAAAGAAAGAAATGAGAAGAAAGATTGACTCGGAAGATTTGACTCGGTGAGTGATGGCGGGAGAGGTGACTCGGATAATGGTGGCGGTGAATGAGTCCAGCTTGAAGGGTTACCCGCACCCTTCTATTAGCAGCAAAGGAGCTTTCGATTGGACCGTTCAAAAGATCGTTCGCAGCAACGTTTCTGCTTTCAACCTTCTCTTTCTTCACGTTCAAGTTCCTGATGAAGATGGTTCTCTCTCTCTCTCTCTGTTTTCGTTTCGTTTTCGGTTAATTTAATGAAGTAGTGGATTAGTAGCGTCGCGAATTAGAGTATACCTGTTTGGTTTATCAGAATATGCAGGGAATGGAAGGAGAAAATTTTGGGGGGAAATTAATCCCTAAAATTTCCGTTCTAGTGGATCACGATTGGGGAAACTAGTTAATGGAGAATAAACATGCACTCATCTATGTGAATTCATGAAATTCGTTTTAATCTGCTGAGGAATTGCTTTTCCTTGTTCGATTAGAGCATAATGTGCTTAAGTTTGCCTGGTATTTTGACTATTTACTGTGTTTTTGGATATTGCTTAACCAAAACTGAGCTTGAATCAAACTCACTTTTATGAAAGTGATACTTAAGTGTCCATTTTTTGGGTCAATATGTAAAGTGTCTTTCATATGATAATCCAAACACAACGTATGTTGTGACATGGAGATGGAAGTTAGTTTGATTGCTCCGTCGGGAATCTAACCACACTTTTAACTTCTATTCTTTACTCTATGTAGAAGAGGGGGTGATGTCTCAGTAGATTGAGTTTGATAACATTGTGATGATATTTGGAGCTGTTTTGGTAGTGATTTATTAACCCTTAACTTTGAATATGCTGCTAATCTGGTGAAAGTGAGGCATTTATTTATGTTATACTCTACAACGCAAAGTAAAAGAACATAAAATCTAACAGTTGCACTTGTCTCTTGTTTTATGTTTTCATAGGTTTTGATGACATGGATAGTATCTATGCATCACCTGAAGATTTCAAGAGCTTGAAGCAGAGAGATAGAGTCAGAGGGATTCATCTGCTGGAGTACTTTGTCAATAGGTGTCATGAAATTGGGGTAACTATTCCTTTTGTTTAGGTCCCTATAATTTTATTTTATTATTTTTTTGTTTTCGTCTATAATTTTGTTTAGATTTGTTCATTTATCAAGGAAGTTAGTGAAGAAAACCAAACAGAAGTCCGTGGGGACAACAACTAAACAATCAATTTTATAGATGAGATCAAAACTCGAAATCGTGAATATTACCCGTGACTAGAAACATATTTAAGCATATTAAATTAATTTTTGCAGTCATTGTCGTAGAGTTTATCAAAATAGTTGTGCCTATATAGGCACCAGTGCAAGAATTACCCTGCCGGCATTCTTGTTGAATGCTAAGTGATATTGGTTTTAGAAGTTTCTTTTCTGCCACCTCAATGATTTGTTATGATCTTCTTCGAAAGCTAAATTTTGATATATTTGAAGGTGGCCTGTCAAGCATGGATAATGCATGGTGATCCCAAAGAAGTAATCTGTCATGAGGTGAAACGGCTACGGCCAGATCTTCTGGTTGTTGGCAGCCGAGGTCTCGGCCCCTTCCAGAAGTATGCGCATATCTCTTTTTTTGGTTAAAAGATTATTGTTTTTTTTTATGAAATCTTCATATTGCACTAATGCTTATGTTACTAAGGAATTCTAGTGAACAATTTCTGCAGGGTTTTCGTTGGCACTGTGAGTGAATTTTGTGTTAAGCATGCTGAATGCCCTGTCATTACTATCAAACGCAAGGCAAATGAAACACCTCAGGACCCCGTTGATGATTGACCTTTTGTTAGGCACCAGATGTTGGGAGATAGATTACCAGTATTGCTCTACTTTAAAGAAAGAAAGAAAGAAAGAAAAAAAAAAAAACTTAATGTTATTAAGATTAATCTATTAGTATATGAAGATTTTCAATGAAGGAACACGAGCGGGAAATCTAACTTTCAGTACTTTCTTGCTCTTATTCCTTTCTGTGCTCAGTCAGTCAATCTGTATTCTAGCTTGTTGATTACTTTTAGTGTACAAAGGTATCTGCTTAATTATGTGTTTTTGTAATTCTGGGAGTTGAATATTGTAATATCAGTGGATCAACTGATCAAGATCTTCTTCAGTTAACTTTTTGACTGCAGAGATTTTGACCATGTAAAGTCTTGAATTTCATATTAAAATAAAGTACGAAATATTGCTTAGAAAATTATATACCAATGTGCTGTTCAACTTTGTTAGTAACCTTTGTTCAAAGGGGAAGAATTGAATTGAGAAGAAAAAAAACGTTTATTATTGCTGAAAGTGAAAGTCTGTTTACAGAGCCACATATACGAACAGAAAGGGGAGAAAATTATCTGAAACATACCTATGCTCAACTAATTAACCATTCTAATTGTATTTCTAAGGTAGCATTTGCTTGAACAAAATAGAATGGGATAGATAAACACAAAATTAGTGATTATAGAACATAACAAAACTATGTGTTATTTTGTATTTGGTACCGATTAAAATATACAAAATATTATGTATAATATAAATATAACTCCATTTACTTGATACAACAAAGAAATGTTTTTTAAAAAATTAAATGGAATATTCTTAATATATTTTTCTAATTTTTTTAATTTTATGACGAAAATTAAATATTAATTTTAAATTTTATTAATTTTTCTATTAATATATTATGAAAGTATTTTTAAACTATTAAATACAAAATTATTACCAAAAATATAATAATTAAATAAACTTTTTTTAAAAAAATTATTAAAATATAATTTGTGTTGAATAATTTTTATTATATAAATTTTCAAAAAAATGTTTTTTGGTCAAATAAAAAATACTACTATAAAGTTTAAATAATTTAAATGTATATTTTGTCAACAGAAATCAACTCATTAAAAATATGCAGGGATCTCTCAATCAATGCAATCATCTTCTGGTGTTAATTTCATCCCAAAACAAAGAAGCATTTACTCTCTAACACGATATTATTCCAAAAAGAAATATACGTAATAAATTTAAAATCCTTTAACCTGTTCGCATATCATTACCATGAAACACTGAATAATCTAAAAAGTCAATCTTAATAAAAAGACTGCAAACATAAACATGTTCCATAACCTGTATAATATAAATCCATCAATCTGCATGAGTAAAGCTAGGCAAAGTTTAATATCAAAAAGTAAATGGAAAATTATCCTTCATCATTAGTTACATGATGATCAGCAGTCTCCAATAAACTACTATTATCTAGAATGAAGAAGAAGAAGAAGATTGAATCATTTTTTTCACATCCTCCAAAAGATGCTTCATCTCAGTCTGCAACTTTGTCTTCAAATCAGGAAATTCTCCATCCGGTGCTGCTTCTACCATGGAGGTCAGATCCTGAAGTTTCTCTTTTACGAAACTCAATTTCGCTGCTTCACTAGCAGGTGTCATTGGACTCTTACCAATCTTCCTCTCAGAAAGATACTGCAGCTGATAACTGCCCTCACAAGATTCGAAAAGGTTGGTGTTCTCACAATGCTTGAACGCCTTTTCTGCATCGCAGGCTCTCAGGAAGAACACTCGCCCGGTGGAACTAGCACGAAACGAATCAGTTTGCGCTTCGTCCAGAGCTCCAAACTTGCTATACGCTGCGATGAGATCAGATTTTGAAGGCAGAGAGGATCCTGGAATGAATGAAACAATAAGCAAAGCGTCAGCAGCATTTTCATCATTCCCTTTCTTGGCTTTCTTAGCCGATACAAGAGAAGATTCATCAAACTCTGGCTTCTTTCGCTTTCTTCCAAGTTGAGGTTTCTTATAGGCTTTATGCAACGAACCCTGGCGAAACATCAAACTCCTGAACACAGAAATGAAGTACACAGATTCGTCAAAAGAATTGCTATCCCTTGGAATCTGGGGATTGACAGCTGCAGACAGAATATCAGACAGAACTTGACTTGCAGAAACATCGATTTTCTTGAGATCAATTGTCTTTCTTTCACCGTCTTCTTGCGTTTCGCGATCCGAGCTACTCGAAAACTCCAGCTTTCCTTCCATTACTCGAGCTCCGCCGGGGGTTTTAAGGGATTCTGTTTCTACCTTTACCTTCCTTAGAACCTCCATTGTACAAGTGAAGGGAGGAGACAAGTACTTACTTTTCTTCCTTACTCTCGTCGAACTACCCTTTCGATTTTGTTCGTTATTCTTTCCTTCATCATCAGTTTCTGGTTTTCTCCCATTGCCATTATTATCTAGAAGCAACTCTTTCTTCTTCGGTTCATCCTCGCTACCTTTTCTCTTATTTCTACTGCTCAGCCACTTTGCAATAATAATTTCATCATCATCATCTGTATCCTCCCCCCCACTTTCAGCAATGTTTTCCTTCTTTCCACTTTGGTCTGATCGATTCTGCGACATCTGACCCAATTCATCAAATTTAGGATTCACCTGCAAGGTTGAGCGCTCCTCCTCGAACAGCCCTTCGACCGGTGCTTTCTCTGTGCTATTTTTTTCTTCGAGTCCAGGAATCGGCTGGGGATCATGATACTCAGCTGATCTATAACCTCTTGACAAACAGAACCCAAAAAGAAGAACCTTAAACAATTCGTGCTGGTGAATACTACTGGTACGAGTATTTACTGCGACTTGTTTCACCAGAGATAGCAACTCTGATGGTTCAATCGGAACAGCGAAGAGTCTCTCTACACCGTGAACAGGCACACGAACTCCTTCCTTGATTCCAGGATTCTTCGCCAATGGAAGAGCGGATTCAGACGTTGTAATTCTCTCCACAACAAAAGAATGAGTCATCATTACATCCAAAAGCATTCCAACCTGCTGTATAGCTTCTCTTACCGCATCTGTGAAATCAATGGAGTCACTGATTTTCACCATGTCATCAAAATTCTCCAAAAAAGGCTTCAACTGTGAGGGATGACACCAAGAAAAAGTTTCATCCCCGAAGTAAACCACCAATAGTCTATTCTCTTGCTTCAGCTTCAAAGCGAATTCAGATGCGTCGGATGGGTCGTAAACCCGGCCAGGCCACCAAGAATTACTCTTGATTTTACCCCAAACAAAATTACCAACAGAAAAACTATTCCCTGTCATAACTTTTTCTTCCACTTGCTTGTTTTCCTTCACATTCACTGTCAAAGTATCAGCTTCTGCTCCTACACTTTCAGGAAAACATGCATTATCCAACTTCCCAGCATCATCATCACTGGAAGACCCTTTTTCCGCATAAAATTCTCTCAGTTGCAACAAAGAAGAAGTTGCCATGTCCTCAATAACACTATCATTCACCTCAGAACCAGCCACAACTTTACAATCACTTTCTTTCAGAACCGAAACCTCATTTATCTCAGAGCCAGCCTCAACTTCACAATCTTTTCCCTCGGGAACCGAAACGTCAGTCTCAAGAACACCAGAACTAACAACTGCAGCAGCTCCACGCACCTCAGAACCAGCTTCAACTTCACGATCATTTTCCTTCAGAACCGAAACCTCGGTCTCAAGGACATTAGTATCAGCAATTTGAGCTTTCATATTCACCTCAGAACCAGCCACAACTTCACAATCATTTTCCTTCAGGACCGAAACTTCGGTCTCAAGGACATTAGTATCGGCAATTTCAGCATTCATATTGACCTCAGAACCAGCCACAACTTCACGGTCATTTTCCTTCAGAACCGAAACCTCAGTCTCAAGGACATTAGTATCAGCAATTTCAGCATTCATATTGACCTCAGAACCAGCCACAACTTCACAATCATTTTCCTTAAGAAGCGAAACCTCGGACGCAGGAACACTAGTGTTAACAACTTCAGCAATATCCTTTACCACAGAATCAGCCACAACTTCACAATCACTTTCCTTCAGAACCGAAGCTTCGGTCTCAAGGACATTAGTATCAACAGTTTCAGCTAACTCATTTACCTCAGCAACAGCCACAATTTCACAATCATTTTCCTTCAGAACCGAAACTTCAGTCTCAAGGACATTAGTATCAACAACTTCAGCTACCTCGTTAATCTCAAAGCCAGCCTCAACTTCACAATCATTTCCCTCAGTCTCAAGAATACCAGAACTAACAACTGCAGCAACTACATGCACCTCAGAACCAGCATCAACTTCACAGTCATTTTCCTTCACACTACTGTTAACAACATCAGCAGCCTCATTGGCCTCAGGAACAGCCACAACTTCAACAACCTTATTTGCCTCAGAAACAACCACAACATCATTTTCCTTCAGAATCGAAACCTCGTTCTCAAAGGCACTACTTTTAACAACTTCATCAACAAACCCTTCAGCACCCAAAACTTGATCTTCAGAGCTTGAAACCTGAACCCCATTTTCTGGAACCTCACTTGTTCCATCATCAATTTTCAAAGCGCCAAGAGCTTCTCTGAACTCCTCCTTCTCCGCCTCTGAACTCGGAACAATGTTGCTATTTTCATGCATAGGAGACGAACCTCCACAAGATGGGTCCTTTGATGGAGTTTCAACCGTACCCATCAAAAAAGATCAAATTTTTCTCCAGAAAATGAACCTATTCTGCAAGAAACAAAACGAACAATTAAAAATTAAACACATTTAGAACACTACCCACTGATGGAACACGTTTTATTTTAAAAGAAAAACACTAAACTAAACTATAGTAAATGTTTATATGGGAAAAAGGAATTCATTCAACACATATAAAATTATAACTGCAAAGAGTAAAGAGTAGAAAATAATGAAAAGAAAACCTGAAGATGATGGGCAAAAAGGTAGTAATGCAGAAAGCTTTAGTTTTGTTTATTTTATGCACTTAAAACTCATTGTGATTGTTGATTGTTGATGTTGACCAGAGAAGACAGAGCGAGGGAAGAGAAGAATATTGACATTTTTATTTTATTAAATAATAATCATTTAATGGAAATGGGAAATAGTAGTACTGGTAATAAAGTTAGAGTGAGAGAAAGAGAGCGAAATTATCAAATGCGAGTTTCAAAATATCGAAATAAATTTTAACATGCTATTGTGAGAAGGACGGTGAAATGTGTGGGAAATTAGATTGTTTATCTAAGTGACTTAAATAAATTTTTTGTCTTTTATATTTCGTAAAAAATTGTTTATTGTTATTTTTTTTATCAAAACATATATATTTGACTTTCTTTTTAAAAAAACATACTTGTTTTTTATTTTTAATGACACTTATTAGATGCATTAAAAATAAATTTTCCTTAAAAATTAAAATAATTACAAAGAAAGATCCAAAAGTAAATTTTTTAAAAAAAATAAAAGACTAAATATATAAAATTTGAGAGAACAAAAACAAGTCTTGTTATG
This sequence comes from Cyamopsis tetragonoloba, assembly GCA_037177725.1. Taxonomy (NCBI): domain Eukaryota; kingdom Viridiplantae; phylum Streptophyta; class Magnoliopsida; order Fabales; family Fabaceae; genus Cyamopsis; species Cyamopsis tetragonoloba. Next base: position 59,968,305 of record CM074123.1, read on the forward strand.
AGACGAATAGAAGATGCAAACTTCGTTAAAGGAGATAAAAAAATATGTGTTAGTTTTAAATTTTGGTAAAATAATAAGTAAAAAATATATAAATTAAGACATTTTTAAAGGAAAAAATAAAATTTCACATTTTAGTATCTTAATTTATATACAATGATATTGCAAAATCTAAATCAAACAAGTTTAAAAGTGTTAAACAAGTTGGTTCAGTGTATGATAAAGAAACCAAATATTAAATAATAATAAATCTTTTGCTTAAATTCATGTGAATTTAGTTTAACTTATAAACAATTATTATTTTTATCAAAAGAAAAGGGATGGGAATGTGTCATAAGTATCATCAAGGCAGTATTTTTTACAATATATAATAATATTTAATATTTTTAAGGGTGATTTATCAAATTTTTTACTGACAACCAATTACTCAAATTGATGCTCAAGAAAAAGTTTAATACACAAAAGTTAGTATTTCATTTTTTTTATTAAAAAAAAATATATATGACCATTTTACCAAACATGAATTACATACTACTAGTAGGAGTATTACTCAAGAGCTTCTTTTCCAATGCCGAAAACTTTCTCCACGTTAAAAAAAATTAAAGAAAAAAAGAAAAATCTCAAACAAACCCTTATTAATTAGATGAAAATAATAATAGAGACTGAAAAGTAAAGAGGAAGGATTCATTTACTCAAGAAGAGTAAGTGTTGTCTGAGTTACTTCGCTCAATATCTTCTTATGCAAATCGAATATCACCGATCCAACCATTTAGATCAATTATACAAAATTTTAATTGATTTGAAAACTTATTGATATTTCATCAATTGACTTCAAGTTAACGAATTTTGAAAAAAGTCTATTATTCATTAAATTGAAGTCGATTGATAAAATATTAACAAATTTTCAAATCAACTGAAATTTTGTATGATTGATCTATATGTTAAGAACTTTCACCTAAACGTTTGGATTGACTATATTTGACGTGCATAAAGAGATATTGGGATGAGTAGCTCACATAGCACTTACTCCTGGAGTAAGTAGATCCCTCCTCGAAAGTAAGAGGAGAGATCCACTTACTCCAAAAGTAAGTGTTGTGTGAGTTACTCCGCCCAATAGCTCTTTATGCACAACGAATATCGCCGATCCAATCGTTTAGTTGAAAGTCCTTAACATATACATCAATGATACAAAATTTCAACTGATTTAAAAACTTACTAATATTTCATCAATCGACTTCAAGTTAACGAAATTTGAATAAAGTTTATTATTCATTCAATTGAAGTCGATTGCTGAAATATCAGTAAGTTTTAAAATCAATTAAAATTTTGTATCATTCATCTATATGTTAAAAACTTTCAACTAAACGTTTGGATTGACCATATTCAATGTGCATAAGAAGGGGATCCACTTACTCAAGAAGTAAGTGTTGTGTGAGTTACTCTGCCCAATATCTCCTTATGCACATCGAATATCATCAATCCAAACATTTAGTTGAAAGTTCTTAACATATAGATCAATGATACAAAATTTCAATTGATTTGAAAACTTGCAGATATTTCATCAATTGACTTCAAGTTAATGAATTTTGAATAAAGTCTATTATTCATTAAATTGACGTCGATTGATGGAATATTAACTTTTCAAATCAACTAAAATTTTGTATGATTGATCTATATATTAAGAACTTTCAAGATTGACGATATTCGATGTGCATAAGGAGATATTAGGCGGAGTAACTCACACAACACTATATTCGAGTCCCCAAAAGATGTTTACATCATCATCTTAATTAAAAAAATATTAAAAATATTGTCAATTTTCTCTTTCAACAATTGGGTGGTTTTTTTAATTCTTGAATAATCAAAATGATGATCAAAATATTTCAACAACTATATCGCTGACACAAACTTCTTTGGAGGACAAAAATAATGTTTTACTCAAAATTAACAAAATTTAAAGAATGAAAAGAAAATATGAAGATCATTACACCTCCTCATAAAATATAAAACCTTCATAGTAATTAGTAGCTTTCAAAGTAACAATAAACAAGGCATGGAACCAACATATTTTTTCAAAAGGGGCCAAGACCCTAATTAATCAGACAAGGTATCTAATTCCAACACAATGAAAATGCAAAATTTAAAGCGAAAGCTAATAGAGTATCTAAATCTAATTCATGATCTTGCAATCTTAATTTAATCAAGAGTCAAATGAAAAATGGAATTGAAAGGAAAGCTAATTGAAACAGAAGCTAACCTCTGCAGAGCCCACACGAAGATCAAAAGGGAATTCTTGATAGTTTTCAGATTGGATCGTATGTAGTTACGCAGAGGACTTCAGAATTACAGAAAGAAAGTTTTGTAGTTTTTTAGGGTTTTGAGTTTCGGCAGAGAGCCCCAGATACATCACACAAGCTATATATTGAGTGAGATTTTTTTTGTTACGCGTGTTGATTTTTTTTAGTGTATATGTATTAAATAAGTTTGACTTAAAAAAAAATACTTCTTTTTGTTACAAGGGAGTGGGCTTGGCCCATTAGGAGAGGGAGGAGAAGAGTGAAAAAGAGGATGAGATTTTATGCATCAACCAATAATGGGTCTTTGAGATAAACTGACATCATATGTCTCTGGTTCTTGTGCTAATTTCATATTCCTCCAATGATAATTTGACACATCATTTCAAATTCCACCTCACGCAAACCTAACAGAAGTAGTTCTCTGGCGCAATTACTTAGCTCAAAAAGAGTCTCCTCCATTGCGACAAAATGTGTTGTCCCCTAACTTCTTCAAAAGGTCTTTAAGACAAAATGTGCATTGAATGTCTCCTGATGAAGTATGGTGATTCGGGGTGGGTATACGGACGACCCGCACCACCCATCCCCGCTCCGCATAGACTTGCGGGTTAAACAGATTGTCCGGCTAAGCCCACATTTTAAATGGACCAATATACTTTAGGGCTGCATCCACCCTACATGTCCATGGGTTGCCCACTAACATTAACATCACTTATTTTTGTAGTTTTTTTACTTTTTTATAAAAAAAAATCATCTTTTTATAAATGTAATTATATTAATAACAAAGATAACAAAATGTATTAATTTTTAACTATAAATTAGATACAAGACTAAAGATTATTAGTACGTGTCTATTTAGTATTAGTTTGGAAACCGAGGTTAAGGACAGATTTTTTTTTTGTTGCTTAAACCGTAATTTCTGATTCAAAATTATATTGAAAAGTAACTTAATATCATTTTTGCTTAATTTGTCTGTTTTTTTCAAAATTTAGTTTAAACGCTTAAGTGTATGTTTGGAAAAATGTTAGATTGGACTAGAAATGATTTTGAAGAACTAAAATTGATTTTGATTGTTAAATTAGTTGTTTGTTTTGGCTGAAGCAATGTGAGACTTGCTTTCAAGTTGAGTTAAAAAGTTTACACTGTATTTTTTCTCTAAATTTGTTTTTGAGAAAAAAATTCTCAAACATAAATCATGTTACTTTTAAATCAATTTTACACAAAATTAATTCTATTAATTCACGTTGATTCAAAATCAATTCTACCAACGCTAAACCAAACACACACTAAATAGTTTTGACCCTCCCAATTAAAAATTAAACTAAATGTGTTTCATGACCAACTCTATGACTTGTTTATCCTCATAAGTTATTTAGCCTATGATTGGGGTAGTGTTAGATCTCAAGATTGGGTTTGTAGCATACTAGCAGTTAAATAGGATTAAGTTTTCTATTTTGAATGTTTGGTTGAGCGTTGAGATAATTTTTGAAACCAAGTGATGATATCATTAAAAACCATCAAAAACAATCTAACGGCACTTACAAAAAACAATTCTACGATACTTATAGATAAACAATACATATCAGAGTATACTTGCTTAGCCGCATCAATATAACATCACAGAACAAACAAAAAACAGAATAAACAAGATTAGCATATAATTATATCTAATCTAACAAACTCACTTTTTGGGGCTTATTTCAATCCTCTTTTATACTGACTGTGCTATCGACGAAGAAGGACGTTGCTTTTAGCACAAATCTGCCTTGACAGTGCCATTGCATTTATTCAACTCAAATATGCAGGTCGAGTCTATAGATATCATATGGCTGTTGGTCTAAACACATATATGAAATAAACAAGATATTAATAGTAGATGTGCTATTGAGAAATTGGGATAAACTTGATTTAATTTTTAGTTTTTGGTAGTCACAAAATGTAATGTCTTTTTATTTTTTTTATTTTTATTATTATTTTTTGACAAGGAAATGTAGTGATCTGATGTGATTTGATTTTTTTGATGGTGAAAGCATGGGCTTAAGTTATGAGGTCCAAGTTACCAAAAAAAGTTGTGATGTCCAAATTTCATATTTTTGTTCTACAGTAGTAGATAGTAAAGTTTCGGCTTGTAACAAAAAATAATTAGGCTTTTGACTCAAATTTCCCGTTTTTTTTTGGATGGCAGTGAATTGTGTTTTGGCTAAGCAAAAAAATGCATGAAAATAGAAAAAGAAAAGGGGAGGATGGGATTAGCACCATCTCTATTGAAAGTGGTATCATCTTTTTTATATGTAAGAATCATAAATTTATATACTAAAAATGATGGTGTCACTCCCAATAAGGATGGTGCTAATCTCATTCACCAAGAAAAGACTGGTCATTCAAGGTAGCTCAGCGTGGCAAAAGCCACCAACCCATCCTTAGGTGCAAGGATTCGCACTATCTCATCTGGGAAATGTACTATTCATTTCTGGAATTTTCGCACAGCAACATTTGAAAATATATTTTCAGACACTACTGTCCATAAAAACATGAGTGATTTACTTTATATTTTCACTATTTTATTTATTTCGGACGTTATTGTCGAAAAATGAACGGTGCCATTGTCAAGTGAAGTGAGGTGAATCCCACCATCCCCATCCCCATTTTCCTATTTCTGGCCCCTTCCCCATCTCCTGATCAACAAATAAAATAAAAATAAATAAATAAAAAAGGCTATTAAATTAATTTTTTGATGGTTTATGTAAATTTAACATCTGATGATGTTATATATATGTGTATAGATAAAAAAAAATTAAAACTAAAAAGAAACTAGTGAAACTTTATTTTGATTTAGACTCTATAAAAATTTTAAAGGTGAATAGTATTTCTTTATAATAGTTTTTGGAGCATAAAGTTTAGGGTAAAAAAATGACGCTCCAATTTAAGACAAGAAAAAACTCTTAGCTCAAAAGCATTTGTAAAAATATTTACATTTACTTCATCCTTAAAAAGTAAATTGGAACTTAAACTTTATAACCTGTCAAATACGAGATACTATAATGGCCGACTCCCATATAAAGTAATATCTACGGTTATTTTGATTTTTCTTTTCTTTTCTTCGTGTAAACTATAAAAGATTGAATATCCATTTAAATTTTATTTTGGACCTTTCAAGATTTTTGTTGGTAAAATGATATTTTTGTTCCCTTAACTCTTTGCGTCAATTCAGTTTGGATCCTTAACTTTTTTTTATCCGTTTTAGTCCCTTAACTTTTATTTTTTATTCAATTTTGTCCCTTTAAAAATGATTTTTGATCTGTTAACTTTCTTGACAGATGTAACGATAGAGACCAAATTGAATCCAAAATAAAAGTTAAGAGACTAAAACGTATAAAAAAAAGTTAAGAGACCAAAATGAACTGGCATAAAGTGTTAAAGGACCAAAAATATCATTTTGCCATTTTTATTCAAGCTCCAAACATCGAGTCTTCGTCAAAGTTGATATATGATATACCTCACCTTCTCTATACATAATCTAATAATCTAATGGGATGCTAATAAAGAATTTTAACTTTAGCAAAAATAATAACAAGCCTTATTTTATGTAATAAGGAAGTAGATAATAAGTTTTTCAAGTTTTGAGGAAGCAAAGAATAAGGGGATTTGTCATGGAAACTTTATTAAGTTTTGAAAAGTTTTGTTAGAGTTGCATCGTAAGTAAGAAAACCTAAATTAATTTAACTGCTAACTAACTACGCATCGTTATCCCGATTTATCCAAACACAGCCTTAAAATGATAATGCCGAAACCAACATTACTCACAAACATTTCCACAAACACCTGTAATGCATAAAAAATATTGAATCATAATATTGAATGGATTAATCCATTTTCCTTTTCGTTACAACTCATTTTGAAATTTCACTCATGTCGCCGCCGTGGTTCTCGATTTCCTCCGGCACGGATACGGCGGTGGCGTGTGGCTCGGCGAGCGAACGAGGTGGTTTAGACGAAGGGGAAGTGAATGGTGGATTTAGGGTGGTGTGCAGGATAAGAAAAGGGTGCAGGATAAGAGAGAGTAAGATTGTTTGAAACAGTGGTTGTTGCCATTGTCGTTTTTTTTTTTTCTTGGGTGAGAGTGCTGTAACGACTAAGAAGAAAGGAAAATGAAGAGAAGGAGATAGATGTACGTAACTGACCTCAAGAATCACACTGTCGTAGCTGAATGATGCAAGGGTAGAACTGGTATTTCATGTGAAAATATAAGAGCAAAATGAAAAAGGGGCATTCCGAGAATCGAACTCGAGACCTCTCGCACCCAAAGCGAGAATCATACCACTAGACCAAATGCCCGCTTGTTGAGAATCTTCCTTTTATAGATATATATTTATAACATTTAAAATTAGCAAAATGGCAATTTGGCACAATTTAATCGTTAAAAACTTTAGTTTTATAACTCGAAATAATGATAATTTTTTCTGTTAATTTTATAGATTTGTGATATGATGATATTACAGTATTACACTATTAGGTTCTTTAATAAATAAATAAATTTATGTTAGGTTTTAATTAAAACTATTGGCTAATGCGAAATTTAAATTACGCTTTTAATTAGATTTGCATTTGTTACTATAGGAAATCTTCTTCTTCTTTCTTTTTTGTTTTTTTTTTGTTTTTTTGTGAATGTTAATATTAGGCTTATCAAAAATATATTATAGCTTGTATCTGTCTAGAGTCTAGACTTTTCTTAATCAGTAGTAATTTTTAATTAGTAATATCATATTTCTTCTATTTTTAACATCAACCGCTGTAACTATTTAAAAGAGTTCACCAAGCAACAATTGACAAAGTTACCTAACAAACTCTTAACCTAACGATAATTACAATATGATGGGTTTGGATGATGAAGTGTCATCATCTAATAAACTTTGGCCTATTTGTTTTAACTTTATTTTGATAATATTGAGATATATATCAGTTGTAACATAGTTTATTTTATTTTCTTCTTTGGGCTTCCTTTTATGTTCTCTTTTGGGCTCATTCTTGTTTTGTTGCCTATCTCAGGCCCATTCCTCTTTTTCTCTTTTTTGTATATATCTCTGGTCTTCAGAACTAGAATAATCATAATAACAATTTCTTTTTCCAAGAATCCATTATGGTATCCACGAGCCTCTAGGTTTAGAGATCATCTTCCTTCGTCGCCGCCTTGACCCTCTCTGCTAGGGTTTCATCGCTGCGCCACCGTCGTGCCTTTCTGGGTTCCGTCGGTGCTTTTACCTTTCTCCCTTCCCCTTGACCATCGTCTTCCTGGCCATGGCCGCTACACCAATCACAGATGAAGCACAAAACCCATCTTCTCCTTACTACCTTCACCCAAGTGAAAACCCTAACACCGTTATTTCCAGTCCGATTCTTGACGGTTCTTCCAATTACTTGCTCTAGGCTCGCAATATTCGTCGCGCCCTCATCTGCAAGGACAAGATCGGGTTCATCACCGGCGAGATCAAGAAGCCAAAACCTGATGAACCTCTTCACAACGCCTGGGTCAAATGCGACACCATGGTGATTTCTTGGATTACGAAGGCAGTCTCCTCTCAGATTGCTAGAAGCATCGCCTTCTTTGACACATCTCAGGCCTTGTGGCAAGAGCTTCTCGCTACTCCAAAGGCGATTATTTCTGATTTTCAGATCTTCTCCAGGCGGTTCATTCTGTTCGTCAAGGGGATCGATCGGTTTCTGACTATTTTCTCCATTTACAAACTCTTTGGCAGGAACTCGATGCTATGCGTCCAACGTTTCAATGTTCTTGTCCCACCTTTGTTGTTCTGAGGTTTTACATAACATTACCCGTTGTTACGATAACGAATATGTTGTTTGTTTTTTGAAGGGACTGAATGATACGTACGACCCTGTACACCGACAAATCTTGAACTCTGACCCTCTCCCTGCCATGGCTTCTGTGTTTGCTCAAATCCAACAACAAGAGTGTCAGGATTCCATCAACCCCTTCCTCGACGGCAAACCCCCATCCTCCATCACTGCCAACACTTGGAAAGGTTCCACATCCAAAAACCTAACTCTGGGAAAGGTAAAAATAACCAATCTACACGCCCTCAGTCCATGAAAGGTAAAATTTGTGAGTTTTGTGGTAAGGAGAACCACACTATTGAGGTTTGCTATTTTCGTAATGGATTTCCAGATAATTTCAAATTTAAAAGCAAGAACCCAACACACTCTGTTAATAGTGTTACTGCTATCAATACACCTGTTTCTGCTTCCGCTACTGATCACACACACATAAAGACTTTGAATATCCCTAAAGAGGACTATGGCCACCACAAGGCTAAGGCCACCACACCTGAACATACTGTTAATCAATTGTCACACACTAACACTTCAGGTATTAATTTGAATTCTGACACTTGGATTATTGATTCGGGTGCTACTGACCATATTTGCAATTCCATCAATTATTTTACCAATTATCATGCTATTCCTTCAATTCATATCAATTTACCAAATGGTGATGTAACTGTAGCTAAGTTTTGTGGTGAGGTCAAACTATCTGATTCTTTAGTGCTTGAAAATGTTTTGTTGATTCTTGATTTCAAGTTCAACATATCAGCTGTCCAGTCAACGGCCTCTTATCTTAATGTCGTTTTTACTATTGACAAGTCTCACTGTGTTATTCAGGAGAAGACCACTCTACGGACGATTAGACTTGCTAGAGCCCATAAAAGGCTCTACATTCTGAACGCTCTGCATCCTAATGTTGATCCTGCTTCTTTACTTTCTCATAATACTGTCTCCATTGGTTTCGCTGTTTCTGATTCACATGTCTGACACACACGCCTTGGGCACCCCTCTGCCTCATTAATTGATTTTAGTTAATTTCATATATTAATCTTATTAAACATGATTGT